>CM060928.1:338608322-339933322 GCA_030765085.1 Allium cepa
GTTAGGGTCGTCATAGTGGCATCCGAGCTGAAGGTTGAACTTTAGCTCAGGAGTATAGCACATTAGGTAACTCAGTGGAGATAGGATGAAGTATACCCTAGAATGAGTATATCCTTAAGATATCCGTCTGTATGCCTCAGTGAATTCTCTTACTATCCACTGCTAATGAGTACGAGTGCAAGAAGAGGACGAGATAGGGGACAGGGGAGTACGACTACAAATGGTCGATACCCTGCAACAACGGAAATAACTTTTCTCTATCAATCTCTTTTGATCCAGTTTCAATTCTTTGATAGTTTCATGGCAGCTACAAGGAGAAGATTTGGTGTGGTGACGACCCTACGGATTTTTGTAGAAAAGTTTCTCAATTTCCTATTTCGTATTCTCTTCATCAAATTTCTATCATCTTTTCGTTTTAACTTTAATGAAATTGAAATTTTATTGAAATAAATAGGTAAATTAAATATGAAGTTAAATATGAAGATTTGTATTGATAAAACAATTTCGATTAAAACTAAATTTGGAATTCTGTTGTAATTTCTTGCGAGAATCAAATCCGAAGAGGGACAAGTTGATGTATACTTTGGGATATTCCAACCTGGATTGAGTATCCATTATTTGTTATGTTGGGCCTAGATATATTCTACGAACGGTTAGTTATCCTTCGGACTAACTAATATCCTTGTATATTCGTAGATCAGGTGACCCGAGTATCTTGTGTAGTATCGAATGGGTTCGTTCTCATAATTTTTGATGATATTCAGATTTGGTAAGCCAAATGCAGAATAGATATTCAGGTTGATCTGGAAAGATATTTCTCTATATTTCATTTGTTCTTTGTTATCTCCCTGTCTAGCCAATTTTGAGGATGAAATTTTCTTGAGGGGGGAATTATAACATTCCTGTTTTTAAATCAAATTTAAATTGATAATTAATTTAATTTTTGAAATTAAATTGTGAATTAAATTGAGTTTTTCCAAAATAAAATGAAATATGTTTGTTTATATATATATATATATATATATATATATATATATATATATAGATTTTTAATTGAAATTTAGTTTGGAATATACTATATCTTGTTAAATATTATTTGAAATTATTTTTGAAAATAAATTAGATTTAATTTGGGAATTCAATTATAGATATCTTATAAATAAATTAGATATGAAAATACTATGTTTAAATTTAATAAAAATTTGTTTTCTAATTATAATATAATTATTTGGAATTTATATTTTGAAATTAATATAATAATTTTCTAAAAGTTAAATTTGAATATTGTCAACACTAGTATTATTTATATAAATTTAAGTACAATAACTTAAGTTTAATTTTAAAATTATATATATAGCTAAATGTAATTTGTGTGTGTATATGTATATATATACACATTTAGAAAGTATAATAAACTAAGTTTAAAATAATATTGGTTATAAAGATTAGAACATTTTCTTTTAAAAAAATATAGTTTGGAAATATATAAAAAAAAATAAGGAAACATAAAACATATTAAAAATAGGACTGTTTTAACAAGTGTAAGTGTTTTAGAAATATATTAAGACATTTGTAACATTATTACATAAGTAAATAACAAGTGTGAACATATTAAACAAGTGGCAAATGTATGTCTCCTTTTAAGTTTGAATTTAAGTAACATATATTAGAAAAAGATTTTGATTCATTTTAATTCAATATTTCAAACTCTTCACTTCTCATCCTCTTGAAAATTTAAACCTGAAACAGTAAACAAACTTTCAAAACCTGGGAATGAAACTAAAATCAAAATGAGTTCAAGCTCAAATCTAAAGCATGTAAACATCAAGTTCAACCAGGAGACCAAAACAAAAGAAAGATCAATTAATTTCAAATGTTCAAATTTCATCAACCTGGAAACCATGAAAGCAAAAAAGCAGTTCAAAGCTGCAAGATCAAAAAAAAAACCAAAACCAGTAAACCAAGATTCAAAGTAAAACTGAGCAAAGCAAGGATGCAAACCCAAATGAAAATCAAAAGCAATTAAAAGTTTCAACCTGAACAATTCAAAAAAATGCAAGATTCAACTCAATGTACAGTCAACTGGAATCAAGATCAAGCTTCAGTTCAAAGCCTGGAAGCTTTAAACAAATCGAGCATGCAAGTTCCAGGCCTAAAAATCTGTCTCTGTTCTTCCTAAATCTCAGGTGAGCAAATCTTACCTCTAAAACAAAAATCTTTTTGAATCTAATGCCTATGATGATGACTTGGAAATGTCGTAGGAAAGTAAATATATCTGTAAGCATACAAATGTGGGTGAATGGATGTGTGCATGATTGTGTTTCGCATATACATCCCTCTGTTTGAGTAACAGATCAAATCCAGTTTAAGAATCAAATCCTCTTCATAACAATCCAGTATAGATGTGTATGTTCAAAGGGGAATTGTTTAAAATGATGTAAAATTGATTTTAAAAATGATTTCAAGATTTTCATATTTAGTAATTAATTCAAAAATATGAAACAACAGTGAAAACAATATATAAGTCAAAATTAAGTGATTATGATTTCGAGTTCGGATTTCATGAATGAATTCGTGTTAGAAAACTATGAATTTTGATAAGATTTTCAAGATTTTTAAGCTTGGGATTAGCATGTTATCTCGAATTGAACAAAATTTGTATTATCATCAATGCTGTCGATCAATGGTGAATTGAAGCTAGGGATTAATGTTAAAGGTAGCTTGAGTGTTGCATATTATTGAAAAAATGATTACTTAATTTATTGATCAACGAGGAGTTCAGGCGAGGTTAGATTAGGGTTTAAGCCCAGTATTTTATCAATCATGCTCGTGAGGCAATGGCGTCGTGGACGTAGCATTTTGGTTAATCGGACCTAGACGGATGGATTTGTTGTCATGCGGCAAAGCTTTGGACGAGAAGGCGTGGTGGCCAGTGGTGGGAGGCGTCATAGCGAGGTCTTTTTCTGTTGTTGGGTTCTAGGTTGAAGATGGAAGGCTCGTTTCAATTTTCGACGAGATAGGCCGGAGTTAGGTGGTCGTTTGGATCGTGGCAGTTATCGTCGACTTGCTGGTGGTGACGTGGTTGATCGGAGGTGATCAGGCCAGCCGTGCACGTGCACGCGTGCGTTTTCGATTGTCAGGTGGCTGTTGGATTTGGGAAGAAAAGTGAAGCTCGGGTATGGCTTCGGGGAAATAGTGGAGTGGCTCGAGTCTATTCTCGAGTGTATTCTTGTGTGTTGTAGTGATTAAGAGATTTTCAAAATCTAAAAATACTAAAGACAAAGTATAAAGAGGAAGGAAAGGACGGAACTTGGGGGAATGCTCGGGGAAACCTAAAAATCGCTCAGGTTTTAGATTCAATAAGCTCGGGTTTTCTTTTGTGAAGTTAACAAGTTTAAAAGATCAAGTTTTCGAAAGTCATGTTAACCCAATTTCCAAAGTAATTTATTAAATAAAGTTTTAACAAATTTTTCGAAGGTATAAAGTTTTAAGGTTAAATGTTTTAAAGATTAATTATTTTGGTTTTTTAAATAATTTTATATTAAGTAACGAATTGAAGATTAATTAATTTATAAAAAGGTAATTAATTTGTAATTAATCAAAGGTAGATTTATTTTATGTAAGTAATTAAAGGTTAATTACTTAATGTGATTACTTAAAGTTTAATTATTTAATCCAAGTAATAAAGGATAATTAATTAATTAATGATTAAAGATTTATTAATCAAGGTGATTAATTTATTTATATGACTAATTAAAGGTTAATTAATTAGGGTAATTAATTAAAAGATAATTAACTAAGAGATGAATTAATTAATGTGATTAATTAAGATTAATTAATTAAGGATAGTTACTTAATGAAAGTAATTGAGGATAATTAATTAATAATTAAAGGTTAACTACCTAATTAGAGGATGATTAATTAAGGTAACTATTTAATTAAATAAATAATTAAAGGTTAATTATTTAATGATTAAAAGTTGATATATTTATTAATTAAGGTTGATTAAGTAATAATTTTAGGTTAATTAATTTACTAGTTAGGTTAATTAACAAATAATTAAAAGATAATTTATTAATATAGTTTGTAATTAATTAATGATTAATTAACCTGGATTAGTGATTAGTAAAATTAATAAATTAATCAGATAATTTATTAAGTTTACTTATGGATGTTTGGATTCTATTGAATGTTTGAATTGTTTGATATTCCTGATGTATGATGCTTTGTGATATGAGTTATTTGATTCGAGCTGTGATGAATGTAATTTATTTTATCCACGATGAATGTATATTATTTATCTGTGAATCTGTGAATGGAAGATAAACGTTATAGGAATATACCGCTTATCGATATTGATGTGTTTGAATCTATGATGAGTGATGATGTTGCACTATTGTGTAAACCCCTGGACTACACCGTACACACACAAATATGAATTGCACGAGGAAATTGGTTAAGTCGTAAATTTTTGAAATGGTTTTAAAGTTGAATTTTGAAAATAGTTTTGGAAATGGAATTGGGTTAAATATGAAAAGCTTTTGAAAAGGAGTTTTGAAGATAAAAGTTATTTCGAATAACTTGATAAAGTTTTGAAATTTGAATAGTTTGATTTGAATTTAAATTCAAGATTTGAAATTGAATTCTATGTTTGGAAATTATGGTTTAAAAGGGTTATACAAGTTATAAATGTGTTTATATGGGTTTTAAACCATTTTAAAAGTATTGTTTGAGAATTTGAATTTAACCAAGTTTTACACTTGAAGGGCTTTAACTTGTGCAAATGCAATCGGATTTTTCCAAAACGGAAACTGTTTGTTTTCAAATAATAATACCTTTCATATAAAAGAAAGGATTTCCAATTTATGTTGAAAATATTTCAAGTTTGAAATAGAATTGTTTTGAAAGCTATGAATGAATCTTTGTAAAAGACGGTTGAACCTTGTTTTGAAATTGAAGAGGATCTTAAAGGTGTATCTTTTGTATAAAAGATTTGAAATGGTATTGTTTTGAAAGCTATGAAGGAATCTTTGTGAAATATTCGGTGAACTTTGTTTTCAAACAAAAGAGGATCTCAAAGATAGATCTTTCGTTTTAGTATTATGAATGAATCATTGTGAAAGATTGGTAAACTTTGTGAATTGAATCTTTTTGTTAAAAGATTAAATTGTAATTTTTTAAACCATGTGAAGGAAAGATTTTGGGTAATAAGTTATGACTTAACTGAGGTCCCATTATCCATATTGTTTTTAAATATTGCGCTCATCGGTTTAGCCGGGAGAGGACCTTGTGTCATATAACGCATTCTGAATAATGATACAACGATATGATAGCATTTGAAGACTGGTGGTGAAGACCGGGTATTTTTGAGAACGAAAGGATTACCCGTCGATTGTCTCTACACTGAGTCGCGCCCGTATAGAGATCTCTATATGTGATGGGGAGTCCGATCAGGATTGTGAATACTCAGATTACAAGGGCTTCTTTGGAAGCGCCTTCAGTTCTGTTCGAACCCAGAACGGACTTGTATGGATGTGTGTTTGACATTACACTTTGAGATGTAAAGCTGGTTTCTATCAAATACGTTTCTGTATGGTGGCGGAGAATTTATTCTCTTAGCTTAACAACGTTCTCTGAGACGTATGAACTCAGAGGTTATGTAGTTGATGGTTACTAGTGATATATTTCCAATTTGGTAATATGACATACGAAGTGTTGCTGATCATTTGTTGATCGAAGCATGGCTTTTGTGAAAAGCGTAGCTTTGTGGACGAGACTTCGTCGAGCCTCACAACCCGGTAATGGTCGAAACAGGAATCGTTGTAGCAAGGTTATTTGGGGGTAGCGCCCCTTGAGGGTATGTCCATTTCCTTCTGGATTATAAGTGGTATCATGGTATGGAGCCTAGATACTTAACTTTGTGGTTGCTGCAAACTTATTGCTTTGTGGTTGTTGGTGTAGAGGTACCTCCGATGAAGGTTGGTAACGACCTGGGGATGGCATGCTCGTGTTAGTAGTTGCTTTCGGGCAGGGGTAATCTGACCTTGTGTTGGCAGAGATCCAGTTAGGTCCTCGGGAACGTCCCTCCAAAGGCGTTCCATTCGGTGTGGGAAGTTCCTTTGCCTGACCATTGTTGGAAATGCAATCATTCAATACGTGCCTTGTACGGTTTTATTTGTAGAACCTGCCATTTAACATGGTAGCTATAGTAGGCATACTATAATGGTACGTATGCTGGCTAAGATTTATATTATACTTGCAAATGTTTTCCACTATGCACTAATAATAATATCAAAAGGATTTTCTCGTATTAAGCATGTTTGACTGTCATAAGGAGAAATCTCCTTCAAGTTTGCGCTTGCATTGTGTGTGTGGCGGGAGGCCTTATGGCAGTTTCATTTTTCAAAAGCATAGCGAATTTCTTTTATTTCTTTTGTTGTTTGTTTTAAAAGAGAAAATTGCTTTTGTTTGCTCATACCAGTCTCATGACTGACCCGGAGTTTATTGTTCCCTTCCTAAACTCTGGGTGCCCACAAATTTCCACACGGACAGTCTAGAGTTGGATTTTTCAGATAGTCGAATAGTAGGTGTAGATTCGATAGCTTTCAATCTATGGATATTGGCAATCGCATTTGGATCGAGTTGCTTTACTTCAGTGTTGATGGTGGTTCTTGCTTTTCGGTTTGGGGTCTTTCTAGTCTTAGAGCATTGGCAATGGTGTTGCAGTTAATTGGAGTATCTATCTTAAGTACTTCTGAAGATATTATCTTTTGGAGTTATTTCTTTCCGTTGTATCTTGTATCTCTGATAATATGGATCAATTAGTTGTATCATTGTCGTAACCAACTGTTGTATATCAATGATATTATCTCTTTCTTCCGCTGTGTTGTTATACTTAATGTGTTATAAGCTCTGGCGAACCAGATTCGACGTTTAGATCTGAGGCATTAGAATACAGGTGATGTATTCAGTGTCGATTTTCAAAGGCCGGGTCAAGGTTGTCATACATTGTATAGTTGTCATCATAAAAAAGGAGGAGATTGTTAAGAAATCAAATCTACGGTTTCAATGACAATATCTATACAATGGAAATCGAATATGCACATATATTTCTATATGCATGTACTTGCTAGAGCAACATCACTAGAAAGACAAGAACAAGGCTCAAAGAACGTTACAAGAGACTACAAGTCGATAATATTAAGAAAGCAACAAGAAAGATGCACAAAACAGACATGCACAATTTTCAGACGTCTGCGTGCACAAGCCAGACGTTTGGAAAAGTCCTCTGGAACAACAAAACAGACAGAACTAGACATCTGGTAGATGCACTCAGACGTCTGAAATATACTATATATAAAAATATATTGTATCAGACGTCTGAAACAAATACCAGACGTCTGATTTCGAACTCAGAATTTAAATTCAAATCTCAACTGCCACATTTGAATAGACATCTTCGCTTCTCTTCACTGCAACTCTTCACCATCAATAGAAGCAACTATAGAGCACTTGTTAATGGATGTAACTACCCAAGGAACCTCTCTACAACTATATATATCATCAAGAATCAAAGAAGAACACTCACCGAACTTACTTGAGCTATCTACTTTCATACTTTGTTATATTGTTGATCTCTAGCAAACTATACTTGTATTTTACCCTTCCATATATTCAGATCTTCACAATCAATACTCTCTAGATATATATTGGAAGCATTTGTACTTATTAGTCAATATCTGTGTTATAGAACACATATTTGACAAGAACAATTTATTGTAACCAAGCCTATTCCTTCGGACGAAGCGATGATGTTTGATAGTCGAATTTCGAAGGGGAGCTTCAGGACTAAGCATGGGACTGGAGGTCCGAACCAGTATAAAATCCTGGTGTGCTTATTCTATAGTTACCTAGATTATTACTGCTTTAGTTGCATCATATACTTTGTCACCCTGTAGACTTGCAAAGTGTAGTTATATTTTCAAATCGAGGATCACTTTTAACATCAAGTCAATAATGCATCAATTGACATTGCAAAACATGAATCTCTTATCCACTAAAATCCATAGGGAAATAATTTTCGACAAGCTTGCATATATTTTCTACATTAAAAGACTTAAAAAATCACTAGGATCTAGAGCTAAACTAAGAGTAAGAAGTTCAACCACTGCACCATTTAATCTATTTTCTAACTCCATTAATGCAAAATCAATTATAGAATTAAAAATGTCATAATGGAAATGATGTTCAACTGTGATGTCATCCCATTGTTGACGATTACGACTTGTACCTTCTTTACATGAAGAATTCATATTAGGAACTACTATTTCATAGCGATCACAAAAAGATAATAAAGTCTTTAAAAATGTATCTTATTACTCCAATCTTAATTTTTGAAGAAGAATTTTTGTTGTTGAGATTAATTTCATTGCATTCAAAATGCCTTGAAATTTGCATCGTAATGCTTAACAAAGTTCATCAGTGATACCCATTATTTTATCCACCAAGTGCAAAATAAATAGAAATAAAAACTTCTTAAAGTTTTGAATATACCAAACGCTTGACCTCTTAATGTTTGATGTCCACGTTTTTAATATATACAACAACCAAGCAAGGAGCATCATACATATTGATTAAATCCCTCATAGAATCATAATGTGAACTCCAACAAGTGTCTCTATAATGGTGTAGCCCAGTTGAATCCACTCTTTTTTTACTCCGGGCTGCAGCCCAGTTGAGCCTAGGGCTGAGTCCGCCCTTGACTATAAATCACTTATAAATTAAATGTTTTTTGGATTCTCGATGAGTTACACAGTAGGCATTCAGGATTAACAAAGTGGCCCAAAAGTAACAATTCATCCTTATCTTATATATATACAAATTAACATTTTTGGCATTATTAATGGAGAGTTCCACACAATTTTGCACCATTCATGGCTATAGCTCTGAATCCATTCATGTCCTTTTAAAGGAACATCCTTTTTCGTCTACGCCTACTCCCAATTATCAGATTAAGTATTTGAAAACAAAGGAATACAATTAATTAAGTCTCGTTTTGTTCTTGTTTGAGTTAAAAGATAAAAAAAAAAACTTGTTATTCTATATGATATAACTCACAACAGCTACTATTTTGCGAACACCTACCAGCCATACTTTTTACTAGTACGCTAAATTTGCATATAGCTTGAATCGGTGACCAAAAATTAGCACAGCCAGCTAGTAATTTTATATATAACTGATAATTTGCAGGTAGAAACAAACTCATTTGATCATTTCAGTTGATTTGTAAAATATTTTGGATATTAACTAAAAAGAAAGAGTTTATCATATCTTTTTTTTGAAATTGTACTTTATACACAACATGTCACTGAGACAACAAATCACATGTTAATAAACGTTCGAATCATGCTACGTAAGTTTCGAACTTGTGACATCTCGCACCAAAGCCGAATCACTTAACCACTTGGACAATGGTGCTTGTCAATTTACCATATCTTTTAGCAAATCATTATTTATACTTGAATGGGACCAAACGGTTGGATTAATAAGAATATTCGACCCAGGGTGAACAATGTACTAATGAAATCTGGCCTGTAGGTTTGATTGCATTTTTTGTATTCAAGACAAATTATTTGTAAACTTCATTTTATTATTTGTGCTTGGAGAGAATTTTATGAATATAGTAGTGTTGCCTTGCATGCTCTTAGAATAAAGTATGTACATACAACTACATGCAGTTGCAAAGGAATGTTAATAGATAAAATAAGGCTAATGACAAATGGATTTTTAGTGGTTGTTAGATTCCATCCTTGCAACATATTGACATTCCAGTGCTTTTATCAAATTAGCATCATTTTGGGGCTAAGTCTAATATGATGGTATGTGATACTTCCATGTATCCATCAGTGCAAGCATTGGGATTTTCCATAAAAATAAAACATATACATTAAGAATTTAAGACAATATGTACCCATTTTTAATTGGAAAAAAACAAAACCTTTTCCTCCGCCTCCATTCTCTCTCTAACAATAGAAGCACAATGAAGTGGTAGGTGAAACTAATTTAGAAATGGCTGCGAAGTCCTTTGTTATAAAGTTTTGCACTGCTAGAACAACTGTAAATAACGGCGGAAGCTTTCGACATCCACCGACGCATATTTTCGACGGGTACTGACAACTAACGATCTCAATGGCTTTCACGTAAATAAAATATAGTGGCCATGGTAAACCATTAAAAACCGACATAAATATGTCGTCGACGGCCGCCCAAATCCGTCAAATATAAGCGTGTATGCAGCCAGCAAGCCGGGATCTGATTCATTATCTCCTTCCACCCCAAATTCACCAAATCCCTAACTCCATTACCTCCTCCCCATTGTCATCCAGCCCCGCCCTTCCCCGATCATCTCCAACTTCATCATTCTCCACTCTTGACAAGCCTAGGTCGTTCATCAATCTCAAATCAGGTTTAATTCCTAAACCCTAACTACTTTGATTTGTTAAATTAGGGTTAATTTGTTATTTTAGTTATTTATGTTATCATACTGATTGTTTACTATACCCCATTAAATGTTAATTACAATTATTATCATCTAAATGTCAAAAACATTAATTTTTTTAGTGTATGTTAGTATATATACGTTGATTAATTAGTGCATATGCATATTTGAGCTAGCTTGGGTTAATTAGGGCAGATGTGCATGATTTAGTGCATGTGTTTTCTAAAATGTCGAGCATGATATTTAGTGCTTTATTTTTTTATAAATCCTATAGAGAGTTTTTGGCCACATCTGACAATATTGTAAATGATCGTTATATGGATATTCGTTTTTGTCGTAGAACGGACATCTATATTCATCTGATATAATATTTGTCGGATTTATCCCTGTATTAGATAAGTTACAAATAAAATAAAGTAATTACACTTTGTAGATTATTTCACTTTAAACGGTTCATAAAATTTCGATAGCACTTCCAGTTTGTTCCCTATGTACACGCATTTGTGTACGATACAGGGAACACGGAGGAAGAGCTGCCGAAATTATTTTGACTTGTTTAAAATGAAATGATTTACGAAATGTAATTGCTATTTTATTTGTAATGGTAAGTAGGATGATCGATCATCAAAGTAGAAAACAATAATCTAAAAATTTAATATTATATTCATAATGCCAATCTGTAAAATGTATAAAAGATAATTAAAACGAATTATGGTTAAAGAAACAATAAAATGTATACATGAATTGAAAAATTAAAAATTAAAAATAATAATACTAAATAGTACATAAAACATTAAACTGTACGATTAAATTGAAAAATAAAATGTCAATCAATAAAATGATTAATACTTTTTTAGTTTCTATCTTATGTTTTAAATATGGTCAATTATTTTATTGATCGGAGTTGTATGTATCGACAATGAAGGGAAATGGGAGACTCAATAAGCGACCATTTTTATAATGGTGCACACGTATTTATTGAATTCGTTTTAAGTAATAATAGAAAAGACGAAGAAATTCGGTGTCCATGTAGTAGGTGCAAATTGTTGAAGTATTTGATATCGGATGTGGCTAGAGTTCATTTGCACCAATACGGTTTCGTGCTGAATTATTTGTTGTGGGATCGTCATAGAGAAATTGTGGCACTAATCATGTACAATCGAAGGAGGAGTTTCGTAATGAAACTATTACGACGAATCTCATAGAAGATATGGTTGAAGATGCAGGACAATCAATGTTCCCTACTACCAAAGTTGATAATGACGATGTTAATGTCGAAGAAGAACCAAATGATGAAGCAAAAAAATCTATGATTTATTTGATGCTATTAATAAACCTCTTTGGGATGGCTCTACAAGCGGTACTGAATTATTAGTAACTACAGAATACAATACGATGAAATCAAAATACAACTTCACAGAAGCTGGAGTTACAATTGTTGTACAAACTGTTAAATGTCATATGCCATCTGATAATTTAATGTACGAAAATTATTATTGTTGGATCATAGGTTTTGATTGCTGAAAAAAAAAATTTACGAATCTACGATTACGACATCATCCTGACTCAACGACTCAAAATATGGTTCATATAGTTATATATTTTAACAAGAGTCATCAAATATGTATATAGAGTCTAGTTAGTGCTTTGTTAAAATCTTTCCTCAAAAATCATCATTCACATTCAAATAAACTTGCATGCATATTTTAATCAAAATCAAGTTTTCAAAAAAATGCATGGAGCGGGACTCAAACCCGGGTCACTAGATTGGAAGGCAAGTACTCTAACCAAATGAGCTACTGCAGTTTTTGCTTAACAACAGAATTCAGTCGACTGAATACAATCAACCAGTCGACTGAATCTGTGCATTTTAACATAAATGTGCATGTTTTTGAATTCAGTCGACTGAAGCTGAACCCGAGAGTTTTTACACTCTGCAACCAGTCGACTGACTGTGCATATGCACATTCGTAACCTCTTTTAAATTTTAAAAAAGACATGGTTTTTAAAATTTCAAATACCAGTCGACTGACCAATATTTCCAGTCGACTGAACCGGCTTCAACTGTAAAATTCTGAATAGACATCTTCTTCATGAAGAGTTGCAAATCATCAAAAGTTGTTTCTCTTGGCTGAAACTCTTCATCAAGGGTTGCAATTTTCTAATGAATATATATAGGAGTTCTCTCTTCTTCAAAAATACAAATTTTTGATTCTAACTCTCTACTCTCTCTCTTGTGATTATTCTAAGTACTCCAATACTTTCAATTGCTTTGAAACTTTGAATTATATTTTATATACGTTGATTCTTAGCAATATTCTTCCTTCTCAAATCTTCACACACTATTTATATACTTGAGGAATTGATTATAGGAAGTTTGTAATCTTTATTGACAAATCAGTATTATCAAGAACACACTTAGTCAACTACTTTCATATTTTGTAAAAGTCCTGTTCTGCTGCTCAGGCAAGGGAAAGTCCTCTTCGGCTGCTGAGGCGAAATCCTGTTCTGCTGCTCAGGTCCCTGTTCTGCTGCTCGGGGTTGTATAAACCTGTTCCTCCGGGTTAAGTGAGGGTTGTTGTAGTGAAATTCCAGAAGGAGTCTGGGACTGGACAAAGGACGGTGCTCCGAACCAGTATAAAATCTCTGGTGTCATTTTACTATACTGCTTTTATATTCCGCGTTATTTACTATCTATACTCTGTATTGCTGTTTATCCATATTATACGGTCCAATATACTTACATTTGGTATCAGAGCCTGGTATTCTAGAGATCGTAACAACATCCTAGAATAAATGGCTACAAAGAGATCTAGTCAAGGCAATAAGAAGAGGAAGAGCAATAAAGAAAAATCAAAGGAGCAAACAAACAAATGCTTCATGGTAAAAGATAATGAGGTTAGTGATCTAACTTTTGATGATATGATAGAAATAAATTCAGAACTTCTAGACACTTTAAAAAGTCTCAAAAGAAAATATAAGGAAGCTCTAGAAAATCAGAAGAAAGCAGAATTCGAAAGAGATATGCTTAAAGACGAGAAGAAAATATTAGAAGAAGAACTTGAGAAAATTCAAGATTCACTCTTTGACAATTCTCAACTCGCTCTATTAAGTCAAGAAATAGAAGCTCAAAAAGAAAAGAATAATGCTCTAGCTTCTGAGAATCGTGAGTTAAAAACAAAAATTAAAATTGTTGAGTTAGATAACACTAGTCTCAAAACTAAGCTTGATGACATTACTAAAAATATTTCCAATTTTAATAAAGGGAGAGAAAATTTATCCAGGATTATTGAAAATTCTCAACCTGCTTCAAATAAGAAGGGATTAGGTTATGTTAAGAATTCAAAAGCTCACAATGATAAAAGTAGTTTAGGATATAATAAAAATGATCGTAGAAATAGCACTAGATATGCTTTCATGTATAGTAAAAATTATAGTGCTAGTACTAAATTTCGAGCAAAGCCTAAATCCAATTTTTATAGGAAATCAAATGCTACTATAACCTATAATGTTGATAATTTCTCTAGAAGTACAAAATCATTAACAGAAAATATGAATAAAAATTATCTCAGTATATGGGTTCCTGCTAATTTGAAAAATAGAGAAAAATACATTGATGATTATTTTGATATGGTAGTTAATAATGAAAATTATATTTATAAAGGTTCAACCACACCCAATGGTTTCCTAAAAACTAGGAATTATAAGAACCTTGGGTATTGCATGCTTTAAATGTTAATTTTTTTCTGATACCTTACAATATAAGTAGTAGTTATTTTGTTTTATATTGTTCTATGTTACCACTTATGTAAAATTATTTATATCATCATATAAACTCTCCTTTTTGTCGATGACAAAGGGGGAGAAAGATATTGATCTCTAACACTATTTGCAGGAATAAACCATGCAAGCACAGATTAAGGGGGGAAAAAGATTAAATAGGAACATATAGCATAGATTCAGGGGGAGAAATCTATAGCATTCAGTGAGAGAGATAAGATCAACAAAGCTTGTCAAAGATTTGTTCGTAGAAAATGGAGTTGTCATCATCAAAAAGGGGGAGAATGTTGGATCATAGGTTTTGATTGCTGACAAATTTTTTTTACGAATCTACCACTACGACATCATCCTGACTCAACGACTCAAAATATGGTTCATATAGTTATATATTTTAACAAGAGTCATCAAATATGTATATAGAGTCTAGTTAGTGCTTTGTTAAAATCTTTCCTCAAGAATCATCATTCACATTCAAATAAACTTGCATGCATATTTTAATCAAAATCAAGTTTTCAAAAAAATGCATGGAGCGGGACTCAAACCCGAGTCACTAGATTGAAAGGTAAGTACTCTAACCAAATGAGCTACTGCAGTTTTTGTTTAACAATAGAATTCAGTCGACTGAATACAATCAACCAGTCGACCGAATCTGTGCATTTTAACATAAATGTGCATGTTTTTGAATTCAGTCGACTGAAGCTGAACCCGAGAGTTTTTACACTCTGCAACCAGTCGACTGACTGGTTATGCCAGTCGACTGACTGTGCATATGCACAGTCGTAACCTCTTTTAAATTTTAAAACATACATGGTTTTTAAAATTTCAAATACCAGTCGACTGACCAATATTTCCAGTCGACTAACCGACTTCAACTGCAAAATTCTGAATAGACATCTTCTTCATGAAGAGTTGCAAACCATCAAAAGTTGTTTCTCTTGGCTGAAACTCTTCACCAAGGGTTGCAATTTTCTAATGAATATATATAGGAGTACTTTCTTCTTCAAAAATACAAATTTTTGATTCTAACTCTCTACTCTCTCTCTCTTGTGATTATTCTAAGTACTCCAATACTTTCAATTGCTTTGAAACTTTGAATTATATTTTATATACGTTGATTCTTAGCAATATTCTTCCTTCTCAAATCTTCACACACTATTTATATACTTGAGGAATTGATTATAGGAAGTTTGTAATCTTTATTGACAAATCAGTGTTATCAAGAACACACTTAGTCAACTACTTTCATATTTTGTAAAAGTCCTGTTCTGCTGCTCAGGCAAGGGAAAGTCCTCTTCGGCTGCTGAGGCGAAATCCTGTTCTGCTGCTCAGGTCCCTGTTCTGCTGCTCAGGGTTGTATAAACCTGTTCCTCCGGGTTAAGTGAGTATTGTTGTAGTGAAATTCCAGAAGGAGTCTGGGACTGGACGTAGGACGGTGCTCCGAACCAGTATAAAATCTCTGGTGTCATTTTACTATACTGCTTTTATATTCCACGTTATTTACTATCTATACTCTGTATTACTGTTTATCCATATTATACGGTCCAATATACTTACAATTATGAAGCGAAAAAATTATGTCTGCTTTTGGTTTGCCATATAAAAAAATAGATAATGTTCAAATGGTTGAATGTTGTTTTGGAAAGAAGATATCTGATGTGCACGTAAATGTGCATATTTTTATGACCATATTTAATCTAATTAAATTAAATAAATGATCATGTTTGGTGTTTTAACATGTTTAAACCAAAATTCAAATTATTTTTAAATCGTCACATATTCATCTTCGTATATGGGCAAAATTGTCAATTTTGTGCATATATTATTTTGCAAAAAAATTAATTGGAAATTTCTATATTATTTTGTAGAAATTTGGCTTCATATACAAGTGGTTTCATGAAGATATATGCATGCACAAAGAAGATACAAATGAATGAAGATGAAAATAATTCAAAGTCATGATCATGGAGGACCCCACCTACCTTAACGTACACTTAGGAGCTAATGCACATGTCAACAGACCACTAAAGCTTTATGCACACTTAATAAATGATTATATGATACTAATGATTACTTGGCCACCACACTTTCTAAGGAGGTAGTTTGGGTAGTTTCCAAAAACTGGATTAGGGTTTTAAAACATGTATAAATACCCTATATGTTCATGTAACCCTCTTCGCTTCTCATAGACTCTCTCTTCTTTAGCCTCTTAGTTTAGGACAATAAAAGAAAGTTCTCTTTCTCTTTCCGTGTATACTTAGTCATTTTCTTCTTATGTAATTTTTTTATGCAATTTAACTCATGTTCTCTTTTATTACATGCTCTTTTCTTTTCATGTTAGTAATGTAGATTTATATTTGTATAATTAGATTAGTTTTTCCTTTACTTTGCTCTCTTTTTTCTTTTCTTTTTATTTCATGTTGCATGCTACATTTGTTGAAATGATAACAAAAATGAGAGGCTAAACCCCTTTAACTTAGAGGTAATGAAGCTCTCTAATCATGCAGCTTCAACATAATTTGATGTTTATGCTCTCTTCTTATACTTAATGAGAATGCATGAAGTGTTTAACTTGTTGTTTTTTCTTTGAGCTTGATAGTCTATATTGTTGACACCAAATAGGTTATGCTTAAACAATCACTAACACAAATTATCTTTTCATCTACAAATGATTATGATAACGAAGTGAATGCTGAAATCAAAATTTGATGGTCTATATTTCTAAATAATAGTTAATAGGTAATGCTTAAAATAGATTTAACTTTCAACTTGTTGTCATTTTTCATGAGAATTAGAAGTGATTTAAAGGTTGTGTTATAGTTTGATGGCTTATGTTGGGCTAACTAATAGCTCAAATATGTCATACTTATGATAAGCACAACATTTAAATTCACTAATGACCAAAAAAGAGATCATAATTTCATGTTTTGTTAAACTATATGATCTAGAGAGTGTAATTATCTTTAAATTGTCGTTTAACTCTCATATTTTTATCGCTTTCATTTTGTAATTTTTCTTACATTTTCTAGCTAACCACTTTCAACTTTGGTTAATTTGATTGAATGGAGTTTTAAAATCAACAATTCCCTACGGATCGATCCGTGGTCACTACGTACTACGATAGTACGTCGTGCGCTTACGGTATAAATTTTATTATAAGTTCGTTTGACGGATTTCTGACTATATAGAATTCCCATCGACGAACAAGTTTTTGGCACCATTGTTGGGGAGTTGATTTGATTTTTATTTCTATTTCTATTCTTCGAACTATTTTCTTTTGATTTCATCGTATGTTTTTATTTTGTGTGTGTTTGCATTTGAAAAAATAAAAAAAAATTGTGTGTTTGTGTATGATTTTTATTAGCATTTGATTTGTTTTTTTGTTTTTTTTTGCATACAAAAAAAAAACACACACACAATTTCATTCAAAAAGAAAATAATCTTTTACTCCATTCCTTCTTTTTTACATTTTACATTTTTCTTTTTCTTTTTTTACATTGCTTTTACAGTTTCTAATTTTTTTTTTAAAAAAAAAAACACTGTTACATTGCATTTTCTGTTCACTGTTTCCGCCCTTGCCCCCACATCACCTCTGTTCAACATCTACTGCCATCAACCACTTAACTTCTTCACAACATTCTCTAGCAAACAACTTCTGCAAACAGTCAAAACACTTCCATCATCCCCTCTGAACACATTGCACCAGCTTCAACTTCAAATTCAACTACCACTACTGCCTATCCACCCCTGCCCTGTCGTTACTCCAACGACTGCAAACACTCTGCATCACATATCCATAACTACCCACCTTCTGCTGTCATTGCATATCCATTGACCTCTGCATCACATATCGCAATACCCAGAACCATCAACTCCCCTCGCTTCTCTCCTACCCAAACCCGCAGTCAACGTCAGCCTTCCCGACACATCATACATCAACCTTCACTGCCTAACTCTGCCATAACCCCCCAAGTTTACATTGCCCCACACTCGCATAAACCAAACTACTGTCACAAAACACAGCAATAACCATTCACTCCACCTACTTCCATCAAATACCACTGACTTACATTTGCATATCCATTTCCCTGTGCAACGCTGCATCTACCCAGATAACCACCCTCTTCAACAACAAAATAGCGCACCCAGATCACCACCCTCTCCAACAACAAAATAGTGCACATACACACAGTGTAGCCCGTACACTTCCTCATCGTCTGGTTGGCTTTGAGCTGCAGCAGTAAGGGAAGTGACTGGTGGTTGGCTTTGCCCTGACAGCTGACCACCAGAACAACCAGCAACACAGCTACAAATCACCCCTCCACTGTGATACACAACCATTCAACCATCATTCTCCTACGATCACCAACATCATATACAACAGTAACCACGCCACTGCCATTTCACTGCCAGTAATACAACTACTACTCTTCATTATAGACTCTGCAATCAACATCCCACGTTTGTTCACATTATCAATCAACAATCAACTACTGCTCTTCATCCTTGACACTTGACAGCACCGACAGTATACATTCCACAACAGCCACTGTACAATAAAACTGTTACACTACCGTGCCTTCAACCTACTTCACAAAACAGCAGCAGCCTCGATCCTCAACTACAAACCAAAACCATCTTCATCTGTAAATATATTACTCTGCATACATACATTACTCTGAAACCAAAACCAAAACCATCTTCATACATACATACATTACCCTGCAATCGTTCTCGTCAACCGTGCCTGCATCACTAGTCATTCAACTTCACTCCTTCGGCCTAAACCTTGCAATGGTTTCCAGATCACCATCATCAAGTCTCTAGACCACCATCAGACAACCACCAAGCCTTCGACCACTGCTTCAAAATCGCGACCAATGCCGATCGCAAATCCCAAATTGACCAGAACAAACAATCATGAACTCCTGAAAATCTCCGACAGCGACACCATCAACCACTACACCACCAATCCACGCCTCCAGGCGTCGTGCAACAGTCGCCTAAAACACTTCCACATCGCCTCGAACCCAAATCCACGACAATCGATCCAACCTGCAACTCTCAACTCGCGCAATTACTAACTTCGGTTTCTCGAGATGACAGTGAGATTATACTTTCTGGGATTTCTGAACTTCGCATAAGTGTTTTGATTATAATTTGAGGATTCGAGGTTTCCCAGTTTATTTAGAAATAATTGCAGGGTTTGCTGAAGTTAAAACGAAGGAAAGTGATTTGTTAAGAAACGGTAGAGTTAAGTTAAAAGAAAAGTGTTTTGTTCAATAGTGGGCCGGGCTATGATTAATTTTTTTAATTTTTTTTTTGTCCTTTTCCCTTCTCTTCTTTAATTTATTTAATTAGTTTGAGTTTTATGTTCCTTTTTCTCACAAGTTAGTTCCTTCTTTTGTTTGCCGGTGTTCTCTTTTCTTTTCAAATAACAAATTTCTTTTTATTTTATTTGTTTTCTCTTATTTTGTTTTGTTGGTTTTTTTAGTTCTTTAAAAAAAAAAAGGTTTCAATTTATTTTACTTTCATTTTTTTTTCACTTGTTTTGTTTGGTTTTTCTTTAGTATAAAAAAAACTTGTATATATCTTATTTTTATTTTCAGGCTGCCAAAGCAGATTGGAAGAGTTGCTTCCTTCGCGTAGTTTGCCAAAATAATAATTGTTTGCTTGCTTATAAAAATTTGCTGCTTTTAAACCCCTATCTATTGTGCTTTCATCTCTTTCTTTTCTTTGCATTGTTGATTGCTTGTATTTGCATTTGTATATAAAAAAATTTCAAAAAAAAAACCATTCGTAGTTGCATTGTACATACACGTTTAATTTCAGTTTTGCATTTCATCTTCGATTCTGATTAATAATAACGATTAGAAATCATTAACGCTTAATTGTATATTGGAAAGTTGTTCTCTTTTGATAATTTAATTTCTTGGTATTTAGGCTACGGCAGAGCAATAACCATTTATAAATATTATGGTGATTCGTAAATATTATAGTGGTTGTTTCTCTTAAGGTACTTAAACATTCGGCTGCATTGCTACAGTGATTCGTGGTGCACCGATAACCCATGTTCGTTACCTGGCTGAGAACTTTCTTGTTGAATTAAGACAAAGTGTGATTATACAATTTTGGGTTAGGAGCTACTTAGGTTAGAAAATTTGTAATTAATCATTTGCATTCAGTTAGTTGCATTAATTCATGCATATAAAAAAACAAAAAAAATTCAAAATCCAAAATTAAAAAAAGTTGTAAATATTTCTTTTCCTTTTCCTTTGAATTTTTTTTAATCAAAACCAAAAATATTTTACTTAGTTTTTTTCCTTTTTATAGAAAAACAAAAACACAAAAAAAATTAGAAAACCTTTTCAAAAACCAAAAAAAATTCGAAAAACGAAAAAAATAAAACTAACATCAATTTTCCTTGTGAAAAATAAATTCTATTAGTATTTTTTTCTTTATTAAAAAAACCAAAAAAAATTCCTGAAAATGCTTGGGTTTCCTTTTCCCCCACTCACTTGAATTATACAACAGTTGTGAAAATCGATATAATCCATATTATTTCCCTCCAAATTCGTATGGATATTTTAACCACAACTATTGTACAAACAATTCGAATTTTGAACAACAAAGTTTTCAAAACAATGACCAACCATCGACTCTCGAAAATAGCACTGAATTGATTTCGCCTTTACTTGAACTCTCTACACAACAAAATCAAAAGATAAATGAGTTGTGCAATTCATTTATCTTTGCGACAACTCATATCAAAGTTTTCAAAACAATCAAAATTTGAATTCATTTCAAAATTCAAATGATTTTGAGTATAACCTGTACCAATTCAATTTCAATCTTCAAACTGAATTTCAAAATCAAACGAAAATGAGAACAACTTTTCAAATAATTTTGGCAATGGGAATAACCTCGACGATGATGCGAATGAAACTTTTTGTTCCCAACAATTTCAAATTGAAAATCCTAAAGTTAATAGCTATAAATTGGATTTTGTTGAGAAAATGAAGAAATCTACAATGATCACACGGATTTGTTGTTCGAAACATATATGAATGTGAAAAACAAAATCAAATCCCAACGTGTGACGATTCAAATGATAATCCATCTTTTGCCACAATTGACGATTTTCAAATAGCAACTTTTGAAATTGAAAACATTTTTTATGAAGTTGTTGAAAACATGATAATTGAGTTGGATTCAATTCTTTTGAGGGTGAGAAACTCGATTTAAATTTTGATCTTACTTTTTCCTATTTCAAAAATTTTGAATACAACAACTTTGGATTTTGAACTTGGCACATGCAATGAAGTTGTGGATAACTCAATAAAGGAAGACGAAATCAATGAACATGATTTTTTCGGACTTTTCGAAAATGAGTTGTTAAATTCCGAAGGGGATGATTTCAATCACCATTTTGATTTTTCAAATCGATAATTTGGAAGAAGTTTTCAATGATAAGCTTGAATTTCAAAATGGCGAAAATGAATTTGAATTTCAACCAATTGTTTTATCAACCCCGAAAATCATTGAAAATAAAACAACTCGTATGATTTTTAATAAAACGACATTCATTATTCCAAATCAACAATCAATTCCGAAATCTTTTATGGTTTGATTTTCGAGCTTAAGTTGTGTCTCGCATACTTGACAAGACAAATGAATCGGTCTGTGGAAGACCATTTCATTTACTATTTTACAATATACTTTCTAAACTCTTGTAAATAATAATCTTTTTGTTTTCATGTAAATATATGTCATTTTTTATTTTTGTTTTATTTTTCTCCTTCACTTGGGTTGACTGTGGGGACACAGTCAAAATCAACTGTTGGGGGGAGTCTCATCATTTTCATTTTTAATTTTTCATGATTTGTTTTTGCATTCTCTTTCCAAAACTAAAGAAAAAACTTAAAAAAATAAGAAAAAAAAATCTAGAAAAAAAGTTAATCATTTTGATTTATTTTTAAAGAAACACTAGGATAAGTATAAGATTTTGGTTATTAGATTGAATTTTTAAAAAATTTATTTGTCTTAACAATAATAAAAATAAAGTTTGATTACAAATAATGATGATTTAAATAGTATATAGGTAAGTTCATGGTGATAACTACGAAGTATATCCGAATTGAAAATCTTTGTTTAAAAAGTGGTGAATTTAAAGTAAAGGATATAACAATTTTTTGACTTCTAAGTTAAATGGTGCTAAGATGATTTTGTAAAACTCTCTTTTAAAAAACAAATATATATATATATATATATATATTTGTATATATGTATATAACTTTTGTTAACACCTAGAGTCATGTGTTCACACTCGTGTGTTCACTTCCATGCTTTGTACCTTTCTTACGCCCGAAAGGCAATGCACGATCGATATTGGCCTCAATTTATCTGAGTTAGGTATGTGTACATATAAAAAATTATTTTATTAATAACGCCTACAGTCGATAAGTGTTCACACTTGTGTGTTCACTCGCCATGCTCTATATTCCCCTCACATAAATTCGCAAGGCGGTGCACGGGTAATATATCTGGTCTCGGTTTATCAGAGTTAGGCATATGTAAATATTGTAAATATCAATAAAAATTTCAAAAAAATAGAGAGAGAGAGAGTAAGCAAATGAAATCCAAGCACTATTTTGACTTGTTTGATTTGACTTGTTATTGAAAAGAAAGGAAAATATCACTTTGATAAGCTTTGATAATCAACTAAGAATCCATTACATAGTTACACTGTGTTATCAACCGAAACAATGAGTTAAACTATAGTCCATTTGTTATGATAACTTGATTTTTATTGGATATTTTGATGGGTAAACGACTTAAATTTTCATGACAATGACTAAAACCTGTATTTAACTTATTTTTGTCGATTTAAAAGTAAATCCTTCATTCGTAAACATTTTTGAAAACATATATTCATCTCTTTGTAAATAAATCTTGCATTTTGTAAATATTTTCATATCGCATTTTGATTTTGTGGGTAGTATCCGCTTAAAACACTCACAAGACAATACTCGTCCTACTAGGGACACTCAGAGGTTTACCGGCTTGTTGCATACACTCAATGCAATCGTGCTCCTTACGAAAACAGATTTATCTTCGTTTTTTTTATTTGAGGACGAATAAAAAGATAAATGTGGGGGTATTTGATGTGCACGTAAATGTGCATACTTTTACCATCATATTAAATCTAATTAAATTTAAATAAATGATCATATTGTGTGTTTTAACATGTTTAAACCAAAATTCAAATTATTTACAAATCGTCACATATTCATCTTCATATGGGGGCCAAATGGCCATTTTTGTGCATATATCATTTTGCAAAAATTTAATTATAAATGTTCATATTATTTTGTAGGAATTTGTATACAACAAGTGGTTTCATGAAGATATATGCATGCATAAAGAAAATACAAAGGAATGAAGATGAAAATAATTCATAGTCATGATCATGGAGGAACCCGCCTACCTTAATGTACATTTAGGAGATAATGCACATGCTAAAAGTCCATTAAAGCTTCGTGTACACTTAATGGATGATTATATGATGTTAATTATTATTTAGACACCATACTATCTAAGGGGGTAGTTTGGGTAGTTTTCAAAAATTGGATTAGGATTTTAAAACATGTATAACTACCCCATATGTTCATGTAACCCTCCTCTCTTCTCTTTGGCTCTTTCTTATTTAGCCTCTTAGTTTAGGAAAATAAAATAAAGCTCTCTTCTTCTTTTCATGGCTACTTAGTCATTTTCTGCTTATGTAATTTTTTATGCAATTTAATTCATGTTCTCTTTTATTACATACTATTTTCTTTTCATGTTAGTAGTGTAGATTTACATTTGTGCAATTAGAATAGTTTTTTCCTTTACTTTGCTCTTTTTTCCTTTTCCTTTTCTTTCATGTTGCATGCTTCATTTGTTGAAATAATAACAAAAATGAGAGGCTAAACCCCTTCAATTTAGGGGTAACAAAGCTCTCTAATCATGTAGCTTCAACATAATTTGATGTTTATGCTCTCTTTTTGTGCTTAATGAGAATGCATGAAGTGTTTAACTTGTTGTTTTTGCTTTAAATTTGATAACATACATTATTGACACCAAATATGATATACTTAAACAATCAGTAACACAAATTACTTCTTCATCTACATATGACTATGGTAATGAAGTAAATGTTAAAATCAAAATTTGATATCTATATTTCTAAATAATAGCTAATAGGCCATGCTTAAAATAGATTTAACTTTCAACTTGTTGTCATTTTTCATGAGAATTAGAAGTGATTTGAATGTTGTGTTACAGTTTGATGGCCTATGTTGGGCTAACTAATAGCTCAAATATGTTATACTTATGATAAGCACAACATTTAATTCACTAATGACCAAAAAATAGATATCATAATTTCATATTTTGTTAAACTATGTGATCTAGAGAGTATAATTATCTCTAAATTGTCATTTAAATCTCTGAGTTTTATCACTTTCTTTTGGTCATTATTCTTACATTTTCTATCTAAGCACTTTCAATTTTGGTTAATTTGATTGAATAGAGATTTAAAATCAACAGTCCCTACGGGTCGACACATACTCACTACGTACTACGATAGTACGTCGTGCGTTTACGGTATTAATTTTATTATAAATTCATTTGATGGATTTCTAACTCAATAGAATTCCCGTCGATGATCAACATTAATCTTCGAAATTGTAGAATATGTGATCAAGAAAGGTACAAACTAAGAAAAAAGAAGGGAAAGGAAGTTTCGTACAAGTGTATGCATTGCTTCCCTATCACTCCTACACTACAAAGGTTAAATGCATCTTTATAAGAGCGCATCATATGAGATGGCATAGTGTGAGAATTCAAGAAGAAGATACGTTAATGCACACAGCTGATGAAGAAGCATGAAAGCGTTTTGATAAGAAATATCCCGCTTTAGCGAAGAGCCACAATGTTAAACTTGATATATGTACGGATGGATTTTCATCATTTTCTAAATTTGGTTCTAAATATTCATCTTGGACTATAATCGTTACACCTTACAATTTACTTCCGTGAATGTGTATGAAAACTCAATGTATGTTTCTCATAGTCGTCCCTAGCCTTGATAATCCGACATAAGGAATCAATATTTATTTACAACCCTTAATTGAAGAGTTGAAAACATTATGGTATAAAGGAGTAGAAACATACGATATTTCAAAAAAAAATGTTCATACGTTCGCTTAACTTTGTTGTGGACTATTAGCAATTTTCCTGCGTACGTAATGCTTTTGGGTTGGAGTGTTTATGAATCACAATATCCAAGCGATGATATTAGTAAATATTTCGTCAGTTGATTTTTGAACTATGTTTATGATTCGATAAATTACGTGTTCAATGAAGGATAGAAACATCTAGCATTTTGACCAAAAAGAAAAGCCAAGCCATATATAATATTCTTCGTCAATGGATATAAATTCAATGCCAAAGAATATGGTGCTGAAAAATTAATTAATAATATCGGTATATTTGTTAAAGATGGTGATGATCCAAATGATCGTATAAAAGATTTCTATGGCGTGTTAACCCAGGTTTTTGCAATTGACATAGTTCACAAGACATACAGAGGAAGTTTTCGTTTAGATGCAACTAGTTCAGCAATGTTTCAGGTTCTAGAATCAACATGCACCTAAATTATAATTTTATTGAAATAAAGCGTACCTCGCATTATCATAAGTACGATCCTTTTATACTCATAAACAAGCCCTGCAAGTTAGTACACTCTTTATCCATCTCTAAAAAGAGATAAAGCAGATTGGTCAGCAGTTTTTAAAACGAAGGCAAGATTTACGTTTGATGAAAAGAACTTTCCAGATGAACAAGCTTATCAAGCAGATATCGACGAAAATAGCGAAATAACAATAACGGATGATCAAATCGATTTTGGACTTCTAAACAATGAATCAAATGTACTAGTAGAAGCATTTAATACTGCAGAGAAAAATAATATAGAGTACGAGACTAAGCCTAAGTAAGAAAAAGACGAGGACTGAGTACATTAATAGAAAATAATTTTACGTGATTATTTATGTTACATTTTTCGGACTAACAATGATAGGCTTTCTCATAATTAAATGATATGTTCTACCACAATAAAATGATATGTTCATGACAAGTATTATGTCTTTTTTCCAACGCCACGGTTCTTCCCATCAAGTTCCCCTTCTTCCCCAAAGAGGGACCACCGCTGGAGGTGATGGCAGTGGCCCATTAGGGCAGGCGTGGCGTGCCATAGTGACTTTACAGGCTAAAGCGGATGGCTCTTAAGTATTAAAATTATTAGCATTAAAAATATTTTGTGTATGATATATTAGTCAAGATTTATTAAAGGCATGTTTCATATTTAACACGGGATTTAAGATGGAGCCATCAGGGATTGTTATTAGTATTTCGAAGCAGGCTTACATGAGCGGGATGACTGCATGTTGCCTAGATGGAGTAGGATCCCAGACCCCATCAAGCAGAGTATCCGGTAGGACTTCCTTGTGAGTGTAAATTTATATATCATTATATATTACCACATTACAATTTGCTGACTAAGTATAAATGTATAATTTATATTTTTTCAATGTGCAGGGAGCAGTAGACTTGTAGGAAGTTGACATTCCCCTTTGCCAGGGTCATTGGAGTTCAAAAATTGCTAAGAATTACTGGGACATAATGTCTGACCTTAGGAAATCGAGAAAGAAGCCTAATTGGATGGGAGCTAGCGTGCGGTATGCTTGAGTTGCTTGGTGGAATATCAATGAATTAATGCCATTCCATCATATATCAATTAAATTTGTTTTTACGGCTATAAAATATAATGTCCAATTTAAATTTGCAGGCAGAGTCAGAGAGGAACTCCGCATATAGAAACAAGAACCCGGTCATACATCGTGGTGGTTCCAAGTCATTCCAGCATCATGCTGAGGATCTGATAAATTTATTAATTTCAATTATAAACAGTTATTACATTCGTATATTTTAAGTTATAAGTTATTAATAAGAAGTTATTATAACAATAATACATATATACTAATTATTCCAAAAAAGAGTACGTGGAGGTCCCGTCTCATATATGGATGTATTTTCTCATACTCGTGTCATTAAGTAGACAGGCGAAGCTAGCATCCTCACATAGAAGGATGAGGATAAAGCAACCGCTTCTTATGTAAGCATATTTTAAATTTTAAGTTATTAATATTGATCGGTTTAAGTAATTAGTTATAAAGAATTAAAATAATGTTGTGTAAATTTCAATAATATTTGGTTTTGTATTATAGGAAAATTTTCATGAAGCACGAGCACGGATGCTAGAGGGAATGGGATGGGATGAATTGACGTGTGATAAAGAGGATGTTATTTTTAACTATCTTGAAACCGACGTCGCGATGTATTTGGCTTTGGAAACCACACGATAATTTATAAAAATAAACTACCTTATAAAAGTTGCACAATTTTCATAAAAGTTAGGTAAGTTCTATAACAACTTATTTCTTTTCACAGGCTAGGACCTCCCAAAGGGCATACCTAAAAGCTCATGACAAAGCAGAGATTCTAGAGCTGAGAGCCATGATTGTACAGCTACAGGAGCAAGACCGTCTACGTGCTGTGGAGATGGTGCAGCTGAACTAGCGTGACAGAGTATGTGCAGTGGCATGGGACATTCCCTTCGTCGTCGCTGCCTCCAAAGGCAAGGACGATTCTTGATAGACAAGCTATTTTGTGTTTGTGTTTGGACATTGTATATATGCACTTGGAGATGTTGAGTATGATGTGTTTTGTTATGTTTAATATATGTTCATGAGAGGTTGGATGTTTTATATTGATTTGGACATGTCTGACACATTTTGGGGAGATGTTGGACATTTGATGCTAATTGGATATGCTTGGTACATTTTGTGGAGACGTTGGATATTTGATTTTATGTGTTGGATTATTTGAGCTTGATTTGTTGTTAATATTATTTTTGGTACAATATGTGATTTTAGCTTATTTATGTGTATATATATTCAGTACGTGCGATGCACGTGCATAGGTGTAACTGATATTAAAAAGCACCGTTTGTAAGCTTTTTTGGATTAGATAATATGAATTTGAAGTATACAAAATTTTGTATATTTTTATGATATACATTCGCAAACCAATCATTTGTCGAAAAGTTAATAAGACTAAGTTATTTAGCAAATAATATAATACTAACATTTGTTGAATTTTCCTAATATCATTCTGAATATTTATAAGACCTTAATTGATGTAATTTTTGTTCTCTCATTTTTTTCAAGGTAGATATAAACAACGGTAGCTTATAAATCAGTAATATAAAGATGACGGAGTTAAAGACGTTGTATAAGAGATAGTATTATGCAACCACAATTTTATGTGAGTAGTAAATCTGGAGAAAAATTTATATATTTAAAATATAATTCACTTAATGGTGCAATTTTTTAAAGTACTGCTTAAAAATCTACAGAGAAAAAATATTGAAATCAGAAAACAACGTTAAATCTAAGTTTTACCCACTTATGGTTATATTAAAAAATCCCTTATAAATGGAGTATTTGCATTATGAAGTATGACGTTTAGTGTAAAAATATGGTACATGAAGTGGAAAACATAAATTCTAGCTAGTTAAGTTCATGATTACATGTAAATTGTGTACTACTATATTGAAAATTTCGCCGACATATTAAATTATGTTTGAAATATGATCAGGATGATTTTGGCTTTTAATGTAGTTCATTTTTTTTTCTTCTAAATATTGCAATGTTTTCATATTTGTTATATTCTGTCAATATGTGAATAATGCTTGATAAATGGTATAATGCTTGAAAAATGGTAATAAAGTATATGAGTAACTTAATTGAGTTTGTAATGTAATTCTAATTAGTTTATTGTTTCCAAGGCAATTTGTTGTAATACTTTTTTAGCAACACGATAATTTATGGGTAATAGTTGCTTTAACACCACCTTTTGATAATCCAAAAAAATTCCATATAGCAGTAAACTGTTAAAAATTCAAGGTAATGACACATTTATATATGTGCAGTTAGTTGAACATGCTATAAAAGTAGGGTTGATAATTAACATTGAGAGCCGCAAAACCAAAATGAGCCGGTCTGAAAAGATCCAAACCCGATGGGTGTTGGGTCTGACCCTTGATGATGAAAAATGCAATAATGATCTGATTAAACCCGGTTCGAATAGATCTGACCCGACCTAAATCGAAGCTCGGATCGGTCAGATCTAGGTTTTTTATATGTATAGTTTGAACTTGACAAAACCCAACCTGTCAAGAACTGAGACACGCGGAGCCGGGTCCGGATCCAGGTTCATCAGGTCAGGTCTAACTGCGGCCCCTACGACAAAGTGATATATTGTACGGCCAAACACACTATCTTGTAATGAAAAATGCATTAAATCATAAGTTGATGACAGATTAGGTGCTGATGGCAGGAAAGTTGCATGGACAGAGATGAAGATAGATTTTTACAGCATCAGAAAATCAATACGCCACTAAACTAAATCAAACTGGGATCACTTTCCTCTACATGCTATTTTTTGTAGCATAAACAAAGATTATGCTACAGTTTCTCAATTAGTAACCAAAATAATATATGGCCAACAGATATATTCATCATAAACAACCCAACAGAAGAAAAAAAATACAAAACTTTGAACTTACAGAAACAAAGGAAAAATAAGTGGTACATACAACACCAGCAAACAGAACATTACCTATATACATGAACGTGTGGTAAGAACTAAAAAGCGACTACCATTAGATTTTTGATATACATATAGCATGGATGGCTAATATATGAGATAACAAAAGTCTACATGTATGTCACTGAGTGGACATCAAAGTCCCCAGTTAAGTTCCCATTAGTCCACCTTTCTAACATCGCTAATGCTGCCTCTGGTTGATCCATTGGAACCATGTGCTCAGCATTACGTACCTATGCAATAACGTATATACATCAACATGCAAAGATTATTTATATGTTAATTACACATTGATTAAATTTTCCCAGTATAATAATATACAACCTCAACCAGGGTAATTTTAGGTTAATAATACATATTTAATTCATACCAACAACCGCTACTCGATAGCAAACATTTGCCCAATGTTCAAAATTACGAGCAAGTGAAAAGTTCAAATTTTAATGTTTTTTTATGTAAAATCCAGAATTAGTAAAATTCATATATTTTTTAAGCTAAACATAGTCCATATATTTATGTTTTGTACATGTTTGTTTATTTTTTAATAGGTTTTTTATGTATATTTATAATTTTAATTTAAGTTAAAAAAACAATTTGCAGTTATTTAATATACACATATAGTAAAAGTTTGGAAACAACATTAATAAAAATCTAATGCAACAATATATAGAATAAAACATTACATAAGATTAAACAACAAGTGAAATAAAACACTACACCAAAAAACACATCATTTATTGTTTTTTGCATTTTTTCCACTTTTGAAGTAATGATGAATTTCTCATTTAATGTGGTTTGAGTGATTAACAATGTGACGTCTGTAGAAATATATGCAAATTAGTAAGGTTTTAAGTTAAACCTCAATTTAGCATTTACAACTGCAGTTTCGACGTGATCATTTTGATTTTCATTTTAATTTTGTAAATTTTACATTTTGAAGATGAAAGTAAAATGAAATTGGACCTCTTTTTTTCCCTTGATTTAGCACTCTTTCTCAAGAAAATAACACAAATAGGTCAAATTCAAAAGTAACTCCAAAAATAGTTAAATATCAATAAACTTTGTATTGGAAACAAAACTATAAAATATGGAAACATTGATGTACTCAGCTTACATGCTCCACCTTATTGTAGTGGCTGATAAAGGTCATTAATGTAAGATTATTAAAATAATGTCTACTGAAATGAAATCATATAAAGCATAAAACATAAAATACTTACAAAAAACACCTTTGAATTTTAACGCCGTTGTTTGTCAATTGTGTTATAGGGTATAAAAATTGAAAGAAAATCATACACGTGATTAGTTTTCTAAAAATATATCATGAATTTGGGAGAATGAAGAGTAGGATCAATAGAAATATGAGATAAAGAATAAGTAGGAAGTGAAGAAAAAGAGCCACATTAAACTAATTTATCAATCCAAAACTGATGACTCTTCAAATTAGAGAAAGCTTGTAACATCAGTCGATATAAAAATGAATTGTAGGGGCTAAATGTAAAATCAATTGCAACGATTATTCAATGATGAAGACAACACAAAATTGATGAGAAGAGAGAGTGCAAATGGTTAAATATTCAAATTTTTCTATAATAGTATACATTTTTAAAAGAATAGATTTTTTTACTATCACTAGCAAAATTCAACCTTGAAATCGTTCTGAGACACTACAAAATTTTCTAATTGCCTTAAAATCAACTAAAAAACGAATCAAAAAAAATTAAATATAAGAAAACTGAAAAATGAAATGTTGGGGTGAAAATGAATGCATATTAATTTACATATTGAATGAAATATAGGGAGCTATTAAGACTTTAGAAATTAACATACTGCATTTATGATCCTTCCAAAAATTATCCCAAGCATGCTTTGTTGGTCCACCATATTCATTATTAAAAAAAAAAATCACGGTTTCCGTTAATTGGAGTGTTTCTTCTATAAAAGATATATATGTAATTTCATATTTTCAATTGAATTGGTTATCATAGTAATATTATCTTAGCTAATGTTAACTGTAAAAGTACTTGAAAATTAAAATTAAACAACAGAAGAACACGAACGTTGAAAATAAACAGATCGCATTGGTAAAATAATTCCAAAAGAAGCAACAAATAAAATTGCACGCATCTAGATCCATTACCAACTGTTTTACATTGCAGTATGCACTTGAATCAAAAGTATTAAAATTTTCATATTGCATAAACCATATTCAATGTAGATAATAATAATAATAAATTTAATGTAAATGCTATCATATTGTTGAGTAACTGTAACGACCCAGAATTTCTATTAATTAAAATTTGTATAGTTAATTGATTTTAAATATTAACGAGTGAAATTAAACAGTCAAATAAAATTTTACTTCGAATATCTGGATTTATTGGATAATTAAATCGATAATTAAATAGTTGAAAATACAGAAATAATTGAAAATCGGGTTTAAATATGATGTAAATTGATTTGTAAAATTTTATTTTATCATATTAGAGTTATAGTGATGTTATAGAACTTTTAAAATTGAATTTGAAGTTAATTTGTGAAAATTGAATATTTTAATATTTAATTGACGTGTAGAAATAGCCATTTTTCAAACGGTCTCGTATTTCGACGAAACCAGTTTCATCGGATCCGTAATGTTATATTATTATAAGGTTTCAAATTTCGTGTCAATCGGATTTACCTTTTGTCCGGGGCAAGCCAAAACGCATAGAAAATTCGTTTAATTGATTTAATTTAAATTTGATCGTTTATTGCCATAACTCGCACATATGATCGAATTAGCCTTCGAAACACGTTCCATTGTGTTCGAAACGTGGGGTAAACCTTAGGAACGCCAACCGGCACGTTTCGTTTGGAGTTCGGAAAATTTCGGATGAATAGTGTACGTCGTTTTTTCTATAAAAGGACTCATCTTTCACCATTTGCATTCAGAAACCCTAATTAGGTCAGGCCGCCATCAAAATAATCAATGGTCGAAAGTCTAAATTCTTCCCCCTCATTATCTTTCAATCCGCTCATCAATTTGAGAAAGCTTCAACTACAAAAATGTGGAGGGCTATGAGATCTTGTATATCAACGGTCATGATCGAAAACAAATCCACGAATCGACGACAAAATGGAGATGAAACCGCAACGTTCGTGCTCGATTTCCCACGTCCATAGGGGACCGAGCTCTGCCGCGTTCTGGCCGAGAGTAGCATTGTCAATGGGCTTCGATTTGGAGGCTTCTGATCGTCGTTAGGTGGCTCGAGTGGGTGGTGATAATTCGAGGTGTATGGGCGGCCGTGGGTTATATTGTTCGTTCGAACGTGAATGTCACGTTGGAGAAGAAGGCATAAGTGCGGTCAGGATGTTGGAGCTTTGAAATGCACGGCTGAGATCAATATTAGGTTAAAATTTGAAAATAAAAATTGTAAATTGATTATATTACAATGTGTACAAACTTTAAACTATCATAACTCTTTCATACAAGGTCGAAAACGCACGAATCAAATTGTGTTGCAATCCTTTTTTCGAGCTTTACGCAATGGAGCTAGATTGGAGTCATTTGGAGTTAGTGAAAATTTCGGGTAAAATTAAACGTCCGTTTAATTTTATTCGAAATAAAACGCTACAAATTGCTATCGGAAATTCAAGGCGAGAACTTCTCACTCAATCGAATTGTTTCGATTTAAATTTTAAATAGTTAGATTTAAAATTTCTTGATTTTATGTTTGAATGTTGATTGTTATCTATTGATTGTTAAAATAGACATTATGCGCCGTTAGTAAGCGGAGGTTATTTATTAAAAACATATACCGTGAATATTTCACTGCAAAGTGAAATTGGTATTATTTATGTACTTGGAGTTGATTTCCCGCAATATATAGCGGATGAGACCCTATTGCGCCGTCTATTAAGCGGATAATATTTTTATCAATCCCATATACCGTGATAATTCCGTACTGGAACGGAATTGGTATTGTGCTAATGTTTGTGGATGCAGGGAAACAGATTGGAGGGATCCAACTGGATTCCTCACCAGTATTTATTTGTTTACAGATATTGTGATGTTTGTTGATTATCATATCGATATATGATATTTGGATGTCGTGATTGACTATTTGGTGTTGTTGCATCATCGGATCTATTTTTAAAGTTTAAAAATAACGATTTTGATTTTAAAAGGATTTTTGAAATGATTTTTCAAAGTATACGTTTTATTAAATTTTTGAATTGATTCATTTTAAATAATTAAAACGTTATAAATTTTTATGTTATAAAAATTAAGATTTTTGTGAAATATAACCAAAAGGTGATTTTTAAAATAAATAGATTTATAAAATAGTTTAAATTGGATTTTTGAATTATTATAAAGGATGTATATAAAAGATTTTTAACATTGATATTTATAATATATATATATATATATATATATATATATATATATATAAAATATTGGAATTATAAGACGAGTTTATTAAGTGTTAAAATGAAGTATAAAATGGATTTCATAAGTGAATGAAATCTATAGATTTATAAATTGTGAAATTTTAAAATAAATAGATTTCGTAAAATAAAAGATTATAAGTAAATAACTTACAAATTAGATTTTTGGTATAAAATTTGGTTATAAATTAAATTGGTAAATAAAAGTGATTTTTATAAGTTGAAGTTTTTATGAAATGAATATATATATATACACACACACACGTGTGTGTGAATTTATAAACGTTTTTTATAAATCCGAAATCAATTGAATTTGGTGAAATAAACATAGAAGTTTATTAAAGGGGATATATTCGCGATTTTGGATAGCGAATTATCTTTTGTATAATATGTGTCATAATAAAGAGTTTGGATCGGGAGTAATATTCACGATTTTGGACAGTGAATATATTAATTAAGTAAAATGGGTATGTTTTGAGAAAGTGACATTAAAAATGAAGTTAATTGTTTTAACGATGTTTTAAAACGTGTTAAATATCGAAACCATAGATTTCAACATTCATTGTTGAAATAGACGTTTTCGAGAAATAAGGAAATGGTGGACTATAACACTGTTGTTATAGTAAATGATTTCCGAAAGGAAATGTTGTATATAGTATTGGGATTTATATATCTACCTTAATTTCGAATCCCTATACTAGTGATTTTGGGTCGTCGTGACGATGTTTTACGCAACATTCGTTTTGGCCCAAATAAATGTGTTTAAGTGAATGTTTTCCTTAAAGAATGAAATATATACTTAATTTCGATTTAAGTATATTGAATATCTTCCAAGTGTTGAAAATAAATGGATTTGTAAATTACTTATTATTAAATAAGTATGGAAATGTTTTCCAATATGAACTGAATATTTTGAGATTTTATCTTTTAAAGATAAATTAAAAATGAATATTAGAAATCGATTTGAAAATCGTATATTCATAGATATTTTGGGATTGTAAATTCACTATGGAATTTACAAAAGAAAGGGAAATTTGTTTAAAAATAAACGTTGATTTATTTTTGAAGTGTGGGAATAAATTTACGGATTTGGAACGTAAATATAAAGTAAATTAGTAAGGATTTATTTAATTGGTTTAAATGAACCATGTTGAAATGAAAGTATTTCCTTACGCGGAATTGAAATTTATTTTCAAAAGTGGTAAAGGTGAAAAGTGATTTGAAAATTTGTTTTCAAATGTTGAAGTGTGGAAATTATATATCTTGTAAAGATATTTTTGGAAAGTAAATAATTTAGGAAATTATTTGGAATCTGGTGATGTTGAACACGCCTATTGATAGTTAAATAAACGACTATAAATATTTACCTTTAATTAGGTATTTGTTGTGATTGCTTGAATTTGAATGCCACACTTATTTTCAAAATAAGCGCTCACTATTCGGGTTAGCCGGGAAAGGACCTTGGTGATAGGAAGGATTACCGTCGAATGTTTATGCGTCGGCTAATCCCGGATATAGAAATTTATTACCCTTTGTGATGGGAATTCCGGTCGTGATTAGTGAATATCCGGATTGCAAGGACTTCTTTGTAAGTGCCTTCGGTTCTGTTCGATCCCGGAACGGACTTGTATGGATGTGTGTCTGATGTTACAATTTGAGATGTAAAGCTGGTTTCTATCAAATATATTTCCGTTGGTGGCGGAGAATTTATTCTCTTAGCGTAACACCCTAGAGGTTATGTAGTTGATGGTTACCAGTGATACATTCCCAAATTGGTGATGTGGCATACGAAGTGCTTTTGAGCATTTGATGATCAAAGCACAACTTTTATATAAAGCGTGGCTTTGTGGACGAGACTTCGTCGGACCTCACACCCCAGAAATGGTCAAAACATGAAGGATGCAGCAAGGTTATTAGGGGGTAGCACCCCTTTAATGTATGTCATTCCTTCTGGATAGAGGTGGTATCATGGTATGAAGTCCAGATACTTAACCTATGTTGTTGCTGCAAATTTATTGCTTTGTGATTGTTGGAAATCGAGGATCCTCGGATATAAATCGGTTACAATCGGGGAATGACATATTCGTGTCAGTAGTTACCCAGTTAGGGGTAACCCGGCCTTGTGTTGGCAGAGATCCGGTTAGGTTCTCGGGTCGTCTTTCCAGAGGCGTACCCATGTGGCAATGGGAAGTTCCTTGGCCTGACCATTTGTTGGAAATCCAAAGAAACAATACGAACCCTGCACGGTTTTAGTTGTATAACCTGCCATGGAATGTGGCGGTAGCCTGCTATTGAAGATGGTAGCTATAGTAGGCATAAGTGCGAAATGCCTATGCTGGCTAAGATTTATATCTTTACTTTCGAAATGATTTTTCTTACACTATGCACTAGTAATAATATCAAATGTTTCTTTTTAATGCGTATCAAGCATCTTTGACTATCATAAGGAGAAATCTCCTCCGATTCTACGTTTGCATTGTGTGTGTGTGTGCGAGAGGCCTTATGGTAGTCTCATTTTCTAAAAAGCCTTGCGAATCTATTTTAAAATATTCCCCTACTTTGTTTTAAAAATAAACTGTTTTAGTTCTCACACCAGTCACATGACTGACTCGGAGTTTATTGTTTTCCTTCCTAAACTCTGGGTACCCACCAATTTCCACACGAGCAGTCTAGAGTTAGGTTATCAGGATATTCTGGGATTCAGAAGTTGCTGTAGGCAAGCTGGTTGGCATGGCGTATTCACTAGTATATAGTATTTCTTTTCCGCTGTTTGTTGTTGTACACTCTGATGATGTAATGTAATGAAATATGATGTAATTTCATAACTGATATAGTTCTTTGTTTAAAGATTATTCATTTATCTATTATCTGTTGTTCCGCTGCGATTGTGAGATTCTGATATTGTTCTGTTGTTTCTTTCTGTTCTCTTCTATCTTTTTCTCTCTTCTTCTACCTGTTTCTTCTTCTTAAACCATAAGCGCTCGGTTTTCCGGCCTTCGATTGCTCGAAAGTTGATACAGTGGACGTATTGATGCCGGTCTTTCGTAAGTCGAAGAATCAGTTCCTCACAGTAACAGTTACTATTCGTATACATGATGGTATTACATCAAATACCTCAGCTTTTGTGGATCGGACATTGTTTCAAACAGCGCATGTGTTTGAAAAATTATACCATGGAACCTGTAATAAGTTTCTCCACTTAATTCAGGTATTTTAACCCAAATTCTTCATCGTTATTCCGTTGAACCAGTTTATTTCACTTTTCTATAAGAATTGTAACAACATTAGAATTAGTTGGATGGATTAACAAAACTTGAAATTTTATGATAAAAATCTTGGAAAGTTGGCAACCATATTTTTCAGAACTTAATATTATTTAACACAAACTATAATGAAGCATTAAACTAAACTAACAAATTGGTAAATTGAAAAGACTCATTTACACAGCAGTTGAAAGACCAAGAAATACCAAATTGGAAATAGTCTTCTTCAGTTTCTGATCCGCGAGCTCACGTTTCTGAGCAAGGAATTAGAGATCTGTAATTTATCACGTTTCTGAGCAAGGAATTAGAGATCATTAATTTAGTAGCCCTTTTTCCTTTTTCTTAATTAGGTATTTGTAAAGTCACAGAAGCTTTTTTTTTGTTAAAAGACACGTAAACCATTTGAAAGCCTAGGCCAGTTGACGTGGGATTAAAAATATAACGGCCCGTTTGGTTTCACTTTTAGTTTTGTGTTTTGAGTTTCCAACATGCACTACAAAATACAAAAAATTGAAAAACATTTTTACAATTCTTAACCATTACGACGACGGACGGACAATGGAGGAGATGAATCGTTTTTCCTTTTTTTTGTGACGTCTCAAAAAATGAAAAATCAAATAAGCTTGTTTCTATTTTCTATGTTAATTTTGTTTTCCAAATTGTTGTTTTCCAACAATCCACAAAAAATACGTATTTTTTTAGACGAAAACACAAAACTAAAAAGGGCAAACCAAACGGGGCCTAAATTTGGCAATTTTGAAAGTTCGAAAAAGACACTCGCTTAAGTATTTGCTTTGTATAATATATACATATATGCATATACATATATATTGATGTATATGGATAATATGAGAATCGAATGGCTGCCGAGAAGAAGAAAAAAAGTTTAGATTGTCGACGGCTTCCGACGGATAACGATGGCAATCTGATCACAATATTCCGATTAATATTGACGGCTATCGACATAATATTGGTAAGGTTTATAGCCACGTGTACACCGTCAACCATCGGAAAACCGTTGCTAATAGCCGTAGGAAGCCGTCGGAAAGCCATGCTTGATTCCGTCGAAAGTAGTCGGAAAGCGCATATGCTATTCCGTCGGTTATCGACGGCCGTCGACGAATGTCTGCCGTTGGAATTTGATGTTATTCTTGTAGTGCTGGTGCCGACCTGGTGCATTATATGGTTTGCTGCATTTTTTTGTTTGAACACCAAAAATCCTATTCTATGAATCCCTACGGCTGTTTTTGGACTCTCATTGTAAAGAAACTGAAGATATTGATTTTATTATCATACTATTGTTTTGATACAGAGAGACATCTTATAAATCACTGAGAAATGAAAAGAAATAAAAAGAGAAGAGTGGGCTCGGCCCAGGCCCAATTACATAAACAGTTGGTTTGGGTTGATATCTGCATTGTCTCAATATCGTTGCCTCAATACCCCCCCTCAAACCAAACCAGTTCGAGGGTTAGGGTTTTTTTTTCGAAAACAAAAAATGGCTGCTGCGAAAATAGAAGCAGAGCGAAATTTCCTTCAAATTGCGTTCTTTAGGCAAGACGAAGCAAATCTGGAATGGTTAAGGCTTTAATTCCAGCAAGCAAACCTCAGATTTGATTCTCGGCTTTGAAGGAACAAGCTTTGCTACAGGAAGTGATTCTCCTGATAGATCCAAAAGGTTGAGTCTTTGTCTTGTTAAGCGATCTTCGGATCTTTCAGTTGTGGTTGAAACGGTTGATGAATCTGGAGGGATTGAGCTTTGCAACGATGAGTGAATCTCTGATGTTTCAGTTGCTGGCACATAGGTTGAGACTCTGCTCTCTGAATCTGGACTTGCTTCATCAATGTTTAGTTCGCTTCTGAATCTGGTAAAGTTGATTTTTGACAAGGCTTTCGTAAAAATATCTGCTTTTTGGTAAGTAGAAGGTATGTGATTAACTTTTAGCTTTCCTTGCATGACTTGTTCACGAACGAAGTACATATCCAACTCCATGTGCTTCGTTCTAGAATGTAGTACTGGATTCGCAGTGAGTGCTATAGTGCTGAGATTGTCACACCATATGGTTGCTGTGTTGTCGGTTTTGATGTGTAGTTCTGTTAGCATTGACTGTATCCACATAATCTCAGCAGTTGCACTTGCTACACTCCTATATTCTGCTTCTGTACTGGATCTAGATACAGTTGGTTGTTTTTTAGCACACCATGATATTGGGTTTTTTCCCAAGAAAATGCAATATCCAGTTGTTGATTTCCTGTCGTCATTGTCTGTGGCCCAGTCAGCGTCTGCATAACCATTGATATTGAGTATTTTGCTTGCATGTAAAACAAGTCCCTGATTTATAGTGCCTTTAAGATATCTCAGTATTCTTTTAACTGCTTTCCAGTGGTTGTCAAGTGGATTTTGCATGTATTGACTGACTTTGTTGACACTGAATGATATATCTGGTCTTGTTATTGTTGCATATTGTAGAGCTCCTACAATACTTCTGTATAGTTTTTCACTTTCAATTGGCTCTCCCTTATATTTTGATAGGTGTGTACTGCTAGCCATTGGTGTAGAAAATGGATTTGACTTATCCATTTTTGCTTTCACTAGAATTTCTGAGATATATTTCTTTTGACACAAGTGCAGCTTGTTATCAGTAGTTCTTGTAACTTCTATGCCGAGAAAATAGCTTAGTTCTCCCAAGTCCTTAATTGAGAACTCTTTGTTCAAGTGTTGTGTGACTTGATTGATTTCTGTCTCACTGTTACCTGTGATTATGAAATCATCAACATAAATGAGTATATAAGTAACTGTTGTATCAGAAAATTTAATAAAAAGTGAATTGTCTGATTTTGTTGAGATGTAGTTGAGACTGCCAAGAGTTTGCTTTAGTTTGTCAAACCAGACTCTTGGTGCTTGCTTGAGTCCATAAATTGCTTTCTTTAATTTGCACACCAGTCCTTCATTTCCTGGTTGTTTGAACCCAGGTGGTTGTTCCATGTAGACTTCCTCCTGCAATACACCATTTAAAAAGGCATTATTTACATCTAATTGTTTAATGGTCCAATTCTTATACAAGGCTATAGTTAAAATAATTCTGATGGTAGCTGGTTTCACAACTGGTGAGAAAGTTTCAGTAAAATCAAAGCCACTCTGTTGTGAATATCCTTTGGCTACCAATCTTGCCTTGTATTTTAGAATTGTACCATTGGGATTTTTCTTTATTCTATAGGTCCATTTACAGCCTATGACATTTTTGTGTTCAGGTAACTGAACAAGATCCCAAGTTTTATTTCTTGTAAGTGCATCATATTCTTCTTTCATAGCTGTTTTCCACCTTTCATTCTGCATTGCCTGATGATAAGTACTGGGTTCATCATTGAGTGCTTCTGTATTGTATATTTTTGGTTTAAATATACCACTTTTTGACCTAGTTATCATGTGGTGACCATTGTCTTTGTTTTCAGGATTACTTTGTTGAGTTCTACTCTCCACTGTGCCTTCCTGCTGAGTATTGTGTGATTGAGAATCATTCAATACTGAGTGGTGATCTGCATGGCTGAGATTATCTGGATGTGGTGATTGATACCAGTCTTCAGATTCTTTATTTTGAGTTTGATTGGAGGTGTTGCTGGTTGCTTGCTGTTGTTGATCAGCATTGGTCTCCTCTTGAGATTTATGTCTCTTAACAGGTATAGTAATTTCAGGTACAGAGGGTATAGAGATTTGTGGATTATACACTTTTCTAGTAATGTTGTCTTCAGACTTGTTGAAAGGAAATTCATACTCATTGAAAGTTACATGTCTTGACACATAAATTCTACCTTTATTATCAAGACACTTGTAGCCTTTTTGATTGTTAGCATAACCTAAAAATGTACAGGGGGCAGATCTAAATTCTAACTTGTGTGATTTATAGGGCCTGAGATAGGGGAAGCATAAGCATCCAAAAACTCTCAAACTCTGATAATCTGGCCTGATCTTTGTTAACTTTTCAATTGGGCTTTTGAGTTGTAGCACTTTGGTTGGCAGCCTATTAATGAGATACACTGCTGTTGAGAATGCATCAGGCCAGAATTTCAGAGGCACAGATGCCTGTGCAAGTAGAGTTAAGCCTGTCTCTACAATATGCCTGTGCTTCCTCTCAATTAGGCCATTTTGCTCAGAGGTATGTGGACAAGTTACTCTATGGTTTATTCCTTTCTTTTGGAAGTATTCTTTGAGTGGTAGAAATTCCTTGCCACCATCTGTTTGAATACTTTTCACTTGACAGTTTGTTTGTTTCTCGGCATTTGCTATAAATTGTATTACTGCATTGCAAGTTTCAGATTTTGCTTTCAAAAAATAAATCCACACATATCTAGAAAAGGCATCAATAAACGAAATATAGTACTTGTAGCCATAATCAGTTGATATTGGGGCTGGTCCCCACAAATCTGTGGCAACAAGTTCTAGTGGATTACTATATTCAGTGTTTGAGTCTGGAAATGCAAGTTTGTGACTTTTCCCCATTGGGCAGTAAGTGCAAGTGTAGAAAGAGGGAATATCTTTAATATGAATTTTACTATTGTTACTCAGTACATGTCTTACAGTTTTCATATTGGGATGACCCAATCTGGCATGCCAAATATCATAGCTGTTACAGCTTTCAACAACTTTTATTTCAGACATGTTACATAAGTTTTTCATATTCTCATGTTTTCTTGAATTTACAACATCAAACTTGTATAGTCCCTTACATTCTCTACCCTGCAAAAGAATTTCACTTGTTAGTGCATCTTTCACTAAACAAAACTTTGGGTGAAATTCAAAGTATACATCATTATCCTTTGAAAATTGTGAGACACTTATCAGATTTTTTCTGATAACTGGTACTCTTAACAGATTGTTAAGATATAATTGTCTGGTGCTTTCAATACTTGCATTTCCAGTGTGTGTTATGTGTGTTGCTTTGCCATTACCCATATATAGTAAATGTTTACCTTTGTATTCTTTGTTTCCAAGATTCAGATTGTTGAGATTGTTTGTGATGTGATTAGTTGCTCCTGAATCTGGATACCAACTGTCATCTTGAATATCTTCTGCCCTTGCTAAGTGATTGATTGTATTTTCTGGTTGCTCCTTACATCCTTGTTGAACATGTACCATGTTTGCACTGTGATCATTCTGCCTTGTGCTGTTAGTGTTTTGTTGAGATGGTGTATAATTGGCATCAAACCTGAAATAACATCTATTTGCAGTATGACCATATTTTTCACAGATTTGACATCTTATTCTGTTGTTACTGTTTGCATTATTCCATCTGCCTCCTCTTCCCCTTGATCTGTTGCTTTGACCACCTCTTTGATTGTTGTTTGTCTGATTTCTTGAAGTGTAATTCCTTTCTTGATTTCTTCCTCTGTTGTTGGCAACATAATTTGCAGAGTATTCTGGAATTGTTGGTCTTTTTTGCTCAAGTCTTCCTTCATGTGCTAGTAAGATAGAATGTACATGTTGTAGTGTTGGTAAATTTTCTGTTGATGATATCACAGCTACAACTGATTCATATTCTTCATCTAATCCACTCAACACATATAGCACTTGTTCTGTGTCACTTATGTTGTGCCCTGCAGAGGCTAACTGATCACATAAAATCTTGGTTTTGGATAAGTACTCCCTCATAGTTTGATTGCCTTTCTTTAAGTTGTGTAGTTGCCTTTTGTACTGCATGATTCTTGCAGCTGATTGAGAACTAAAAACTTGTTCAATTGTGTGCCAGATGTCGTAGGCTGTTTTACAACCTATTAACTGTGGTAGAAGGCCTGCACTAATTGATGATAATAGCCAAGAACAGACCAGACTATCTTGTCTTTCATGTATAATATGTTCTTGATTTTCAACTAACTTGCCTTGTGCATCTGCAGTGAATCTTGGTGGCTTAATGGTGGTTCCAAGAACATATTCCTGAAGACCATATGCTTTAATTGCAGTCTCCACTTGAAATTTCCAGAGTAGATAATTGGTTTCGTCAAGTGGAGTATTTATAATTTGACTATGTGGTTTGATGATGGTTTTGAGGAGTTCTTGGGTGGTGTTGAATTGATTCTGAGTGGATTTAGAGACAGATGTGGGTGATACAGTACTGTTATCACCTCCTTCAGCCATTGATGAGAAAAACTGCAGCAAGAATTAAGGGAAGAAACAAAATTACCACAAGAAGATGATGCAGCCAGAAGCTAATTGAATGATGATCAGTGACAATTGGTTTCTTGGCACGGCACTCAGGTTTGTGAGTAAATTTTTGAATTCTGATGGTATTGATGCAGCCGAAGTGACAAATGATGAAAGTTTTCTGATGTCAATACTTCTTGGCACGGCACAATGCTAGATGATGAATTTTCTATAACATATCATACATAGTTGTTAGACTATATATGATTTGATCTCAAATGATGAAAGTGATCTGATGAGATATGATATTCAATTGGTAGATGATGATCAAATGCTGTTAAGCATAACTTGCTCTGATACCATGTAAAGAAACTGAAGATATTGATTTTATTATCATACTATTGTTTTGATACAGAGAGACATCTTATAAATCACTGAGAAATGAAAAGAAATAAAAAGAGAAGAGTGGGCTCGGCCCAGGCCCAATTACATAAACAGTTGGTTTGGGTTGATATCTGCATTGTCTCAATATCGTTGCCTCAATACTCATATCCTACTATTTCGTTTCCTGCTTCATCAAAATGGGCCTTCTTACACTGTTTGTTTGATTATACTCACTCTTTGTTTCTTGCTCTTGAAGAAATTGAAAATTTTACTCACCATAGCTTGCATCCGCTGCTCCAGGGATGTCTGTCACCAACCTTAAACACATCAATATTTTGATGCCATATTTTATATGCGAGTAAAGTTTAATTGTATTAAATAGAAACTCACCACAGTAAATACTCTTTTTGTGTTGGATTGGTTGGTGTTGGTGCATCTGGGTCTACCACCACCTATATATACTTAGTTTCAAATATATATACTTTGGTTGCTTGTATATAGAAAGATGAATGTGTTTTTTGACATGAAATGGATTTGATTTTCAACACACGAAAAACACATAAAAGAAGCTACAAACCTGTGCATATTCATATTATTGTGTTGACCGTATGTACTGGTACTTGATTATCATTTTTAGACTACTCCAAATGATAGCGAGCTCGGATAGATTATTCTTGATCAAATTTCTATGAGAATAAATTTTCCAGCCGTAAACGTTTTTATCGAGTAATATCAGTTTTTAATGAACCATATTATGTATTTATCGGCTGCTGAGCAGGCAATAAAATTCTGTTTTTGACATGGGATTGATAATGAGATAACATGGAAAGGGTATTGTTTGTTGTGTTATGGCACTATCAAATTAACAATGCGCTTTGATTTCTTCGACTTCTCTTTTTATTCTTAATTATAAATATTGCTAAGCTGCATGTGTCGTACTGTGCATCATTTTCGAGTAGTCTAATTCTACTTGTGCCTTCAAAATTTTATGTACATTAATTCAGGTTTGAACATGCAAATTATAGAAACGTCAAACACACAAATAATTAACCTTTGAAAATTAGTGTGGAGTTTCAAGCTTATTAATTTTTATATACCGGTAACAAATTGGGCAAAGGCACTGTTGAAATGAGAAAAGTTACGCTGTGTAATATGTTTTGCCGTTATACCTACTTCCTTTGCTTTGTGGGTTACGGGTCTTTGGGCCTAGAAGCTCAGCCCACTAACTCGATTTGTATTTGTATAAATGCTAATCGTATATCTCAAAGATAATGTACACTGTAATCATTCAATTAATCAGAGCATTACTGTTTCTCAAACTATCAATTCAACGTCTCTGTGTTTACTCAATAATAAATCAAACTCAATCATCAAACTATCAAAATCTCAACATGGTATCAGAGTCAATGCAACAAGCCTAACCACATTCGTCAAATCAAAGTTTGTTCATCTCATATTCAAGAAAATCATCAGAATTGCATTCATTAATTCTGGAGCAGTTCTGAAACCCATTTTAAAAATAGAGTTTTCTCACAATTCAAGAAATCATCAGATCACATATTCAAGAAAATCATCAGGATTGCATTCATCAATTCTGAAGCAGTTCTGAAACTCATTTGAAAAATAGAGTTTTCTCACAATTCAAGAAATCATGAAATAAGTTTCATCATCTAATTTCTTGAAACCCATCATGTATTTTATCATCATTTGAATTTACATATTTGAATTTGCCTTTAAAACAGGTGTCGTGCCAAGGAATTCAAATTGATTCCCAACTGCAATAAGTGCTCACAAAAAAAGAAATAAGCAAATTCTCAAAACAAGAAAATTCAAAAAGAACTCAAATCAAAAATCAAGAAAGAATTCAAAAGCAGAAAGAAAGTTATTACCGTGCCAAGAACCTGTCAGAACATTGTCATCATCCAGGATCGGCTGCAACTGACCTGTCTTTTCCGCTGCTGAAGCTTTCTTGAATCATCATCTTTTTCTGAGTTCTCGAGTCTGTTGTTTTTTCTGCAACATCATCATGGCTGAAGGAGATGACACCTCAGCAACTTCAAAAAATGTTGCCAACTCTCAACAACAAATCGCTGTTGCCATAGAGAAACTGATCAAGACTGTTATTAGCCCATAGAGTCGGTTAATCACAATACACCTTGAAGAATACAATTATCTTCTATGGAAACTGCAAGTTGAAACCGCAATGCAAGAATATGGCCTAGAAGGGTTCATCCTTGGCACAATTCCAATCCCATCAAAGTTCATCACTCATTCACAAAACAAGATTGTCAGCAATAAAGAGTATACAAAGTACTGCAGACAAGATAGATTGATAAGTTCTTGGTTACTATAATCCTACCAACACAAGCTTACTGTCTCAAGTTATAGGCTGCAAATCAGCAAATGATATTTGGGTTACTGTTGAAAGAATCTTTAATACACAATTTGCTGCAAAGGTTATGCATTATAAAAGACAGTTACAAAATGTCAATAAAGGCAATCAAGCCATGAGAGACTACTTGTCACAAGTGAACAATATATGCAATATGCTTGAAGCAGCAGGGCACAAAGTGCCGGAAAAAGAACAAGTGTTGAGTGTATTGAATGGGCTCAATGAAGAATATGAATCAGTTGATGCAGTAATTTCATCTTAATCAACTCTGCCACCAATGCAATATGTTCATGCACCTCTTCTTGCACATAAGGCAAGAATTGATCACAAGAAACCACATGATGCAGACCTATCAATTAACTACTCATCCAAGAATAAAGGCCAAAATTCAAGCAGACAAAGTCAACCATATCAGAGTGGAGGTTATGTGAACAGATCAAGGGACGCGGGAAAGTGGAACAACAATAGTTATAGACCAAAGTGTCAAATATATGAGAAAATTGGTCACATTGTAATGAAGTGTTATTTCAGATATAATACTAACTTTGTGCCAATCAAAACTCAAACAATCAGAGAAATGACAATATGAGTGTCAATGTGGCACAAACACAACCAGAATCAAACATTCAGACAGATGGTAATGGTATTATCAATCAAAACAATATCACAAGACCAAAACACATTCAAGATGAGGGCTGGTCTGGGGTACCCAGATTCTGGTGCAACCAACCGCATAACAAGCAATCTTGACAACTTAAATCTTGACAATAAGGAGTACAGATGTAAACAGTCTATATGCTTGGGGAATGGTGAGTCAATTAATATCACACATACTGGTAATGCTTACATTGGTGGTTCAAGGCAGTTATTTCTAAATAATTTATTGAGAGTACCAAAAATAAGAAAGAATCTTATAAGTGTTTCACGGTTTGTAAAAGATAATAATGTATACTTTGAATTTTATCCTAATCACTGTTAGGTTAAAGACATACTACCTAAGTTAAATCTTTTGCAGGGTGAAGCAGTCAAAGGGCTATACAAATTCAATCTTAAAACTGTATCAATTTTGGAAGAAAAAAGAAATGTTGTAATACTGTTGAAACTACTCAATCAGTGGAAAGTAGAAGTGTGATTGACTTGTGGGTCATCCCATTATAAATGTTGTGAAAGAAGTACTTAGAGAAAATAAGATTGTGTGCGATGATATTTCTTTGCCATATATTTGTACTTACTGCCAAATAGGTAAAAGTCACAAGTTAGCATTCAATGATTCACTAACCAAGTATTCAAAACCTCTTGAATTAGTGGCAATTGATCTATGGGGACCTGCCCCAATCTATTATGATTATGGATATCGATATGATATATCTTTTTATTGATGCTTACTCTAGATATACATGGATATATTTGTTGAAAAATAAGTCTGAAACTTATAATGCAGTTGCACATTTCATATCCTTAGCTGAAAAAAAAACTGGTCGTCAAGTTAAAACTTTACAGTTTGATGGAGGCACTAAGTAAAAAACACTCGGTGACTTTTTTAACAAAAGAGGGATAGGTCGTAGAACTTCATGTCCCTATACATCAGAACAAAATGGTATAATTGAGAGAAAACATAAACATGTAGTGGAAACAGGGTTGACCCTGCTAGCACAATCATCTCTACCTTTAAAATTCTATCTCGACTCCTTTAACACTGTAGTTTATTTAATAAATAGACTGCCAACAAAAGTGCTTAAAGGAGTTACTCCATTAGAGAAGTTATATGGGGTCAAACTAGATTAAACTATTTTAAGAAATTTTGTATGCTTATGTTTTCCCTACATAAAACCATATAATACAAATAAATCAAACTTCAAGTCAAGACCTTTTACATTTATATGGTATGGAACAAATCAGAATGGTTATAAATGTCTTGGTGACACTGGAAAAATATTTAAAGGCAGACATGTTATATTCAATGAACATGTTTTTCCTTACAATAGTATAGGCATAAAAATAACTCAGAAGATCTATAACACAAAGACATCAATATCTAGTATACATGTATATATTAATGATCGACATCTGAAGGAGTATGAAAGGACTGTTGGAGTTCAGGACTCACAACTCACAATGTCAAGACAACCAAGTCATGAATCTCCTGAACCACTCAGCTATCACAATCAATCCCCTGCACAATCAAGAGAACAAACAATTATTGAAGAAAGTTCAATCAGTGGACAAGTGCAATTTGAAAACAATGACTGTTAGATAAGAGCAGAAGCATCACCATAGATAAGAGCTGGTCATCCAATGATCACAAGGTCAAAAAGTGGGATCTTAAAACCAAAACTATACACAGCAATATCGGTATCAGAAAATGAACCACGACTTTTGAACAAGCTTAAAAAGATAGACACTGGAAGACTGCAATGGATGAGGAGTACAATGGTCTAATAAAAAATATGACATGGGACTTGGTATGTTCACCAGACAACAAGAATGTTGTTGGATGCAAGTGGACATACAAAGTCAAGAAAAATCCTGATGGGACTGTAGCTAGATACAAGGCAAGACTGGTTGCCAATGGTTATACTCAACAATATGAGTTTGACTTCAATGAAATATTTTCTCCAATAGTCAAGCCCACTACAATAAGGATTGTTTTAATTATTGCTTTACATAATCAATGGAATATTAGGCAATTTGACGTCACCAATGCATTCTTAAATGGTACTCTATAGGAAGAAATATATATGGAACAACCACAGGGATATAGACAGAACCTAAACTATGTATGCAAATCAAAGAAGGCCATATATGGTCTTAAATAGGCACCAAGGATTTGGTTTGATAAATTGAGAGCAACTCTAGGTCAACTAGGCTATCAATCAACCAAATAAGATAATTCCTTATTTATTAAAATTGATAAAAGGTCCAGTATATATATTCATATATATGTTGATGATCTTGTTATTACAGGAAATAATGAAGAAGAAATAAAGCAGCTTGCTTAATACTTGGATAAGGAATTTTCAATCAAGGATCTAGGAGAACCGAATTATTTTCTAGGCATACAAGTCATGAGAAAATCAAAATCAGGAATAATTCTTAGTCAAAGAAAATATGCATCAGAGTTGCCGATTGAAGCTAAGATGGATAATGCAAAGCCACAGCCAACTCCTATGATAAGCCATCAGCATCTAACTAAAAATAGAAAAGAATACATAACAAACACTAAACAATACATAAGTGTTGTCGATGCTTTACAATATTTAACTATTATAAGGTCAGACATCTCTTTTAACGTTAACAAAGTGTGTCAATTCATGCAGGAGCAAAGGGATGATCACCGGAAGCCAGTTAAAAGAATACTAAGATACATAAAAGGAACTACAAATTACTATGGCATATCTATGAAAAAGTGCAGTAATCTCAACATATCTGGATACGCTAATGCTGATTGGGGGAATAGATCCAGATGCCAGAAAATCAACAACTGGATACTCCATGAACATAGGTGATAATCCCATGTCCTGGTGCTCAAAGAAACAATCAACCATATTAAGGTCTATCACAGAGGCTGAATATAGAAGCATTGCAAGTGCAACCGCAGAGATTACGTGGATTCAATCTCTGCTCTATGAACTACACATCAAAATAGAGTGCAAACCGGTATTATGGTGTAATAATCAAAGTGTCGTATACATGTCTGGAAACCCAATTCTACATTCAAGGATGAAACATATCGAAATCGACCTCTACTTTGTCAGAGAACAAGTTCAAATAGGAAAACTTCAAGTAGATTTCTTACCAAGCACTTACCAGCGTGCAGATAGGCTTACCAAAGCTCTATGAAAGCCAAACTTCATTAGATGTAGGAGTGACTTGAAAGTTGAAGAAACTCCAGCTGATATGGCCAGATCTGATGAAGTTAATGAGTTTAGAAATGAAAATCATCAACTTTACTGCACGAAAACATAAATAACAACAAGCTCAAAGCCCTACCGAAGCCGACTACATCAGATCTGAGTGCAATCTAAAAATTGATGAGAGCTCAACACATAGAGAAGATCTGACGTAGCTTGTAGACTTCGAAAAGAAAAGTCGTCAACTTTACCAAAGCATAACAAAGACAATGACGAAATCTGCAAGAATAGAAAGGAAGAAGTTGAGAAGAACTCAAAAGTAGAAAAAATAACTCAGATCTGAAGAGAAATGAAGAGAGTTTTGCTGCCGGTGCCATGGATTTGGAAATCGTCTTTCTCTTTGCCATGACCCTAATGTTGGTTCAAGGGGGTATTGAAATGAGAAAAGTTATGCTGTGTAATATGTTTTGCCGTTATATCTACTTCTTTTGCTTTGTGGGTTACAGGTCTTTGGGCCAAGAAGCTCAGCCCACTAACTCAGTTTGTATTTGTATAAATACAAGTTGTGTATTTCAAAGATAATGTACACTGCACTCATTCAATTAGTCAAAACATTACTTCTCAAATTATCAATTCTACATCTCCATGTTTGCTCAATACTAAATCAAACACAATCATCAACTATCAAAATCTCAAGAGGTACCATTGGCAAGATGTGAAATTTTTGAGAATTTAGAGCGAAGTTTCGAGTTTAATAATTTTTACAGAGCTTATAAGTTCCTAGTAATGCATAAAAAGTATTCTCAACATGTAACTTTTTAAAGTGAATAAAATGCAAAAGACATAGGCATTTGAATGCCAAAAATATTGATCCTCATTTGATATTCATGCGTTTCTTTTTCTCATTCAATAGTATTGAAACCTTTTGTTGTCCGAGACATATTATTACTATTATTATTATTATTATTATTATTATTATTGAAAACCCAGGAGAACGGGGCAAGCCGGTAAACTCATGAGGAGGGCACAGTAAAGCCGTCCGCTGATCCAAGCCCTCATACCTCTGGGTAAATTTATATAGGATAGGAAAGCGCATGGTAGGAATCGAACTTGGGTCTTTTTAGCAGAATTCAAGCCTCCTTTCCACTGCGCCACACCCGCGGATCTTGTCCGATACATATTAATATGTTATATTTTAATATTGAGTTCATGCATCTTTAGAAGAGGTTTAAGGTACATGCTCTCCCAATATTCTAATGTATAAAATACCTACTTATAAAATACCCACTCTATGCAGATACATACGAATGTAATTAATACAGAGATAATTTGTGAGATATGAAACGATACGCGGATAAATTGGAAGATGAAAATGCGAAGCTAATGTTTGCTTAAAATTACCTTACATTAAAATATATACATTACTTCATGTGTACCGTCAAACATAAACTAAAATACTTTTGGAAATAATACATAAATTTCCTATTAGGCATTAATGGTTAAGGCATTTAGGCATAATGTTCTTCGCCAATGATTGTGAGAGGAAATTATGGTAAACATACAGACCTAGAAATTAATTAGCAAGATGCAAAAATAAAATTTGGCAGCACTGTAAAGCAAGATTATACTATGGACCGGAAGATAACAGTATAGACATGCAAGAAAAATTGTATTATCATAGTCAGACATAGGGAAAAAAAAGGACAATTTTAGGAAGGTTTGTAAAATTTTCAACAATTTGTTGTATTTCAGTGGAATGAAACTAATTTTAATTTGGTAAATTGTAGAATGCAAATTTTCAATACTAGCTTAAATTACATACTAAAGATAGGAAGACAGATAAAGTTCACTAAAAATAGAATGATTAAAACACACTAAAGCAACTAATACTACATTTGCAATTACAGGCCCCCTTCAATCAATTCCTTAATCTTGTCAAAGGCAAGCTTAGCATTATTATGTGCTTGGTCAAGTAAAGAGCGTGCATCACTGAGTGCTTCTTCAATATTCCATATGTGTATGTTTACATGATGGGGCCAGTCTATACGATTACCAAAAACAGCACTGTTTTTGTTGTGAGCAACAACCATTGCTTCCCAGTGCATGTTTGCTTTCACGGCCATGTTGATCAACCTTTCAATATTGTACAACTTCCTTAACAGCTGTTGATTTGGATCATCATTTGGAGCTCTTGATTCCTCGATACAAATGACTAAATGTCTAGTAATATTATCCCATAATGAAAAGCCTTCATCTACACAAATTGGACAGACATACCAGACAGGTGTTTCAGACATGTTAACCTCCATTTTTTTAATTTAGTGCCAAGAGAAAATTTGCTCGTAACGTGGATAATCTTTGGAGATTGATCAATGCATATATACATGTATAAATTCAACTTATTGGCATGCAAATTATGGTGCTAAATGCATGCAAAACCCATTGCCCTGATCATCAAAAGTTAATGATTTTATGATTTTAATCTCAGTGGTACTTTACAAACCTTTTCATTCCATTTATATACTTAATTATTCATTTGAGGTTCATACATCTCAAGAGTACTGAGCAATTTATCTTACAAATATAGAGAAGTGAAATAAAATAAAAATAGCATGTAAAAAAACCTTAATGCTAGTGTAAAATTTGGATATCCCAAGTATAAATGTACTTAAGAGAGTTTATACCTACTTATTCCATTAATATACAAGGTGTTAATTAATAATCATAAATTATAAATATAAGGTGAAATATTATTAAGACCTATATAAAATGAACCGATACAAATGGATTGCTTGTGTATATTACTTTGTTATGTTTTCAGCTATGGGCTGTGGGTCATGTCTCTGGCCCAACAAGTATTGCATCTACTATGTATAAATAAAGAGAACATGTCTGTATCGTATGATTATTACAGATCTGTATAATAAAAGAAAGTAGTAATAAAATCATTAACATCTTCTTCTTAAAATGATTTTATAGTGTCAGAGCTTTTGAATGCCTAACAGCAAAATGCCATGTCACTGATCAAGATCAGATCCAAAGTCATCACATCAAGATCAGGCTGCATCTTTTGAATTATCTAAGAATTAAGGGAATTCTCATCATCATTATTGTTTTTGTTTCGATCAAGATCAGATCTAATATCATCATATCAAGATCAAACTGTATCTCCTCTGAATCATCTGAGAATCAAGAGAACTCTCATCATCATCAATTTTCTGTTTGATCAAGATCAGATCTAGCATCATCATAACAAGATCGAAACAACATTTCCTCGGAATCATCTGAGAAATATAATATTTTCCATCGTCATAGTTTCTTCTACGTACCTATCTCAAGATTACCGATCAAACTCTTTGTTGTGCCTCGCCTTGGAATTTCTGTTAGATTTTCATAACTAATCACGAATTTCATGGCTACTCGGTTCTTTTGCTTTACAGCAATTTTTTTAATCATCCTTCTTGATTTCTGAACCAATGGCTGAAGGAGAACAAGACATCTTTGCCTCCTCCAGCACTCACACCAATGCCAGATTTAATCCCACTCAAGAACTGTTGAAAGAGATTATCAAGCTTCAAAGTCAGTTGCTATCTATCTAACTTGACGAAACCAATTTCTTGCTTTGGAAGTTTCAAGTTGAAACTGCAATCAAAGCATATGGCCTGGAGCAATATGTTCAAGGTACTATAATCATACCACCAAAGTATAATGCAAAAAAGGATGGAAAACTCATTAGTAATCAAGAATTCATAATACATCAAAGACAAGACAGTTTAGTCAGTTCTTGGCTAATATCATCAATAAGTGCTAATCTACTTCCACGGTTAATTGGGTGCAATTCCTCACATAAGATCTGGTCCACAATAGAACAGATCTTTAGTACTCAGTCAGCAGTCAAGATTATGTACTACAAGAGACAATTGTAAAATGTTAAAAAGGAAAATCAGTCAATAAGAGACTATCTTGTAAAGGTGAAAACCTTGTGTGATCACTTATCTTCTATAGGACACAAAGTGAGTGACACAGAAAATGTTCTATCAATTCTTGGAGGGTTAGATGATGAATATGAATCAGTAGTAGTTGTTATATCATCAAAGGAAACTCTACCATCAATTCAATATGTTCATTCTACCCTTCTAACTCACGAGGGTAGATTAGAACAAAAGAAATCAACTATATCAGACATGTCTCTAAATCTCATCACAAACAACAAAATCAAGAGTTAAGAAAAAGTTTCCAAAACAGAAATCAACAGTATATCAATCAGAGGGGTGGTTGGTCCTCTAGATCAAGAGGAAGAGGTGGAAGATGGTATAATAATAGTGGAAACAACAGACCCATATGCCAGTTTTGTGATAGGATTGGTCATATTGCTAGTAAATGCTACTTTAGATTTGACATTAATTACACTCAATCTCAGCAAAATAACAACAGTGCAAGAAACTATAATCCTAGTGGAAATATGATAAGCTCTCAACAAGAAATTAGAGGTCAAAGCGACTGCAATAACAATGACAATGCAAAAGTTGAAGACATTCATGATAACAGCTGGTATCCTGATTCTGGAGCAACAAATCATGTCACTAGCAACTTGAGAAACTTAAATCTTGGTAACAAGGAATATAAAGGTACACAATCATTACTTACGGGCAATGGTAAGTTTGTGAAAATTTCTCATACTGGAAGTGCATATATAACAGGAAAGAAACAGTTATACTTGCATAACTTATTAAGAGTACCATCTGTTAAGAAAAATTTATTAAGTGTATCTCAATTTGCCAAAGATAATAATGTGTTCTTTGAATTTTTCCCAAGTTACCGTCTAGTCAGAGACATTCTAACAAAGATATTCTCTTACAGGGTAGAGAAGTTAAGGGATTGTATACTTTCAGTGTTGCTAATTCAAAAACATCTGGATGTAAAGAAAAATAGTGTAATAACTCTAAAATCAAAACTGTGAATGACTATAAGAGCTTTGATATTTGGTACTCTAAGCTTGGACATCCTCATGTAAATATTGTTAAACAAGTGTTGAATGAAAATAATATATCTTTTAACAATATTTCAACTCCATATATCTGTACTTATTGTCAAATGGGTAAAAGCCACAAATTGCCATTTGTGGACTCCAAAGCCAGTTACAACAAACCATTAGAAATTGTTGCAACTGACTTATGGGGTCCAGCACCCATATCAACTGACTATGGGTACAAATATTATATTTGCTTTGTTGATGCCTATTCAAGATATGTGTGGATATATTTTTGAAAACAAAACCTGAAACATGCTATGCCGTTCAACAATTTATAGTGTAGGCGGAAAAGCAAACAAACCGTCAACTAAAAATATTGCAGATAGATAATGGAGCAAAATTTTCACCCTTGAGGAAATTCTTTCAGGAAAAAGGTATCATACATAGGATAGCTTTTCCTTATACATCAGAAAAAAATGGTCTAATTGAAAGAAGACATAGACATATAGTGGAAACCAATATACAAGGTTTACACCAATTCATTAACTATCTCCATTTGATTTAGAAAAGCATTGGAAATTTAAATTCTCAAATCATTAATTTAAATTCATTTTATTTGCAAAGCAATAAATGATAATCTAGTATTATCATTTCTAACAACCAATTCATTAACTATCTCATTTCAGGAAATTTTACTTTTATATGTAACCTATAGTCATGCATAAAATTATTTCATTTACCAATTTTGAAAACAATATTATGTCAGTTTGCTTTGTTCAAGTGTTTTGGAATTTCTATCGATTACGTTGGCCAGACGAATCCATTGAAACCCCAATTCAACTTAACAACTCAAACAACACAATATAAAACACTTTATATTAATTACAAATATGTTCTCTCATATAATGATTCAAGATGGATTAGAGATTCAATTTTAGAGGAACCCTAATCAAAGGAAATTCCAGCTAAGATGATAGGCTCGAAAGGAAGATAAGATAAATAAATTACAAAAGAGAAAGGGATAGACTTACATAAATCATGGCGACCTTAACCGGGTTAACTCAGACTTAGAAAAATGAGAACCTCATCAACGGAAACGAGGACAACTGGTTGAGAACATCGTGGAAAGCGTGATTATTAAATCGATGAAGAGGACATGGGCATTGGTTAATCCAAATGGGTATGACTAACCATTATAGAAACCATTCTCTGGGAGGAAGGACAACAGGTCGAGCTCCAGGAATAAGATCGATGCAGAATTTAATTTCCAAACTGGAAGGGAGAGAAGTGACTCTTCCAAAACATCGGGATAATCCTTGATTATCAGGGTGGAGTCGAGATCACTTAACTGAGAATTAAGTGGAAAGATGAGACTGCCTGCACAATCCCAAAGCATTCGACATTCGATTACAAGAGAATTATCCTAGTGGTATGCTAGAGAAACGATTCGAGCTTTGCAAGAAATAACAGCAATAAAACCGAGGATGTATAAACCTTCGGTTAATCAACGCATTCTGTAAAGTAGTTTCACCACTTTACAAATCATACTAAGGTTGGCAGGACCGCCAATGGGATTAAACACATACAAGGACGAAGTTGCCAATTGAGGTGGCAAGATGTGCTCAAATTCATTACAGAGATCAACCGCAGTGGAGCTATAGGATGTTCAAGAGGCAAGAAGTGCACGAACAGGAAAGGACAAGAATGGGTTTTAGAACAAAGGGATAGTTCCAAAATTCAAAGGAAATCCTGATCCAGGAGAATCCTAACGAAGAACAAGCTCGAATGATGATGATTCTGTAGTTGATTCAACTCAGTCTAGGATATCAATACCCTATCTTTAATGAGTTTTTTACTCCATATGCTTAGTTTTTCCAAACCAGAGCTCTGATACCACTTGTAACGACTTGGCATTTCGAACCGTTCAAATCGACAATCATATGCTCATGTCAGAGTTGAATTGCTCAAAAAATAGATTGTTAATTCATATTTGGCAAAATTCAGCATGTACAGTAAATAAAATCAATCACAAAATCATAGAAATAGAGTAATAAAACAATAAGCAATGGAATAGATAAATAGTAGTTCATGAAGCTACTATATAAGCATCAGAGTTAAAACAAAATACGACATATATCTCGAATACACCGAAGTTACTGCTACAAATGTTAATGACAAGTCTAAACCATACAACTGGAATAAACTGAAATAACTGGAAAGCTAAATAGATAACTGCAAGCAGATCTCCAAGCTCTAGAGGTGAGTCAAATGCTGTGACACTCAATCTGACCCGAGCATAAAGCAAAATACAAAATACTCTAGTCAGATTTAAGATTCTTATACCAGTAAATTTAACTCAAGTGAAATGTCAACTGAAATGCAAAATAACTTAAAGGATGTTAGGAATTTCTCATCCTTTAAGGATCCATTAAACTATCTACATACATAGTACAATACGCTACATAGATAATGTCTATAGTACAATAAAGTATTAAAATAGCGTTAAGGCGTTACCCATGTCCACCTTAACACATTTTATACATTCTCATGGTCTATACAGTACCGTAAGCTCCACCAAACCGGTGATTTACTCCGAGGGTACTCCATAGGTAAGGTACAAACCAAACTCGTAGAAGGCGCGATAGGGCATGTGAACACGTCACGCGAGGCAATGTCAGGGTAGGATTATACCATTTTGCAGATCTGGACTGGTGGTAACGCGTAGCAGCTACTACTGCCCATCTCGAGACACACTTCCAAATCAAAGATGCACCTAATCAAATCACAAAGTGAAAGAATAGTATCGAAAAATGTGTCTGATAGGGGGATTGACCTCACTTGGCTCGGCATGGCTTCTGTTTTATTCACATCTAAGCTGACTTATGAAAGTCAGGGCTAGGTAAATACCTCATACAGAATCGTCACCAAACCATCCTACTTCATTTTTGAATCTCCACCATGTACAAGGTTGTTAAAATGGTTTTCAGTATTGCCAGAGAGTATGACAATATCCGATCCCGGTCTCTTTAACAACCAAACACTTACACCGTGGTCATTTATATTTTCAAACAGGTTGTACTACATATCAAATTATCATATCCATTTCAAAGTCGTGTCACTTTCGAAATTATATTCATTTTTGAAATCATATCACTTTCGAAATCATATTCATTTAAAAAATTATGTCACTTTAATCACTTTAAATCATATTCATCTCAAAAATCATAACCACAGAATATGGTTTAACCATCATATCAAAATATTCGCATTTAAATTCACATAATCTAAATCATAACCGTTCTAATTTAAACAGTTTAATTATTGAAAATAGCTTATATATATTGAAATAGTTATAAATTAAAAATAGTTTATATTTAAAATAGTTTATAAATTAAAATAGTTTACATATTAAAATAGTTTACATATAAAAATAGTTTATATATTAAAATAGTTTCAAAGTAGAATTGTTTCATCCAACTTCATACATTAATTCAAATCAATTTAAATTCCACAATTCAATTTAAATCAATTTTAATTTAATAATTTCAATTGAAAAAGTTAAAGGTTCAATTCAAATTCTCATTGAACCATTTTAATTTATATCGATTTCAAATCTAGGTTTGAAAAGCTACGTCCATTTTCAATAGATTTTAAAGTTTAAATATTAAAATAATTTAAAATAACTCAATTTGATAAACATCATTTATATTTAAAAATTCAACTTTAATTTTATTTAAATTTGAAAATATTCACTAAATCATTTCAGTAACATATAAATGAAATCTCAAATTTACAAATTTAAATAAAATCAATAATTAAACATCTAACTTTAAATATATTAAATTCTCAAAATATTCATTTAATCACTTTTCATCAAAAAATCAAGTTATCAAGTTATAAAATCATATCTTTAAAATCCAAAATTAACAAGTCTCGAATTAATTTAAATTTAAATACAATTCTTAAACAAATTAAATTCCAAAACAATTTTAATTTATCTTTCCAACCTTAGTTTATTACAAAAATCTATTTTTAAATATTAATAAAAATTTAAATAAGTATTTGAAAAAACATATTATATATATATATTAGGTAAATCAAAATTTATTAAATTTTATCTTATTATTAAATTAAATCTATTTAAAATCTTATTTATATATTTTTAAAAATAATAAAGTTATAAGTAAAAATTTAAAATCTACATTACAAAACTTAACTTTTAATTTTAAAATTTCCAAAACATATAAATTTAAAAATCTAAAATTACACATATATAAAAATAACATTTATTGCTATATTTAAAAATCAATACTTAATAAAACGCATAAATTCCTTTTTAAACTTTGAAAATCAATTTCAAAATATAGACCAATGATGTATATATAATTTTCTATCCTATGGTCAAGTGTTACGGGTATTTATTATTTCAATCCGCAATAACTTAAATTTACGCATTTATCATTTCAATCTGCAATCCCAAATTCAAATCAATAAAAATCGTTTGGGTTTATCATTCGACCCATAACAAATTTTCTCTATTCTAAAATATCGTTTATGTATATATCATTTCAAGTCATAGGGAATTCTAAACTAACAGGAAACTTGCAGAGTGAGAATGAATATGATAATAATATAACATATCAACAATGGGTATATGTCACCAGGAACAAATTTAGCTATAATATATACAACGGGTTATGGTGTCATATGTCATAGGTAAACAATGAAAGATAATGTCATATCATATTTAGCAATTAAATAACTTAATTATTCAAATTTAATAGCATATTTCAATCGTCATTTCATGTGAATTATATTTACTAAATATAAGGATGTTAATCGTGAGTGATTGCTCACCTTTCGAGGCTAAAGAAACACGAGAACAAGATGAAAACAGGCACGGATAAGCATGGAAAATCGACAATCACCAAACTGATACGTATAAGCATGAAATGACAACGAGACAGCAACAAAGCATAGCAAATCTATACAAATTCGATGAAAACAACATCAAACTAGCTTAATATAAATAGAAAATATATATTATATTATTCTAATCCTAAAATAAATATTTAATTAACAACACATTTTAAAATAAATCTTCATAATTTTATTTATTAAACACATATCAACCTAAAATATCTTCATATTATATCAAAAAAATCAATATTTGATAAAATACATATATTTTCCTTTCAAGATCTCAAATATTTTTACATCATATATATACACATTATGTTATAACAATAATCTATTTTGAAAATATAAATTGTAAATAAACATTTACACACACATATATACATATATCTTTGCTTCTCTATATATCTATAAAAAGAACAAAAGAATGGGACTTTATAATATATATATATATATATATATATATATATATATATATATATATATATATATATATATATAATAACCCTTTATATATACCTTAATAATATATATATATGTATGTATGTATATATATATATATGTATATATATATATATATATATGTATATATATATATGTATATATATATTTATGAGGAGGCTGCTCGAAGATGTCTGGAGAGAAAAACAAGATCGAACATAAATTAATATGTATTTACTGATATATATATAACTTTACAAGGACATGTGTATATATATTGACATACATATACATATGTATATATAGCAAGGTATTACTGGTGACACATGAGAAGGTGATCTGAAGGTCACGTTGGAATAGAGATCTGAAGCAACTGCCGCTCACGTGTCTAGCATGAGTCGAGTGTGGTGGCATTGGGACGATATTGCAGGCGTAGCTTTCGGTGAGGGTAAGGGTGGTGTGGCACAAGAGAGAGGAGGCGAAGGAAGGCATGTGGTTATCAGAGGCGGAGTTCAGGTCAGCTGGTCAGAGAGACTGCTGGGTGGTAGAGTCGTACTCGGTTGCGGGCTTTAGGATGTTGAGTGGCAGTTCGGTTAGGCTATGGGGTGTAGAGGTCGGCGATGAGGTGGAGACGAGGGGAAGGTTGGAGATGCGATCAATTGTGGTGCTGTGGTGGATGAGTCATCACAGTGGTGGCTGCCGCATATATGCTGTTAGTGGAATGTAGGAGGGTCGTGTGTCGGCTATGTGGAAGTGGCTGTCTGGGCTCGCTTGGCTTTGGTTGTGGATGGGTTGCCTATTGTACGGCTAGAGGGAGGAGATGCATAGTGGCGGATGGGTCGGAGGAAAATAGGACGTGGGCACAATAAGCAAGTATATGTAGGCATATTTCAATCATACAAATTTTATTTATTTATTTTTCAATGAAGAAGCCGAACGATCAGGAGAGAAAGAGAAGGATGGAGGAGATTCGGCGAGAAGGAGCAGGCTTAGAGGAGAAGAAGACGAGCAGTGATCTGATAACAAATATATATACTTTATTTTTTTCTCTCAAATGAATTGAAATGAGCAAGAACGGAATGATGAGACACATCAATAAATATCAAATATAGACAATGACAAAGGTCAAAGACGTGAATTCTGGGATATTAAAGGTAAATGGCCATTTGTTCTCATGGGAAAAATGGGAAAATGAATGGCCACTGAACCCAAAAGGCACAAACGGTATCAATACGGTTAATTGTTTCGTCGATTTTGTCGCGCATCGAACTCCGAAACACACAAATGAATATATTGCGAAGATCAGCGTGGCAAGATGAATATAATGGTATACAGATATCAGGGATATGATCATCCCATCAAAAGTCAATATTCGCTGCCAAAATGCTGCTAAAACACTGAAAATGAGATAAACGGTGCTAGTGTAGTTCAAATTTGGCGGAATGAAATATGACATCTCACTCGGAAAATGATTTACATTTTTTATTATATAAAAATATTCAGATTTCATAAATATTTTACTTTCGTCATTCAACTAATTTAAATTTAAATAAAATTACACGACAAAATAAACTTTCATATTCTCTGATGAAAATCTGACATTTTCTACGTTCAAATAGACGTATTTCAAATATCAAATTTTCATTGCTAAATTTTACTTATTTATTTTCATCAAAATTTCAGTTAATTAGTTACAAAAATCGTTTAAATTTACCGGTCATTACACTTTATATGCTAACTGTACTGCTCTACCACTCTTTGATTTTTGTTTCTATAACCTGTAGTGTAATTAATTGAAAATTATGGTTCTTGTGACTTTTTGTTATCAATTCTTGTTTCATGTGCAAGCAAGATTGAGTGAACATCATCAATTGATGGTAAAACCTTTTGAGAAGATATGACAGTAACAACTACTTCATATTCTTCACTCAAACCATTTAGTATGGTTAAAATTTATTCTAAATTTGACATTTTGTGGTCTGCAGCCTCCAACAGATCACAAGTAGTTTTGATATTGGACAAATATTCTCTAACGACCCGTAAATTTTTTATAATTAAATTTGTTAATCTAATAAGATTTTGGTAATTTAATATCAAAGGAAATAAAAATCAGTGAATTGTTAATGAAAATAAAAACTAGAATGAATTGCAACAGTATAAATGTAAGCTAATTATTAATAACTTGAATATAATTCCAATAAATAAAATAATGTAAATGTTATTCTTGGTTATAAATTGAAATGTAAGAAAACAAATGTAAATATTTAATTAGCTTATGAAATGATAATATAGTTAATGGTAATTGAAAAAATTAGTATTATATAAGAACTGTAACATTTGTTTGTAAATAATGAAGTTATAAGTGTGATTTAAAGTCAACCGTAACAATTAATATACGTTACCTATTTAGTTAGTCTACTATATTAAATTTTAAACCAATTGCAATAAATGTAATTAAGTATTACGATAATGTAAATTTAGGTAATATTTGGTAATAATGTAAATTTTATTCATAGAGTAATAATGGATTTGATAAAAAGAATCAATTCAAGATGAATGAATAAGTGGGGAGTATAAATTTTAATAAATATATGTGCATTGATTTATAGCAGGATATAAAAGGTTATTAATAATTTAAAGGTTGATTTATTAATAAAATAATGTGAAATGGATGGAAATGGAATAAGTATAGTGTAATGAGAGTTGTTGTGATAATTGTTTGTAAAGAATTAACTTATAAATGTTATAGAATGTATAATGGTGACAATTGGTGTTGTTACCAACTAAGCTATTAATTTCAAATAAATGTAATTAAATGTTACATTAATGATAATTAATACAATAACGGGAAGTGTGAATGTAATAAAATAAATAGAAATGTAAATGTATTCATAAGGTAATAATTGTGTTAATAAAAGAATGAAGCTGAAATAATTAAGTGGGACATTAAATTTTAATTAATGTGTACATTTAACAAAATTTCAATATAAGTGGAAAATAGTAGTCAATACAATTAAAGATGGAAATTGGAGCATACTAATATAATGGAAGACAAACCAATATTAACTAGGTTAATTGAGTAATAATGGATTGAGTATAAAAGTTGAAAAATCAAATTAAAGCAATTAATTGAAATTTAATTTTAATAAATTGGATTTGATTACAAAGAAATTGAACACTGTAATTAGTGTATAACTAACATTGAATTGTCATATAAAGTTATATTAAGTCATGGTAAAAGTCCAAGTGATTAAAAAGGATGATTTGGTTAGTTTATAAATATTGACTAAAAAGGTAATTAATTAATTTAATATTAATATATTTAATTGATAGAAAATAATTGTTCTACTTCTCATTACATTCATTTAATCCATTTTGAAACTTAATCAACAGAAATTAATGTAATTGAAAATTTTCAATTAATAGGAGAGAGAATACTAATTGTAATAGTGCAATTAAAAGCAGTTTATGTTCTGTGAAAATGTAAGAAAAGTTTTGATTCAATGAAAAGAACATTTACATCAAATAAAATGAATGTTTCATTTGTGAATGTAGGTTTAATTTCATTAAAATAAAGAATAGAAAGATTGATTTTAAAGAAAGAAATATATGTTTATTTGAACTGTGTTTTAGCTTACAGACTGGTTACAAGAATAGGAAAATAATCGATCTATTACTCTTGTGTATAAACAACAAATTTATAAACGTGTATAAATAAACCATTGCTCTATTTTTTCACCCATTTTAGTTGTCTGTTTTAAAATTTAACTTTGTACGTAATTGCAATTAATGTAATTCAAATGTTTCAAATAAAAGGAAAGAAAACGTTGATTGCAATTAATAGATTTAATAGAGGAAACACATGTTTCGTGCTAAACAAAAAGGGTGTTTTAATGGAAATAAAAGATCATTTTGAGAAAAAATATTGAAAGTTTTCATTTTTAAGGTAAGTATAAATATTTTATTTTGCGTAGATAAAAATCTAAATGCATACAAATTTGAATGTTATTTGAGTTAATGAAGTTAATTTGGTTACGTTTCAAAAAAATTGAATTTCAAAAGGTTGTGCGACGTACATGGTCTCTTCATTTCTTTTATTATTAATTGTTGCATGAATGTTTTAAAATAGTTACCTTATTATAAATACTTGATCCGTTTATTTCTCTTTCTGTTTAATACCCAAGCCTAGACTTTTAGGTTGTATTTAGTTCTTGCCACCTCATTTTCAAGGATACAAAATTTTACTTTCGTTTGTAAACTTTTCCATTCCTACATACATTTCCTTATGCATTATTAATGCCTGAAGCTTTAAAAATAAAACGTGACATTTATTTTTGTCCCTCCACCTTCATTTCCTAATTATAAATAACCTACAGCTTATTTCTTCTTTTACATTTTGTTTCTCCTGACGCCTCATATTCAAAAGCTCTTATTCTTGAAATCCATAAGCATTCTTTTATGAAACATGATTTTTTTTTCATTTTTCGTATACTTCCTGTCCTCATCTTAATTGTTCTTCACTCTTTTCCAAAAGCCTCATCTTGAGAAAAATGTAAGTATTAAAATTTTCTTATTTATATTTTTTCTTAACGTGTACTAATTTTTATTTTAATAATATTTCTTATAACATGAATATCTTTTGCATATAAACTTTGATTCACGCGCGATTGCTTCTGTTGGATTCATATTTAAATTCCAGACAACATGAAATTGATTTAGTCAAATTTTGGAGATTTTTGAGTTTTGCACTTCTGTTTCGATTTTTATGAGCTAAAATCAAAGGTGAGTGTTTTAACCCACTCGCAACGTCTAAAATTTCTTTTGTTTGTTGAATTAATTTATGATGTAATTAGGAAATTTATTCATGATTGTTTGATATATTTTATTTGCCATCCCTATTCATTTGTATCCTTTCAGATTAAATTGTTATTTTTGAAATTAAATTGCCACTTAAATACCTGTTATAGTAAATTAGTTAATTGCTGATATTTATTTGGTTGATTTAGATGATAATTACGATGGACGTTGATTGTTGATATTGGATGATTGGATATTATGTTAATTTAGATATATGCATATATTGTTATCACTAGGCAAGTTTCTTTAATTATTATTATTTGAAAATCGTTATGGGTTGAAATGATAGACTCGAGCGATGTTATGAATTTTTGTATTTATTCGAGATTGCGATTTGAAATGATATATAACCGTAAAGCTTTAAATTGCGGATTGAAATGATAAATATTCATATCACTTGACTCTAGGGTAGAGAATTATAGATGGAAACCAGATTGATTAAATTAAATGATTTTAAAATCCTTAATTTTTGAATGGAATTAAATGATACTTTGAAGTAAAATTTGATTTATATAAATTGAAATATTTTTGGAAAATCAAGTTTATATTGAAAAGGGAAATTTGGTTTGTTGATTTGGAAATTGAAATTGGTCGAAATGTGTTGAGATGAAATAAATAGTTTAATTGGATATAAATTCCAAACTTATATTTCAATATAAGCTATTTTAAAAGAATATATTATTTTAAAATTTCTAATTTTCAGATTTTTCAAACTTATTATTATTTAACTAATGTTAACAATATAAAATTATTTTGATATGTCTTAAATCATTTTAATTTATTCAAATATAATTAATCTATTTCAAAGCTATTTAATTTATTTTAATTATACTTAATCTAATTTAAATCCATTTAACTATCTTAAATCGGTTAAAAGTATTTTTAACCTATAATTAAACTATTTATAATTATTTAAATTATTTCTAAATTTCCAGACTAAGTAAAGTGGAAGTGTTCAAATTCAATGCTTTGTTTTAAAAGAGAATAAATTGAAATAATGATTTTAAAGTAAGGTTCTATCCTATTTTGGAAATATGACTATGGAAGAAATTATGACTTTTTGAAAGGAAATAAAATTCCAAACTATGATTTCAAAGTGAATATGATTTGAAAGTAAATACGATTTTGAAAGTATTATGGTTTTGAGAATATGATATTTTTGATATCAATTGTGAATTGACTTTTGAAATGTAAAATAACCATCCGGTGTGTAATAAGCGATTGGTTGTTAAAGAGACCGAGATCAGATATTGTCATGCTCTCCGCCAATACCGAAAACCACATTAGCAACCGTGTACATGGTGGAGATTCCAGAAATCAAGTAGGATGTTTTGGTGAACAATTTTTGTATAAGGTATGACGTGACCCTGACTCCCGTGAGTCATCTTAGATGTGACTAAAATCAAGAGCGACGTCGGGCCAAGTGAGGTCGTTCCTCATATCGAACTCACTTCTTCGATATTATATACTGATATTTTTGATTAATTTGGTGTCCACCCTCTGATTTTTGACTTAGGAGTGTGTTTCGAGGTGGGTAGTAGTAGCTGCTATGCATTTCCACCAGTCTGGATCCACAAATGGTATATCTACCCTGGCATTTCCTCGTATGCCGTGTTCACATGACCTAACGCGCCTTCTACGAGTTTGTTTTATACCATACCTATGGGGTGCCCTCTGCGTAAACCTCTCGAAGGAGCGTACAGTACTATATAGACTACGGGAACATATAAAATGTGTTAAGGGGAATATGGGTAACGCCTTAACGCTATTTTAATACTTTTACTTTACCGTAGACATATTATAATAGCGTATTTTACTACATAGTAGATAGTTTAACGGATCCTTAGGAGATGTGAGTCCCGAGAATCTCTTAAGTTACTGCATTCATGTTAGACACTGGATTGGAGGTGTCAAACCCCATAAACATCTCTGACGCCATTCCAGTCAAATTTATTTACTTTTGATTTAACTTACATAAGATCTTTTAGTTATGACTCAAGTGTTTTGTCTTTTCAATTTGCTCGGGTCAGCCTGAGCATTTCAAGATTTTGGAGACCTTATTTCTGCAGGACGAAGACGAAGATTTGTACTATTATTATTTACTATAATTAATTCTCTTCATCATGTATTCCGTTGCATTATTTATTATTCTCTGATATGTGTAACTCTGATCTGTGTTGTATAAGTATAATCAAATGTTTTATAAAACAGCCTCATGAACTATTTATTTGATTATTATATTTTGTCATTCCACTGCAAGATTCTACTTTTTTTCCTTTTCTGCTTTTTCTTATTCACCCTAATAACAATCCACCCTTCTGTATGGTTTGAGTCGGCATATGGGTCTACTTAAAACGTCCAAAAGGCGGTATATTACAGTTGGTATCAGAGCTTTGGTTTAGCGATAAACCTTTGCTTTGTGGGGTCTGACTCATATTTAATAGGGAAGTAATACCCTAAAATGTGTCACTGAGTGTATATTTATGAGAGAGAGTATTTGTTAGTGTTATAAAAGGTTTTATATTGTGTTAATTTGTTCCGTTTTGTATTTATAAATTCTGGTTGGTGCATAGGACGCTATGACATCGATATGGATTTCTAAACACTTAATAGGACAGACCGACACAATATTTATTTTAAAATATAGGAAAATAAAATAATTTTGCATATTTTATATTTTTATATATAAAATAATAATTTTATAAATGATATAGTTGGTTGTAATATATATTTGTTGTTAGGTAGTGAAATTTATAAATATTGGTTGTAAAATAAAATGAGAATAAATTAGAAATTTTAGAACTAAAGTTTCGAGATTTTGAGAATTTCTTTCAAAGGATTTTTGGAATATAATAATATTATTTATAAGTATTTTCTGATATAAATATTTTAATATAATTTGAAAGAATTGTTTGAAAGAATTTTAGAAGGGAATAAGTTCTGTACTCCCCTCTCTATCGCTGGAAAATAATTTCGGTGATGAGTGCACGAATCATCGACATTCATTTTCTAGTTTCAAAATGGGAAGACCGTTGTAATTGTCTACTGCACATTTGTTTTGATAAATAAATATAAATTTTATTTCCAAATATGGTTTGATACATACAAAGATATGATTTTATATATTACCATTTTGAATGATTTGAAATGGAACCCGCCATGTAGTTCTTAAATTTCTATGAATTTGAGATTTTAATTAATGAAATGGAATTTAACATATTAATAATTGGAACCTCTAAATGAAAATAAGGAATTAAATGTTAAATTATAGCTGAAGAATATAAGAAATTTGAAATTTGTAACTTGTAAATAAAAAGGGTAGGATTATTGAACATTAAACTAACTAAAAGAAATAAGATAAACTTGTGTAATTTTCAGTTTCATTCTTAAAGACATACATATAACTTACCAATTATAAAAGGTTAAAATGTTAAAAGAATATGTAATGGAAAATTTTACAAGTAAAACTTATGTAATGAAAGTGTTCAATAAATTATTTTTATAAATAAGAATTTGATGTTATAGTTGTTATAAACTTGAGTTAAATATAAATACTGCTAATTAAATGTAATAGAAAAGTGAGTATTATAAACGAATAATTAAAAACTTAAGTAAATGATTGAAGCTAGTTATAAATAAAATAAGTAGAAAAGATGGATATTGTAAGTAGATGATTATAAACTTAAGTTAATGAATTGATATGCTAAGTAATTGAATTGAACATAAATACTATAAATGAATGAATGTAAATAAATGAAATTAAGTAATGAATGAATGTAATGCAATAAAAAGAAATTGACATGATATGAATAAAATGAAAATGAATTTTTGTAAGTAATAAATGAAATAAACACTGAGTGAATGAATGGAAATAAAATTTTGGTAGGAGATAAATGTAAGTTAAAGAAATAATTCTTGTATGAATGAAAGAAAAAAAATAAAAACTGGAAATGTTGTGAAAGAAATTTAATAAGAATAACTCAATTACATTGTAAATTTTGTTTGTTTAGTTTATGGGTTATTTGGGAAATGATACTTCTAGTTGTTTGGATGTGTGAATAATATATTGAATTTTATCTAAGACCGTTGAGTAAATGATGTACTTAGTAATTATTTGTCATTCTATGTGATTAAAAGTATCTTAACCCGAACAAACTATTTGCTTTGGTTGATATGGATGTATAATTGATTTGTATTGATTTCATATGATGATTATATATTGTGGTTGCAAGTGACCGTCTTTTAAATTGATTTGTTTGTTAGTGGCTGAAACAACTTTAAATATTTCATTTTATATAATTATTAACTCTTTTTGGATTATATAAGTGAAATACAAGTTTATGGAAGCAATTGCTACTGCTTTTGGTTTCATAAAATAAACGTTAATTGCCTGACAAATAGGCACGTTTTCAAATTACGGTTTTCTAGCGATATTGTATTATTTTCCCGCTGTTGGGGTATATTATTTTGAAAATTTATGATATATATTGTTTTATTGATATTATAATTTCTCCCAAGCCTCTCCGTACAAAGGAGACTCTGCCGAAATTTTTCGTAAATTTTGGACTTCGAAAATTTTGAAAAATGTTTTCCAAATTTTATTATGTTTTAGTATAAAATGATTTAATGGTTATAAATTGATATATTTTATTTAAAATTATTTAATTTTCTAAATTTATTTGTATAAAATTCAATATTTTGAATAAGATATATTGATTATTTAATTTTTTCTTTTCCCTTCTCTTTCCTTTTCGGTGACAAAAGGTTTTGAGTAGGGGAGAGTGTAACGACCCGTAAATTTCTAATAATTAAATTTGTTAATTTAATAATATTTTGGTAATTTAATATCAAAGGAAATAAAAATTAGTGAATTGTTAATGAAAATAATAACATGAATGAATTGCAACAGTATAAATGTAAGCTAATTATTAATAACTTGAATATAATTCCAATAAATGAAATAATGTAAATGTTATACTTGGTTATAAATTGAAATGTAAGAAAAAAAATGTAAATATCTAGTTTGCTAATGAAATATAATATGTGTAATGGTAATTGAACAAAATCAGTATTATATAAGAATTGTAACATTTGTGTGTAAATAATGAATATATAAGTGTGACTTAAAGTCAGTAGTAGTAATTAATATACGTTACGTATTTAATTAGCCTACTATATTAAATTTGAAACCAATTGCAACAAATGTAATTAAGTATTACGTTAATGTAAATTTAGGCAATATGTGGTAATAATGTAAATTTTATTCATAGAGTAATAATGGATTTGATAAAAAGAATGAAATCAAGATGAATAAATAAACCGAGAGTATAAATTTTAATAAATATGTGCATTGATTTATAGCAGGATATAAAAGGTAATTAATAATTTAAAGGTTGATTTATTAAAAAAATAATGTGAAACGAATGGAATTGGAATAAGTGTAGTGTAATGAGAGTTGTTGTGATAATTGTTTGTAAAGAATTAACTTATAAATGTTATAAAATGTATAATGGCGACAATTGGTGTTGTTACCAATTTAACTATCAATTTCAAATAAATGTAATTAAATGTTACATTAATGATAATTAGTACAATAACGGGAAGTGTGAATGTAATAAAATAAATAGAAATGTAAATGTATTCATAAGGTAATAATTGTGTCAATAAAAGAATGAAGCTGAAATAATTAATTGGGACTTCAAATTTTAATTAATGTGTATATTTGACAAAATTTCAATATAAGTGGAAATATAGTAGGTAATACAATTAAAGATGGAAATTGGAGCATACTAATATAATGGAAGACAAACAACTATTAACTAGGTTAATTGAGTAATAATGGATTGAGTATAAAGTTTGAAAAATCAAATTAAAGCAATTAATTGAAATTTAATTTTAATAAATTAGATTTGATTATAGGGAAATTGAACATTGTAATTAGTGTTATAACCAACACTGAATTGTCATACAAACTTGTATTAAATCAAGTTAAAAGTCCAAGTGATTAAAAAGGATGAATTCGTTAGTTTATAAATATTGAATTAAAAGGTGATTAATTAATTCAATATTAATATATTTAATTGATAGGAAATAATTTTTCTACTTCTCATTACATTCATTTAGTCCATTTTGAAACTTAATCAATGGAAATTAATGTAGTTGAAAATTTTCAATTAATAGAAGAGAGAATACTAATTGTAATAGGTGCAAGTAAAAGCAGCTTATGGTTTGTGAAAATATAAGGAAAGTTTTGATTCAACGAAAAGAACATTTACATCAAATAAAAAGAATGTATCATTTGTGAATGTAGGTTTAATCTTAATAAACTAATGAATAGAAAGATTGATTTTAAAGAAAGAAATATATGTTTATTTGAACTGTGTTTTAGCTTACAAACTGGTTACAAGAATAGGAAAATAATCTAATTATTACTGTTGTGTATAAACAACAAATTTATAAACGTGTTTAAATAAAAAATGTTCTATTTTTTCATCCGTTTTAGTTTTCTGTTTTAAAATTTAACTTTGTAAGTAATTGCAATTAATGTAATTCAAATGTTTAAATTAAAAAAAAAGAAAACATTGATTGCAATTAATAGATTTAATAAAGGAAACGCACGTTTTGTGTTAAATAAAAAGGGTGTTTTAGTGGGAATAAAAGACCATTTTGATAAAATAAAATCGAACGTTTTCATTTTTAAGGTAAGTATAAATATTTTATTATGCGTAGATAAAAACCTAAATGCGTACAAATTGGAATATTATTTGAGTTAATGAAGTTATTCTGGTTACGTTTCAAAAAAATTGAATTCAAAAGGTTGTGCGACGTCTCTTCATTTCTTTTATTATTGATTGTTGCATGACCATTTCAAATTAGTTACCTTATTATTAATACTTGATCTGTTTATTTCTCCTTCTATTTAATACCTGAGCCTAGACTTTTAGGTCGTATTTAATTCTTGTCATCTCATTTTCATGTATACAAAAATTTTCTTTCATTTGCAAACTTTTCCATTCCTACGTATATTTCCTTCTGCATTATTAATGCATGAAGTTTTAAAAATAAAACATGACATTTATTTTTGCCCCTCTACCTTCATTTCCTAATTATAAATAACCTACAACTTACTTCTTATTTTACATTTTGTTTCTCCTGACACCTCATATTCAAAAACTCTTATTCTTGCAAATCCAAAGGCACTCTTTTATAAAACATGATTTTTTTTCATTTTTCGTACACTTCATGTCATCACCCTAGTTGTTCTTCAATCTTTTCCTGAAGCCTCATCTTGAGAAAAACGTAAGTATTGAAATTTGTTTATTTATATATATTTTAACGCATACTAATTTTTATTTTAATAATATTTCTTATAACATGAATATCTTTTGCATATAAACTTTGATTCACGCGCGATTTCTTTTATTGGATTCATATTTAAATTCCTGACAACATGAAATTGATTTAGTTGAATTTTGGAGATTGTTGAGTTTTACGCTTCTGTTTGGATTTTTATGGGCTAAAATCAAAGGTGAGTGTTTTAACCCACTCACAACTTCCAAAATTTCTTATATTTGTTAAATTAATTTATGGTATTATTTGGAAATTTATTTATAACTGTTTGATATATTTAAATTACCATCCCTGTTAATTTGTATCCTTTCGGATTAAATTGTTATTTAATTTATTTTTTAAATTAAATTGCCACTTGAATACCTATTATTGTAAATTTGCCGATTGCTGATATTTATTTGGTTGATTTGGATGATAATTATGATGGATGTTGATTGTTGATATTGGATGATTGGATGTTATGTTAATATATATATATACATATACTGTTATCACTCTGCAAGTTCCTTTAATTATTATTATTTGAAAATCGTTATGGGTTGAAATGATAGACTCGAGTGATTTTATGAATTTTTGTATTTATTGGGATTGCGGTTTGAAATGATATATAACCGCAAAATTTTAAATTGCGGATTGAAATGATAAATATCCGTATCACTTAACCCTGGGCTAGAAAATTATATACAGATACCGGATTAGTTAAATTAAATGATTTTAAAATCCTTAATTTTTGAATGGAATTAAATGATACTTTGAAGTAAAATTTGATTTATATAAATTGAAGTATTTTTGGAAAATCAAGTTTATGTTGAAAAAGGAAATTTGGTTTGTTGATTTGGAAATTGAAATTGGTCTAAATGTGTTGAAATGAAACGAATAGTTTAATTGGATATGAATTCCGAACTTATATTTTAATATAAACTATTTTAAAAGAATATATTATTTTAAAATTTCTAATTATTCAGATTTTTCAAACTTATTAAACTATTTAACTAATATTAACTATATAAAATTATTTAGATCTGTATTAAATCATTTTAATTTATTCAAATATAATTAATCTATTTTGAAGCTATTTAATCTATTTTAATTATTCTTAATCTAATTTAAATCCATTTAACAATCTTAAATCAGTTTAAAAGTATTTTTAACCTATAATTAAACTATTTATAACTATTTATAATTATTTAAATTATTTCTAAATTTCCAGACTAAGTAAAATGGAAGTGTTCAAATTCAATGCTTTGTTTTAAAAGGGAATAAATTGAAACGATGATTTTGAAGCAAGGTTTTATCTTATATTGGATATACGATTATGGAAGAAATTATGATTTTTGATAGGAAATAAAATTCCAAACTATGATTTCGATTTGAATATGATTTGAAAGTAAATACGAATTCGAAAGTATTACGGTTTTGAGAATATGATATTTTTGATATCAATTGTGAATTGACTTTTGAAATGTAAAAGAACCATCCGGTGTGTAATAAACGATTGGTTGTTAAAGAGATTGGGATTGGATATTGTCATACACTCTGCCAATACCGAAAACCACTTTAACAACTGTATACGTGGTGGAGATTCCAGAAATGAAGTAGGATGGTTTGGTGAACGATTTCTGTATAAGGTATGACGTGACCCCGACTCCCATGACTGAGCTTAGATGTGACTAAACTCAAGAGCCGCGCCTGGCCAAGTGAGGTCATTCCTCCTATCGGGCATACTTCTTCGATATTATATTCTGATTTTTGTGATTGATTTGTTGGCCACCCTCTGATTTTTGATTTGGAAGTGTGTTTCGAGGTGGGCGGTAGTAGCTACTATGCATTACCACAAGTCCGGATACGCAAATGGTATATCTACCCTCGCATTTCCTCATGTGCCATGTTCACATGCCCTAGCGTGCCTTCTAGAGTTTTTTTTGTACCATACCTATGGGGTGCCCTCTTTGTAAACTTCTTGGAGGAGCGTATAGTACTCTATAGACTATGGAAAAATATAAAATGTGTTAAGGGGGATATGGGTTGTAACGACCCAATTTTTCAACATCCCAAAGTCGACATCGATATGTCCATTATATCAAATGCCACACAATCGAATGCCCAAAAACCGAACCATCAGGATTAAAGAAGAAGAAGACTGAAGAAGAACATAAAACAATAATAGAATCTCACATTCCGCAGCAGAACAATATATAATAGATAAATGGATATTCTTTGAACAAAGAACTATATCCGTTATTACAATACATCATCAGAGTTTACAACAACATAACAGCGGAAAGAAATATAACATATACAAGTGATACGTCTCGCCATCTGGCTTGCTCCTGATCTCCACCGCATACTTTTCTGACTTCGCTCTAGAATAACTGATAACCTTACTCTAGGCTGCCCATGTGGAAAATTGTGGGCATCCAGAGTTTAGAAAGGGAACAATAAACTCCAGGTCAGTCACGGGACTGGTGTGAGATCTTTAAAACAGTTATTTCACAAAGAAAGGAAAAGAAATCTGCTATGCTTTGGAAAATGAAACTACCATAAGGTCTCCGACCACACACACAATGCAAGCGCACAATTGGAGGAGATTTCTCCTTATGATTGTCAAACATTCTTGATACGCAAAATCTTTTAATATTATCATTAGTGCATAGTGTGGAAAACATTTCGAAAGTATAATATAGATCTTATCCAGCATACACATTTCGTAGTATGCCTACTGTAGCTGCCATGTTCAATAGAAAGTTACCGCCACATTCCATGGCAAGTTATACAACTAAAACCGTATGGGGCACGTATTATTTCTTTAGATTTTCAACAAATGGTCAGGCTAAGGAACTTCCTACGCCACATGGGTACGCCTCAGGAGGGACGCCCTGAGAACCTAACCAGATCTCTGCTTAGACAAGGCCAAGTTACCTCACGCTTCTGGTGCAATGAAGCTGTAACTAGATAACTCCACACACAAGTATGCCATCCCCAGTCGTTACCGACCTTTATCCGAGGATCCTCAACCACAAAGCAACAACCATAAAGTAATAAATTTGCAGCAACCACATAGGTTAAATATCTGGGCTCCATACCATGATACCACCTTTTTCCAGAAAGAAATGGACATACCCTGAGGGCGCTACCCTCAAAACAACAATCTTGCTGCATTCTTCCTGTTTCGACCATTTCCGGGTTGTGAGGTCCAACGAAGTCTCGTCTATAAAGCCTCGCTTATCACAAAAGCCATGCTTTGATCAAAAAATGATCAGCGGCACTTCGTATGCCACATTACCAAATTGGGAATGTATCACTAGTAACCATCAACTACATAACCTCTGAGCTCGTACGTCTCAAAGAAGGGTGTTAAGCTACGAGAATAAATTCTCCGCCACCAAAAGAAATGTATTTGACAGAAACCAGCTTTACATCTCAAAGTGTAACGTCAGATACACATCCATACAAGTCCACTCCGGGTTCGAACGGAACCGAAGGCACTTCAAAGAAGCCCTTGCAATCCAGATATTCACTAATCACGTCCAGACTTCCCATCACAAAGGGTGATAAAATCTCTATACCGGAGCAACTCAGTGCAGAGACATTTGACAGGAAATCCTTTCGCTTTCGAAAATACCCTGTCTTCAACACCATCTTCAAATGTGATCCCATTTCGTCGTATCATTATTCGAAATGGATTTTATGACACAAAGTCCTCTCCCGGCTAATCCGAATAACGAGCGCTTATTTTAAAAATAAGTGTTACATTCAGATTTCAAATAAATGACAACAAATTTCCACTTCGATCTTTAAAACAAAAGACCCGTCACAAAGGTTCGATGTGGTTTTCGGATAACCGTTTGGAATCCGACCCCCGGTCGCATCGAAACTCAAATGCCATTTAAAGGCCAATATTGATAGTTGGTTATTTAACTATCAATCAACATTCACAACAATCATCGGATTTTAAATAATTTTTCCCCGATTATTTATTTTCAAAATATCTTCGCAAGATATATTTTCACACTTCCACCCTTTGAAAACAAATTTCAAATCACTTTCCTCACGCGGAATACATTTCCAAATATTTATTCATTTCTACTGAAAATTTACCGAGTTCAAATACTTTAAAAATAAGTTAAATTACTTATCCAAACATACATACTTGGAAATATTTAAAATAAAACTATTTTAAAACAATTTATTTTAAAATATTAGTTATGAAATTTTATACCCATATCTCATATAAATCTTAAGCCCAAAATAATTTTAAAATAAAATTATTGGATAGAGTATAATTATTTAAATAACTATTTTTTAAACCAAATATCAATTTAAATCTTTAAATAATCACTTCTATGATAAATTAAATAAATCTTTATTTTAAAGATTTTCAAAATAACTGGCTTAATAATTTCTCCAAAACATTCTTTTAAAACCAACTCTAGAACTTTTAGTTTATATTTGAAAACAGCTTTAAAAAACATACTCGGCTTCCATGGGAAAATAAACTTTCCATTTCAAAATGGTTCATTAAAATCAATTAATAAATCCTTCTCAATTTATTTATATTTACATTCCAAATCTGTAAATTTCTTTCCACACTTTTAAAAATAAACCCATGTTTATTTTTAAAACAAATTTCTCTTTCCTTTATAAATGCTCATTGTGAATTTAAATTTCCAAGTACCCACTAATATATGATTTTCAAATTGATTTCTAAATATTCACTTCCAAATGCCAAATTAAATTCCAAATTGATTTCTAAAATCATTTACAAACACAAAATCAATTTCCAAATTGATTTCTAAATTTATTTCCCTTTTAAAATAAACCTTTTTATTTTTCCCAAACTACTTTAAAATCTGAATTTTAAATAAATTCTCCAACTTTTAAACAATATTACTCGAAATCCATTTATTAAAATATTTTCCCCATATTTTGGAATTTATTCAATAGGATTTCAAAAATAAAAATTTATCCTTTTTAAAGTTCCTTTTTTTAAATTTTCCCAATTCTCTAAAATGAATTTATTTAAAATTTTCTACTTTAATTTCCAAAAATCAAATTTTATATTTCTGGTATCCTACGATACCAAAAATATATTCGGCCAAAACATAGCCTTCAATGATTTCAATCACAAATATAATCATACACAGATTATAAATAAATCAACACACAACATATGAAACAAATTCAATTATTTGATGAATCCAGTTGGATCCCTCCAACCCGTTTCGCTGCATCCACAAATGTTAGCACAACAATTAAATACCAATTCCACTTCGAGGTGGAATATCGCAGTATATGGGTTTATATAATATCATTTGTTATTATGCGGCACAAAGGGTCTCATCCGCTATATAATGCGGGAAATCAATCACTCCAAATACACACACACACACATGTGACCATATATACTACCATATCCAACAATCAATCGATAATTGAAATTCCCATTATTTAAATTTGAGTGAGAAGATCTCATCTTTAATTACGCATGCAACCATTTCCAATCTGGCATGCTTCCTTTAGGATTTGAACATGTATAAACGTTTATACGATTTTATTAATATTCGAGTTTGTCGAAAAAATTAAATTTCTATTTAATAATTTTAATTAACCAATGATTTTTATTTTAAACTAATATTTTTAATTTTAAACCAATTCCTTTTAATAAATTTATTTAACAAAAATTAAAATTAAAACTAAATTCCCTTTAAAAATCTTTTAGCATCTTAGAATAATTAAATAGGTTAACCTGCAAATAAATCACCTTAATAAATTATTTTTAATATAAACCTGGTAAATTAAAATATCTATTTTATATTGAAATCAAAACAGAAATTTTAAAACTTACAGTAAAATCAATACTACTACGCATACATATTTTTTCTCTGTAAATAACAATAACAGAAATTGACTTTACTGTCGGATCAAATGGTAAAAATTATATTTATCCCTTTTATCTTTTCTTTTCTGAGATCTAAAAAAAATCTAGCCCACTAATAAAAAAAGATAAAAATACATACAATTTCCCCCAATTGGCCATCAGTGACGCGGGCCACCACCCTGCCTCGGTCATCGCACCCAAATGCACGCACAACTACGCCGTCATGATTCAACTGTGACATCATTGCTTTGCGCACGCATGTACACTCGCTGCGATCGGAATCGCTTCACCGTGTCGACACCTTGATCAGCGATGCGTGACTGCATACGCAACCTCGAGCTCGACTTCGCGATGAAGTAGCCCCTCCCCTCGTCTTTCCATTGCTGACGACCCGCTTACATCGATCGCCCAACCCTCTAGTCAAATGCGAACGCAACCCTAAATCGTCGATGCATATGAATCTATGCTGTCGCCATTTTTTTATTTTGTGAGCTGTTAATTTCGATTTGAAATCATCTGAGGAAAAAGCAAGGCTTTGACCAGGATCGAACATTTCGATTTTAATTTGAAGAGGAAGTGGGCTTCTGCCATTATTATTATTTTTGGATTTTCATTTTCGATTTTTTTTTGAAGACAAAAACAAGGCTCGAGTTTTTTTTCTTTTGAACGAGACATAAATTTACTTGGAGGACGCGTGTTATATTAGTGAACACATGTTGCAAAATGAAGGACACGTGTTGGGATTGTCTACAGAAAATTAAGGGAAAAGCAAATGTAATATATTTTGAATTCAAATTCAAATATTAAATCATTTCGATTCCGCAACTTGAAATCTCGATCTCCAATCGATGCATACTGCCAGACGTTTATAATATTAAACCCCTATTCCGAACGCAATGGAAGAGGTTCCGAGTCCAAATTCTATCGTATGGAGAAGATAGCTTTTCAACCAGCATAAAACTGAAGATACAACATTTTACCCAATTACAATTATTATTCAAAAATTTAGTTGCCAAATAAACATATATATTTTTGAAATTCAAGTTAAACAAACTTTCAAATATTTAAAATCAATTAAATATCTCGATTTCAAATGTTCAAAATTCTGGGTCGTCACATTCTTCCTCCTTAAAATAATTTCGTCTCGAAATTACTAGTTAAGAAGAATGATATATAACCTGTAACGACCCCGACTTCCTATGCCCAGGAAGACGTATCGTTATTAAGAAAAGAAAGAGGTGAGAAAGTAGAAAAGATAGAGAAGAAAGAACAACAACATCAGAATCTCACAGCGGAACGAATAAATTATAATAATCATATAAGTAATTATATAATATGCAACATCAATCAGAGTTATACAGATAATACATCACATACTAGGCAGTTATAATCACCTGTCTAGTTATACAACTCAATACAAAAAACAACTCAAACAAAACGACTCAGAGATACCAACACAGCGGAACTATATATATATCTACAACGCTGAAGCCACCTGCTCCATTGCTCCTCCAGATTTCGTCAAAGCTAACCTGAATCCCTTGGCTACCCGTAAAAATTTGGGTACCCGAGAGTATATGAAAAACAAAAATAAACTCCGGGTCAGACATGGGTCTGGTATGAGTAACAGGGTAAAGTTGTTTAACTTTGAAAATCTTTTGAAAATAAAAGGCATCACGTAAGACTTCCTACACATAAACATGGAAAAGTTTTTACCTTACGCTAACCAAAACATTTGATAGGAAATTCTGTGATATTATAATAGGTCTAGGGTTTTCAAGTAAATAGAAAATAGCCAAAATTTTTACATGATTAAATTCCAGCTACTAGCCACAAAAGTGGGTAATACAATCAAAACCGTTGGCACTTATTGGATTGTGGATTCCATACAATGGCAGGGCTACTGGGGTACCGCCCGTCACAGTACGTGGCCTAGATCAACGTACCGAGGATCACTCCCGACCCCCTGCAACACAAGACCGGAACCATTCCTTACTAAACAGTCCCGAACAAGATAACCCCGCAGTTGGTGTACATCCAACCGCCCACACAGCCGAATAAAAGGAACATCTAGACAGGGGAAAATCTTGTCCTGCTTGGGCATGACCCACCTAACCTTGCTGCACCTCCCCTGTTTTAGCCATTCCCGGTCGACGAGGCTTGAGGCTACGATTACCTTTACAGAGAACATTTTCTTAGAATGCTCATCGCCCACCTGACGATGTGTTGAAAGCATTCAATCCATACAAGTTCGTTCCGGGTTCGAACGAAACCGAAGGCATCATCTCGTTACACTCATTTTGGAATCACCCTCAGAGTTAACGACGACAACCCTTGCACTCTGAATCTTCATCTTCACTTCAGATTCACGACCTATCGTTAATTTGGAATCGATGTGGTTTACGGATATTCCAAATAAGGAAAACCGATCCCGGTCTCATCGAAATCCAAAACGTGTCTTTTAGAGCCAAGTTGCCTATTTAATCTTAACAGTTTAATTCAAAATCATCAATATACACACGAATAGATAATTCATAATATCACAGTAGATAATCATATCATCATCATAAACAGATAATCAAAATTATCAACCCAATCAGATAATAATATACTATCATGCTTAAACAAACATCCAAGTCACCTAGATATTATTCATCTCATATCTGAGATCACAACCATCAAATGAAATATTAATTTCATTCATCCATAAGCAATGATTTATAATCATACCATTTGTAATTAATTTAAAATGAATTAAATTAACTGCTTCTATCTCTAATTAATTTAAAGTAAATTAAATTAATTTCTTCATTTATAAATCCTGCTTATACGACCAATAATTAAATTTATACAAATTAATTAATTTATCTCTAGATATTTATCTTGATTAACTCCTCTAATTAATCATTTTCTAATTACAGCAAGTAATTAGTCTTTAATTAACTTTACAAATTAATTATTCTAAATCATTCCTAGTAATTAACTTTTAATCACTTCATTTATAATTAATTACATTTATTTTTAATTAATTACATAAATTAATCTCCACATTATTAATTATTTCTTAATTAAACAATTCTTCATTTACATCATTAATTATATTAATTAATGATCTCTAATTCAGATTAAATTACTTTATTAATCACATTAAGTGATTAATCTTTAATTAAACACAATTATTAATCACCTTTGATTAATATCAACCAGTAATTAATTATCCTTAATTACTCATATAAATAAATTAATTATCCCATAATTAATTATCTCCATTAATTAATCCTCTGATTAATTTCAAAAGTAATTATCCAAATTACTTATTAACATATCATCTTTCACTAATTACATTCAGTAATTATCATTAATTACTTCATTAAGTAATTATGCTCCATTGAATTTACTAAGTCATTAACACTTATCAATTTATCAAATGATTTCCTTAAATTAATTAAAATAAACTAACTAACTTAAATTAATCATCTTATCAAAATTAATTACCATAAGTAATTAATCTCTTAATTACTTTTGTCAAGTAATTACATTTAACAATTTACAATAGATTATCTAATTAATCTAATTAATTATTCAAAATTAATCCTATATATTAACTAATTAATAGTCCTTAGTTAATTGTCTACATTTAATATCATTTCTTAATTTACTTCTTAGTTGATCTTTAGTTATAAATTAATTTAAATTATTAACTTTAATACATAAGTCATTCCTTAATTACCCTATTATCCTTAAGATAATTTATTTCTTAATTAATGACTTCATTAACGTTACATTTTAAATTTAAATTCTAATATCATTTGAATTGAAGAGTCAAAATGATCATAATATAAATTCAATTATAAAATCTTTTAAATAAATGACAATAACATTTACACATGAACTTACATAAGAAAATCTTTAAATTAAACTACTTGAATTTTAATTCAAATTTAAATTCCCAAATTACATTAATATTTAACTTGCAAACCTCAAGTAAATTTTTTTATTTATTTTCCATTCAAAAATCTTAAATCAAAGAATTCTCAAAAATCAAGTTAATTTTTATTGAAACAATTTACTTTTCAACTATTTTATTTGAACTCATTCTTAAAACATTCATATTTACTGATTTAAACTTTCAGATTTTTAAATCTAAGTAAACTTGAATTCCTCAATTTATCTTGATTTAAAACTTCGATTTAACTTTCTTTTGCCAACTAGCATTAGGAACTCGATTTTTAAATCCAAATCTATTTTAAACTTTAAAATTCAAATATCCATTTGAATCAAAAACTTTATCAAAAATCGAATTTAACTGCAGCAACATTTTGTTTCAGATCTAATTTTAAAATCTGGAAATTATCAAGTTTAAATCTGAAACCCCTTTAAATATTTTAAAACTGCATTTTAGATTCAAAATATAAATTTGAATTTATACTTCTAATTAGATTTAGACTTTGTTAAATCTTAGTTGACAAACTTAAATTCAATTCCATCATGATTTCACTAACTTACAATTTATTTTGCTTTGAATTTAGTTTAAATTTAGAATCTACAGGCAGTTTATACATCCTGTAGCAAATTTAACTTTCCCCTGAAACCAAAGCAAAATGCTTCGGGTCAACTGCCTCCCTACTTCGAGTAAAAAGGCAAATAACCCGAGACTTCCCCGAGTCCAAAACCCTGCATACTAAAAACTGAGACAATACAAATCTGGAACCATCTAAATCACCAACCCACTTCAGTGCTTCGAGTCTTCCACCACCTTGCTTCGAGTAATCAACTCGAGTGACTCGAGTACTTCCTGAGTTTAACCCAACTACCACCACCCCAAATATCCCTGCACTCGATCACCAATATGGGCCGTGGCGATCAATTCTTATACACAACAAAACTTTAGGGTTCTAGGAGAAAACCCACTACCGCACCCTCAACCCTTAACATAAAAATGAAATTTTGCTTTCTAAATTCGTTATTAAGTATAAAGATTCAATTCATGATACTGAATTGTTAAATTAGCAAATTTGAATTTTACATAAATTAAAGCCTCCCTGTTTCCTTTAGTTTCCAGAACAAAATTTAAGTTATTTTTAACTTTATTAAATTTAAATCTTAACTTTATAATCAAGACAACATATCCTGTTTAGATTTTAGGTCATCACAACAAGTAAATCAAGAAATGTTAAGTTTTTAACTCACCTGAGTTTGAATTCTAAATACAGGGATGTATTACAGGATTATAGAACCTGTAATTATCCTATTTCACAAACACACAGAATTTGAACCATATATAAACATAAAAACATTATTACCCTTATACTTAAATCTAACAACCAAATACTTAAGTATAAAAACAAAGTTATTTACAGCTAAATTAAACTTCAGGCAGAAATATGCACAGAACAACTATACTTAAATTTTTTTGATTGTGATGTTACTTACTAAAACTTCAATATGCAGTAGTTCAAACTCACCAATGCCCAGATAATGAAATAAATAAATATTCACACAATATGTTAAGCATTCAATTATTGACATACAATAAGTTTAGAACTTAAGTTATTTAAAAACAATGTTACTCACCTTGCTTTTGAAGGAATGAACAGAGCACCTGAGTATTGAAATAGCTTATACTTTAAAACTGAAATTGCTGTAAAATATTTTTGCTTTGACTTTGCATTGATGCTTCAGTTATTAAAATATAAGTGTTTGCTATGCTATGCTACGTTTGAATGAACTAAAGTAGTAGGATATATAAATAGGAAAACTGTTGAACAGCTGTAGGTTACCATATGTACAAGTTTAACTTGTTTTGAAATGGGCAGATTTTTGTATCTGAGAAGTACAGATTTATATTCACTTGAATTGACAAAATTATGTGCTGAGATGATAGTGATTAATACTTGGTTCCTCTATTAGTTGACATAAGTATGATTATGTACAGCTGCAAAAAAAGATATGCATGTGTGTAAGTGTACAATGTGCAGACTAAAGTTTTAGCTTGTATATGAAGCTACATGTTTATAAATATTTGTTTTATTGTTTCTAGTTCAAACTATAATGTACATCTTAGTGAACTGTTATTTTCATACTTTGACTACTTCCATTTGACTAGAATGAAGATATTTTATTTAGCTTTGCATACTTGTCTTTTTTTTTTCCTTCCCTATTCTTGCCTGTATACTTCAATTATTTTGGCATACTTACAAGCATGTGTTTTGATTTTTCCTTTGCATTAGCTTGCACTACAAATTTCTTACAGGCCTTATTCTTTTTTTTTCCTCTTTGCTATGTCTTTAGTCTTAGATATTTAGTTCTATTTTCTAACATGTGTTTCACTTTTATTTTCTTTTATTTTTTTAACATAGACTAACAAATATTTGATTACTTACTATTATTTTACTTTATACTTATATTAATATTAATAAATGTTTATTTTAATTTAAATATTTTGAAACCTTTATTTTTAATTTACAAATCATAACTTTCATTCAAACACACATATATATAATTAAAGTTGAAATAACAATTTTATTAAAATTTCATTTGTAAGATTTACATTATTAATAGAGCTCATTATTAAGTCAAAATAATTTATAAAAGAATTTATCTCTTTATTAATAAACTACTTATTTTTATCAAGTTAAATTTAAAACAAATTAAACAACCCTTTTTTCTCTAAATTTAAATGTAAGCTAAAATTATTTTAAACAAACAAAAATTAAATCTTGAGTAATTTAAAATCATATGATCATTTATTAAATAGCTTAAATATCAAATTTTCTAAATTATCAAAAATATTAGAATTAGAAACATGTTTATTTATTAAATTTAAAACAAAGATTATCCATTTACAATATATACAGATATATATACATTATAAATAGAAGGCAATTTGATTACCTTTTAAAAGATAAATTATCAGTTAAATATTAATTTAAAAGAAGATTATTAAATTATTAACAAATATTATCAAATCAATTTAATTTTTAATGTAGATTATTAAATTGATATTGTCCCAAATTTCCAGGATATCACATTCTTCCCCCCTTAAAAGAATTTCGTCCCCGAAATTTGAAACAAAGGTAATTTAATAATCCAATTAAAAATTTAAATTTTAACACAAGCATATATCAACATAAACTAACAATCATAGCAACCAATTCATCCAAACAAACAAATCTAACTATCCAGACAAAATTCTAAATAGAATTTTCTCGAGTTTCCCGAAGTATAAATACCGGATTACTCGCTCTACAGAATCCAAACAACCAATACTACCACTAAACTACAGAGTTCCCACTCATCTAAATCTACAAAACAAAACAGGATATCAGACTACAAGCAAGTCTGAATCAACACTACAACTCCCTGAACTACTGATTCTAAAATCAAAGATAGATCTTACACGTACTCCCTCAGAGATACGTGAAACACTCCGAATACCAAGTATCCAAACTGACAATTCAATCCTGAAGACCAAGCACTTATCCAAAATCAAATCCCCGATTTCGGACTCCAAATTCCTTCGTCTCTTATCCACAAAACTCTTCGGACGATCCTGGGCTTCCTTCATCTTTCCTGATCAGTTTAACCCTTGCTGATGCCCTATAAACAAACTGAACCAAAGATAATCCCACAAATGGATCTCTCCAAGATCAACCAAAACTCAAAACATAAACTCTACTCCAAAATCAGGAAACAGAACTCACATCTCCCGCATCTAGAAAAGATTGAACATGAGCACTCCAAACTGGCCTCAAATTCTGAGAAACTTCCCGTAGAACTCTCTAATCCAAACACTGCAATATCCAATTGCTTCCAAACTAAAACAGCTACCACCATGCTTCCACTGCGCCACTCTGACTGAATAGATGAAAATGCTGATTATGAACTCAAGCACAGACTGGTCAACGCATTCCAAAAATAAAACTCAGAAGTTCCTTCAAAATTCTGAGCTGCTTCACCAAACTCAATTTCTAGATGTTGACAAAACTCTAACTTCCAGAAGACATCTAGAAAAATCTCTGAAACCCCAAAAGAACACCCAAACTATCGCAAGTCACTTTTTCGATCTATCCAGCCAAATTCCAAAGATAATGCTCTCTCTTTACAAATCAGAACAGCTTACACTTAGGTGGCCAATCCATCGAAGAAACGGGTCTACATAATTACTTCTGAATTCCATTACAGAAAAACTGCTAAGCCAGAAGATCCCTTGCCAACACCAAAAACATTCCAAGCTGCATTGCTGCCACAGATGCTAAGATTTCCTATCTGAAGCTCTTCGAGAAACTCGGACCTCAAAGCAAACAGAAACACCCTGCTGAACTCAGCCACAATACCGAAGCAGACACACTTCCTTACTTGTTCCAAAGAAACATCGTCGGAGACATCCATAGTCACTATGTCTCATCACACATCTACTACACCTAGATGTATCAAAATATCTTGACTTACTTCTGTCCACTCGACAAATCCAAATTCGAGCTCAACCAAACTCTTACACTTCAAAGATGAACTCCGAACCTTAACAGGTTTCCTTCAGAGATCGATGAAATCCTTACACCATCCAAAACTTACTCGAGACAGTATTAGGCCTACAGTCTCAACAATTACACTTCCAACCATTGATAGTTGTGTTACACACACCACTACCTATCTACCTTCATAACACATTGGAAAACCTGAACAGGTAACCCAACAAATTGGGAGAAATATATATATATATATATATATATATATATATATATATATATATATATATATATATCAAAATTACAAATACGCTCTCTCAAGAAGAAATCACTTAAGAGCCTAGGTATTCACTCAACCTAGCGCTCTGATACCACTGTAACGACCCCGACTTCCTACGCCCAGGAAGACATATCGTTATTAAGAAAAGAAAGAGGTGAGAAAGTAGAAAAGATAGAGAATAAAGAACAACAACATCAGAATCTCACAGCGGAACGAATAAATTATAATAATCATATAAGTAATTATATAATATGCAACATCAATCAGAGTTATAAAGATAATACATCACATACCAGGCAGTTATAATCACCTGTCTAGTTATACAACTCAATACACAAAACAACTCAAACAAAACGACTCAGAGATACCAACATAGCGGAACTATATATATATATCTACAACGCTGAAGCCACCTGCTCCATTGCTCCTCCAGATTTCGTCAAAGCTAACCTGAATCCCTTGGCTACCCGTAAAAATTTGGGTACCCGAGAGTTTATGAAAAACAAAAATAAACTCCGGGCCAGACATGGGTCCGGTATGAGTAACAGGGTAAAGTTGTTTAACTTTGAAAATATTTTGAAAATAAAAGGTATCACGTAAGACTTCCCACACATAAACATGGAAATTTTTTTACCTTACGCTAACCAAAACATTTGATAGGAAATTTTGTGATATTATAATAGGTCTAGGGTTTTAAAGTAAATAGAAAATAGCCGAAATTGTTACATGATTAAACTCCAGCTACTAGCCACAAAAGTGGGTAATACAATCAAAACCGTTGGCACTTATTGGATTGTGGATTCCATACAATGACAGGGCTACTGGGGTACCGCCCGTCACAGTAGTGGCCTAGATCAACGTATCGAGGATCACTCCCGACCCCCTGCAACACAAGGCCGGAACCATTCCTTACTAAACAGTGCCGAACAAGATAACCCCGCAGTTGGTGTACATCCAACCGCCCACACAGCCGAATAAAAGGGACATCTAGACAGGGGAAAATCTTGTCCTGCTTGGGCATGACCCACATAACCTTGCTGCACCTCCCCTGTTTTAGCCATTCCCGGTTGACGAGGCTTGAGGCTACGATTACCTTTATAGAGAACATTTTCTTAGAATTCTCATCGCCCACCTGACGATGTGTTGAAAGCATTCAATCCATACAAGTTCGTTCCGGGTTCGAACGAAACCGAAGGCATCATCTCGTTACACTCATTTTGGAATCACCCTCAGAGTTAACGACGACAACCCTTGCACTCTGAATCTTCATCTTCACTTCAGATTCACGACCTATCGTTAATTTGGAATCGATGTGGTTTTCGGATATTCCAAATAAGGAAAACCGATCCCGGTCTCATCGAAATCCAAAACGTGTCTTTTAGGGCCAAGTTGTCTATTTAATCTTAACAGTTTAATTCAAAATCATCAATATACACACGGATAGATAATTCATAATATCACAGTAGATAATCATATCATCATCATAAACAGATAATCAAAATTATCAACCCAATCAGATAATAATATACTATCATGCTTAAACAAACATCCAAGTCACCTAGATATTATTCATCTCATATCTGAGATCACAACCATCAAATGAAATATTAATTTCATTCATCCATAAGCAATGATTTATAATCATACAATTTGTAATTAATTTAAAATGAATTAAATTAACTGCTTCTATCTCTAATTAATTTAAAGTAAATTAAATTAATTTCTTCATTTATAAATCCTGCTTATACGACCAATAATTAAATTTATACAAATTAATTAATTTATCTCTAGATATTTATCTTGATTAACTCCTCTAATTAATCATTTTCTAATTACAGCAAGTAATTAGTCTTTAATTAATTTTACAAATTAATTATTCTAAATCATTCCTAGAAATTAACTTTTAATTACTTCATTTATAATTAATTACATTTATTTTTAATTAATTACATAAATTAATCTCCACATTATTAATTATTTCTTAATTAAACAATTCTTAATTTACGTCATTAATTATATTAATTAATGATCTCTAATTCAGGTTAAATTACTTTATTAATCACATTAAGTGATTAATCTTTAATTAAACACAATTATTAATCACCTTTGATTAATATCAACCAGTAATTAATTATCTTTAATTACTCATATAAATAAATTAATTATCCCATAATTAATTATCTACATTAGTTAATCCTCTGATTAATTTCAAAAGTAATTATCCAAATTACTTATTAACATATCATCTTTCACTAATTACATTCAGTAATTATCATTAATTACTTCATTAAGTAATTATGCTCCATTGAATTTACTAAGTCATTAACACTTATCAATTTATCAAATGATTTCCTTAAATTAATTAAAATAAATTAACTAACTTAAATCAATCATCTTATCAAAATTAATTACCATAAGTAATTAATCTCTTAATTACTTTTATCAAGTAATTACATTTAACAATTTACAATAGATTATCCAATTAATCTAATTAATTATTCAAAATTAATCCTATATATTAACTAGTTAATAATCCTTAGTTAATTGTCTACATTTAATATCATTTCTTAATTTACTTCTTAGTTGATCATTAGTTATAAATTAATTTAAATTATTAACTTTAATACATAAGTCATTCCTTAATTACCCTATTATCCTTAAGATAATTTATTTCTTAATTAATGACTTCATTAACATTACATTTTAAATTTAAATTCTAATATCATTTGAATTGAAGAGTCAAAATGATCATAATATAAATTCAATTTTAAAATCTTTTAAATAAATGACAATAACATTTACACATGAACTTACATAAGAAAATCTTTCAATTAAACTACTTGAATTTTAATTCAAATTTTAATTCCCAAATTACATTAATATTTAACTTGCAAACCTCAAGTAAAAAAATTTATTTATTTTCCATTCAAAAATCTTAAATCAAAGAATTCTCAAAAATCAAGTTAATTTTTATTGAAACAATTTACTTTTCAACTATTTTATTTGAACTCATTCTTAAAACATTCATATTTACTGATTTAAACTTTTAGATTTTTAAATCTAAGTAAACTTGAATTCCTCAATTTATCTTGATTTAAAACTTCGATTTAACTTTCTTTTGCCAACTAGCATTAGGAACTCGATTTTTAAATCCAAATCTATTTTAAACTTTAAAATTCAAATATCCATTTGAATCAAAAACTTTATCAAAAATCGAATTTAACTGCAACAACATTTTGTTTCAGATCTAATTTTAAAATACGGAAATTATCATGTTTAAATCTGAAACCCCTTTAAATATTTTAAAACTGCATTTTAGATTCAAAATATAAATTTGAATTTATACTTCTAATTAGATTTAGACTTTGTTAAATCTTAGTTGACAAACTTAAATTCAATTCCATCATGATTTCACTAACTTACAATTTATTTTGCTTTAAATTTAGTTTAAATTTAGAATCTACAGGCAGTTTATACATCCTGTAGCAAATTTAACTTTCCCCTGAAACCAAAGCAAAATGCTTCGGGTCAACTGCCTCCCTACTTCGAGTAAAAAGGCAAATAACCCGAGACTTCCCCGAGTCCAAAACCCTGCATACTAAAAACTGAGACAATACAAATCTGGAACCATCTAAATCACCAACCCACTTTAGTGCTTCGAGTCTTCCACCACCTTGCTTCGAGTAATCAACTCGAGTGACTCGAGTACTTCCTGAGTTTAACCCAACTACCACCACCCCAAATATCCCTGCACTCCATCACCAACATGGGCCGTGGCGATCAATTCTTATACACAACAAAACTTTACGGTTCTAGGAGAAAACTCACTACCTCACCCTCAACCCTTAACATAAAAATGAAATTTTGCTTTCTAAATTCGTTATTAAGTATAAAGATTCAATTCATGATACTGAATTGTTAAATTAGCAAATTTGAATTTTACATAAATTAAAGCCTCCCTGTTTCCTTTAGTTTCCAGAACAAAATTTAAGTTATTTTTAACTTTATTAAGTTTAAATCTTAACTTTATAAGCAAGACAACATATCCTGTTTAGATTTTAGGTCATCACAACAGGTAAATCAAGAAATGTTAAGTTTTTAACTCACCTGAGTTTGAATTCTAAATACAGGGATGCATTACAGGATTATAGAACCTGTAATTATCCTATTTCACAAACACACAGAATTTGAACCATATATAAACATAAAAACATTGTTACCCTTATACTTAAATCTAACAACCAAATACTTAAGTATAAAAACAAAGTTATTTACAGCTAAATTAAACTTCAGGCAGAAATATGCACAGAACAACTATACTTAAAAAAATTTGATTGTGATGTTACTTACTAAAACTTCAATATGCAGTAGTTCAAACTCACCAATGCCCAGATAATGAAATAAATAAATATTCACACAATATGTTAAGCATTCAATTATTGACATACAATAAGTTTAGAACTTAAGTTATTTAAAAACAATGTTACTCACCTTGTTTTTGAAGGAATGAACAGAGCACCTGAGTATTGAAATAGCTTATACTTTAAAACCGAAATTGCTGTAAAATATTTTTGCTTTGACTTTGCATTGATGCTTCAGTTATTAAAATATAAGTGTTTGCTATGCTATGCTACGTTTGAATGAACTAAAGTAGTAGGATATATAAATAGGAAAACTGTTGAACAGCTGTAGGTTGCCATATGTACAAGTTTAACTTGTTTTGAAATGGGCAGATTTTTGTATCTGAGAGGTACAGATTTATATTCACTTGAATTGACAAAATTATGTGCTGAGATGATAGTGATTAATACTTGGTTCCTCTATTAGTTGACATAAGTATGATTATGTACAGCTGCAAAAAAAGATATGCATGTGTGTAAGTGTACAATGTGCAGACTAAAGTTTTAGCTTGTATATGAAGCTACATGTTTATAAATATTTGTTTTATTGTTTCTAGTTCAAACTATAATGTACATCTTAGTGAACTGTTATTTCATACTTTGACTACTTCCATTTGACTAGAATGATGATATTTTATTTAGCTTTGCATACTTGTCTTTTTTTTTCCTTCCCTATTCTTGCCTGCATACTTCAATTATTTTGTCTTGCATACTTACAAGCATGTGTTTTGAATTTTCCTTTGCATTAGCTTGCACTACAAATTTCTTACAGGCCTTATTCTTTTTTTTCCTCTTTGCTATGTCTTTAGTCTTAGGTATTTAGTTCTATTTTCTAACATGTGTTTCACTTTTTTTTTCTTTTATTTTTTTAACATAGACTAACAAATATTTGATTACTTACTATTATTTTACTTTATACTTATATTAATATTAATAAATGTTTATTTTAATTTAAATATTTTGAAACCTTTATTTTTAATTTACAAACCATAACTTTCATTCAAACACACATATATGTAATTAAAGTTGAAATAACAATTTTATTAAAATTTCATTTGTAAGATTTACATTATTAATAGAGCTCATTATTAAGTCAAAATAATTTATAAAAGAATTTATCTCTTTATTAATAAACTACTTATTTTTATCAAGTTAAATTTAAAAAAAATTAAACAACCCTTTTTTCTCTAAATTTAAATGTAAGCTAAAATTATTTTAAACAAACAAAACTTAAATCTTGAGTAATTTAAAATCATATTATCATTTATTAAATAGCTTAAATATCAAATTTTCTAAATTATCAAAAATATTAGAATTAGAAACATGTATATTTATTAAATTTAAAACAAAGATTATCCATTTACAATATATACAGATATATATACATTATAAATAGAAGGCAATTTGATTAGCTTTTAAAGATAAATTATCAGTTAAATATTAATTTAAAAGAAGATTATTAAATTATTAACAAATATTATCAAATCAATTTAATTTTTAATGTAGATTATTAAATTGATATTGTCCCAAATTTCCGGGATATCGCATAACCCGTTAACCATTTTCCCAAAACCAAACAGTTTTAACAATTTCTCAAAACAATCTTTTTATTAAAGACCCATTATTACTTCAACTAACTTTCCAAAATCTTCCGTAGTTTCCAAACAACATTGTTTCCTTAACAATTCAAATTTAAATTTTCAAAATTTCCTCAAAATTTTTCTAACTCCCTAAATTTTCAAAAAATTTCGCCAGCGTCTCCTTTGCACGGCTAGCTCGGTACGGCTACGAAATGCCACAACGAGCCCCCAGATTTCAAAAAGAAAACAAAAGGCCAAGTGGCTTGACCAGAAAATCATCAAATTTCATACTGAAATTTAAATACGTACCTTTTTTGAGCAATTTAAATTATCTTTGAAATCAAATCCAATTTGTCTTTTGCCTTTAAACACATCTGTATATCCTGCTTATCATTTTGTACATTCCTTTACAAAAGTTTCCATATTCATTCAAGTCCGTACGATGTCCGTATATCATCCGTACGCAATACCAAATTTGATCGCTCACTCGATCACGTAATTTCACTTCCGAACAAGTATCGTCCACCTGACTTCCTAGTGCGGACTCAGATCTGGTTTCTTGATCAGAAACGATCATTCTCCTTGCATAGTTCTAAACTATGATAGAGAATTTTCAGAATCAACCAAAAATCCATATGCAGGTTCATCATCGAAAATCGAGTGAAAAAAATCCAACCCAGATTGATATAATTATCTTAAAATTCTATGCTCGATTCTGGATCAAATTGCTGTGCAAATAAAATAATATACGTACATCCTACGTATTTATTCCAATTGATTATTAGCTACATCAATTTTCTTTTCTATTATTCACATTAATTTTCATTCACTTATTAACAATTACCATTTCACAACTTCCAGCTTAATCTTCATTCTATTATTAACTTTTTATATTTCCAATGTCAATTTTACTTACGAATTACACCATTTGTTTTCTTAAGTTTTAAACTGGATTTCAAATTCCACATGAATTCAACTTACCTTTCATTTATAATTATTGGATTCATTTCATTTCAAACCTTAACTATTTGGTCATTCCTTTATTTAGTTTCACTTACTAATTCAATACTTTGCTTTATTTAGTCCACTTGACTAATTTCCATTTCACTTAATTTAGCTCAATTCAAATTCAATTTCAATGTTTGGCTTAAATTCCATTTGCTTACCATTGCAAATTCATTGATTCATTCACAAACTAATTTTCTCTCTTAATAAATTTTATTCCATAATTATTTTAAAATAGGATTCCAGAGTCTTTTCATCTTTTCAAAACCATTTTTGAAATCAATTCAAATTATCTTTTGAATTTCCAAAACCAACCCCAGTTTTCCAAACAACTTCAATTTTTTAAATAATTTAGCAGCAATTATTCTCTTGGAAACTCGAAAATGAACACCGATGATGTCGCGATCATCATCGAAATTATTTTCCAGCGACAAAAAAGAATTTAGTGCTTTTCCCTCTTTAAGACATTTTCCAAATATTTTTAAATTCCATTAGATTCCAAATCCAATTCAAAAATATTTCCCAAATAATTTGACTATTATTTTTCCAAAACCTTCAAATTTATTTCCAAATATCATTCTGGAATTCTATTTCAAATTATAAATCACATTTACAATTTATATTTACAAATTTCATTTGTATATGAATTTATTTCTTAATCTTTTAGTTATAACATCAATTTCTTATTCAATTACAATGATAATAATTTAATTTTATCGCTTCCCAATATCTAAGCAACCATATATAACTATAAAAATTTATGGAAAATCATTTCCTTTTATATACAAAATAGTTTTGGGTAAAATTATTTCATTTACCCTAATTTAAAACAAAACCGTGTCGGTTTATCTTGTTTAAGAGTTTAGAAACCCCTATCAATACAGTTGGCCAAATTGCACCGACTAGAATCTATAAACAATCAATCGATAAGTCAACACAATACAAAAAAAATTTATATTCACTAACGAATATGCGCTCATATCTATTATTACACTCAATCTCATTCTACAGTACTACTGACTCTATCTCTAATGTGTAATCCACACCAGAGCCAAGGTTGTCGCTTAACATATTGCTCCGATACCAAATTATAACGACCCAATTTTTCGACGTCCAAAAGTCGACATCGATACGTCCACTGCATCAGAAGCCGCACAATCGAATGCCAAAAAACCGAACCGTTAGGATTAAAGAAGAAGAAGATAAAAGAAGAATAGAAAACAATAACAGAGTCTCACATTCCACAGTGGAACAATATATAATAGATAAATGAATAATCTTTAAAACAAAGAACTATATATGTTATTACAATACATCATCAGAGTTTACAACAACACAATAGTGGAAAAGAATATAACATATACAAGTGATATGTCTCACCATCTAGCTTGCTCCTGATCTCCACAACATACTCTTCTGACTTCGTTCCAGAATAACTGATAACCTGACTCTAGGCTGTCCGTATGGAAAATTGTGGGCACCCAGAGTTTAGAAAGGGAACAATAAACTCCAGTCCAGTCATGAGACTAGTGTGAGATCTTTAAAACAGTTATTTTCACAAAGAAAGGAAAAGAAATCCGCTATGCTTTTGGAAAATGAAACTACCATAAGGCCTCCCACCACACACACAATGCAAGCGCACAATTGAAGGAGATTTCTCCTTATGATAGTCAAACATGCTTGGTATGCAAAATCTGTTTAATATTATCATTAGTGCATAGTGTGGAAAACATTTTGAAAGTATAGTGTAAATATTAGCCAACATACACATTTCGTAGTATGCCTACTATAGCTACCATGTTCAAGAGCAGGTTACCGCCACATTCCATGGCAGGTTATACAACTAAAATAGTAGAGGGCACATATTGTTTCTTTGGATTTCCAACAAATGGTCAGGCTAAGAAACTTCCTATGCTACATGGGTGCGCCTCTGGAGGGACGCCCCGAGAACCTGACCGGATCTCTACCAACACAGGGCCGAGTTACCTTATGCTTCCAGTGTAATGAAGCTGTAACTAGATAACTCCACACATAAGTATGCCATCCCCGGTTGTTACCGACCTTTATCCGAGGATCCTCAACCACAAAGGAACAACCAAAAAGTAATAAATTTGCAGCAACCACATGGGGTAAATATTCGGGCTCTATACCATGATACCACCTTTTACCAGAAAGAAATGAACGTACCCTGAGGGCGCTACCCTCAAAACAACAACCTTGCTGCATTCTTTCTGTTTCGACCATTTTCGAGTTGTGAGGTCCAACGAAGTCTCGTCCACAAAACTACGCTTTTCACAAAAGCCATGCCTTGATCAACAAATGATCAGCAACAATTCGTACGCCACATTACCAAATTGGGAATGTATCACTAGTAACCATCAACTACATAACCTCTGAGCTCGTACGTCTCAGATAAGGGTGTTAAGCTAAGAGAACGAATTATCCGCCACCAATAGAAATGTATTTGATAGAAACCAGCTTTACATCTCAAAGTGTAACGTCAGGCACATATCCATACAAGTCCGTCCCGGGTTCGAACGGAGCCGAAGGCACTTCAAAGAAGCCCTTGTAATCCGGATATTCACCATCACGTCTGGACTTCCCATCACAAAGGGTGATAAAATCTCTATACCGGAGCAACTCCGTGCAAATACATTCGAAAGGAAATCCTTTCTCTTTTGAAAATATCTGGTCTTCAACACCGTCTTTAAATGCGATCCCTTTCATCGTATCATTATTCAGAATGGGTTTTATGACACAATGTCCTCTCCCGGCTAATCCGAATAATGATCACTTATTTTAAAAATAAGTATTACATTCAGATTTCAAATAAATCACAACAAATTTCCGTTTTGACCTTTTAAACAAAAGATCCATCACAAAGGTTCGATGTGGTACTGTTTGGAATCCAACCCCCGGTCGCATCGAAATTCAAATGCCATTTAAAGGACAATATTGATAATCGGTTATTTAACTATCAATCAACATTCACAACAATCACCGAATTTTAAATAACTTTCCCCCAATTATTTATTTTCAAAATATCTTCGCAAGATATATTTTCACACTTCAAACCTTTGAAAACAAATTTCAAATCACTTTCCCCACACGGAATATATTTTCAAATATTTATTCATTTCTATCGAAAATCTGCCGAGTTCATATACTTTAAAAATAATTTAAATTACTTACCCAAACATATATACTTGGAAACATTTAAAGTAAAAATATTTTAAAAAAATTATTTTAAAATATTAATTATGAAATTTTATACCCATATCTCATATAAATCTTAAGCCCAAAATAATTGTAAAATAAAATTATTGGATAGAGTATAATTATTTAAATAACTATTTTCTAAATCAAATATCAATTTAAATCTTTAAATAATCACTTCTATAATAAATTAAATAAATCTTTATTTTAAAGATTTTCAAAATAACTGACGAAAATAATTTCTCCAAAACATTCTTTTAAAAGCAACTCTAGAACTTTTAATTTATATTTGAAAGCTACTTTAAAAAAACATACTCGGCTTCCCAGGGAAAATACACTTTCCATTTTAAAATGGTTCATTAAAATCAATTAATAAATCCTTCTCAATTTATTTTAATTTACATTCCAAATCTGTAAATTTCTTTCCACACTTTTAAAAAAACCCATATTTATTTTTGAAACAAATTTCACTTTCCCTTATAAATTCCCATTGTGAATTTAAATTTCCAAGTACCTACTGATATAGGATTTTCAAATTGATTTCTAAATATTCAGTTCCAAATGACAAATTGAATTCCAAATTAATTTCCCAATTTTATTTCAACCACCAAATCAAATTTCAAATTGATTTCTAAAATCATTTCCAAACACCAAATCAATTTCCAAATTGATTTCTAAATTTATTTCCCTTTTAAAATAAACCATTTTATTCTTCCTAAACTACTTTAAAATCTGAATTTTAAATAAATTCTCCAACTTTTAAACAATATTACTTGAAATTCATTTATTAAAATCCTTTCCCCATATTTTAGAATTTATTCAATAGGATTTCAAAATTAAAACTTTATTATTTTTAAAATTCCTTCTTTTAAATTTATCCAATTCTCTAAAATGAATTTATTTGAAATTTTCTACTTTAATTTCCAAAAATCGAATTTTATATTTTTGGTACCCTACGATACCAAAAATATATTCAGCCAAACCATAGCCTTTAACGATCTCAATCACAAATATAATCATACACAGATTAAAAATAAATCAACACACAACATATGAAACAAATTCAAATATTTGAGGAATCCAGTAGGATCCCTTCAACCTATTTTCCTGCATCTATAGATGTTAGCACAACAATTAATTACCAATTCCACTTCGAGGTGGAATATCGCGGTATATGGGAGTATATAATACTATCCGCTATTATTAGGCGCATAGGGTCTCATCCGCTATATAATGCGGGAAATCAATCACACCAAATATATATATATATACACACACACATACAGCCCACATCTAACAGTCAATCAATAACTGAAATTCTAATTATTTAAATTTGAGTGAGAAGATCTCACCTTTGATTATGCATGCAACCCATTTCCAATCCGGTTTGCTTCCTTTAAGATTTGACCTTGTATAAACATTTATACGATTTTATTAATATTCGAATTTGTCGAACAAATTAAATTTCTATTTAATAATTTTAATTAACCAATGATTTTTATTTTAAACTAATATTTCTAATTTTAAACCAATTCCTTTTAATAAATTTATTTAACAAAAATTAAAATTAAAACTAAATCCTCTTTAAAAATCTTTTAGCATCTTAGAACAATTAAACAGGCTAACTTACAAATAAATCACCTTAATAAATTATTTTTAGTATAAACCTGGTAAATTAAAATATCTATTTTTATATTGAAATCAAAACAGAAATTTTAAAACTTACAGTAAAATCAATATTGCTATGCATACATATTTTTTCTCTGTAAATAACAAAAATGGAAATTTACTTTACTGTGGGATCAGACGGTAAAAATTATATTTATCCCTTTTTTCTTTTTATTTTCCAAGATCTAAAAAAAATTTAGCCTGCTAATAAAAAACAAAGATAAAAATTCATACAACTTCCCCTAATTGGCCATCACCGACGCGAGCCACCACCCTACCTCTGTCATTGCACCCAAATGCTCGCACAACCACGCCGCCGTGATTCGACTGTGACATCATTGCTTAGCGCGTGCATGTACACTTGCTGCGACCGGAATCGCTTCACCGTGCCGTTACCCTCCTCAGCGACGCGCGACTGCATATGCGACCTTGAGCTCGACTTTGCGATGAAGTCGCCCCTCCCCTCGTCTTTCCATTGCTGATGACCCGCTTGCCACGATCGCCCAACCATCTAGTCGAATGCGAACGCAACCCTCAATCGTCGATGCCTATGAATCTAGGTTGTCGTCATTTTTTTATTTTTTATTTTGTGAGCTGTCGATTTCGATTTGAAATCATCTGAGGAAAAACAAAGGCTTCAGCCATGATCGAACATTTCGATTTCGATATGAATTTGAAGAGGAAGTGGGCTTCTGCCATTATTATTATTTTTGGATTTTCGGTTTTGATTTTTTTGAAGACAAAAACAAGGCTCGAGTTTTTTTTCTTTTGAACGAGACATATATTTTCTTGGAGGACGCGTGTTATATAAGTGAACATGTGTTGCAAAATAAAGGACACATGTTGGGATTGTCTGTAGAAAATTAAGGGAAAAGCATATGTAATATATTTTGAATTCAAATCTAAATATTAAATCATTTCGATTCCGCAACTCGAATCTCGATATCCAATCAAGGCGTGCCGCCAGACTTTTATAATGTTAAACACCAATTCCAAATGCAACGGAAAAGGTTTCGAGTCCAAATTCGTATGGAGAAGATAGCCTTTTTTGGACAAAGCTATTAAATTAAATTTCGATATAAATTCAGCGCGTTTGCTTATCGTACGGCCAAGCTTTCACTCCAAACATTATGAAAACTGAAATCTGGTAATAATACAATATTATGGATGCAACGGGACTGGTTTCATCGAAATCCAAGACCGTGCCTCGGAAGGATATTTTTAAATAGTGATTTAACAATAAAATATCAAAATTGAAAAAATCATTTTCAAATTCAATTCTGAAGCATCCAGTATCTTTAGTATCATCAATTTAAATTTTCCAAGCCTTTGAAATGTTTTTAACCAGCATAAAACTGAAGATACAACATTTTACCCAATTTCAAATATTAAATTCAAAAATTTAATTTCCGAATAAATAGATAGTTTTGAAATTCAAGTTAAACCAACTTTCAAATATTTAAAATCAATTAAATATTTCAATTTCAAATGTTCAAATTTCTGGATCGTCACATGGGTAACGCCTTAATGCTATTTTAATATTTTTACTTTACTGTATATACATATTATAATAGCGTATTTTACTACATAGTAGATAGTTTAACAGATCCTTAGGAGATGTGAGTCCCGAGCATCTATTAAGTTATTGCACTCATGTTGGACACTGGATATGAGATATCAAACCCCGTAAACATATCTGACGCCATTCCACTCATATTTATTTACCGTTGATTTAATTTACATAAGATCTTTTAGTTCTGACTCGAGTGTTTTGTCTTTTCAATTCGCTCGGGTCAGCCTGAGCATTTCAGGATTTTGAAGACCTTATTTTGGAGGATGAAGACGAAGATTTGTACTATTGTTATTTACTATAATTAATTCACTTCATCATGTATTCCGCTGCATTATTTATTATTCTCTGGTATGCGTAACTTTGATTTGTGTTGTATAAGTATAATCAAATGTTCTGTAAAACATCTTCATGAACTGTTTGTTTGATTATTATATTTTGTTATTCCACTGCAAGATTCTGTTTGTTTTTTTTCTTTCTCTGCTTTTCATCCAAATAAAAATCTGCCCTTCTGTATGGTTTGATTCGGCATAAGGGTCTACTTAAAACGTCTAAAAATGCGGGATGTTACATATTCTCTCTTTGTTTGATTATCCTTTTTGATACTGTGAAGTTTTCTTTTATCATACATAACTTTGGCAGTAGATTGAGTGTTGAAAACTTTTCTACTATTGTCCATATTTCATTGGCATATTTACAACCAATCACATGTGATTGTAAATTTGTATTTATCGAAGAAAGTAGCCATGATCACATGAGTCTATCTTATCTATGATGCTTTACATATTCTTCGTTACTGACAATCTTGTTTTCTTGATTGGTGACACATGGTGGTGGGATTGGGATGGTTCAAAGAATGAAACCTTGAAGGCCATTACCATGTATTGCTATCTCAACCTGAAGTTTCCACTAAATATAGTTATTCTCATCTAAATGAATTGTAACCAGTTGGCTTTATGGACTGATGATTGTTTTGATCAATTTCTCTACACCAGTACTAATCTGCTGAGAGTTTCTTACATTGGCAGATGTTTCTGAATTTGATTCATCAACCATGATGGACTTAGATCGGGAAGAAAGAATAGCTGGGAAGTCCTACAGTCTTCACCAAGAACTTGATTTAGAGGCAGAAATTGATCACAAACCAGGTTTGTTGCAATCGAAAAACTTAAGAGATGATTTAATTTGACAAGTTTTTCCTGGATGGCACCTTCTTTAAAGTTTTGTGATTGCTTTCTTACTTTCTTGATCTGATTTTTGAGGTTTTCGATTGATTTCCCTTCAAGATTTGATGAATTGGTTTTGATGCAGCCGAACTTTCTTGAGTTCTGGCAAGACACAAACAGCTTCTTTGTCAAATCACTTTCTCAGGTGATGAATTCTCTTATGAGAAGGAAAAAACTAAGATGATGATTTTTTTGACTAATGAGTTTTCTTTGATTCCCAAGATATGATGCTGTTAAGCAAACCGCTCTGATACCATAACAGATTTTGAGATAAAAGAAGAATCAATTTTATTGCTTAATTGAGATTTTGGATACAGAGATATATACGTTGATACAGAAATTAATAATCTCTATTACATATGCTGCTTCCTTTTATAATAAACAAAAAACGAGTTGCAGGTCCCTATTTTTGATGTTGTTATAAGAAAAGTCCCCGTATATATATAAGTATGTAAATTTAGTCCCTATTTTTTGAAAAATAGAAAACGCAAGGAGCTTTGCGCTTTTCTGACAGAAAATGCAAGCTAACTTGTATCTTTTATCAGAAAAGTGCAAGCTAGTTTGCGCTTTTTTATTTTGAAATTTTTTTAAAATTTTTCAAAGAAATTTAAATTTTTGAAAAGCGCAAGTTAACTTGCACTTTTATAAGAAAAGCGCAAGATAGTATGCGCTTTCTGATTTACAAAAAAAAGGGACTTAATTTACATACTTATTATCATAGGGACTTTTCTTACAACAACATCGAAAATAGGGACCTTCGATGCGAAGCCCCTATAATAAAAGTATTGATAGTATTGGGCTAAAAACAAGGCCTAATACTCGCATCCTATTAACAGTATACAACTTTGCTTTATAATATCCATTAGAGAGTTTATAGCCGCATACTTCATTTTACTATGACAAACGGGCAGTTGGTGGAAATGCATGAGGTGTATGAAATGCAAGCGTTTTCTTTTCCTATGTACCAATACTATTGAAACAATAAACATGTAAACAAATTTATTTTAAAGGTACAATGGAATTCAAGATTATATGTTTTTTATGAAAATTATCAAAACCCGTACTTTTTCAAATTTCAATACAAAGTATAAATTGACTCAAATGGCGACAGTTTGAACGACTCAAATGGCGACAGATTGAACGACTCGAATGGCATTTTTTGATTCTTCGTTTCTTTATTCACTTTCTGCCTCCGTGCTTCATCTCTTCTTAGGCCAATGCATAAGAATCCTTGCTCTCTATCCACCTCCTCCGTACTAGATCTGAACGGAAAGACTTCTCTTTTGTTTGGTGCAGATGGTGGTTCTGTGGCCCTTTCTGTTTACGAATCTTGCTTCTCAACTCAGGAAAATGGTTGCGATCCTGTTGTAACTGTTTGTACATGCGACAACTCCCTTTCGAACCTTCTGGACGAATTGAACTCCCCAAATATTGCTGCTTCTCTATCGCCTGTCAGACCCTGTTAGAGTTAGCACATGTTTAAGAAGAAGTCAACACATGCGTACTATTTGTGTGGTAGAAGTGGTGTTGTGGTTATCTTAGTGGCTTAAGTTTAGGAGTAGTTTGTTATTTTATTATCTATTTATAGCCTTGTATTTCTCATCTTTTAAGTAAGTAATAACAATGTAGTCTTCTAATGGTTTTACGTTTAATCTCTCTCTTTCTCTCTGAATCAAATTCTAACACGGTATCGGAGCGAGGTTAGATTGGAGAGAGAGAGGAAAGAGAGATCCAGAGAGCGAGAAGAGAGAGAAAAAAATTGAGTGAAAGTTTAAAGAAGAAAAGTACGAAATAGCCAATGGGTCTAAAATAATTACTTCTCCACGTGATATTGTTTTTGACCTTCTTGGAATATTGCGAACCCACTAAAAAAACGATCGCCTTTCCTCTTAGAAAAATGATTTCTCTTGATTGCAAAAACATGCTGAATCGGTGAAGAGGAGGACGATTGTTGTTCGATTGCAAAATCGTGTTGATTGTTGTTCGATTTGGAGTTGCGCGGCAATTTTGGGGTTCGAATCTGAGGATGAGGCAGTTTGCAGCTGCTGTTTGATTGTGGTGTTTTGGTCGAAGTAGGGGTTGGTAGTGGGAGACGATTGTAGTTCGTCGTGGAGATGGAAGGGATTGAGAGTGTTCTATGAGGAGGCTGTACTGCTGTGTGGAAGGTGGTAGGTTGTAATTGTTTGGCGAATTGGATTTTGTTGCTCGCGTATGGATGTCGTTGCCGAAGTGCGACGGTGATGGATTTGGCTGTCGACTTCGAGTATTCTGGTGTTCAGTTGTGGCTTTATTGATGAGGGGGTTATAGTGTAGCAAATTGGTAGTGGTGATGATTTGTAGATGATGGCAATGTGTCAGCGGATGGTCAAGGTTTTGTTTGATGAAGTTATGTGTTGTGTTGCAGTTTTGGTGAACGACAGAAGAGGTTGGGGATGGTTTGGACAGTGAACATGTGGCTGTTGTTATGGGATTTGCGGGCTGGCACGTTTTGAGAATGGAGGGTGGTTAAGTCGGTGGAACAGGGTGGTGTTGTTTTGTTTGAGACAGTGGCACTGGTGATTGATGATGGAGATGAAGTATTGATGTGGTGTTGGTCGTGTTGTTCTCATGTAGGGAATATGATGAAGGAGGAAGGTTGTTTGACAGTGCTTGGTTGGAAGGTTCGGTTTGTATTGGTTGCAGGCAGTGATTGTGGAGGGAGTTGATGATGGAAAAGCAGGCTATTGTATTGTTGGTGTAGGCAGTTGTGAAACAGGATGGTATCAATGAAAATGAAGTGGATGGTTGTTGATGTGGCAGTGGATTCGATGGAAATTGAGTTGCGTAATGGTTAGGGAAGGCGATGGTCAGTGATGTGGTGAGTGGTTTGAGAAGAATTGGATGTGGTTGTGTTTGATGTATGTTTGGTCACACATGCTTGATGGTGAGTAGCAGAAGTTACAAGCTTCATGTATGTTTGGTCTGGAATACAGAAGGTGGCAAGATCAGAAGTGTGATGATGGTTGATGAAGCAATGATGAAGCATGGGTGAATTTGATGACAGGTGAAGAGAGGGGTTGCAGAAATGCAGTGTTTTGATATGTGCCAGTTTGATGAGTAGTAGTGTGGAGGAAGGAGCATATGGTGGAGTCTGCTATGGTAGCAATGATTGAATGTTGATGAGCAGTGATTGTTTTGCCATGACTGATGGGCAGTTGGATTGTAGAAAGAAATTGTGTTTGTGGATTGGTAAATATGAATAGCTAGTCGTTTGAGTGGTGGCAACAGTGTAGGAGGAAGAGAACACGGCAGTCTATGAGCAGTAGTAGTGTGAAAATGTTTTTGCGAACGTGGCTGGTTTCTAATAAAGTAGAGTTGCTGGAGATTGAGTGTTGTTGAATCAATGGTGGTTATAAAATTGCTATGTGTTGTATCAGAAATGGACTTGACCTAGTTGCAAGCAAGGGTGCAAGTACCCTGAAAGGCGGAGGCCTGACTGGGAGCTGGCGGCGCGCTAGGAATAATGGAGGTGGCTCGGTGAGTAGCGCAGTTCATTGCTTTGTAAACTAAATGTTAGCACATCTAGTTTAAGGGAGGGTGTTAGAGTTAGCACATGTTTAAGAAGAAGTCAACTCATGCGTGCTATTTGTGTGGTAGAAGTGGTGTTGTAGTTATCTTAGTGGCTTAAGTTTAGGAGTAGTTTGTTATTTTATTATCTATTTATAGCCTTGTATTTCTCATCTTTTAAGTAAGTAATAACAATGTAGCCTTCTAATGGTTTTACGTTTAATCTCTCTCTTCCTCTCTGAATCAAATTCTAACAGACCCATGCTTGCTTGCTCGAATCCGTTCGCTCCATTACTAGCTAATAAAGGTAATATTTCTTGATCTAAATCTGCTGTTGGGTTGAACCCTGGTTCCAAATTGGGTGAAGCCGATTGTGGTCACATCGATCTTGTTCTTTCGCCCGAGGATGATGGTGATTTGGTCCGTGATAGGCATGTAACGGTGGCTGAAGCTGTTGAGTCCAAATTACTGACAGCGGGTTATCTACTGATTGCACACCACGTGCTTGTTCCAATGCTAAATACAACGATCCAAATGCCAATTCATCTCCTACTGGACCGATGTCTGGAACTACTCTCCCTGGTCCGTTGGATTCTCCTCCGCCTCGGGCTACTCCAAAGTTGTCATCATTTTTTTCAAATTGCCAAATAATGCAGGTGAGCATTCTCCACGTTTCTTTGATATAGTTGAGATTGAGGGTGTCATGATCCCACCGAAGGAAGTGATTGAGGCCGGTATGGTATATTGGAAAGACCATATGGTGGGTTTTTTTTCCTAGACTCGAACCCTCCCTATCATTTAGTTAAGGCGTGGTGCAACCAGGTGTGGAAGCTTAGGGGGGTTTGAGTGTTCATTTCGATAATGAAATGTTCTATTTTAAATTCTCGCATAGTGAAGAAAGACAACATATTCTGGAAGTCGACCCAATTCTAACTGAAGGGAAACCTTTTATTATCACTACATGGATTCCTTCTTTGGATCGGGCGAAGGATCAAGTTTTATCTATTCCTTTCTGGGCCTACTTTTCCCATATTTCTTCTGTTCTTCAACCACTTATTAGGATTGACTGGCTAGCCGTTCTTGTAGGTAAGGTGATACGTTATGATGCTAACACTCTGGCCAGAAAGAAATTAGTATACGCCAAAGCTTTGATCGAGATTACTCCTGCCATACATTTACCTTCAATGTTAAAGGTCGACTACATGAGAGCCAGTGTGTTAAGGTTAGTGTTCGCTACAGTTGGAAACCTGAGATATGCACGTCCTGTCAGTCTTTTGGGCATCTTTCAGATGCATGTTCTAGATTGACAGTTGTAGGCTTTGTTCCCCTAGCTAACCATATTCCTCTACCTCGTCCTCCTGTCCAAAAGTGGGTTCCGACGGTTTCTCCTGTAGGTCCTATTGTTGATGCTCTGTAGCCCCTATTATTGATGCTCCTGTAGCTCCCATTGACGTCACCCCTATTTGTGTAACTCCATCTAACAGTTATCCTCCTTCTGTTGTTGATGTTACTGTTCCTCCTTGTGCAGCTCATGTTGTTGATGCCCCTGTTGGTGGGATAATTTTTGAGTGTGCTTCTCCTGCTTCCCCCGATTCTATTTCTTGGAATTTCAGAAGCGAGCCTGGATCCATATTCCATCCGAGATGAGGTACTCGCCAGAAACTGATACTTATTATGCATTTATCAGTATTATTGAGGGTGAGAGTCGATTTGTTATATATCACATTGAGGATGAGGGTCTGTCCCTAACTAAGGATGGTGAGATTGGTGAGCTGCATAAAAGTAAGTTTTATGATGTCGTTTGGGATAGGAAATTCATTTACTCGCCATCTTCTGAAGGATACGTTTCGAACCTGGCTGCTATGTTCTCTGGGTATTGTGATGACCCGGAATTTTAGGCAATATCAATTTAATAATCTGTATTAAATTGATATGGTAATTTTTGTTAATAAATTTGAATTGGTTTAATAATCATCCTTTAATAAATATTTAATTGGTAGATTTTATCTTTTAAAAGCTAATAAATTATTTTCTATTTATAATATATACACTTTTGTATATATTGTAAATAGATAAGCTTTGTTTTAAATTTAACAAATAAAGCATATTTCTAATTCTAATATTTTTGGTAATTTAGAATTTATGATTTATTTAATACTAAGCTTTCAAAGCTATTTAATAAATAACTATATGATTTTAAATACTTAAGGAAAATGTTAAATTGTTCAAAATTCATTTTAGCTTAAGTTTAAATTTAAATTAATTAACAAAAAGGTTTGTTTTATTTTCTTTTTAATTATAGCTTGATAAATATGATTTGAAATATATATAGGTTTAAAATATAAATTACATATGAAACATTAATTCGTTTAAGTAATATAAATAATTTATTAATAAGGTAATTTCTTTTATAAATTATTTAAAATTTGATAAATTGTTATTTCAAATTGAACTTGTGTAGTTATATATGTATGTATATAACTTGATTTTAAAATTGAATTTTAGAATTTGGTTTGAATTTGAATTTAAAATTTTGAAATTCAAAAGATAGATATTTTAAAATGTTTTAGATTTTAAAAATATTTGTATAAGCTTTTATTTATGAATATAATTGGTTTTATTTCTTTAAAATTATATATATATATATATATATATATATATAAATACTTATAAACTAATTAGTTAAGTATAAGCTTATATTAACCTCTAAAAATAAATAATAATTACTTAAGAGACAAATGTAAGTTTATAAGGATTTGTTTTTAATATGTGTAATTTAAATAATTAATGTGTGTGACAAGTGTTAAAAGGATTAACAAGTGGCAGTTTTAAAATTTAGTTTTCTTTTATTCTTATTTAAAATCAAATTTCAGCCTACATAAACATGTCTTCTTTCTTCCGTTCCTTTTTCCATTTTTTTCCAAAAGCATGTAAACCATTTTTCTAATCAAAATCTGTACATTTTCAAAGATCTGAAACAAATCTGTAATCATCTTCCTCAAAATCACAAACCTGTAATCCACTATCGAAATCAAAAGCATGCAAACCATAACTTGTTTCAGGTCATCAACCTATAACTCCATTTTCAAGTTTAAAAATCAAAAGCCAGCATGCATTTTTCTTTCAACCAGAGATTTTAAAAAGCATGCATCATCATCTCTGATTTCAAGTTTAGATTTTCAAGTTTTTAAATCAAAAACAAAGCCCGCAAACACATTCTTTAACCTGAAATGAAAATCAAAACGGGCTGCAAGCATTTTTCTTTGAACTTGGAAATTGTCTGAAGCAAGCAAGTTCTAAACCAAAGCAGACTTCATATGTGATTCAATAACAAGCATTCTTCAACAAATCACATTCCAGTAATAAAACATTTTTTTCCAGCAACTCAGGTTTTAAAAATTCTACAACTGTTTCAAAAGTTGGTTCAGGTGCTATGTTCTTCATTTTGAAAAGGTGAGTAACATTTAAAAAAAATAACTTAAGTGTTAATATGGTTGCATGTTGATTTCTATGACAATTATGTTTTGTGTGAATATATATATATATATATATATATATATATATATATGATTTTTGCATATATATATATATATGTATGTATGTATGTATGTATGTATGTATGTATTGATGGGTGTGCATGCTGCGAATCTATGTTCCTGGTTTTAGTTTACAGGTTCAAAAATTTATTCAAAATTCATATACTCTTGATCTTACTACTATTAGAACTTAGACTTCAAACAAAATTTGTTTGCTTAATCATAAAGAAGGTTTTGAAACTTTACTTAAGTTAATTTAGAATTTAAATCTCACTGGAAACTTAAAGGAATAGATCAAGTTCAAGATATGTGAAATCTCAAACTTCTTAATTTATAAATTCAGGTATATAAACTGAAACGTTATTAAAAAAAATTATTTTTGGAAGAAAAATCAAAATTTTTAGCATGAGATTGAATGAGAAATTCGAGTTTGTTTATAATTTGTGTTTGGTGTTGTCTCTGACGACCTAACCGATCGGATTTGTCGTGGTCGTCATTGGTGATAGAGGAGTGATCAGAGAAGTCGGCAGAATTATCAAATAGGTGATCTAATCATTGAGGTGGTGGCGGTGACTGATTTTCGTTTGTAACCCTATTTTTTAGGTTTGGTCAGAAATGCTCATCCCATTCCCTCTGGTGGACCGAGCTTCACCAAATTGTGGGAATTGATGGCGTTAGGGTCGGCGAAGATGAGGCAGGAGGCATAGGCGTTCTAGTGATCGGCATTTTGTGTTCGAAGGTTTTCAGGTTGGGGTTTGTTACCAGTTTTATGCTTGAAGGCTCGATTTCGTTTTTGTGTAGTTGTCGATACTCTGATGATCGGGATCAGGTGAGGAGCTGATCGTCGAATTGAGGAAGTCCTCGTGGGTGATCGGAGGAGGCTAGTTGACCGGTGCATGTGCACGGTGCAAGTCTAGGTATCATGCCTTGTTTGTTTTAGGAAGATGATTTGAACTCGGTTTGGATTCGAGTTGTATGCAGGTTTGTCTCGTGTATTCTGGGGGGTTTTCTCGAAGCAGTTGATCGAATATGACTCGAGGGACTCGTGAGTGATTTTGGTTACAGGTTTTAACCTGTTTGGCTTTTAATTTTTTTTTAAAAAAATGAATTTAAAATCTGAAAGTAAGATTTTTAAACATAGTTTTGAATCAATTTTTAAGTATGGATTCAAATCTAAATTTGTATCCTAATTTTGAAATAAATAAATTTTATAAAAATCAAAAGGGTTAAGCAAGATTGAATGTTTAAAGTATAATTTAAAATGTTTTGGATTTAAAATGAATTTGTTTAAAACTATTATAAATTTAATTTATAAATGATAAGTGATTCTTTAACATTTGGATTTAAAAAAGGGTTTTTAAATTGTTTTTAAATTTTGTAAAGTTAAATTGTAATTATTTTAGATCGTTAATTTGAAATCAAATTTAAAACTAAAATGTTTTCAAATTCTTTTGTAAATGAAAATTTAGTCATAAATAAGAATAATGTTTTTATCTTAAAATTAATAAAAATTTGATGATTTGTGATGCATTAAATTATTAAGGTAACTTAAGAATATTAATAAATTTGTATTTAAGGATTATTAATTATGTAAGATTTGAATTTTAATTAATAATTTTGAAATTAATTGATCAAGTAATTAAAGATTAATCAAGTTATAGTTAAGCACTTAATTAATTAAATAATTAAAGATTAATTAATTGATAATTAAGAATTAATTAATTTGTGATTAATAATGGTTAATTAAAGTTTAATTATTTAGGAAAGTAATTAAAGAATTGTTAATAGTTAATGACTAAGGATTACTAGATAATTAATTAATGTGATTAATTTTAATGATTAATTTTATTAATTAATTAAAGATATTCATTTGTGAAATTGTTTAAGTTTAATTACTTAATGGAAGTAATTAGAGGAATTAATTACTCTATGTAATTAATTAATTAATATGATTAGTTTAAGTTAATTAATTGGTTCAATTAATTTAAATAATCACTTGATGAAGGGATTAAGTATAATTACTTAATGAACATTTATAAAGTGTAATTAATTAGTGAAGTAATTAGTGATGGTAATTACAGGATGTAATTAATTGAAGATTAAGAGTAGTTTTGGGTTTAATTGCTTTGCGTAAGTAATATAAAGGATAATTACTTAGAGAAAGTAATTAATAATTAATTACTTAGTGTAATTAATTTAAGAATTGATTAATAAAGTTATTTAAAGATAATTAAGTGATGTAATTAATTAAGGGTGATTAAATAATATAATTAATTAAATATTAATTATCAAATGTAATTAATTAAGGGGTAATCAATTTATTTAATAAAGTAATTAAGGATAGTTAATTACTGTTTGTGATTAATCAAGGAGGATTAATAATTATGGTTAATAATTAATTTAAAATTAATTTAGGGATCATTAATTAATATAATTAATGATGTAATTAAGGATTGATTAATTAAGGAATAATTATAGAGTAATTAATTAATTGTAATTAATTAAGGATTAATGGAATTAATTATAGTTAATTAATTAATGAAGTAATTATTGTATTGGGTTAAGGATAATTAATTTGTAAAATTAATTAAAGGCTAATTATTTGAATGTAATTAAAGAATAATCAATCAAGGATGATTAATTAAGATGGATAATTAGAGGATGATTAATTAATTAATATGTAATTAATTAATGGTTATGTAAGCAAGATTTATGTGACCAAGTAATTAATTTAATTTATTTTAAATTAATTAGAGATGAAAGTAATTAATTCATTTTAAATTAATTATATATGATGATTAATAAATCATTGCTTATGGATGTTGAATGGTTTGAGATCTTAGATATGAGATATGTGATGTTGTGTGATATGGATGCTTTGGTTGATTTGTGATGATAATGTGAATTATCTTTGTGTGATAATAATGTGAGTTATCTATTTGTGATGAAAATGTGGATTATCTATCTATTGTGATATATGAATTATCTATCTGTGTGAATATAGATAATGAAATTGAATTGTTTTAACTTTAAAACAACTTGAACCTAAAAGATGGCGTTTTGGATTTCGATGAGACCGGGATCAGGTTTCCAGATTTGGATATCCGAAAACCACATCGATCCAAATTAACGATAGCTCGTGAATCTCAAGTGAAGAGTGAAGACTCGAGGTGTAAGGACTATTTATCGTTAAAACTCTGAGGGTGATTCCAATATGAGTTTAACGGGATAGTACTTTCATATTCGAGATGAAGATTCAGAGTGCAAGGGTTATCGTCGCTAAGATTGAGGGTGATTCCAAAATGAGTGTAATGAGATAATGCCTTCGGTTTCATTCGAACCCGGAATAAACTTGTATGGATTGAATGCTTTCAGAACATTGTCAGGTGAACGATGAGCATTGTAAGAGATGTGTTCTCTAAAGGAAAACGTAGCCTCAAGCCTCATCAACCGAGAATGGCTAAAACAGGGGAGGTGCAACAAGTCTAAGTGGGTAGCACCCAAGTAGGATGAGATGAACCCCTGTCTAGAAGTCCCTTTTTATTCGACTGCGTGGGAAGTTGGAATTATGCACAAACTACAGGGTTATCTTGTTCGGGACTATCCAGTAAGGGATGATTCCGGCCTTGTGTTGCAGAGGATTTAGGGTGGATCCTCGGTACATTGATCTTGACCACGCACTGTGATGGACGGTACCCCAATAGACCTGCCATTGATGGAAACCCATTCTTCCTACGTGCCCTTACGGTTTTGATTGTATTACCCACTTTGTGGCTAGTATGCTGGAATTTAATCATGTAACAATTTCAGCTATTTCTTATTTATTTGAAAACCCTAGACCCTATTATAATATCACTGGATTTCCTATCAAATGTTTTGGTTAGCATAGGGTAAAAACTTACCCATGTTTATGCGTAGGAAGTGTTACGTGATACCTTTTGTTTTCAAAGGTTTTCAAAGTTAAGCAACCTTAACCTGTTACTCACACCAGACCCATGTATGACCCGGATTTTATCTTCTGTTTTCCTAAACTCTTGGGTACTCAAATTTTTACGAGTAGCTAAGGGATTCAGGTTAGCTTTGACAAATTGTGGAGGAGCAATGGAGCAGGAGGCTTCTGCGTCGTAGATATATAGTGTTCCGCTGCGTGATCTCTGAGTCGATTGTTGATGTTGTATTTGAGTTATAATAACTAGACAGGTGTTTATAACTGTCTAGTATGTGATGTATAAGCTGTGTAACTCTAATTGATGTTGTATATTATGTAATACTTATATTATTAATATAATTTATTCGTTCTGTTGTTTAGATTCTAAGGTTGTTTCTTTCTTCTTCTCTTTCTTTCTCTTTTCTATCCCTTTCTTTCTTATAATGATGCGTCATTCTGTGGAGAGAATGGTGGGTCGTTACAGGTATGTTCATGTTATGGGGCCGTCATCTGTTGTTGGTGCTGGCACTTCCTCTTCATCTGGTGCGTAGTCTTAGTTTTTGAAAGTTTGGGCTCTTTTTTCCTAGCTCCTACGCTATATTGTCTCTATGTTTTTGGCTCTTTGAGCCTCTTTAGCTGTTCTATGCATGTACAGAACACCTGTTTTCCTATGATTTATACAGTGGCAAGACCTACTTTAAAGCCGGCTAGCTTTGCTAAAAAAAGATTATATGTTTTTAATCAACTATGTTTCACAAATCCATTAAGAAAAATTATATAATTTGCAAGTTTTAAAATTTTCTTTTTTAAAAAAAAAGTGGTTTGTGCATTCCATAAATGTACAAGCTGTATAGATGTGGGTCTATTTTCTACAATTAGTTTTTATTCAAGTCTATTCTTACAATTGGTTATTTTAGCAAGCATATGTCAAAATTTTGTTCTTAAAAAAGTAACGACAAGAGTAACATGTAGGATTAAGAACTTGTAATATGATTTCTAATTAATGCAAAAGATGTTTAAATTTATAAAGAAGAAGATGCAAAGTTTTATTGTATATCATTTTTAAAACAATAATGAAGCGTTTATGCAGACAATTAAAAGAACCATAGGGTAGCATGCGCTCGAAGAAAAAAGTTCGAATATGATGGTCATATAAGGTAAAAATTGTTTGACTGGTCAGTCATTTTAAACCCTTGGATTTAGTCAAATATTGTAACACCCCACTGTTCCCGTTACCATCATGATGCATAAAGACAGCATTCGCTTTCAAGATGCCGGTAATGCTGTTAAGGGTTTTAACTAATAAACTAAGCTAACTTGTCCACCACAAAGCTGTATAATTATAACTGGAAGCGGAATGGTAAAAAAAATATATAACATGATAACAGGCCCAGCATAACCGGGTCGCTTTGCCCTTGTCCGAACTTAAAAAAAAATTACCCCAAAAATTTGCAGCTTCCCATACTCGAACCTTGGTTGCTTGATTTAAATGAAAATAACCTAACCACCTTACTACTTGTCAATTATTTTTGTTATTATATAACCCATTTTTGTCTAAATAAATGACCGAACTTGTCACTACCACCACATCGTTTCCCCCGTCAGGTCGGGTTCCCTAGGCTGGTGTCTTGCCTGCCTTGCCTTGGGGCCGGCCCTGCATGATAATTACATGAACACAAAATTATGATAGACTATATATGATATATATATATATATATATATATATATATATACAAGGTATAGTATGAACTCAAAACTAATAATGTCATTGAAATGGAGTATGTTAGTAATCTGCATACATAAACCAAGTATTGAGTAAAACAAAGTATATAGTACAATCCTCGTAAACAAATTTATCTGTTGCATTGGTAATATAATATTATTGCACGGCTATATGTTAACAGAGAGATCTTCCAATGGATAATGCATATGCATCCTCTAGCTAAGATTTTTTATACATTCATCTTAACCTACTCGTAAGAGTATCGATAGAGGTCAAAAAATTAAACAAGGAAAAAAATGCGGGTTAGACATTAAGCCTGAAGTGAAGGATCTTAATCATAATATCTTTTTTCTTTTTTGAAATAATCTTAACCATAATATTGTATTTATCTATACACATATATACTTAACAAAGGGTAGAAGCTAATTAGGATTAATTTGGATGCTTCAGATATTTCCAAAAAAGTAAAGAATTTAACTAATTGATTTTATCAATCAATTATTTTATATGTAGAAAGAAAAATATGAAAGTTATAAAAAAATAATTTACATTGAAAAGATACTAATTATGTAACATCCCGCCTTTTTGTACGCTTTAAACCGACGATAAACCACGCACGTCAGACTCAAACCATACAAAAAGGCAGATTGTTATTGGGATGAATAAGAAAAGCAGTGAAAGAAATAAAATAAAACAGAATCTCACAGCGGAATGATAAAATATAATAATCAAATAACAGTTTATGAAGCTATTTTACAAAATATTTGATTATACTTATACAACACATATCAGATTTACACATACCAGAGAATATTAAATAATGTAGCGGAATAATATGAATGTAGTGGAATAATGTAATAAATAATAGTAATGAAATATTCGTTTTCGTCCTCCAAAAATAAAGTCTTCGAATTCTGAAATGCTCAGGCTGACCCGAGCGAATTGAAAAGACAAAACATTCGAGTCAGAACTAAAAGATCTTATGTAAGTTAAATCAACGGTAAATAATATGAGTGAAACGGCGTCAGATATGTTTACGGGGTTTGACATCTCCTATCCAGTGTCTAACGTGAGTGCAGTAACTTAAGAGATGCTTGGGATTCACATCTCCTAAGGATCCGTTAAACTATTTACTATGTAGTAATATTTCGCTACTATAATAATGCCTAATAGTAAAATAAACTTACTTTTAAATAGCGTCAAGGTTTTACATTTTCCACCTTAACACGTAATAATCCCAGTAGTCCATCCAGTATCATCGTATCTCCAGATTGCGAGACTACCCTAAATACTCCACGGGCTACGGGAGAAAACCAAACTCGTACAAGGCGCACTAGGGTAGGTGACATGGCACACAAGGCAAAGCCAGAGTAGATATACCAATTACTATCTGGACTGGCGCTGACGCATAGCGCGTAACTACCGCCCACACCGAGCCACACCCCCAAAATCAAAAATCAAAAGTGGCCACCGAATAAATCTCAAAGTCAGAATATAATGGAATGGTATCGAAGGAGTGTGTCTGATAAGAGGAGCTACCTCACTGGCCCGAAATTGCTCCTGTTTTAGCCACCTTATGCCAACTCACGGGAGTGGATTCCATGCATATACCTCAAAGGAACACTGCCGCCATTGTAACAACCCGATATTTTCAACCATTCGCATCCGCACATGTCGGACTTGAATTGCTCGAAATACCGCGTTGTAAATAAAATTTGGCAAATCTCAGAACATACGGTAAATAATAATCACAGAACACAGACACAGAGTAAGAAATGCAGCGGAAGTAAAAGAGATAGTAGTTCATGAAGCTACTGTGTAAATATATCAGAGTTAAATAAAATAAAATAGAATAAACAAAGTACAACAGAAGTCTCAGGACGATAATCATGTACAAGCTGAATAGAACAACAGAACTGAAATAGATAAAACTAGATAAGCAGATAATCTCCAGCGATTCCAATCTCCAGAAAGTGGAATCCAAATCTGTGAATAACTCAGGCTGACCCGAGTGTAAATAAAAATACAAACACTCGAATCAGGACAATATATACTTATATAATGTAAACCCACTCAAGTGAACTGTAATAAGGTACAAGTAACTTAAAGGATGCCTGGGACCGCCCATCCTCTAAGGATCCGTCAAACTAATTACTATGTAGTAATAATGCGCTATTATAATAATGTCTACAATAAAATAAACTTACTTTTCAGCGTTCTGGGTTACCCATATCACCCTTCATACATAATAGTCCCAGTAGTCCATCCAATATCATGATATCTCCAGATCGGGAAACTATCAGAGGATACCACATGACCTACTGGAGAAAAACAAACTCGTAGTAAAGGCTCGGTATGGTAGGTGACACGGCACACAAGGCAATGGCAGGGTAGATATACCACTTACGCACACGGGCTGGTGGTAACGCAGCAGCCACATACGCCCACCTCGGAACACACTCCCATATCAAAATCAAAGGATGGCCATCTAATCAATCGCAAGTAAGAGTATAGTATTGAAGGAATGTGTCCGACCAGAGGAGCTAACCCTTTTGGCCCGAGATCGCTCCTGTTTTAGCCACCTTAAGCCAATTCAGGGGAGTCGGGTCCACGTAATATACCTCAAGAACGTCGCCATCATCCCACTTCATTCTCGAATCTCCACCGCGTACACGGTTGTTAAAGTGGTTTTTGGTATCGACAGAGAGTAAGCCAGATATCTGATCCCGGTCTCTTTGCCAACCAATCGTTATTATAACCCGCAGTTATAACTTTTAAAATAATATTTATACTTCAAAATAGAATATCATTTCAAATCCAAATCTTTATCAAAATAAAGATTAAATTAATTCCAAACCATTTCAAAACATCATATCTTTCCAAAACTTCCTGTCAAATCATTTCAATATATCAAAATATCATATCTTTACAAAACTTCATTTCCAATTATTTTAATATATCAAAATATCATATCTTTACAAAACTTCATTTCCAATCATTTCAATATATAAAAATATCATATCTTTACAAAACTTCATTTCCAATCATTTAATATATCAAAATATCATATCCTTACAAAACTTCATTTCCAATCATTTCAATATATCAAAATATCATATCCTTACAAAACTTCATTTCCAATCATTTCAATATATCAAAATATCATATCTTTACAAAACTTAATTTCCAATCATTTTAATATATCAAAATATCATATCTTTATAAAACTTCATTTCCAATCATTATTTATTTCATTCAATTTAAAATACCATTTCAATTCACATTTCAAAATAGTTTACATTTCAAAAATCATTTTAAATCATTAAAAATGAAGTTATTATATTTAATTACTAAATTATTAAATTTTCAAAATTTTCAACTTTCAAAGTTCATTTATTCACTTAAGTTTATCAAAACAGTGAAAATTCATTTTTCACAGCATTTAGAAAACGCTACGGAAAGTTACATTCGAAACAGTTCAATTTAACAAAAGACGGCATTTTAAAAATGCTGTAATAGGGTTTACTTAAATTTCAAATAAACTTAGTTAAATTCAACAATTATAGCACTTACATAAATTGCTATAATAGCCTTTAATTCAATTAGCTTTTTAGTTGATTATCATCAACTACAGCATTTACACATGCTGTAATATCTTACATTGCAATTAATAGCATTTCAAAAATGCAGTTAATTAACTTCAAATATTCAATATAATTTCACAACCAATTATATTTTTATTTAAAACATTTTTAACTTATAAAATCATACATTTTCACATTTATAAACATCATTTAATTTTCCTTAAGTTCATGATTTATAAAGTTAAATTTCAATTCAAAAATCTAGATTTAATAATAATTCACTTATTAAATTTCAACATTAAATTTTAAATTCAATGAATTAAATTTCAAATTAACACTTAAGTTTAAAATTTCAAAATATAACTTAATTTCAATTTTATTTATTTAACTTAAAATTCACTTTTAAGCCAAATTCACAAATTCCCATTTTGGTTATATTTCAAAATTTCAACTTAAATAATCATTCATTCCACATTTTAACTTTATTCAAAAATCATTTATATATTAGAAAATCACTTTAAATTCATTTTTAAATTCAAATTATCATAAGTTTATCATAATTTCATATTTAATTTAATTTCCTATTATAATTAAATCAAAATTTCCAAAATGACTTACATTCAATTTTTCTAACTTTTCCGTAATTTATTTAACTTATAAATTTCCAGAAAATTAATAATAATTTGCAAAAATTATTTTTAATTAATTTAATTCAAAATATTATAATAATTACATTTCTAAAACATTTTAAACATTTTAGAAAAACATATTTTAACTACGGGCCTGTATATAATTTTCTACACTAGGTAAAGTGATACGGGTAATATATCATTTCAACCCGTAATTTACAAAGAAAATCCGGGTTTTATCATTTCAAACCCGCAGTCACAAGTAAATGAAAATAATTGAAAATCATTCAGGCCTATGATTTCAGCCCATAACGATTTTTTCCTATTCTAAAGTCCGTTCGGGTATGTATCATTTCAACCCATAGTGATTCTAATCTAAAGGGAACTTGCAGTGTGATAATCTGATATAAATAACAGAACAACATAATATAACAGTAATATATGATATAATAGGTGTTTAAGCATGGGTGAACATCATATGATCATAATGTAGCAGGTCTAACATGATAATGTATTTTACAGATTCAAAAGGGGTCAATTTACTAGTTATATACGTACATATTGTCTGGTGAGAATAACTCACTTGTATAAGCTGGAGACAACGATCAAAAGTACGAACTGAGATCTTCAGAGGCACGATAACATGACAAAGATTCGAGTTTGCGAGAGCCAAATATTAATTGCCTTGAACACATTCAAACAAGACAATACAAACAACATAAGTTTTCAACTAAAATACGATTAAACAGTGTTAGAGATAAATGCAAAATCATCTCCAAAGTCTTTGCACTTGCCTTCTACCACTAATGCTTCAGATATAGGTCAGAAAGGCACAGCTAAAGCAAGGAAAAGGATCTGGTTTGGGTTCATAAGAGGTCGGCCAAACATGTATGGGATGGAGCAAAAGTGATGATGCATGAGATATGTTCAAGGATTACAACTACAAGGCAAAATATCATGAATTCAAGGCAACATTGGCTCGGCCCAAGCAAGACCAGGCACGGCCATCTTTGTAGTGGGGTGGAGGATGATGTGGCAGAGGGTTTCAGGTCGTCCATGGGTGGTGGAGGTGGAGTTAGTGGCGGCCAAAGGAAGGTTGAAGGTGATGAAGGCATAGGTGTTGGCTATGGTGCATATAAGTGAAGTTTGTGTAGATTTAGGTGGAGTTTGATCAACACTTGGGCACGACCAGTGGCTTGGGGCTGGAGAGCAGGTGGTGGGTGGTTCAGGTGGTGGAGGAAGCGGCCATCATGGCTGGAGTGGTGGGGCCGAACCTGAAGTAGAAGAGAAGGCAAGTAAAAATCAACATAAACAAGTAGAAAAACAATAAGAAAAACAATGGAAAAAGAAATAAAATTTACCAAACTCTTGGAGATGATGAAGGCCGAAAGTTTTTTTAGATGGGAAGAAAAATGTTTTACATGAATGAGAAAAAAATAAGCGGCTGAAGAAATGAGGAGATGTGGCCAATTGAATGAAAAGTAAGGTTGAAATGTGAAAATGTGGGAGATAAAGAGTCATTGGAAACCAAAAGTCAAAACCTTTTCACATTACCTTTAATTTATTTATATAAGTTTAAATTACTGAGAAGAATAATAATTTCAGTAATAATTTAGAAAATGCAACAAAATATAAAATATAAATAAATAATTATTAATTATATAAGGTAAAAATAAGAAAATAGCTCAGAAAATGCAAACTAGTCAAGCAAATTTGAAAATAAACAAAATAAATTTTGGAAAAATTATATGGACTTGGAAAATATTAAAAATAAAGATAAGAACACAAAATAAACATGACTTCACAAAATAATTAAATAAATTTTAATTAAATATAATTTAAATGAAGAAAATAGCAAAGAAAATAGAAACTAGGCTTTAAAATAGAAAATAAATTCAATAAGCTTTGGAAATATTAAAAAATCACTTTAAAAATATTTAAAAGTCAACATATACATAATATAACATAAATATACAAATTAGAATAAGATATATCAAGTAAAAATATCATTTATATAAATTGAAACAAAGAATATTGTTAAATAACCCTATACACACACAATATTGTAAAGAGTATAACTTTCACAATTTAAATACAATTTCAACGAAACGAAAAGCAGTATTCATGATATTAAATCTATTTTCATAATACAACATAAAATTAAATAATTCAAATATTTAAATTTAAAATTTAAAAGTCAAAGTTTGACCAGTTTTGACCACAATTCCATTTTTCAGGAAAATATTCATTTATACCAGTTTGAAATTATAATTCGTATAATAATCAAAATTTATATTTAAAAATGAAATGTTTAAAATAAAAAAAGTTAAAAATAATTTCAAAATAAAATAAATTCAATTTAAATTATATGCAAAAATCTAGAGTTGTTACACTCTCCCCCACTTAAAACTTTTCGTCCTCGAAAAGAAATGAGGTACGAGAAAGCACAGAAAAAGATAAAGTGAAATAAGATTAAGACAAGATGACAAGGAGATTGAAATTATACCTGATAACTATTGTTATAGATAAGTTTAACAAGGTGGAGATTATTAAAGATTATAGAAAGATTTCTAAACAGAAAAATTATAGAAAAATGCCTACACCGGCCTGAAGCAAGATAAGGAAAATAAGGGCAAGCAAAAGATAGTTTGGAAAACAAAATAAGATAATAAGTTAGAAATCATGGAAATTTCAACTTAAATAGATAACAAATTTTTTTACACAAGTTAAATAAATCTCAACTATCTCAAATTTTATTATCTTATCTTCTAATCATCTTAAATTAACAATTTCTAAGATCATGGATTTGAAAAAAATAATCATTATTATACTCATAATGTACCTAATAAATTTAATTCTTCTTTATTCATACTTAAAGTTAAATTTATTCCTCTCAATATATTTTATTATCTATGCCCGTTATACTTACCCTTATTATAACTGCTTTAATTTAATGTTAGTTCCATTAACATCATTTTATATTGTAAATTATTCAATTAACCTTTTATTCTATTTACTCCTGTTAATAATTTTATAACTAAAATTTAAGTGTATAACATTTATTTTAACCATTCAAATTTTATTTATAAAATCTTTTTATATTGTATATTATCCAATTACAATTGTTAACTACTGTATAATTTGGGTAAGTTATATTTAAATGCAATTGAATATTATACAAATAAAACTTTCTAATTCTCGCATCTCAAGTTTGAATCATTTGTCTAAAATTTTGATTTTCTTTTTATAGTTGAAATGATTCTTTAAGATAAGGTTTAAGGATAAAATTTCTGATTTCTTCAAACCATTTAGAGATAAATTAATATATATACATAATATGTCAAATCAAATTTAAATCTTATATCTATATATATTATAAATTCAATCTTATTTTAGAAATTAAAATCAATTAAATTTCATAAAACAAAGCTGTAGCAAGACTATAGAACGGTCTTTTCACTTCGAAACTCGAAAATGAACGTCGATGTTGCCGCGGTCATCACCTAAGTTATTTTCTAGCGACAAAGAGAAGAGCACTAATTTTAAACTTTAAAATTTCTTGGAAACAAATTTCTATTAGAAAATAATTTAAATAATATACCTATTTTAAAACTTTAAACATAAGGTCTGAAATCATCGGAAATTAAATTCTCAAATTTCTTGTTTTAAACTCATTTCAGTTCCCAAATCAATTTATAAATAGCTATTTATAAATTCATTTATAGAACAATAAATGATAAATCAAGTATTATCATTTCAAATGATTAATTTAAATCAATTTGTTAAGTTCTATAAATTTACTTATATCAAAATTTATTTTATTAACCAAAATTTTAAAATAATATTGTGTCAGTTTGTTCTGTCAAAGTGCTTTAGAAATCCTATCGATAGCATTGATCAGACGAATCAATCGGAAACCCAAATCAACATCAACAGCTCAAACAACACAATATAAAACAAAACATTAATATTGATTTACAAGTACAATTCAAAATGTTTGGATGATAGATTGGAAACAAAAGACAAGATGATTGAATAACAAAATAGGAAGGTGGATAAGCTTAAATAAATCGCGGGCAACCTTAACTAGGTCAACCATGACTTAAAGAATAAGATCGATGTGGATTTTCTCGGGTAAATCAACATTCGATCTCAAGATATAGAGTTTGGAATATAAAAAGATATTAGCATCTAAACCAAGGATTGATATAAATCTCTGGTGAATCGATGCTAATTGTAAAGGAGTTTCCCCCTTTACAAATGAATTTTTTTGGGATTGGCGGGACCTCCAATTCCCTATAAAGCTCATTCGAAGTGGAGTTATGGGATACTTCAGAATCAAAAGGAGATGAATAGTGAGGGACTCGAATGAATTTTGGAACCGCAGGGAACGTTCCAAAGTTCAAATGGAATTTGAATCAAAGAGGAAGAGATTCAAGTTTGGATGAAAGTGATTCTGTAACTAAATTTACCATACATTCTAAGTTTTGCCTCAAAGCTAAAGCTCTGATACCAACTGTAACAACTCGGTATTTTCAACCATTTGCATCCGCACATGTCGGACTTGAATTGCTCAAAATACCACGTTGTAAATAAACTTTGGCAAATCTCAGAACATACGGTAAATAATAATCACAGAACACGGACACAGAGTAAGAAATGCAGCGGAAGTAAAAGAGATAGTAGTTCATGAAGCTACTATGTAAATATATCAAAGTTAAATAAAATACAATAGAATAAATAAAGTACAAAAGAAGTCTCAAGATGATAATCAAGTACAAGCTGAATAGAACAACAGAACTGAAATAGATAAAACTAGATAAGCAGATAATCTCCAGCGATTCCAATCTCCAGAAAGTGGAATCCAAATCTGTGAATAACTCAGGCTGATCGAGCGTAAATAAAAATACAAACACTCGAGTTAGGACCATATATACTTATATAATGTAAACCAACTCAAGTGAACTGTAATAAGGTACAAGTAACTTAAAGGATGCCTGGGACCGCCCATCCTCTAAGGATCCGTTAAACTATTTACTATGTAGTAATATTACACTATTATAATAATGTCTACAGTAAAATAAACTTACTTTTAAATAGCATTCCGGGCTACCCATATCACCCTTCACACATAATAGTCCCAACATTCCATCCAATGTCATGATATCTACAGAGCGGGAAACTATCAAAGGATATCACACGGGCTATGGGAGAAAAACAAACTCGTAGTAAAGGCTCGATATGGTAGGTGACACGGAACACAAGGCAATGCCAGGGTAGGTATACCAGTTACGCACACGGGCTGGTGGTAACGCAGCAGCCACATACGTCCACCTCGGAACACACTCCCATATCAAAATCGAAGGATGGCCATCTAATCAATCACAAGTAAGAGTATAATATCGAAGGAATGTGCCCGACCAGAGGAGCTACCCATTTTGGCCTGAGATCGCTCCTGTTTTAGCCAACTTAAGCCAACCCACGAGAGTCGGGTCCACGTAATATACCTCAAGAACGTCGTCACCATCCTACTTCATTTTGGAATCTCCACCGCGTACACGGTTGTCAAAGTGGTTTTCGATATCGACAAAGAGTATGCAAGATATCCGAACCCGGTCTCTTTGCCAACCAATCGTTGTTATAACCCGCGGTTATAACTTTTAAAATAATATTTATACTTCAAAATAGAATATCATTTCTAATCCAAATCTTTATCAAAATAAAGAATAAATTAATTCCAAACCATTTCAAAACATCATATCTTTCCAAAACTTCCTGTCGAATCATTTCAATATATCAAAATATCATATCTTTACAAAACTTCATTTCCAATCATTTCAATATATCAAAATATCATATCTTTACAAAACTTCATTTCCAATCATTTCAATATATCAAAATATCATATCTTTACAAAAGCTCATTTCCAATCATTTGAATATATCAAAATATCATATCTTTGCAAAACTTGATTTTCAATCATTTTAATATATCAAAATATCATATCTTTACAAAACTTCATTTCCAATCATTATTCATTTCATTCAATTTAAAATACCATTTCAATTCACATTTCAAAACAGTTTATATTTCAAAAATCATTTCAAATCATTAAAAATGAAGTTATAATATTTAATAACTAAATTATTAAATTTTCAAAATTTTCAACTTTCAGAATTCATTTATTCGCTTAAGTTTATCAAAACAGTGAAAATTCACTTTTCGCAGCATTTAGAAAACGCTATGGAAAGTTACATTCGAAACAGTTCAATTTAACAAAGGACAGCATTTTAAAAATGTTGTAATAGGTTTTACTTAAATTTCAAATAAACTTAATTAAATTCAACAATTATAGCACTTACATAAATTGCTATAATAGCCTTTAATTCAATTTAGCTTTTTAGTTGATTATCATCAACTACAACATTTACAAATGCTGTAATATCATTTACATTGCAATTAATAGCATTTCAAAAATGCAGTTAATTAACTTCAAATATTCAATATAATTTCACAACCAACTATATTTTTATTTAAAAAATTTTAACTTATAAAATCATACATTTTCACATTTATAAACATCATTTAATTTTCCATAAGTTTATGATTTATAAAGTTAAATTTCCATTCAAAAATCAAGATTTAATAATAATTCACTTATTAAATTTCAACATTAAATTTTAAATTCATTGAATTAAATTTCAACTTAACACTTAAGTTTAAAATTTCAAAATATAACTTAATTTCAATTTTATTTATGTAACTTAAAATTCACTTTTAAGCCAAATTCACAAATTCCCATTTTGGTTATATTTCAAAATTTCAACTTAAATAATCATTCATTCCACATTTTAACTTTATTCAAATATCATTAATATATTATAAAATCACTTTAAATTCATTTTTAAATTCAAATTATCATAAATTTATCATAATTTCATATTTTATTTAATTTTCAATTATAATTAAATCAAAATTTCCAAAATGACTTACATTCAAATTTTCTAACTTTTCCATAATTTATTTAACTTATAAATTTCCAGAAAATCAATACTACTTTACAAAAATTATTTTTAATTAATTTTAAATCAAAATTTTATAATAATTACGTTTCTAAAATATTTTAAACATTTTAGAAAAACATATTTTAACTACGGGCCTGTATATAATTTTCTGCACTAGGTAAAGTGATACGGGTAATATATCATTTCAACCCGTAATTTACAAAGAAAATCCGGGTTTTATCATTTCAAACCCGCAGTCCCAAGTAAATGAAAATAATTGAAAATCATTCAGGCCTATGATTTCAGCCCATAATGATTTTTCTCTATTCTAAAGTCCGTTCGGATATGTATCATTTCAACCCATAGTGATTCTAATCTAAAGGAAACTTTGCAATGTGATAAACTGATATAAATAACAGAACATCATAATATAACAGTAACATATGATATAATAAGTGTTTAAGTATAGGTGAACACCATATGATCATAATATAGCAGGTGTAACATGATAATGTATTTTACATATTCAAAAGAGGTCAATTTACTAGTTATATATGTACATATTGTCTGGTGAGAATAACTCACTTGTATAAGCTGGAGACAACGATCAAAAGCACAAACTAAGATCTTCATAGGCACGATAGCATGACAAAGATTCGAGTTTGCGAGAGCCAAAGATTAATTGCCTTGAACACATTCAAACAAGACAATACAAACAACATAAGTTTTCAACTAAAATACGATTAAACAATGTTAGAGATAAATGCAAAATCATCTCCAAAGTCTTTGAACTTGCCTTCTACCACTAATGCTTCAGATATAGGTCACAAAGGCACGGCTAAAGCAAGGACAAGGATTTGGTTTGGGTTCATAAGAGGTCGCCAAACATGTATGGGATGGAGCAAAAGTGATGATGCATGAGATATGTTCAAGGATTACAACTACAAGGCAAAATATCATGAATTCAAGGCAACATTGGCTCGGCCCAAGCAAGACCAGGCACGACCATCTCTGTAGTGGGGTGGAGGATGGTGTGGCAGAGGGTTTCAGGTCATCCATGGGTGTTGGAGGTGGAGTTAGTAGCGGCCAAAGGAAGGTTGAAGGTGATGAAGGCATAGGTGTTGGCTATGGTGCATATAGGTGAAGTTTGTGTAGATTTAGGTGGAGTTTGATCAACTATTGGGCACGGCCAGTGGCTTGGGGCTGGAGAGGAGGTGGTGGGTGGTTCAGGTGGTGGAGGAGGCGGCCTTGGTGGCTGGAGTGGTGGGGCTGAACCTGAAGTAGAAGAGAAGGCAAGTAAAAATCAACATAAACAAGTAGAAAACCAAGAAGAAAAGCAATGGAAAAGGAAATAAAATTTACCAAACTCTTGGAGATGATGGAGGCCGAAATTTTTTTCAGATGGGAAGAAAATTATTTTATGTGAATGAGAAAAGAAAATAGGAGGCTGAAGAAATGAGGAGATGTGGCCAATTGAATGAAAAGTAAGGTTGAAATGTGAAAAGGTGGGAGATAAAGAGTCATTGGAAACTAAAAGTCAAAACCTTTTCACATTGCCTTTAATTTATTTATATAAGTTTAAATTACTGAAAAAAATAATAATTTCAGTAAAAATTTCGAAAATGCAACAAAATATAAAATATAAATAAATAATTATTAATTATATAAGGTAAAAATAAGAAAATAGCTCAGAAAATGCAAACTAGTCAAGCAAATTTGAAAATAAACAGAATAAATTTTGGAAAAATTATATGGACTTGGAAAATATTGAAAATAAAGATAAGAACACAAAATAAACATGCCTTCACATAACAATTAAATAATTTTTAATTAAATATAATTTGAATGAAGAAAATAGCAAAGAAAATAGAAACCAGGCTTTAAAATAGAAAATAAATTCAATAAGCTTTGGAAAAATTTAAACCTCACTTTAAAAATACTTAAAAGTCAAAATATATATAATATAACATAAATACACAAATTAGAATAAGAAATATCAAGTAAGCATTTATATAAATTAAAACAAAGAATATTGTTAAATAACCCTATATACACACAATATTGTAAAGGGTATAACTTTCACAATTTAAATCCAATTTCAACGAAACGAAAAGCAGTATTCATGATATTAAATCTATTTTCATAATAAAAGATAAAATTAAAGAATTTAAATATTTAACTTTAAAAGTCAAAGTTTGACCAGTTTTGACCACAATTCCATTTTTCAGGAAAATATTCAATTTATACCGGTTTGAAATTATAATTCATATAATAATCAAAATTTATATTTAAAAATGAAATGTTTGAAATAAAAAAGTTTAAAATAATTTCAAAATAAAATAAAGCCAAATTTAAATTATATGCAAAAATCTAGAGTTGTTACAGCCATCCTACTTCATTCTGGAATCTCCACCGCATAGATGGTTGTCAAAGTGGTTTTCGGGGTTGGCAGAGAGTATGACAACTTCCGATTCCGGTCTCTTTAACAACAAAACGTTATTATAACACCACGGTTATTTCAAAATAATTATACTTCAAAACCATATAAATCGATATCATTTCCATTTCAAAAACCAAATCAGTATGATATTATTTTCATAAAACCCAAGTCAATATAATATCATTTTTATTTTTAAATATATCCTTTTTCCAAAATTATAGCACTTTCAAAGTTATTACTTCGAAACCAAACACTTGAAATTATAACACTTTTAAATCATAATACTCTGAAACTCGTAACTTTGAACATAACTACACCACTTAAATGGCTTAAATATTAAATTACTTTATATAATAAAATGGCTTCTTCAATTTCATAAATCAATTCCACAAATCAATTCCACTTACAGATTTGAACCCCTAAATAAATCATTTCAATTTCCGTATATTTCAAAGCTTTAAATATTCCACCATTTCAAAACTAATTCTTTGATAATTCCATATATATCAAATTCAATTACTATTATTTAGATTTGAAACGTTTACTTAATAAATCTAGTATCATTTAAGTAATACTTTTAAACTTTAATTAACTGGATATTCTTTCAATTTATTTAACTTGATATATTCATTTAAATCAACTTGATATTCATTTAAATCACTCTAAACCAAAATCAAGTTATAAAAATCATACCCTTTAAAGCCTCAATTTTATTTAAAATTCAAATCAAAATTATTCGAGTATAATTCTTAAGTAATTTGATTCAAATCAATTTCATATTTATCTTCCAACCCTAAATTTTATTTAAGTAATTATAAATTCTATATACAATATAATTTAAATAGATACTTAACCATATTATATAAAACACTCAAACTTTATTATTTAACTCATTTTATATTTCAAAACAAATTAATACAGCTAAAAACCAATAATAAAATAACGTTTATACAACATCCAAAATCAATATTTATATAACCCATATATTTCTTTACAAAACCATAGAAATCATTTCAAAATATTTTTATATATAGACCACGGTGTCTGTATATAATTTTCTACCCTGTGGTCAAGTGATACGGATATTTATCATTTCAATCCGCAATTTAAAATATAAATACGGTTATATATCATTTCGAACCGCAACCCAAATTAAATAAAATCCATACAACTTGCAGTTTATAACAATATAACATGCAACATCCATTCATCCAATATCAATCATCAACCATTTATCACAATCATCATCCAATTCAATCAATAACAACAATATAGAACAGATAAAAAATAACAGCCATTTACTGGCAGTTTATATTTAATAATAAATTAAATAACAATTTAATTGGCAGTTTATATGCAATAATAAATTAAATAACAATTTAATTCAATTAATTAAATTTAAATGAGATGATGATTAAAAATATGCCAAACAGTCGTAAATAAATTTAAAATCACATCAAAAATAAATTTAACACACATAAGAAAATTTTAAAGTTGTGAGTGGGTTAAAACACTCACCTTTTGAATTAAAATTGAATTTAAATCCAATTTAAATCCAAAATTTGAACAGTCTTAGAATTCATCCAAACCAGTGCCGAAATGTCCGAAATTTTGATATGAACCCAGCGGAGAAAACCGCGCGTGAATTGGATCTCGTATGTGAAAATTATAGCAATTAGAACATTATGATTTTTAAAATTGAAAATAAATAAAATAAACAAGTAACCTACGTACCCTACCACGTCACAAGCCACATCATGATACCAAATCAGGCTCACACGTTCGAAACCCTAGCCAGAGGAACTTCACGTTCGAATTTGAACGAGTCGCCATCTCTTCGATGATATCACCGCCGCCCAGTCACCGTCGACCCGATCAAACACCTTTGCTAAGACGACCATCACCAACTGACCCTACGCCGTCCCTGCCATGAACTCCGAACGCCGAAAATGAGGCCGCTGCCGCTCGCATTCAATTGCCAAATCCGGCAATCTCATTGACCATCTCAACAAACGAACCCTAGATCCATGACCTACTCTCCACCCTCTTCCCAACGCCACCTCCCGATCGTCGATCGGGCAAAGATCCACCGTTGGATCATCCAAAACCTAGAATGAACGGCTGAGGTTCCTTTTCGATTTCTGGAAAAATGGTGAACTCCGTTGAAAAATGAATTTCAGATCTGAGTTACGCTCTTCGAGAGCTTCGAATCCATATAAAATTTTATATAGTTTGGAGAGTTTGATTTTTTGACTTGAATTTGATATTGGAATTGGACTGTGAAATTTAGGGTTTGTCTGCCATTGAGATAGAGGAGCAATTGGAATTGTACGTATAAAAAAATTAACATAAGAAATAGGCTAGGGTTTATAGCAAGGTGTATATAGGCAAAGTTGAAACAAAATAGATGGATGCGATTGATTTACACGTTGAACGATAAAATGGCCTGAAAAGCCTGTTCTGACTCCGGAACGAAATTGGGTCAACCCATATATCAAAATAGATGTTTTTAAATATTTTAAAAATCAATGGAATAGGTTTCAATGCCAAATTCCACCGTATGAAGAAGTTATGCTAAGATCAAGTTATTTCAAATTGATTTCAATTGATTTCAATTAAATTGATTTGTAGGCGTTTCGAGTCCGTACAATCAAAAGACAAGCCCGATCGCGATGGAACTTGAAATCCTACAAAAATTCACCATTACGGATCCAATTAAACTAGTTTCATTGAAATCCGAGTCAGTGGCCAAAATGGCTATTTTTACCTTAATTAAATAAATTAATAGTTAAATAATTAAATCAAAATTTCAATTTCAATTCCATAATTAACAAATCTTATCATTTTTGATTTATTAAGCGATTACAGTAATTTGAACAAATTTAGATGTCAATTCAGCGTTAATTGATTTACCCATTACGTAATTAAACTTTAATTCTTATATTTCTTAAGCGATTACAGTAATTTAAACAAATTTAGATGTCAATTCAGCGTTAATTGATTTATCCATTACGTAATTAAACTTTAATTCTTATAGATTCATTAATTATCAATTGAAATCCCAATAAATCATTTATTTTATTTTAAATTCTGTTATTCAATCCATTATCACCAAATAGATAAAATTAACATTGGTTCATGATTTATTACATTAATATTCTCAAATTCCATCTTGATTTCAATTAACGTAATAATTAACATTGTAACAACCCGGGGTTTTACAGTAATTAATTATCGTTGTTTGACGATTAATCTGTTGGTTAATTTCTGTTGGAAGTTTTTAAATCAGGTTTAAATACTTTTAAAATTTGATTAAGGGTAAGCATGCTTCTAATCATCTTGGCCCATGTTTTGTGGTGCTGTGATATTAAAAATGACCGGTGCTCGTTCTTTTTCCCTCCATCCAATTTTTGCTAGCCCTAATTAAAACAAACGAAAAAAAGGAAATGGCGGCTTTGTAGTTTTCTTCGTTCGAAAAAAATTAGGGTTTATGAATTTGAGCTACGGCGATCTGAAGGGGGGAAAGCGAAGGACATCGGCCGCGACGTTGAATTCGCACTCTTCGAATGAGGTGAGTGACCCTCACATCTAATTCAATCCTATGCTTTGGTAGTCGATTTTGTTTCGCTGTTGATTTCTCCTTTACTTTATGCGATTACATAACCTAAAAATGTTTTCGGCCATTCAATTTCATTGAACTGCATTTGATGATTTCTGACTTTGTTCTATGATTTCATGAATTCTTGATGGCTTCGGATTCAACTTTGATTTTGCTAAAATACTTTGCGGTTGCCTTTGGTTTTACTGAGGTGTTTTGAACTGCGGCTTGATATTGATTCTGTTCTAGTGACTGCGGCATATGTTGGTTCGCACAGCAGTGACTTTGTACATTTCTCTGTTGATATTAGCCTCAAACTTGATTTTTGTGAAAACTAATTTGAGATAAAAATTTCACTTTCATGTTTCTGATGAACTATGACCCTGCTTTATATGTTGATTTCCTTGGACTCTGGTCTGTAGCACACGGCTTGTTCATGTGTCTTCGACTGTGACTATTTATAACACTGGTTTTGGGAAATTCCTGATGGTGTTGTATTCGTAGTAGTTTCATTTTGTTCTTGAGCATTATATTTTAATTGTTGTTGAGGTTAGCTTCGGTCTTGTACCACTCGATCCAATTGCACAGTTGCATGGATTTGATATTATCGTTTCAATGTTGTTGATGTTTCATGATTACTGGCCTTAAACCATTTCACTTTACTGGTCTGCATATATGAAGTGCTCACTGACCTGAGTTATTGCATTGGTTATCCACTTGAATTGATTGAGCTCATACTTGTGTCACACTAATCTGGTCAGTACACACATGTTCATCGCGTAGTTCACTATATAGATTCGTATCTGCAGTTTGTGTACTTGTTAATTACTGGATTAGTTTGTAAACTGTGTTGAAGTCACTTGGCTTCGACATCCTTGGACACTTGATATACTAGCTGCCTTGACTGGGTTCACTGTGTTCACAGTGTTACTCTTTGTACCTTGCTGTTCCACTGGTACATGTGTTGGTTCAACACTTTTCTATTGTTGCTTGGGTGTTGAACTGTTTCATGCTTCATGCGAGTCCTTGAGTATTGCAATTGAGTTGAGTTGACTTTGCTTGTATTTTGTTTGTAGCCATTTCATTGTTGTGGCTGTACACATCATATTTTGATTCGAAGTTTAGTGTAAGTGTAAGTACAGGTGCAGGCTTATTCATTTTTATTGTACGTAAGTGCAAATTGAGTTTGCATGCATGTATCTCCTGTGCCTGGAACCTTGAGTGCATGTTATTTTGTTACAGACCATATTTTGATAATAACATGTGTGTGAACCATTTTGGGTTGGAGCATAATTTTTGTTAATGGTTTTGCCTCAATGTCATTTGTTGAAGTTGGGTTGACCTTGTTCTGCCCTTATTCATTGGTTTGCACTACTTCATCATGTCACTGTTTTCAATTGAGTCTGGGGTGTTATCTCGAAGTATGTACATTGCCATGTTGTGTTTGCATCTATACTTGACTGGATACTAAACTTTATTGATGGTTCAGAGTTGTTGCAGTCTCTGTTTCTGTTGGTTGAATTGAACTCTGGTCGAGGCTTGATCTTATGTCTTGACCTTTTCGCATTTTGTGGTAGTGGGTGCTTTCTTGAACCTTACAGTCTTGTTGTACATGATTGCATTTTTGAATCTGGGTAGCTTGTCAATGTGTTGCACTTGCTTGACCCAGTTTGGCAGTTGCCTATTTGCTGTGCACTTTTCGTGTCCTTCCTTTGTGCACTTGGTCATTCGAGTCAAGTTGCTTTGTAGTTGTGTTGAGTCATGATAGCCGTGACTTGACCTCTGCAGTTTCGACTTGCTGTTAATATTTGGAGTCGTGAGGACATCATATACTATAGTGGCGAGGCAGTGCACACGAGCGTGTACTGCAGCCACACGGTATTGATTTTATTGATATTCTATTTTGCTTTTGATTTGTTGATCTTTTGTGTATTCCATATGCTGTAGTGGCGAGGCAGTACACACGTGCATGTACTGCAGCCCTACCCGAGTTGACATTTTAATTGATATTTCAATTGTTTGAATTGTTTCGTATATCCAATTCAATATATTTTGAATCGTATTTTGATTTGGTTTAATCTGAGGATTTTGTTGATATCTAATTATCTTTTGATAATTTGATTATGAGTTTCTAATTATTTATTTAATAATTATATTTTGTTGTTAATTGCCGTTTAGACAATTCTGTTGTTTTCTAAATTACCTTCATTGATAACTCTTTTATATTTATGAAGGCAAAGGGTCTCCTTTTATAGATTTTTGAACGAAAACACTATTTATTTTTAAATTTTTGAACTCCGATTTACGCACCGAAACTGGCGTTTCTAAGGTTTACCCCGCGTTCCGGACACAATGGAACAGGTTTCGGAAGCTAATTCGGTCATATGTGCGAGTTATGGCAATAAACGTTCAATTTAAATTAAACCAATTTAAACGATTTTCTAGGCGTTTTAATTTGTACAGGACAAACGGTAAATCCAATTGACTTGAAATTTTAAACCTTACAATAATATCACATTACGGATCCGATGAAAATGGTTTCGTCGAAATCCGAGACTTTTTGAAAAATGGCTATTTTAACTCGCCAAATTAAAATTAAAAATAATTCGATGCGTTTCGAGCTGCCACGATCAAACGATAACTCCGATTGACACGAAAATTGAAATCCGGTAATAACTAACTATTACGGATCCAATGGAACTGGTTTCGTTCAATTCTGAGGCTGTTCAAAAATTGACTATTTTCACTAGTCGATTAAATATTAAAATATTCAATTTTCACAAATTAACTTTTAATTCGATTTTAAAAGTTCTAAAATATCGTTCTAACTTCAATATGATAAAATAAAATTTTACAAATCATTTTCAATCATATTTAACCCAATTTTCAATTATTTCCATAATTTAACATATTAAATTATCGATTTAATCATCCAATTAAATCCAATTATTCAAAATAAAATTTATTCGACTAATAAATTCACTTATTAATATTTAAAATTAATTAAATATTCAAATTTTAATTAATAAAATTCCTGGGTCGTTACAATCTTCCCCCCTTAAAAGAATTTCGTCCTCGAAATTATAAGTAAGAAAAGTTACAGAATCTATTAACTTTCCCAAAATTCATAGTTAAATTTCTTATAATAACTTACTAAGTTTTCTAATCATACTTAGTTATCTTTTCAAAAACAACTACTATTGTTTAACTTTCAATTTCAAATAAAAGTTATAGTTTTCAAAATTTTTCAATTTTTCTCAAATTTTTTCTAACGCCTTAAATTTCCGGAAAAAATTCGCCATAGTCTCCTTTGCGCGGCTCGATCCGAAAAAAAATGACAGTATATATATCACAAATATACATCTCATCAAATAATGAGGCATCCCGAAGGGAAAAAGTATAAAAGTACGATATGTAATCCGAGATATGTACCTTATATTTTATTAGCGAGCATATACGGCTAATATAGCGCGAAAGCGAGCTCCAAATGCGAAGCAAACGCGATCCGCACCTACTAAACACTCAACAAACAACATGGGAACATGTATATATGAAAATAATATCAGTATACAACATATAGCAACATAATAACTTATATATGCCAACATAGCAAATGCAATAAAAGCAATCAATTCAACCATCAACCAACTATAATCCATAACCAATAAATATTCATTCATATTCTCTTGTTTAACACTGTTACATGTTATATTTACCGTTATCTGATTTCCTTATTTAAGGATTGTATAGGTGAATTTATTTTGGCTGTCGTTTAATTGTTATTTAATTATTATTGCTTTCGTGCATTAATAACTGAGTTTGAATTAGTCTGATCCATGTATTATTTTCTTTTGAATTTAATACTCGGGTCAGACCGAGTTATTACAGGTTGTAGATATCCTGCTTTGGGTTGCTACTTGAGCTATGAAGTCTTTTCATATCTTTTGGAGTAGTCGTCGTCATTTTATTGTAGTCAGTGTATTTGTATAGGATGATATATATTCATGTATATTATTCACGATAATGTACTTGTATATGTAACTTCCTAAGTCGATAGTTGTAGTTGTATCATATGTATGGTATCACATGTATTGTAACTGACTTCAGTTATATATATATGTATATATATGAGACTTTTCATTATCTGCGTGCTGCATTTAGCTGATCTGTGTTATTATATATATATATTGTCCTAAACTATTATGAACCATCTTAGTTCGTTTTATACTGGAATTTGATACGTCGATGGGAGTAAATAAATAAGAGATGAAAAATAAAAATATATACCACTCCTATCGAGGTAACTAATACTAGTGTAAGGCCTAACTACGGATGGCAGCTCCTATCCAGCCTTATTCTTCGTAATAACAGACAGTGTTTCTTTTAATACTCTTTGTTATTGTGAGCATAGAGGTGGGGCGTCACAGTTGGTATCAAAACTTGAGGTTTATGGACATAATATAAAGCATAACTTAGATGGAACATGTGTTACAACTATTTCTCGATGTTTTTATTGTGTCTTGAGTCAAAACTAAAGTTTTGAAATTATGTTGAAATTTTTAAATATCTTTATTTAAAAATAAAAGGGAAATTGTGTTTTGATGATTGAGTAATTTGTGTCGGTTTATCAGAGTGCGCAGCGGAAACACTAAGACTGTCTTCGCTGAGTACAGCTGATAACCCTTTTGATTTAAAAATCAAAATATGAAATTGAAATAAATTTCATCTGTTGTTTGCATAGCTGTGTTTAATTTGTTTTCTTTGAAAATTTCGAATCCGATTTGAGGATCCGAAGCGGTTGCAGTTATGTGAATTTGTTGAGATTTTTGCTGTTTTGAATTATCTTCATTGAAGATATATTCGAATGATTTCTCTGTTCAATTTGTAGTATACGTGTAAATTTGAGTTGCACGTTACTGCATTAGTTTTACGTTGAACCGGTGTTTGGTTTTAAACGTATTTTGTTGCTGTTATTTTTATAACGGGATTTTCACACTGGTGCTAAGTTTTTGAAGCACGGTGTTTTGTTGACATTTTTAATGAATGAAAATTCACTGGTATTATGTTTTGATGCAAATTATTTTGATGACATTTTGACGTTTAAAATTGCTGTCGCTTTGACTTCAGTAACCGTCAAATTTTAAAGTGGATTTTCAAGCGTTTATCCCATAATGCTGATTTTGTTGTCCGTTTTTACGGTATTTTGAGAAGTGCACTTTCCTTTTCGAAGTTGCTACTGATGTTGCTGTTTTAATCACGTGTTTTAAAAACTGTTTCAAAATAAAAATTGTTTTCAAAATTTTTACAGTTTAGGATTTCAAAAGAATGAGGAAGCGATTTAAACGTTTAGGCAAAATCGAGGACTATGACCCCTTTCTTTTACTGATTCGCTTAATCCGGACTTGTCCATTTGAGAATGTAAATTATTACTTTTATAAAATAATGAAATTGTTTTCAGTTTGTGCTTTCAAAAGAATGAGGAAGCGATTTAAACGTTTCAGCAAAATCGAGGACTATGACCCCTTTCTTTTATTGATTCGCTTAATTTCGGACTTGTCCGTTTGAGAACGTAAAATGTTATTTATTTAAAATACACAATTTTGCACTTTAAAGGAAACGATGAAGAGAATCAAACGATTTAGTAAAACACGTGGTATGGGACATGTGCGTTTGCTATTTCGGTTAATTTCGGACTCGTTAATTGAAATATTTGCTGTTTTGATGATTTTGATGATTTTCGTGAGCTTTCGAGCCACTATGTTGGGCCTTCGGGTCATATGTTGGACCTTTGGGTCAATACCAGTACTAGACCTTCGGGTCATTTGTTGGACCTCCGGGTCATTTGTTGGGCACTAAAATTATGTTGATAGTACTTGGTAGGCTTCGGCCATTTGTTGATGCACATGCACCGTAGCTTAAAAACTCGTCATCCAATGAGATCGATCCAACCTTTTATGTTGATTTTCTAGATTATCTTAATTGATTTCTAGATATTTGTTGTTTCCAATTATCTGCAGGTAATTGGATATTTGTTGATATGAGTTCTAATTATCTTTGTGGATAATTAGATATTTGTTGTTTCTGATTATCGTTTTTGATAATCGGATATTTGTTGATTTGAGATTTCTGATTATCGTTTGTGATAATTAGATATTTGTTGATTTGAGATTTTTGATTATCGTTTGTGATAATTAGATATTTGTTGATTTGAGATTTTTGATTATCATTTGTGATAATTAGATATTTGTTGATTTGAGATTTCTGTTTATCGTTTTTGATAATTAGATATTTGTTGATTTGAGATTTCTGATTATCGTTTTTGATAATTAGATATTTGTTGATTTGAGATTTCTGATTATCGTTTTTGATAATTAGATATTTGTTGATTTGAGATTTCTGATTATCGTTTGTGATAATTAGATATTTGTTAATTTGAGATTTCTGATTATCGTTTGTTGTAATTAGATATTTGTTGATTTGAGATTTCTTATTATCGTTTGTGATAATTAGATATTTGTTGATTTGAGATTTCTGATTATCGTTTGTGATAATTAGATATTTGTTGATTTGAGATTTTTGATTATCGTTTTTGATAATTAGATATTTGTTGATTTGAGATTTTTGATTATCGTTTTTGATAGTTAGATATTTGCTGATTTGAGATTTCTGATTATCGTTTGTGATAATTTGATATTTGTTGATTTGAGATTTCGGATTATCGATTTTGATACTTAGATATTTGTTGATTTGAGATTTCTGATTATCGTTTTTGATAATTAGATATTTGTTGATTTGAGATTTCTGATTATCGTTTTTGATAATTAGATATTTGTTGATTTGAGATTTCTGATTATCGTTTGTGATAATTAGATATTTGTTGATTTGAGATTTCTGATTATCGTTTGTGATAATTAGATATTTGTTGATTTGAGATTTTAGATTATCGTTTTTGATAATTAGATATTTATTGATTTGAGATTTCTGATTATCGTTTTTGATAATTCGATATTTGTTGATTTGAGATTTCTGACTATCGTTTTTGATAATTGGATATTTGTTGATTTGAGATTTCTGATTATCGTTTTTGATAATTGGATATTTGTTGATTTGAGATTTCTGATTATCGTTTGTGATAATTAGATATTTGTTGATTTGAGATTTCTGATTATCGTTTGTGATAATTAGAAAATTGCTAATTTTGCTGATTATAGGATTTTCTATTCTCTAATTGATTCTAGATTATGTTGATTATATTAAGTTGCTGTTTTCTGAATTATCTATTTATAATTAGATTTTGATGAGAAATTGTGAATTTCTTTTATGAAATTAAAAGATTTCTTTGGTGTTTATATTCTCGACCTTTATTTTTCTAGCTTAATCAGTTTATGTTAGAAAAATAATTGTTATTGACGCCTTTAATTATGAAAATTGCGGAGACGCAATTTTTATAAGGAGGGGAGTCTGTAACAACCCGGAATTTTACAGCAATTAATTATCGTTGTTTGACGATTAATCTGTTGGTTAATTGCTGTTGGAAGTTATTAAATCAGGTTTAAATTCTTTTAAAATTTGATGAAGGGTAAGCAGGCTTCTAATCATCTTGGCCCATGTTTTGTGGTGTTGTGATATTAAAAATGACCGGTGCTCGTTCTTTTTCCCTCCATCCAATTTTTGCTAGCCCTAATTAAAACAAACGAAAATGGTGGCTCTGTAGTTTTCTTCGTTCGAAAAAAATTAGGGTTTGTGAATTTGAGCTTCGACGATCTGAAGGGGGGGAAGCGAAGGACATCAGCCACGACGTCGAATTCGCACTCTTTGAATGAGGTGAGTGACCCTCACATCTAATTCAATCCTATACTTCGGTAGTCGATTTTGTTTCGCTGTTGATTTCTCATTGACTTTATGCGATTACATAACTTAAAAATGTTTTCGGCCATTCGATTTCATTGAACTGCATTTGATGATTTCTGACTTTGTTCTATGATTTCATGAATTCTTAATGGCTTCGGCTTCCACTTTGATTTTGCTAAAATACTTTGCGGTTGCCTTTGGTTTTGCTGAGGTGTTTTGAACTGCGGCTTGATATTGATTCTGTTCTGGTGACTGCGGCATATGTTGGTTCGCACAGTAGTGACTTTGTACATTTCTCTTTTGATATTGGCCTCAAACTTGATTTTTGTGAAAACTAATTTGAGATAAAAATTTCACTTTCATGTTTTTCATGAACTGAGACCCTGCTTTATATGTTGATTTCCTTGGACTCCGGTCTGTAGCAACGGCTTGTTCATGTGTCTTCGACTGTGACTACTGATAACACTGGTTTTGGGAAATTCCTGATGGTGTTGTATTCATAGTAGTTTCATTTTGTTCTTAAGCATTATATTTTAGTTGTTGTTGAGGTTGGCTTCGGTCTTGTCAACTCGATCCAATTGCACAGTTGCATGGATTTGATATTATCGTTTTAATGTTGTTGATGTTGCATGATTACTGGCCTTAAACCATTTCACTTTACTGGTCTGCGTATATGAAGTGCTCACTGACCTGAGTTATTGCATTGGTTATCCACTTGACTTGATTGAGCTCATACTTGTGTCACACTAATCTGGTCACTGCACACATGTTCACCGCGTAGTTCACTATATAGATTCGTATCCGCAGTTTGTGTACTTGTTAATTACTGCATTAGTTTGTAAACTGTGTTGAAGTCACTTGGCTTCGACATCCTTGGACACTTGATATACTAGCTGCCTTGACTGGGTTCACAGTGTTCACAGTGTTGCTCTTTGTACCTTGCTGTTCCACTGGTACATGTTTGGTTCAACACTTTTCTATTATTTCTTGGGTATTGAACTGTTTCATGCTTCATGCGAGTCCTTGAGCATTGCAATTGAGTTGAGTTGACTTTGCTTGTATTTTGTTTGTAGCCATTTCATTGTTGTGGCTATACACATCATATTTTGATTCGAAGTTTAGTGTAAGTGTAAGTACATGTGAAGGCTTCTTCATTTTTGTTGTACGTAAGTGCAAATTGAGTTTGCATGCATGTATCTCGTGCGCCTGGAACCTTGAGTGCATATTATTTTGTTACAGACCATATATGTATAATAGCATGCATGTGAACCATTTTGGGTTGGAGCATAATGTTTATTAATGGTTTTGCCTCAATGTCATTTGTTGAAGTTGGGTTGACCTTTTTCTGCCCTTATTCATTGGTTTGCACTACTTCATCATGTCACGATTTTCAATTGAGTCTGGGGTGTTATCTCGAAGTCTGTACATTGCCATGTTGTGTTTGTATCCATACTTGACTGGATATTGAACTTTATTGGTGGTTCAGAGTTGTTGCAGTCTCTGTTTCTGTTGGTTGAATTGAACTCTGGTCGAGGCTTGATCTTATGTCTTGACCTTTTCGCATTTTGTGGTAGTTGGTGCTTTCTTGAACCTTGCAGTCTTGTTGTACATGATTGCATTTTTGAATCTGGGTAGCTTGTCAATGTGTTGCACTTGCTTGACCCAGTTTGGTAGTTTCCTATTTGCTGTGCACTTTTTGTGTCCTTACTTTGTGCACTTGGTCATTCGAGTCGAGTTGCATTGTAGTTGTGTTGAGTCATGTTAGCCGTGACTTGACCTCTGTAGTTTCGACTTGCTGTTAATATTGGAGTTGTGAGGACATCATATACTATAGCGGCGAGGCAGTGCACGCGAGCGTGTACTGCAGCCACACGGTATTGCTTTTATTGATATTCTATTTTGCTTTTGATTTATTGATCTTTTGCATATTCCATATGCTGTTGTGGCGAGGTAGTACATGCGTGCGTGTACTGCAGCCCTATCCGAGTTGACATTTTAATTGATATTTCAATTGTTTGAATTGTTTCGTATATCCAATTCAATATATTTTGAATCGTATTTTGATTTGGTTTAATTTGAGGATTTTGTTGATATCTAATTATCTTTTTGATAATTAGATTATGAGTTTCTAATTATTTATTTAATAATTAGATTTTGTTGTTAATTGTCGTTTAGACAATTCTGTTGTTTTCTAAATTACCTTCGTTGATAACCCTTTCATTTATCTTCGTTGATAATTTGAATTTGTTGGTTTGTTGTTTAACACTGTTACGTGTTATATTTACCGTTATCCGATTTTCTTATTTAAGGATTGGATAGGTGAATTTATTTTGACAGTCGTCTAATTGTTACTTAATTATTATTGCTTTCGTGCATTAATAACTGAGTTTGAATTAGACTGACCCGTGTATTATTTTCTTTTGAATTTAACACTCGGGTCAACCGAGTTATTACATGTTGTAGATATCCTGCTTTGGGTTGCTGCTTGAGCTATGAAGTCTTTTCATATCTTTTGGAGTAGTCGTCGTCATTTTATAGTAGTCAGTGTATTTGTATAGGATGATATATATTCATGTATATTATTCATGATTATGTACTTGTATATGTAACTTCCTGAGTCGACAGTTGTAGTTGTATCATATGTATGGTATCACATGCATTGTAACTGACTTCAGTTATATATATATATATATATATATATATGAGACTTTTCATTATCTATGTTCCGCATTTAGCTGATCTGTGTTATTATTATTATTATATATATATTGTCCTAAACTATTATGAACCATCGTAGTTCGTTTTATACTAGAATTGGATACGTCGATGGGAGTAAATAAATAAGAGATGAAAAATAAAAATATATACCACTCCTATCGAGGTAACCAATACTAGTGTAAGGCCTAACTATGGATGGCCGCTCCTATCCAGCCTTATTCTTCGTAATAACAGACAGTGTTTCTTTTAATACTCTTTATTATTGTGAGCATAGAGGTGGGGCGTCACAAATATTAAATTTCATTCATTTGCAATTAATCTAATTATTAAATTTAAATTCCAACAAATGAATAAATCTTGATTTTCCATTCTTTAAATCAACCAATTGTCATATTATAAATAGAATTAACATTATTTCCAATTATTTCTTTAATTTATACTAACATTAATTTTATCAAATTGCCATTTATTACGTTTTATTTCATAAATTAATGTATTTCCAATTTATCAATTACAATCAGTTATAATCTTACAATTAGTTCAATTAATTGGGTCTACGCCATATTAGTTATTTATCAACTTGTATTAACATTATTATCTTTATTTTAGTGATTTCATTATTAAATTACAGATTTGCTTATTTTCTTTTCGAGTTAAATTACTAAAACTTATTAAATTAACAAAATTTAACTATCGAAAATTATGGGTCGTTACAAATTAGTTAGTCAATAAATTAATTAGTCAATAGATGTATAAATAAGGAGAGAAAGTCCTTCCGTTAATTAATTGATTTTATAATACGAATAAAGAAAGGATTGTTAAGGGTGATTAATTCGAGCAAGGAAAATTATAAAAACCAAAATCACAGTTATCTATTTGCATAGAATATAAATGATGGATATTTCAAAAGATTTCAAGACAACCGGGCAATTAATTTGTTTACTCCTCAAATAATTTCTTCATTTTGTAGTCGTTCATTTTCATAGTGTGTATGAGAGAGCACCCATCATTATCATATACTTCTGTAAATCCTAATTTCTGCAGCCAAATCAAATTAGAAGTTCAAGCGCAAACAATTCTTTGAAGAAACTGTTCATTCAATTTGTATTTAAAGGTCCGGGGACGTAGGCAATTTGGTCGAACCACATTAAATCTTTGTATTCTCCACTCTTCTATTAGCGACGTTAAACGTGTTTTCTACTCTTCTATTGGTCATGTAAAATCTTTATGTTCTCCACTCTTTTATTTTTCTTTTTCGATGATTATTGTTCATTGAATGGATGCTTGATACTAATCGACAAGCAAGATTTTTTCGGTTTCTTTGCAGAAGGATAACTATTCTAGATGGGTTTAGCATTAGTGAAAATTAATTAAAATTTTGCACAAAGTAGACATATAAAATCATATTTAGACTTGCTTCTTCTCCTATTAAGGAAGAGTTAGCACTGCAATCATGCTTATACATTTGGTAGACTACCACTCTACATCAAGTGAGAGCTATGTCCACTTTCATACATCATACTAACTAATATCATACATCAAAAGAGCTGCATAGTCTAATGGGCATCCCTATAGGGCCACTACCACATAGGGGCCCTAAAAATATCATGTGTGATCTAAACCACTCGTACATCTACTAGACTACTTGTCTTTGTAATGTACTATAATGCAACAAACTAGCATACAAAAGCACACTGTGATGCACATACGAAAAGCATGCTACAAATGTGTAGAGAAACATGCCACTGAGTTATATAGAAACAAGCCATAATTGCATACAAATACATAAGGAATCGTGTAAAATCGTCGAGACCTTTGATGGTCAAAATGTCAAATGCAAAAAGTTTCAAACTTTCAACAACACATTTTGCTTCATTACGATACCAACAACAGAAATCTCATCAAAATCCGACTTAAAATGAAGTTATGACCAATTTTAATCTCTGTTGCCATCGCAGTCGAGGTTCTTGAAATATTACCAAATCTCAACATGTGTTCGTACTCGTCATTGGGCCGACCAATTCTAACGTTCTCATTTCACACTCTACTTAATTTTTCAAATACATCATATTTTTATTCACATTTTGCTCTTTAGGTTGCTTATGAAATAATCTAAGACTGGGTGCAGAAATAAAATAATGATGCTGTGACGACCCTGAATTTTAAGCAATATCAATTTAACAATCTATATCAATAATTAAATTGGTTTGATAATTTTTCTTTATAATTTTAATTTAGATTGATAAATTTAATCTTTTAATGGATAATAAATATTTAATCTGGCAATATTGATCTGTATCTTTCTTACAATTCAAAAATTGATAAGAATTATCTTTCAAAGCTAATAAATTTTTATTCTATTTATAATATATATATTTGATATATATTGTGAATGGAAAAATCTTTAATTTTAAATAAAAGATGAATTTTCAAATTGTAATATATATGCATGTACATGTTATAAATTGGAGTTGTTTTGAAATTTAATTTAATCCATTGATAATTTATATATGTATCAATATTGTAATTTAAAGATTTGTTTTAAAAATTAATATTTTTCAAAGGATAATTTAAGATGTGTTCAATTGTTTTCAAAATATAAGATAATTGTTTATTTTTAAATATGATAGTTTAAAAAGGATTTTAATCAAAATTTTATTTTTTTTTCTTTAAAATGCTAAAATTTAAAATGGTTATAATGGAATATATAAAGTTATTAATAAACTTTCTTTTAAAATTATTTCTTAAATAATAAAGTTAAATGTTCTTGATTTTAAAATACATGTATAAGATTTATTTGTATTATAACTAGTTTTATAATATTTTCTTTAAAGATTAAATTTATTTATGCATACATAAGTATTTATTAATTTAGTGAAATAAATAAGTAAGCTTATATTAACATTTTAAATTAAATGAAAATTTATTAAAAATACTTAATAACATGTGTAAACATGTTAGGACATCTCAAAAACACATGTAAGGCAAATAAGAAATGAATAACATTTGTTCAATTTAACAACAAGTGGCAATATTTTTATTTTTAATAAATGTTTTAAGAAGAAAAATAGTTTTCTTTTCACAAACACTTTCATTCCTTTGCCCTCTTTTCTTAACTCAAACTAGAAACCATTTTTCAAAACCTGATAATGAAAACCAAAAGCAAATCTGAAGCAAAATTTAAAATCTACAAAGCTGCAATTCGAATCTACTGCAATTAAAAGTGATTTTCAAGAGCAACGTAAGTTTAAAAAATCAAATTGAAGCATGCATTCAATTTCAACAGAAAGAAAATCAAAAGCTTTTTCAGATCTAAAGATCCAAAGCCTGGAATAAAAATTGAAACTGCTCTGCTTAAAAATAAGGTGAGTAATTTTCTTTAAAAACAGTTTGATCTGGATTTTAAATACCATGCATGTGATGATCTGTGATAAATCTTGATGTGCATAAAAATCTTTCAGTATTTATATTATTGGATTGATAGATTTGTATATATATGTGTAGTGGTCTGTGTGTATATATAGTTACTCTGTTATTTGTTCTTCCCAGTCCAGGATCAACTTTTATAAAAAAAAATTAATCTCCCAATAACAGCATCATTTGGCTTTGATGACTAAATAAAAGTTGATTGTTAATGGATGATGATTGTTTTTAAAATCATTTCAGGATTTTTATTTCAATAAATAAGTTAAAATTTTAGAATAACAGTAAATTTTTGATTCATGAAAAAAATCGATAACTTCAATTCTTGCTTTGGATTGTAAAGATGGATTAGTTGTTAAAAATGATGATTTTTAACATGCAATTCATAATTTTTAAATGGAAAATCAATTGGTAATTTGGAGGAGAAGTGTTTCGGCAATATGGTGAATTGCCGATGATCAACTTGTTGTTTTGAGTCGAATTCGTGGGTGAAGCTTGCTTTTGTGTTCTGGATGATGGGAAAATATTCATGAATTTTTCCAATGGCCGTGGTGATGGGATTTGATCGTTTTAGGGTTTAACAGTGTGTTTTGTTCGTTTGGGGTGCCGAGACTTTTGCATCGTGGAGAATGGACCGGATGCAATCGCGACGGTGGGATGTTGAGCTGGAGGTCGTGACGAGTTGATGTGGAGATCAGTGAAGTTCGACGCCGTCGTGGTGGTTGGCCGTTGGGGGGGTTTTATGGAGGTGATTAGCTGCAGTTTTTTTCGAATTTAGTTCAAATTTTATTTCGTGTAGGATTCGTGATTCTGGGTTGAGGGAATGGTCAACGTGGTCGCCGCCGACTTGGAGATGGCCGGAGGAAGGTTCGACGTTGTTTGATTCGCCGTGCAGGGTGCACCGTCTATGTTTTGTACACTGGGAATTTCGAAGATTGGGGAAGATGAGTTTCAGCTCGAAGATTCGCTCGCGTTTTCATCGTGATTAACTCGAAGTGGGTGGTATCTGAGTTTGCTTCGAGGCTGGCTCGTGTGGTTTGGGAATCGGCTCGAGTATTTTAGGCGAAGTGTTATCTGTTTTGTACTGTGTAATAATATAAGTTTTCTGATTTAAAACTTATTGAATAAATATAGATCAAGTATTAAGTTATAAAACAAGTTTTATAAAAGAAAACAAATTTTCAAAGTTAAAACTTGTTGTTTTGAAATAAAGTTAATCAAACTTTTAAAAGTATAAATTGAATTTATTTTCAAAATTTAAATTGTTAAGATGATTTCTTTGAAAGTAATTTAACTTAATTAAAATTTGAATTTCAATTTAAAAGAATGTTTTGAATTTAAATATTGAATCAAAGTTTTAAGTAAATTTTGAAAGTAATGTTTTTAAAACCAAGTTTTCAAATTATATGGAAAATGAGTAAGTTTAAATTTGATGTTAAATTATTTTATATTTCAAATTGATTTCTAAATGTTTTGTTTTCAAATAAAGTTAAAGTTATAAATTTCTAAACTCATAAAATAGTTTGTTTTAAGTTATTGAAACTTGATTTAATTCAAATAATTAACTTATGAAGATAAATAAGGGTAATTTATTTTTGTTATGAACTTAAAAGTACCTAATAAATATGATTTGTAAATAAGTAAAAATTTAATTAAGATTAATGTTTTCTTAATTAATTAAGTAGTTATTTCAAAATATAAGATGTTAACAAATTATTTAATTAATTTTAAATGATTAGTTAATTGTTTATTTAATTTTAAATAATCACTTAATCATGAATTAATTAAGTGTAATTACTAAATGAAGTAATTAATGGTGAATTTTTGAATGTAATTAAGAAAAGAGGAAATTACCTATGGAAGTAATTAGAGGAAATTACTCACAGGTGTAATTAAGTGGAAGTGATTATTGGATAATCACTTGATGTTATTAATTAAAGAATTGATTAATATAATTGTTTTGAAGTTAACTAATTATAGAGTAATTAACTAAAGAATTAAGGATTATTTAATAATGGAATTAATTATTTGTTAAGTAATTAATTAAGAGAGTAATCATCTAATGAAAGCAACTAGAAGATAATTACTTATGCAAGTAATTAAAGGTTAATTACTTAGTTAATTTTAGTTAATTAATAAATGTGATTAATTAATTAATAAATGCGATTAATTTAAGATTAATTACTAAGGGTAATTAATTAAAATGTAATTAATTAATAAAGTAATTAATTAAGGATTATTAATTAATTGATTACTTAATGAAGTAATTAAAGATTAATTAATTAAATTAATTAATCAAAGGTTAATATAATTAATTAAAAAGTTAATTAATTAAGATAAGTAATCACAAGTTGTTAATTACTGTTTATGATTAATGAGATGGTCACAAGTAATTATTTAATTTATTAAAGGGTTAATTAATTAATAAGGATCATTAGTTAATATAACTAATGAAATTAATCAAGGTTGATTGATAAAAATGATTAATTTAAGTATGATTAATTAATTGTAATTAATTAAGGTTTAATGTAATTAACCATAGTTAATTAATGGAAGTAAATAAAGGATCATTAATTATTATAATTAATGATAGTAATTAAAGGTTAATTACTGTATATGGATAAGAATAATTAATTTGTCGAAATAATTAAAGAATTGAAGGATAATTACTTGAATGTAATTAAAGGATAATTAATCAAGGGAGATTAACTAAGAAGATCATTAAGAGATTATTAATTTATTTATTTAGAATAAATTAATAAAGTAGGATTTAGGTAATCCAATTGATTAAGAGTTAATCAATTCTGCTTTTCGATGATTGGTTAATATGGATTGATTGATACTGGATGATTAATACTGGATGATTGATATTGGATGTTGATGGATGATTTGGGTATGATATCTTCGATATGTGATATGCTGCTTTGTGAGATGAATGTTTGATATGAATTATCTATTGTGATAATGTGATTCATCTATCTGTTTATATCATCCTGAATATAAGTTTAATTATTTAAACCCATAAACAACTTGGACATTAAAATGGCATTTGGTGTCGGTGAGACCAGGATCGGATTTCCATATTTGGATATCCGAAAACCACATCGATCCAAAATAAACGTTAGGTCATGAATCCAAGTGGAGCTTAGTGAAGACTCGAAGTGTAAGAACTATTCGTCAGTATAACTCTAGAGGTGATTCCGTGATGAGTTTGACGGAGATAGTACTTACAGGTTCGAGGTGGTGATTCAGAGTGCAAGGCCTATGGTCGTTGACTCTGAGGGTGATTCCAAAATGAGTGCAACGAGACAGTGCCTTCGGTTTCGTTCGAACTCGGAACGAACTTGCATGGATTGAATGCTTTCAGAACATCGTCAGGTGGACGGCGAGCATTCTAAGATAGATGTGTTCTATAAAGGTAATCGCAGCCTCAAGCCTCATCAACCGGAAATGGCTAAAACAGGGGAGGTGCAGCAAGGCTAGGTGGGTAGCACCCATTTCTGGGCGAGGTCGTTCCTGTCTAGATGTCCCTTTTATTTCGGCTTTGTGGGTGGTTGGTCGCGCCAATCACGGGATGATCTTACTCGGGACTGTTCAGTAAGGAATGGTCCCGGCTTTGTGATGCAGGGGATTGGGAGTAATCCTCGGTACTGTTGTGACGCCCCACCTCTATACCCACGCTAGCCAAGAACACTCCGGAGTAGTGCTGTCAACTAGCACGGAGAATGAGGCTGTTGAGGAGCGACCATCCATGTAATTGCTTATCACACGGTGGCTATAAATAATCTTCGGAAACAAACATAGAAATAATCATATCACAAATCAGTCACAGATATCCATATCACAAAGGCGGAAGAAGATATGAATATATAACTAACACATGAAAGTGTACATCAGAGTAGTGGTCAATAAGATCCACGATAATACAAAAGAATAGCAACACGTGCTATACAAAAGAATACTACTATGAGTCTATATCTCAAGTGTATACAACAAAAACTGCTAATCTAAACAGTTAGCCAAAAGTAAGAGTGATGAATCCCTGGGAAGAAGTCAAGCAGAAGCACCTGTAACATCTCGGTCTGACCCGAGTATTATTTAAGAAAATAATAAACGGATCAGTCTAGCTATAAATATCAGATGACATGATATAACATAAAAGATATGGCATAAACATAAACATCCATAACGACATACCACTATAAGTATGTAAATAATGATCAACGGAAGATCAATCAATAAGAGATAATCAATATCACAAGAATCTTCTCAAAGATTCGAAGGGGGCATCATACCCTAAACTTGTACTCATAACAAGTCAATGACATAAATTCCAGAAATCAACATGAGAAATCCAGAAATCATAAAAAGGGAAAGAGGCCTATCACATGACGGTCCGAAGACCAAGGGGAGCTACCCCGCATGTGTGAATGGAATCACACAGATTGAGGTCAAGACTAACCAAAAAGCAGAAAGGTATGTGTGAATGGAGTCACACAAGTGGTGTCTAGTCTAACCTTGCAATGAAAGAGACATCGCGCAATTGCTAGTCTAATTCATAAAGCGATCATCAAGATCAACGAGAAGTGTCAATTACACTAAGCTAGTAAATATAGAAATTTAGCTTCATGTCCCATAACCACTTGCTTAACTTAAATATTTACGAACAAACTGTAAATCTTCACTAATAAAATTGTCACAAGAGGTTCAATCGAACAAGTCCAAGAATTAACCGACGAAGTGAACGCAAGCGTTTCATACCACTTGTTTTACTAAGTCGTTTAATTAGATTTCTCATCCGAGTGAGGTAAAGGCTTGTATATACTAATAGATTGGAAAACGGTTTAAGAAAAGAGCTTTGTTATTAAAAATAGAGTTGAAATTGTTTGTTAAAAGAGTTTTGATATTTACTACTAGTATTGAAACCTTTATATTATAAAGTGACAAAACACATAAGCAAGTGTAGAAACAATCAGTCACAAAGATCGCATACGGAGATGCGGATAAAATCCCAGGAAATCAGCTCAATGTTTTTCAGATAAGATCCCCTACGGAGGGGGGGTCCAGGGGGGGTGGCAACCCCCCAAGGTGGGGGTGCGGGGGCAATGCCACCGCTTACGGGGTTCGACCTGCCCGGTCAGGTCGCGGGGGTCCAGGGGGCAGCGCCCCCGGCGGGGTGCGGGGCAGCGCCCCGACCAAAACGGTACGACCTAGTGAAGATAAAATGATGTCTAACGACCTAAGGACTCAAGGGTCTAACGACCTAACGACTCAAGGGTCATACGACCTAACGACTCAAGGGTCTAACGACCTAACGACTCAAGGGTCATACGACCTAACGACTCAAGGGTCTACGACTCAGCGACTCAAGGGTCCAACGACTCAGCGACTCAAGGGTCCAACGACTCAGCGACTCAAGGGTCCAACGACTCAGCGACTCAAGGGTCCAACGACTCAGCGACTCAAGGGTGAACGACTCAGCGACTCAAGGGTCCAACGACTCAGCGACTCAAGGGTGAACGACTCAAGGGTCCAACGACTCAGCGACCCAAGGGTGAACGACTCAGCGACTCAAGGGTCCAACGACTCAGCGACTCAAGGGTGAAAGACTCAGCGACTCAAGGGTCCAACGACTCAGCGACTCAAGGGTGAACGACTCAGCGACTCAAGGGTCCAACGACTCAGCGACTCAAGGGTGAAAGACTCAGCGACTCAAGGGTCCAACGACTCAGCGACTCAAGGGTGAACGACTCAGCGACTCAAGGGTCCAACGACTCAGTGACTCAAGGGTGAACGACTCAGCGACTCAAGGGTCCAACGACTCAACGACTCAAGGGTGAACGACTCAGCGACTCAAGTGCAGAAAATTCAACAAAACGCTAAAAATTGGAGTTTTTTGCCAATCCAATCCAAACCAAATGCTAACATGCATGCAAAAATGATAGGGAATCATTCCCAACAGTCCAATATAGTTATAGGCTAGAATTGTGAGATAAAAATCTCACCTTTGCACTAAAATTTATGAAGATGAAGCTTGAAAGCAAGGAGAAGCAATCCAAAGCTTGAATCCAATATCTTCTACTTGAATTTGGAGTTGAATGATGGAGTTGCAATTGAATTTGAGCTTGGAGTTTTAATTTCCCATTCTCTTCACCATTAATGCCAAAGCTTGAGTTAGTTAGGAAATTTATGAAGAGTGAGGAGAAGAGGGTTGGAACTTGGGCTTAATAGGCTAAACTAACCCAAAGTCCAAAGCGGGAAAAGTTAGTGAAATTTCACTAACTCCAAACCTATCGATGTTTATACTTAAAAAGTTGTAAACGACATTTCGAACTCAATGGAAGTGGTCTCGAGTCCTAATTTGACCGTTTGCAAAAAGTAGTTTTTCGGACCAAAATCCGATTAACGATTTAATATTTAAATAAAAATATTTAAATGTAAACTCGATAAATATGCGGGTTGTTACAACTGTGATCTAGCCCACGTACCGTGACGAGCGGTACCCCGGTATCCCTGCCATTGATGGAAACCCATTCTTCCTACGAGACCCTACAATTTTTTTTGTATTACCCACTTTTGTGGCTAGTAGCTGGAATTTAATGAATGTAACAATTTCGGCTATTTCTTATTTACTTGAAAACCCTAGACATTATTATAATATCATTGGATTTCCTATCAAATGTTTTGGTTAGCGTAAGGTAAAAACTTTTCCATGTTTATGTGTGGGAAGTCTTACGTGATACCTTTCCTTTTCAAAGGATTTTCTAAAGTTAAGCAATTTTAACCCGTTTACTCACACCAGACCCCTGTCTGACATGAGTGTTTATTTTCTGTTTTATTAAACTCTTGGGTACTCATATTATGTATGAGTAGTCGAGGGATTCAGGTTTGCTTGACGAATTCTGGAGGAGTTTTGGAGAAGGAGGCTTCCACGTGTAGATATATTATGGTTCCGCTGTGTTTGTATGATATTTGTATCTTGTGTACTTGAGTTGTATAGTTAGACAGATGTTTATAACTGTCTAATATGTGTTGTTTTAGTTGTGTACTCTGATGAAATATGATACTATGTTATATTTTATGTGGTATATTATATTATTCGTTCCGCTGTGAGTTATCCGATGTTGTTGTGTTTCTTTTGTCTTATCTTTTTCTTCTTCTATCCCTTTCTTTCTTAATTAGTGACGCGTCTTTCTGGAGATAGAAAGTCGGGTCGCTACAGGTTGGTAATAGAGCATTAGGTTGAGTGAATACCTAGGCTCTAGAGTGGTGTCTTTCTTGAGAGAGAGTACTTGTAATTTTTATATATAACTATATATTTATATCTATATCTACCTAAATCTTTTGGGTTATCTGTTCGAATTTTCCAACATAAGTTTTAGAGGTAGATGGAGCAGTGGTGTGTGTGTAACACGACTGCCACTGATGGAAGAGCTCCATATGTTGAGGTTGTATGTGTTTTTATCGAGACCGTAGACCTAATACCGTTTCGAGTGAGATATGTAGCTTGGAGTAAGGATTTCTCTGATATCCGAAGGAAATCCTATAAAAGATTCGGAGTCCACCTTTGAAGTGTAAGTTTGGATATATCGGAAGTGCAGAAGTAAGTGATGATATCTTGATAACTGCGTGATGAGATGCAGTATCCATGGATATTTCAGAAGATGTTTTCTCTTGAAGCAGTTTTAGAAGTAGTTAAGGAGTAGTCTTTACCTGTCGCAGGGAAGACTCGTCTGTAAAGAAGTTGTTTGGATCTTTAGCAAGGAGGTTGGCTGTTTTGGAATATGAGACTAAGGTCTATAAGTTGCTTCGCTTCGGCATGATCTCATTTGTCATTCCTTAAGGAGAGCTAGATGTTGATGCTTGGTTTGGAGCCCGAATTTCTTGAGAGGTTGTCTGCCATCTCGAAGGTCAGTTGTGTAGTTTGTTGATAGTTTTGGTTTTCGAGGAGCCTTTGGATTAGAAGTCTTTGGTTAGCTGTGGAAGCGGTGCAACTCGAAGTGTTCGGTGTGCTGACAAGAAGGTCTTTTAGCTTCGCAGTATCATCGATGTAGAGTTTGGAAGCAGCAGTGTGGCTCGTTTCTCCGATGGTTCAGGAATCTTTGTGGTTCTTCTTAGCAGTCCGGGCAGATGGTGAAGGTTTTCTTGAAGAGTTAACCTTGTTTGGAAAAGCTTAAAAGCTGTTCTAATTGGTAAAGAGAGGATGGTTTCTTTGGAATCCGAACTAGGTAGGATCGCAAAAATGACTTGCGATTAGTTTGGGAATTTTTTTCTTAGGCAATCTTTTGTTTGAGACCGAGGGTTCTCATGTGGAAGTAGGAGCTACTGATGTAGTCAGAAGTTTGTCTACATCTGGACTTGAGTTCACCATACTGTTTTGGTTCCAGAAGCGATACTGGTGGTTAGCCTAGTAGTAGAGTTGGTGTAGCAGCTCAGAAATTTTTGGAGTTTGGATTGGTCAGATCTAGTTTTTGAGTTGGAATTCTACTGTAAGGTTGTGTGACGGAGTCAGATGGGTCACAAAGATTTTATGGATTTGATGAACAAAGTGTCCCTGATATATTGGATAAGTTTGTACTTGTGTTCATCAACAGTACTCTCATCTATTTCAGAATCAGAGTTGTGCAGCGGAAGCGAGGTAGCAGCTATGCAAGGAAGGAAGCAAGTTCAGTTTGCTATTGCTTGGGAAGTAGAGCTTGTGTTCTGGATTTCGACGGATCTTGGAAGATTTTTCTGCAGGATAGGATCCAGAAACTGGTTTTCTTTGGTCTAGTTGTTTCTGGAAGTATCAGCATAGGTTGAGCTGATCAGGAAGAAGATTAGCTGCCTAGGATTGTCTGTTGAGTCATGCTGATATGAGATAAGGAATTTGGAATTCGAAGTTGGAATCTTCATTGTTGTTAAGATTTCTCTGGTTAAGAGAGCAGTAATTGGATAAGATTGGATGGCTAGTTCCGAGGCATTTGAGATTTCTTATCTGTGTTCTGATTGGATAAGATTGAATGGCCAGTATGGATAGCTGAAATTCATTGTATTTCACGTATCTCTGAGGGAGTACGTGTATGATTCATCATTGGTTGTAGAATCTACAGTCCAGTTGGATTTGGAAATTGTGCTAGACTTGAGTATAGTCTGATGTTCTGTTCAGATTGGTGGATCTAGAGATGAGAGGAGCTTTGGATTTTGGTGGTGTAGTTAGTTTAGCTTCTGTAGAGCGAATCTCTCGGTGGTTTTTACTTGGGAAACTCTAGATAGTATTAGAGCTTTATTCTGATTTGTGTCAGGATAATTAGTTAAGCATGTTTGTTTGATTGATTGCTTTGGTTGTTAGTAACTAGATGATAGGTATGCTTTGCTGTTTGAAATTGAAATCTTTGCTGGGTTATTAAATTACCTTTGCTTTTAAATTTCGGGGACGAAATTCTTTTAAAAGGGAAGGAATGTGACGACCCGGAATTTTAGGCAATATCAATTTAATAATCTGTATTAATAATTAAATTGGTTTGATAATTTTTCTGTATAATTTTAATTTTAGATTGATAAATTTAATCTTTAAAGGTTAATAAATATTTAATCTGGTCATATTGATCAGTATCTTTCTTACAATTTAAAAGTTGATAAGAATTATCTTTCAAAGCTAATAAAATTTTATTCTATTTATAATATATATATATTTGATATATATTGTGAATGGGAAAATCTTTTGTTTTAAATAAAAGATGAATTTTCAAATTGTAATATATATGCATGTATATGTTATAAATTGGAGTTGTTTTGAAATTTAATTTAATCCATTGATAATTTATATATGTATGAATATTGTAATTTAAAGCTTTGTTTTAAAAATTAATATTTTTCAAAGGATAATTTAAGATGTATTCAATTGTTTTCAAAATATAAGTCAATCGTTTATTTTTAAATATGATAGTTTAAAAAGGATTTAATCAAAGTTTTGTTTTTGTTTTCTTTAAAGTGCATAAATTTAAAATGGTTATAAATGTATATATAAAGTTATTAATAAACTTTCTTTTTAAAATTATTTCTTAAACAATAAAGTTAAATGTTCTAGATTTTAAAATACATGTATAAGATTTATTTGTATTATAACCAGCTTTATAATATTTTCTTTAAAGATTAAATTTATTTATGCATACATAAGTATTTATTAATTTAGTGAAATAAATAAGTAAGCTTATATTAACATTTTAAATTAACGAAAATTTATTAAAATTACTTAATAACATGTGTAAACATGTTAGGACATCTCAAAAACACATGTAAGGCAATTAAGAAATGAATGGCATTTGTTCAATTTAACAACAAGTGGCAATATTTTATTTTTATTTTTAATAAAATTTTTAAGAAGAAAACTAGTTTTTTTTCACAAACACTTTCATTCCTTTGCCCTCTTTTCTTAACTCAAACCATAAACCATTTTTCAAAACCTGATAATGAAAACCAAAAGCGAATCTGAAGCAAAATTTAAAATCTGCAAAGCTGCAATTCAAATCTACTACAATTCAAAGGGATTTTCAAGAGCAACAACAAGTTTAAAAACATCAAATTGAAGCATGCATTCAATTTCAACAGAAAGCAAATCAAAATCTTTTTCAGATCTAAAGATCCAAGGCCTGGAATAAAAATTGAAACTGCTCTGCTTAAAAATAAGGTGAGTAATTTTCTTTAAAAACAGTTTGATCTGGATTTTAAATACCATGCATGTGATGATCTGTGATAAATCTTGATGTGCATAAAAATCTTTCAGTATTTATATTATTGGATTGATAGATTTGTGTATATATATATGTGTGTGTGTAGTGGTCTGTGTATATATATTGTTACTTTGTTATCTGTTCTTCCCAGTCTAGGATCAACTTTTATAAAAAAAAAAAATCTCCCAATAACAGCATCATTTGGCTTTGATGATTAAATATAAATTGATTGTTAATGGATGATGATTGTTTTTTAAATTATTTCAGGATTTTTATTTCAATAAATAAGTTAAAATTTAAGAATAACAGTAAATTTTTGATTCATGAAAAAAATCGATAACTTTAATTCTTGCTTTGGATTGTACAGATGGATTAGTTGTTAAAAATGATGATTTTTAACATGCAATTCATAATTTTTAAATTGAAAATCAATTAGGAATTTGGAGGAGAAGGGTTTCGGCAATATGGTGAATTGCCGATGATCAACTTGTTGTTTTGAGTCGAATTCACGGGTGAAGCTTGCTTTTGTGTTGTGGATGATGGGAAAAATATTCATGAATTTTTCCAATGGCCGTGGTGATGGAATTTGATCGTTCTAGGGTTTAACAGTGTGTTTTTTCGTTTGGGGTGCCGAGACTTTTGCGTCGTGGAGAATGGACTGGAAGCAATCGCGATGGTAGGATGTTGAGCTGGAGGTCGTGACAAGTTGATGTGGAGGTCAGCGAAGTTCGACGCCGTCGTGGTCGTTGGCCGTGGGTGGGGGGAGGGGGTTTATGGAGGTGATTAGCTGCAGTTTTTTACGAATTTAGGTAGAATTTTGTTTCGATGTGGGATTCGTGATTCTGGGTTGAGGGAATGGTCTACGTGGTCGTCGCCGACTTGGAGATGGCCGGAGGAAGGTTCAACGTTGTTTGGTTCGTCGTGCAGGGTGCACCGTGTACGTTTTGTACACTAGGAATTTTGAAGATTGGGGAAGACGAGTTTCAGATTGAAGATTCGCTCGTGTTTTCATCGTGATCAACTCGAAGTGGGTGGTATCTGAGTTTAGGCGAAGTGTTATCTGGTTTGTACTGTGTAATAATATAAGTTTTCTGATTTAAAACTTATTGAATAAATATAGATCAAGTATTAAGTTGTAAAACAAGTTTTATAAAAGAAAACAAAATTTCAAAGTTAAAAACTTGTTGTTTTGAAATAAAGTTAATCAAACTTTTAAAAGTATAAATTGAATTTATTTTCAAAATTTAAATTGTTAAGATGATTTCTTTGAAAGTAATTTAACTTAATTAAATTTTGAATTTCAGTTTAAAAAGAGTGTTTTGAATTTAGATATTGAATCAAAGTTTTAAGTAAATTTTTAAAGTAATGTTTTTAAAACCAAGTTTTCAAATTATACGGAAAATGAATAAGTTTAAATTTGATGTTAAATTGTTTTAAATTTCAAATTGATTTCTAAATGTTTTGTTTTCAAATAAAGTTAAAGTTATAATTTTGTAAACTCATAAAATAGTTTGTTTTAAGTTATTGAAATTTGATTTAATTCAAATAATTAACTTATGAAGATAAATAAGGGTAATTTATTTTTGTTATGAACTTAAAAGTACCTAATAAATATGATTTGTAAATAAGTAAAAGTTTAATTTAGATTAATGTTTTCTTAATTAATTAAGTAGTTATTTTAAATATAAGATCTTAACTAATTATTTAATTAATTTTAAATGATTAGTGAATTGTTTATTTAATTTTAAATAATCACTTAATTATGAATTAATTAAGTGTAATTGCTAAATGAAGTAATTAATGGTGAATTTTTTAATGTAATTAAGAAAAGAGGAAATTACCTATGGAAGTAACTAGAGGAAATTACTCATGGGAGTAATTAAATGGAAGTTATTATTGGATAATCACTTAATGTTATTAATTAAAGAATTGATTAATATAATTGTTTTGAAGTTAATTAATTATAGAGTAATTAACTAAAGAATTAACGATTATTTAATGATGGAATTAATTATTTGTTAAGTAATTAATTAAGAGAGTAATCATCTAATGAAAGTAATTAGAAGATAATTACTTATGCAATTAATTAAAGGTTAGTTACTTAGTTAATTTTAGTTAATTAATAAATGTGATTAATTTAAGATTAATTACTAAGGGTAATTAATTATAATGTAATTAATTAATAAAGTAATTAATTAAGGATTATTAATTAATTGATTACTTAATGAAGTAATTAAAGATTAATTAATTAGATTAATTAATTTAATTAATTTAATTAATTAATCAAAGGTTAATATAATTAATTAAGAAGTTAATTAATTAAGATAAGTAATTACAAGTTGTTAATTACTGTTTATGATTAATGAGATGATTACAAGTTAATTATTTAATTTATTAAAGGGTTAATTAATTAATAAGGATCATTAGTTAATATAACTAATGAAATTAATCAAGGTTGATTAATAAAAATGATTAATTTAAGTATGATTAATTAAGTGTAATTAATTAAATTTAATGTAATTAATCATGGTTAATTAATTAATGGAAGTAAATAAAGGATCATTAATTATTATAATTAATGATAGTAATTAAAGGTTAATTACTATATATGGATAAGAATAATTAATTTATGGAATTAATTAAGGAATTGAAGGATAATTACTTGAATGTAATTAAAGGATATTAATCAAGGGAGATTAATTAAGAAAATCATTAAGAGATGATTTATTTATTTATTTAGAATAAATTAATAAAGAAGGATTTAGGTAATCTAATTGATTAAGAGTTAGTCAATTCTGCTTTTGGATGATTGGTTAATATGGATTGATTGATACTGGATGATTAATATTGGAAGATTGATATTGGATGTTGATGGATGATTTGGGTATGATATCTAGATATGTGATATGCTGCTTTGTGAGATGAATGTTTGATAAGAATTATCTATTGTGATAATATGATTCATCTATCTGTTTATATCATCCTGAACATAAGTTTAATTATTTAAACCCTTAAACAACTTGGCCATTAAAATGGCGTTTGCTTTCGGTGAGACCGGGATCGAGTTTCCATATTTGGATATCCGAAAACCACATCGATCCAAAATAAACGTTAGGTCGTGAATCCAAGTGGAGCTTAGTGAAGACACGAAGTGTAAGAAGTATTCGTCAGTATAACTCTAGGGGTGATTCCGTGAGGAGTTTGACGGAGATAGTACTTACAGGTTCGAGGTGGTGATTCAGAGTGCAAGGGCTATGGTCGTTGACTCTGAGGGTGATTCTAAAATGAGTGCAATGAGACAGTGCCTTCGATTTCGTTCGAACCCGGAACGAACTTGTATGGATTGAATGCTTTCAGAACATCGTCAGGTGGACGAGGAGCATTCTAAGATAGATGTGTTCTATAAAGGTAATCGTAGCCTCAAGCCTCATCAACCGGGAATGGCTAAAACAGGGGAGATGCAGCAAGGCTAGGTGGGTAGCACCCATTTCAGGGTTAGGTCATTCCTGTCTAGATGTCCCTTTTATTCGGCTTAGTGGGTGGTTGGTCGCGCCAACCACGGGGTGATCTTACTCGGGAGTGTTTAGTAAGGAATGGTCCCGGCTTTGTGATGTAGGGGATTAGGAGTAATCCTCGGTACTGTGATCTAGGCCACGTACTATGACGGGCGGTGCCCCGGTAGTCCTGCCATTGATGGAAACTCATTCTTCCTACGAGACCCTACGGTTTTGTTTGTATTACCCACTTTTGTGGCTAGTAGCTGGAATTTAATGAATGTAACAATTTCGGCTATTTCTTATTTACTTGAAAACCCTAGACACTATTATAATATCACTGGATTTCCTATCAAATGTTTTGGTTAGCGTAAGGTAAAAACTTTTCCATGTTTATGTGTGGGAAGTCTTACGTGATACCTTTCCTTTTCAAAGGATTTTCTAAAGTTAAGCAATTTTAACCCATTTACTCACACCAGACCCCTGTCTGACCCGAGTGTTTATTTTCTGTTTTATTAAACTCTTGGGTACTCATATTATGTATGAGTAGTCGAGGGATTCAGGTTTGCTTGACGAATTCTAGAGGAGTTTTGGGGCAGGAGGCTTCCACGTGTAGATATATTATGGTTCCGCTGTGTTTGTATGATATCTGTATCTTGTGTACTTGAGTTGTATAGTTAGACAGATGTTTACAATTGTCTAATATGTGTTGTATTAGTTGTGTACTCTGATGAAATATGATACTGTGTAATATTTTATGTCATATATTATATTTCATTCGTTCCGCTGTGAGTTATCTGATGTTGTTGTGTTTCTTCTTTCTTATCTTTTTCTTCTTCTATCCCTTTCTTTCTTAATTAATGACGCATCTTTCTGGAGATAGAAAGTCGGGTCGCTACAGATGCTTTAAGCATCCTCGTCGGTCATGAGCCTGAGCGTTATCAACAACCCAGTCCGTCTCAGAAGTGGGTGATAGTAACACCTCCGTGCATTACGAGGATGAGTGTTAACAACAACCTCATCCAAAGTTGATGCGAGTGAGAACAACATCCTCATTTGTCATTGACGATGATGTTTTCACCAAGGCCTATTGAGGGTACCAAAGGAACCACGCCAGTCGTAAACGGTTAAAATAAGTAGATTTCAATTTCTTTTTCTATCTGGGATATGTTAGAGCTCTGAAGTCTAAATGATTTTGCAAGATCCAATCAAGTTAATTTAAATAAAATTTAATTTTATTTGACTTTCGAATTATTTTATTAACTCTATGTTTATTATTTATAAAGTTCAAATCAACCAATATACTAATATATTAATATTTCTGAAAGGTTTAAAAGTCGGATGTATATATTAATATTACATCCCAATGTAATCACATTAAGATCTAAAAGGAAAAGATTAAAAGGAGTATCAACAATTGATTACGCATTCCTCTTTTTGAAACGTCCTACTATAATTATGCATAATAATTGTGAAAGTATCTATATCATTGTGAAATTGAAAATAGTTTCATTTATTCAAAACATATATATTTTAAATCAAAATAATTTTTTTAACCATATTTGTAATTGAAAAAATGGTTTCAGTAATTTCAATTGAATAGTTTTGATATGAACATGAGATTCATATATTTCTAATGCCTTTTATATATATTATATATGTATATGTATATACATACATACATATACATACACACATACACACACATATGTATAATACTTAATTTTATCTCTATCAATCTAATCTAAAGCAAAACAATCCAAAGAAATATTAAGATCAAAATATACAAATATACAGATAAGTTTTGGATGAACATTATTGTACTTGTGTTTGATTTGAGATCTATGTACTATTACAGATATTTGTTTCAATTCTTATATTCTATGAATAAATCGCATATAAATTACACTTAAAATATTATGTATATACAGAATCATATTTGTAGATAAAATTATAATTTTTTTACATGCATATAAACATTTTTAGTTTTAATCGAAAAAATTAAAGCAAACATGTCACCCAATTAGTTGTTTAAATCATAGTGCCAATATTTAGATCTGGATGAAGCAAGTATATGTTCTAAATTTTATCAACATAGTGATATATAGTCAAATAAAATTAGAAATTACCCCAAGATGAAACAAAATATTTGCACCTTGAATGAAGAATAAACTCCAATTCGCTTGAATCAACCTCTGGAATTTGTAAGGATCTAAAGGTACCACTTTGAATTGATTTGAATTTATTTTTGGGAATTTTGTGGCAGGGAGAGGGCATGAATAAATGAATTTTTAGGAAAGAAATAAATGAATGAAAGAAATGAAAGGGAATTTGTTTCAAAGGTGTTATCCATAAAATATTCTCAAGAGTGTAAGTATGAAAGAAGGAGCAAGAAAATTAGTGAGGATCAGAAGACATTAGAGTGGTCACCGTAAATATTAAGTTAGCCTTTCAATAAGAGGATGATGGCATCGGAAAAGCCTTTCAAAGAGGCCAAAAAGGCGCTCCAGTAGTGTTTTGGATAAGCGGAGCTTTCGAAGAGGTCGAAAGGTTTACTGACACATTCTAGGGTACTGCTGACGCTATCTATTAATATACTCAACTCATTCTAGGGTACTACTGACTATATCTCGAATGAGTATCCCCACCAGAGCCAAGGTTCTCGCTTAACCTTCAACTCTGATACCAACTATAACAACCCGGAGATTTTCAGCCTCAAAAATCAACATCTATATGTCCATGGTATAGACTTCCGAGTAATCGGTTGTCAGAAATATTAGTTCATTGGGAGTGAAGAAGGAAAAGGTAGAAGAAAAAGAGAAACAACAACACAGAATCTCACAATCATAGCGGAACAAAATATAATATATAACAACAGATTTTTATACAAAAGAATCGTAACTATTTAATACTTACAATCATCAAAGTACACAATCACTACATCAAATCTGGACAGTTATAACAACTTGTCCCCAGACAGCGAAAAATATCCAAGTACTGATATACGTCAGAACTCCTCCACCTTGTCACTTGAGTTCCAATGTATTTACCCTGGAACATTATAATAAAATAACACCCGAGTCGGTCTGGAAAACCAGCGTGAGAAAAACACGCTCAATTTGAATTATTAACTTTTTTAAAATCTCTTGAAAACAAAGGTATCTCGTAAGACCAAGTCACAAATAAACACAACAGTTTTTACCTTACGATGACCAAGATATTTTTATCAAATCCGTCTGATATTATAATAGTGTCTATAGAAAGTAAATAGAAATAGCTGAAATGCTTACATGTCACGTTCCAGCATAGTTGGACACCACCAAAACCATATGGCGCTTATTGGAGAATGGATTCCATCGGATGATTGGGCTACTGGGGTACCGTCCATCACAGTACACCTTTAGAACAATGTAACGAGGACCACTTCCGATCCCTTGCAACACAAGGCTGAACTACCCCTAACATGGATAGTCCGAATAAGATTACCCCGTGGTTGGGATCAACAACCGCCACACAGCCGAAATAAAAGGGACTCTAGATAGGGGTAACCTTACCCTATTTAGATGCGGCCCACTTAGCCTTACTGCATCTCTCCTATTTTAGTCATTCCCGATTGATGAGGCTTGAGGCTTGGATTACCTTCTAAAGAACATATTCACTTAGAATGCTCATCATCCTCCAATAACGATGTTCTGATAGCATTCGTCCATACAAGTTGTCCTTGGTCTAGACAAACCGAATCACTGTCTTCATCATCTTCACGGTATACATTTGTTGCGTTCAAACCAGATCGAAGTAGTTTTTGGATAATTAAATCTGATCCCGGTCTTTTCAAAACGATTAACGAAATCCCTTAAAAATTGATAGTTAGTTATTCAATTATCAATACACATCCATAAACAATCATCAGGCCTTATTATAATTTTTTTTTCCAAAATTTATCCCAAAATATCTTTATAAGATATTATTTTCTGTTCCTTAACATTTGAAAATAGTTTTCAAATCCTTTTTATTTTCATGGAACCTTTCCAACCCTTCCCAATACTTAGAATATTTTCTTCACTCCGTTAGATATTCGACACTTGGAAAATATTCCTCTTATTTCCTTTTATTTACTCAAAAATCATTTACAACTTTATTTATAAATTTCCCAACTCGTTTCACACGAATTCAATAAATCCTGAAATTCCTTAATTAATTCTCTTAATATTTTCAAAACCAATTATATTTACTTATATACTCAATTCCCATTGCACTTCTTTATGGATTCTATTTTCATTCTTTGAAGTTCAGATTTATTTAACTTTACCGGAAATTTTCTTACTTTCTTCCTAATTCCATCTAAGAATTTTCTTATAAATCGTATCAACTGAATAACCCATTTTCCAGCTTCCGAGAAGGTTTATAAATAAATTTAAAACATATCAAAACTCTATATATGTATATAAGTATTTTAAAGAAAATAATAATAATTTGTTTTTCAGAAATATTCAAACAATTATTTAAAATATTGAAATAACTTTTATAATATCACTTTCCAGAAAAGATTTAAAAGTTAGCGCTCTATTAAATAAATATCAAGTATTTAAAAATTCATTTCTAAAGTATTCAACACTAATAACTTAAAATTTCATAGTTTAATAAATAAAAAGTTTCCTTTTTAAAATTTAAAACTTAACCTACTTAAAAATTAATTGGCAAGTCTGGATAACCAAATTTCCAGTCTATAACCCCTCTCGATTTTCATCCCATTTATTCCATTCCAGTCTCTTTAACCATCTTCATTTTGAAAATAGTATCTACTATTTTTCCCATCCTATTTCCATATTCCAGTATAAATTTATATATATTCCAAATTTATCATCCAACGCCACTTTCCTTCATTTATGAACTTCGTTTATGAATTTTTGTAACTCCTTTGAGTTGTCTAAAAATAATCTCATTTATAAAATTCATTTTATAAATTCAATTCCTTATAAAATCCTTCTATCTTTGCCAATCTATTTTTAATATAGATTTCAACTTCTTTCTATATTTTTTCGAATATCATTTTAAAATCTCGTCATTAAAAATTCCTTTATATGATTTATTTTAAATTCTCTATTTCAAATATTTTCCTACATTATTTAATATGATCAAAAATCCGTTATTTCTTATTCAAATCAATCACTTTAGAATAATCCAATTTTCGATAATGGATATTTATATATTAAAAGTCCCTCTATTAATCCTTAAAAACTTAAAATAGTATTTATGTTATTTAATATACCAAAAACTTATTTCCATGCCATCATTATTTATAAACTTACTACATACAACAATCCGACATTTAATATATATATATATATATATTTATATATATATATATATATATACGAAGAATAATAACATATTTGAGGAATCCAGTTGGATCTCTCCAACATGCTTTTCCTGCATCCATAGGTGTTAGACAACAATAAAAATACCAATCCCACATCGAGGGGGATATCGTAGTATATAGGGTCATCCGCTATTATGCGAGGCGCATAGGTTTTCATCCGTTATATATATATATATATATATATATATATATATATATATATATATATATATATGCGGGAATATCAACCACTCCATTATACACACACATTACTATATATAATTAGTCATCCAATAGATAATTATAAATATATTAATCCAATCCACATCCAATAATTTAAATTTAAACATTTGAATTTAAAACAGCAGAAATCCAAACGAGTGAGAAAATTCTCACCTTTGATTTTTATTGCGTCGATTCCTAGCAACGAACCCAACTCGACTGGCCTCGCTGATTTAGGACCTCATATAAATGGATTTCGAATTTATTAACATCTGACATAATTTAAACTACCATTAACATACTTAGTTTGAATTTTAAATTTATTAGCTAAATGAAATTTTAAATTTCTTTACTGTAAAATTCCCTGTTTTAAATCTTATTTTTTGATTTTTTTAAAAATTCAAACTGATATTATATTTAATTAAAATAAATAGCTGTACCTTTCTCTCAGGAACAACACACGACTTGATTTGATCATATCATAATATTAAATTTTCGCTATAAATTTCAACGCGTCTATATACCATACGACCAAATGATAACTCCAAACGTTACGGAATTTGAAATCCGATAATAATACACTATTATGGATCCAATGGAGCTGGTTTCGTCACATTTCGAGACTGTATCTCGAAAAGCTATTTTTGAATGTCAATATAAAAGATATATTTTTAACACTGAACAAATCACTTTTAATTAAAATTTTACAACTTTTATTATCTTCATTATTATTAATATAAATTTTATAAGACTTTAAATATTTTTTATCAAGTTTAAAACCCCAGATTCACTAATTTAACCAATTTTCAGTTTTAAACTTTAAAAATTAATTTATCAAATAAATCATTATATTTAAATTCTGAATTTATTTTATAAATAAAAACCCAACTTTCATATTCAAAATTAATCTATTAATTCAAATTCAATATTTAAAACCATATAAACATTCCAAATCAAATGTCGAAAAATCCGGGTCGTTACATTCCTCCCCCCCTTAAAAGAATTTCGTCCCTGAAATTGCTAAGGCGGAAAGCGTGTTTTATACCCATTAACTTATTAAAACCAACTTAGTTAAAGCTCGATTTTTCACTTCTCAGTCCTTTATCTTCATCCAAACGATTTGTTTTCCATCCTGAACCAAAACCCTTTATTTCTATTATAAATCTGAAACCAAATTTTCGTTAACAAAATTTTCTTCTAACACCCTAAATTTCCAAAAAAATTTGGCAGAGTCTCCCTTGTAAGCAGAGACTTTTGCAATATGACAAGAGATATATATATATATACATATACACACACATCGACCCACACGATATCAATATTTTGCGCCGTATTTAATTTGAAAACGTACCTTGTTTAGCATTTTAAGCATTATTTAACAAGCATTTACTTCATGTGCAAACACATAACCCCATTCTAGCCAAACAATCGCTCTGGGTACCTGTACTCACTCAATTTAAACACGTAAGTACCAAAACATGAAATTAATAACATTTCACTTATATTAAATAGCTGAAACACATGAATACTCCATAACCAATCACGCTAAATATGTATTATATGCAATCATAAGGTTCTGACATTCAATTTATTATTATTCAATCAATCCATATGTCGTTTTGTTCAATCTGAAATGATTTACAACTCAATTTGCTTACATTCAATTCACACTTGTACTAAAAAAATTAATATTTATTCCAAACTGATTAAAAATCAATTTATTCACTTCTATTAATTTATAAAATTTTATATACTTCCACTTATGGCAAACATCGAATTTTCTATGCAAATTCGGTGATATTCATTTAGTAGAATAGTCATTTTAGTTTCTAACTATTTTTAAATTGATTCCAACTCAATTTATATCTATTCTATTACATTTCTAATTGATTCTCCATCCATTCATTATGTATTCCATTTAAATCCACTTTTACTTGGCTTGAAATCATTCCATGCAATTTAATCTAATGGCCATTTCACAAATTTACTTGAAGTCAAGCTTTTATTAAATATTAACTTAAGTCAATTATTCCAATCATTTTAACAACAGTTAAGTTCATTTCCATTTGCAACAAACTCCAGTTCAATTTAATACGGTTCTTATCCAATTAATTCCATCCCATTTACTAATTTACTTAATTAGTTCATTCACCCGGTCCACTTCAATTTCTAATTCCACACTCGTATTCATTCCCAAATTCTTTTAAGTGATATCAAGGCCATATTTAATTCATTTACACTTAAGTTGGATTTATTTATAACTTGATTCATTACCATTTCAATTTAACTAATTAATTATCCATTTAGTTCACTTCCAATTTATTAAATATTTTATTTTCATTTCAAAAAAAGTCACTTCACCTTAATCTTTTTGGAGTTTAAGTTTATTTTATAATCCAGGTTTTGATTTTTTACTTCTTTACTAAAATATCAAACTATCCTTATTCTTTGTGTTTCTATTCCATTTTCAAATTATTATAAGTTTCGCAACTATTTTCTAATTCTTGTTTTTCTATTCCATTTTCAAATTTTTATAAGTTTCACAGCTATTTTCTCATATTTCCATCAATTTCATTTTAGGTTTCAAATTTTATAAGCCATTAACATCTAGTTAACCGCAAATTCCAAACTTTCATTCAAGTTTTTATTTCATTTAAGATTTATACTATCTGGTCATATAATATTTCACAATTCAAAATATACTTTTACTTTTACTCGTCATCATTACTAATTCAATTCAAATTTTATAACTTATAGTTATATAGTCATTACACTTCACATTTATATTTAATTCCATTCAATATGGTTTTAATCCAATCCGATTCAATTTAATTTAATTTCAATCTCAATTTTCTTTAATAAATATTTCAAAACCAATTCCCGAGTCATTCATACTTAAACGAATTTCACTCCAAGCAATTCTATTTTTAATTTATTCCATTTAATCAAGTAAGAATTTAATTCCAATTTCCAAAATTTCCAACACTTCCTTACTTACATTCATATAGAAATTTTTATCTCAATTTTCGATAAATTTACTTAACTTATTTTCTTTAACTTTTTCTTAAGTTAAATCTCCAACTCCAATGAATTTTCTTTTACAAATCCAATTCATTTAACTTCCACAAGTCAAATTTCTAACTTCATCCTGAAGTCCACCCTTTTTTTTTCAAGTTTTATTCTAAAACTTATTCTCTTCTAATTTCACTTCTTTTTTAATCAAAAATTCAAACACCCTATATTTAATTCAAATCGTCTTGAAACTAATATATAGTTTTTGGATTTAATAAACCATTTCTTTGAAATTTTCAAAACCAACCCAATTTTATCCAAAACAAATTTTTCTAGAATTACCAAAACAACAAGTGTTTACCAAACATAAATCCCCATATTAATTTACTATGGTGGCAACCCATCATTTAGAAACTCGAAAATAAACATCGATGATGTCGCGATCATCAGCGGAATTATTTTCCAGTGACTGTAGCGAGTTCGGTGCTATGTCTCTTCCAGAATCCATTTTAAAACAATTTTCTTTCGAAAAATATTCCCAAAATAATACTCTTATTATTTATGTTTTTTTTCCAAACTTCCTGGGATGTTAAATTTCTAGATTTGTTTTGAATCCAATTTTAATTATAATCCATTCATATAATTTATATTTATATAAATTTTCAATTAGGTGTATAAACCATTTCCAATTTTTATAATCTTATTTGATCATAATATTATCATTTAAACACTCCAATTCTATATAATTATTTCATAAAATTATTTCCTTTATATCAAAATACATCACCGGGTAAAATTATTTCATTTACCCCATTTAAAACAATATTGTGTCGAATTACCCTATTCGATTGTTTAGAAACCCCAATTGATACAGTTGTACGGAATGTGCCGACAAGAGTTTATAAGGCACTCAATAAATCAACTAACACAGTATAAACCAATTTATATTCACTAACAAATACGTGCTCATATCTATTAATACAATCAACTCATTCTAGGGTACTACTGACTCTATCTCTAATGAGTAATCCCCAGCACAGCATAGGTTCTCGCTTAACCTTCAGCTCGGATACCAACTATAATGACCAGAAGATTTTCGGCCTCAACAATCGACATCTATATGTCCCCGATATAGACTACCGAGTAATCGGGTGCCCGAGATATTAGTTCATTAGGGGTGAAGAAGGAAAAGGTAGAAGAAATAGAGAAAGAACAACATAGAATCTCACAATCGTAGCGAAACAAAATATAATATATAACAACATATTTTTATACAAAAGAATTTGTAACTATTTAATACTTACAATCATCAGAGTACACAATCATTACATCAAATCTGGACAGTTATAACAACTTGTCCTCATACAGCGGAAAATATCCAAGTACGTGATATACGTCTGAACTCCTCCAGCTTGTCTCATGAGTTCCATAGTATTTACCCTGAATTTGTAATGCTCGGTCTGACCCGATCATTACAATAAGATAACACCCGAGTCAGTCTGGAAAATAGCATGAGAAAAACACACTCAATTTGAAGTATTAACTTTTCTAAAATCTTTTGAAAACAAAGGTATCTCGTAAGACCACGTCACAAATAGACACAACGGGTTTTTACCTTATGATAACCAATACATTTTTGTCAAATCTGTCTGATATTATAATAGTGTCTTTAGAAAGTAAATAAAAAATAGCTGAAATGTTTGCATCTCACATTCCAACATAGTTGGGCACAATCAAAACCGTATGACGCTTATTGGATAATGAATTCCATCGAATGACTAGGCTACTGGGTTACCGTCCGTTATAGTATACCTCTCAAACAATGTACCAAGGACCACTCCCGATCCCCTGCAACAAAAGATCGGACTACCCCTAAATTAGATAGTCCGAATAAGATTACCCCACGGTTGGGATCAGCAACCGTCATACAGCCGAAATAATGGGGCTCTAGATAGGGGTAACCTTACCCTTCTTGGGTGTGGCCCACTTAGCCTTCGTGCATCTCCCTTGTTTTAGTTATTCCTGGCTGATGAGGTTTGAGGCCACGATTACCTTTTAAAGAACACATTCACTTAGAATGCTCATCGTTCTCCAATGGCGATGATCTAATAGCATTCGTCCATACAAGTTGTCCTGAGTCTGTAAAAACCGAATCACCGTCTTCACTATCTTCGCGGTATTTATTCGTTACGTTCAAACTGGATCGAAGTGGTTTTCAGATAATTAAATCTGATCCCTGTCTCTTCGAAACGATTAACGAAATTAGTCAAAATTGATAGTCGGTTATTTAATCATCAATACACGTCCATAAACAATCATCAGGCCTTATTATAAATTTATTACCAAAATTTATCCCAAAATATCTTTATAAGATATTATTTTCAGTTCCTTAACATTTGAAAATAGTTTTCAAATCCTTTTTAAATTTCACGAAACATTTCCAACCCTTCCCAATACTTAGAATATTTCTTCACTCCATTAGATATTTGACACTTGGATAATATTCCTTTTATTTCCTTTTCTTTTCTTAAAAATCATTTAGAATTTTATTTGTAAATTTCCCAACTCGTTTCACACGAATTCTGTAAATCCCAAAATTCCTAAATTAATTCCCTTAATATTTTCAAAACCAATAATACTTGCTTATAAACTCAATTCCCTTTGCACTTATTTATGGACTCTATTTTCATTCTTCGAAGTTCACTTTTATTTAACTTCATCGGAAGTTTCTTACAATCTTCCCAATTCCATCTAAGAATTTTCTTATAAATCTTATCCATTGCATAATCTATTTTTCCGGCTTCCGAGAAGGTTTATAAATAAATTAAAAACATTTCAAAACTCTCTCTATATATATAAGTATTTCAAAGAAAATAATGATAATTTATTTTTCAGACATATTCAAATAATTATTTAAAATATTGAAACAACTTTTATAATATCACTTTCCGGATAAGATTTAAAAGTTAGTGTTCTATTTAAAATAAATATCATGTATTTAAAAATTAATTTCTAAAGCATTCAATACTACCTAACTTTAAAATCTCATAGTTTAATAAATAAAAAGTTTCCTTTTTCAAATTTAAAACTTAACCTATTGAAAAATCAATTTTGAAATATGGATAACCAAATTTCCAGTTATAACCCTTCTCGATTTTCATCCCATTTCTTCCATTCCAGTCTCCTTAATAAACTCCATTTTAAAAATAGTATCTACTATTTTTCTCACCCTAATTCCATATTCCAGTATAAATTTATGTTCCAAATTTAACATCCAATACCACTTTCCTTCATTTATAAACTTCATTTATAAATTTTTATAACTCCTTCGAGTTGTCTAAAAATAATCTCATTTATAAAATTCATTATATAAATTCAACTCCTTAAAAAAATCCTTTTATCTTTTCCGAACTATTTTTAATATAGATTTAACTTCTTTCTATATTTTTTCGAATATCATTTTAAAATCTCATCTTTAACAATTCCTTTATATGATTTATTTTAAATTCTCTATTTCAAATATTTTCCCACATTATTTAATACGATCAAAAATCCGTTATTTCTTACTCAAATCAGTCACTTTAGAATAATCTAGTTTTTGATAATATTTTTTTATATTAAAAGTCCCCTTTTTAATCCTTAAAAAATTAAAATTGTATTTATGGTATTTAAATACCAATAATTTATTTCCACGCCATCATTTATTTATAAACTTACAAGATACAACAATCCAACATTATATATATATGAAGAATAATAATAACATATTTGAGGAATCTAGTTGGATCTCTCCAACCTTTTTTCCTACATCCACTGATGTTAGACAATAATAAAATTACCAATCCCACGTCGAGGGGGATATCGCGGTATACAGGGTGATCCGCTATTATGCGGGGCACATTGGGTCCCATCCGCTATATATATATATAAATATATATATATATATGCGTGAATATCAATCACTCCAATATATATACATATACTATTACATATAATTAGTCATCCAATAGATAATTATAAATTTGTCAATGCAATCCACATCCAATAATTTAAATCTAAACATTTAAATTTAAAAAAGTGGAAATTCAAATGAGTGAGAACATTCTCACCTTTGATATTTATTGCATTAATTCCTAGCAACGAACCCAACTCGACTGGCCTCACTGATTTAGGACCTCATATAAATGGATTTCGAATTTATTAGCATTTTCCATAATTTAAACTACCATTAACATACTCAGATTGAATTTAAAATTTATTAGCTAAATAAAATTTTAAATTTTCCTTACTATAAAATTCCCTGTTTTAAATCTTATTTTTTGATTTTTTTTAAATTCAAACCAGTTACTTATTATATTTAATTAAAATAAATAGTTGTACCTTTCTCTTAGGAACAAGATTTGACCCGACATCGTTGCAGCCCCCCCTCGGCACCGCGAGGCCACACAACCGCTGCCATCCCTACCATGCCGAAATTGTCGTCACCAAGCTTGAGTTTTCCCCTTCACTTCGATACCTCACGGCTTCTCGCATTCGCCCAGCCCTTTTTGACATCGCCATTACTCACCGCGCCATCCCTCGAGATGCAAGTGCCACAACCTAACGCTGATGGCCCCGTCATGCCATCGCGTGCGAACGCCGCGATTTTCCTTCCTAGGTCGACCGAGTCCGCCTCCACCTCGCGGTTGAAATATGGCTTCAATTTCAACAAAGCAGGAAAGTTTTCGATAATAAAGGGAGGGAGCGACTTCATTTTCTATTGATTTCGAATTACCAATTTTTTTCGGCCATTTTTCCCTTTTGTTGTCGAATGAAATTATTTTTGATTTGATTTTGATTCTTTGGTTTTAAGAAGAGAGGGAACGAGGGACTAATGATTTTCGATTAAACGAAAAGATAGAGTAGGCGGCGTGTGATTTTGGGTAACATATAGGTTTTATCTTGCAAAAAGGCTGCTACGACATTGATTTTTGACTATATATATATATATATATATTATAAATCAAAATATCTCGTATTAGGTAACTAAAAATCTCAAATTTCTATCGAGGCATGCCACTAGGCGATTATAATGTTATATCCCCATTCCGAACGTAATGGAAAAGGTTTAGAGTCTGAATTCAATCGTATGGAGAAAATAACCTGTTGGACCCAATTATTATATTAAATTTTCGCTACAAATTTAAGCGCATTTATATGCCGTACAAACAAACGACAACTCCAAACTCTACGGAATTTGAAATTCGATAATAATACGCTATTACTGATCCAATGGAACTGGTTTCGTCGAATTCAGAGGCTATATCTTGGAAGGAAATTTTTAAATGTCAATTTAAACCATATATTGTTAAAACTGAACAAATCACTTTTAAATAAAATTTTATAACTTTTGTTATCTTCATTATTATAAATATAAATTTTGCAAGCCTTTAAATAATTTTTATCAAGTTTAAAACCCCAGATTGACCAATTTAACCAATTTTCAATTTTAAACTTTAAAAATTAATTTATCAAATAAATCGTTATATTAAATTATCGATTTATTTTATAAATAAAAACCCAATTTTCATATTCAAAATTAGTCTATAAATTCATATTCAATATTTGAAATAATTCGAATATTCCAATCAAACGTTGAAAAATCCGGGTCGTTACAAAGACCCAGCCTTTAGCGGCAGCCGAAGGACAGCTATGTAATCCTTTTGACTAGGTCAAAAGCTATGATTCAAAAGATGTGCCCGAAGGGGAGAAAATAGACCTTCCGACCATGTCGAAAGCAATGGGTCGAAAGGTGCCAACCCGCACCTATAAATAAGACACCAAAGTTTTGGTTTAAGGATCTGATTTCATTCACTTATTACTTGTATTTCTTAAAGTTTGAAAACCCTAATCTTAAAATTAAATTGGGTGTTTGGTCATTTTGTACCTCGAAGTTCAAAAAAAGGAAGGTTATGATAATTTGGATTATGTGGCTATTTCAGGATTCTCATTGCATACAATTATGAACGTCTGATGTCGATCTAGAAGAAATGTGTCCATTCGATTGAGTCGTAACCCCAAGCATACATATAATATTTGATTTTTTGCTCAAAATCACAAGATAGTAAGAGCCCAACCTTTTGACGAAGTTCAAAACCCCTTAACTCAATCTATTTTCCTTAACTGTTAAGCCCTAACCTCCTTCCACCCTAATTACTTCAAAAGGATTGCCGACAGAGTCACGAACCAATCAATTTGGTAGGAATTTATGAAGAGAGGTTAGCCTCTCGACTGTATCGAAAGGTACTACAGAGATTTTTTCAACTATCTTTTAGTACTCGAAGAGTGTATGCTACCTTCATCAATTCGAAAGGAGGTTACGAAACAATCAATTATACTTCCAAATTCATTTTAAGGTGTTGATAAGTTTTCTTGTTAATATTTTCAACGCTAGAAGGTGGGCTTGAACCTCCGATTCCCAATAAATTTTATAATAGATTAATTGCATAGGGTCCTTAATTCAAAAGAAGAAAATGGTAAGAGCAAGGAATAATAACGACAATTAAATGATGAAGCTACATCGCAATCAACTTTGAAAAATAACATGGTCTCAAACTTTAACTTAAAGAATATAAAAATTAACAACCCTCAACCTAAACAAGATTGGAAAATAGTGAGATTAAAGTCCAAAATCTACAACAGAAAATGATAGCAATGCAAGAATTTCTTGAAAGGGCTCTATCTCAAGAATCATTAAGGATCATGGAAGGAGAAGATGAGGCGCAATATCCAAATAAGGTAAAAGATGACGAGTTAAATCAAGAAAGTCAAGCTAAAAGGTCCCTCGAGCAATCAAATAGTCCAATCCTAAGAAACAGTAAAAGTTGCCACAAAAATAAAGCCGACCAAGAAGACATCCAACACCAAATGATAATGGATATGTTTAAGGAAAGAGGAATTTCCGACCTAGAGAAATATGTTATCCTGCAAGAGACTCCTTTTTGAAAGGAAATACTGGCAGTTAATCTCCCTCCTCACATCTAAATTCCCCCACCAAAATATGATGGGACTACTGATCCAGATGATCACCTTGTAGCTTTTGAAAACTGGATGAACTTATATAATGCTTCCGGACTAATTCGCTACAAACTTTTCCTAGTTACTTTTCAAGGAGCAGCTATCATATGGTACAAGAATTATCAAGTGAAAACCATCTGTTCTTGGGAACAATTTTCTTATGACTTCATGACATAATGTTATAATTTAAGGACACAATAATGGAATTTAGCTTGTTAACTACTATCAAACGAAAACCAGGAGAACTGCTTAGCGAATACTTGAACAGATTCAGTACAGAAGCATTAAAGGCAGAGAGTACAATCGATAGAGAAAAGCTTATGGTAGTTCGATCAGGGTTAATAGAACAAACACCTTTCTGGAAATACCTTTATATTAATGGATGCAAAGGTCTACAATACTTCTATTCCCATGTAGACAAATTTATCCATTTAGATGAAATGTGCCATGACAAGAAAAGATCGCGACAAGGCATAGAAGAAGAAAGATCTTGTTCCAATCACTCTAACCAAAAATCAAAAGGTGGTGAAAGGATTTGGAAGAGAATTCCAGAACCCAACTATGCAGCCTTAGATCAACATCTTTCTCACATATTCGTTGCAGTAAAGGATGATGGAAGTTTATCAACTACTCATAAAATGTGAAGCCAACCATAATCCAAAAAAAGGGAAATTTATTATGATTATCACAAAGCAAATGGACATAAGACTAAAGTATGTCGCATATTAGTTGGAATGACTCAGAATATGATCATGTTAGGAACCCTAAAGGAGTTCATTAAACAAATTTAAAGAAGCCTCTTGAAGAGAGCGGCTTAACAACTTCATAATGCGGACCCCTGTCAAATCATGGAGTCTTGCAGCACTAATTCAACAACGAATTCTTTTCTTTAATAACGTTTTAACTTGATTTGTACTTTGATTTGTGCTGAAAATTGGCCATGTGCTAGATCAAAATTCAAGTGTCATTATAGGTAAAAAAAGGGAACCAGTCCATAGCACTCAACATACTCTTGAGGCACAACAAATTTCTAGCTACCTGAGCAAGATAGCTCAAATTCCTGGTTAAAAAATCACTATCAAAGTTTCAATTAATGCAATACCAAGGCTTGCTTTTATGAAAGCTCAGATTGTTGTTAATCCTTCATTGGTCTTTGAGAGAAACTTAGAAATAGGCCATTCCGTTACTAAAAAAAGCCTACCAAGATATGGTACACTAACACTATTTTTGGCAAACCATTCGACTAAAAGAAATTTCCCAAATGTATCTTCAAAGAAAGGTTATTTTCAATTACTCTGTAACCTGAGAAAAACAAATGTCTATCTATTTTAAGAACTGATTTGTGCAATCTTTCAAAAATATTATATAGCATTAGTGAATGGACACAAAGGATTTCTAACAAAGCAATTTCAATATTTCAAAGTTTTATCAAACCATAGGCAAGGAGAAGCTTATTCATACTTTTTCAAGAAAAGTTTTGAAGCTATCAAAAGTTCATTGACCAAAACTCAGATTAGAGAATCCTATAATCGCTTAAAAAATTGTAGGTTCATGAATCATAACCTCCTGGTCTTTTATTTTTGATTTGTATTTCGACTATGTGAAAAACAATTTATAGTTTTTACCAAAGGCACCTCCTAGAGGGAGGGTTAAAACCTCTAAAAAAAATCCTTACCAAAGGCACCTCCCAGAGGAAGGGTCCAATCCTCTCAAGCCCTTACCAAGGCATACCTCTAAAAAAGCCCTTACCAAAGGCACCTCTGGGAGGAAGGGTCAAATCCACTTAAGCCTTTACCAAAGGCACTCATAGAGGGAGGGTCAAAATCTCTAATAGAGCCTACGACGTTCTTCCTAACGTCCAATTCACCTCTTAGAGGGAGGGTCAGAGCAAGCGCCCACCAAAAAACCCCTAACGTCCAATTCACCTCTTAGATGGAGGGTCAGGTCAAGCACCCACCAGCAACCTTTTAAAAGAAGATCAACCTAACATACATGACATCCCTTAGAACAAAGGGAGGCCCAAAGAGGGCACCAAATAGATGAAGAAAAACAAAGATGTATGCAACTCAAAACAAATTCAGGGCCAAAAAGAATAAAGGGTCAAAGGAATAAAGTTAATCACCATCTAAAACAAAGATGAGACCCGAAAAAAGGAGTACAGACAAAGGCAAAAGGATGAAGATGACCAAATCTATAATCAGAAATGAAAAGGAAATCTAAAACCATAATCAGAAAGATAAAATACCCATAAACAACCTTCAAAACATATGATGGTTGAAAAATGGCTTCCACGTTGAAGAATTAAGAAACTTGCAACCTAAAGGAAACACGAGAAAAGAAAATGGATAAAGAGATATGTAACATGAGGTGGAAAGCAAAGATTTATACAAAAGCTAAAGGAATGAAATAGATAGCAAATTTTGTTACAAAGATAAAAGTGACTTCATTTGAAGAATAGATTAAGTAAACCACTCCTGAATCCTTAGAAATAAAATGACCCTTTAGGATAGAAGATTCTATATTATATATATACATATATATACATATATACATATACATATATAAGTTATTTGGACCATTACACTACTGAACGGCAAAGCAGTAGTACGGAATTTGCACTGCCGAATGACCAACTAGTCAAACGGAGCTTGCACTGCTGAACGGCTAGTCAATTGGATAGAACTACCTTCTTAACGGTTGAACGACTACAAAGCTAAACGACCGGACATAACTATCTGCTGAACGATTGACTGGTCCTATGGAACTACTACTCCAAATGCTGACTTGTAATGCGGAACTACTATTTCGAATGATTGCATGGCTTTACGGAACTACTCACTCCAATATAACATTAATACTACTAATTTATAGGCACTTTAGGATCTATACATCTATTAATAGGATACTTTCCTTTGAATAACGAAAAAGCCCATCGCTATTCGAGGCATGAATTTTTAACAAAATCTCTAGCATAGTATTTTAGGAATAACATTAGAATTAAGGTCAGATAGGCTTAGGGATCTTTTGCTTAAACCTGCTAGGTTTACAATTACTAGACAAATCTCCGACTTTATGCTTATATTGAATTAAATTTTAAGTAGTCTATTCGTCATATGAGATTCTGACAAGATTTTGGTTGAATGCCTGATTTTGTGAACTTTCAGTTTCCTTGTTTCTTTTCATGAAGATTTCATATTAGGTTTTGTGAATTCAAAATTTCCTTATTGACTTTTAGGATGATTTGTGTATTTTATGAATGCTTATTGAGATTTCATAACTATTTCATATTGAATTTCTAGTTTCGTGAATTCTAGATTTCGTCATTAACTTTTATGATGATTTGTTGATTTCGTATACTTTGTTTCCTCATTAGATTTTCATAATGGTTTCTTATTGATCTCCTGTCCTTATGAATGCTTGATTTCTTGACTTCTTTATTGAATTTCCACGATGATCTATAGACTTCTTATTGAATTTCTGACTTTATACTGGTATTAGATAAATTTTTAAGCAGTTTATTGGACAAATGAGATCCTAGCAAATTTCTATTTACATTTCTAAATTCATGGATTTTCGGTTTCTTTTTGTAATGATTTTTTGGTTTTATGAATTCTTGATTTCTTTACTGAATTCTCATGATGAGTTATGGACTTCCCATTGAATTTTTGGATTTATGAATTTTCTGGATGAATATTAGGATTTTGTGTTAAGGTTTATTTAAAATTTAATGTGTCACGCTAATATTAGATAGGAATTTCAGATAAGAATTCCTTGATATCAAGTAGACTTTTATTCTTTTTGTTAGAAGATGATGGTAAAACGGAGTAAGAACCCACTAATTTTCATATTATCAAACGACATCAATGCCTAAATATATGCCAGTTTGTTAACGAATGAATGAAAATCACTAGTATATAGTGCAAGGATGAAAATAAAATTATGACAAGGAAATATGGTAAAACCAGCAATAGCGAGGAATTAACTCCAATGGCTGAAGAAAACATAACCCAAGAACAGAGGATTTGGAGTGTGTGATGACCTTTTAGGAAGGTTTATTTACTTAAATCAACGACTGCTGACAAGGTGATACTGTTTCATATTATTAATAAAAAAGGGTTTTAATCATGCATTATTATGAATGCTTTACCTCAAAATATTACCAAATAGTATCTTGAACATTAGCTTCATAAGTTTAATGTAACCATTAAGGTCTTGTAATAAGGTTATGGTCCTAATAGAAGTTATTATTTGTTATGCAGGAAATAAAGAAAGAGATTTTTGTCTTAAAGAACAAAAGCTTCTTTCATACCAGAGGGGGGGGGGGGTAACTGTTATCCATAAAATATTCTCAAGAGTGAAAGTATGAAAGAAGGAGCCAGAAAATTGGTGAGGACCAGAAGGTAGTAGAGTGGTCACTGTAAACATTAAATAAGGCTTTCAACAAAAGGATGATAGAATTGGAAAAACCTTTCAAAGAGGCCATAAGGATGCTTCAGTAGTGTTTTGAATAAGCAAAGAGCTTTCGAAGAGGTACCTTTCGAAGGCAATGAATAGCATACTTTCTGCATATGCGCCAAACCATTTGAAACGATTGGTTTCGTCTTCATCTATTTCATCACAAGAACATTTGACAAAATAACCCTTTCGAAAGCATATGTTAGGCTTTCGAATTAGTTAAAGCTATCCTTACCTATGAAGGAAAAACTATATGAATTCACCAGAACGCTCACTAACATCAAGGGATGAGGTTTCGCACTAGCCAGAGAAGACGCTTTCGAATGGAATCTTTTGTAGCAAATCTTTCTATGGTGTTTCAACTCATTCGAAATCCAGAGGGTATACGTTCTGGCAGTATTGAAGGCCAACACCCATGCCAACTTGCATGTCGCACTAACAGCTAAATGAAGAGCGCATCTATATACCTTTTGATGAAGTCGAAAGCGATCAAGCAATATACCTTTCGATGAAGCCGAAAGCGATCAAGCAATATACCTTTCGACGAAGTCGAAAGCAATAAAGCATGATAGAAGGAGACCTAGTCTTCAGCGACAGTGGAAGGATGACCATATAATCCTTTCGACTAGGTCGAAAGCTATGATTCAAAAGATGCGCATGAAGGTAGGAAAACAGACTTTCTGACCATGTCGAAAGCAACGGGTCAAAAAGTGCCAACATGCGCCTATAAATAAGACCCCATAGGTCTATTTTAAGGGATCCGATATCATTCACTTCTTACTTGTATTTCTTAAAGTTTGAAATCATAATCCCGAAATTAAACTGGGGATTTGGTCATTTTGTACCTCGAAGTTCAATAAAAGGAAGGTTATGATAATTTTGATTATGCAGCTGTTTCAAGATTCTTATTGCGTACAATTATGAACATCTGATGTCGATCTAGAAGAAATGTGCCCTTTCGATTGAGCCGTAAACCCTAGCATACACATAATCTTTAAGTTTTTGCTCAAAATCATAAGTTAATAAGAGCTTGGCCTTTTAACGAAGTCGAAACCCCCTCAACTCAATCTATTTCCCTTAATTGTTTAGTCCTAACCTCATTCCACCCTAGTTACTTCAAAAGGAGGTGCCGACAAAGTCACGAACTAACCAATTTGGTAGGAATTTCTGAAGAGAAGTTAGCCTCTCGACTGTGTCAAAATGTATTACAGAGTGTTTTCAACTATCTATTCCTACTCGAAGAGTGTAAGCTACCATCACCAATTCGAAAGGAGGTTTCGAAGCAATCACTTATACTTCAAACTTTACTTTGAGGTGTTGACAAGTTTTCTTGTTGATAAAGGGAATGATGGAAACCTTTTATATTCCTTCTTTAAAACATTTCCCTTTTAATTCATTATTAATTCTCAATAAAATCCTCTTCTACATGCATGGCCAGTCACAGATTGTGCCACATTGACTCTCAAAATTTCCAAAATTTCATTATCATTAATCGCATTTAAATTCAATTTTAATGTTATAATGATATCGTATATTGCTGTGCGCGTTTATAACTTTTATATACGCATTGAGTAATAGTGGTGTTCAAAGAAAATTAAGTAAAATTTTAATAATTGTTATTTTATAAATATTAATTAATTGAATTTATTTAAAAACATAACTAGTATTTATTTATTTAAATCCAATTACCGACATCATATATCTATATGCATGTTTAAAACTTTTATGTACGCGCTTTATTAAATATTAATTCATTCAAACAAATTAAATAAAATTTAACAATTAATATTTCATAAATATTAATTAATTTAATTATGTTTCAATGATTTAAAATTAATTAAATTGCGTGGTTCATTTGGAGTATTCATCATTTCGATTTTGCACGCTAAAGGTGTAAATTCAGTCAACCATTAATATTAAACAATTTAAATATTAATATTCACACGTCATCTTAGCTAGTATTGCGACATTTTTGTTGAAACTGCTTACAAAACCTTTGGTAAAATCCAAATTTTCTTATTATAAGTGGTACCCAGGAGTAACGATTATTTACATCAATTCTCTTTGTTGAAACAATATCTCGTTAGGACTTATGGAATTTGGTTTTAAGCAAAATTTCAACATTATCCACATTCAACTTTGCAAGTTCAAACACAAAACCTTTGATTTAATCATAACAATTATTATTAATCGTATTGCTCTGGCCAGAGACTTTGATTTGAGTTGACTACCGTTGACCATGATCACTATAAGAAATCGTACAATTTTCGATGGACGAAAACCGTCGGCAGCCATTGGTAGTCGTTGAAAACCGATGCAAAAAATCATCACAATTTTCCCGTCGCCGCACAATTTTTCCGACGGCTTCCAACAAGGTCCATCGTAAATTTTTCGACGGCTACCGACAGAAAACTCGATGTCTCTAGATGGCCGTTAAAGAAACGTGGCCAATCAAGAGGAAGCAACAAAACCGCCACTCGCCATCAGAAAATGTTGACCTGTAAGCCGTCGCCAGCCATTGGAGACCGTCAGAATACCTGAAGCATTTTTCTAGAATAGATTTCTACTACATGCTAACCTCACATACACAATTTAGAAATATAATATAGTCATACACAAGCACATATCGAATTCAGATATCTAATATAATCTCAGTGCATAAAATATACTCAAATCATATAAAGAAAATTAAACCAACCATAATTCACATAACATCAAACCAACCAACTCTTCGTTTACATAATGTATATATATGTCATCATACAATATATACACTATGAAACACCAACAAATCTCATACCATCAACAACCCAAATGTCGTCACCAACAACTCACCACCATCAACTCACAAATGTCAAACTGACCATCACCATATGTACCATCAAATAATATACAAAACATCTTAAAGTATCCAACCGCACCATCTCAATGTATCACCAAACAATACTAAATAATGTCGCATAACAAAAAAACATACCTATTATTCCTGTCAATAACTTCCAGAACCAGCTGAAGATGGAAAGCGTCCACCATACTGCTGCATGTACTCAGTAATACGCTGCTCCAGCAGCTGTGTCAACTTCGATTGTTGCTCTACAAAATCCATAACCCAATTTCGCCAATAGTTGCTCCGATTGAGAACCCCCCAATGTGACATTGGCCGCGATTTGTGGTTTATTCATGCACTTTTACGAAAAACAAATACTGGATGTAGGTTCCATTCATCGAGACCTTTCAACGATATAATTTCATATAGTTTAAGGAGTTTTAAATTTTTCGATTTGCAATTTGAATCTAGAAAATAGAGTTTCTATGGTTGAGAAGGAGAAACCTAAGAGAATTGTACGTACAATAATAAGGAGTAAAAGGCTGCAAGGATAGAGGAACTATTTATATTTACAAAGACTGATAAGAAAACAAAACACACATCGAATTGGTACGAACGACAATGGCGACCCGAAAAGTCCGTTTCGCTTCGGAAAGGAAAATGGGTCATCCTATATATCAAAATACTTGTTTTCAATAATTTTAAACTCAGTGGAACAGGTTTCAAGTCCTAATTTCATCGTATGAAGAAGTTAGTTTAAAATCATCTTATTTCAATTGAATTCAATAAAATTGATTTCTGCGTGTTTCGAGCCCTCACGATCTAGCGAAAAGTCGATTACTACGAAACTTAAAATCCTACAACAATTTACTATTGTAGATCCGTTGAAACTGGTTTCATCGAAATTCAAGACAGTGGCCAAATTGGCTGTTTTCACGTTAATTAAATAAATTATTATTAAATTAATTAAATCGCTTTATAATTTCAAATTTAATAACTAACAATTTTTATCACTTTTAATTTCATAGAAATTAACAATCTTTTTAAACCAATTTTCCATGTCAAATTCAATATTAATTATTGCACTAATTATAGTTTTTAATTTCAATTGCAATAAATCCATTAATTAAAATTTAATTCAAATAAATTGGTAAAATTTGATTTCACTCTTTTTATTCAATCAATGATTATGTAATGGATATAAGTAACATTGGTTTACGTTTATTACATCAATATTCTATAATTATCATTTTAATCCACACAAATCAAATAAATAGGTGTTAAATGACAATTAATACATTTTACTTAACTTAATCACATTTATAAGTTTATTATCTACAAACAAATGTTATAACCATTTACATAGCATTGATGTTATCCGATTACAATTGATTACATATTATTTCGCCAATTAATATGACATTTAATTTATTTTCTTACTTTAAATTTATAACCAATTTTAACTTACAATTATTACAATTACATGAGGTTACATTCAAGTAATCGTCTATTACATTAAAGTTACATTATTGAACTTCATTTTAGTTAGTTTCCTCATTCCTACATGATAAATTTTATTTTCCTTCAACATTAAATTACAAAATCTTACTAAATTCAATAATTTAATTATCGAAAAATTACGGGTCGTTACAAAAACAATTAAAAAATTCTTTACTGAGATCTTTGCGTGGATGTTCTCTTTCATAAATACTGCATATATAAATAAAATATTGCATTAAATCCTGCACACACATGCATTATTGAAATGAATAAATTGAGAATTATTATTTGATATTACCTAGCAAATGGTGCAGCTCAGCACAATTAAGAAGAATATAAGTGTGTGCTACATGAAAATCTCTATTGTCTAATCATAAAGTAAACTACATTTCGTATATTATTTCATTTTAAATGATTCAACAAAATTTCGACAGCACTTCCCCTTTGTTTTCTATATCGTACACAAATGCGTATACACAGAAAATTAAAAAAAGTGACGGTGAAATTTTGTGAACTGTTTAAAATGAAATAATGTACGAAATGTAATTGTTTATTGTGTTTATAACTTGTCCAATACAGAGACAAATCCAGCAAGTATTGTACCAGAGGAATATAAATGTCCGTTTTATGACAAAAACGAATATCTATAAAACGATCATGTACAACACTTGTCTGATGGGGCAAAAACTCTCTAAGGGACGTAATAAAAAAGTAGTTTATACAAAAATTTGAATTTTTATAGTTTGGCTTCTTATTTATTATATAATATATTATTGTTTATTAACGGTTGAAATTTACTAATTTTATATATTTCGAAAAATTATTAACATACCACATTGCGCGTATTTCATTGAACAAGCTTAATTCACTATATTATAGTAGATATGTAAATTATTTTTTACGACGTTTTCAATAGAAACCAATTTATGTAATTATTAATATGCGTGTATGTGTGTAGCATGATTAACACATACATACACACATATGAACACATAAATGGCCCAATTAACACAAGACAATACTAAAAATAACACATATATAATGGTTTACACATATACACAAATTCATGAATTATGCCTACTTTTTACAATTTAAAGCTAATAAATGAAAAAGGCGTTCCACGGAATATTATAAATCATCATTAGGCTATTAAAACAATTAGAATCACTAATTAGCCCTAATTTATAAAATCAGGCAAATCTAGATTTAGGTTTAAAATTAGGTTTTTCGCAAAAATTAGAGATTATGCCTTGAGATTGGAAGTAATAGAGAGTGATTAAGGAACCGTGCAAGATTCGAAAGCTTGAATTTGGGGTTTGGAAGCTTGAAAATGGGTTTTAGGGATTTTAATTTTTTTTTTGTTCAGTTGGAATGAGGAAGAAAGGTCTCAGCCAAGATTTGAATGACGTGAATTTCTGGGCTTCCGACGACCATCGACGACCCATCGAAAGCCAAACGGAAACCGCCGTCGAAAGCCTTAGCCAAGGGTCGTCGGTATTTCAAGCTATTCTTGTAGTAGATACTAACCTCATATAACCGAGAAGATGAGTTCTCTATTGAATAACATTTCACCTCCAATGCTTCAACCCAAACTCAACTATTGTTCGATGGCCACTATGCCACGATTTAACTATAATCAAAATGGAATGTCCACAAAAGGTTCCATAGTATTGTCTAATCGAGGAAATTATGAGATTGTTAATTTGACCTTAGTTATATTAACCAACACAGAACTCTCGAGTGAGTCATTCTATAGTTATCTAATAACTATCAGTACATAACTCATTGGTACCTCCAACAACCATGAGAAATACATTGTCAACATTTGGAGAGCATTACCTACTTTAGTCTCGATGGATGGATCGATGTGCTTTCTCGAAATATCTCGACTGGGAATATTTAAATTAATATGTTATTTTTCATCATAATAAAATTCTCATGATCACAACACATTGTAATTACTACCACACGACATATCATTTAAGAAATTTCTATTTAATATACTTTAAATTAATTACTTAATTAATTATATCATAATATAACAAGTATATAATAGAAGAAAACACCTTCTACTTTAAACAAGATTGGCTATCAAGTTAGATATATGTAACAAATTATGTAATTGGCCCTAGGGCATACCCATAACTCTATCAGGTACTATTGAAACTTATGCCTTAAGTCGGCATGGTGTTCTTTAATATCCAATTCCGACTCAGGCGTGTGTATTGTGATGATCAAAGCTCTTGTCGAGCTTGGTGCAATAGAAATAAAAAAAAGTAGAAAAACATAAAAGGGTAAGATAGTAAAATGGTGGAATGTGAAAGGAGAAATGAGAGGTGCGAGATTTTAGAAGTTTTTTGGGGTGAAAGGAGAACATTAAGGTGCAGATAGTCGGCCTCATCTTGAACACAAGAATGTTGGAAAGAATGTTTGATCTTCCTGGCTAAGTATATAACTGATTTTAACTATTTAGTGTTGTAAATAATGTTGGAACACAAGAATTTTTACTGTCGAAAATAATTTTAATATAATATATTATATATAAAATTATATGACAGATTTTGACCATAATATGATGTTGTAAATAATTATAAACTATGTATATGTAATTAAATAAATATATTAATTTGTAAAATATAAAATTATATTATTTTCATATATGTCTGCATTGACCTAGCATAAATGATATAAAAAACTTTTCTTAAACATAAATATATACATATATAACCAAAACTATTTTGTGACAATATTGCTTGTATATCAAAATTGTCACCTAATTAAATGTATATAGACACACAAACATATGATAAAAAATAATATAATGAAAATCATTATAAAATCATACATTAATTCCAAAGCCTTGGAGTATACCTTGCAAGATAAAACTCTCCCTTTTGAAACTCTTTCCGATTTAGTGGATTGCTAATCCTTGAACCGTTGACCTTCGACTATCAGATAGTGATAAGATCTTACTTGATTTGAGCTTGCAGTGATGGATAGGCAAGAGTATAATTTCATCCAACAAGTAAGTGAATAGGAGGTAGCAAAAGATCATATCTAATTAAGGTTTGGGATGCTTATATAATGGATAGAAAGGACAGAAAAGTGGATTTAATCTCATACTCTTTTTCCATCAATCCGAGCAATCCAAAATCAAGTCCGCTTTTATAAAAATTAAGCCGCATATAACCATGTATATTGCTAAAATTAAGAATCCCTATGATGGGCCTTAAACCCATTTAGGCCTATATAAAAATATCACATAATTAAATTCAATTTAATTGCTTATTGATATTATATATCAATTGATATGTTTATGACTATTATAAATATACTTTGTAATATTATTTCTCAAATCATAATCAAAATTTATAATTAATATTTCATAAATTTTAATTAATTTAATTATTTTACAACCATTATAAACTTATCAAATCGTTTGGTCAAAAGAGAATTCAACATTTAGGTTATGTGACTCAACATTTGTAAATTTGATCAGCGATTAGTATCGAACTAATCGAATATTAGCGTTCATATGTCACTTGGCAGGTGGTGTGACATTTTGGCCAAATTTATCGCTTACTTTGTTTTGATAAAATCCAATTTTACTTTATTAAGCGTTACCAAGTTTTGACTTTTATTTACACCAATTCTCTTCGTCAAAACTATATCGCTTTGGACTTATGAAATTTGGTAATGGTCAAAGTTCTGATATCAACCATATTCAGCTCTATAGTTTAAATACAAAGTCCTTGATTTAATAATAACAATTATTATTGATCGACCTATTAGAACTGGGCTAGCCCACAATGGAAGAAATGAGTAAATTTCAAAAAAATTATCATTTTTGGATCATTAATGGGCCTATGAAGTCTAAATGTTTTTAGAGCTTATCTAAATTTATTTTAAATAAAATCAGTATTTTATTTAATACCCTATTTTTCTATTTATTTGATTCTAAAACAATAAAGAATGGGATATAAAATAAGGTTTGAATATGTGTGTGTGTGTGTGTATTCATTCCTTAATTGTGTGACAAAATAGTTAAACATAAGGCAAGTATGATCAATTGATAACATGATGTATATAAATAAATAAGAATAGGTTTAAAGGCAATCACATAAGGGGCAAAGTGAAAGAAATAAAAGATGACAAAGATGAATGATTTATCTTTCTCTTTTTGACAAACTTGATTTATGCAGCACTCAATCAGCAATCAATGAATCATTATGACATAAGATTAAGAATAACCAATAAAAATTCATATGCATAAACTACTACCATGTTTAAAATTGTTTGATATTACTAACGCATTTAAACTATACAATTTCAGTTATAAACATTAAGTTTTTTATGTACATAAATATATATAATTATTTCTATATAAAGATTAACCTAAAATTTCTTAATTAATTCAAAATAAACCATATAAAATTTAAAGTTTTAATGTATTTATGAACTTATATAAAGTTAAATTAGTTAACAAAATATATATGTATACAATTAAATCAAGAGATTCAACCTATATGATTTTTTTATAACAAAAGTGAAACAAACTAAGCTGAGCAATATATTAACAATCCTTTGAATACTTAAAAGTATTAGTCATGTCAAATTGGGTAATAAATTTATAAGTTTATTGTAACCATTTTATTATTCAAACATCCTTCAATCATGTGTAGGTATCAATTACAGTAAAATGCAAATAATAAGAACAAATAAACTTTCAAATCTAAAGAGATTCAACCTATCTAAATAAATTTTTTTTAAACAAAAGTTAAACACACTAAACTGAGCAATATATTAACAATCCTTTGAATACTTAAAGAAAGATGCTAGTCATGTCAAATAGGGTAACAAATTAATTAATTTATTGTAATCAATTTATTTTCCAAACATCTTTTAATTATGTGTGGGTTTCAATTACAATAAGATGTTGATAATAAGAATAAATAAACTTTCAAATCTATGGAGATTCAACCTATATGAATAAATAATTATAAAACAAGTGGTGATACATACTGAACTAAGCAATATGTTAAAATCCTTTGAATAGTTAAAGAAGGATAACAGTAATGTCAAATAGGGTAACAAATTTTGAAATTAACTGTAATCAATTTATTATCAAAACATCTATTACAGTAAAATTGCAAACAATAAGAACATGTAAACATTCAAATCAAAAAAATTACATTTTGATTTGAGTTTTTAAACATAGATCTAAAATTAAAATATTTTCTAATCATATACAAGTTTTAGTTTTGATACATCTAAATAAAAAACCAATCAATTCATATAATAAACAATTTGAAATACATAAACTATTTTCAAATCAAATGAGACAATATTATACACATATGAATTAAGATATTCCATTTTGTTCATTAAAGCATTATATCAAATTATTAGAATAAAAAGATCATGCCTTAATTCCAAAACCTTGAAGTGAACCTTGAAACATTGAATTTTTCCTCTAGATGTAGCCAATGAATCGTACCTTGAATGATGAATCAAATCTCCTAGATTCAGAAATCAGCCTCCAGATGTTGCAGGGATCAAGAGGAATAAACCATTTTTCATAATTTATTTTATTTGTATTTGATTTTAGAAATAACTAAAGTCATGGAAGATCTCATATTTTCAGCCATTGGAGAATGAGAAAACTAGAAAAGTTATAGAAAGAAGAATGAAAAAATAAGAAACTAAATTGTAAGCACATAACGAATTAGAGAATATGTTTTATTTGAAAGAAGGAAACTTTCCTATTCTTTAATTGAAACTTCTCTAATTAGTTCTCTTAATTAATTTTCTCTTTTCACTCCTATTTCTTTACATGGTATGGTTGAAAATTACGTGCCATTGAATGACATAAGATTGCATAAATTAACGCATGTAATTCTCTTTTATTTAATTATAATTATATCATATATCAATGCGCAGAAATATAACTTTTATAAATGCATTCAAATAATTACAAATAACTCCCAAACATCAAATAAAATAAAAATAATATTTCTTAAATGCTAATTAATTTAATTAATTTAGAACTTTTTATAAATTAACTAAATCATGTGGTTTTTTGAAGAATTCATCATTACGGTTGTGCAACTCAAAGGTGTAAACTCAGTCAACGATTAATATCGAACAATTCAAATACCAACATTCACATGTCACTTAGCAGGTGGTGTGACATTCTAGCTGAATTCGTCGCTCACATATCTTTTGGAAAAATCCAATTTTACTTGTTATAAGCGGACCTAATGGTGACAATTATTTACACCAATTCTCTTCGTCAAAACTATATCACTTTGGATTTTAAAAATTTGGTAATGGTCAAAATTCCAATATCATACACATTCAATTTTATGGTTCAACACAAAGTCTTTGGTGCAATAATAACAATTATTATTAACTGAAATGCTCTGGCCAGAGATTTTGACTTTGAGTTGACTTCAGTTAACCGTGATACTAACCGTATATAACCTAGTAGACGATTGTTCCTAGATTATAATTTTTCCTTTCTATTATCGATGTAACCCCTTGGTGCCTACCAACAATCATGATTAATTCACTGCCTAACATTTGAAGAGCCTCACACACTCTAGTCTCAACAGATACATCGATATCTGATCTCGACGCAACTAGACTAGGAACATTTAAAATGATGTGTTTTATAATATTATAATACAATACTTATGATTACAATGATTTGTATTATTATCACAAACACACCATTTATGGATATTCTATTAAATATAGTTTAATTAAGCATTTAGTTATTTATAATGCATTGAATTAAATGTATAATAGAAAGGAAAAACACCTTTATTACGAGCGAGGATTGATTATAGAGTTAACTAATTTACAATAATTCACATAATTGCCCCCAGGGCATTCACCTAACTCTATCAATCTCCCACTTGCACTTGGGGCTAATTATAGAATCTTAATTCCATTCCTTCGGTCCACTTCTCTAGAGCCAATCGAGCTAGACCCTTCGTGAATGGAATTGTCGTGTTGTCCTTGGTATCTACCTTTTGTAGCATGACCTTTTTCTTCTCAGCGAATTCTCTAATTGGTGGAACTTTCGAAGAATGCGCCTCAACTTCTTGTGTAATTTGGCCTCCTTTGGGATTTGTGTCACCATATTGTTATCATAGAACATTGCTGTAGGATTCTTGGTATCAGAAATCACTTTCAGATCGCTCAAAAACTTGTGCTTCCAACTGCCTCTTTAGTTGCTTCATTGAGGGCAATGCACTCGGTTTCCATCATGGAACCAACAACTGTTTCTTACTTGGAACTTTTTCAACTAAGACTCCACCATCAAGCATAAAGAAATAACTGGACACTGATTTACTCTCATCTATTATTTCGAAAAATCGAATTTGTATACCCCTTTACAAGTTCCATTTTGGTATATGACGAATAAGTTCTTAGTGTTTCTCAATACTTAAATATACATTTCATGGGCGTCCAATGTTTTTCTCTCTTAAGTATACATTTCACGGGCGTCTAATGTTTTGCTCTGGGATTAGACTAGTATCGGCTTATGCATTTTAATGTGTATGCCACAACTGGTCTAGTACATAGGTAGCTTTTTTTTAATATTTGGTTGGGTAAGTAGAAATTGGGATAACATTGAAGTGAACACCTTATGAATTAAGTTTCACAATTTGACTGTAAAGCGTTCGATTGATAATGTGGTGTTAAATTTAATTTAATAAAATATGTTTATTAAAAGCTAGAATATTTGAAATAAATGTTTGGAAAATGTTTTTATAAAAGTCGATTTATAAATTGGATTTACAAAAATATGTCTTGGATTAAAAAGAATTTAAGTTGAAAAGTTGATAACTTAAACCCCAGGGCTTTTGGAAAATGTTTCAAAGTTTTGAAAGATAATAATTGAATTGTTTAAAAGTAATTTTGGCTTGAGAATAAAATATTGGGATGCAACGTTAAGTAAGAAGTATTTTCTTTGGATTGGTTAAGGGGAATGAGTCTTTATTGTTTTATGATGATCTGAAAATCTTCTAAGTGACGATCGGATGTTTGCCTGGGCCAACATTGTGGTACAATTAGTAAATTGTTCTCTTTATCATTGTACAATTGAAACAGGTTCAAACCCGAATGAACCCAAAGCAAGTCGATGAAAATGTTTTGTTGGAAATATGAGAAGTACTGTTTCAAAAATGGGATTTTAAAATAAAAGCAATATTCTTAAGTTAACTTGTTCAAGTGGCTCGAAAATAACTTAAATTTGAGGATGAGATGTGTTCGGATGGTAGACACTTCTCTTGAGTATTACTGTTCTTAGTAAGGGAGTGTATGGTATTATTTGGTAGTACTCAATTCCTTAGTATCGTTTTGGAGTTACTCGGGCTTTTTATATATGTGTATACATGTATGTGTGTGTATTATGATTAAAATATACTATTTAAGTTCAAAAAAATTTGAAATAAAACTGGGTATTTGGATCTTGAGTTTTCTTAGAGAGAATGAAAAATGGAATAGTTGATGTAGATAGGGGTATATACTCTTAGGATGTAACAGAATATTATACAAGTTGAACCTAAATGTAGTTTTATGAAATGTTTTCATAAATAATTTAGTGGGAATAGAATTGGTATTAGGGATAACCATTTAAGTAGTGCTTAGGTTGGACGTAGATCGTCTCTTTTTTCCATATAATTTGATCTAAGATTTGAGTACATGACTTTGAGGTGTTTTACACCGTTCCAAATAAGGATCTATAACTCGATTTTTGACGGCGAGCGCTTGACGAGGATTTTTGGTATGAGACCAAAGTTTTATATTATAGCATATGATTATGTAAGGAGAGCAAAGGTTTCTAATCAAGGACCTAATCAGAGTCTGCACTAAAGAATCAGATGAGTGGTACTAGTTCAAAAATAAAGTACTGTATTCGAGTAGAGCTCGAATCGAATTTTTTTATGAATGATCTATGTACATCATGCGAATTGGTATATAGTATTAAGTGTTTTTTAGAATTGGTTTAGGTGTAATTTCATGGACGAAATTCTTTTAATGGGGAATGAATGTAACGACCCGGAATTTCACTGCTTTGATTTGCGAATATTTAATTAATTTTAAATATTCAAATAATAGGTTTTATAATTAAAGAAAAAATCTTTTTAAAAATAAATCATGATGGTGAAATTGTTTTTAATATTTGTTGACCTAATATTTAGTTTGAAGAAAGATTGAAAATGTGATCGGAATTCGTTTTTCGAATTTTCGAGTTTTCAATGGCTAAAAGTTGTCGAAAATGTTATAATCAAAATAGCATAAGTATATACACATACATTTAGAAATAAGTTAGGATATTTATGTATGTATTAGTTAATTATATGTATGAATATACATATATAGACACACACACACTTTAGATGATGTAATATAAAATTATACAAATTTAAACATCAAATCATGGAAATATGTTTGAACCTTAAGTTCAGGCATTTATGGCATGTTGGATTTAATTAGGAAGGGAAGGGGGCAATGGTGGCATGAGTACTTAATGATTTAGAGGGGTTAGGGAGGTGGAAGAAAGGTGTGGAGATAATGGACATGAGGGTAAAACAGTAATTCAAGTTGTGACTTGGTATATAAGCAAATTTTCGTATCTTTTTCTAATTATTTCCTCATTTCTTCTTTTCATTTGTGAATTTCTTAAAGACTTTGAGAAATTCTAGTGGCCTTTAATGGATCCTGTTCATAATTTTAAGTTTTTAAAAATTCAAGTTTTATCTTTTAAAATGATTTCAAATTTGTTTAATCTCCTCCTTTACATTTTAAAAACTTCTTCCTGTTCTCCTACTTCATTCGGTCATAACTTCCTCTAGTCTACTCCAAATCAAGGTTTTATATTTTTAAAGCATCTAGAATGCCAATGGCTATGACATTCATTTGAATTACTTTTTCAAATTTTGGATATTTTTAGGTCAAAAATACATTTTTTTGGCTCATATTCGGACCCACATTTTCAAGCCCAAAAATAGCACTCCGTCTTTTGACCATATCTCCCTCTAAAATATCTAAATTGAGGTATTTTTTTTAAATGATGGGGAAATGAATTTTTAAGAACTTTTCTTTTAACTACCTTTAAAAATTCCTGGAGTAACATGGCAAAAAATCGAGAAGAAGATGACACATTTTCGAGTGATTTTTGTATCGTTTTCAAGCTTTACTACTCCAAAGCATTTCAAATTTTCAAAGAGTTTAGGTGTAATTTTCGAAAAGATGTTTCCTTTGCTTATATGATGGTATTTATATATGATGTTATGTTTATCTTATGATATAGTTTGGATGTACATGTATGTGATAGTTTATGTTTGGACATTAGACTTGAATCGATGGCTTAAAGTGATCTGTTTGGTTTTAAAGTCGTGATCTTATTTACGTGGTAGTCATAAAAATGGTGTGTGTTATAAACATGTTATATGGTGTATGCTAGATAGCATCTTGTTTGTAAAAGTGTTAAGGAATTTCTTATGGACACTATAGAAATAGTTTGAAATTAAAAGCTTAAGTTTTCAAACTTCGTTTTTCTTGTGTTTGAAACAAAAAAGTTAGTAAAATTTAAGGTGAAGTTTCGAAAGGAAAGATAAAAACATTTTGAGAATATGGGTATCAAATATCGGTACAATTAAGTAGAAACAACTGTGAATGAACTACATTGTGATTGGTCGTATTGTGTGGACATCTAATTGAAGAATAAATCCTTGCTCTGCTATAATGTAATTGATTTGATCATTGTGGGTATAGATTAGCATAATAAATCCGCATTCTGCTATAGATTAATTGTTTGATTGTATGGACATTATGTATTGGTAGAGTAAATACTCGTTCTACTATAAGTTAATTGTTTAATTGTTCGACACCTATTTGGCAGGACAAATCACTATCTTGCTATTGTGTTATTTGGATAGGTATATGCCAGTTAGTTTATATTGACATGTTTTTCCTGATTTGGACATAAAGTGTATTTACACACGTAAGGACCATTTTCTTCGACTCTCGACGGTATTCACATGCCATAAATCCAAGTGCCGGAGAAGTTGATTCTCAAGGGTAAGAAGGAAAAATAAAGACAGGAGTGAATCTCACGTATTTTATTTCAAAAAAAACTTTACAACAGAAATTGAAATACATTTATCAGAGTTAAAAATATGGACAGTTATAAATTTATGTCCTTACAAATGCGGAATACTATTGTACAAGAGTGTGGTGGAAATAGACAAAAATCTTCAGCCATGCTTCGAGCTCCCTCCAGCTTTCTTCTAAACTAAACCTGACTACTATGCTGCCTGGGAAAATTAAGGCACCCAGAGTTTAATGAAAATGAAAATAAACTTTGGGTTAGCCATGGGGCTGGTGTGAGAACTCAAAATACGCGTTTTGAAAACAAAATGGTATCTCATAAGACCACGCCGCAGATAAACACATAATGTGTTTTTACTTTATGATAACTAAATCATTATTATGTAAAATCATTTGATATTTTTTTAATGACATCTCTTTAAAAACATTTGCAAGTAAACTTATCATTCTTTGCCAAAATTGTTCCATTACTAAATTCCAACATACTAGGTTCTACAAACAAAATGGTAGCCTCTTATTGGAGAATAGATTTCCATACAAATGACCAGGTGAAGGGGCTACCTTCTTGCAATACATCTTTAGAGGAATATACCGAGGCCCAACTGATGGTCCTCTACCAACACAAGACCGGCCTAACTCTTCATACACAATACCTAATATGTCATCACCCCGGTCATTACCGACCTATTCGAGGGCCCTCACAGCATAAATCCACAATAATTTAAGTGCCAAACATCATGGAGAGAATAAATATATTCTAAAAGGGCATGATCATATCCTAATGGTTGCAAACCACATAGCCTTACTGCATCTACCATGTTTCGGTTATTTCCACGTGTGAGGCTTGAAGTAACGATTACCTTTCACATAGAACATCATCTTCCTTTGATTGTCACACTGCCATTCCATGATCACACTACTAATTTCTACAAACGTATAACTATTGAGCTCGTATGTCTTAAGAAAGGGTGTTAAGCTAAGAGAAGTTGCCTTCTCCTCCACCAAGCGGATAATAACTTCGTAGAAATTACTTATGTAACTAGAAATGCAACGTTAGACATTTGACCATAAAAGTTCATTCTGGGACAGAACGAAGTCGAAGGCACTCTCCTACCACCTCCTATCGGAGATTAACCCAAGGATTAGTAGCAAGAAGTCCTTGCAACTCAAAGAGTTTCAAAAATGAAGGGACCACTACTACATTTGTATTTGGAAGCTAACCAAAATTATCAACAAGTAGTCTTTTCACCTCAAAATCTTCGGTCTTCATCCTTCATTTTCATTATCAGGTTTTTAATTTTTGAATGCATACATTGGTTTGAAGTGGTTTTCGGAAGGAAATGATTCGAATCCAACCCAAGTCCCTTCGATCTAACCATCGATAAAAAGAGTTTCTTTGAATAGGGAATCATTCTTTGGTTGATTAAATTCTTTTTATCAAAATCTCTTTTAAAGGTATACATTTCCAAAATATTCTCACTGGTATATATGGAATTATTAAACCTCTCTTATCAAATCCTTTGATTACCTAAAACCCTTTTTAAACTTGGTATAATTTGTAATCGTTTCATTCTTTCACTTAGGAAAACATTTCCAAAATCATTTCATTTTTCTTAACAAAGATTTCTTAATTCAAAACTCAAAATTTTGATTGAGCGAAAACCATGTTATCTAAGACGTTAATCCAAAACCAGTAAATTTTAAGTGAGCAGAATCCATAGAAATCAAATAATTTACTCAATATCAATTCCCGTATTCAACAAATACCATGGGTGGAATAAGGTGAAATAACCTTTTACATTCCACGAATAGTACGAGTTTCCTCTTCAGGCTTTAACATCGAGTATAAGAAGATCATCTCTGTAAAATCAAAGTTGAAAATTTAAACCTTTTATACTTAATTCCTTTCCGACATTCTGACCTTATCTATACCTTGCCCAGGGAAGATGCCAAGTGAGCCAGGGCACTGGTTGTTCCTGAACATCTCCTTAGTTTAAGTACCTCACAATCGGATCTTACGAACAGAAAAATCTAGTCTACTAGTCGGCTTTTAGAGCTATGATTAAACCACTTGTAATAGCTTTTCTTTAAATCGTCTATTTAACTTTTTAAATAAGTTATTAAAACCTCCAAATCTTTATTAAAACACTTAATTATCTATTTCAAAGCATTTATAAAATATTTGGAAAATAATAGTTAACTTTAAAGCTATATTTCAAAAGTTATTGAAAACTACTACAAAAAGGTGCCTTTTAAGCTATATTGATCCAAACGACTTTCTATCATTTGAAAATTCATTTTTTATAATTCAAATCACATTTTAAACATTTTAAAAGATTTTTAGAATTTATTTCATATTTTTAAACAATATTAAAATACCATTTTCAAAGAAATTCGTTTTGGATTCCGAACTGCAAAACCGTGATTTATTTCAAAAACTTGTTTTACTCATATTTCAAAATCTACTTATCGGAAACTCAATTTTCTTTCTTCGTCGGAAAATCCTATTTTTGATTAAATTTTTCATTCTCACTCAAACTTCACCAAAACACTTTTCAACGTTTATAAAACATTTCAAACTCAATTTAAACCATTTTTAAAGAGGTTTAACATTCCACACACACCATTTCATTAATTCATGGAAAATGATTTCCTTTGTGCTTATCAACATGTATTTGCATGACTTGCATATATTTTCAGCATTCATATGAAACAATCCAAACTTAACGGTCAAAGATATTAAACATCCATTTGAAAACATCGTATCATCATTCAACATAAAATATAATAGTTTAGGAGTTTTCACCTTCATTTTCCCTTCGAGCTAATAGAAAATCGAATACAGCTTCGCTATGATCGAACTAAAGCAAACGAGATCAGGCTTATGACCTAAGAGAGAGCTCGATCTAGCTTTATGGTGATAATTCTCACGGCCATGGGATGGTGGGTGGTGGCCGTGGGTTTTGGAAGTGAAGAGGAGGTGTTCCGGACTAGTTTTGAAGTGGTTTGATATATAAGCTAATATATACCTTTTTCTCTTTTTATTTGCTATATTTTTTCCTAAATTTTATAAAATATTTTTTTATGCATAAGAAGCCATTATAGAGGCTCTTAGAAAGCTTGAAAAGAAGAGGAAGAAGAAGTGGAAATGTATTAGGAATTTTTGAGAAAAGGGGTGGTATTTATAGGAAAACCTTAGAATAAAATATTCAATTGCATAATTACCTAAATCGCCTGGCCCACAAAGCTCCCCCCAAAGCCATGTGATGGTTGATGTGAGCTGATGGTGTGGTACAATGAAGTGATATTTTCTTTATGGTTACTTAAAGGTTAAGCTTAGGAATTATTAAATCAATTTTGTAATATATATATATATATATATATGTATGTATGTATGTATGAATGTGCATGTTATCATGTGCATGTGGCATATATATGTATGTACATGTAGGTGCATAACACTTTAAACGTCTACGAATAACTTTTGTTCGTTAAATCATTGAAATCTCGAGAACCGATTATCGGACACATTTTCACTTATTTATAAACGTACATATATTTGTAAACAAAGTGCAAAAATAAGTTTCTTATCATTTTAAACTAATTAAAATAATCATATTTGAATTATAACACAATATAAATTAATATTTGAAATTATTTACAAAAATTGTCATCAAACTAATAAAGTGTTATCAATTTTTCCTTATATTTTCAAATCAAATATATATCTTAATCATTTAAAATAATTATTTGGATAATTAAAATATTTTGTAAATCACTGTTTTAATTTAAATTCATAAATCTTTATTTAAGTAAAATGTCATTTTATGAATATAAATTTTAAGGAAAATATTTATCCAAAATAAGACTACTATTACTTAATATCACTTGAAACAATATTATATGTATTATATACTTTTATTTGCATAAGTTTAAAAATAAATACAATTTATCAAAGTGAGAAATTGGCGGGTCGTTACAGACTCCCCCCATTAGAAGAATTTAGTCCCCGAAATTACCCAAAAAAAACCAAAGGTTTGCCAAAATATTTATTTTTAAATTTTTACTCGTATGATGTATATACATAGATCACTTGTGCATAATATCTGATTCGATCTTCAATTCAAATCCACAACTTTACTTTCAAACTAGTATTGATCCCACGATCCTTTAGTTCGAACTCCGACCAGGCTTCCAGATCAGAACTTTAGTTTTCCTTGCATAGCTCTCAACTATGATCGAAAACTCAAGCATCTAACTATATACTCTCACCGTTGTTCGTTATCAAAAATCGATTGATAAATTTATTTTCGGATAAGTGTCAAATACATCAAAGTTATGTACTTGAATCTTAGATTAAATCGTGTGATGAAACAATCTATATACTTCATATGTATTTATTAACTCTTTGAAATTATGATGAAAACAATTCATAAAACTTCCATTCTATATCCAAACTTTTCATTAAGATACTTCTTTATACATAACCATTTTATATTTTTTTATTTCCAATAATCCTACTTAAAAAACATTTCTTTTCAAGGGATAAATATCTTTTTATTATACATTTATAAACATATCTTAGTGGTTTTATGGAAAAAAAATAATAATTCATTAAATTGATAAATCACCATAAACTTCCTTTAACCACTATCAAATGGAAAACTTTCTTTATTAATTAATACTCCTTTAATAATTGAAACTTCCTTTATACGTGTATATGTACACATATTATTTACTTATACTAGTTTTAACATATAAAAGTATTTATATATCTATTCAAATGTTATAAGTATACTTAACAAGTTTTTCATACTTCAGAATAAACTAAAACATTGTTATAATGAACTTCTCTTTTCTTTTATAATTTGAACTCAAAAAATTTCTATCTTTATATAAAAGATTTCAATATTTGTTATTATTGTTTGTGCACTTTGAACCAATCCTTTTATTTCTTACATACTGTGATTACATTTACAAGCCTTTGAAAATCAATAACAAAAATGGCAGAGTTTTGCCTAGGGAAAAATAATAAGATCCCCCGTTTAGTTGCCATAACACTGCTTTATAGTAGATCCAAAAATATCCTCCCCAAAACCTGGAATACCTTTCTCGAGCGTAGGTGGGCCCACATGATCGATCATGTATGAATTGGGATCGATCCAAGTGCAATTCGTATCGATCCCAAAATGGTTCCAATCGAGTCGAGTTCGATCATGAACACTCTTGAGTGCATAAGCAAGCTTCTGTGAAAATTTCATAGCATTTATATTTGTAGGTTTTGAGTTATGATCGATGCAAGTTGGTATTTGCGAGTAGGCTGAATGCTCCGTGTCCATGGATTTCATACCCGTCCATCATACTACTTTTGTATCCATCAATATAGGCTACTCTTTATTTCGTATCGCTCCCTTGTTCATATCTATCTGATTTCATTGTTTTATGTCCATCACCTCAAATTAATCCTCTCATGCATGTTGTCCTCTTCGTATCCATCCTTTGCACCCATCTACGTATCGTTCCCGAATGCCTCCTTCGTATCAATATAAGCGATCGATACGAAATGTCCATTCGAGTTCCTAAACCGTTGCTTCCCCTTCGTATCAATCCCAGCCTTGATCGATACGAAGTGTTTTGATGTTCTTCGCCATCTAATCGATATGCACGTATCAACCCGAGCTCCATATCCATGAACCTATTTCCTGTCTAAGGTTGATAGATCAATGCAGAAGCCAACGATACATGATACATCGATTCAAAGATTGATCGACCCGAAACTATCACCACCTCGATCAATACGAAGATATCAATCTGAACCCATTTCTCACTGATATTGATCCATCCATAACTTAAACATATGAACTCCGATTGACCTAAAATTTGAAATGTAGCTTTTACTAGCCTTGTTCATCATTTCCAGTCGATCCTATCTTGATTGGATCTTGGTCAAATTTTGACGGTATCGATCATAGCCTTGTTTCCAGTCGATCTCCAATCCCAATATCCATCCTTTCCAGCCAATCTGTTGATATTCTGGCCTTGACCAAAAGGTGGGTAATATTTGCCTCCCAAAACATGTCTTGTGTTAAGAAGGTGTTTTTTAAATAACTTTAAATCCATCATCCGAAATTCATATTTCATCCATAGCCATACCGTCCGATCCATAATCCAATCCATTAGCAAAACATTCTATCGAAGTGCCATAGCCATATCCTTGTCCAAATCCGCAACTTCTCAGAGTTGATATCCGATTCTGAATCCGATAACCAAACCCTTAGCCAATTCCATAGCCATCTGAACCCGTCAACCAAGTTTTAATCCATCGATATCCAGTAACTGATAACTAAATCTATGACCCATATGGGTCGACATTTGAATCAGAGACCACTCCGAGCCCTTTTCCAAATCACTTGCTGTTCATAGCTAATGTCTGAATCCATAAGCTCTCTGGGTTCTTCTCAGCCATAATCCACACTCGACAACCTGTATTAAGCAATGCCTTGGTGTTCTTGGTTCAGTGTCCCTAAACGCTGAGTAATTCCATGGCTTAAGTCCTAAGCCGAATCCTGATCGCTTCGGACCCTTGCCGAGTATAGTCCATACCCGACAACCTGAAATAGTAACCGATTGATAGTATGGGGCCTAAGTCGAAGGCCGAATTCTGGTCTCTCTGGACCCTTGTCGAGCATAGTCCATACTCGATGACCTGAATAAGCCAATTTTCCACGTTCGGACGAAGCGACTTACCCCCTACTAGGTATAATCCATACTCGATGACCATTTACCAAAAACCAGATAAATATCCAATCAAAATCCAATCCAAAATTCAAATCAAACCAGAGAACCAAAAATCCATGCCAGAAATACAAATCAATATCCAAACCAAAGTCGAAACCAGAAAACAAATAAAATAAGGAGTTCAAACCATACTGCGAAACCAAACCAGAAAAAGAAAATGTGCAAACCAAAAAGGAAAAAGCAGATTTCACAAACTAGAGTGTCGTGGTTTATCATCATCTTAGAGCATGCCTAGGGGATATCTCCATCCCCATACATGAGTAAGTGACTTGGCCATTTTCCCAGAGTTTGCTACTTATTCCATATCATCCATGTCAGTCGATAACCAATCGATCATCATTTCTAGGCCTCATGCCATCGTCGTTGTTTGAGGTGGACGGTGGCTGCTCTTGTTCCATCACCGCATTCCGAGTTTCGACGTGTTGCCGCAACTGACCACTCCTTACATGCTCCTCGATTGTATAGTTTAGATGCATGTAGTTGTTGGTATCATGCCCATCCAGATCACGAAAGGGACAGTACCCCCCAAATGCCCTCTCGCATTCTGAGGGTTCCCTCCTAGCTGGCCTTTGGTAAGGAAGAAGATCCTGAGTCTCCATGAATATTCGCTCCAATGTTTCATTCAATCCCATGCAAGTAGAGAATTTTTTCTCTCCCTAACATTTCCTTGCCATGCTAGAGTTGTCATCCAACTTCCTCTTTCCTTTATCCTTATCCTTACCCGAGCTTTCACCGGATGGTTCTCCATCCTCAACTGCGTTTACTTCCTTTAACTTCATATCTGAATATGCATCTTCCTATCAAAGAAATCTTTCGGCGTCGTAAAAGAACTCCCTGAGATCCATCGGTGGATCTCGTATCAACGATACCTTGAAATCTGATTTATCCCTGATTTCTAACACTTCCGTCATCAAAACGATCGATGGATCCGGCCGATCCACCTAAATAATTGCTGCATTGAACCGAATTAACAAAGCCCTGAGCGGTCTCCTATCCTTTGCTTAACCAATGTTAGTGTCATTACATTCTTCGACCTTTTAATATAAACTTGAAACCGCTTTAAAAAATTGCCCACCAATTCTGTCCATATCCTGATAAATCCATCTTCGAACTGCCAGAACCACATAGCAACTACATCGATCAAGTTCAGAGGAAATCAATTTAAGGAATTCGATAAAATAAATTGACATTGAAAAGCTATCTTCCACATACAATCGAATTAGGCATCGAAACTAGTTTCATTATGTTTGGAATGGGGGTAAAACAATATAAACCCTAGACGACACGCCTTTGGGCCTAACTATATAAATATGCATGCAAATCGAGACAGTTTTATTATTACTTTAATTTCTCAAAACCCTAGCCGCCAGTTCTTTAATGGCCAAAAATTCACCAACTTCCCTCCTTAATTTCTCATTATCCGTTCAAAGAAATTAAAAACTTCCAATATGAAAGTTATGGATCTTGGCGAGCTCTTCAAATCCATATGGTTGATTTATGCTATTACATCAGGGATTCGCAGAGATCTGAGATAGAAGGCACGACGGTTTTTATTGAATTTCATGAGGATGGTGACATCATAGGCGGTCGCGCCTCTTGTGGGGGGGGCGTAGATGGAGGTGCATGAGTGGATGGGTATGGATCAATCACTGGTGGCTTATCTTTATGTGCGTGTGGAAGTTTAATCTCAAGGGATGGGTTCGGCTATGTTCTGTGTTAGGGAAGAAGAAGTAATATAATTTTTTTATATTATTTATTTAATTTATAACAATATAAATCGTATAACTTATAATTAGCATATCTTTTGCATATGAGTTCAGATTCTTGCGCGGTTTTCTCCGTTGCGTTTGTATCAAAATTTCAGACATTATGGAGCCAGTTTGGCTGCAATCTGATACTATTCAAAGTTGGGCCTTTACTTGGATTTTAAATCGTCGAAAAATCAAAGGTGAGTGTTTATACGCTCATAATTAACTGAAATATTTTTTTTATGTGGTTAAACTTATATCGTGAAGTGATTAAATTTTGTTGATAGTTATTTGATAAGTTTAATTGATATTTAAATGGACATCTGAATATAATAGATTGGATTTGAATTGACAGTTATACTGGATTAGGATTAAATTGCTAGTAAAATTCCTGATTTTTTATAATTGGGTAATTGTTGTGAATTATTGATTGTTTGGATGATTGGTTGTGATGGATGAAAATTTGATTGATTTTTTCGATGTTTGGATGTTTATTTATGTTTATTATATTCTGTTATCATCCCGTATATTATTTACAATATATAAAACTGTAAACTGAATTATTTCGAATAAACTAAGAAATAGTTTGAAATGATATATACGTATGAAATTTATTTTGGGTTGAAATGATACATATATCCATCCCTGGAATTAAACTGGAATAACTAATTCACTTGGCCATAGGATAGAAAATTTGATGCGGATATCGGATTGATTAAATTAGATGATTTTAAATTTTGATTTGAAATTATTTAAATGATTGGGTTTTAGAAAATAAAAATCTAATTTATGGAAATTGAATTAGTTTCGAAATTGAGTTAAAATTATGGGAATCAAAATTTGTTAAACGAAATTGTTTTAAAATAGAATTTGAGATTTTGAAGTTATAATCGAAGTATGGTATGAATTTCAGAAAATTGATTTGTTTTAAAAGAATGGACTTTTATTCGACCTTTTGATATTGCTAAGTAAAAGTAATATAAAATGATATTTCAAAATCGAGCACGAATTTAAATTATATTTGAAGATTTGGATTTTAAATTGGACATTGAATGAATTTTTTTTGAAGTATTTAATCGATATTTCGCAAATCGAACTCGGATTAGATATAAATTGAAATGGTTTAAATTTGAGAATTGAATTGAAATCAATTTGATAATTGAGTTTAAATTAATTTAAAATTGGAATTGAAATTAATTTTAAATTGGAATTGAAATTAATTTTGAAATTGGAATTGAAATTCATTCGGAATTGGAATTGAAATTAATTTGGAATCGAAGTAAATTCGGCTTAAAATCGAAATTGAATCTATTAAGTCGAAATGGAAATTTGATGTGATTTCAATTAGAAAATTTAAAAAGTGAACCGATTAGACTTTGGAACTATTCTCAAATGAATTATTCTATTAAAATCTTCGTTAAATATTCAAATTATTTTGATTTTCAAAACTATTTTACTATATAAACCATTTTAATACTCAAACTATTTTCTATTAAACTATTTTAACTATTTAATTATCTTAAAACTATTTAAACCATTTTCTAAAAATTCAAACTAGTCAAATGGGTGGAATGTTTATATTTAAATCATGGATTTAGATATGAACTGCAGTAAAGTGAAGTTAAAACCTAAATTTTGATTCGAAACAAATTTTGAAGTGAAATCGATATATCAATCTGAATTGACATTTTGAAGTAAGATATGATTTTTAAAATGAATATGATTATTTCGAAATGGAATTGATTTTGAAAGGAATATGATGATTTCGAAATGGATTTGATTTTTGAAACGAATATGATATTATGGCATCAAGCACGAATTGTTTTCGAATTATATAAGTACCAACAGGTGTGTAAAATAACGATTGGTTGTTAAGGAGACCGGGGCCTCTTATTGGCTACTCTCTGTCAATGCTGGAACCACTTTGACAACCGTGTACAAGGTGGATGATATCTAGAATGTAGTGGTTGAATTGGCATTGTTTGCTAGAATGAAGTAAGGGAATGATGATGGATAACCTTGGCACTCATGTCCTAATTAAAATGAATAAAACACTAGGCCAATGAGGTTAGCTACCTTTAGCGGCGTTGATCTCTCGTATTAGTATTATGGTTTTTGACTTGATGGGTGCACCTTTTGTTCGGATTGATTGTCGCGGTCGGCCACGGATGGGTTATGACCAGCAAGAAAGGGCAAACTGGTAGAATCTAACCTTTGGCATTGCCTCACGTTCCTTGTCATATACATCCTTATACGAGCCCATTATGACTTTGATTTAAACTGTAAAATGTGTTAAGGTGGATTAATGTAAAGCCTTAATTCTATTTTGATATTTATTTTACTGATAGACCTTATATATTATAGCTTACACTATTATATATAATTAGTTTAACGGATCCTTAGAAGATGGAAAATTCCGTAACATCTCTTAAGTTATTGCATTCATATTTGTGATATTGATTTGACTTACGTAAGAGTATTTTAGTCCTGACTCGAGTGTTTTGTCTTTTCATTACGCTTAGGTCAGTCTTGAGTTTTCAGCATATTGAAGATTTTCCTCTATGGACGAAGACGAAGTTTTTGTATATTACTATTATTATTATTATCCCCTGTATCATGCTATTCTACTGTATTGATTATTCATCCCTGCTATATATTTATAACTCTGATAAACATGTATAGATTATAATCAAATGTATAGTATACAGCTTTATGAATTGGTTATTTAATTGTTATATTTTATCGTTTCCGCTGTGAGATCCTGTGTTTGTTTTCTTCTTCATTTCTTATTTTAATTTTTTAACCCCACTAATTTTCTACGTTTCGGATTGTTTAAGTTGGACATCTATGGATTATTGTCGATTTATACCTTTTGAAATGTGGGTCGTCACAGTTGGTATCAAAGCAAGAATTAACGATAACCTTGGCTTTGTGGGGGTTTGACTCATTAGAGATAGGATAGTAATATCCTAGAATAAGTCTGTTTGAGTGTATATATATGAGAGAGCATACTTGTTAGTGTTAGAAATTGTTTTATATTCTGTTTACTTATATGTTGAGTTATTAAAGAGTTCTGGTCGATGTGCGGGATGTCTTGTCATCAATAGGCTTTTCTAAACATTCAAACGACGCAAGTCAACATAATATTGTTTTAAAATATGGTAAATGAAATAAATTTTACCTAAATTATAATATTATATATATGATGCTTATTAATGAAATTATTGTTAGGAGATGATTATATTTAGTTATCACCGATTATTAGTTGAATTAAAATAAAATGAATACTTTGAAAATTTTATTTTTACGAAGCATTTGATAATTAAATTGAATCGAAATTAATTAAAATAAAAGTTGTTTGAAATAACAAAATGTAAAGTAATGAAATTGCATAAGCTATAATTACAATAGAGTGATTTAAATTTTGAGAATTTGAGAATTTAAATCCCTTTGTTATCAAAATTGTTTTCGAAGCCTACAAAATTAATAATATTATTATTTTAAAGTGTTTTGACCAAAAAAAATATTTGAAAAGATTTTTGAATAAATAAAAGCTTTAAACTCGTTTGGTCACTGGGAAATAATTCTAGGTATGACTACAGCATTGCCAGTGTTCATTTTCGTGTTTCTGAGTGAAAATTTCTGTAACGATTCCAAATTTTTAGTTAAAATTAAATTTGGTAATCAATATTGAATTGGGAATTTAATGGTGAATTAATTCAAAAAATTTCCAAATTAATAAGCATATGTTTTGTTATTTATTTATATTTATAAATTTATTTTAAATTGAATCAAGGAATTGAAATTCAAAATTTTAAAATCTTATAAAAATAATTGATTTGAATACGTTATATTTTCAACTAATAAAAGATTAAAGATTAATTTAATAAAGATATGTGTTTATTTATATATGTGTATAAATGGAGTTTTAATTTAAATAGAATTTCTAATTGGAAATTTAGAAAAATATTTTGAATAACATATTATAGATTGAAAGTTAAATTTGTAAATAAAATTTTGATTTTGGAAAAAATTAAAAATGTAAATAATTTTATAAATTGGATTTATTATAAAAATTAAGTTTCAAAAATATTTTCCTTAAAAAGTTATATAAGATTAAATAATATAAAATATAATATAAAACTTCATTCATTTAAAAAAAAGGAATAATAACTTGAATTTGAAAATTTAAAACAAAGATAAATGCCAAGCTTTAATTTATGAATATCCTTGAAATTAATAAGATAATAAAGTTTGTTTTCCAATTTTAATATATATATGAGTATACAGGTTTGTTTATTTATAAATATTTATTTAAAAGTATAATAGTTTGAAAATGAATAAAAAGATTTAATACTTTCTTTTAAAATTATATATATACATAAGGAAATACTTTTTATAATTTGTAATAACACAAGGTTTAAAATAAAATTTATAAACTGAGTTAAGTTAAGGATTAAAAATAAAATTTCTTGTTTGTGACATTTGTAAAAGAATTAATACAAACAATTAACATGTGTTGCTTAATAATAAATTGCATTTACAAGTGTTAAGGTAATGTAACTTGAAATATTACAAGTGGCAAGATGTGTTTTTTTCTTTTTAATTTTGTAATGCAAATAAAGATCAAAATAAAGAAAACCAGGCCTCTCAAATCCTTAGCATTCATTTTCAAGAAACAAAATGCCTGAAATTAAATCAAAACCTGAGACAATAAACTAAAAAGGATAAATTTATACAAACCTGAGAGAATGTAGATCAGAGCAAATACAAATCAAAGCAATACAAAGAAAATATATGATTTCATTTCAAATTTAAACCTGATTCAACTGGAGCTAGCAAAATAAATCAACAGCAGTTCAAAATTCCAGATCAATGCAACCAAATCCAAACATCGGCCTGGAAATCAAAGTTCGAATTCAAGCTGGAAAACCAGAAGATCAAAGCACGTTATTAATCAGAGCATCTCAAAACTTAGTCAAGCATATTCAAGTTAACTCAGTAGTAAATCAAGCAATTCCAGCTTTCAGATCAAAATACCCAGATCAAATAAAAGAAAGAAAAAATAATAATACTGCTCTGTCCAACAAGTAAATCAGGTGAGCAAACTTCTCTTTTATAAGACTTTAAACCTACATATAATGATCTCTGAAATATGACATGAGATGTCCTTGAATGATTAAGTAAATTTGGTTTGCATGGTTATGAATGTGCAGATATAAAGATATGTATGTCTGTATACATATATCTCTGTTTATAACAGTACAGGCTTCAGATTTTATTAGAAAAATCCTATCTTCCCATCCAGTTGATTTTAGTCTAGCATTTATAAATGAAAAAGGTTTCTAACAATGTGTTTTAAATTTTAAAAATAGTTTCAAGGAAAAGTAATAATTATTTAACTCGAAATTTAAAAATTTACAGTTAGAATCAAAGAAATAGGTAAAAATCGAACATGATAAATTTAAACTTTGATTATGTAATCTGGTTCGTGAAGCAAAAACATGAATTTAGGCGCGTGAATTAAAAATTTTAGTTTGGGAATTAATGAGATAATCTGGTTTGAATAAATTTGGGTTTAACGCCAATTTCTGGCGATCTGCATAGTGGATGACTTCGGGGTTGTGACCGTAGATTACTTGTTGATCAATGATTAGCGGAAAAATGGTGGCTGAGTGTCTCATAGTCATGGTGGTCGGAAATGGGAGTAGTAGGGTTTTCATTTGAATAGGGTAGCCGTGTTTTTGCAAGGCGAATGTGTCGCCGAGGTGTGTCACGAGGATGGGAAACGACGCCGGGGTTCGTAGCGGTGCTCTGGACGAAGCGGCGGGAATTATGGTTGCATGGTTCGTCATCGGCGAGGTGGTTAGTCAATCTGTGTTGGGTTCCAGCTTGGTTCAAACATGCTCGATTTTGAATCTCAGGCAATTTGATGGATCTGGATGGTTGAGGGGACTCAGGGGAGGATGGATGACCTGTCGATGATCGGAGCATCGACTGGAGGTGGTCAGATTATTCGTGCACATGCACGTGCTTATGGGTGTGTCTGGCTCTGTTCAAGTTTGGGGAGGAAGAAGGACAACTCGAAGTGGTTCCCTGGTTCGTGTGCATGCAATAGAGTGTTTGGCTCGAAGAGATTTAAGAATGAGTTGACTCGGGTTGTTACTCGAGAGAAATTAGGTTTGGCTCGGGAAAATATATTGTGGGCTCGGGTTTAAATGATAGCAGATTTTGAATCAAAAGTTTAAAAGATGCAAGTTTTTAAATTTAACTTATTCTTTTGAAAATGAATATTGATTGAAGTTTGAGATCAATCAGAAGTTTATAATCAGTATTTTGATGCAATTAAGTTTAAAGTTTTTCTTTATGTATATTTAACCTTTGTTTTGAAAGTTTATTTTAAATAAACTCAATATTGAAATTGAACAAATGATTAAAAGATTTTTTTTAATGATAATAAAAGTAATTATTTAAGATAAAAGATCTATCTTTTAATTAATTAAAACTTTAACAAGTTCACTAATTAATGTAAGTAATTAAAGGTAAATTACTTAACATGACTACTTAAAGGTTGATTACTTTAATTTAAGATTGATTAATTTTATAAAAGTAATTAAAGGTAACTAATTACTTAAAGATAGTTACTTAATTAAAAGTAATTAATTAATGATTAAAGTTGACTAATTAATTAATTAAAAGATAATTGCTCGATGAAATTAATTTGTGATTTAGGGATAATCACTTATTGTAATTAATTAATTAAATGGTAATTAATTAAGGGCTAATTAATTAATGTAATTAAATAAGGATAATAAATTAAAGAATGATTGAATAATTAAGGGTTAACTATTTTATGGTTAGAGATTTAACTAATTTAAAATTAAGGTTGATTAATTAAAAATTTAAAATTAATTGATTATTTAAGGTTGGTTAATTAAAATAATTTGTAATTGATTAATTAACCTGGATTAGTGATTAATTTGGTTTCAATTAATCAGATGATCAATTAACCTTACTTATGGATGTTTGAATTTTATGAGCAACTTTTAATTGTTTGATATCTCTGCTATGTGATGCTTTGTGATATGAATTGTTTAATTCAAGCTGAGATGAATGCAATTTATTTTATCTGTGAATCTGTGAATAAAGATAAGCGTTATAGATTATACCACTTATCGATATTGATATGACTGAATCTGTGATTATTGATGATGTTGCACTATTGTGTAAGACCCTTGGACTACACCTTACACACACAAACATGGATTGCACGAGGAAATTGGTTAAGTCACAGATTTTTGAAATGGTTTTAAAATTTAATTTTAGATCCAAATGGTTTTGGAAATGGAATTGGGATTAAATATGAAAAGTATTTGAAAAGAAATTTCAAAGATAAAAGTTATTTTGAATAACTTGATAAAGTTTTGAAATTTGAATAATTTGATTTGAATTTGAATTCAAAATTTGAAATTGAATTCCATGTTTGGAAATTATGATTTGAAAATGTTATACAAGTTATATATGTGTTTATATGGTTTTAAACCATTTTAAAAATATTGATTTGGGAATTTGAATTTAACCCAAGGGTTTTAACTTGTATAAATGAAATCGAATTTTTTCGAAATGCAAACTATATGTTTTCAAATAATAATAGCTTTCATATAAAGAAAGGATTTCTAATTTATATTGAAAGATTTCAAGTTTAAAATAGTATTGGAAATTGTTTTGGAAGCTATGAATGAATCTTTGTGAAAGATTATTGAACTTGGTTTTGAAATTGAAGGGGATCTTAAAAGTATCTTTTGTATAAAAGATTTGAAAGGGAAATTGTTTTGAAAGCTATGAATGAATCTTTGTGAAAGATTTTTGAACTTGGTTTTGAAATTGGAGGGAATCTTAAAAGTATCTTTTGTATAAAAGATTTGAAAGGGAAATTGTTTTGAAAGCTATGAATGAATCTTTGTGAAAGATTGGGGAACTTTATGAAATGAATCTTTTTGTTTAAAAGATTTGGTAATGGTAATTTGTTTAAACCATTTGAAGAAATGTTTTGGGTATTAAGTTGTGACTTAGCTGAAATCCCAATATCCATATATTTCATATATTTTTAAATATTGCGCTCATTATTCGATTTAGCCGGGAGAGGACCTTGTGTCATATAACCCATTCCGAATAATGATACGATGTTGTGGATTGCATTTGAAGACCGGTGGTGAAGACCGGGTATTTACGAGAATGATAGGATAACCTATCGAATGACTCTGCACTGAGTAGCTACGGTATAGAGATCTCCATATGTGATGCGGTGTCCGATCGGGATTGTGAATACCCGGATTGCAAGGGCTTCCTCGGAAGTGCCTTCGGTTCTGTTCGAACCCGGAACAGACTTGTATGGATATATGTCTAACATTACACTTTGAGATGTAAATCTGGTTTCTATCAAATACATTTCTGTTTGGTGGCGGAGATTTATTCTCTAAGCTTAACACCCTTCTCTGAGATGTACGAGCTCAGAGGTTATGTAATTGATGGCTACTAGTGATACATTCCCAATTCGGTAATGTGGCATACGAAGTGATGTTGATCATTCTTGATCGAAGCATGGCTTTGTGAAAAAGCATAGATTTGTGGACGAGACTGCATCAGGACCTCACATCCCGGAAATGGACGAAACAGGAAAGAAGCGGCAAGGTTGCAAGGCCCACGCCCCTAGGGTATGTCCATTCCTTCTGGAAAAGGGTGGTATCATTGTGTAAAGCCCGGATACATAAATCATGTGGACACTGTAAATCTATTACTGTGTGATTGTTGTGGTTGAGAGCTCTCGGATAAAGGTCGCAAACGACCGGGGATGGCATATCTTAGGTGTTACTCCAAGGAAGGAGGTAAACCGGCAATGTGTTGGCAGAGAGCCGGGTAGGTTCTCGAGGCATCCTCCAGAGGCGTACCCATGTGGCAATGGGAAGTCCTTGGCCTGACCATTAGTTGGAAATCCAATTACCAATACGCGTCTTGTACGGTTTTATTTGTAGATCCTGCCATCTAATATGGTAGTTATAGTAGGCATATTATAATGGTACGTATGCTGGCTAAGATTAATATTATACTTGCAAATGTTTTCCACTATGCACTAATAATAATATCAAATGGTTTTCGCGTATCAAGCATTTTTGACTATCATAAGGAGAAATTTCCCCCAAGTGTGCGATTGCATGGTGTGTGTGCCGGGAGGCCTTATGGTGGTTTCATTTTCCAAAAAGCATTGCGGATTTAAATATTTTAAAATCTTTTGTTGTTTGTTTTAAAGAAAACTGTTTTGTTTGCTCATACCATTCCCATGACTGACCTAGAGTTTATTGTTCCCTTCGTAAACTCAGGGTGCCTCCAATTTTTCACACGGGCAGTTTAGAGTTGGCATTTTCAGATAATCAAATAGTAGGTGTAGATTTAATAGCCATCAGCCTTCTGTTTGATAGCTTATGGAAATCGTTGGAGTCATTGGATTTTCGAGATCGCTTTTGCTACAAGTTCAGCATTGATGGGAATTCGAGCTTATAGCTTGAGAGCTTTGGAGATGTCGTGTTCCGCTGCTACTGCTGATGTTGTCTCTCTCTTCTATTGAAGTTAATGTTGGTGTTCTTTTGTCGAAGACTTTATTCCGCTACTATGTCTTGTATCTTTGATGGATATCGATATCATTTGTGTCATTATTATATAAACTGTTGTATCTATTGCATATCGATGATACTGTTCATTTCTTCCGCTGTGTTGCTATACTTAATGTGTTATAAGCTCCAGCATGAATCGAATTTCAACGGTTGAATCTGCGGCATTCGAGTACCAGTGAAGTACGGATGTCGATTTTCGTACACTGAAATTTAGACCGTGACAACTTGGTATCATAGCTAAAAGTTGAACTTTAGCTTTTGGAGTATAACACATCTAGTAACTCATTAGAGATAGGGTGAAGTATACCCTAGAATGAGTATCCCTAAGATATCCGTCTGTATGCCTCTGTAAATTCTCTTACTATCCACTGATAGTGAGTATGAGTGCAAGAAAGGGACGAGATAGGGAACAGGGAAGTACCACTATAAATGGTCGATACACTGCAACAACGAAAACAACTTTCTTCTCAATCTCCTTTGATCCAATTTCAATTCTTCGATAGCTTTTTGGCAGCTCGAGGGAGGAGCTTTGGTGTGATGGTGGCACTACGAATCGTTGTTGAAAATCATTACTTCGTATCTTCATCGGTTTCTTGTCAGCTTTTCGTTTTAATTTTTATGAATTTGAAATTTGAAATTGGAAATTTAAAAAATTGGTTAACAAAAGATGAAGTTAAAATTGAATTATATCGATAAAACGATTTTGATTAAACCCAAATTTGAAATTCTATTGTAATTCTGGTGAGTATCAAAGTCCGAAGATGGACAAATTGGTGTATATTTTGGAATATTCCAATCTGATTGAGTATCCATTGTTTGTTCTCTTGGGTCCAGATATATTCTACGGACGGTTAGTTACCCTTCGAATTAACCGATGCTCCTACATATTTCGTAGGCTGGATGACCTTAGTACTTCATGTGATAATGATTGAGTTTGTTCTCATATTTATTGATAGCCAAATCAGAATATCAATATATATTCTGTTTGATCTGGAAAGCTATATCTTTGTGTATACATCTATCTTTGTTGTCTCCCTGGCAAATTTCGGGGGCGAAATTATTTTAAGAGGGGAATCTGTAATGATTCCAAATTTTTAGTTAAATTTTAATTTGGTAATTAATGTTGAATTGGGAATTTAATGGTGAATTAATTAAAAATTTTCCAAATTAACGAGGATATGTTTTGTTATTTATTTATATTTATAAATTTATTTTAAATTGAATCTAGGAATTGAAATTCAAAATTTAAAAATCTTATAAATTTTTTGGATTTGAATACATTATATTTTCAATTAATAAAAGGTTAAAGAATAATTTAACAAAGATATGTGTTTATTTATATATGTGTATAAATGGAGTTTTAATTTAAATAGAATTTCTAATTGGAAATTTAGAAAATTATTTTTGAATAATATATTATAGATTGAAAACTAAATTTGTAAATAAAATTTTGATTTTGGAAAAAAATAAAATGTAAATAAATTTATAAATAAATTTGATTTATTATAGAAATTAAGTTTCAAAAATATTTTCCTTAAAAAGTTATATAAAATTAAATAATATAAATGTATAAATATAAAACTTCATTCATTAAAAAAAGAATAATAACTTAAATTTGAAATTTTAAAACAAAGATAAATACCAAGCTTTAATTTATGAATATCCTTGAAATTAATAAGATAATAAAGTTTGTTTTTTGCAATTTTAATTTATATTAGTATACAGGTTTGTTTACTTATAAATATTTATTTAAAAGTATAATAGTTTGAAAATGAATAAAAAGGTTTAATACTTTCTTTTAAAATTATATATATACATAATGAAATACATTTCATAATTTGTAATAACACAAGGTTTAAAATAAAATTTATAAATTGAGTTAAGTTAAGGATTAAACATAAAATTTCTTGTTTGTGACATTTGTAAAAGAATTAATACAAACAATTAACGTGTGTTGCTTAATAATAAATTGCAGTTACAAGTGTTAAGTAACGTAACTTGAAATATTACAAGTGGCGTGATGTGTTGTTTTTCTTTTTAATTTTGTAATACAAATAAACATCAAAATAAAGAAGACCAGGCCTCTGATATCCTTAGAATTCATTTTCAAAGAAAACAAAATGCCCGAGCTTAAATTAAAACCTGAGACAATAAACTAAAAAGGAAAAATTTATACAAACCTGAGAGAATGTAGATCAGAGCAAATACAAATCAAAGCAATACAAAGCAAATATATGGTTCCAGTTCAAATTTAAACCTGATTCAACTGGAGCTAGCAAAATAAATCAACAGCAGTTCAAGGTTCCAGATCAATGCAACCAGATCCAAACATCAGCCTAGAAATCAAAGTCTGGATTCAAGCTGGAAAACCAGAAGATCAAAGCATCTCAAAACTTAGTCAAGCAGATTCACGTTAACTCAGTAGGAAATCAAGCAATTCCAGCATTCAGATCAAAATACCCAGATCAAATAAAAGAAAGAAATAATAATAATAATACTGCTCTATTCAAGAAGTAAATCAGGTGAACAAACTTCTCTTTTATAAGACTTTAAACCTACATATCATAATCTCTGAAGTATATATGAGACGTCCTTGAATGATTAAGTAAATTTGGTTTACATGGTTATGAATGTGCATATATAATGATATGTATGTCTGTATACATATATATCTCTCTGTTTATAATAGTACAGGCTTCAGGTTTTATTAGAAAAATCCTATCTTCCCATCCATTTGATTTTAGTCTATGGTTTTTAAATGAAAAAGGTTTCTAACAGTGTGTTTTAATTCTTAAAAATAGTTTTAGGGACATGTAATAAGTATTTAACTCAAAATTTAAAAATTTACAGTGGGAATCAAAGAAATAGGTAAAAATCGAACATGATAAATTTAAACTTTGATTATGTAATCTGGTTCGTGAAGCAAAATCATGAATTTAGGTGTGTGAATTAAAAATTTAGTTTGGGAATTAATGAGATAATCCGGTTTGAATAAATTTGGGTTTAACGCCAATTTCTGGCGATCGGTATAGTGGATGACTTCGGGGTTGTGACCGTAGATTACTTGTTGATCAATGATGAGGAGAAAAATGGTGGCTGAGTGTCTCATAGGTCGTGGTGGTCGAAAATGGGAGTAGTAGGGTTTTCAGTTTATCAGGGTAGCCGTGTTTTTGCAAGGCGAATGTTTCGCCGAGGTGTGTAGCTGATGGTTATCGCGAGGATGGGAAATGACGCCGGGATTCGTAGCAGTGCTCAGGACGAATCAGCAGGAATTCTGGTGGCGTGGTTCATCATCGGCGAGGTGGTTAGTCAATCTATGTTGGGTTCCAGTTTGGTTCAAACATGCTCGATTTCGAATCTTAGGCAATTCGATGGATCTGGATGGTTTAGGGGACTCAGGGGAGGTTGGATGACCTGTCGATGATCGGAGCATCGACTGGAGGTGGTAAGACTGTTCATGCACATGCACGCGATTATGGGTGTGTCTGGCTTTGTTCAAGTTTGGGGAGGAAGAGGGACAACTCGAAGTGGTTAGTTTCGTGTGCGTGCAATGGAGTGTTTGGCTCGAAGCAGATTTAAGAATGAGTAACTCGGGTTGTTACTCGAGAGAAATTGGGTTTGGCTCGGGAAAATATGTTGTGGGCTCCGGTTCAAACGCTAGCAGATTTTGAATCAAAAGTTTAAAAGATGCAAGTTTTTAAATTTAACTTATTCTTTTGAAAATGAATATTTATTGAAGTTTGAGATCAATCAAGAGTTTATAATCAGTATTTTGAAGTAATTAAGTTTAAAGTTTTTCTATATGTATATTTAACCTTTGTTTTGAAAGTTTATTTTAAATAAACTCAATATTGAAATTAAACAAATGATTAATTTTTTTTAATGATAACCAAAGTAGTTATTTAAGATAAAAGATCTATCTTTTAATTAATTAAAACTTTAAGAGGTTTATTAATTAATGTAAGTAATTAAAGGTAAATTACTTAATATAACTACTTAAAGGTTGATTACTTTAATTTAAGATTGATTAATTTTATTAAAGTAATTAAAGGTAACTAATTACTTAAAGACAATTACTTAATTAAAAGTAATTAATTAATGATTAAAGTTGATTTATCAATTAACTAAAAGATAATTACTAGATGAAATTAATTCGTGATTAGGGATAATCACTTATTGTAATTAATTAATTATGGTAATTAATTAAGGACTAATTAATTAATGTAATTAAATAAGGATAATCAATTAAAGAATGATTGAATAATTGAGGGTTAATTATTTTATGATTAGAGATTTAACTAATTTATAATTAAGGTCGATTAATTAATAATTTAAAATTAATTGTTTATTTAAGGTTAATTAATTAAAATAATTTGTAATTGATTAATTAACCTGGATTAGTGATTAATTTGGTTTCAATTAATCAGATTATCAATTAACCTTACTTATGGATATTTGAACTGTATGAGCTGCTTTGAATTGTTTGATATCTCTACTGTGTGATGCTTTGTGATATGAATTGTTTAATTCAAGCTGTGATGAATGTAATTTATTTTATCTATGAATCTTGATTGAAGATAAGCTTTATAGATTGTACCACTTATCGATATTGATATGATTGAATCTGTGATGATTGATAATGTTGCACTATTATGTAAAACCCCTGGACTACACCTTACACGCACAAATATGGATTGCACGAGGAAATTGGTTAAGTCATAGATTTTTGAAATGATTTTAAAGTTTTATTTTGAATCCAAATGGTTTTGGAAATGGAATTGGGATTAAATATGAAAAGCGTTTGAAAAGAAATTTCAAAGGTAAAAGTTATTTTGAATAACTTGATAAAGTTTTAAAATCTAAATAATTTGATTTGAATTTGAATTCAAAATTTGAAATTGAATTCTATATTTGGAAATTATGATTTGTAAATCTTATTCAAGTTATATATGTGTTTACATGGTTTTAAACCATTTTAAAAATATTGTTTTGGGAATTTGAATTTAACCCAAGGGCTTTAACTTGTATAAATGAAATCGGATTTTTCCGAAACGAAAAATATTTGTTTTCAAATAATAATAGCTTTCATATAAAGAAAGGATTTGCAATTTATATTGAAAGATTTCAAGTTTAAAATAGAATTGGAAATTGTTTTGAAAGCCATGAATGAATCTTTGTGAAAGATTGTTGAACTTGGTTTTGAAATTGAAGGGGATCTTAAAAGTATCTTTTGTATAAAAGATTTGAAAGGGAAATTATTTTGAAAGCTATGAATGAATCTTTGTGACAGATTGTTGAACTTGGTTTTGAAATTGAAGGGGATCTTAAAAGTATCTTTTGTATAAAAGGTTTAAAAGGGAAATTGTTTTGAAAGCTATGAATGAATCTTTGTGAAAGATTGGGGAACTTTATGAAATGAATCTTTTTGTTTAGAAGATTTGGTTATGGTAATTTGTTTAAACCATTTGAAGAAAGATTTTGGATTTTAAGTTGTGACTTAACTGAAATCCCAATATCCATATATTTTTAAATATTGCGCTCATTATTCGGTTTAGCCAAGAGAGGACCTTGTGTCATATAAGCCATTCCGAATAATGATACAACGTTGTGGATTGCATTTGAAGACCGTTGGTGAAGACCGGGTATTTACAAGAACGATAGGGTAACCTATCGAATGACTCTACACTGAGTAGCTACGGTATAGAGATCTCCATATGTGATGGGGAGTCCGATCGGGATTGTGAGTACCCGGATTGCAAGGGCTTCCTCGGAAGTGCCTTCGGTTCTGTTCGAACCCGGAACAGACTTGTATGGATGTATGTCTAACATTACACTTTGAGATGTAAAGCTGGTTTCTATCAAATACATTTCTGTTTGGTTACAGAGATTTATTCTCTTAGCTTAACACCCTTCTCTGAGACGTACGAGCTCAGAGATTATGTAGTTGGTGGTTACTAGTGATACATTTCTAATTTGGTAATGTGGCATACGAAGTGCTGCTAATCATTTGTTGACCGAAGTATGACTTTGTGAAAAAGCGTAGCTTTGTGGACGAGGTTGCATCAGGAGCTCACACCCCGAAAACGGTCGAAACAGGAAAGATGCTGCAAGGTTGCAGGGGTCGAGCCCCTAGGGTATGTCCATTCCTTCTGGAAAAGGGTGGTATCATGGTACGGAGCCCAGATACTTAACTCATGTGAACACGGTAAATCTACTACTGTGTGATTGTTGTGGTTGAGAGCTCTCGGATAAAGGTTCCAAACGACCAGGGATGGAATATCTTAAGTGTTACTCCCGGGAAGGGAGTAAACCGGCCTTATGTTGGTAGAGAGCCGGGTAGGTTCTCGAGGCGTCCCTCCAGAGGCGTACCCATGTGGCAATGGGAAGTTCCTTGGCCTGACCATTTATTGAAAATCCAATTACCAATACGCGCTTTTGTATGGTTTTAGTTGTAGAACCTGGCATCTAATGTGGTAGCTATAGTAGGTGTGTTATAATGATACATACGCTGGCTAAGATTAATATTATACTTGCAAATGTTTTCCACTATGCACTAATAATAATATCAAATGGTTTTCACGTATCAAGCATTTTTTACTATCATAATGAGAAATCTCCGCCAAGTGTGCGATTGCATGGTGTGTGTAACAACCCGCATATTTGGACCATTTAAATTGACAATAATCCAGACATGTCAACTTAAATAATACAAAACACGAATCATTATGGGATTATAAATACATAAATGTAAGTGAGAATCAATACAACATCACAGTCACAGAACAGTCACAGAATAATGCAGCGGAAAATACATCGTCATAATAGCAGTTCATGAGGCTACTACATAAAGAACAACAATGTCTAAACAAAAGGTGACTGAAAGGAAATACATAAATGTCCAACAGACAAGGACATCAATACTGAAATAGAAATAGACTGATAAAGATAAATGCTAAGTCTTCAGCATCTTCAACCAATCTTGATCAGCAAACTGGATAGCTTCAGACTGACCCGAGCATATACAAAAAGAAACACTCGAGTCAGGACTCAAAATCTTATACAGGATAATCAAGTACAGGGAATAAAATTCATAACTCAAAGATGAATAAAACATCTCTAAGGATCCGATAAACTATCTATATATACAATAGAATACGATATGTAGATAATGTCTAATCAGTAAAGTACGATATTAAAATAGCGTTAAGGTGTTACCATAGTTCCCCTTAACACATTTTATAATTCCATAGTCTATACAGCACCGTAAACCCCACCATAAACTAGTGGTTATCAGAGGGTACCCTATAGGTATAACACAAAACAAAACGTAGTGGTCGCGAATAGGATAATCAGTATGACAAGGTACATGAGGTGATACCAACTAGGATACTAGTAGTTGCGTGATCCGGACTGATGTTGAGCATAGTAGCTACTACCTCAACACCACGAAACAACACTCCCAAATCAAGGGGTGCACCCAAATCGAATCACAAAAGTAATAGATATGGTATCGAAGAAGCGTGTCCGCTAGAGGTGGCGATCCTCAATGGCCCGGCGCGCCTCCTATTTTAGTCATGTCAGGGGTCATCCAATATCGTTCTCTTTCTTCAGTCAACGCGTTCACAAACCATCCACTTCATTCTAGATCAACACTTCACGTATAATAGTTATTAAAGTGGTTTTCGGCATCGACAGAGAGTATGTCCATTCCCAATCCCGGTCTCTTTAATAATTACGTATTTATTACCCGATGGTTGGTTGAATTAACGTTTAAACAAATCAAAGTCCAAAAGTCAAGGTGCAAATTTGACTTACAAAATTTGACATTTCACGATTCAATTTATTTTAGATATTTTAAAACATATTTCCAAATGCAATTTGTAGTTCAACGTTTGAGTTGGCAATTAAAAATTAAGTATTCCAGTTCAATTTAATAAGGTCTAAATGTCGCTTATTAAATTTAATTCATAATCAACGAATTCAATTTAATGGTAAACTTAGTTTAAATCATTAAATTAAATTCTATTCATTTCACTTCATGTTTACATCCAATGTTATCATAAATTCGATTAAATTAATTTCATTAACTAAATTCCTTTTATCAAACTTCATTTGTTTTATTTACCGATTCAATTTAATTCTCTAATCAAAGAAGTCCATTTCCATTTACTATTCCTGATTTGATTAATTCGTTAAATTTAAAATCATTTTAAATTTAAATATCACTAAGTTACATCCATAAAACTATAGTTAATTTTGTATTCCTCTTATGTCCAATTTTCTAAATTTTCAAATAAAATTTATACATGTTCCAAATCTATTTAATTAAAACCGAGTTTTAATCTAAACCTAACAAATCTAATAAATTTTTAAGTTATCAAATTCTAAACTTACTTGTTTCTAAATCTCATTTCAATTAATTTGCCAATTCATTTTCATTCAATTAAATAGGTTTATCAGTCCGTTCACTGTAATCCATTAAATCACCTCAATCTAATCCATAAAATTTATCTCACTTAAATCCGTGAAATTCATTTCAAATACATCCATTAAAACCGTTACCAAATTTCCAAACGAATTGTTAAGTTCATTCCTTAATTTAAAATATATTTCAATTTCGAAAGTGGTTTTGTTGACCAATCGGGTTTCTTATTTTTATTTTCTATCCTAGGCCAAGTTGTTTAAATGGGGTATTTATCATTTCAACCCAATATCATTCAATATAAAACAAAGCATAGCAAAGGGAACTTGCAGTGTGATAACTGGGATGGTGTCAAAGTAAATAAACAAGCAATAGCAACCATACATATCAATTTAACAATTTATTAATAATCGCGAAATAATCGTATTAACTTACATTTGTTATTTATGCAAATTAATATAGTTATTCCTAGAATCCACACTATTGTTTCATGCAGATTAAAGATTATCATGGGTTTCACTTGGTGTCTATTATCAAATTACTATATCAATCATACATTCAATGGTTCAAAGTGTAGTTAACGCTATTTCTACGCGATGATTTATTTAACATTTAATCCATTTTAAATTGTTGACTATCCTATATCAATTTCAATTTCATATTAAATTTCACTTATATTAACAACCAAATTCAACATCACATAATAATTTTAGTGTCACAACTATTTGTCGTAAACTAACAATATTCAAATTTAACTTGCATAGCGATTTACAATTTTTATTTCAACAATTCTAGCAATCAACAATTTAACATCCAAATTAATATAAACAACAATTATCACTTGATTATCATAGCATAATAGATTGAGTCGTGAATGAAATATTCACCTTGCGTGGTTGAAGAAGATGACGGCGAAGCACGAAGGCGAATAGATAAAATGGACCCTAACGAGCACAACGCAAAAGGAACACAACTGCAATCAACAAATAATTAACCAATAATTTGTTTATTGCAATATATATATCGATTGAATATATATATGTAAACTATACCAAACAAAGAAACTAGATAGATCTGATAAGCTGAATGGAAGCCTACGTCTCCGGAGTTATAGCTGATACAAACACAGTAAAACACTGTATGTAAGCAACTAGAATTTCAAAAGTTATACTGTTATATATTAAGAATTCTATCATATATATATATATATATATATATATATATATATATAAAATGATACAGAATCATAACTGAAACATAAATATACCACTGATTTTTGTAAAACCACAAGTACAACATATGAGACCTATAACTATAACTATATATAAAGTTTTACACTGTACATCACAAAATAAACAAAACAGAGATATATAATTTTTATATTTAAACTTTATATGCAACATGGAAAACTAACTACATACATATATCAACTACATATAGTAATCAAAGCTTCTTATTCTTGCATGGTCTGGGCTGGGCAGTGGCGGCATTAGGTGGTCGTAGCGGTCGGCGAGTTCGGGTTCGGCAGATCCTGGGTTGGAGACGGCCGTAGGTGAAGCAGTGGAGGGGGAAGTGGCGTGGGTGAGCACGGGAGGGGCTGATGGGGTCGGTGAAGGGGGTCGTGCGTGGCAATGGCAAGGGAGGGGGAGGCAGTAGGGCAGTGCAGGGGGTCTGGGTCAATGGCGGCATCGGCTGGGTCTCGGTGGCTGTGGGTGGGTGCGGCCGAGTGGACGTGTGGGGCCGTGGCTGCATGGAGGGACGTGCGAACTGGGGTGACCGGTAGTGGGGGTGGCCGTGCATGGTAATGGGCTTGAAGTTTTAAATAATAAAAAAAAGAAAAAATGCACAGAGAAGAAGAAAGGGAGGAGCTGTTGGAGTGTGATGCGGGGTAAGCGTGGGAAGGGTGGAGAGTTTCATCTGTAACCCGAAAACATAAAAAAAAAAAGTAGGGAAGAAGAATGGGGAGAGGTTGGTTTCATATTCTCTGGGAGCAAATAAAACAATTATGAAGAGGGAGAAGAGAGAGCACGTACCAGATAGAAAAGTGAGCAACTAATGATGCAGAGCAATAATGAAGCTGAGCCATTAATGAAGGCACATATATAGAGAGGGGTTCAGAGTGCACAGTTAGATGAAATGATGATTTTGCAAAGTGGAGGCTATTTGGGTTCCCAAGACAGCTGCATAGACTCTTAAAATTTGAACATTGGAAAGTTGGGTACCGGTTTGTGCTGCGTAACGGACCAGTTTGTACTCCGTTAATAATTATAATTTGCAACCCCGAACTCCGATTGACACAAACAAATATACCATTTTGATCCGCGCGACGAGGCGGACACAACGATATGAAAATATTTATGGTTTGACACTATTTGCGAAGTGGTGATCTTATTTAACCATTTGCTCGAGCAACATTTTAACTAGCAATTAAAAACGAAATTTGACGAAACGAAATGCGCCGTCAAGTTCAGAATATATTTTTTATGCAACATCGAGAAAAATATTTGAATTCGGACGATAGGAAATTTACACATAAGATTTGAACTAAAATGTAAATGCGACGAGCGTTATTTACTTCAATATTTTTCGACGAAATTTGGCGCACGCCTATGTCTACCTAGACGCATTCCAAATGTGAAGTTTGGATAGCAACGGAAGTTGTTTGTGAAAATTCGAATTTCTACATAAAATAAGCGATTTTAAAATTTTAAACTGGGTCTGAATTTCAGGGTCGCTACAGTGTGTGTGTCGGGAGGCCTTATGGTAGTTTCATTTTCCAAAAAGCATTGCAGATTTCAATATTTTAAAATCTTTTGTTGTTTGGTTTAAAGAAAACTGTTTTGTTTGCTCATACCAGTCCTATGACAGACCTGGATTTTATTGTTCCCTTTTTAAACTCTGGATGCCCACAATTTTCCACACAGGTAGTCTAGAGTTGGGTTTTTCAGATAATCAAATAGTAGGTGTAGATTCAATAGCCATCAGCCTTCTGTTTGATAACTTTTGGAAATCGTTGGAGTCTTTGGATTTTCGAGATCGCTTTTGCAACAAGTTCAGCATTGATGGGAATTCGAGCTTATAGCTTGAGAGCTTTGGAGATTGGCTTTGGAGATGTCGTGTTCCGCTGCTACTGCTGGTGTTATCTCTCTCTCTTCTATTGAAGTTAATGTTGGCGTTCTTTTGTCGAAGACTTTATTCCGCTGTTATGTCTTGTATCTTTGATAGATATCGATATCCTTTGTATCATTGTTATATAAACTGTTGTATCTGTTGTATATCGATGATATTGTTCATTTCTTTCGCTGTATTGTTGTACTTAATGTGTTATAAGCACCAGCACCAATCGAATTTCAACGGTTGAATCTGCGACATTCGAGTACAAGTGAAGTACGGATGTCGATTTTCGAACGCTGAAATTTGGGTTGTGACAACTTCTACCAAAAGAAATTTATTTTTCGATTAAAACAAGGTTTAACTATGAAAAATATTCTTAGTATGACTTAATAAATATATGAAAATATTTCTGAATGTATAATTGAAAATAATATATAAGGAATGAGTTTATAACTTATAAATTTAAAATAGCATAGAAAAGAAATAAGTTATAAATAATAAATTTGAATAGGAAAATAAACCAAATTCAAAATGGTAAAATTTTGGTTAAGCAAACAAAGAAAATTTTGAATTTGAGGTACAAACAAAATAATTGTCTTAGGCGTTGTTAAATTAAATGGATTTTGTGAAATGAAGTAAATAAAATACATTTAACTCAAGAAGCTTAAATAAAAATGAATTGCATTTGAAATGGAGTAGATAAAATAATAAATGGTAAATTTGAATGGATAAATTGTATAACTTATAGATTTGAGAATATTAAGCTAAAAACAAATTTAAATTTGTTAAATGTGAATGCTAAGAAAATTTAACTTGAATAAGATTAAATAAAATGGGTAATGGATTAAAATGAAATGAAGTTTAACTTAATGTTAAATAAAAATTGAATTAGATATTAAGTGAAACTAGATAAATTAGTAAAGTGGATTAATTCATTTTAAAATGAAATTAATCAAATGAATATGAACTCAAATTTTTAAATGAAATGTAATCTAAGCGTGAAGAAAAAATTTATTGTGAGAAATTGAATAAAAATAAATGAGTGTAAGAAAAATTAATGTGAGTAATTTGATTTAATTTAAAGTTTGATGAAAACAAGTTAAATACAAATGAAATGAGTTTTAATCAAACTGCATGTTAGCTAATTGCATATGGAAAAAGTAATGAAACATATAAAAGGACGGAAGTAACTTAAGAAAATTTAATGAAATAAATTGTGGATTTTTTTTTATTAATATGAATTGAGTTATAAAATTAAATTTACTTTAGTAGGTTAAAAAGATGAATTTGAATAAAGGAAGTGAATCGATGAATTAATAATAACTTAAGGTATGAAGTAATAATAATAAAAGTGAGTTATGTTGTATAAAATATTCATAATAAACTTAGATAATTTATAAATGATGATAGTATAACTAAAAAGAGGAGATATTAAATATAAATAAAACAAATTTAAAGAAAGGTTAAGTGAAATAAATTTATAAATGATTCACAATGAATTTATATGAAGTAGAATAAATAAAAAATGAAACAATTGAAATTTTGCAAATAGAATTGAATAAACTGAATATAATAAGTTTGTAATGAATGTTAATAAACTGAAAGAAATCAATTGAATGTAATAACATTAATCATTGAAATATAAAAGAAATTATTTCAATGAATGTAAATAATTGAACGCAATAAATATTAGTTGACTGAATAAAAATGGATTGAAACCGAATAGTTGAATGTAAAATTAAAAGCGAATGAATTAAATATAAATCCATTGAATGTTTAAGGAAATGAATGTTAATCAATTGAACTTGAATAAATTTAAGTAAACCAATTAAATTCGGAAGAAATCCACGTGAATAAGTTGAAAGCAAACAAATTGTATAAATATGAAATAAATGATAATGAATAAAAAGTAAATCAATTTGATATTGATAGGAAATGAAACTATAATAAACTAAATATTGACATTTGGAAGTGTGAATTGGTATTGTTGTGAATAAGATAGGATGGATATTGTTTGTTGAATGTTTATTTGTTGCATTTCAAATATTCGTTTATGGTTATTGCATAATCCATGTTATATATCGATTTTACTCTTTATATATATGTTCTCATTTGGTTATTGAGTGTGTATTAGGTATGGAGGGCATATGCTAGCTTTTGGAGCTCGATTACGCATTATGCTGTTTGCTTGCTTAGTACGAGCGAACTCGCTCTTATTATTAATAATAAGGTACGCATCTCAGATTACATACGGCGATTTTATATTTTTGCCCTTCGAGATGCCTCATCATTGAGATGAGATGTATATTTGATATATATTGGTTATATTTGTGTTATATATTATATTGTAAAAAAAATTCAATCGATCCACGCAAACGAGACTCTATTGAAATTTTCAGTAAATCTAGGAGTTAGAAATTTTTTGAAGTTTTAAAATAACAAATTTATAGCTTGTTTTGTTAACTAACTTGTAAATTCTATAAGCCGATCGGAGTGGTGTAGTAGAAGCATAGTAATAGTTTTGCAAATCATATGCTTATGTTTTATAAGTTGAATGTTTTTAAAAAAATTATGTTAAATTCTTTACTTAACTCCTTTTCGAGGATGAAAAGTTTCAAGTGAGGGACTATGTAGTGATCCGTATTTTTTTACTATTTTGAATTATGGAAATTGATATAATTATTAAATAAAAATGGTTAAAAATAAAAATTTAATGATTTTGAATGTAAGTTATTAGATATGAACTTGAATAAATTTTTGAAATAAATAATTTCGAAGATTTGGCGATAACGAGTGTTGAAATGAAATTTATATATTAACTGTGTTTATAATCAATAACTAGAGTTGAATAATAAATTGTGAATTATTTAAATAGAAGTAAAATAATGTTGGTAACTAAATTTATTTGGAGTTTAATGATTTATTTATATTAAGATTTTTAATATTGAATAATTAAATTGTTTGAATTTAAATATTTGAAATTATTTGAATAATTGAATTCTGAATTGAATAAGTCGGAAATTGATCTAAATTTTATTTGAACAGCAATGAAGATTGTTAACATTTAAAATTGGATTCAAATGTGAATAATTAAAAATTGGAAATTTGTATTTTAATTAACGAGTAAAAATAGTCGTTTTGGCAACTGTCTCGGATATCAACGAAACCAATTTCATCGGATCTGCAATAGTGAATTATTATAGTATTTCAAGTTTCATAGCTATTGGACTTGTTGTTTGGTCGTACGAGCTTGAAACGCGTAGAAATCAATTTAAGGAATTCGATAAAATAAATTGACTTTGAAATTCTATCTTCCACATACAATCGAATTAGGCCTCTCCATTGTGTTCGGAATAGGGCTAAAACATTATAAGCGCTAGGCAGCATGCTTCGATTGGAGTTCGGACGATTTTGGCCCTAACTATATAAATACGCACACAAATCGAGATAGTTTATTATTATTTTAATTTCTCAAAACCCTAGCTGCCAGTTCTTTAATTATTGTAAATTCACTAACTTCCCTCCTTAATTTCTCATGATCCATTCATAAAAATTAAAAACTTCCAATATGAAAGTTGTAGATCATACGGTTGATCTATGCTATTATGTCATGGATTCGTAGAGATCTGAGATAGAAGGAACAATGGTTTTTCTCAAATTTTGTGAGGATGGTGACATCATAGGTGGTCGTGCCTGTGGTGGTGGGGGAGTAGATAGAGGCGCACGAGTTGATGGGTATGGATCAATCTCCGTTGGATGATCTTTGTGTGTGTGGAAGTTTAATCGCAAGGGATGGGTTCAGCTACGTTCTGCGCTAGGGAAGAAGAAGTAATGTAATTTTTTATTATTATTTTATTTCATAACAATATCAAACGTATAACTACTAGTTAGCATACCTTTTGCATACGAGCTTGGATTCGCGTGTGATTTTCTTTATTGCGTTTGTGTTGAAATTCTAGACATTATAAAAATAGTTTGTCTGCATTCTGATAGTGTTCAAATTTGGGCCTTCACTTGGATTTTAAATCATCAAAAAATTAAAGGTGAGTGTTTATACGCTCACAATTGGCTGAAATAATTTCTTTTGTGTAGTTAAACTTATATCGTGAAGTGATTAAATTTTACTAATAGTTGTTTGACAATTTAACTGACACTTAAATGGACATTTGAATTTAATCGATAGGATTTGAATTGACATTTAAATTGGATTAGGATTAAACTGCTAGAAAAATTCCTAAATTTTGATAATTGGGTAATTGTTGTGAATTATTGATTGTTTGGATGATTGGTTGTGATGGATGAAAATTTGATTGATATTTTCGATGTTTGGATGTTTATTTATGTTTAATAGATCCTGTTATCATCCCGTATATTATTTACAGTATACAAAACTGTAAACTGAATTATTTCAAATAAATTAAGAAATAGGACGAAATGATATATACCTATGACATTTATTTTGGGTTGAAATGATATATATCCATCCCGGGAATTAAATTGGATCTCATTCACTTGGCCATAGGATAGAAAATTTTATACGGATATCGGATTGGTTAAATTAAATGAGTTTAAATTTTGATTTGTAATTATTTAAATGATTAGATTTTAGAAGAAAATCTAATTTATGGAAATTGAATTATTTTCGAAATTGAGTTAAAATTGTAGGAATCAGAATTTGTTAAATGAAATTGTTTGAAAATGGAATTTGAGATTTTGAAGTTATAATCGAAATATGATGTGAATTTCAGAAAATTTATTTGTTTTAAAAGATTGGACTTTATTCGACCTTTCAATATTGCTAAGTAAAAGTGATATAAAACGATATTTCAAAAACTAAGCACGGAGTTGAATTATCTTTGAAGATTTGGATTTTAAATTGCATATTGAAGGAAAAATTAATTTTAGTATTTAATCGATATTTTGGAAATCGAACTTGGAATTGATATAAATCGAAATGGTTAAATTTGTGAATTGAATTGAAATTAATTTGAAAATTGAGTTGAAATTAATTTGAAATTGAGATTAAAATTAATTTGGAATTAGAATTGATTGGAATTGAAATTAATTTGGAATTGGAATTGAAATTTATTTAGAATTTGAATTGAAATTAATTTGGAATCGAAGTAAAATTCGACTTAAAAAATCATAATTGAATCGATTAAGTCGAAATGGAAATTTAATGTGATTTGAATTAGAAAATTTGAAAAGTGAACTGGTTAGACTTTGAAACTATTTTCAAATGAATTATTCTAGTATAACTATTTATAATCTATCTTCATTAAATATTCAAATTATTATGATTTTTCAAACTATTTTACTGTATAATCCATTTTAATACTCAAAATATTTTCTATTAAACTATTAATTATCGTAAAAATATTTAAAGCATTTTCTAAAAATTCAAACAGGTCAACAGGGTGAATGTTTATATTTAAATCTTGGATTTAAATACAAATTGGGTTAGAGTGAAGTTATAACCTAAATTGTGATTCGAAACAAATTTTGAAGTGAAATCGATATATCGAACTGAATCGACATTTTGAAGCAAAATAATATTTTTGAAATGAATATGATAATTTCGAAATGGATTTGATTTTCAAAACGAATATGATGATTTCGAAATGGATTTGATTTTTGAAACGAATATGATATTTTGATATCAAGTACGAATTGTTTTCGAATTATATAAGTACCAACCAGTGTGTAAAATGACGATTGGCTGTTAAGGAGACGGGCCTCTTATTGGTATACTCTCTGTCAATATTAGAACCACTTCGATAATTATTTACATGGTGGATGATATCCAAAATGTAGTAGTTGAATTGGCGTCGTTTAGTGGAATGAAGTAAGTGAACGATGATGGATGACCTTGACACTCATGTCATAATTAAAAGATTAAAACAAGAGCCTATGTCTAGCCAATGAGGTTATCTACCTCTAGCGACATCGATCTCTTGCATTACTATTGTGGTTTTTGACTCGACAGGTGCACCTTTTGTTCTAATTGATTGTCACGGTCGGACACGGATGAGTTATGACCAGCTAGAAAGGGTAAACTGGTAGAATCATACCTTGGTCATTACCTCACATGCCTTGTCATATTTATCCCTATACAATTCCATTATGACTTTGGTTTAAACTGTATAATGCGTTAAGGTGGATCAATGTAAAGCCTTAAAGCTATTTTGATATTTATTTTACTAATAGATATTATATATTATAGCGTATACTATTATATATAATTAGTTTAACGGATCCTTAGAAGATGGAAAATCTCTTAACATCTCTTAAGTTATTGCACTCATATTTGTTTATTATTGGTTTGACTTACGTAAGAGTGGTGTAGCTAATGCACAATAAAAAATGATTTGTATATTATATTTGTTATTAATATTATTGGTAAGATTGATTAAGTACTCTAAAGTAAATTGCAAGGATGCAATTCTTTTAATAAGGTGAATCTGTAAGGTCCCTTATTTGATTAACTATAATAATATTTATTTTCTTTTTTAGTTTGAATTATTAGAAAGATAATGATTTAAAGATTTGAATTTGATATTTGAATTACATTTTTAAATTCCAAAAGTTATTTGAAAATTTAGTTTTGTAACATAAATAATATTTATAATACTTTGAAATTTTGGAATTAATTAGAAGATAAAACAATTATTTTATAATTTTTAAAAACAAAACAGTAATACTTTTCAAAAAGAGAAATCACTATAAGAATAAAATAAATTTTGGATAAAGTGACTTGAGTGGATTTTTAAATGGATGTAAAATGTTAGTTTAAATACGGTTCGAGTTATAAGGTAATTAGGGGTAACAATTTATTTGAGGAATAAGAATAAAAATTGAATTTTTCTACTATCTTATTGGACCACACTTCTGTCGTTATCTTTAAAATGATTAATTTTAACTTAGATTATTATTACTTAAACCTTAAGTCTTTTTACCAAACCCTATAAATGCACGACTCTCTATTTCATTATGTCCGCCTCGTGAATGTTGAGAAGTCTATTACGTTGCCATTGCTCTACTTCTTCATCTTCATTATCAACTTCAAGTTCTTCTGCAAACCAAGTGAGTGTACTCCCTATCTTTATGTTTACCTTTTTTATTCTCTATACACGCACAAATATATGAATGTCATTATTCACTTATCTTCTTGATCTTCATCATTTTAATCTTCATTCACAAATTAAGTAATATATGATGTAGAAAGTCTATTTAAAATTATATTTATGGTCATCAAAGTCTCGACGTTGATCATTAGCGAACATGGACCGAACGATGCAGTTCTGAGCTTTCTAACTAGAAGTTCGTCATAATCGGTCAACCGCTCATTTTATAAGTGGTCGACTGATTAGGTCGACATTTCTAGGCAGTGAATGCCTAGAACATGACCAACTTAACCAAACTTCATTTTTCTCTTCTCCTACTAACTGTTTGATTCTATAACGAAGAATTTGAACTTTATAATGTTGAACACGTACTTGATATCACCCCTTTAGTAAGATTCAAAGCTTTTGGAATAGTTTTAAAAGTATTTAGTTTACGTGTTTATGAAAATATTTCAAAAAAATGGTTGTTGCTTCTTTCTTTGATTTAAACATTGTTAATGTTTTGAAGATATAAATTGCATACATAAAATATAAATTTTGACACAAAAAGGGGTTTGGAAAGAGTTTTAACTTACTTTATATTGGATAAGTAATTTGAAATAAAGAATTGATAATTGATTTTGTAATATTTCGCAATTTTCATAAAATAAGCAAGAGGTATTTTGATAGTATTTATACCATTGATAATTTCCCAATTTGAAAAAAATTATGATTTTGTGTATTTCCCTATTTTGGAAATAGTTTTAGTGATTTTACCTTTCAAAAAGGGATTGCTACTTGTTTTATAAACTGATTGGATATTTTCTATTTTTGATATATATATATATATATATATATATATATATATATTTTTGTATGTGTATGTATGTATGTATATATTACTCAAAGGTAATGTTTGGTGTACGTGGAGCCTAGATCCTAGGGTTTGGATAAAAAGGTTCTTTCCCTGGATATCGCTTGCAGATGATTTATTGTGACTGGCATTTACCAAATGAGGATATTTAACTTGTACCGAAGTAGCAATTTTAAACAAATAAAGGAAAAATATTATTTTTCAAAATGATTTGTAAAGTTGTTTTGAGTGAATTGGACTCGCAAATTGAATTGAGAAATATTTTGCAAAGATTGGTTTTATACAAATTATGAAATATTATGATAAAATTATTTGTATATAAAACCAACATTTTGACATCGTTTTCAAAGCAGTCCTCTGGTAAGATTTTTGAATATACGAGATTCCCTTAAATAAAGCTATTTTATAAAGTGATTTGGAAATTTATTTTGAAATGATTTGAGGGACATAATTTGAAAGAAAAGGAATTTGGAAATCTATTTTGGGAATTTTTAATTACATAGCTTATGTGGAAATTTTATTGTGTAGATTTTAGTGATAAACTTATGTTTATAACGAAGTATAGCTGTACTTAAACTTGTCCCACTCGTTATTTTATTAATTGAGATCGGTTACACTCACAGCTAGATTTCTATTTTGACTAGGGTTTTGTTATTTATTTAACAACGTTGGGCCAGTTTGAGATTGTCATACAGATTTGATGTTGTACTTTTATATGCTTAGTGGGTTGTGATATGGAGTTAGAGCTGATTGCGATGGTAAGAACTTACTTTGGTGGTACTTATATTGAGATTGCAATGTCCTCGTCGAAGTGACGTATTTGTGTGATGAGTTGTACATATGAAATAATGTATCAGATTCTCATAAATGATATAATGTTCATTGTTTTTATTCACTTCGATTTGGTTAGTTGGAAAATTTTCATTTGTTTCTTTGATATTATATAATATAGTTTTAGAACTCCTACACATTGTCTTCTATTGAGATGAGATACATATTATTTTAGATATATTCAGATATTGAAACATATATGTGTTGATCAAAATAGTGTATACGAGAGATCGGTCCTTTCATGCCTATTGATCTGAACTACCGAAAGGTAGACTCCCTTTGATAATTCAGTTATTGGAGCCGGGACGTTACATACTACTACTCTAGGTCTGTCAACGGATACTTTCAGACGCATATAGTTCAATAATCGTATCTACATTCGAAATTATTTTCGAACATCGGATTTCCATATCTGCGAATATAGTCACATATCAAAATATTTAGGGAAAATATGACCCGCATCCCTCTATTTATAAATAATTAGGCCCACATCCCTCCCATTTACACATTATAATCTACATCCTTATTTTTAAATAACTAAAAATATAATACTGCAAAACCCTATCTGCTTTCATCTATCATTCCATCGAATAAAAATAAGCACACGAACACTTAAAATCGAACTAAATACCTAATTTTCAAATTATGTTTTCTACTTTCGATCGATAGAATAATATGAAGCTAAACTCGCCACTTACATTTCAATCGATAACCTATTCGAAAGAAAGAAGAAATAGAAGCGATTTCCTCAAAAAATTGGCACACATATGCAAATTTGTAGAAGGAACTCTTCGATGTTCGAATTTAGCAACCGAAGGTAGTTATTGTGAACAACGTGCATTGGTTCAAACTGAAAATCTACAAAATGAAGCTAAGAAGGTAATTCGAGTTTTGATTTTGCTATATTTATGCTCTAAAGGAATTTATGAAAATTATTTGACATACATTATTTTGATACTTAATAGATTGGAAATGAAGATTCGTGAATAATGAAATGAAATGACAAATGCAAAATTATCCTAGCAAATATTTGCCATAAGTTATGATCATTTATTGCTTACATATGTAGATTACCTAACTAAATGTTTAAAATTTTCCATAATACCCACTTAAAAAATATTGTGCGATTAATACAAGATGATGAGGAATTATTATCAGTTATAATTATCATTAATTGCAAATAATTACCTGGCAGATATTTACCGTAATATCAAATATTTATCGTGATGGTAACTTGGCAAATATTTGCCATGATATTTACTTACCAAATACTGAAATATTTATAATACAAGTGCTAAAAATGTCAAATAACTCATAAATGTAGTTTTGGAAGATTGTAGATTCTAATTGTAGCTTAAAATTAAGTGATGTATCTTTGGATCATTGAAAATTAAATTAGTTGAAGTTAATGTGAGATACAGTTAGATGATCGAATAAGGATGGCAAATATATGCCAAACAATTTGTGATTGTAATTTTGTGCATTTAAAATTTTCTACTACAAATTCTTAAAATATTTAATATTTGTAAAACAAAGTTTAGATATTTGGTAGATTAAAATTTTAATACTGGTAAATAATAAAATGCATACAATAATAAATATTTCTTATAAATACGAGAATGGCAAATATTTGCTTTGCAAAGCAAATATTTGTCGGTAAATATTTGCCTTGCCCATGTTTACTACTTATATATATGTAACACTTGTTTTGTAATGTTATAACTTTTACATGTGAAATCACAACAAGGATATGGACGAGGATACAAAGTTGTAGCAAAAAAACGACAACTACCATTTTCAGTGAGAAAATTACAAAATGCACCTAAAGCTTCTCACAATCATGAATCACATCAAAACATTGAATCATCAAAATTTGATACAAAAGCAGCTTCAGTAACTGAAAATTCAGAATATACACCATCTAATAAAGAAGTTCCTCTTGCAAACCTCCTCAAATGAAAACAACCAGCAACAAAAAGCAGTGATAGAAAACCAACTAAAAGTAAACAAAAAAGAAGTGCTAACGTTTTTTTTAGAAAGCTATAGAAGTAGTTTTAAATCTTTCCATACATTAATAGAAAATTTAATAAAAGAAAAGCTACATCTAGAAGCTTGCATGAATTTATAGAGAAAAACTCCGTTTTTCAACATCATCAATCCATTCTTTAAAGGAGCTATAACAACCGAGGATATATCTAAAGAATTAGCTCTAATAGATGTGGTAATTGACTACTTCTCAACTGAAGAATACTTTTTTGAATTTGGAGATGTGAAAGCAATTTTGAAAGAAAGCGACATTGCAAAAAAAATTGGATTCCCAAATGAAGGCATCACAATCAACACTGTATCTTATTTAAAGGATTCTAGAATCAAATTTGAATTAAAATCATTCAAAGATAAATATTTAAGGAATTCAAAAATGAACAAAAAACAGATATTGAAATAAGCATTGGATTAACTATATAAGAAGGAGAAAAAAGGTACAATTAATATTACAAGGATACTTATTATGTATTTGATTTCGACATACTTATTCTCCAACCCAAACTTGGCCTTTCCTTCGGTGCTGCTGCCATATATTTACATATTGAAGCAAATGAAAGTCGTTTCTTGGCCAGCAACTATTGGAAAACATTTAATGGAGAAAGTAAGAAAAAATAAAGAAAGTCCCAGAACTCCTAGTAAACTCTAATAACTCATTTTATCTTTCATAATTTCTGTTATTAAATAAACTAACATTTAATACCTCTATGTACAGTATAAGTTTTGTGATATTACAAACATTATTCCTCCAAAAACAATTTTAAAGAGAATAAACCTACATTTTCTAAATGAACATTTCTGGATGTTATTCTAAGAAAAATGAAGTGCTTCCTAGACAAAATGGTAAATCGGCTAGCAATACAAATAAATGCAGTAATATTGAATGACAGTTATTAGGCAGGAAACTATTTACCAGGCAAATATTTGCCAGACAAATAATTGTCTACCTAATATCTTCCTAACAAATAAGAAAGTTAAAAAAATTTCTAATTCGTATAGAAAAGAAGAAACCGAAAGAAAAAGCGTTAATTGTTGACAAAAAATATGAAAATATCAAAAAAAAAACGAAAGATATAAAATTCGAAATGAAGAAACTGAAGGAGAATAGATCTCTAAAAAAAGAGAACAAGCTCCTGGAAAAGAAAATGAAGATTTGAGAAAAGAAAATAAATTGATGAAGATGATAATAATGACAAAGTTAATGGTCAAATAAATAATGATGAAGCAATAGATGATGATGATGATGATGATGATGATTATGAAAAAGATGAAGCAATAGATGATGATAATTATGAAAAAGATGAAGCTAAAGACAGAGATAAATATTGTGGTGACAAAGATAAATATATTGGTATTAATAAAGAGGATGATGGTGATGACATTGTTTTAGATGCAGACATTGAATGTCTTAATGAAGAGAAAGTTGTTGAAGATGATGATGCTGGGAAAGACAAGAAAGAATGTGATAATGATAATGCTGCTAATGTTGATGATGATGGTGATCGTAATGTTGATGGTGGTACTGATGGTGGTAGTGATGTTATTGGCTGTGGTGATTATAATGACCAAGATGCTAATGATAAAGATGGTGGTAATCATAATGCTAGTGCTGGTAATGGTGATCACATTGGTGGTAATGGCAGGGGTGGTATTGGTGCTGGTGACAAAGATGGTGGTGCGGGTGATGGTGATAATATTGGTGGTGGTGATAGTGATAGTATTGATGGTGCTGACTAGAGTAAGGATGATGCTACTACCAAAGATGATGATGATGACACTAATGACCAAACAACAAGCCAATTCGAAGTAGTTGTCATACCAAAGCAAGAAAAAAGCGACGAACAAAAAGAGGCTACTAGATAGAAAAAAGAAAGCACAAGAAAAGGTAAACTTTTGAAACTTATTACTAAAAATTTAGCCAGGAAAATATTTGTTTCGAAAATATTTGTTTGGCAAATATTTGCCATCTATTTGCTAGCAAACAAAACATTTAACAATTAAATTTTTTTGACAAACCAGTTGATAAATCAGAAGATTGGATCGCAGAAGGACATGGAAAAAAATAGTAAAAAAGGTATATTTTTAAAATGAAATTCATTCTTTTATAAATAATACATCTCGAATATCTAACATATACTAAATATACAATTTTAACAGATGCTGTAAAGAAAGATGGACCAGGTATAGACTATCCAACATTCAATCTACTAACACCATCTAGCGATACCAACATAGCGAAAAAGCAATACAAGAATTGGAAAATATTCAATAAAAAGTGGCTGTAGATTTCCAAATAAGGCTTGAAAAAGGGGTGAAAGAAAGAAAAACAAATGTTCTACCTTCTTCATTCTCAAAACAAGTAAAATAAAAACCAAAAGGAGAGGAAAAAGATCCAAATTTCGAATATCCAACACAGAAAAAACCATATCGAAAGAAATCGAATAAAAGCACCATTGAAAAAGAAATTGAAGAAGCTTCTCAACCTAAAAATATATCAGACCAAAGTACTGAATCTGATCATAATAGGTCTAAAATAAAGGAAGATGCAAAGATATTGGTGCAAAATAGCATGCTTACAAAAATGGCTCACAAATGAACAAATTCATGAGCTTAATGCTTTTTTATGAAAAAGATGGAAATATGTAATGTAATTTATTGAAACATGAAATGCACATATTCAAACAAACAAACAAAAATGTAAGAATGCATGGCAAGCATCGGCACATATTTGGAGAAAATATTTACCATGCAAATATTTTCCAATCAATTGTTTGCAGGAATATATATGTCGAACAAATGTTTAAATACATAATATTCACATACTAAAGTGTTAATTTCGGTCACAAACCATAATTAATGTTTATATATTATATTCTAATCTTCTTACTATAATACATACTAATATACTTTACTTATTATTAAAATAGGAAAGCTGCATACTATAAACGGTACAATGACATTGAAATAAGAGAAGTCAATATTTCCGACATCCTATTCAAAAGATTCATTGACTCAACGGTATTATATCAATTTAATATTTAGCTGGAAACAACAAAACTAATATATAAAATCATATTTCTACGTAGGTTATAGATTGGAAATCAGTAATCAAACTAAAGGAAAATCACAAAGACATCATATACTTAAAATCCTATGCAGCAGTATGAAATACTTAAAATTGCAAATAAATATCACTTGGAAGTTTCAAAACTAATTAATATGTAATCACAGATATCAATACTTTTAGACTACAAATCAACCCATGAATCATTGGTAGCCAATGTGCTAGAAGAAGAAGTTATGAACTGTAGAAAAATATTGATACCATTACATAATAAAAATCATTATACGCTGTTGGAGTTCAATGCAATTGACAAATCTTGGAAACATTATGGTCTCAAAGACCAAGAAGAAAGACTACACACATAAACAGTAAGCAAAAATCGTGGTAAACTTAAAACATATTATTAACAACTGACGGCAAATATTAGACACGAAAACATTTGCGAGACAAATATATTAGTCACACAAATATTTGTTAGGAAAACATTTTCCCGACAAATATTTGCCTGACTAATAATTACCTAGCAATATTGCCTTTCAAATATTCACTTAACAACAAATCTATGATCACTTGAATGTCTTGATTATATTTTCCAAAGAGATAAAATAATGGAAGTTATGAAGTTAATATATGCAAAAAATAGGAAGCGACCATTTGAACTTGATAGCAAACCAATGGATTTTGTCAATTGTCCACAACGAAAACATTATTCGTAAGTATAAAATTTTATTTTATAACAGTAAATTTAATAACATTAAAAACCCTTTTTTTTCAACTGATGTAGAATTGATTGTGCAATATTTGTTATACGATATGTAGAAGTCCTATCCAATGACATACAAATAGACAAAAAAGTATATTTATATAAAGATTAAGAGAAGCTGAAACTAAGAGCTCAGATGCTATATGAGATTGTCACACACAAAGAATGTGGTTAAAGAACCTGACACAGTCAAATATATTAAAAATTGTCTAGCCACACGAAATTTCGCTTAAATCCTAATAGTTTATATTACGTGGCTAAAAGTATCAAAACCCGGATGATGATTACTGGATGCTAGATATGTACTCTTACTTGTACATATTGAATGTTTTAGAAACACTTTTGGAAGATCATTGAAAACTTTTGTCACAATGTAACGTAAAGTATTCATTGTCTGAAGTGTAATGTCCTATATGGAAAAAATGGTTGGTGAAATGTACAAATTTGATGTTTAACTCAAATATGTTATGTGTTTACTGCTACATATTTACAATATGATATACTGTATAGTTTTTAATATCTAAAATGTAATGTTGTAACGAATGCGATTTTTCGACGCTCGAAAATCAACATCAATACGTCCACTGTATCAACTGCCAAGCAATCGAACGCCGAAAAACCGAACTGTTATGGTCAAAGAAGAAGAAAATGGTAGAAGAAGAAGAAAGAAGAAGAAACAGAAAACAGTATCAGAATCTCACAACCGCAGCGGAACAACAGATAATAGATAAATGTATAATCTTTAAACAAAGAACTATATCAGTTATTACATTACATCACATTACATTACATTATCAGAGTGTACAACAACAAACAGTGGAAAGGAAATACTATATACTAGTTGATACTCCAAGCCATCCAGCTTGCCTTCAGATCTCTACAGCAACTCCTGAATTCCAGAATATCCTGATAACCTAACTCTATACTGCCCGTGTGGAAATTGGTGGGCACTTAGAGTTTAGGAAGGGAAATAATAAACTCCAGGTCAGTCATGAGACTGGTGTGAGAACTTAAAACAGTTATTTATCTTTAAAACAACAACAAAGGAAGTATTTTAAAAATAAATCCGCAATGCTTTTGGAAAATGAAACTACCATCAGACCTCCCACCACACACACAATGCAAATGCAGACTTGGAGGAGATTTCTTCTTTTGTTAGTCAAAGATGCTTACTAAGCAAAATAAATCATTTTTGATATTATTATTAGTGCATAGTGTAGAAAACATTTCGAAAGTAGAATATAAATCTTAGCCAGCATAGGTACCATTATATTATGCCTACTATAGCTACCATATTAGATGGCAGGTTCTACAGCTAAAACCATACAAGGCTCATATTGTTTCTTTGGATTTCCAACAAATGGTCAGGCCAAGAAACTTCCCATTGCCACATGGGTACGCCTCTGGAAAGATGACCCCAAGAACCTAACCTAACATTACGGTTAGATCTCTGCCAACACAAGGCCGGGTTACCCCTAACTGGGTAACTACTAACACGAATATGTCATCCCCCAGTCGTAACAGACCTTCATCCGAGGATCCTCGATTCCAACAACCACAAAGTAATAAATTTGTAGCAACAACATAAGTTAAGTATCTGGGCTCCATACCATGATACCACCTCTATCCAGAAAGAATGACATACACTAAAGGGGCGCTACCCCCTAATAACCTTGCCGCATCCTTCCTGTTTTGACCATTTCAGGGGTGTGAGGTCCGACTAAGTCTCGTCCACAAAGCTACGCTTTATACAAAAGCTGTGCTTTGTTCAACAAATGCCCAACAGCAATTCGTATGCCACATTACCAAATTGGGAATGTATCACTAGTAACAATCAACTACATAACCTCTGAGCTCGTATGTCTCAGAGAAGGGTGTTAAGCTAAGGGAATAAATTCTCCGCCACCAACAGAAATATATTTGATAGAAACCAGCTTTACATCTCAAATTGTAACGTCAGACACACATCCATACAAGTCCGTTCTGGGATCGAACGGAACCGAAGGCACTTCCAAAGAAGCCATTGCAATCCGGATATTCACTAATCATGACCGGACTTCTCATCACAAAGGGTAATAAATTTCAATATCGGAGATCAGCCGATGCAGAAACATTCGACGATAATCCTTCCGTTTTCATAAATATCCGGTCTACAACACCGGTCTTCAAATGCAATCCATAACGACGTATCACATATTCGGAATGGGTTATACGACCCAAAGGTCCTTTCCCGGTTAACCCGAATAGTGAGCGCTTATTTTGAAAATAAGTGTGGCATTCAAATTCAAGCAAATCACAACAAATACCAATTTAAAGGTAAATATTGATAGTCCGTTATTTAACTATCAATAGATATACACAACATCTCCAGATTCCAAATAATTTTCCAATTTTTTTATTTTCCAAAAATATCTTTACAAGATATATATTTTCCACACTTCAACATTTGAAAACAAATTTTCAATCATTTTTCACCTTTACAACTTTTGAAAACAAATTTCAAATCGTTTCCCTACACGGGATATATTCACTAATCTTTATTCATTTTCATTTCAAAATGGTTCATTTAAACCAATTAAATAAATCCTTACCGATTTAGTTTATATTTACGTTCCAAATCCGTAAATTTATTTCCACACTTCAAAAATAAATCAACGTTTATTTTTAAACAAATTTCCCTTTCTTTTATAAATTCCATAGTGAATTTACAATTCCAAAATATCTATGAATATACGATTTCCAAATCGATTTCTAATATTCATTTTCAATTTATCTTTAAAAGATAAAATCTCAAAACATTCACTTCATATTGGAAAACATTTCCATACTTATTTAATAATAAGTAATTCACAAATCTGTTTATTTTCAACACTTGGAAAATATTCAATATACTTAAATCATAATTTAGTATATATTTTACTCTTTAAGGAAAACATTTTCTTAAACACATTTATTTGAGTCAAAACGAATGTTGTGTAAAACATCGTTACGACAACCCAAAATCACTAGTATAGGGATTCGAATTTAAAATAGGTATATAAATCCCAATACCATATAAAACATTTCCTTTCGGAAATCATTTACTATAACAACAGTGTTATAGTCTACCATTTCCTTATTTCTCGAAAACGTCTATTTCAACAGTGAATGTTAAAATCTATGGTTTCGATAGTTAATACATTTTAAAACATCTTTAAAACAATTGACTTCGTTTTATAATATCACTTCCCCAAAAACATATCCATTTTGTTTAATAATATATTCACTGTCCAAAATCGTGAATATACTTTATTTTCCCAATTTAGTGTTTCTACACATTTATTAAAAGATTATCCACTGTCCAAAATCATGGATATAATTCCCAACCAAATTCTTCATTACTACACCTATCATATAATTGATAATTCGCAATCCAAAATCGCGAACCTATCATATATTTTATATATTTTATAAAAACTTCAACTTATAAAATCACTTTTATTTACCAATTCAATTTATAACTCAATTTTATACCAAAAATCTAATTTATAAGTTAATTACTTATAATCTTTTATTGTACGAAAATCTATTCATTTTAAAATTTCACAATTTATAAATCTATAAATTTCATTCACTTAAGAAATCCATTTTTATTTCATTTTAACATTTATAAAAACTCGTTTTATAAATTTCAATTTTTTAATTTATAAATATCAATTTTATAAATCTTTTATATAAATCGTTTATAATAATTCAGAAATCTCAATTTAAATAAACCAATCTTTTTAATAATTTACAAATCGTTATTAAAGCTTATATATAACTCCAAAATCATACTTAAGTATTATTTTCCAAAAACATAATTTTTATGATAATAAAAATTATAACATTTATTTATTTTAACAATTCAAAATTTAAGAAATGTATACCTTCAAAAATCATTTTAAAATCCTTTTAAATTCAAAATCGTACTTTAATATTTTTAAAACTCCAAAAATAGGCCAATGCTGTAACAGAACAATATATCAATTACGACAATCAAAACATCATATATCAATATGATAATCAACAAATATCACAATATCTGTAAATAAATCAATACAGTTAAGGAATCCAGTTGGATCCCTCCTACCTGTTTCCCTGCATCCACAAATGTTAGCACAATACCAATTCTGTTCCAATACGGAATATCACCGTATATGGGATTTATAAAATATTATACGCTATTATGCGGCGCAATAGGGTCTCATCCGCTATATAATGCGAGAAAATCAACTCCAAGTACATATATAATACCAATTCCATTTTACGGTGAAATATTCGCGGTATATGTTTTTAATAAATAACCTCCGCTTAATATACGGCGTATAATGTATAGTTAACACAATAGATAACAATTTATCATCCAATCACACAATCAAGCAATTTTAAATCTAACAATTTAAAATTTAAATCGAAATGCAATTCGATTGAGTGAGAAGTTCTCACCTTGATTTCAATTCAGTTTCAGCGTTTTATTTCGAATAAAATTAAACGTACGTTTAATTTTATCCGAAATTCAAACTAGCTCCAAACGACTCCATTCCAGCTCCAAGCGTAGTGCTTGACAAAACGAAGCCAACGCAATTTGTTTCGTACGTTTTCGACCTCGTATGAAAAAGTTACGGCTTTTTAAAGTTTGTACACATTTTAATATAAATAAATTTACAAATCTATTTCATTTTTAACCTCAAATTTAATCTGGGCCGTTCGTTTTGCTTCCTCCATATCAGGCCACTGGTTCCTTCTGCTCCCCCAACGTGAAAATCGCGTTCAAAATGTAAACCCATAGGCCGCTTCTAGGGTTAAACACCACGGCCACCACAATGTACGAGACCCCATCACTCCACCACCAAATCGAAGCTCCATCCCTCCTCCACCTTCACCCATGAGCATAGCAAGCTCGGCCTCCCCATTACAAAAAAAAACGTGCATGACCTGATGTGAACGCGCCCCCCTAGTGACCACCACGACGCTCCAAATTCAATCATCACCGTATAGAATCGAAGCTCTCATCATCCTCTAGAAGTCTGTAGTTGAACGTTTCGTCTAATTATTCATGGATTGGAAGAGATTAAGAGGAGAAGACGATTAAATTCTAGCCATTAAAACTGTAGGTGGCGGCTAGGGTTAGGGTTTTGCTTTGTATTGCAAATGGAAATAATGGAGGCCTTTTATAGAAAATTCGCCAAAACACTATTCATCCGAAATTTTCCGAACTCCAAACGAAGCATGTCGGTTGGCGTTTCTAAGGTTTACCCCGCGTTTCGAACACAATGGAATGGGTTTTGGAGGCTAATTCGATCATCTGTGCGAGTTACGGAGGTAAACGATCGATTTTAAATTAAATTGGTTAAACTAATTTCTATGCGTTTTGGCTTGCCCTGGACAAACCGTAAATCCGATTGACACGAAATTTGAAATCTTATAGCAATATAACATTACAGATCCGATGAAACTGGTTTCGTCGAAATCTGAGACTGTTTGAAAAATGGCTATTTTAACTCGTCAATTAAATATTAAAATATTTAATTTTCACAATTTAACTTTAAATTCGATTTTAAAAGTTTTATAACATCATTCTAACTTCAATATGATTAAATAAAATTTTACAAATCATTTTCAATCATATTTAACCCAATTTTCAATTATTTCTGTAATTTCAAATATTAAATTATCGATTTAATTATCCAATTTAAATCCAAATATTCGAAATAAAATTTATTCGACTTACAAATTTTACTTGTTAATATTTAAAATAAATTAAATATACAATTTTAAATGACAGAAATTCTGGGTCGTTACAAATGTAAAATATTCAAATGAATTTTTTTTTCATTCTCATACAGTATAATATTGTACAATCTATAAACAAAAATCAAATATTTGGCAAATATTTGCTTGATAGGTGAATGAAAGGAAAATATTTTCCATGCAATAATTACACAAGCAATACATGCACAACTTAATCAAATGCTAACCAAATGCTTGGTCATATGATTGGTTATGGGCTCGGTTATGTGCTTATTCATATGATCGATTATAGGCTTAGTCATTAGCACAGTCGCGGACTTTGTTATGGGTTTGGTTACATGCTCGATTAAGGTTTGGTTATACTTTGCTCAAACATAGACCTAGGTTTATTGTCATACGCTCGATGAAGGGCTCGGTCAAAGGCTCGGTCAAGGGTTCGGTCATGGGCTCGGTCATGGGCTTGCCCGATTATGGTTTGGTTATGCTTTGCTCAAACCTAGACCTGGTTATATGCATCATACGCTCGATCAAGGGCTCAGTCAAGGGTTTGGTTATGGGCTCGGTCATGTGCTCGGTCAAGAGCTCGGTCGTAGGCTCGATCAAGGGCTGGGTCATGGGCTCGATCATGGGCTTCATTACGGACTCGGTCAAGGGCTTGATCGTGGGCTCAGTCGTGGGCTTGGTCGTGGGCTCGGTCATAGGGCTTGGTAATGAGCTCGGCCTTGGGCTCAGCCTTGCACTCAGTCATGGGGCTCGTTCATGCGCTTCATCATGGGCTCAGTTATAGGCTCGGTCATGCAATCGGTTATGGGCTCGGTCATGGGCTCGATCATGTACTCGATCTTGCACATGATCATGGGCTCAGTTATGGATACATAACCAAGATATATTGTTTAACCAACGAAATAATGGAATATAAAAACTAACTAAATGTCAATCCTAATTTAGTACATATGGATGCAAAAGCCAATCAAATTCCAAACCTAATCAAGTGCATATGGATGCATAAGCCAATCAAAAATTAAACCTAATCGAGTACTGAAAATCGCTCTATACCCAAGATTTATTGTTTAACCAAGCAAACCATTGAAAGCAAACACCAATCGAATGTAAAAATTGATCGGGTGCATATGGATGCAAAATCCAACCGATTGCCAAACCTAATTTGGTATACATGAAAACAATCTATACCCAAGATATATTTTTAACCAAAAAAATCATGGAATGTAATTGCTAATCGAATGCCAAACCTTATCAAGCATGTATGGATGCAAAAGCCAACCAAATGTCAAACCTAATCGAGTACGTATTGAAGCAAAAGCAAACTGAATTCCAAACCTAATCAAGTACATATGAAAATGATCTATACCCAAGATATATTGTTTAACCAAGCAAAACATGGAATGCAAAAGTAAACAAAATGCCAAACCTAATCCCATACGCATGGATGCAAAAGAAACCCGAACGCCAAACCTAATTGGGTATGTATGAATGTAAAAGTACACCGAATGCCAAACCAAATCTGGTACACATGAAAACAATCTATACCCCATGAAGCAAACCATGAAATGCAAAAGCAAACCGAATGCCAAACCTAATCGGGTACATATGGATGCAAAAGAAAACTGAATACCAAACCTATCGGATATGTATGGACGCAAAAAAGAACCGAATGCCAAACCTAATCGGGTATGTATGGATGCAAAAGAAAATCGAATGCCAAACCTAATCAGGTATGTATGGATGTAAAAGCCAACCAAATGCCAAACCTAATCGGGTACATATGAAAACGATCTATACCCGAGATATATTATTTAATCGAGAAAACCGTGGAATGAAAAAGTGCGCCAAATGCCAAACCTAATCGGGTGTGTACGAATGCAAAAACCAACGAATACCTAACCTAATCCGGTATGTATGGATGTAAATCCAACTGAATGCCAAACCTAACCGAGTACGTATGGAAACAATATATGCTCGTGATATATTGTTTAACTGAGCAAGCCATAGAATGCAATAATGAACCAAATAACAAACCTAATCAGGTAAGTATGGAGACAAAAGGGAACCGAATGCCAAACCTAATCGGGTACGTATGGATGCAAAGGCAAACTGACTGCCAAACCTAATCGGGTATGTATGGATGCAATGGCGAACTGACCGCCAAACCTAGTCAGGTATGTATGAATGCAAAAGCCAACCGAATGCCAAATTTAATTGGGTACACATGAAAACGATCTATACCCAAGATATATTGTTTAACCGAGCAAACCATGAAATGCAATAACAAACCGAATGTCAAACCTAATTAGGTACATATGGATGCAAAAGCGAACCGAATGCCAAACCTAATCGGGAACATATGGATGTAAAAGCCAATTGAATGCCAAAACTAATCAGATACACATGAAAATGATCTATACCAATGACATATTGTTTAACCGAACAAACCATGGAATGCAATAATGAAACGAATTCCAAACCTCATGGAATGCAAAAATGAACTGAATGACAAATTTAATCGGGTACATATGGATGCAAAAGCGAACATAATGCCAAACCTAATTGATTAGGTATGGATATAAAAGTCCATTGAATGCCAAACCTAACCGAGTACATACGAAAACCGATTTATACCCAAAATATATGTTTTAACCGAGCAAACCACGAGAAGTAAATACCAACCAAATTCCAAACCTAACCGAGTCTATATGCAATGCAAAAGTAAACCAAATATTTATAAGCAAACAATTGAGTGACAAAAAATTTCCAGGCAAAGATTTTCCATGCTAATATTTAATGTACAAATTTTGCCTAGCAAATATTTGCTAGCCAACATATGACTGGTGCATAACATAATAAGAATCACATGAATGCAAAACATAATAAGATAAAAAAAGATAATCATATAATTATGGGTGCAAAAGTTTATAGATGAATTCCAAGATTTAACAGCATACACCCCAATCACTAGCAGTTATTAGTTTGATAAATATTTGCCAAACAAATATTTGATGGGCAAATATTTGCCGAACTTTTAATTGCCAAGCCGTTACTAACCAAATAAAGTAAATTACACTATTAACCAAAAAAAATTAAAAATAAAAAAATTTAATTCAATAAAACAAAGCATGCAATCACATTAATAATTTTCACAATGAAAAATCAATCATGTATAAAAATTAGATTTTATTTCTTAACAAACAAAATCTTTTGTTATGATCCAATTTCTTACATAAACTACAACGTTTGTACTTATTCACCTCACCGACTGGCTTGATCCTTTACAAGAAGAAGGCCTTACTACACCACGTCTTCTGTTAGGAGGATGAACTTCAACATCTTTAGGTAAGACATCTTCCATCTGAAAATTAACTAGTGGATTAATCGGATGTGAATAAGATGCTTGAGAAAAACACTTTGAAATAGTCCTAAATATAGGAATAAACATCCAAATCAAAAGCGAGAATTCATCTAGTAGCATGAGCACATGGAAAATCATAAGATTGTTATAAGTTACAACTACATCGCCGAACACTCAAATCTACACTATAAGATTGAGTTGACTAAACTACATATACATCAATAGTAGATCAAGTAACTTTCCAATAGATGCCCTCAAGGTATAAATCCCTTAAACATTTCTCCATAACAGGGCATAATTGACTATTCCAAGCTTTATTTAACTCACGTCTATTAGACATAATTTTCATGAGCTTCAAACGAACTCTGTCTAAACATGCAGTGATAGATAAATGTATTCCCTTTGAATCCATTAATAAAAACTTTCCGCATAATTAGAACTCATTTCCCTGTATCGATTACCAATAAAAAAAATTAGAAAACTTTTCAACAGGCAAACCATGCAAGAAATTTTCCACTTCTACCCCACCAGCACTTTTAAACTCAATCAAAGCTTGACTAAATACTTTTACTATAATAACATTAGCAACTCAATAAAACAATGAAATATTCTACTTTATTTTTACCTTGATGATAACTTTTAGTTAATCTTCAAATGATATAGCAAGAAACATAAGCTGAATTTGGAAAAACCTGAGGAATAGCAAGCAAAAGACCAGGATGCCAATCAAATATGAAAATGAAATAACGATCATCATTACATAATATTTCTCGAAGCTTCGTCAAAAACCAATACCAATTAGGTTCACCTTAAATAGATACAATCCCAATAGTTAGTGGTAAAAAACATAAATGAAATAAAAACAATTTGTCACATAATCAAAATAAAAAATAAATGCACAAAATATTAAAACTGCAACATCAAGATATGTTAAATATTTGCCATAATAATATGGCAAATATTTGACATTGCAATAATTAAAAACCTAAATCATCCAATATAACAAAAAAGTCAAACCATTAAAAAAAAAGTTGAATAGGTTAATAAAATAGCATATATAATACTAATTTGCCAAACAAAATAACAAGAATACAAACATATCGGATAAAATGAAACAACACAGGCATTTTTCCATAAAAACATGGAAAATATTTAAGAGGCAAATATTTGCCATGGAATTATCTGTGACGACCCGGAGTTTTTGAGCATTTAAAATCGGAATATTTAATTGATTTTAAATATTCAATAGAGTAATTTTAACTTGAATTACGAGTATCACAATTTATTTGATAATTAAATTATTGAATTAAATAATTTGAAGTTGAGTAAAATGTTGAATTTGTAGTTTTAAGCCTGTTGGAAATAAATTGAAGGCTTATGAAATTTATATTGATAATACTGAAGACAATAGAAGTGTTAAAATTGAATTTAACAGTGATTTGTTCAGTTTTAAAATTTCATCGTTTAAATTGAATTTAAAAATAGCCGTCCGAGGCGCTGTCTCGGAATTCGACAAAACCAGTTCCATTGGATCCGTAATGTTTTATTCTTATCGGATTTCAATTTTCGCATTGTTTGGAGTTACCATTGGATCGTACGATTGATAAATGCCTAGAATAATTTAATTGAATTTAAATTAATAATCAAATCTTCTCTTATACGACACTTTTCTCAATCTAAAATCGTACTACCCTTATCTTACTTTAGACGACAAAAATTTTATACATAAAAAAAAGAGAGAGGAGGAAATCAATTGCCGAACTCAGGAGGATATTTTATAATGAACCAAACTCGACTCCTTCTCCTCATCCTCTTTTTCAATTATTAAGCGGTCGATTCGTAAAAATAAAAATAAAATGTGTGTGTGTGTCGCGTAGGCCGCCCTCCCCTTAAAATCGAAATCCGATTTCACCTCACCCTAATCGTTTTCCTTGCTCTATCTCGAATTCGAATCAGTGAGGAAGGGGAAGGCATTCGCGTTCGTAGCGGCTTGTGTTAGAAGGCGGTCTGTTATGGCAGTGTAGTCGAGCAGGAGGAAAGGGAGGCGTTTGTTCGTCGGCGACGATCTCATAGGGTTTTAGGGCACGCGATGCTGGGCAAAAGGGTCGAGGCGGCGATTGGCATGGTCGTGACACCTCACGCGCATGAGTGGCTTCGTTCTATGGCAGAGGGTTCACGAACATCTCGGTCGGATTTCTTGGTAAGGATAATAATTTGATTTTTGTATTTTAGTTTTGATTAATAAAAAAAATTGACAGGATTGAAATTAATTGAATAAGTTGAAAATAATATACAGTTGTATTCGAATTAAGTTGAAATCGAATTGAGTTAAATAAATCTGAGTTAAAATAAAATTGATTTGGAATAAAAATTCCATTGAGTTATTGAATGGAATTAAATTCTTACCTGAACAAATAGAAAATAAATTGAATAACGATTGGAATTGAAATAAATAAATAAGAATAACATGTAAAAGAATTATAAAGAATGGGATAAAATATGTTTGGAATATAAATAAGTATAAGGCTTGAGTTAAAAATAAAAGATGAATATATTCAAGCCCCAAATACATGGAATTGTGTAAATAATAAGTTGTGGCTTATTAAATTGAAAATGGAATACAAAGCCCAAAATCAATATTTTGATGAACTGAAAAAAAAATGAAAAGAAAATCCAAACTTGAATTATAAAATAAATTTGAATTTAAGAAATTAAATGAAGAGATTTTGAGATTAAAAATCAAGAGTTGAATTTTGTCCAGAGGAAGAATTAATTAGATAATAAGTTAGTTAATGAAATGTTAAATAAAGCTGAATTGTGAATTAATAATGAAGATTGGAAATAAAACTCAAGTTATAAATCCAATTCGACTTGAATTATTAGTGATGTAAACAAAATTGAATTGTGAGCTCATGAAATTGGGTGGCAAATTGAAAATGGATAGTGGATTCAGAACTTGAGTTTTAAATTAAAATTTAACTTGAAGTGTTAACAAATTAATATAATTGAAGTGTATCGACTAAAAATGTAAATGGATTAAAATAGTAATGGTTTGAATGTGCAAATAAAATCCAAATAAGTGGAAATAAATTGGAAATGGCCTTGTAAATAATTGAATGAGCTGAATCTAAAAAGTTAAAATGTATAATAACTAATCAAATAAATTTGTAGATTTAAAACGAGATTTAATTGAGATGGAATCAAGTTGAATAAAAGAGAATATATGGAAATGAAAATTCATAATGGATTGAGTGGATAAAATAATTATACTAAACGAATAAATGGAAGGGAATTCTCAATTAAATAATTGTAAACCATTTAAAATGTTAAAGAACTGAAATAACTTGGAGACAATAAGAAAAAAAATTAAAAAAAAAATAGAATGTTTCAAGTTAATAGAATGGTTTTAAATGAATCGCAAATGAATAAATTGTGAATAAAGTTGAAATGAAATGGGTCGAGCTAAATAAATGGTCGTGAATGAATTAGAATAAAAAGGAAAATTTAATTGGTAAGGAAGATGAACCACCCTTGTTAATGGTTTTAAATGAACTAGTTTGGTTAATAAAATAAAATGTAAGTGAGTGGATTCAACTTAAAATGCAATGAAAATGAGAATATACAGATTGTGAATAAATACGAAATGGAAAGAAATGGTTCAAGTTATTTCAAAGAGTTAATAAATCGTATGATTGTTATTCAAGGTCAAAATCTGATAGAAGCAAGCCGGGTGAGATCGAATTGCAAAACAAAATTCAAAGGTGAGTTAATCTCACTTGGTTAATTTGAATTTAAATTTAAACGATTAGATTTAAATAATTGTTTGGATGGTTGAATTGATCGATGTGATATAGTATGATATTTTGGAATTGGTATACTATATTATGCTAACGTCTGTGGATGCAGGGAAAACAGGTTGGAGGGATCCAACTGAATCCCTCAACATTTATTTAAATTATTTAATATTCTCTGCTGTGAATATTGATATTCTATGATGAGTTATATTGGAATATTGAATGTTATGGTTGATTGGATATATTTGGGTATAATGAATTACCAAAATTATATAGATTGGATTTTGGAAAGAAAATAAAAGAAATGAATTTGTAAGTAAAGTAATTATAGGAAATTTGAATAAATTAAGAATGAGTTGAAAAGAAATAGAAGTAATATGAAAATAATAATAAATAACTTAGAGTATGAAAGAAAAGAGTTTAAATAAACAGTAATTAATGAATTGTAAAATTATGTGGTATTAATTTAAAGGAATAAAGAATTATTTTAAACTTAAGTTTTAAATTTATATAAAAGGATAAGGAAGTAATTGAGAAATCTAAAAATTCGAATTTTTAGTTAAAGTATTTGAAATCATAATTAAGAAATGAAATCTGAAATTAATAGATTTTGAATAAAAAGGGAGTAAATGGGAAATCAATTTGGAAATTGATTTAAGTGTTTGAAATTGAAAATTTTAAGGAAGTATGTGAAGAGAGGTATATTTCTCTGGATAGCCAAGTACGTTCAAAGTAAGCTTTTAGATATAAGTTAAAGGTTTTAATGTTGTTTTAAAAAGCATGTTTTAGAAAATTTATTATCTTAAATTCTTAGGTAAATATTTTTGCAAATCTATTACCATAATAAATATTTATAGATAATGACTTAGTATTTATTTGAAAAATGAAAGCCTAGTTTTATATTATATAAAGTAACCTTATTTTCAATGATTATATAGTATGTATTTTTAGTAAATTATTGAAGTAGCCTTAATTTAAATATTTTAAAGTAAATCCCAAAGCAAGTGTTTTGGTTAATCTATTATCGTAATAAGTATTTAAAGGATGATTTGGTAATTTATGTAAAGAAAAAAATCTAGTTATATTTATAAAGTAAACTTATTGTAATTATTTCTAAAGTATTATTATAAATAGAGTATTAAAGTAAATCTTCCTAAATTAAAAGTTAAATATATTCTATAATAAAATGTTTTAAATTATTTTAAAATCTAGAGTTTTGTTCTTGGTGATTCCAGTGGAAATAGAAATACTTGGAATTTATTCTGAGAAAGGCGGATAGTTTTGAAACTATTTTCAAAGGAATTTGAAGTGTGAAAATATATCTTGTAAAGATATTTTCGAGATAAATAAATAATTTGGAAAATTATTTATTGCTTGATGGATGTTTGTGAATATAAATTGATAGTTAAATAACCGACTATCAATATTGGACAATGCGTTGATCGTTTCGAAGAGACCGGGATCGAGATTTATTTCTCGAAAACCACTTCGATCCGGTTTGTACGTTTCGTGAAAACGATTTAGGATTCGAAGATGAAGCAGTGAAGTGCAAGGGCTAGTCGCTACTAATCCTGAGGATATTTCCAAAATGGATGTAGTAGGAATAGTGCCTTCGGTTCTGTTCGAACACGGGACGGACTTGTATGGATGAATGCTTGCGAAACATCGTCAGGTGGACGATGGGCATTCTAAGGGATATGTTCTAAAAAGGTAACGCTTGCCTCAAGCCTCATCAAATGGGAATGGCTGAAAATCAGGGGTTATGCAGCAAGGCTTCATGGGTAGCCCCCACTGGAGGGTGAGGTCATCCCTGTCTAGATGTCCCTTTTATTTCGGCTTAGTGGGCGGTTGTTGATCCCAACCGCGGGGTGATCTTGCTCGGGACTGTCCAATAAGGGATGGTTCCGGTCTTGTGTTGCAGGGGAGTTAGGGTGGCTCCACGGTACGATGATCTAGACCAGGTACTATGACAGGTGGGACCCCAGTGCCTAGCCATTAGTTGGAATCCATTTTCCCTACGCGTCCGTATGGTTTTGATTGTGCCCAACTATTGCTGAAACATGAGATGCAAGCATTTCAGCTAGATTCTATTTTACTTTCTATAGACACTATTATAATATCAGAGGACTTTAATAAAAATGTTTTAGCTATCGTAAAGTAAAAAACCCGACATGTTTATTTGTGGCATGGTCTTACGAGATGCTTTTGTTTCAAAGGATTTTTGAAACTTTAATAATCAATTGGGTGTGATTTTCTCACGCTGGTATTCCAAACTGACTCGGGTGTTATTTAACTATAATGCTCGGCTCAGACCGAGTATTTAGGATACAGGAGATGCTGTGGAGCTCAGGAGACGAGCTGGATGACGATACGTATATTCGTACTTGTTTTATATATATATTCCGCTGTTTGAGTTGTTGAGTATCCATTGTATGATATTGATGTTGAGCTGTGATTGATGTACTCTGATGATGTAATAAATAAACAAAGATATTTGATGTTGAGTAAAGATTATTTATTATCTATTATATTTTATTCCGCTGCGATGGTTAGATTCTGTTATTGTTTTCTATTTTCTTCTTCTACCTCTTCTTTTTTAACCCAAATGGTTCGTATTTCTGTACAACTTGAGTTGATTTGGGTAGAATAGTGTTAACTCAAGGGGTACGGATTTGCGGGCTGTTACAGTGGTATCAGAGCTTAGGTTGGTGATAACCTTGGCTCTGCTGGGAATTACTCATTAAATAGAGCCTGTAGTACTCTATAATGAGTTTGAGCGTATTAATAGATATGAGCGCATATTTGTTAGTGAATATAAATTATTTTAATATTGTGTTGATTGGTTTATTGAGTGGCATATGAACCTTCATCGGCACAGTCTGGACAACTGTATCGAAGGGGTTTCTAAACACTTGAATAGAACAGTTTGACACGGTATTGTTTTAAATGGGGGTAAATGAAATAATTTTACCCAAAATATATTTCGATATAAATAAAAGTTTTTTTTAACTATTTTAGCTAATAAATGGTTGCTTGGATGTTAGAAATGATAATATTAAATTATTATCATCGTTGTGTAAAATTTAACTAGAAATTGAAAGTATAACTAAAGTTAAAGGGAATAAATTCATTATAAAATAAAATTCATAAATATGAATTATAAATGTAAATTATAAATTGAAATATAATTAAATGGAAATTTGTATAAGCATAAACTATACAAATGAATTAAAGTTAAAATTGATTTAAGCAGGTTTTGGGAAATTTAAAATCCCGAAGATTTTGGAGGACTTTGTCGAAATGTTTTGATGATAAATGATAGCATTATTGTTTTGGGTTATTTCTGAAAGGAAATTGTTTTAAATGGATTTTTGGAAGTTATTAAAATACCACGAATGGATAGGAATAAAATAAATTGCTTACGGAAAATGTTTGATGTGCATTTCTTTTCGAATTCATATGTTTTAACCATTGCAACTATGTGAAATATAGTTAAACTGCATATATTTGGCACTTACATGTTTAAATTGAGTAAGTACAGGTACTTGGAAGCCATGTGGCTGGATTTGATTGTGCTATTTGCTAAAAAAAAGCCGCTTGCTTAAAATGCTAAATAAGGTATGCCTACGTAATAAACATAGGAAATATGAACTGTTTTTAGTTTTTCCGACTGGGTGGGTCGATGTATATATATTTATCTCTTTTGTCAAATTGCAAAAGCTCCTCCGTACAAAGGGGACTCTGCCAAAAAAATTCAGAAAATTTGAGAGTTAAAAAATTTTGAAAAATTTTAGTTAACGCCAAAATGATTTCAAATTGGAAATTGAAATAAATTAGTAAATGAAACCAATTTAAAATAATGACATAAATTAGTTATAAATGACAAATAAAATTTAAATATTCAGAGTTAAAGATAAATTGAATTCATATGAAAATGAAAGGATCGATTTGAATAGAACTAGATATAAACTAAAGTGGGATATGAAAATAAATATAAGAAACATATAAAATGCTTATACTAACTGAAGAAGGGAATGGTGAATTCTTGATTGGGAATTGATACTACAAATATAATCTAAGTTAATATTTCAATGAATAAATACCGACAGTTTGTAAGAAAGTTGATATGATGTTTTGGGAATATTGTGATTGGATATTAGTGCTAAGCAGGATATGCAGATATTATAAAGAGAAAGAGAAATTGGTTTTGATTTAGATGATAAAAATTGAATTGCCCGACCAAAAAGGTATGTGTTTAAATTTCTGTGAAATTTGATTGGGTTTTTGGATTGAGCCACTTGGCTTTTTGTTTTATTTTTAGATTTGGGAGGCCGTAGAGCCATTTTGTAGTTGTACCGAATCAGCCGCGCAAAAAAGACGCTGGCGAAATTTTTCGAAAATTTAGAGAGTGGGAAAAATTTTGAGAAAATTTTGATAATTCAAAATTTAGTTTTGAATTATAATTTGAATAGTTGAACAAGTAAGTTATTTGGAAACTATAGAAGGTTTTGGAAAAGTTTGGGAAGTTAATAAGAAAGGTAATGTGTCTTTTATTAAAAAGATAGTTGGTAGGATGTTAAATTGTTGGTTTTGGAAAAATAGTAACGGGTATTGGACCATTCTTCCTAACTAGTAATTTCGGGGACGAAATTCTTTTAAGGGGGGAGGAATGTGACGACCCGGAGTTTTCGAGCATTTAAAATTGGAATATTTAATTGATTTTAAATATTCAATAGAGTAATTTTAACTTGAATTACGAGTATCATAATTTATTTGATAATTAAATTATTGAATTAAATAATTTGAAGTTGAGTAAAATGTGGAATTTGGAGTTTTAAGCCTGTTGGAAATAAATTGAAGGCTTATGAAATTTATATTGATAATACTGAAGACAATAGAAGTGTTAAAATTGAATTTAACAGTGATTTGTTCAGTTTAGAAATTTCATAGTTTAAATTGAATTTAAAAATAGTCGTCCGAGGCGCTGTCTCGGAATTCGACGAAACCAGTTCCATTGGATCCGTAATGTTTTATTCTTATCGGATTACAATTTTCGCATTGTTTGGAGTTACCATTGGATCGTACGATTGATAAATGCCTAGAATAATTTAATTGAATTTAAATTAATAATCAAATCTTCTCTTATACGCCACTTTTCTCAATCTAAAATCGTACTACCCTTATCTTACTTTAGACGACAAAAATTTTATATATAAAAAAAAGAGAGGAGGAAATCAATGGCCGAACTCAGGAGGATATTTTATAATGAATCAAACTCGACTCCTTCTCCTCATCCTCTTTTTCAATTCTTAAGCGGTCGATTCGTAAAAATAAAAATAAAATGTGTGTGTGTGTCGCGTAGGCCGCCCTCCCCTTAAAATCGAAATCTGATTTCACCTCACCCTAATCGTTTGCCTTGCTCTATCTCGAATTCGAATCAGTGAGGAAGGGGAAGGCATTCGCATTCGTAGCGGCTTGTGTTAGAAGGCGGTCTGTTGTCGCAATGTAGTCGAGCAGGAGGAAAGGGAGGCGTTTGTTCGTCGGCGACGAGCTCATAGGGTTTTATGGGCAAAAGGGTCGAGGCGGCGATTGGCATGGTCGCGACTCCTCACGCACGCGAGTGGCTTCGTTCTATGGCAGAGGGTTCACGAACATCTCGGCCGGATTTCTTGGTAAGGATAATAATTTGATTTTTGTATTTTAGTTTTGATTAATAAAAAAAATTGACTGCATTGAAATTAATTGAATAAGTTGAAAATAATATACAGTTGTATTCGAATTAAGTTGAAATCGAATTGAGTTAAATAAATCTGAGTTAAAATAAAATTGATTTGGAATAAAAATTCCATTGAGTTATTGAATGGAATTAAATTCTTACCTGAACAAATAGAAAATAAATTGAATAAGGATTGGAATTGAAATTAATAAATAAGAATAACGTGTAAAAAAAAATATAAAGCAAGGGATAAAATATGTTTGGAATATAAATAAGTATAAGGCTTGAGTTAAAAATAAAAGATGAATATATTCAAGCCCGAAATACATGGAATTGTGTAAATAATAAGTTGTGACTTATTAAATTGAAAATGGAATACAAAGCCCAAAATCAATATTTTGATGAACTGAAAAAAATATGAAAAGAAAATCCAAACTTGAATTATAAAATAAATTTGAATTTAAGAAATTAAATGAAAAGATTTTGAGATTAAAAATCAAGTGTTGAATTTTGTCCAGGGGAAGAATTAATTAGATAATATGTTAGTTAATGAAATGTTAAATAAAGCTGAATTGTGAATTAATAACGAAGATTGGAAATAAAACTCAAGTTATAAATCCAATTCGACTTGAATTATTAGTGATGTAAACAAAATTGAATTGTGAGCTCATGAAATTGGGTGGCAAATTGAAAATGGATAGTGGATTCAAAACTTGAGTTTTAAATTAAAATTTAACTTGAAGTGTTAACAAATTAATATAATTGAAGTGTATCGAATAAAAATGTAAATGGATTAAAATAGTAATGGTTTGAATGTGCAAATAAAATCCAAATAAGTGGAAATAAATTGGAAATGGCCTTGTAAATAATTGAATGAGCTGAATCTAAAAAGTTAAAATGTATAATAACTAATCAAATAAATTTGTAGATTTAAAACGAGATTTAATTGAGATAGAATCAAGTTGAATAAAAGAGAATATATGGAAATGAAAATTCATAATGGATTGAGTGGATAAAATAATTATACTAAACGAATAAATGGAAGGGAATTCTCAATTAAATAATTGTAAACCATTTAAAATGTTAAAGAATTGAAATAACTTGGAGACAATAAGAAAAAAAAATTAAAAAAAATAGAATGTTTCAAGTTAATAGAATGGTTTTAAATGAATCGCAAATGAATAAATTGTGAATAAAGTTGAAATGAAATGGGTCGAGCTAAATAAATGGTCGTGAATGAATTAGAATAAAAAGGAAAATTTAATTGGTAAGGAAGATGAGCCACCCTTGTTAATGGTTTTGAATGAACTAGTTTGGTTAATAAAATAAAATGTAAGTGAGTGGATTCAACTTAAAATGCAATGAAAATGAGAATATACGGATTGTGAATAAATACAAAATGGAAAGAAATGGTTCAAGTTATTTCAAAGTGTTAATAAATCGTATGATTGTTATTCAATGTCAAAATCTGATAGAAGCAAGCCGAGTTAGATGGAATTGCAAAACAAAATTCAAAGGTGAGTTAATCTCACTCGGTTAATTTGAATTTGAATTTAAACGATTAGATTTAAATAATTGTTTGGATGGTTGAATTGATCGATGTGATATAGTATGATATTTGGGAATTGGTATACTATATTGTGCTAACGTCTGTGGATGCAGGAAAAGCAGGTTGGAGGGGTCCAACTGGATCCCTCAACATTTATTTAATTTATTTAATATTCTCTGCTGTGAATATTGATATTCTATGATGAGTTATATTGGAATATTGAATGTTATGGTTGATTGGATATATTTGGGTATAATGAATTACCAAAATTATATAGATTGGATTTTGGAAAGAAAATAAAAGAAATGAATTTGTAAGTAAAGTAATTATAGGAAATTTGAATAAATTAAGAATGAGTTGAAAAGAAATAGAAGTAATATGAAAATAATAATAAATAACTTAGAGTATGAAAGAAAAGAGTTTAAATAAACAGTAATTAATGAATTGTAAAATTATGTGGTATTAATTTAAAGGAATAAAGAATTATTTTAAACTTAAGTTTTAAATTTATATAAAAGGATAAGGAAGTAATTGAGAAATCTAAAAATTGGAGTTTTTAGTTAAAGTATTTTAAATCATAATTAAGAAATGAAATCTGAAATTAATAGATTTTGAATAAAAAGGGAGTAAATGGGAAATCAATTTGGAAATTGATTCAAGTGTTTGAAATTGAAAATTTTAAGGAAGTATGTGAAGAGAGGTATATTTCTCTAGATAGCCAAGTACGTTCAAAGTAAACTTTTAGATATAAATTAAAGGTTTTAATGTTGTTTTAAAAAGCATGTTTTAGAAAATTTATTATCTTAAATTCTTAAGTAAATATTTTTGCAAATCTATTACCATAATAAATATTTATAAATAATGACTTAGTATTTATTTGAAAAATGAAAGCCTAGTTTTATATTATATAAAGTAACCTTATTTTCAATGATCATATAGTATATATTTTTAGTAAATTATTGAAGTAGTCTTAATTTAAATATTTTAAAGTAAACCCCAAAGCAAGTGTTTTGGTTAATCTATTATCGTAATAAGTATTTAAAGGACGATTTGGTAATTTGTGTAAAGAAAAAAATCTAGTTATATTTATAAAGTAAACTTATTGTAATTATTTCTAAAGTATTATTATAAATTGAGTACTAAAGTAAATCTTCCTAAATTAAAAGTTAAATATATTCTATAATAAAGTGTTCTAAATTATTTTAAAATCTAGAGATTTGTGCTTGGTGATTCCAGTGGAAATAGAAATACTTGGAATTTATTCTGAGAAAGGAGGATAGTTTTGAAACTGTTTTCAAAGGAATTTGAAGTGTGAAAATATATCTTGTAAAGATATTTTCAAGATAAATAAATAATTTGGAAAATTATTTATTGTTTGGTGGATGTTTGTGAATAGAAATTGATAGTTAAATAACTGACTATCAATATTGGACAACGCGTTGATCGTTTCGAAGAGACCGGGATCGAGATTTATTTCTCGAAAACCACTTCGATCTGGTTTGTACGTTTCGTGAAACCGATTTTGGATTCGAAGATTGTAACGACCCAACTTCCACACTCCAGGAAGTCGCATCGTTAAGAAGAAAGAAAGGGATAGAAAAGAGAAAAGAAAGGAAAGAAAGAACAGACCACATCAGAATCTCACAGCGGAACGAATAAATTATAATATATCACATAAAACTTTACATAGTATCATATACATCAGAGTTAAAAAGCTAATACAACACAAACTAGACAGTTATAAACATCTGTCTAGCAATTACAATCCTAGTATATCAGAGAAAACAGATACAACTCAAACACAGCGGAACCACTACATATATCTATACGCTGAAGCCTCCTGCTCCACTATCTCCTTCAGAACTCTTCAAAGCAAATCCTGAAACACTTGACTACTCATACATAATATGAGTACCCAAGAGTTTAATAAAACAGAAAATAAACAATCAGGTCATACAGGGGTCTGGTGTGAGTAAACGGGGATAAAAGTTGCTTAACTTTTAGAAAATCCTTTGAAACAAAAGGTATCATGTAAGACTTCCCACACATAAACATGGAAAAGTTTTTACCTTACGCTAACCAAAATATTTGATAGGAAATCCAGTGATATTATAATAGTGTCTAGGGTTTTCAAGTAAATAAGAAATAGCCGAAATTGTTACATTTATTAAATTCCAGCTACATAGGTATACAAACAAAACCGTAGGGTCTCGTAGGGAAAATTGGGTTTCCATCAATGGCAGGGCTACGGAGGTACCACCCTTCACAGTACGTGGCCTAGATCACCGTACCGAGGAGTACTCCCACTCCCCTGCAACACAAAGACGGACCCGTTCCTTACTGAACAGTTTCGAATAAGACTACCCCGCAGATTGGTCGTCACCAACTGCCACACAGCCGAATATAAAGGGTCCTCTAGACAGGAGTAAATCTTGCTCTCCAGTGGGGGCTACCCACGAAGCTTTGCTGCACCTCCCCTATTTTAGCCATTCTCGGTTGATGAGGCTTGAGGTTACGATTATCTTTATAGGACATATAAATCTTAGAATGCTCATCGTCCACCTGACGATGTTCTGAAAGCATTCAATCCATACAAGTTCGTTTTGGGTTCGAACGAAACCAAAGGCATTATCTCGTTACACTCGTATTAGAATCACCCTCATAGTTAACGACGATAACCCTTGCACTCTAAATCTCCATCTCGAACCTATAAGTACTATTCCGTCAACTCATTACGGAATCACCCACAGAGTTATACTGACGTATAGCCCTTACACCTCGAGTCTTCACTTGCTCCCCTTGGAATAACGACCTAACGTTTAATTGGAATCGATGTGGTTTTCGGATATCCAAATATGGAAACCCGATCCCGGTCTCATCGAAACCAAACGCCATCTTAATGTCCAAGTTGTACTTAAGGGTTTTAAACAATTAACTCATTTCATTATTATCTATTTCACATAGATAGATAAAATACATCTCACAATAGATAATCACATTCATATCATAAACAGATAATCTGTATCATCCATAAACAGATAATTATCACAACCAAATAACCCATCACAAACCATCATACTTAAACCAAACATTCATATCATACAGATACGACTCATCTCATTACTGAGATCACAACCATTCAATCAATAACATCCATAAGCAATGATTTAATCATCAATTATAATTAATTTAAAATAAATTAAATTAATTACAACCATCTCTAATTAATTTAAAATAAATTAACTTAATTACTCATTTAAATCCTGCTTAACATCCATTAATTAATTAACCCAGTTAATTAATTCACTTCCTAAGTATTTAACTTGATTAAACAACTTTGATTAATCATTTACTAATTACAATAAGTAATTAGTGTTTAATTAATTTCATAAATTAATTAACTTAATCATAAGTAATTAATATTTAATTACTCATTTATTAATTAATTATAATTAATTATATTTATCCCAAATTAATTACAATTAATTAATCACTTAATTAATTTATTATAACTTAATCAAACAATCCTTAATTACATCATTAATTATAATAATTAATGATCTCTAATATCTAAATAAATTACTTTATTAAAATTAATTGCATTTAGTAATTAATCCAATTATTAATCACCTTGACTAATATTCAATTTAGTAATTAACTATCTTTAATTACTTATTTATAAATTAATTAACCCATAATTAATTATTTATTAATTCCTTAATTAATTACAAAAGTAATTATCCAAATTACTAATTACATTCCAGTAATTATCAGTATTACTTCTCTAAGTAATCCTGGTCCATTAATTACATTAAGTAATTTCACTCTTAAAATCATCAAATGATTTATTAAAATTAATTAAACTAAATTAATTAACTTAAATAAATTACATATCAAAATTAATTACAATAAGTAATTAATTCCTCAATTACTTTAACAATTAATTATACTTGAAAAAATTCAATTAATTATATTCAATTAATTAATCTGGTTAATTATCAAAATTAATTACATTAATTAATTACTAAATTATCCTTAGATAATTATCACCAATTATTAATTAACAACATTTCATTAATTTTATACTTAAGAAAATTTGAATTAGATTAATTATTAATAAATCATTTCTAATTAATATTAATCTAAACCATTATTTAAAATCAAATAATTAAGTAAATCCTTAATTATCTTAAATATTTTTCAAAATAATTTAATTACTTATCAAATAACTCATTTACTTCCAAAATGTATTAAAACAATACATTTCTAAATTTAAATTCAAATTCCATTTAAAAATTAAATATTTAAAATGTTTAACTATTAAACATTAATCTAAATATTTAATAATTATAAACACTTCAATGAAATGAATGTTTAAAGAACATTCATTACTTACAAGAAAGATTTAAAACAAAAATTCTTGATTAAAATAAATCAAGCTTTGAAAATAAATTGATTATTTCAACTTTCAAATTTAAATTAACACTTCATATTTTAATTCAATACTAAAGGAACTAATTCTTTCAAGTTTTAAAACTTATTTGAAATCAATTTCTTTTAAACATTTGAATATGTTCATTCATTTTTTATAATTTACAAACTGTTTGAAATCAAAACTGGTTTATAAAGAACTTGAGAACAATTTTTAATTTTGAATTCAAAAACAAATTTAAATATTGCTTAAACATTTAAATCTGTTCATAATTTAAAATCTTACAAAACTATTTTGGATTAAAAGTCAGGTTTTAAAAGTAAACCTGAAACAGTTTTTAAACTTTATTCAAAACTGAATTTAAAACTTGTTTAAATTTAAGATTTCATTTTTAAAAAAACTTTTGAACTCAAAACTACATTTGAATTCAGATTCAAGTTGTACTTGAATCAAGTTTTCAATTTAAAATATGAATTTATTCAAAAATTTAGAACTGCAAAACCTCTCAGGCTTAAACCTGAAACTGTTTTTAAATCTTAATTTAAAACAGAATTAAAAACTTGTTTAAATCTAAAAATTTCATTTTTAAAAACTTTGAATTTCTAACTTTATTTGAATTCAGTTTTCAACTTCCACCTAAAATCAAATTCCCACACTAAAATTTAAATTTCATTCAAAATTTTAGAAACTGCACGGCTTCAGGTTTATAAACCTGTAATTCAATATACCCGAGAAAACATTATTTTGCTTCGAGTTTCCCAACCCCTTGCTTCGAGTCAGAAGCACATAAACCCGAGGGTTGCTTCGAGACAAAATACCCTGCATACCCAAATAAGTTCACCAGAATCTTCATATGTACGGTGCACATGCACCATCACCTTGGCGAACTTCAGCCCCTCCAACCTACCTCCATAAGTCACTGACCATCTCCTTACCCGATCACGACCACCCAAAACCCCCACATCAACTTGAGATCAAAAATTGGAAAATCCACAGCCACCTGCAATATCACAACAACACCATACCAAACCTGTCAATCATCTTGCAATCAAATCACCAATCACCAGACCACTTACAACTCCGGCTATAGCTCCATCTACAACCCTTCTGCAACCTCCCAAATTCCCCTCCTACTCGATGCAACAGAGTGAATGTGCAGACCCTCAAAACTTCAACACTACAACCCTTAAAACCAAGGTTTTGAAAACCTGGAAACACTCAATCCCCCTCTTCTCCCTCTCTCTGATCAAATATCACCAAAATCCCCTTCATTCTTACATCCAAAACTCCACTACAGTAGGTATCTTAACCCCTAAATTCCACTAGCCTATCAGATACCTCTAAAATTTCTTTTCTCTGTTCAAAACAGAATGCTTATCCCACAGCAATTTTAAAACGTGGAGTTTTGTTTTAAAATTTCTGATTTATAACATACACTCATGTTATAACCTTGTTGAAATAATTAAAGATGTTGATATTTTTGTTTTATTGGAATACTTACTGCTGTAATTATTCCAGAGGTAACAGATTTTAGATTTTAACTTATTAACTAAACATGCTTTTACAAAACCTAAGTTTATACTAAACAACCATACTTTGTTTACACATAAGTTTATTAACAGCAACAATTTAAATAATAAAGCTTTACCATTTAAGAATATCTCAGTTTACAACCAACTAGATATGCAAATTCCAGAAATCCAGAACATATAAACATATTCATTCCTATACACACAGAACATTCATGAATAAGCAATCACCATATCATTTTATTTCTTTCACTTCATATACTCAGATGTCACAAATTCTGTGCATGTGAGTTTACTTATTTCATTTTAAAACAAAACAGAACAGTTTTGTTAAAAACAGTTTGCTTTCTGTAAATAAAAACATAAGTTCTTTAATTTATGTTTGATTTTGATTTCTAAAGAAAACTGTTTTTAAAAGATAAGAAGCCTACTCATTTTTTAATTTGAAGATGCAGAAACAAATAGATGTAGATTCCTTTTCCAGAAACTGTATATTGAAATGCATGTTGATCCTGGCTTTATTTGATTACAGAAATTACTTTTCTGGTTGATGAAGATTGCTTTTATCTTGTTAATGAATGCATGCAGACCCAATTTCAATTGCACAGATTTTATAATGAAGTTTGCTTTGCAGATTTGAGTAGATAGGTTTTGCAGATTTGTAGTTTGTATTGGGGTTTTTGATTTACTGAAATTTGATTCTCATATTTCAAATGAGAAAGTGTGCTTTTAACAAAATGCTTTAGCTATGTTTTATTGTTAATATAATAAAAAATCAAAAATAAATTAACTTGCCACTTGTTATGTAACGACCCAGGATTTTTAGTAATTAAAATTTGGATATTTAATTAATTTTAAATATTAATAAGTGAAATTTATAAGTCGAATAAATTTTTATTTGAATAATAGGATTTAATCGAATAATTAAATCGATAATTTAATATGTTAAATTATGGAATTAATTGAAAATTGAGTTAAATATGATTGTAAATGAGTTGTAAAATTTTATTTTATCATATTGAAGTTAGAATGATATTTTAGAACTTTTAAAATCGAATTAAAAGTTAATTTGTGAAAATTGAATATTTTAATATTAAATCGACTAGTGAAAATAGTCAATTTTTGAACAGTCTCAGAATTGGACGAAACTAGTTCCATTGGATCCGTAATAGTTAGTTATTACCGGATTTCAATTTTCGTGTCAATCGGAGTTATCGTTTGATCGTGGCAGCTCGAAACGCATCGTAATCATTTTTAATTTTAATTTAGCGAGTTAAAATAGCCATTTTTCAAAAAGTCTCGGATTCTGACGAAACTAGTTTCATCGGATCCGTAATGTGATATTATTGTAAGGTTTCAAATTTCGTGTCAATTGGATTTACCGTTTGTCCGGTACAAATTAAAACGCCTAGGAAATCGTTTAAATCAGTTTAATTTAAATTGAACGTTTATTGCCATAACTCGTACAGATGTCCGAATTAGCTTTCGAAACCTGTTCCATTGTGTCCGGAACGCGGGGTAAACCCTAGAAACGCTGGTTACGGCGCGTGAATCGGAGTTTGGAATTCCCGGATGAATAGTGATTGAAAAATTTCCTATAAATAGGCCTTAAATTCACAAAAAATAAGAAAATTTATAAAACCCTAATTTCTATTAACCAGCCGCCGTTCACTTTCATCAATGGCCGAAAGTTGATAACCTTCTCCTCCAATTTTCTCTCAATCCATCAAGTATTAGCAAAAAGTGTCAACTAACAAATTGTAGAGGGTGGTGAGTACGTGATATCCGACGGTTATGATCGTCAATGGCATGACGAATTGGCGGCAAATCGATGTGGAAGGGGGCCGGTTGCGCACGCGTTTTCTGATGATAGGGGGGCCGAGCTCCTTGCTCCTCTGACCGATGATGGCTCGTGTGAATGCGGAGTGAATGGGAGTTGCTGATCGTCACTAAAGTCAACGAAGTGGTCGCGTTAATTGGATCAAAGGGGGCGGCTCTATGGGTTTGTTTGCTGTGTAATGAACGTGGAGGGGAGAAGCATTTGGAACGGCCAAGATTTCAGAATGCAGATCCAAGGGCTGAGAATGGGATAGGTTAAAAAAATTATAAAGTTTTGTTGTAATTTATATAAATAAAAATCGTGTAACTTATAAAATTCATAACTTTTTCATACGAGGTCGAAAACGCGCGAAACAAGAAGCGTTGGAATCGTATGGACGAGCACTACGCGATGGAATTGGATTGGAGTCGTTTGGAGTTAGTGAGAATTTTGGGTAAAATTAAACGTCCGTTTAATTTTATTCGAAATAAATCGCTAAAACGAAATTAAAATCAAGGTGAGAACTTCTCACTCAATCGAATCGGTTTCGATTTTATTTTAAATAGTTAGATTTAAAATATTTGAATGCATGTTTGAATGATGATTGTTATCTATTGATTGTTAAAATAGACATTATGCACCGTTAGTAAGCGGATGTTATTTATTAAAAACATATACCGCGAATATTTCATAAACAGTGAAATTGTTATTATATATAATAGCAATATATATATATTGGCATATGTATATATTGGAGTTATTGATTTCCCGTATTTTTTAGCGGATGAGACCCTATTGCGCCATCTATTGAGCGGATAATATTATTAAATCCCATATACCGCGATAATTCCGTACTGGAGCGGAATTGGTATTGTGCTAATGTTTGTGGATGCAGGAAACAGGTTGGAGGGATCCAACAGGATTCCTCAACAGTATTTATTTGATTTCAGATATTTTGATATTTGATGGATTATCATATTGATATATGATATCATTGTTGTCGTGATTGACTATTTGGTATGTAGCATCATTGGACCAAATTTGGAATTTTAAAATGATTTCAAAGTGATTTTTGAAAGTATACGTTTATAAAATATTTTTGGAATTGATCCATTTTAAATAAATAAACGTTATTATTGTAATGTTATAAAAATTATGATTTTTGAGAAATATAGTTAAAAACTGATTTTTGAGAATATGATGCTAATGATTTTATAAAATAGTTTAATCGGGATTTTTGAAATTATTGTGAAAAGTTTAAATATAGGATTTATGAAATTTAATTATTTTACAAATCAGAATGATGGAATTATAAAGGAGATTAAAGATGTTTTAGAATAATAATACAAACTGATTTGTATATAAGATTTATAAAATGGATATTTATAAATTAGAATATTTGAATTATAAAACGAGTTTTTTTATAAGTGTTAGAATGAATTGTAAATGAATTTCATAAACGAATGAAATTCATAGAATTATAAACGTTGAAGTTATAAATGGAATTTTATAAGCAGTAGGTTTATAAAATTTGTGAAGTTATTAAAATAATGGTTTTGGATAAATAAATAAATCTTATAAGTTATATGATTTATAATTATGAAGTTCAAAGGAACGATTTTGCAAACGAATAAATTATAAGTATTTCACTTATAATATGAATCTTTGGTTTATAATTGAGTTATAAAGTGAATAGGTTAATAAAGGAGATTTATAAAAAGGAAGTAGTTATAAAATAAATAGAAAAGGAATTTATAAACGTTGTTTTATAAATCCGCAAATGACTTATTTTGATAAGTAAATTGTTGAAACCTATTAATGGAGTTATATTCACGTTTTTGACAGTAAATAATCCTTTAAAATAAAATGAATAAAAGGATGAAATTTATTAACGTAGTATATTCACGTTTTTGAATAGTGAATAATATGTTAAAGAAATTGTTTTGAATGTGATGTTTTAAATTGAATCAAAACGATCTAACGATGTTTTAAAATGTGTTGAGATTCAAAACCATAGATTTCAACATTCATTGTTGAAATAGATGTTTTCGAGAAATAGAAGGAAATGGTGGACTATAACACTGTTGTTATAGTAAATGATTTCCGAAAGGAAATGTTTTGTATAGTATTGGGATTTATATATCTATTTTAATTTCGAATCCCTATACTAGTGATTTTGGGTTGTCGTAACGATGTTTTACGCAACATTCGTTTTGGCCCAAATAAATATGATTAAGAGAATGATTTCCTTAAAGAATGAAATATATACTTAATCTCGATTGAAGTATATTGAATATTTTCCAAGTGTTGAAAATAAATAAAATTTGTGAATTACTTAATAAATAAGTATGGAAATGTTTTTCCAATGTGAAATGAAACGTTTTGAGAATCTATCTTTTTGAAGATAAATTGAAATGAATAATTGGAATCGTATATGCATGGATATTGTGAAATATAAATTCACTATGGAATTTATGAATGAAAAGGAGAATTTGTTTAAAAATAAATATTAATTTATTTTTGAAGTGTGAAATTATATATCTAGTAAAGATATTTCTGGAAAATAAATAATTTGGAAAATTATTTGGAATCTGGTGATGTGTGCATATCCATTGATAGTTCAATAACCGACTATCAATATTTACCTTTGAATGGGTAATTGATGTGATTTGTTTGAATTTGGATGCCACACTTATTTTTGAATAAGCGCTCACTATTCGGGTTAACCGGGAAAGGACCATGGGGTCGTATAACCCATTCCAAATATGTGATACGTCGTTATGAATTGCATTTGATGACCGGTGTTGAAGACCGGGTATTTGCGAAAGCGATAGGATGACCTATCGATTGTCTCTGGACTGGGTAGCTCCTGGTATAGATATTCCCTAAGTGATGGGAAATTCGATCGGGATTGTGAATACCCGGATTGTAAGGGCTTCGTAAGAAGTGCCTTCGGTTCTGTTCGATCCCGGAACAGACTTGTGTGGATTGTATGTCTGACATTACAAATTGAGATATAAAGCCGATTTCATTCAAATATATTTCTGTTGGTGGCGGAGAATTTATTCTCTTAGCTTAACACCCTTCTCTGAGACGTACGAGCTCAGAGGTTATGTAGTTGAATGTTATCAGCGATGTATTCCCAATTTGGTAATGTGACATGCTGAGTGTTGCTGTTAAATGATCATTGTGTTGATTATTTGTGATAGGATCATTTATTTGATCGTCTATCCTGGTGATCATTTCTATGATCATTTGTTGACCCAAAGCATGGCTTTTGTATAAAGTATGTTTTTATGGACGTGACTTCGTCGAGCCTCACACATCGGGAATGGTCAAAACAGGAAAGATGCGGCAAGGTTATGAGGGGTAGCGCCCTTTAGGATATGTGCATTTCCTTCTGGAAAAGGGTGGTATCATGGTATGGAGCCCAGATACTTACTCATGTTGAAAACACTTTATGATTGTGTGAATTGATTGCGAGCGCTCGGTGAAAGGTCCCAAAGGACCGGGGGATGGCATATTCGGTCAGTTGTTACTCAGTTAGGGGTAACCCGGCCTTGTGTTGGTAGAGATCCGGTTTGGTTCTCGGGGATGTCCATCCAGAGGCATTCTCATGTGGCAATGGGAAGTTCCTTGGCCTGATCATTCGTTGGAAATCCAATTCCCAATACGAAACTTGTACGGTATTAGTTGTATAACCTGCCATTCACTTATGGTGGTCACCACTGTTTGGATGGTAGCTATAGTAGGCATACGATAATGGTCGTATGTTGGCTAAGATTTATATTCTACTTTCGAAATGTTTTTCTACACTATGCACTAATAATAATATCAAATGTTCTTTTTAATACGTATCAAGCATCTTTGACTATCATAAGGAGAAATCTCCTCTGATTCTGCGTTTGCATTGTGTGTGTGTGCGGGAGGCCTTATGGTAGTCTCATTTTTAAAAAGCATTGCGAATTGACTTTAAAAATATTCCTCTATTTTGATTTTAAAGATAAATAAACTGTTTTGAATTCCCACACCAGTCACATGACTGACTCGGAGTTTATTGTTTTCCTTCCTAAACTCTGGGTGCCCACCAATTTCCACACGGGCAGTCAAGAGTTAAGGTTTATTATGATATTCTGGAGTTGCAGGAGGCAAGATGGATGGCATGACGTAATTACTAGTATATAGTATTTCTTTTTTGCGCTGCACTGTTTGTTGTTGTTGTTGTACACTCTGATGATATAATGAAATGAAATGTAATGTAATGTATAAAATGTAATAACTGATATAGTTCTTTGTTTAAAGATTATTCATTTATTATTATATGTTGTTCCGCTGCGAATTGTGAGATTCTGATATTGTTGTGTTGTGTTCTGTTCCGTTCTAATTTTTCTATTTTCTTCTCCCTGTTTTCTATCCTTTCTCTCTTCTCCTCTTCTTTTCTTTTTCTTAAAACCCTAAGTGTTCGGTTTTCCGTCGTTCGATTTCTCGGCAGTCGATAAAGTGAGTATCGATGTTGAATTTTCGAAAGTCGAAGAATCGGGTCCTTACAATGTGGTATCAGAGCATATGGTTAAGCGACAACCATGGTTCTGTTCGGTATTACTCGTTAGAGATAGAGTCAGTAGTGCTCTAGAATGAGTTTGAGTGTAATAATAGCTATGAGTGCGTATTTGTTAGTGAATATGAAATTGTTTTATATTGTGATGATTGGTTGGTTGAGTGGCATATAAACCTTCGTCAGCACGGTCTGGACAACTATGCCGAAGGGGTTTTATAAACACTTGTATAGAACAATTCGACACAATATTGTTTAAAATTGTGTAAATGAAATAATTTTACCTTGATTATATTTATATATAAAGAAATAATTTTTCAGAATTATTAAAGTGTATAAATTGATTGTTTATATTTTTGAATAATCTAAATTGAAGAATAATTTTATAAGCAAAAGAATTATAAGAATTGAATTATAATTAAAGTGATTTACAATTGTGAAATAAACTTATATGTATAAGAAGTGAAACTATATGAATATATTTATGAATATGAGTTGTAAATAAAAATGAATTTAAAGTTAAATGAAATTCAACTTTTGTAATTGAATTGAATGAGTGAATGGAATGTTAATCAATTAAATTAAGTTGATATGAAATAATGAATGAAAATGTTAATTCATTAAAATCTAAAGTTATTAGAAGTTGAATAATTGAATGAAAATCAATTTAATTAAACCAATTGATAAGTAAAGGAATTTGGTTGTAATTAATATACATTGATTGTTATATGATTGTTAGTTGATTGTATATAATTCATTAAGTATTAATGAAAATTGGAAGCTAAAGTAATTAAAATCCAATTGGAAGTTAAATGAATCTTAAATAGAATTGAATGTGATTTGGAAGTGAACCAACTTGAATATGAATTAGTGAATATAAACTAATTGAAAATGAATGTTAGAAAACATCCACTGTTAATAAATCGAATGCGATTAAATTGAAAACCAATTCATTGAATATTAATGAGAATATGAATGAATATTTATTGGTTATGAATTAGTTGAATGCTAGTTGGTTGATGGTTGAATATATTGCTTTTGTTTCATTTGCTATGTTGACATATATAGTTATTATGTTGCTATATGATGTATATTGAGATTATTTTCATATATGCATGTTCTCATGTTGTTTGTTGAGTGTTTAGTAGGTGCGGATCGCGTTTGCTTCGCATTTGGAGCTCGCTTTCGCGCTATATTAGCCGTATATGCTTGCTAATAAAATATAAGGTACATATCTCGGATTACATACCGTACTTTTATACTTTTTCCTTTCGGGATGCCTCATTACTTGATGAGATGTATGTTTGTGATATATATACTGTCCTCTCTTTTTTCGGATCGAGCCGCGCAAAGGAGACTATGGCGAATTTTTCCGGAAATTTAAGGCGTTGGAAAAAATTTGAGAAAATTGGAAAGTTTTGAAAACTTTAACTTTGATTTTGGAATTGAAAGTTAAACAATAGTAGTTGTTTTTGAAAAGATAACTAAGTATGATTTGAAACTTAGAAAGTTATTGTAAGAAATTTAACTATGGATTTGGGAAAATTAATAGATTCTGTAACTTTTCTTACTTGTTAATTTCGAGGACGAAATTCTTTTAAGGGGGGAAGATTGTAACGACCCAGGATTTTTAGTAATTAAAATTTGAATATTTAATTAATTTTAAATATTAATAAGTGAAATTTATAAGTCGAATAAATTTTTATTTGAATAATTGGATTTAATCGAATAATTAAATCGATAATTTAATATGTTAAATTATGGAATTAATTGAAAATTGAGTTAAATATGATTGTAAATGAGTTGTAAAATTTTATTTTATCATATTGAAGTTAGAATGATATTTTAGAACTTTTAAAATCGAATTAAAAGTTAATTTGTGAAAATTGAATATTTTAATATTAAATCGACTAGTGAAAATAGTCAATTTTTGAACAGTCTTAGAATTGGACGAAACTAGTTCCATTGGATCCGTAATAGTTAGTTATTACCGGATTTCAATTTTCGTGTCAATCGGAGTTATCGTTTGATCGTGGCAGCTCGAAACGCATCGTAATCATTTTTAATTTTAATTTAGCGAGTTAAAATAGTCATTTTTCAAAAAGTCTCGGATTTTAACGAAACTAGTTTCATCGGATCCGTAATGTGATATTATTATAAGGTTTCAAATTTCGTGTCAATTGGATTTACCGTTTGTCCGGTACAAATTAAAACGCCTAGGAAATCGTTTAAATCGGTTTAATTTAAATTGAACGTTTATTGCCATAACTCGTACAGATGTCCGAATTAGCTTTCGAAACCTATTCCATTGTGTCCGAAACGCGGGGTAAACCCTAAAAACGCTGGTTACGGCGCGTGAATCGGAGTTTGGAATTCCCGGATGAATAGTGATTGAAAAATTTCCTATAAATAGGCCTTAAATTCACAAAAAAATAAGAAAATTTATAAAACCCTAATTTCTATTAACCAGCCGCCGTTCACTTTCATCAATGGCCGAAAGTTGATAACCTTCTCCTCCAATTTTCTCTCAATCCATCAAGTATTAGCAAAAAGTGTCAACTAACAAATTGTAGAGGGTGGTGAGTACGTGATATCCAACGGTTATGATCGTCAATGGCATGACGAATTGGCGGCAAATCGAGGTGGAAGGGGGCCGGTTGCGCACGCGTTTTCTGATGATAGGGGGGCCGAGCTCCTTGCTCCTCTGACCGATGATGGCTCGTGTGATGGCGGAGTGAATGGGAGTTGCTGATCGTCACTAAAGTCAACGAAGTGGTCGCGTTAATTGGATCAAAGGGGGCGGCTCTATGGGTTTGTTTGCTGTGTAATGAACGTGGAGGGGAGAAGCATTTGGAACGGCCAAGATTTCAGAATGCAGATCCAAGGGCTGAGAATGGGATAGGTTAAAAAAATTATAAAGTTTTGTTGTAATTTATATAAATAAAAATCGTGTAACTTATAAAATTCATAACTTTTTCATACGAGGTCGAAAACGCGCGAAACAAGAAGCGTTGGAATCGTATGGACGACCACTACGCGATGGAATTGGATTGGAGTCGTTTGGAGTTAGTGAGAATTTTGGGTAAAATTAAACGTCCGTTTAATTTTATTCGAAATAAATCGCTAAAACGAAATTAAAATCAAGGTGAGAACTTCTCACTCAATCGAATCGGTTTCGATTTTATTTTAAATAGTTAGATTTAAAATATTTGAATGCATGTTTGAATGATGATTGTTATCTATTGATTGTTAAAATAGACATTATGCGCCGTGAGTAAGCGGATGTTATTTATTAAAAACATATACCGCGAATATTTCATAAACAGTGAAATTGGTATTATATATAATAGCAATATATATATATTGGCATATGTATATATTGGAGTTATTGATTTCCCGTATTTTTTAGCGGATGAGACCCTATTGCGCCATCTATTAAGCGGATAATATTATTAAATCCCATATACCGCGATAATTCCGTACTGGAGCGGAATTGGTATTGTGCTAATGTTTGTGGATGCAGGAAACAGGTTGGAGGGATCCAACAGGATTCCTCAACAGTATTTATTTGATTTCAGATATTTTGATATTTGATGGATTATCATATTGATATATGATATCGTTGTTGTCGTGATTGACTATTTGGTATGTAGCATCATTGGACCAAATTTGGAATTTTAAAATGATTTCAAAGTGATTTTTGAAAGTATACGTTTATAAAATATTTTTGGAATTGATCCATTTTAAATAAATAAACGTTATAATTGTAATGTTATAAAAATTATGATTTTTGAGAAATATAGTTAAAAACTGATTTTTGAGAATATGATGCTAATGATTTTATAAAATAGTTTAGTCGGGTTTTTTGAAATTATTGTGAAAATTTTAAATATAGGATTTATGAAATTTAATTATTTTACAAATCAAAATGATGGAATTATAAAGGAGATTAAAGATGTTTTAGAATAATAATACAAACTGATTTGTATATAAGATTTATAAAATGGATATTTATAAATTAGAATATTTGAATTATAAAACGAGTTTTTTTATAAGTGTTAGAATGAATTGTGAATGAATTTCATAAACGAATGAAATTCATAGAATTATAAACGGTGAAGTTATAAATGGAATTTTATAAGCAGTAGGTTTATAAAATTTGTGAAGTTATTAAAATAATGGTTTTGGATAAATAAATAAATCTTATAAGTTATATGATTTATAATTATGAAGTTCAAAGGAACGATTTTGCAAACGAATAAATTATAAGTATTTCACTTATAATATGAATCTTTGGTTTATAATTGAGTTATAAAGTGAATAGGTTAATAAAGGAGATTTATAAAAAGGAAGTAGTTATAAAATAAATAGAAAAGGAATTTATAAACGTTGTTTTATAAATCCGCAAACGACTTATTTTGATAAGTAAATTGTTGAAACCTATTAATGGAGTTATATTCACGTTTTTGACAGTAAATAATCCTTTAAAATAAAATGAATAAAAGGATGAAATTTATTAACGTAGTATATTCACGTTTTTGAATAGTGAATAATATGTTAAAGAAATTGTTTTGAATGTGATGTTTTAAATTGAATCAAAACGATCTAACGATGTTTTAAAATGTGTTGAGATTCAAAACCATAGATTTCAACATTCATTGTTGAAATAGATGTTTTCGAGAAATAGAAGGAAATGGTGGACTATAACACTGTTGTTATAGTAAATGATTTCCGAAAGGAAATGTTTTGTATAGTATTGGGATTTATATATCTATTTTAATTTCGAATCCCTATACTAGTGATTTTGGGTTGTCGTAACGATGTTTTACGCAACATTCGTTTTGGCCCAAATAAATATGATTAAGAGAATGATTTCCTTAAAGAATGAAATATATACTTAATCTCGATTGAAGTATATTGAATATTTTCCAAGTGTTGAAAATAAATAAAATTTGTGAATTACTTAATAAATAAGTATGGAAATGTTTTTCCAATGTGAAATGAAACGTTTTGAGAATCTATCTTTTTGAAGATAAATTGAAATGAATAATTGGAATCGTATATGCATGGATATTGTGAAATATAAATTCACTATGGAATTTATGAATGAAAAGGAGAATTTGTTTAAAAATAAATATTAATTTATTTTTGAAGTGTGAAATTATATATCTAGTAAAGATATTTCTGGAAAATAAATAATTTGGAAAATTATTTGGAATCTGGTGATGTGTGCATATCCATTGATAGTTCAATAACCGACTATCAATATTTACCTTTGAATGGGTAATTGATGTGATTTGTTTGAATTTGGATGCCACACTTATTTTTGAATAAGCGCTCACTATTCGGGTTAACCGGGAAAGGACCATGGGGTCGTATAACCCATTCCGAATATGTGATACGTCGTTATGAATTGCATTTGATGACCGGTGTTGAAGACCGGGTATTTGCGAAAGCGATAGGATGACCTATCGATTGTCTCTGGACTGGGTAGCTCCTGGTATAGATATTCCCTAAGTGATGGGAAATTCGATCGGGATTGTGAATACCCGGATTGTAAGGGCTTCGTAAGAAGTGCCTTCGGTTCTGTTCGATCCCGGAACAGACTTGTGTGGATTGTATGTCTGACATTACAAATTGAGATATAAAGCCGATTTCATTCAAATATATTTCTGTTGGTGGCGGAGAATTTATTCTCTTAGCTTAACACCCTTCTCTGAGACGTACGAGCTCAGAGGTTATGTAGTTGAATGTTATCAGCGATGTATTCCCAATTTGGTAATGTGACATGCTGAGTGTTGCTGTTAAATGATCATTGTGTTGATTATTTGTGATAGGATCATTTATTTGATCGTCTATCCTGGTGATCATTTCTATGATCATTTGTTGACCCAAAGCATGGCTTTTGTATAAAGTATGTTTTTATGGACGTGACTTCGTCGAGCCTCACACATCGGGAATGGTCAAAACAGGAAAGATGCGGCAAGGTTATGAGGGGTAGCGCCCTTTAGGATATGTGCATTTCCTTCTGGAAAAGGGTGGTATCATGGTATGGAGCCCAGATACTTACTCATGTTGAAAACACTTTATGATTGTGTGAATTGATTGCGAGCGCTCGGTGAAAGGTCCCAAAGGACCGGGGGATGGCATATTCGGTCAGTTGTTACTCAGTTAGGGGTAACCCGGCCTTGTGTTGGTAGAGATCCGGTTTGGTTCTCGGGGATGTCCATCCAGAGGCATTCTCATGTGGCAATGGGAAGTTCCTTGGCCTGATCATTCGTTGGAAATCCAATTCCCAATACGAAACTTGTACGGTATTAGTTGTATAACCTGCCATTCACTTATGGTGGTCACCACTGTTTGGATGGTAGCTATAGTAGGCATACGATAATGGTCGTATGTTGGCTAAGATTTATATTCTACTTTCGAAATGTTTTTCTACACTATGCACTAATAATAATATCAAATGCTCTTTTTAATACGTATCAAGCATCTTTGACTATCATAAGGAGAAATCTCCTCTGATTCTGCGTTTGCATTGTGTGTGTGCGGGAGGCCTTATGGTAGTCTCATTTTTAAAAAGCATTGCGAATTGACTTTAAAAATATTCCTCTATTTTGATTTTAAAGATAAATAAACTGTTTTGAATTCCCACACCAGTCACATGACTGACTCGGAGTTTATTGTTTTCCTTCCTAAACTCTGGGTGCCCACCAATTTCCACACGGGCAGTCAAGAGTTAAGGTTTATTAGGATATTCTGGAGTTGCAGGAGGCAAGATGGATGGCATGACGTAATTACTAGTATATAGTATTTCTTTTTTGCGCTGCACTGTTTGTTGTTGTTGTTGTACACTCTGATGATATAATGAAATGAAATGTAATGTAATGTATAAAATGTAATAACTGATATAGTTCTTTGTTTAAAGATTATTCATTTATTATTATATGTTGTTCCGCTGCGAATTGTGAGATTCTGATATTGTTGTGTTGTGTTATGTTCCGTTCTATTTTTCTATTTTCTTCTCCCTATTTTCTATCCTTTCTCTCTTCTCCTCTTCTTTTCTTTTTCTTAAAACCCTAAGTGTTCGGTTTTCCGTCGTTCGATTTCTCGGCAGTCGATAAAGTGAGTATCGATGTTGAATTTTCGAAAGTCGAAGAATCGGGTCCTTACATGTTAACTTATTATGTTAAATGTTTTACAAGTGTCGCTTTATGTTTTACAAAGCTAACACATGTTCATTTTCAAAATAAAAAGAAAATTCTAAATTTATACTTGTATTTAAATTATCTTAAACCATTTCAAACTTAATTTAGCATGTTACAAATGTTTATTAACATTAGCCATTAAATAAATACATATACACTTCTTTATAAAACTATACATTTACATTTAAATGCTTGTTTAATTATTTTAAAATAATATTCTTTATAAAACTAAATTTCAGAAGAAAAGATTTTTAAAAGAAAAGAAAGGTTGAATTAAATTTTATTCAAGAGTTTTAAATCAAATGTTATACTTAAACATAAATCTTATTTCAAAGAAAAACATAATTTAAAATAAAACAAAACAAGCTTTTATTATAAAACAAAATTAAACTATATTTATTCTTATAATCAAATAAATACTTACTTTCATTTCTATGAAAATTATAAGATAGATCTTTTAAAACAAACTTTTAAAAAGTTTACAATACTAATTTAAATTAATTTAAGTCAAATTAACCAATTTACAATTTATACATTTATATATAATAATTAGAAAATATCCTTTATTTAACATAAATTAAAATTAAAACCAAATCCTCTATTTACAATGTATAAACATTTATACATTATAAATAAAATATTTTTAATAAGCTTAGAAAGATAAATTTATTACTTAAATATTTTTAACATTTGAAAAGAAAATCATTTAACAAACTAAATAACTATTAATTTTCCAAAGAGAATTTATGTTTGAATTAAAATATTAAATCAATATTTCACGTTTTAAAAATAATTTATTAATGAAATTATTAAATAAATATTGCCTCAAATTTCCGGGGCATCACATTCCTCCCCCCTTAAAAGAATTTCGCCCCCGAAATTTAAAAGCAAAGGTAATTTAATAATCCCATACAGATTTTAAATTTAAAAGAGAAAGCATATATTATCAACCAAATACTACCAACCATAGCAATCAATTCAAACAAACAATTCTAATTATCCAGACAAAATTCTGGATAGGATTCCCTAGAGTTTACCAGGTACAAATACCGGGACACTCGCCCTATAGAATCTAAACTAGCTATACCACTCAGATCTAGAGCTCCTATATATCTGGATCTACAAATCTAAACAGGATACAGGACAACAGACAAGTCCTGATCAACTTCCAAATCTCACAGAACTACTGATTCTAAAACCAAAGACAAACCATACACGTACTCCCTCAGAGATACGTGAATGAACAAAACAAATTCCAGTCATCCGAACTGGAAATTCAATCCTGTAGATCGAACACTTAACTCTCAAGAGAAAACAGAAAGATCCAATACTCATATCCACAAATCTCTCATATCGATCCTGGGCTGCCTCAACTTATGGATCAATCAAAATCCACCACACAACTCAACTACACAAACATCAGAAGACTCTAAACAACTATTCTTTCTGGAAAACAAACAGATACAAAACAATCAAGCCTCCAGATCCAAAATGAATTTCCTGTAGAAATCCTCTGATCCAAGACAAAACTCAAATCCCCAATGAATCGGGTGTTGCTCCTATTCTGGAATAGCTGCCACCATGCTTCCACTGCGCAACTCTGATTCAAGAATGATGTTGATGAACACAAGTACAAACTTGATCAACTTATCCCGGAATATTGTTCATCAAATTCCATAAAATCTCAGTGACCTATCCGATTCGGTCACAAACATCGCAGCAAAAATTCAACCAGAAAACTGGACCCAAAAAAATCCTACCAACTTAAACAGATCACATTCTCAAAGAATCTCCTACAAATCTGATCCACCAGCAAAACTCCAAGAACCAAGTCGGAACAGAACTCAAACTCTTGACGGATCCAAATCTTAACCTCTTCGAAGACATCCAGAAAATACCAAACCACTTCGATAACTCAAACATCCTCTAGAGATGCTTCAATCCAAACAAAGATCACTCAAAGAACTTCCGAACCATCGCAAGTCACTTTTGCGATTCTACTTAGTTCAGATCCAAGAAATCGTTCTCACTACAAAATCAGAACAGATAAAACCTTCTAATCCAAAGAAGAACTAGTGGTCCACCTCTTAACCACTAACATTACTCCAAACTGAGCTTCCAGATGAAATGGACAAGCTACACCATCTGCCGGCCTACTGACAAAGGAATCACAGAAACTTCTGAACCATCGAAGAAACAGGCCACTCACTGCTGCCACTCCTGCCAAAACTTCCTTATCCAAAAGCTCATCGAACCTCAAAGCTACACCAACCTCTTCCACAATAGAGCCTTCCAGATAGACAGATATCTCTCAGGAAACTCGCTCCCAAACCAAGCTCAAAACACTCTGCCAAACTGAATCTCAAACTCAAATATAGACAGACTCCTTCCCAATGTTGCCAACATACCATTCCTGGCTTCAGAGATTGGTGAAATCCTTCACACCAAACTGCAGAACTACTCAAGATGCCCAATACTGCCATAGCAGATCACTTCCAACTACAAACACTCGAACTCCAACCATTGGTAATTGTGTTACACACACCACTACCCTATCTACCTTTATAACTTATATTGGAAAACTCGAACAGGTAACCCAATCTAATAGGTAGAAATAAATAAATTATATCTATATTCAAAATTACAAATACGCTCTCTCGAGAAGGACACCACTCCAGAGTCTAGGTATTCGCTCAACCTAGTGCTCTGATACCACAATGTAACGACCCAACTTCCACACTCCAGGAAGTCGCATCGTTAAGAAGAAAGAAAGGGATAGAAAAGAGAAAAGAAAGGAAAGAAAGAACAGACTACATCAGAATCTCACAGCGGAACGAATAAATTATAATATATCACATAAAACTTTACATAGTATCATATACATCATAGTTAAACAGCTAATACAACACAAACTAGACAGTTATAAACATCTGTCTAGCAATTACAATCCAAGTACATCAGAGAAAACAGATACAACTCAAACACAGCGGAACCACTACATATATCTATACGCTGAAGCCTCCTGCTCCACTATCTCCTTCAGAACTCATCAAAGCAAATCCTGAAACACTTGACTACTCATACATAATATGAGTACCCAAGAGTTTAATAAAACAGAAGATAAACATTCAGGTCAGACAGGGGTCTGGTGTGAGTAAACGGGGATAAAAGTTGCTTAACTTTTAGAAAATCCTTTGAAACAAAAGGTATCACGTAAGACTTCCCACACATAAACATGGAAAAGTTTTTACCTTACGCTAACCAAAATATTTGATAGGAAATCAAGTGATATTATAATAGTGTCTAGGGTTTTCAAGTAAATAAGAAATAGCCGAAATTGTTACATTTATTAAATTCCAGCTACATAGGTATACAAACAAAACCGTAGGGTCTCGTAGGGGAAATTGGGTTTCCATCAATGGCAGGGCTACTGGGGTACCGCCCGTCACAGTACGTGGCCTAGATCACCGTACCGAGGAGTACTCCTACTCCCCTGCAACACAAAGCCGGACCCGTTCCTTACTGAACAGTTCCGAATAAGACTACCCCGCAGATTGGTCGTCACCAACTGCCACACAGCCGAATATAAAGGGTCCTCTAGACAGGAGTAAATCTTGCTCTCCAGTGGGGGATACCCACGAAGCTTTGCTGCACCTCCCCTGTTTTAGCCATTCTCGGTTGATGAGGCTTGAGGTTACGATTACCTTTATAGGACATATAAATCTTAGAATGCTCATCGTCCACCTGACGATGTTTTAAAAGCATTCAATCCATACAAGTTCGTTCCGGGTTCGAACGAAACCAAAGGCATTATCTCGTTACACTCGTATTGGAATCACCCTCGTAGTTAACGACGATAACCCTTGCACTCTAAATCTCCATCTCGAACCTATAAGTACTATTCCGTCAACTCATTACGTAATCACCCACAGAGTTATACTGACGTATAGCCCTTACACCTCGAGTCTTCACTTGCTCCCCTTGGAATAACGACCTAACGTTTAATTGGAATCGATGTGGTTTTCGGATATCCAAATATGGAAACCCGATCCCGGTCTCATCGAAACCAAACGCCATCTTAATGTCCAAGTTGTACTTAAGGGTTTTAAACAATTAACTCATTTCATTATTATCTATTTCACATAGATAGATAAACTACATCTCACAATAGATAATCACATTCATATCATAAACAGATAATCTGTATCATCCATAAATAGATAATCATCACAACCAAATAACCCATCACAAACCATCATACTTAAACCAAGCATTCATATCATACAGATACGACTCATCTCATTACTCAGATCACAACCATTCAATCAATAACATCCATAAGCAATGATTTAATCATCAATTATAATTAATTTAAAATAAATTAAATTAATTACAACCATCTCTAATTAATTTAAAATAAATTAACTTAATTACTCATTTAAATCCTGCTTAACATCCATTAATTAATTAACCCAGTTAATTAATTCACTTCCTAAGTATTTAACTTGATTAAACAACTTTGATTAATCATTTACTAATTACAATAAGTAATTAGTGTTTAATTAATTTCATAAATTAATTAACCTTAATCATAAGTAATTAATATTTAATTACTCATTTATTAATTAATTATAAGTAATTATATTTATCCCAAAATTAATTACAATTAATTAATCACTTAATTAATTTATTATAACTTAATCAAACAATCCTTAATTACATCATTAATTATAATAATTAATGATCTCTAATATTTAAATAAATTACTTTATTAAAATTAATTGCATTTAGTAATTAATCCAATTATTAATCACCTTGATTAATATTCAATTTAGTAATTAACTATCTTTAATTACTTATTTATAAATTAATTAACCAATAATTAATTATTTATTAATTCCCTAATTAATTACAAAAGTAATTATCCAAATTACTAATTACATTCCAGTAATTATCAGTATTACTTCTCTAAGTAATCCTGCTCCATTAATTACATTAAGTAATTTCACTCTTAAAATCATCAAATGATTTATTAAAATTAATTAAACTAAATTAATTAACTTAAATAAATCACATATCAAAATTAATTACAATAAGTAATTAATTCCTTAATTACTTTAACAATTAATTATACTTGACAAATTTCAATTAATTATATTCAATTAATTAATCTGGTTAATTATCAAAATTAATTACATTAATTACTAAATTATCCTTAGATAATTATCACCAATTATTAATTAACAACATTTCATTAATTTTATACTTGAGAAAATTTGAATTAGATTAATTATTAATAAATCATTTCTAATTAATATTAATCTAAACCATTATTTAAAATCAAATAATTAAGTAAATCCTTAATTATCTTAAATATTTTTCAAAATAATTTAATTACTTATCAAATGACTCATTTACTTCCAAAATGTATTAAAATAATACATTTCTAAATTTAAATTCAAATTCCATTTAAAAATTAAATATTTAAAATGTTTAACTATTAAACATTAATCTAAATATTTAATAATTATAAACACTTCAAAGAAATGAATGTTTAAAGAACATTCATTACTTAAATATACAAGAAAGATTTAAAACAAAAATTCTTGATTAAAATAAATCAAGCTTTGAACTAAATTGATTATTTCAACTTTCAAATTTAAATTAACACTTCATATTTTAATTCAATACTAAAGGAACTAATTCTTTCAAGTTTTAAAACTTATTTGAAATCAATTTCTTTTAAACATTTGAATATGTTCATTCATTTTTTTAAATTTACAAACTGTTTGAAATCAAAACTAGTTTCTAAAGAACTTGAGAACAATTTTTAATTTTGAATTCAAAAACAAATTTAAGTTTTGCTTAAATATTTAAATCTGTTCATAATTTAAAATCTTACAAAACTGTTTTGGATTAAAAGTCGGGTTTTAAAAGTAAACCTGAAACAGTTTTTAAACTTGATTCAAAACTGAATTTAAAACTTGTTTAAATTTGAGATTTCATTTTTTTTTAAAAAAAACTTTTGATCTCAAAACTACATTTGAATTCAAATTCAAGTTATACTTGAATCAAGTTTTCAATTTAAAATATGAATTTATTCAAAAATTTAAAACTGCAAAACCTCTCAGGCTTAAACCTGAAACTGTTTTTAAATCTTGATTTAAAACAGAATTAAAAACTTGTTTAAATCTAAAAATTTCATTTTTAAAAACTTTGAATTTCTAACTTTATTTGAATTCAGTTTTCAACTTCCACCTAAATTCAAATTCCCACACTAAAATTTAAATTTCATTCAAAATTTTAGAAACTGCACGGCTTCAGGTTTATAAACCCGTAATTCAATATACCCGAGAAAACATTATTTTGCTTCGAGTTTCCCAACCCCTTGCTTCGAGTCAGAAGCACATAAACCCGAGGGTTGCTTCGAGACAAAATACCCTGCATACCCAAATAAGTTCACCAGAATCTTCATATGTACGGTGCACATGCACCATCACCTTGGCGAACTTCAGCCCCTCCAACCTACCTCCACAAGTCACTGACCATCTCCTTACCCGATCACGACCACCCAAATCCCCCACATCAACTTGAGATCAAAAATTGGAAAATCCACAGCCACCTGCAATATCACAACAACACCATACCAAACCTGTCAATCATCTTGCAATCAAATCACCAATCACCAGACCACTTACAACTCCGGCTATAGCTCCATCTACAACCCTTCTGCAACCTCCCAAATTCCCCTCCTACTCGATGCAACAGAGTGAATGTGCAGACCCTCAAAACTTCAACACTACAACCCTTAAAACCAGGGTTTTGAAAACCTGGAAACACTCAATCCCCCTCTTCTCCCTCTCTGTGATCAAATATCACCAAAATCCCCTTCATTCTTACATCCAAAACTCCACTACAGTAGGTATCTTAACCCCTAAATTCCACTAGCCTATCAGATTCCTCTAAAATTTCTTTTCTCTGTTCAAAACAGAATGCTTATCCTACAGCAATTTTAAAAACGTGGAGTTTTGTTTTAAAATTTCTGATTTATAACATACAGTCATGTTATAACCTTGTTGAAATAATTAAAGATGTTGATATTTTTGTTTTATTGGAATACTTACTGCTGTAATTATTCCAGAGGTAACAGATTTTAGATTTTAACTTATTAACTAAACATGTTTTTACAAAACCCAAGTTTATACTAAACAACCATACTTTTTTTACACATAAGTTTATTAACAGCAACAATTTAAATAATAAAGCTTTACCATTTAAGAATATCTCAGTTTACAACCAACTAGATATGCAAATTCCAGAAATCCACAACATATAAACATATTCATTCCTATACACACAGAACATTCATGAATAAGCAATCACCATATCATTTTATTTCTTTCACTACATATACTCAGATGTCACAAATTCTGTGCATGTGAGTTTACTTATTTCATTTTAAAACAAAACAGAACAGTTTTGTTTAAAACAGTTTGCTTTCTGTAAATAAAAACATAAGTTCTTTAATTTATGTTTGATTTTGATTTCTAATGAAAACTGTTTTTAAAAGATAAGAAGCTTACTCACTTTTTAATTTGAAGATGCAGAAACAAATAGATGCAGATTCCTTTTCCAGAAACTGTACATTGAAATGCATGTTGATCCTGGCTTCATTTGATTACAGAAATTACTTTTCTGGTTGATGAAGATTGCTTTTATCTTGTTAATGAATGCACGCAGACCCAATTTCAATTGCACAGATTTTATAATGAAGTTTGCTTTGTAGGTTTGAGTAGATAGGTTTTGCAGATTTGTAGTTTGTATTGGGGTTTTTGATTTACTGAAATTTGATTCTCAGATTTCAAATGAGAAAGTGTGTTTTTAACAAAATGCTTTAGCTATGTTTTATTGTTAATATAATTAAAAATCAAAAAGAAATTAACTTGACACTTGTTAACTTATTATGTTAAATGTTTTACAAGTGTCTCTTTATGTTTTAAAAGCTAACACATGTTCATTTTCAAAATAAAAAGAAAATTCTTAATTTATACTTGTATTTAAATTATCTTAAACCATTTCAAACTTAATTTAGCATGTTATAAATGTTTATTAACATTAGCCATTAAATAAATACATCTACACTTCTTTATAAAACTATACATTTACATTTAAGTGCTTGTTTAATTATTTTAAAATAATATTCTTTATAAAACTAAATTTCAAAAGAAAAGATTTTTAAAAGAAAAGAAAGGTTGAATTAAATTTTATTCAAGAGTTTTAAATCAAATGTTATACTTAAACATAAATCTTATTTCAAAGAAAAACATAATTTAAAATAAAACAAAACAAGCTTTTATTATAAAACAAAATTAAACTATATTTATTCTTATAATCAAATAAATACTTACTTTCATTTTTATGAAAATTATAAGATAGATCTTTTAAAACAAACTTTTAAAAAGTTTACAATACTAATTTAAATTAATTTAAGTCAAATTAATCAATTTACAATTTATACATTTATATATAATAATTAGAAAATATCCTTTATCTGACATAAATTAAAATTAAAACCAAATCCTCTATGTACAATGTATAAACATTTATACATTATAAATAAAATATTTTTAATAAGCTTAGAAAGATAAATTTATTACTTAAATATTTTTAACATTTGAAAAGAAAATCATTTAACAAACTAATTAATTATTAATTTTCAAAAGAGAATTTATGTTTGAATTAAATTATTAAATCAATATTTCACATTTTAAAAATAATTTATTAATGAAATTATTAAATAAATATTGCCTCAAATTTCCTGGACATCATAAAGATGGAGCAGTGAAGTGCAAGGGCTAGTCGCTACTAATCCTGAGGATATTTCCAAAATGGATGTAGTAGGAATAGTGTCTTCGGTTCCGTTCGAACCCGGGACGGACTTGTATGGATGAATGCTTGCGAAACATTGTCAGGTGGACGATGGGCATTCTAAGGGATATGTTCTAAAAAGGTAACGCTAGCCTCAAGCCTCATCAAATGGGAATGGCTGAAAATCAGGGGTTATACAGCAAGGCTTCGTAGGTAGCCCCCACTGGAGGGTGAGGTCATCCATGTCTAGATGTCCCTTTTATTTCGGCTTAGTGGGCGGTTGCTGATCCCAACCGCGGGGTGATCTTGCTCGGGACTGTCCAGTAAGGGATGGTTCCGGTCTTGTGTTGCAGGGGAGTTAGGGTGGCTCCTCGGTACGTTGATCTAGACCAGGTACTGTGACAGGGGGGACCCCAGTGCCTAGCCATTAGTTGAAATCCATTTTCCCTACGCGCTCGTACGGTTTTGATTGTGCCCAACTATTGCTGAAACGTGAGATGCAAGCATTTCAGCTAGATTCTATTTTACTTTCTATAGACACTATTATAATATCAGAGGACTTTAATAAAAATGTTTTAGCTATCGTAAGGTAAAAACCCGACATGTTTATTTGTGGCGTGGTCTTACGAGATGCTTTTGTTTATAATCAATTGGGTGTGATTTTCTCACGCTGGTATTCCAGACTGACTCGGGTGTTATTTAACTGTAATGCTCGGGTCAGACCGAGTATTATAGGATACAGGAGATGCTGTGGAGCTCAGGAGACGAGCTGGATGACGATACGTATATTCGTACTTGTTTTATATATATTCCGCTGTTTGAGTTGTTGAGTATCCATTGTATGATATTGATGTTGAGCTGTGATTGATGTACTCTGATGATGTAATATATAAACAGAGATATTTGATGTTGAGTAAAGATTATTTATTATCTATTATATTTTATTCTGCTGTGATAGTTAGATTCTGTTATTGTTTTCTATTTTCTTCTTCTACCTCTTCTTCTTTAACCCAAATGGTTCGTATTTCTGTACAACTTGAGTTGATTTAGGTAGAATAGTGTTAACTCAAGGGGTACGGATTTGCGGGCTGTTACATTATGACAAACATTTAACATGCAAACATTTCACGAAATGAAAGACAAAAAAATTATACAATAATTTTCAAAACTGATTCATATCTTGATTATCATTTTAGCCGTAGCAAATATAATAAAGCCTTGGCCTCTACCTTTCATAAAAGTCCCATCCAAAAAAATTAAAGGACGGCAGTAATCAAATCCATATTTACATGTTTCAGACCCTCTCAAATTCATGAGTGTTGTGAGCATTGAGTGAAGTGTTGAGTTGTAAATGTTGTTGTTGTTTGTTTTCGTTGTTTTTTCTTTTGATGGATGTGGGCCTTTATTCAACAACCTAAGTACTTGTATAAATAGCTATACACTGAATAATAAAGTTTGAGTTTTCCCTCTTCTTTAATTTGAGATATTCGTGCAAAGCAACATGGTATCAGAGCTCGAAAAATTTCAGATTCAAATCCAACTAGGGTTTTAGTTCAAATCAGTGAGGTTGGGGGATAGCAGTGCTAAGAGTAATGTCCAAAGTGGGGAAAACAAGATAGCAATGGACGCAATGCAGTTGATGCCCAAAATTACAGATCATAAATTGAATAATATGAATTTTTTGAATTGGAGTAAGACGATTCGTTTATATCTTTGCAGTATGGATAAAGATAATCATCTGACTGAAGATCCACCTGCACCTAATTCAAAGGATGAGAAAGACCTGATATGGCTCAGATCTGATGCTCGATTATTCTTACAAATCAGAAACTCAATTGATAGCGAGGTAATTAGTTTGGTTAATCACTGTGAGTTTGTTAAGGAACTGATGGAATATTTAGAATTCTTATATTCTGGAAAGGGAAATTTGACAAGAATGTATGATGTGTGCAAGTCATTTTATAGAGCAGAGAAACAAGAGCAATCACTTATGAATTATTTCATGAACTTCAAGAAAACTTATGAGGAATTCAATATGCTTCTTCCAATCAGTCCAGATGTTAAAGTTCAGCAGCAACAACGTGAACAAATGGCAAGTATGAGTTTCTTGGCTGGTCTACCACCAGAATTTGAAGCTGCTAAATCTCAGATTCTCTCTGGTTCAGATATTCCTTCACTACAAGAAGTGTTTAGTAGAATTCTTCGATCTGACATTGCTCATGCACAAGTATCAAGTACTAAAGTAGAAAGTGCTTTGATTAGTAATAACAAGGGTTATGTACAAGGAAATCAGAATCAGAATTTTCCGTGGAATAATTCAGTTAAACCAAATTCCCACTCACCAAGAGCAAATACTCCAGAGTTCAAAACTTCAAATCAGGGAAAATTTTGTACATATTGTAAGAAGCCAGGGCATATGAAGTTTGAGTGTAGGAAACTTCAATACAAGAACTCACAGTTGAATAAGGATATGAAATTTGTTCTCATGTCTGCAGGAGATTATGATCAGTATGTGAAATTTCGAGAATCATTGAAGAAGGAATCAACAGATAAGGAATCATCATCATCAATTTCAACTATTGCCAATTCTACAAATCAATCAAAATGGATCATAGACTCAGGAGCAACTGACCATATGACAGGTAACAATAATTTGATTTCAGATATACATTATAATCAATCAACTCATGATGTTACATTAGCAGATGGATCACAAGCATTTGTTTAAGGAACTAGAAGAATGAGATTAAACTCACAATTACCATTAAACTCTGTTTTATATTTGCCTAATTTGTCATTTAATTTGATATCTGTGAGTCAAATTACAAAAAAATCTGAAGTGTAGCATATCATTTTTCCCTGATCATTGTGAGTTTCAGGATCTTACAACGAGACAGATTATTGGTAGAGGTAAAGAATGTGGAGGTTTATATGTTCTTAATACTGTGCTACCTAATTCCATAAGCTATTCAAGTATAGCTTCTTCTGCTTTTCAAGTGCACTGTAAGCTAGGCCATCTTTCATTGGCTCTGCTTAAGAAACTATGTCCACAGTTCAGTTCTCTATCTACATTACATTGTGATTCTTGTCAATATGCAAAGTTTCATCGTGTGAGTCTATATCCTAGTGTTAATAAAAGATCTAGTTCTATCTTTGAAGTTGTACATTCTGATATTTAGGGTCCATCAACAGTTGTGTCTAAACAAGGATATAGATATTTTGTCACATTTTTTGATGATTACTCACATGTAACGGTTGTTTCTAATGAAGAATAGATCAGAATTGTTTTCTATATTTTGTATTTTTTGTGCTGAGATACAAAATTAGTTTAATACATCAATCAAAATTTTGAGGAGTGACAATGCAAAAGAGTATACAAGCAACCAATTTAAATCTTATTTGGCACAACATGGTATTATTCATGAAACCTCATGTGTAGACACAGCAGCACAAAATGGGGTAGCTGAGAGGAAAAATAGACACTTGTTGGAAACTGCTAGAGCTCTTCTCTTTCAAATGAATGTACCAAAAAGATACTGGGTAGATGCAGTAAGTACTTCATGTTTTTTGATTAATAGGATGCCTTCAACTGTCTTGGATTATAAAATACATTATCAACTGCTATGCCCAAATAAACCAATTTATCAAATAAAACCAAGGGTCTTTGGGTGTTCCTGTTTTGTCAGAGATGTTAATCCACAATTAACAAAATTAGATCCAAAGTCATTGAAGTGTATATTTGTTGGATATTCAAGACATCAAAAAGGGTATAAGTGCTTTTGTCCCAGTCTTCATAAGTATGTTGTATCAACTGATGTTAATTTTGTGGAAGATGAATCTTTTTATTCATCATCAGTACTTCCTTCAATTCAAGAAAACCATGATGAACACTTAACTGAAGAGGATAATGATTTTCTGATATATCCTAATGTATTTACAAAAACCAATGATCACAATAAAGATGAGGAGTTGAATTCTAATATTTCATCTTCACATGTTTCTGATTTACAAGATAGTCGGTTACCAGTCTTAAGTCTTGATTTACCTATAGCATTGCGTAAAGGGAAAAGGAAATGTACTTATCCTATTTCATATGTTGTAACATACAACCACATATCTCCAGAATTTTATGCCTGCATTTCTACACTTGATTCAATTTCTATTCCAAAGACAGTTGAGGAAGCCTTATCAAAGGGAGAGTGGTACAATGCAATGTTAGAAGAAATAAACGCATTGGATAAGAATGATACATGGAATTTAGTTCATCTACCAGAAGACAAAAAGGCAATAGGTTGTAAATGGGTATTTTCAGTGAAAATGAACTCAGATGGATCTCTTGAAAGGCTGAAAGCACGGTTGGTTGCAAAAGGCTATGCCCAAACATATGGAATTGACTACTTAGAAACATTCTCACCAGTAGCTAAAATGACCTCAATAAGAATACTCATATCCTTAGCAGCACAATTTAACTGGAAATTACATCAACTGGATATCAAAAATGCATTCCTTCACGGGGACTTAGCTGAGGAGGTGTTTATGGAGCAACCACCTGGGTTTGTTGCTCGGGGGGGTATGGAAAGGTTTGTAAGTTGAAGAAAAGCTTGTATGGTTTGCAGCAAAGCCCGAGGGCATGATTTGGGAAGTTTAGTCAGGCAATTAAGAAATTTGGTCTATTACAAAGCAAGGCTGATCACTCAGTCTTTTACAAGAATATGAAAGGTACGTTAATTTTGTTAGTTGTATATGTAGATGATATTATTATCACTGGTAATGATGAAGTAGGAATCTCTACTCTTAAAGTATATATCCATTCACAGTTTCATACCAAGGATTTGGGAGAGTTGAAATACTTTTTAGGTATTGAAGTTATTAGAAGTAATGGTAGAATATGCTTGTCACAGCGAAAATATGTTCTTGATCTATTGAAAGAAACTGGAAAATTAGGTGTTAAGCCTTGTAATACACCTATGTTAGTGAATTCATCTCTTACAAAAGAAGGAGAGTTGTTTAAAGACCCTGACAAACACAGAAGATTAGTTGGTAAGTTGAACTACTTGGTCATGACAAGGCCTAACATTGCTTTTTCAGTAAGTATGGTTAGTCAGTTTATGAGTTCACCCACTATGGATCACTGGAATGCGTTGAAACAAATACTATGTTATCTGAAAGGTACTATTGGACAGTGTATAGTGTACACAGATCATAAACACAGCAGAGTTGAAGCATTTGCAGATGCTGACTGGGCTGGTTCAAGGTTAGATAGAAGACCCACTTTAGGTTTTTGTGTGATGATCGGTGGAAATTTGGTTTCATGGAAAAGCAAGAAACAGAGTGTAGTATCAAGATCAAGTGCTGAGAGTATAGAGCCATGGCCAATACAGTTGGTGAATTAATGTGGATTAATCAGTTTATGGGTGAGATAGGATTACAGTATGTTGTACCGATGAGTTTGTGGTGTGATAACAAGGCAGCTCTTCATATAGCATCTAATCCAGTTTTTCATGAGAGAACCAAACACATTGAAGTGGATTGCCATTTCATTAGAGAAAAACTTCATCAAGGTCTTATCTGCACAAATTATGTTAAGTCAGAAGAGCAAGTGGCCGACCTTCTCACTAAATCTTTGCATGGAAATAAGATCAGGTTCTTATGCGGCAAGTTGGGCATGAGTGATTTGTATGCTCCAACTTGAGGGGGAGTGTTGTGAGCATTGAGTGAAGTGTTGAGTTGTAAATGTTGTTGCTGTTTGTTTTTGTTCTTTTTTCTTTTGATTGATATGGGCCTTTATTCAACAGCCCAAGTACTTGTATAAATAGCTATACACTGAATAATAAAGTTTGAGTTTTCCCTCTTCTTTAATTTGAGATATTCGTGCAAAGCAACAATGAGTAACAGAATCACCTTGAAGTTCAACAGTATGGTCGCGATTACACTCAACCATAGCTTCACGAAAAGCTTTCAAATGATGATATGAAGGCAAATCATTGTCATGTATTTTTTTTCAAAGCCAATCTTCTCCTCTTATAAGAAAAATAGTAATTTAACACAATATTGTACTCGTCTGAAATAAATGAACAACATCTTTCATTTTCATAAGAGGATTTGAACGAACAAAATCAACAACCAACTTCTTAGCTAGTTTACTAGAAACAGGTGGATGGTTATCACCTACAATACCAGCTCCACGTGAATGATTATGCTGCATAATTTTGACAACAAAAAACCTGGTATGTTAAACTTGTGAGAAGCATGAATGAAAAAATTATAACCTTCCCGTGAACAAACAGCTGTAACTCACTCCTTATCATTTTTAACAACATTAGCATTATAACCATTCCTAATAAAGTATATCATAAGATACAATCGGAATTCCTCAACACCACCAACATATCTTTGACCAACACCAAGAAATACTGGATTGCTAGAATCATATTTTAATAGCTATTTCAAAGTAGAACTAGAATCAACCGAAGAACAAGACATAGAAGAAGCAGATGAGTCATACTCACCAAAAAACAAACAAATGAAGAACTATAAGAATCAATATCAACCGATATACTTTACACTACTTAGATATAACCGAAAAAAGTAGAAAATCAGCATGGTTATTAGCAACAAGCAACAATATACTATGCAAATCAGAATTAATTTCAACAACTCCTTTTCTTTTATCTCTTTCATAAACCAATTCAGTAGAACCAAGTATTAATTCAGACCAACGTTGACAAATATCATTTTCAATTTCAGCACACAATCACTCAAACCAAGATGCCCACTATATGTATCACTACTCAACAGAAAAATGACAGGAACATCAATAGGCTAAGAGCTGGAAAAAAATATAATTTCCAAATAAAAGTAAAACAACATAATAAATAGTATAAACTACAGTAACAATTTTTTGATAAATACATGTTGTTATTGAAAATTTTTGTGTAGCAAATATGTGCAGGGCAAAAATTTGTAGGGCAAAAATTTGCCATAAAACCAATTTACTGCATAAAACTTTACTGTCATATCCTATTAACATAATATAATTCAACAACAAAATACATGGACTGTAACAATAACAACATGATCACTATCAAACTATAACAATAAAAATAACGACATGAACTATAACAATAACAAATATTGTAATGGCAAACATTTGCCCGACCAATATTTGCCAGAATAACAATATACTACATAAAACTTCAATAGCACAACTCATTTATATCCTATAATTCAAAAACAACAAATATAAACTATACCAATAACAACATGAGAATTATAACCAACTACAATGATAACAATAACAATAACAATAAATTCAAAAACTTGAAATAGATGAATACATAAATGGAAGACAAATCTTCAAACCAAATTCAAAATGAAGGAAGCAGAAACACAAAACTGTAAACAAAAACAAACAAATTCAACTAAAAAAATAACAACGTAATTAATAACAAAAGGCAAAACAAAAGAAGATGAAAATAACTATGATTAAAAAGAAATAACAATCTTGAATTCATATTTAAACGCAGAACAGAATAAGATGTTTGTAACCGATCGAGATGCAGAAGAATAAGTAGCTGAAAAAAATGAATGTAGCAAAAACTGATCAAGATGCAAGAAAAATTAAGTCGAGCAACTCTATCTGATCGAATCAGACGAGATGTAACTCAAGATCTATATGAACACTTCGGATACCTGAAATCGAACTAGATGCAGCTGAATGATGATCGAAATTGAAATTTACAGAAATTCAAAATGTCTTGAGATTTGCGTTGTAATGCTTGAGAAAGTCCATCAGTGTTCCCATTATTTTATCCATCAAGTGAAAAATAAATAGAAAATCAAAACTCCTTAAAGTTTTGCATATACCAAAAGCTTGACCTCTCAGTGTCTGATGTCCACTCTTTTTAATACATTCAACAACCAAGCAAGCAGCATCATACATATTAATTAAATCCTTCACAGAATCATAATGTTAAATGAGAATAAAATTTCCAAATATTAGATTCTTCTTTTGCTGCTGCAACTAATGCTAGTTGTAATTGATTAGCAAAGCAATGCACATAATAAGCAGATGAACAATCTTTAAGAAACAACGCTTGTAAACCTCTCCATTCTCCATGCATATTACTAGCACCGTCAAAATCTTGCCCCCTCAAATTTTGTATTGTTAGATCAAACTTTCCAAGCATATTAGATATCTCGGTCTTAAGACATAGTGTTGATGTACTCTCAACACCAATAATATCAAAAAAAAAATTCCTTTACTAAACCGTTATATGTGACATATCTCAATACAAGAGCTATCTGTCCCTTTTAGCTTCATCTTGAGATTCATCAAAAAGAATACAAAATTTGTTATCTCCAATTTCATCGTGGACCATATTTCTTACTCGGTTGGCTAGAATATATAGGATCTCCTTTTGAATTTTAGGAGAAGTGTATTTAGAATTTTGAAGGGCACGCTCCAATATATTTCTTGCAAGGTTATTATTTCCTTCTGCTTTAAGCTTTAATAATTCAATGAAATTTCCACGGTTTAGTGAACTCGGGCTTTCATCATGTCCTCTAAAACCAACTGCCCGAAGAGCAAGATAGCGAACAACTTGAATGCTTGCTTTAAGCCGCATTTGGTTTTTAAAAATTTCCTCTCTTGATTGAGAGTTAATCACTCTATCAAAATGTTGGGAGTGTTGTTTTAATTCTTATGCACTCCTCACATTTGCTATGGGACGAAGTGGTGAGACTAACATGTTGTGAAAATGTGCATTTTGTTCCATCATTAATCCTCTTCCAAAAGTTAAACCCCTCTAAAATTATCGTGGATTGAGCCCCGGATGATCTACCTTTCTCTCCAAAAAGATAACAAGGAAAACATATGTTTTATCATCAGTAAGAGAATACTCCAACCAAGTAAATTATTGAAACCACACAGCTTGAAATCAACGATGTTGTTTTCCAACAAGTGTTTTAGGGTATTGAGCCAATTTTTGCATTATTACTTGAGAGTTCCATGCAATTTTACACCATTCATGGCTATATCTCTGAATCTGTTTCATGTATTTTTAAAGGAACATCCTTTTTAGTCTACCACCTTCTTCCAATAATCAGATTGACTATTTGAAAAAAAAAGAATACAATTAATTAAGTCCCTGTTTGTTCTTGTTTGAGTTAAAAGATCAGGAACAAACCTGTTATTCTATATGATATAACTCACAACAGCTACCATTTTGCGAACGCCTACCAACCGTACTTTTTACTAGTAAGCTAAATTAGCGAGTATAGCCTGAAATCGATGACTGATAAATTAGCGTAGCCAGCTAGTAAGTTGTATATATAACTGATAATTTGCATGAAGAAACAAACTCATCTGATCGTTGCAGCTAATTTGTTGAAAATATTTTGGATATTAACTGAAATAAAAACAAAAAAAGAATTTACATATCTTTTAGAAAATCGTTAATTATACTTGAATGGGATCAAACTCTTGGATTTAAGAATATGCGACCCAGGGTAAACAATGAACTATTGAAATCTGGCCTGTAGGTTTGAGTGCATTTTTTGTATTCAAGTACAAATTATTTGTAAACATCATTTTATTATTGGTTCTTAGAGAGAATTTTATTAATACGGTAATGTTGCCTAGCATGCTCTTAGAATAAAGTTATCTACATCGAGCTATACATAGTTGCAAAGAAATGTTAATAGATAAAAGAGTGCTAATAACAAATGGATTTTTGGTGCGAGAGGTCACAAGTTCGAAACTTGCATAGCGTGATTTGAACGTTTATTTACATATGATATGCTGTCATAATTACATATTGTATATAAAGTACCATTTAAAAAAAAAACAAATGGATTTTTGGTAGTTGTTGGTCCTTGCAACATATCAACATATTAGTGCTTTTATCGAATTAGGATCGTTCTGGGGCTAAATCTAATGGTATACGGTACGTATCCATCAGCGTAAGCACTAGGATCTTCCATAAAAATAAAACATATGCATTAAGAGTCTAAGACAGTATGTACTCATTTTTAATGAAAACAAAAAATAAAAATAAAAATAAAAATAAAACCTTCTTCCTTCGCATCCAGCGTCATTCTACAGTGGATGCACAATGCAGTGGCAGGTGAAACTAATTCATAAAGGTCTGTGAAGTCCTTTGTTATAAAGTTCTGGCGCCAACCTGCTGGTGCGAATATATGGTTTGATGCATTTTTTATTTGAACACCAAAAACGCTATTCTATGAATCCATACAGTTATTTTTGGGCTCTCATATCCTACTATTTCATTTCCTGCGTCATCAAAATTTGCAGCTTCCTGCACTATTTGTTTGGTTATACTCACTTTTTGTCTCTTGTTCTTGAAGTAATTGAAATTTTCACTCACCATAGCTTGCATCCGCTGTTCCAGGGATGTCTATCACCAACCTTAAACACATCTAGCATAATAAATCTAACAATATTTGGATGCCATATTTTATATACGAGTGAAGTTTAACTGTAGTAAATAGAAATGAGTTAAAGTAGAAAAAGAGAGAGAATTATAATTTTAGAGGAGAATAGACAAAAAAAAAATTTTTATAACTTGCTTTTTGTCTTGTCTACAACTTGCTTACAACACAACAAAATGACCACATATATATAGTGGTTTACAACCCTTACAAACAGACATAACCTTTTTGAATAGACACCCTTTCACTTCAATAGACATGACTTTTACTTAATAGACACGACTCTTCATTTCAATAGACACGACTTTTCAGTGAACGGACACGACTCTTCACTGAACAGATATGACTTTTCATTCGAATAGACATGACTCTTCATTTGAATAGACATGACTTTTCACATCAGCAGACACGACTCTTTAATTTTGGTTTACACCAACAATGCCTCCCCTAAACCAAAATTCCTTCGAACACCTAATGCAGCAACAATTCTTGAGAAAGTAGTCCCTCCAAGCGGCTTTGTGAAGATATCAGCAATTTGTTCTTCACTTCGACAATACTCAAGACTCACTTCTTCTTCACGAACGAGTTCTCGTAGGAAATGGAAACGTAGACGAATATGTTTTGTTCTTCCATGCAAAATAGGATCCTTTGAGACAGAGATAGTAGAACTATTGTCGCAATAAATGATCGTAGGATCTTTTTGCTTGAAGCTTAGATTTTCAAGAATTCCTCTTAGCCACAAAGTTTGACATCCTGCTAGAGATGCTGCGATGTACTCCGCTTCGGTGGTAGAAAGTGCCACAACTGGTTGTTTTTTTGAACATCAAGAAATAATTCCACTTCCAAGGTTAAATGCATAACCTGAAGTACTCCTTGAATCATCGATACTTCCACCTAGATCGCTGTCCGTATATCCAACAAGCTTCACAGGCACATGAGCTTCATAGAAAATGCCATAGTCAATAGTTCCTTTAACGTATCGTAAAATTCTTTTTGCAGCTTCCCAATGGTTTGAGAAAGGCTTCTCCATGAATCTGCTAATCAAGCTTACTGCGTACATGATGTCGGGTCTTGTAGCAGTGAGATACATCAAATTTCCAACTAGGCTTCGAAAAATAGTTGGATCCACAAACTTTCCTTCACCATTTTTGCACAATTTCGAACCTGCAACACAAGGAGTTGAAACTGGATTTGCATTCATCACATTGAACTTCTCCAATACTTGAGCAGCATATTTTTCTTGCGAGATAAAAATCCCACATTTTGATTGCTGAACACCTATCCCTAGAAAATGATGTAATTCTCCCAAATCCGTCATCTCGAACTCCTTCATCATTGAATTTTTGAATTCAGATAACATCTTCATATTATCTCCAGTAAAAATCAGATCATCCACGTATAAACTCACGATCATGAAACCTCCTTTTGAATGCTTCTTCATGTAAAGAGTGTGTTCAAAAGGACATCTTTCAAAACCATTCTTTAAGAAGAAATTGTTGATACGATCATACCATGCACGGGGGGATTGCTTCAGCCCGTATAAAGCTTTCCGCAGCTTATACACCTTTTCCTCTTCGCCCCTCTTCACAAAACCAGGAGGTTGTTGAAGATAAATTTCATCTTGAAGAAAACCATTCAAGAAAGCTGATTTCACATCCATATGCAGCAGCTTCCAGCCATTTTGGGCAGCAAGAGAAATCAATAATCGAATTGTATCAAGTCGAGAGACAGGAGCGAATACCTCATTGAAATCTTCCCCTTCCTTTTGCTTATACCCCTTCGCAACCAAACGTGCTTTGTACTTGTTGATGGAGCCATCAAGATTTGTTTTGGTTTTAAACACCCATTTTACACCAATGGCTGATTTGTGTGAAGGCAATGTGGTAAGCTCCCACGTACCATTTTTCTCAATAGACTTGATTTCATCCTTCATTGCATTCACCCATTTTTCTTCCTTTGATGCTTCTTCATAAGTGATTGGATCTTCTCCCGCAAAAAATGCAAAATATACATGATCCATAGTGTCAACTTCTTCGGTTGTATCATAGATTTCTCTCAAGGATCGCGTCCTTCTTTCCGTCGTTGGTGGTGAATTTTGCTCCTGCTCAACCCCATTATTTTTAGGCTGTTGTTCTTCAATACCAAGATCAGCATCAACACCTTGTTCCAAAGAAGTTTCCTCTTCAAGATTTAGAGTTTGCCATCCAGGTAATTCTGTAAAATCTGAAAAATTATAACAACCATTTTCATCAAAGCGAACATCTCTGCTGATAATCATCTTCTTCGTCTTCGGATTGTAAAGCTTGTAAGCTTTAGTCCTTTGACTATAACCAATGAAAATGCCTTTTTCAGATTTGTCGTCGAGCTTCGATCTTAAAGCATCAGGAATATGAGAGTATGCAAGACAACCAAAAGTTTTTAAATGAGCAACATTTGGTTTCTTGCCATACCAGACTTCATTTGGAGTGGAAGCCTTTAAGCTCTTCGTTGGTGATCGGTTGATTAAGTAAACGGCACAAGAGACCGCTTCAGCCCAAAAACATGCAGGCAAGTTCTTATTCTTCAACATGCATCTGACCATATTCATTATTGTTCGATTTTTGCGCTCTGCGACTCCGTTTTGTTGAGGTGAGTACCTAGCAGTTAACTCATGGCGGATTCCATGATTTTGGCAGAATTCTTCAAACTGAGAGGACATGTATTCTCCTCCACGGTCACTCCTTAGATTTTTTATTTGATGACCGGAATGTTTTTCAACTTGAAATTTGAACTCTTTGAAGCAAGAGAAGGCATCTGATTTTTCTTTGACACAATAAACCCAAATTTTTCTTGTGTAATCGTCAACAAATAACAAGAAATATCTGCTGCCTCCAAGCGATGGCACTTGCATTGGTCCACAGAGGTCGGTGTGAACAAGCTCCAGAGGTGATTGAGAAATCCACTTCGATTTGGATGGGAAAGATTCACAATGTTGTTTTCCCAATTGGCATTCCTCACATGCTTCGTTTATCACTTCAAGTTTAGGCAGCCCTCGGACTATTTCTTTGGTAGACATTTCCTTCAAACTCCGGAAATTTAAATGGCCAAACCTCTCATGCCATAACTTGGAAACTTCATCATTAGAAGTAGCAATCATGCACGTACTGCTTACGATGTCAAGTTTGATCGGAAATAATTTGTTGGATCCCATCACAATATTTGCCACTTGTTGGTCGTTCTTCTTCATGCTACATTGATCTCCAACGAATCGAAAATCAAATCCTTTCTTCAGCAAGTGACCGACGCTAAGAAGATTGCTACGTATGCCTGGTACATAAAGAACCTCCGACATTTTTTCAACTTTTCCAGCCTTGGTTTTGAAAGAAATTTCGCCAACACCTTGAATTTTGTATGATTTTGCATCTCCAATAGTAACCTGACCATCATCAGCTTCCACAAGACTTGAAAATAGATTTTTATTTCCAGTCATATGCCTACTTGCACCACTATCCAAGTACCATATGTTTTCAACATTTCCATCCGAAGCGATCAACAAAGATTCAGATTTTTCTGCTTCATTATGTATAAAACCAGCAACTGGCTTCTTTTCAGGATGTTTCTCCCAACAATCATTTGCTTTATGACCCGGCTTGTGACAGAAATTGCATTCAAAATATGGTTTTTTGCCTTTGTATTTGCCTCGCGCCTTGTTACTTTGGAATGATCGTTTCTCCTCCTTTGATTCTTCAAATTTTCCACTATTCCTGCTGTTACTTTTGCCATGGGATGGGCCTTGAACTTTTATGGATGTGAATTGAGATTTTAAGGCTTGATCTTGAGAAGAATTTGTTTGTTTACTTCTCATCAAGATTCTAGCCTCATGAGCTTCCAGCCTTCCTTGCAAGCCTTCAAGAGAAAGTGAAGCAATATCATTTGATTCCTCAATTGCAACCACAATATGATCGAACTTGATTGGTAGGCTCCGTAGAATTTTTTCAACGGCTCTTTGAGTCTCCACGACTTCTCCGTTTGAAGCCATCTGATTTATGATGGAAGTGAGACGAGTAAAATACTCTGAGATTTTCTCACTATCCTTCATTTCGAGCTTTTCGAATTCAGCTCGTAGTGACTGCAGGCGAACCTTTTTTACTTGATCTTGACCAGAATACGTTGTATTCAATATTTTCCAAGCCTCCTGAGCATTTGCAACTTTTGAAATTCTCTCATAAACTTGAATTTCAAGTGTCTGGTAGATTTGGAAGAGAACCTTCCGATCTTACTGTTTTTTGCTTTTCAGAAGATCTCTTTGGGCAACTGTGAGTTGCGTTTCATCTTCCGGCGCACCAACACCTTCTTCAACAACTGTCCACAAGTCTTGAGATTCAAGACAGAGCCTCATTAGATTGCTCCAATAATCAAACTTTTCACCATTGAATCGAGGAACAAGGGAGACAAGGTTGTTTGACATTTTTCAACCAAGCTTTGATACCAATTTGTTAAAGTAGAAAAAGAGAGAGAATTATAATTTTAGAGGAGAATAGACAATTTTTTTTTTATAACTTGCTTTTTGTCTTGTCTACAACTTGCTTACAACACAACAAAATGACCACATATATATAGTGGTTTACAACCCTTACAAACAGACATAACCTTTTTGAATAGACACCCTTTCACTTCAATAGACATGACTTTTACTTAATAGACACGACTCTTCATTTCAATAGACACGACTTTTCAGTGAACGGACACGACTCTTCACTGAACAGATATGACTTTTCATTCGAATAGACATGACTCTTCATTTGAATAGACATGACTTTTCACATCAGCAGACACGACTCTTTAATTTTGGTTTACACCAACAGTATATACTCTTTTTGGGTTGGATTGGTTGGTGTTGGTACATCTGGGTCTACCACTATATACATACATGCATGTATGTATGTGTATATATATAGTTTACAGTCATACAATCTAATAAATTTATAATGTTATATGTAAATAATGCATTAATTAGATTGATGTTCTTGATTACCAGTATTTTTTAATTACTCATAATAATATTGATGTATATATATGAACATACCAAAGTGTTAAGTGATCTTGCATCACATCCTTCAATTCTAACACGTGGCTTAGTTGTTGCTCCTCGCTGTCTAAATCTGGCATCTGTACTAACTTCGTTGTCACCATACATTACTCTTATTGTAGTTGAATTCTCAATCGGACGTATAATATCTTCAAATACTTGTCCTGATACTGGCATTTCCTTTATAGTTTCAAACATATATAATTTTGTTAATTGCTCGTATATAAAAAGATGAATGTGTTTTTTGACACCAACCGTCACTATTCTAGAACCAAACGACTATCGCTAGCCGTCGCTAACGCAGGAACAGATAGCCGTCGCTAACTGTCGCTTGTCTGGAAATATTTTTCTACAATTACCTTCTCCTTCGTCCATCCAAACGCATATATCTCCATCCACCTTATTTACAACACATCTATACTCAGTTTCACAACTAATAACAATGCAAGAATCGATACATATTACACATAATTAAATATATAATGCAAATATCAATATTTACACAACCATTTCATCTGTCAACACCAATATCTCATCAAAATACAAAACCATATCTACAAACAAGTTCAAACAAAATGCCTAACCAACTCATGTACATCAAACAAAACATCCACTAATCCATCAAACAACCCAACCAACAAACAAGTATCAAATCCATAAATGTAACATATGTCACATATGTACAAAACAAAATGATCAAAATCCATCAGAAACACAGCCATACCTACACATCATCGTCGTCATTCTCCCCTGATATTGTCCTATGCTCAGCTAAGTATGCCGCAATATGCTCATCTAGCTGTTGTGCCAATGTCCTACCCCACTCTTTCGTCAATCATTGATATCCGCTAGATGTTGTTCCAATTGAGCTATCTCCTCTTCAGCCTGAGATCTCCTGTAGGACGACTGGATCGTCATGGCCTATAAATTATTGATAGCGGGTTATAATTTATGCACAATGTTAAATATTGCTTATATATTGGTTGATAAAGCATTTAACCTCCTGATGTCCGAAACAGTAGCGCCTATTTTGCGAAGGAGGTTCAATCAAAGCATCTCATACACTGTTTGACTCCTCTAAGGTCAACTGACGGCTAGTGGATTGTGCCACTCGAGCATGTTCTGTGTCATATCTTGCCGGCGATCACAAATAAAATTTTGCCACAACAAATATTTAATTTAGAAATTTTAAAGTTTGAAGTAAAAAAAATTAAGCATGTTTACAATTATTGATTCAGATTTATCATCTGTCCAGATATATGATACATTGCCTTCCTTATCTCTCTGCTCGATAGTGTGCATCATTGTAAATGCCTCAGCCATTGTAGGCTCACAATTTAGTTTCCTACGCTGTTACAAATATGATTAATGAATATATTAACGAAGAATGTTATAAATATGATAAAATAAAGTTACATCTATTTATAAACGTAATTGCTAAACTTACCAAATCTGCGCGATGTTGTTGAAAGATTTAGATCCACCATGGTGCAAAAAAGATTTTTATTCCTGTTTGCATGGTTTCGTGCTGACAGTTCCTATAAATTTACAAACATGTTTAACTAATTTAATGCAACTAATATATGAAATTTAAACAAATTTTAATAACAATATGAAATTAAATAACTTACTATAATTTCGAGGGTTTCCCACGATTGGAGAAATTCGACCCAAACATCGGCGCTCATCCATGATAGTTGCTTTCTCGCGTTCTTTACTTTGGAGAGCGTGTCCCTATAATTTTTCTACATCCTCTGGTTCCAGTAATTTGAAAATACATCCATATTCTGCAGATCAACATGGATAGCGACTTGTATATTGAAATTAATTAGAATTATGTATATTATTTTCCATCCGAATTATAAATTTATACTTACCATCAAGTCGGCCCATATAGCGTTCTTAACATGGTTTAGGATGTCATGATCTCAATGAGGCCAGCATCCGGACATCCGACTCATATACGCCTTCCTAGATACCTATACGATGTAATCTGAAGGCTCAACTTCAAAAACCCTGTATAAATTTTAAGTAGGAATTTAATTAATATAATTTTAAATATTAAAACAAGCAATAAATTTGATATTTACTCCACGCTCTTAGGACCAGCCTATGCCAATGGACATACATCTGGTGTTGTGCCGCTAGCACCGGTGCCAGGAGAAGGAGAAGGCTACGAAGGCTGAGATCTGCTGCCATGTCACCTAAAAGGCATATCTGCTACAAACAATTCATTTCATACAGTGATAAATATATCATTTCACAGAATTCAAAAAACAGAACGATACATAGCTCACAACATAGTCATCATTTTTAACATATAACATCGAAAACTCAGAATACACAATACACAACAACTGATACATAGCTCACAACATATTCATAGTTTAGAATTATCAATCTTCGTTATTTTCTAATTCAGACTCGGTCTCATACTCGATCTACGTCGTTTTCTTTTATGCTCTCAAAGGCTTATATTAATTCATTCGATTCATCATTCAACAACCCTACATCAATATCATCAGTTATTACTATTTCATCATTTGGCTCATGATCCGCTTGATACGTTGCTTCGTTTGGAATATTAATTCCATTAAATATAAATTTTGCCTTTGTTTTAAAAACAGCCAACCAATATACTTTCTCTCTTTTTAAGGATGGAAACAGAGCAAAATAAACTTGTAATGCTTGCTTGGTTAATATGAAAGGATCATACTTATAATAATGTGAGTTATGCTATATTTCAATAAGCTTATAATCTTTGTGCATGTTGATCCAGAACCAAAAACATTACTTAACCAATTGTATTTGAATAAAAAAAACCTTTTCTACGCGTTGTATATAATATGTCAATTTTAAAACCTATGTTAAGACGCCATAAAAAATCTTTTATATGCTCATCTGGATCATTACTACCTTTGATAAATACAGCTGTTATATGTTAATTTGTCGACACCATAATCTATGGTGTTGAATTTAAATCAATAACGAAGAATATTGGATAAGTCTTGACATTTCTTTTTGGTCCGAGTGCAAGATGTGTAATCCTTCATCAACGACACTGTTTCTTGGATCATAAACGTAGTTCGAAAATCATTTAGCAAATTCTTTACTAAGATCTCCAGATGGATGTCGTGATTCGTATATACTACAAACAGATATCCAATATGTTCCATTATAACTAACATGTAAGTATAAATGAAATAAGTACGAATTTATTATTACCTAATAAATGGTGCAACCCCAGCACAATTAAGAAGAATATATGTGTGCGCTATATGGTAATCTCTATCGTCTAACCATATTTCCACACATTTTTCAACATGTCTGCCATGTTGTCTAAAAATAGATAACATTACTTGAGAGGAATCTTGTTCAATGGCTTCATCATTATGAGAAACACTTACAAATGATAAACTCATATGGTCACTGAAGTAATGAGAGAAAAAGAATGAAGCTTCTTCTTCAAGATATAATTTACAAATCGACCCTTCATCTCGTGCTTTTTGTTTACCTTTTTTCTTCAAACGGTTCAAGTACCTATTAGAAAATTATTTCAATTCAAATTTTCTTATGTAAATTTATTCAATTCAATTTAGAATAACATAAATATTACGGATAGTCGATATTACCTCTCAAATGGATATATTCATCCATATTGCACAGGACCTCGAAGAAGTGCTTTGGATGGAAGATGAATAGGTAAATGCTTCATTACAATGAAGAACCTGGAGGAAATATTTTCTCCAGTTTGCAGAGCAGTATAGGGATTTCTAATTTGAGTTTTCGTATACGGTCGACTATTAACATCGTCGAACAAAGCTGTTTATACAACTTACTTAATTCTGTTATAACACTTCATACTTTTACGGACAACGGTTCTTTAAAAACCACCGATAATAGATATTCCATCATGATATGACAATCATGACTTTTCATCCCACTAAGTTTATTGTTTTAAAGTCAACACATCTACGGAGATTTGAAGTAATCCCATCATGACATCTTAGTCCTTCCATCCGCTTTAGCACGAGTTTTACTTGATTGCTGTCTAGTTCATAACATGCTTTGGTTTTTTGTTGTTGTCGGGCTTCATATGAAGTTCAGGACATTTACAAAAGTGTGTTATATCAAGTCTCGAGTCCAAATCATCCTTAGTTTTGCCCTTTATATTCATAATGGTATAAATTACGTTGTCAAATATATTTTTTCACTATGCATCACGTCAATATTTTGTTGAAGAGATATTTCCAATATGGTAAACCTTAAAATATACTTTGTTTGCACCAATTATGAATGTCTGATTACTTGGAATTTCATCCTGCATTCCCGTTTCATGTATCTTCAGATAGTTCTTCACAATCTCATACATTTCTTCGCTTGACCAAACCTTTAGTGGTTGCATATTCTCTTCTTTATTGGCTTTAATTTTTTATCTCTTCTAAAAGTATGATTGGGATGGAGAAAACACTGATGACAATCAAACCATGAAATTTTCTTTTCATACCATAAAGAAAATGCTCGTGTTTCTTCCATGCAATAAGGACAAGCTAGACGACCGGCTGTACTCCAAACTAAAAGCATCCCATATGCAAGAAAATCACTAATAGTCCATAACAAAGAAGCAAACATACAAAAATTATTTTTCCTCGAAATGTCGTAAGTGTTTTCAACTCCTCTAGCAATGGTTGTAAATAAACGTTGATTCCTCGGGTTGGATCATCAGGGCTAACGACGTCAACAATCAGAAACATATATGAAGTTTTCATACACATCCATGGAGGTAAATTATATGGAGTAACGATAATAGGCCAAGATGAATATTTACTACCAAACCGAAAGAACGATGAAAATCCATCCGTACATAAACCACGTCTCACGTTATGACTTTCTACAGCAAACGCAGGGTATGTTTTCATTTTGTAACAGTTATAACCGTTGGTAATCAAATTCCCAATGGTTATAACCGTTGGTAGTAGGTACGTTACAATTTTATTTTATTTTGTAACGGTTATAATCGTTGAGAATTCTGATATTCCCAACGGTTATAACCATTGGGAATTTTTTCGCTTCCAACGGTTATAACCGTTGGGAATTACGGTTATAACCTACGACTACTTTCATATTCTCAACGGTTATAACCGTTGGAAATTTTTTAATTTTCAACATTTAACCGTGGAAATTCCCCGCACACATAGGTAAATAGAAAAATTGCCAACACTTGTAAGTGTTGAATTTAGAATAGTTGAACCATGTCTTATTCAGCATCTAATAGCATTTCATTCAACTATATCTATACAAATTTGTAACAATAGAAAGGATGAAACTTCAAATTTCACTACTACAACATGTAGAAGCTTGCAAACAACGAATACGACACTCCGGCCAAACTACAAAACCACAATCAACCAATTTGGACAATGTATAATGATCATTTTAAGGTGCATTAAAAAGTGGCTTATCCGGATTAAGAACATTCTCCACCCAAACAACCTTTTCTCCATCTCCAACCTTTCTACCATGACAAATCTTTTGCACTTCAAGATGTCCTTTAGCTGCCACTTTCAGTTTTCATGACAATAATTGCACTGCTTGTCTTTCAACCATCGAGGATCCAATAACAGCATTAGGTGGAGTAGGAGTAGGGATAGAATGGTGCTCAGTATGCGAACCAGTTTTTGTTCTTAGTATGAGCAAATTCGTTCCAATCTGACTAATAAATTGCCTTATACATTGTTGCATTTTAGCTAGAGTTGAATTCGTTATTTTACTTTCTTCATGCATTTGATCAATCTTCTATTGCATCTCCATTTTCCATCATTTATCTTCATTCTCTTTGTAATTGATAATTTCTTTTGAAGCTTGAGTGAGTTTTACGTGCTTCGCATTAGATGTAGGACTAATTGCACGACGATAGCTTCTTTTTTTATCATTTTCAAAAACTTCAGCAACAGAATCTCTTTTAAAATCTTCCAAGTTAATGATTCCTTCATTACCATTAACATTAGCTTTTGATTTTTACCTGTCTTTTGCTGCTTTTATTAAAGCATGAATATTAAAATGAATTGATATAAAAATTCTTTAAAATGATACGGGTTCTAATAAGATGCATGGAATGATTTTTCAAATCATTGATATAAAAATTTGTATGATATAATTTGTTTTGTGTTTGTTATTAGTGAAGAGAGTATGTAGGAGTGTGTGGGAGCTAAATTGTCCATTGCTGTGTGTAAACCGTGTGGGGGAGCTAAATTTTATTTATACTTAAATATATACTTTATTAAAACCTGTAACTGTACATCTTTTTCAGAACAGCTAGATAACCAAACTGATAAGAAGATTAAAATGTATAAGCACTAAACAATGTAGACTAGATAGCTAAAGCAAAACAAATACACTAGTCAAAACCAAAAATGAAAATATAATAACACAATGCAGACTAAATAAAATCTATACATAAGGTTCTACACATCTCCACGCATGTTCTAGCTACATTATGAATTACAGTAAAATACGTGGCCTGAACAGTTTGCGATAGTAAAAATAATTAAGTACTAAAATTTGAAATATAAGGAAACACATTACACTACTTAGTCTAGTACCCTAAACACACTGTTTCCACCAACAAACTTACAGATCAATGCATAAATATTCACACTTAAACACACGTTTATTTATACATGGTTTATCTGCTAAAGATTTAAGCACACGAGTGGGCCCCATCCCTGTGTCTTTCCAGCCCAAAAACAAATGAAATCAATGCATTGGCCCACAGAAATAACAAAAATAGTAGAATCAAATAGCTGGCACTGCATGTATACAGGCAACTACTCTTTCTCGCTGTACACATCTTAACCTCTATATCAACTACTCTCAAACTATAATGGTAGAACTAGCATAATTTTTAAACAATATGCAGGACTAGCAAAGTAGATTTAGATATACTAGTAGTTGAATATTCTTACAAAAAAGGGTATACAAACGGTAAAGCAACAACAACATATATGATCGACTAATGCAAATATTTTCTAGGCAAAGCATATATGTAGTCATATGTTCACTACAACAAAACAGCCATTTTACAACGGGCAATGCCCGTTGTAATATGGATTTCGCAACGGGTATGAGCCCGTTGTATTAGGTCTCGTTGTAATAGATCGACCATATTTTACAACGGGCAATGTCCGTTGTAATAAATCTTTTTACAACGGGCAATGTCCGTTGTAATATGAAATAGGTCGATCATATTTTACAACGGGCAATGCCCGTTGTAATACACCTTTTTACAATGGGCAATGTCCGTTGTAATACACCTTTTTACAACGGACAATGTCCGTTGTAATACATGATATTGCAACGGTCAAAAACCGTTGCAAAATAAATGCAAATTTAAAAAAAAATTACAGCAGCATACATCCATACCAATAATGAATAATTTAACGAGTAATAAATATTATCATAAAACAACCAAAATCACATGCGTAAAGACTAAAAGCTAGAGTCATAAAATTCCAACACATTCCAAAAAGTTAGATAAGTTTACATTGACATAGTTCTAATATACACTGTTTTTCATTTATTTAGTTCTCCACCGTTTGACGGGTTTATATATACACGACAATTAAACGTTTGAGTAATCAGACAAATGTTTACCTATGTTTCTAGACTAAAATATAAGTACCCTCTTTGATCAAAGCACATTAGTAGCTTATAGCTGCCCTTGTGTTGGTAAACCCTGTGCTCCTCCAGCTTATTATCAGACGCCAAAATAATCAATCCAAAAGAACCAATTCCACCCTTAGTAGAATATCTGTTTTGGCCACAAAGCTTAGAAGGATCTAAATCGTAACTAGCATCAAATGGCTCTGCTGAATTCAGGCTTAGCAACTCAAATTCCACTTCAACGTCTGCCTGCATTTTGAATCATAAGCACATTAGACAATTTTCCTTTAGTTTGTACATTTTCTTTATATGATTGATATACCCACCTCGTAACCTGATATTCCTTTGATCTCAATGAAACTTCCAGTTGTTAGTACAGTGTTTGTTAAACTAGTTGGCTTTCTTCTCAATGATTCAACCTCATCAATAGGCCAATGCAGCAGTTGCTTTCCACTGATATCAAGACTAATAACTCTAGGAAAAGTCTGAAAATTGAATCAACTCAAAGGTAAATATAATCAATTTTTTAACTTATTCGAATAAACAGAGAGAGTTTGTTTTCGACGATACAACACACACCTGAATACCAGACCATCCTTTAGCTACATCATCATGAGAAGTATCAGATTCATTAAACCAACCCCAATATATCCTACGTTGCACGTACTTCATGCTTTTGATTATGCAGTTTGTAATTTTCGATATTGTCTTCGATGATAGTGAGTATAATATGTTATTGCTTTAGGACAATAGTTTTTCAGGGGCTTTGTATTCTCGAAAGATAGCTTAAGTTCTAAAATCCCCTAACTCCTCATATTTGTATAAGCCTAAAAATGATGAAGTTGGTTCCCCATTTCATTGATTTTGCCTAGGATGATTATATAATCTAGTGGATATTTTTTAGAAAAAGGACGCTTTATTTAATCATTGTAACATTTAGTTGCCAGTCCTTTTTTTTACAGTTGTGAGGATTTATTCATTGTTACAAAATTAATGAAGGTAACTTAAATTCACCTTACTATGTTTTGATTTTTTGAGATATTTTTTCATGATTTAGGTTATATAGATTTATGTTGAAAAAGATTGGTTTTGAATGGATTGTAGGTTAACTCATTTTGTATTTGTTGTAGTTTTCTTATACCTAGCTGTTTGCTAATAAATTCAAAAAAAGTGGATGAACATATGTTTGCATTATCAGATTTTATAATTATCGTTTATTAACTAGGCCATGTTGTATTCATTGCAAATATTATTTGACTTAATCATATTAAATTGGTTTCAAACTATTGGTCTAATTACTTGTCATTTTGTTTCTTACAGATCTTATACTTGATAAAAAATATAATTACATTTATCTAATTATATTTAACTCGGATTATTTTTATGCATAACAAATATATTTTTACGGTATCTCAGTTAAATGCAACTAGTATTTTTGTTACAATATAATATTTGGTGGTTCATTCTTGCATTTTAGTTTGTAAATTCTACTTAAGACAATCATGTAAATTTCCAGGGAAACTTTCGTATTTTTTTAGAGGTTCAATGTTGCTCATGATACTGAAATCTCCACTAGAGCGTAGAGATACTATTGCCAAAGCTACATGAAATGTTAACTGCCCATATTGTTTCAGTTGGCTATAAAACAATGAGTTCCTTAAAACCTTCCCTCAAAGATGGATAAGATTTATCATGTTAAAGGAAAAAATTCCTGATTATTTTCCTAATTCTGATTTGAAAGGTTGTACTGATTTAAAAGTGGTTTCATATAAATTATTAATGCTTGCTTATTTTGAATGGTTAGTTCTTAAAGATCTTTTTCAGACTTTAAAAGCAAAATATTACTTGTACATGACTCATGTCTGCTTTTCACTTTACAGATCATTCTCTACAATTGATTATGTTGTTGCACAGTGCCTTAGGTGAGTTTATATATTTGTTCTGGATAGACGCTGTGCACGAGTCCTTTACTTACTAAAACTATCACTTAGTTGAACATATGCCTACGGAATCCGAAGTATATTTGTTGAATATATTAATGTGTGGAATTCTTTATGTTGATTTAAAACTAGGGTATGTATTTCACGTAAATCCTTCTATGTTTTCGATCAGTTAGTAGCATGTAACGGGTCCTTCACCCAAACCCAGTGCACAAAATCCTGACTTTTGTACAGCATGGCCCGACTCTTGAGCTTGATCTCAGCCCCAACAATCAGTCTCCAATGCCCATCATATTCAAAAACATATAAAGAAATCCAAATAAGTCAATCAAAAACAAGAAAGATAACAGTTAATTACATACCTAAAATTGGTATAGAGAGATATTCTTCTATGTCATTGTAATTGCTATCTTCTACACGAAAATCATTCCCCTACTGTCATTCATTTCAGCCTCGACAACCAACAACTGCAGCGAGTTCACCCTGCATTTCATTTCAGCCTCGACAACCAAATGAAAACTCTTAGAAAAAGTAAGTAAAAATATTGTGGCTAGTGTTTCTGAACGTTTTATCGTTGTGTCGTGTATTTCCAAAAAAATTAACAAAAGCGGAAAAGAAGAATTATTCACAAAACGATTTAAAATCGATATAGGTGAAACACAGTTGACGTTAGGAGGCCCATGAATGGAGAAATATTCCTTGAAGAAAATGGACATGTGGAACATCAACAAAAAGTGGAGTGGGATGCACATTCTGATGCATCCTGAAGATATCACTCGGTTTGTCATTGTATAGGTACTCATCTTAAAACTTCCTGATTTTATTTGCATTTCCTACTCCTTAAGCATAGCAAACCCACAAAAAACTAATCTCGATAGGGTTTCAAAAGATCAAAGCCGAGGTTTGAGAAGATACTGTTTAACGTGTCTAATGCAAAGGCTTGTCACAGCTATGCTAAACATTGAGTGTTAAGAATTATTATTTTTTTACTCAAAAGTGTTAGTTTAAAATAATCCCCATCATAATGTTCAATCAGTTACTCCGCCACTTTACCATCAATGAATACATGATCAAACGACTATCAAATTTGTAAGTGAATTGAGGTTAAAAGAGAAATAAGTTAACTACTTACCCCTCTACTTCCAGCAGAAGTGCAACTCTTAACCAGTTCTTCCAAGCCAACGGATGATCTCTCTACTAACTTAAGTGTTGAAGGTTGTTGTTGTTGATGTTACTAGTTTCACATTTACATATCATTAGATATAAAGTTATAGGCATAGCTTGCATGAGACCGAACCTAGTTAAAGTTAAAGAAAGAGAAATTAAGACAAGTGTGTGTGTTATTAAACTTCTCATGCTAGTCATACTACTTCTAAAAAGCGACTGAACCTAGTAAATATTAGTATAAGGATTATTGTGAATGTTGCATCTAGCGAGCCTAGATTACTGCTGTAATGGGGAAACGACATGTGATGAAAGCATGTAAACACATTCATAAATATATTTTTCTTAAACAAACAGTATATCCGTACTTTTATAAACTAATATCATCACCGAACTGCTGTGCACTGTCTTCCACCATCCTATAGCACCGATCAGAATCTCCCTGCCATCACAACTGTTCCATTTCAATTCAAAACTCATAGTATCATTTCAACTGTGCCTTCGATCACCAGACTGCATTCAACGGCATCTTCCTACTTATTTGCCCCATCTTCATACAACCGTACTTCTCTACAACTCCATATCCTACTGCCTGATCGCCATCCTTTACCACACTGTCTTTCAACAGCAATTGATCAAACCAAAACAACTGCACACAACCTGATCACAAGATCCTCAAAAACTGACCAGCGAGCATACATCCATCTCTGCATTCCGATGTATCCACCCCAAACTTCTACCAACTACAGTGCATACAAGCAGCTGCACCTTACTGCCCCACTGCAACAAATACCATTCATCCCATACCATTCCCACCTTTACCATAGTTCAACACAACCATTGCTATCTCAACATCTAACAGTCACTACCTTACTATCACACTGTTCAACTTCAAACTGTCACAACCATTATATCTGCCACTTCCATCAACACGCTGTCATCCCCATCATCATACACTTCAAACAGTGCCCTGCATATTTTATCCCCTCAACAGCAGAAATACCTCTTCTCCTCCGCCATTCAACTCCTACCACATTAGCTAACATCACCGAACTGACCTTCGGCCATATATCACCACTTCTCAATAGCAGACCAACCGCTCTTCACAACGACACAGTCACCAACAATCAACCACACTACTGCAAAGCACTTCAAACCACCTTCCAATCGAACTCGTATTCAAATTCAAACTCATCAACCCAGTCAACCACTACGAATTCACCCAACTCCATCACGACCGCATCCCAATTTCCTCCAACACTCATGGCCACATCACCTGAAATCGGTGCCTGCATTAATTCCAATAATAGTCAAAATGTTCCAACACAGCAACCGATATCTCTAAATAATAGTCTCACCTGAATGAACAAGTTACATGAAACAAAACTGCAGCATCCAAACAAAATCAAACCATGAAGGGCATCAACTGCGACTTCTATCTTGGGCATACGATAGTTTTGCTAAAGAGTTTAGACTAGGGTTTTGATTTGGAGCTAATTGGAGTGGGAGTTGAGTCTCACCGTTGGTTTTTCTGTGCTTGTTGTATCGAGAAACATCGGTGGAGTGAAATATGGGGTGCGCGGCTGTCTATAGAAAAAGGCGACATCTATTGTGTTGCATGGTAAGGCAGAGGTCGCCCTTTTTTGGGATGAGTCGGACCTCGATTGATAGTGGTGGGTGAATAGAGCGCGCAAAGAGAGGAAGAGAGGAATCGACGGTTTTGGGTGTCGTGTTGAATCGAGTAGGAGAGGGGGAGGAATAGGTGCAGCCATGGGAATGTTGGATTACCATGGAGAAGAGGTCGACGAACGGATTCCAGATTCCCAACGTTCGATTTGGGATTTAGGGTTAGCGATAAATATAGTTTTAGCAGCGCAGGGAATAAAGGAAACAGATGGAGGGCTGGGTGGACCGATAAAATAAAGGCTAAGGCTATTACAACGGGCATTTTTGACCGTTGTAAAGTTGGCATCTATTACAACGGGCCTTTGTAGACCGTTGTAATCGCCTTCTATTACAACGGACAAACAATTCCCGTTGTAAAAAGGGGTTGTATATGACATATTTTACAACGGTCCTGAATGGACCGTTGTAATAGCCTTCTATTACAACGGACAAATAATGTCCGTTGTAAAAAGGACGTTGTAATAGCGTATTTTTGTTGTAGTGGTTTAATTTTATGCACTTCTGAAAACCACTACTACATAATGAGTGGAAATGATCAAAAAAGAAAATAAAATAAAATAACATCTTGAATAAGTTTCACAATGTGTTATGGATGTTAAGCTGGATAAGAAATTGGTTTATCATACTGTAAATTGTTTGAATTTTGAAAGATTTATGGATTTTTATGAAGGAAAGATTTGATTTTATGTGTGAATACAATGAAAGAATATGGTTTTTAAGTTAAACGCAACAATATTAGGGTAACATCTTGATTTAGGTTACTAAACACATAAAAATCTTTATTAAGTTTCCCTATAACTATTCTGAGCAGTAAAAGTTTGTGAAATTAAGTTATCTTTGAACTTTGAAGGCATTTATTGGTTTCTTTTATGATTTCATGAAAATCGTTTAAAGACACCAGTGAATTTATTTCTATGAGTATTAGATGTTAGAATGATAAGAAATTGGTAGATGTTACTGTATATTTTTTTGAAAGTTTTACGTCTTTCATAAAGAAAAGGTTTGATTTTATATGTGAGTACAATGAACGATACTTAACGTTTTAAGTTACATGCAATAAGTTAACATCTTAAGATAGGTTAGACTAGTATAGAGGCTGAATATATTGTAGGAGTCTTTAATTCCATTTAATAAATTTAAGACATTAAAAACTTGCAATCTTTAGGATAAATGTTTCTGTCACTTTCTTTTGTGTTGGCCTTTCCTGCAAGATTGATAAACATTTTAACAAAAGATTAAAGATTGCCCAATTTAATGATATGATTAACTTGTTCTTTAAATTTTTTTTTATATCTCTAAGTTTTCTATGATCAGATGGACTATGATGACAAAATAAAAAAAATAAAAAATAAAAATCGTATGTATGCAATGTAATTAATAATAAGAAAATTTTAAAAAAAAATTGCTGAATAAGGAAGAATGGCATGTAATTGAGGCATTGCCTTCAAATGGAAAAAGAAGATAAGCGGAAAATACATTGTGAAACCTACAACGTGAAAGATGTGCTTCGTGGTTGGAAAAGAATAAACACAGCAAGCATATCTTCATGTTCTATTATAGCTTCCTTTCTAAATTTTGAAGTGGATGCAAGCATATATGCTAGCAGCTCCTAATCCTATATCATCCAGTAACCTCTTTCTAAAATTCTATACCAGCTCCTATAGCAAAATTGGAACTGTTTTAAAATTTTAATAAAAAAATGTATTTTTAGCCAAACTAAAAGCATTTTCAATGGCAATTCTCAAGTCCACCACCGGATTAAATTTTATACTGCTTAGTTTATACTTTTTTTATAAATAATAAATTACGGCTATTTTTAGAAAGTGGCTAATTTAGCTACAATTTTTTGGATAGGGTGCATATTGTAGTTGTTCAATGCGTGTGTGTGTAAATATAAACTGAGTGTGTGTGTAAATGTGTTTGTGCATCTATATATATATATATATATATATATATATATATATATATATATATATATATATATATATATATATATAAACGTGTGCATTTTCTTCTTGTTTTAGTTATTTACATGCATGCGTTTCTCAATGTGTACAATTTAGTGTTGGATTTGTGTGCGCAACGTTCATATGGGTGTGTATACCATTTGTGCTTTGTGTTCATTATAGATGCAACTACTGGACAGTAAGCATTCTGCCTCAACAGTCATAAGTTATTTTACCTCACTTAAATGTTGCTGCTAATTTTTTTATGTTTGATATTTAAATGACTACATTTTGGTTATGAATTCAATGAACAAATATTTTTCTACTTACATATTTTTCCGCTGCGCACAGAAGCACCTCTTTAGTTTTACCTGTGTGTGCTACTTTCCACGCCTTTGTTCGTGTAGGATTGCTTTTCGGATTCTCCGCTTCCTACACGAATATATATGAATTCGATTGTAAATTATGCATTACCATTAAGATTACATATACATTAATGACTACATATCAATTCTTCATAAAGTCGAGTATATGATTTTCTTGCCAAAGTATGAGTTAAGGTATTTTTTTCCTTTATTTTTAGCATTTGTTTTGCATTGTTTTCTTTTCTTATCACTGTACTCAATATCAACAAATTTCTCCCACTGGATTTTATCAATATCATTCGGATGGTTATCAGTCGCAATGCGTCTAGGTAAAACTCTTTATCTTTCTTTAAATATTTGTCTCGTTGCTTTGATTTTTCAGATCTAAAACATTGTGAAAAACTCTCTCCAAAATAGGTCGAGCAATAGTTGGATCCGGATTCATGTCAAACTCTTTCTACAAAAACAAAAGAAAAAAAATCAAAACAATTGTTGATCCTGATTCATGTCAAAGTTAAATAAAAGATAATCACCTATCAAATGTTTTTTTTCAAATAGTAAACGGGTCTTTATATTTACATTCAACAGATTATGCATTCAACTGGTGCTAATAAAAAAATTGGAGAAAACATCCTACCTTAAATGGGTCATTGTTGCAGAATCACAAAAATACTCTCAGCTTAGATTCATAAATTCAGAATCTACCATCTTGTTCATGGTCTTTTGTTTAAGGGTGACTAACTATCCATCAGATTGAATTTGTAACAGATGGATATGTTTAGAAAGAAGGAAGATCCATTTTAGAATAAAAACATTAAATTTCATAGAAATGGCATTTGAGTTTTATCTATTTTAGAAGCCCATAAAATTTGTGATTCAATTTTGAAAACGAGTTATATCTCAATATTTTTAGAGAAAGTTTCCGCATTATAAATTTTAACTTAGTATTGTAAAATAGTTATAATGGCGGCACTGTTGACAAAAATGAAGTTAAAAACAGGGATAAAGTAAAAATGGGAGAGCATTTTTCTTCATTTTGATTAGTACGATGGATGTAACATGGAATCCACTGGGATAAAAATTTGTGAGTTTTTACTTTAAAGCTAACAAGTTGCAATATATGTTTCAGCTAAGAAATTACAACTCCTTTGATGAGGTCATATACTGTAGGCTACACTTCGATCAGCTATTCAAAAGGACCAGAAGTTTAGATAAGAGTTTTGAACGTGGGTATCTAAATTCTATACTAAGTTCTTTTCAATTCTGTAAGTACCTATTAACTCGATTAACATACCTTCCAGGTACTCCAAAAATTGCCAAACCAGAGAAATCTATAGAAAATGAGGTACCCAACTTGTACATCAACTATCAAAGTTACATGTAAACATTCTATAACTGAAAAAACAATTGTATAATATCGACTACCCAATATTGCGTGTACTATAACATGAAAATTTATCAGCATTGTAATGTAATATAACGCTGATATACTCATTGCCCTGAATTGAGATTTCATGAAGGTTCAATGATACTTGTCATTTCTGCGTTATAACTAAAGGTAATTTTTCAATCGTTGAGAAAATTATCATGTGAATCATAGAGTTTCTAACAATGCTATTTCTTGAACATGAAACACCTTGTTATATGGGCATTCATGTTTGCTTATTTTACAGTCAACTTTGTTTCAGTCAAGAATATTACAAGAAAATGGGTGGAAACCAAGAAAAGACACACAAGATATACTAACAAAAGAAAAAAGCTGACCGGTCTTTGTGTATAGGAGTATATGAGTTGTGAATGTTATCAATATGGCTTTGAATAGAGAAAGGGCAAATAAAAGTTCAAGTTTTACAAAACTAACAATGATATAATATTATACCTTGCCATTTTCCTCTTTTAATTGAAATATAAAATTCTATTCATCTTTCCAGATTTCTTCTTCTTTTTAATCAAATTTGAAGACTTGCAGGGATGGAAGATATACTTTTTCTCAACAAAAAATAAGTAAAACAAAAGTTATTATTGTCTTTTCACCGACCCTTCTTCTGCACAGCCTCCACGCCTAGAGAATATGGGCAAAAATGGAAAAGTGGAAAAAAATAAGTAAAAATATATTTAAAAAATGGGAGTTTTGTTTGATGTCTAAAATAAAACAAGGATTGCATTATGAATGTGGATCCCAGGATGGTATTGCATAAACCTTTCTTTCTTTTCCAATTACATGTTTTATTGTGTAGTTAAGTTATATTCAAGTACAAAAATACTTAAATTCATCAAGCACTATCTAGGTTCAACTATAGTTACAGTCAGGTCATTCGCTCATTTTCTTACAATCGGTGTCATTAATTCACTCATTCTCATAGAACAAGCTACTCTCGTTTTCTTAGAACGGACTAGAGTCCTATTATAAATCTAAAAAGCTACAACTTTGATGATATTTCCATGTGAAATCAAAAGTTTAGGTGCTCTCAGTGTCAAATAGAATGTTTGACTTGCTAAATAATATTTCCATGGAAGTAAACAACATGATTTAAATGAGTAACTACTTGAAGTAAAATACCGTAAGTACTTTCCATGAATTATCCTTATAAAAGCTGCCTACTTTCCTTCAATCATCATGACTAATCGGAATGAGCGCACAAATTAAAACCCCACAACAAGAATTCCATTTTTTTCGCATCTCTACATTTAGCACCATCCACTTCAACAATTATTGAGTACTTTTTATTTGTTGGTGGAGGAGTAACGTCTTCTTCGGTGCTTTCTTGACATTGTGATGCATTGTTGCAACTAGTTCACATTCTGCAATATACACATTAACTTGTGAATTAGTTGATAAATCAAGTAATCATAGCATAAAAGGTTGGGTAGTGTTTAAAATATAACTATAAACAAGTAGATTACCTTTAGTGTAAAGATGGAAATCATTATAAAAACGACTAAGCATTAAGCATTAAATGGATTCAATACATCAAATAAAAAAAACATGCTTTACTATTGCAGAATTCAGATGTCAACATAGATTCAATACATCAAACAAAAAACAAACAAAACATCACTAGTTACAATCATGTTTTTCTATCAAGATTCCATGGATTTCAACAAAGTTAAGTTGTGTTGCTCATTCAAATTGGAGTGAAAGTTTGTTGACATGTCATAATCATCTGTGTCATCAGTCAAGTGCTTAGGAGAACGTCGTGCAATGGACTAATCAGGATTTTGTATGTCTTTTATGTATAAAATTTGGCTTGCTTCATATGCAAGAATGATGGGTTCATCATATTATCCATTACTACTTTTAAGCTTCTTTAGATTTACTATCGGTAAACTAGAGTCTAAAAAAAAATTTAAACTCATGTATTTTGTCGGTGATATTCACAGTCGCAGTAGAATACTACATGTTGAAAATCATAATAATCAATTTTAATGATCTCCTTGATAACACCATACCAGGTAGTATCATCATCCATATGATTTAAATCTTTTGCGCTTGCGATAAACGTTGTAATTGCATCCATGCAAACACCAATATCTTGTGTTGATTGAGTGTTGTCGTAGCGCTACAGAGAAAATGCATAACCATTGATCCTATATTTGAGATGAGTTTTGGCTTCCCACGGTTGACCACTAACATGATACCATAATAATAAACTCATGCATTTTTCATCCATTAACTGTTAAAACCACTAAAATATATTAAATAAAGTCGTAATTGTGTAATAAAACTATTGTTTTGTTGAAGCATAACAAACCTTGATGTGTAACCAATCAATGAATTTGGATTGTACAATAACTTCTGCCTTTGTTTGAAGTCTTTTTTTATTACAGTGAGCATCTTCTAATGACAATCGATACTCGCTACAAAGTAAACATGTTATATATTAAGTAAATAGAAAGCTAATTTATAATTTGTAAAAAAAAACACAAACCTATAATAATCGTCTAGATCTGGTATATGCATTCTAAAAAGTATTCATCTTCGAATTTGTATGCATTGTATGCGACTTAGCTTGATAGTTTTACCCTCAATAATGGAGTGTTCATATATATCATTACCATTCTCATCCAAGAATGGTGCTTGTTTAGAGCTATGATTTCCAGCATGTGGACCTGGCATATACTCCATTGCATACCTAACAAATTCTGAAACAAGATATGCTTCGGCAATTGACCCTTCCACATATCGTTTATTGCTTGGTATATTTTTACACTCCTTCATAGCTCTAAGAAAACATAAAATAATTCACGTTTTTATATTATCATTGAATAATAATTGGGATTATAATTATTAAAAATAATATCTCACCTTTCAAATCGACACATCCATGTATAATTAACTGGTCTACAAAGTAGTGCTTGATTGGCTAAATGCACCATTAGATGTATACTTATATCAAAAAGCTGAGCGGGAATATAATAGACCAACATACATAATACCTCCGTAATCATATCTTTGGCAGCTTGGACATGCTCTCGAATCAAAACCTTTGAACAAATAATATTGAAGTACAAGCATACTTGCAAAATCACACGCCTCAAGTCACAAAACTTTGGAAATGCATGTTGAATCATGACAGGAAAAAAATGTTGGATAATAATATGATAGTTGTATGACTTTCTAATATTCAAACTAGGTGGTTGAATACTTGCTAAGTTGCCTAATTTAGTTCCAAAGCATGACGGAAGTTTTACGTCTTTTAGAACTTGAAAACATTGGATCTTGTAAGCTTTATCAAATGCAAAGAGGATTATTTGGTTCTATCGGATAACAAATTAATAAAATGTTCTGCCGCATTCTTCTCAGCATGCATCACGTCTATTGTATATCGCACTTTATGGCCACTCCATTACTCTAAGGAAAAAAGAATCGACTTTTTATACCACATTGGTATTACACCATCGTCGTTCTCATTTACAACGTGTTCATCATGATCAAAATCATCTCATATATGCTTCTTTTTTCTATTCAATTTACTGGGTGTATATTTGAAGTGAGCAATTTTTTCTAAAAGAGCCGATCCTATTAGTCGTGTTGGAGGTTCCTTATAATCTACGTCTTTATACCATTCATGTTTTGGTGCTCTATATGGATGACCATTCTTCAGAAATCTTCTGTACTTCGTATAAACGATCTTATTACCAACGTGTTCCGTCTTGGTCTCTCTAGCACAAATAGGCAATGCTTTATAACCATAAATCACACAACCCGATAGATTCCCAAATGCAAGTAGATCATGAATTCCCCACAATAGCGTTGCTTTTAATGTGAAATACTCTTTCTTGTCCATGTCGAATGCAGGCACTCATATTGTCCAAAGTTGCTTCAACTCATCCACAAGGGTAACTAGATATACATCAATAACTTGACTTGGTGCTTTAGGTCCAGGAATTAATAAATACAACATTTGAAATTTTGATTTCATGCACAATAAAGGAGGTAAATTATAAGGAACCATATACACAGGACAATAACTATAACTGTTAGACTGGATTGAATTAGGATTGAACCTATTTGTAGTAATTCCAAGCCAAACATTTCGAGCATTGTTAGCAAACTCTGGAAACTTATTCTTAAGCGATCTCCATTCAGTTGAGTTGATAAGATGACGTATGGAATTCCAATAAGTTTTTGCTTCACCATGCCATAACATTTTTCGATCTATCCATGGTATAGTGTACAATCTAGTTAATCTAGGAATTAGTGGAAAATATTTTAGAACTTTTCTTGGTTGCTATGTGACTTTTACAATTTCACCTTCATCTTTAAGTTTAAAACTCGAAGTATGGCAACGAGGACATTTAACGACATCTTTATTCTCCTTTCAAAATAATATGCAATCATTTTTGCAAGCATGTATGCACTCTACATTCATTCTCAAATCCTTTAATATTTGTTTCAATATGGGGTATTTATCCGGTAGTGTATTTTCATTTGGAAACCATTTTTTCAATCTCTTCAACAAATCGGTCACACTGTTACCTGACCAATTGAATTCTTTTTTCAAATTATGTAACTCTATAAGGACACTTAACATTGTAAGACCGTCTGCACAAGAAGAATATAGTTTTTCATTTGCTTTTCTTTTGTACTCGTGGTACTTTCTTTCCTAATAACCATCACTGATACAGTGAATGTAATCGTACACATCATATGCATTGTCAACGAGGTTTCCAAGAGCATCTTCAACATGGTTTTCCACTCGAATTTGATTAAAGATGCAAGCCTCGTTGGAGGTAACATTTGGTGTAGGATTGGTTACTGCATTTGTGTCGTTCCTCTCACCATGAAAAAACCACTCATCATATGTCGGATCCACACCGTAAATGATTAGTGTTTCTCGACTATTTTGAAGGATAGTTTTTTGAATTTCTACACTTTTTACAAGGACAGCCGCACATTTCAAAGTCAGACGGTGCATGATGCTTTATGAAGTTTATAAAAATGTCGTACCCCCTGTATGTACTCATCAGTGTTCCTACGTCGACATCTAATCCACTCTATCGAAGTAGATAACGACATTAGCAAGAACTTTTATCTCTTCCTGTCATTTCATGTAAACATAAAATAATTATGTAGGTTGCTTGCTTGGACTTGTATTTACACAAATATTTACTGATAATGTATTGAGATTTGTGTTGTGATGCTTGTTTATTGCATCAATTAAAAATGTGATCATACACTGCCACTACATGACATTGTTTATATAAGAAAAAATCAACAACACATAGCCATTGGTAAGTGAGTAGAAGAAAAGAAAAGAAAAAAAAAGAGTAGAGATAAAGAGAATGAGATATGGAACCAAAAACTTATGTTATTCAGAATTGAACATGCTTCATGGAACCATATTTATACAAAACCAGAAGTAATAATTCGACACAAAAACATAATTATACAAATGTACTTCAACTATGTCTGGTTTTTAATGTTTCAAATGTTGGCACTTAATACACAGGCAATGAATTTCTTCGTTATTTCAATTATTAGATTTAGCGAATCTAATAAATTTGTGTACACCGTTATAGAAACGTTCCTTTATTGAATGTTTTCTACCAGTTCTGACTTCATAAACAACTCTCACCAATAAGCACTTCACTTTATTTTTTATTTTTTAGTTTATTGGTTTTTACTTTGACGGTAAGTCATCCTACTTCCCGTTATAAACACAATAAAGTAATTACATTTTATAAATCTTTTCAGATTAAACGATTCAACAAAATTTCCACAGCACTTCCCTTTTGTTTCATGTATCGTACACAAATGCGTGTACATATGGAACGAGAAGGAAGTGCTGTCGAAATTTTGTAAACCGTTTAAAATGGAATGATTATAAAATGTAATTATTTTATTGTGTTAACTTGTCATATACAGGGACAAATCCGACAAATATTGTATGAGATGAAAAAGATTTCCATTCTGTCAAATATCCATATAATGATCATATACAACACTTGTCAGACGGGGCCAAAAATTCTCTAAACGATTAAAAAAATAAAAACATTTTACAATTACTATTTTAACAACTACAAAAACTATTTTATAATTCATTCAACTATTTAAATATTTATTAATTATATCGAAAAATTTATAACGTATTTTGACTTTTATTTAACTACTTAAACATTTAAATATTTATTGTAAATATTTAAATATTTATTAATTAATTAATCCAACTAATACATTATATTTTAAAATAACTAATACATAATAATCATCAATTACAAATCCATATTAAACTATTTTTTTTTAATTAGAAACCACATACGCCACTAAGTGAAGCCTGTTTTGTAGTGGGATAAACCCTGCCACACAGTACAACATCCACGTTCGAGCCATGAACGACTGAAATAAAAGTGCAATCCTGCACAACAATGTGTCACGATCACAAGCAGTAATAAAATAGACCGGTTATCAAATTCTGTAAAGTGCCAAAAGTGCACACGTTTGGTCTAAAATACATCAAACGAAAACTTATTCATTTTCCAAATTAAAATTTTTAGAAAATATATATAAAGTAAATTAAAAATACATCATCAGAAATCAGGTCTAAATTAACATTTTTACTTAAACTTAACATACTTCAAATTAAACTTGACGAATGCATGCCTATCATTTGATTTGGTAATACCAGAATAGACGTGATTATTTAATGGCGCTTCTGTTTCCCCCTTTTCCTTGTTTTTGACTAAATAATTAAATTAACATACTTCAAATTATATTATGTTGCAAAAATATACCAAAACCGTACAAAAATGCACACCAACTTGAACACTAGCAGCAGCCCCACAAATGCAACACCCTCACAAGCATCAGGTATATGAAAAGTACATTTGAAATTGAAATGTATATCAACTAAAGGAGTTTTAACAGGTAAATGTAAAGATTATGGTTCCATTTCCATTCTCTTCTTTTGGTGTCAAGGCGGATATATAATTGACAGTTGATAGGTATTTTGAATATGAATTAGCCAACCCCCTTATATATAAATTAAATATATACAAACAACCACACTAAAAAATAATACTCACTCCATATTTATCATCAATAATCTGGCATTATAAAGCAAGCTATCCAGATTTAACGAAAGTGAATGATCTCATAACTAATCTAATATGCTCTATATAAGTACAAAGAAAGAACCTAGGCTGTTGTTGTTAGATTTCTCATTTCAACCTCAAATATATTTACATAAAGTAAGAAATCTTGTTCGGCATATGTATAAACTAAGCAAGCCCAAACATTATATTTTCTCTTCAGGCTAGCATATAGATTTCAGCTATTGATTTAATTATATTTCCCCTGCATTTCATAAAACCAGTTGTAACACATTAAATTTCTTCATACAAAACTTGTAAACAATTCGTAGGACATGGTATTCGATTCATAGAACATATTACAGGTTGTTCTTTCTTTACACACCATTTAACGCAAGTTACAAAGCAAGAAATCGAATCACTAAGCCAACACAGCAACTAAATGTATAATGAATCACTTGCTGGTTTCTAAATTACAAAGCAACAAAATATGTAGTGAACCATGTTACAGGCCGCCTAATTACATGCAATCATAGCAACTAACTTATGTGTATATGGTCCATCAGTTTAATTAATGTTATATGTATGTAGTGATTTAGCAGTCGTATTTGATTTTATTTTTTTCTTGTAAAACCATGCCAACTTTCCCCTCCAAAATGAAAGTCAAAATCAAATGAAAGGCAAAATCATAAAGTATGCAAGAAAATTTTGAAAAACAACATTAACCAAAATTTCTGTTATAAAAATAACCAAAATGCATCTTTACAATAAAATGAAATGCACAATAAAATAAAATTTGATATACAATGTCTACCAATAAAACTAATGAGATGTTTAATAGAAGAAGATGTATATGGAACATGTTAATAGTAAGCTTTAATAGTGTGAATCAATCTTTTTGGCTTGATTCCTACATGCTTTAGACCAACACAGCCTTTAAATTTATACGCAGTTGAAAAATAACACACTCGGCAACTATCCAATATCTAGAGAATATTACAATATTAGACTCCTAAATAGAACATTGGTACGGTAGCTGACCATAGATTTTGCAGCTTAAAAAGAAAGATTAAAAATTTGATAACTGAGGTTTCAAACCATGATAAAATAGATCCATAACTAAAATTGAATAAATAACAAAATTAATACAAACAAAATGTGAAATACAAATTGAAAGACTGACCTATGTCTTAACTTTATTTCCTAATGTGATTGGTGAGAAAATTAGAAGCGCTGAAAATTAGAAGCACGAAAATTATTAGCTAACTTTGAAGAAGGGCGAAGGGCGAAGGCGGTGAAAGAGATGGGCGAATTTGGCGAAAGAAATGGATGGAAGCTTTGAAATAGAACGGCGGTAGGCGGGCAACATGTTGGATCAAAGGAAGGCAAGTAGCGACGGCTTAAACCTAAGTTGATTTAGGGAAGAATGAGAGAAGCCAGAAGCATGACAAACAATCACTAGTACAAAATACGCATGTTGCTTCACCTCATTTGCATCGGTTGTTATCACAACCGATGCAAATAGAAGTATTTGCATCGATTACGTTTTAACAACCGATGCATGGTATGTGAAAAGCAGTAGATAGTACAAAAATACAATTTGTATCGGTTATTGTCAACAACCGAAGAAAATACACCGATGCAAATAGTGTTAGTTGCATCAGTTTTATTTACAACCGGTACAACTACGTTTATTTGCATCAATTTTTTTGTAGCCGATGCTAATGTTTGCTTGCCGCCCTCTTATTTTCGTTTCCCGCTTCCCATCTTTCCTTAACCCTAAATTCCAAATCCAATCGCTAATCCACATATGCAACTTTCACCTCCAGATTCACATGCTTTCAAATCTTTTTTTTCTCTCGCATACCAAATTCGAGAATCTCCCACTAAAATTCAGAATAAAAATCGAAAATTATTGTTATTTGGGGGGTTACGGCGGTGAATTTATTTGTAGAGAAGGTCGAAGCTTTGGGGAATTGGGCGGTTTGCTTGAGTTTAAAACGATGCGCGGGCTCGACTATTGTTTGAAGGTGAGGTGTTCGACGATTGAGATGTTGTCAATTTCATGTTCAAAAGTCCTGGTAAGGATCGTCTTCGTTTTAAAAATTAGTATTTTTATTTTGTTTATCTGCGTTGCCTTTAAATTGTTTGATCATTTACTTCACTAAGTGGATGTGTGTTCATATTGATAAATGGCATCGGTGTTATGAGTTTGATGAACTGGAATGGTTTGGTTCATATAAACCAATGCATCCCAGCCATGAGACTACATGGTTTTGGTGAATATGTGGAGGAATGCTTTGTTTGCATACAGTGTTTGGTAGATGAGAAGATGATGATCAGAATATGGGATGTATTTAGGTTGTTCGTTAAATGTTTTAGATACAAACGATTGAGGTATCCATTATAAACTGTGCCCTTGATGTTCAATTACAGCCATTCTAAACCATGCAGAGGCTATCAAATTATTTGATAGCCAATAATTTTATGTACGCTACAACTTTATTTTGATATTAATAATTAATTTACTTTTTGAATGACAGCATAAATATTTTAGAGATGAAAAGGTCTCTAAGTTTCCAGTTTAGGGTGTTATCTTTGTTATTTTTTCAAAGGTTAAACATTTAACTAATGTTATCAATATTTTTTTTTAAGGAGGCTAAATTTCCCACGTTTGCTTGTTACGTTATTGTGGATAATTACACGTGAGTAGTGATGACCTAGCTTCATGTCATTCACAGTAATACCTTCATGTCATTAATTTTCCACGTTTGCTTCCTCACTTGTTTAGGAAACGCAACTGATTTACAGCAATACCTAATGCCATTCAACTAGCTGAAACCAAACATGCATGTCGTGTTTACTTTCTCACATGTTTGAACAACACGACTGATTCACAGTAACACCTTCATGTCATTCAACTAGCTGATGAAGTAGCTTGACAAAGAATTTTTCAAAGTAATTCCAGTTGAAACCAAACACAACATTCACAAAACAAACAAAAACAACATTCAACTAGCCCTTGATGTTTGTAGTTGCTAATTAAATGCAAATTGATGTACTTAGTTTTTTGGTTGGATATTTGTACTGCAAAATGTTAAGTAAGATTGAATAACATAATACAAGCGTATGCATGATTTGAATTTGTGATCTTAGAGATAAAAGTTATTACGCGTCTAACCGTAAGGGAGAACAACATCATACGAAAAAAGTGATTTTAAATGACCATATAGTAACTAACACAAACTAGGAGAGAGTTGCTGTAAAAAAACATAATAAGAGAGTAAGATCTTATTGCATTGAATTTGGTATCTATGTACTTAAAATAGGTGTATGAAGTCGATAAAGCAGGCAATCACCAACATTTTGTATTTTCTTATAACAATATTTTATATTAACAGGCAATTGATTGAAATGAGATGGAAGCAAACATATTAACCCCACTTTTAAGTTAAGAGTGCACTTCTAAGGCAAATCGTGACATGATCAGGCAAATTGCTACTTAGGCAAATTGTCACTTAGGGGATGAAAGCGACATTTCCAGAATATCCGCCGGCTTCATCATTAAATTCGTATAAGCAATAGCAGTGGCTTTGGGACTGGTGAACACTAGCCCGGGGACTGCTCTTAGAGTCATAAAAACCTTAGAATATGTGGGGATTGTCATATGTTTATGAAGTTCGTATCGAGTTTCGAGAAGAGGGAGATTTTTGTGAGGGATACTAATCGGTTTCATCACTTCAGAGATGGTTCATGTTCTTGTGGCGACCATTGGTGAGGTAATGTGATTAAGTATGCATTGTTTGATGTTCCATGTGTAAGTTGCATGCAATGGCCACATGGGGATGACTGAAGACATGAAAGCTCGTCCAAGTTTGACTTGTTACTCGTAGATAAATCCAACTACTAACTAATTACAAATAGATGACCGTCGATTTTCCTTTATCCTCGTATTTTTGATTGATTCAACTTATCATCTTGTATGTTTTGCATAACGCATTGATGTTGTCAACTTGTATTTGTTACACATACTCTTATATGACTTTACATTGAAATAAATAATGGTTATCTGAACCTGATTATCTCCTTTGATTCCTCTTTGAATTAGGATTTTCAAAGATGTCAGTAGCATGTATCTAAGTACTGACAAGATTTAATTTCTTCTTCATCACTCAAATTGAACAAACCAAATGAAATCCACATGGGTGTTCTCCAGTTGAGAGGTGGAAAAAGGAGAAAGAGAGTGGTGGTGGAGCTATGATTGTGGTTTGTCGGGTTATGCCAGTAGTATTTCCAGCTATAGCTCGCTAAAGCAAATCATCAAATATATAATATAATGTCAACATCAGAGAGTGATGTTCATGTGTTGGCAGTGGATGATAGTTCACTAGATCGGGCAGTGATTGCACACTTGCTTCGCAGCAAGAAATTCAGAGGTTCTTTTTGTAAAACTTGTTTCAGTGTATATTTTGAGAGTTGATTTTGCAAATATCATCTCACTCCGTTCGAGGATTGCAGTGACTACAGTCGACAGCGGGAGACGAGCACTGGAAATGCTGAACATGGTTTGCAGTTCCTTTTTCAGTTATTTTAAACTTCTGGATAACTGTTTAATTTTGGTTTGTTGTTTACAAGTGTGTGATGATGCAGGAAGCAAATGTGAATATGATAATCACTGACTATTCCATGCCTGAAATGACCGGTTATGAATTGCTAAAGGAGATCAAGGTATATTTTTATTTTTACTTTTTTTTCAATTATTTTTATGATTATAATAACGGAATAGTTTAACATAGTTTAACTCATATTCTTTGTTAAGCAGGGTTCTTCGCGGCTCAAGGAAATTCCTGTCGTGATTATGTCGTCCGAGAATATTTCTATTAATATTAACAGGTAACAACGTGATAAATATAGATGATATAAGTTGTACAATTATTTGAGTAGTATTGCAGTCTAGCTTAATTTTTGAAATGTTAGATGCTTGGAAGAAGGCGCTGATGATTTTCTGTTGAAGCCAGTTCGAATGACTTGCTTTAGCGAGCTATACAATATTGATGCTGATGACTTTAGGCACCCTCTTGACAAACAGGTGCTTAATTCTTTACTTTTTTCTGAAATTTTTTTCAATTAATTAATTTGGCATATGCATTGATTTTTCATTTACATCATGCTTCATTGTACAGAACACGCTACTTTTGAGGGCTATTCCAGGGTTGAATGAACTCGGCAAGGCTTTATTAGGTGAGTGATGGTTAACTCATTTCATTTTTGTTATATTGTTTGATCATGTATCTTGAAAGTTCATTATATTAGTATCGAATTTTCTTTGATAGTATATATCACCATAATATGTAGATGCACAGTTCAGTCGGTTGGTTCTTTTATAATACTTACCAAATGTATCAGGCATTTATCATGCTATGGTTATTTCTAGCAAAATAGTACAAGACAATAAACAAGATGTGTTTGCAGGGCCTGTTGTTAAACAAGTCATGCTACCAAAGTGGTTTTGCTTGAAATTTGGGAGTTGTAGTGATGATGTTTGTGACAGTCAATGGAATTTGAGTGCCGTGGAGGAAGAAGTTGAACTAGTCAGTGAAGGGTTGTGCACTAGTAAGTGTTGTTGCCAATAACACCTGCACTGCTTCACTGCAATTCCCTTTTCTTTATTAGCGGTCTTTGGTTTTTTTGATGTTGTATAGGCAGTGAAGGTGATGTATGTAGTTGTGGTTAGGGGGTGATGACAGTTTGTTGCTATTTGATGGTGGGGGAGTGATGTTTGTGAATGCTTGTGAGTGTGTCTGTGGGTTGGACTTGGGAGGGTGAGGAAGCATGCAATAATTGATGTTTGTATAGATTATTAACACTATAATTGATATATGTTTATTTTGGTATTATGTTATTCAGTTTTTATTTGCCATCAAATTTAATTTTGAATGATTGTGATATTGCATGCAATAATTGTTTGTTATAATCAATAATATATATATATATATATATATATATATATATTGTCTATTTGAGTACTGTAATAATGATTTCTAAGAATGGTTTTTTTACATCAGGTATTAAATAGCTGATGCAATAGAGTGATTAGTTTGCATCGGTTGTTATAAAAAACCGATGCAACAAAGAAGCCTTTGTTGCATCGGTTTTCATTACAACCGATGCAACATGAGGGCTGTGTCCAAGCAACCAACCGTATTTTGCATCAGTTGTTAGTAACAACCGATGCAAAAAGGACAATTTTGCATCGGTTTCAGAACTGATGCAAAAGTGTTAAGCCTGTTGCATCAGTTGCATATGCATCGGTTGTTGAACTGATGCAAAAGGGGGGTAAACAACCAATGCAAATGGCATGTTTTGAAGTAGTGAATTGAAGTAACAATTGTAACATAGATGACGACTGTATCCAACGTCTTTGAGTTATTTACAAAAAGCCCAAATTTTATCATGGAAATAACTGTGATGATACAATGTAACAATAATAACCGTTATAAATTTTCAACAATAACAACGGTGAAAAAATGAAATGAAAAAAGTGTGACAAAATGGTCTGTTTGATGCAGTGTTTTATCGAAATGTTTCCATGCTTCTTCATCAGATGGATGTGTCAAAGTTCCCTCTTTTTGTGTTTTCACACTGTGTCATCGCATATGACATGTTGTAGCTGAAGACGCATATAACCTTTGAAGTGTAGGAATAATTGGTGAATAATGCATTCTCTTGTACGGAACTTCCTTTCCTTTTTTTTCTTGGTTTATATCTTTCCTCATTGCATATTTTGCAGTTTCTAAGGTTAATGTCATCTTTCTAATACAATATACAACTTTTTATACATGTATCTATCTTTTGGTACGGCAGACTGAAAGCCAACATAAGTGTTTTCACTTTATAATGACTATCGCACATCAGATTATTAGGTGGCATATGTCGTTTTGCAGCTTGTACAACTGCTATAAATTCAGCTTCTGTAAAGTTAAATTTTGATTTCATAGTGATGTATTCGGCGGTTATTGATAACTCGGTTCCACTTTTACAACCATCCCACAACGGCCTCTTAGCAGCATCCAATAAATCATAAAAAAATTCGCTCTCACATTCGATTCTTCTTCGATATTTACGTCATGATCGGTCAATGCATCTTCCACCATATCTTCTATTGGGTTCGTCATAACATGATTGTCCTCTGATGCTACGGAATTAGATGTAGGTGCATCATGTTCTCCATGACGATCGCACAAATAATAATTTGACACAAAACTAGATTTATACAAATGTACTTTAACTGTGTCTGGTTTCCAACGCTTAAAATGTTGGTACTTACTACAAGGGCATCGAAGTTCTTCGTTATTTTGATTATTAGATGTAGCGAACCTAAGAAATTCGTGTACACCATTGTAGAAATGTTGCTTCGCCAAACCTTTCATATCAGTTCTGACTTCATACATGCAAGTACAGTCGAGAAAATAATCGAACATTGTTCCTAATTTAAAAATATATGTTAGTAATTTCGTGAGCGTAACTTGCACTCAAATGGTATATTGTTATTATATTTTCTAAAATAAAGTAAAGCCAATTAGGACTAAAGGCTTCATACACCATACTCCTATCTAATTTCGACAGTACTTCACTTCTCTTCTACGCATAACTTAGCATCCAATGGGTATATTTTTGTTGTATTTTCTAAACTAAATTAAAACCTTTTGGGACAAAAGACTTTAAATTTTTAGCGTCGATTATTTGTTGAAATAATATTCAATGCTTCTTTTCAAATCAACATTATATTCATTTCAAATTTTTTTAGAATATCGATTTCGTTATAATATTTAGTCTTATTATATTCATTTCCTAATTTTTATTAGAAAATCAATTTTAGCAAAATATTTAATGTTATTACATTCATTTTTTCATTTTTTACAAAATCGATTTTACTAGAATATTTATTGTTGTCTTTTCCACAGTAAAATAAAGCCAATTAGGATTAAAGGCTTCACACACCAAACTTCTGTCTAATTTCAATGGTACTTCACTTCTCTTCTATGCATAACTTAGCATCCAAGGGGTATATTTTTGTTGTTGTATTTTCTAAACAATATTAAAACCTTTTGGGACTAAACGATTTAATTTTTTAGCGTCGATTATTTGTTGAAATAATATTTAATGCTTCTTTTCAAATCAACATTATATTCATTTCAAATCTTTTTAAAAAATTGATTTGATTATAATATTTATTCTTATTATATTCATTTCCTAATTTTTATTAGGAAATCGATTTTAGCAAAATATTTAATGTTATTATATTCATTTTATTATTTTTTACAAAATCGATTTTACTAGAATATGTATTGTTGTCTTTTCTAAATAGAGTAAAGCCAATTAGGACTAAAGGCTTAACACGCCACACTTCTATCTAATTTCGACAACACTTCACTTCAATTCACTTCTATGCATAACTTAGCATCCAAGGAATATATTTGTGTTGTTGTTTTTCTAAGCTAAATTAAAACCTTTTGGGACTAAATGCTTTAATTTTTTAGCGTCAATTATTTGTTGAAATAATATTTAATGCTTACTTTTAAATCAACATTATATTCATTCATTAATATTTTTACAAAATCAATTTTAGTAGAACATTTATTGTTGTTAGCACTTGTATTAAATTAAATTAATTTGATTTTATACTAACAACTGATTGTATTGTACACACGCTACTTAAATAAAAAATATTACTTATGTTTAATCATACCAATCTAGCAGCATATTAATCAATAATTAAACATTAGTTTTTGTGTAAACTGTAACAAACATTATTCTAAACTCTAACAAATTAACATTCATGTAAAATCATCAATAAACATATTGATCAATAATTATGGACCAATTTTTGGATTTTAAATTAGCCCTAATTTTTAACTACAAAATAAACGATCAAATCATTAGTTAATATCCTCAAATCGAACAAATTTTTAATTATCATCAACTAATACGCAATAATCATCAATTTCTAATCCATAATCAACTAACTTTCTAAATTAGGGTTTTAATTATATACCCAAATTAACTAATACACTATGTTATTATCAACTAATTATAAGATATAATCATTAATTTCAAATTCTCAAATCACTCAATTTAAAAATTAGGGTTGAGTTTATACCTAAAATCTATAGATATTAAAGAGGAGGAGATACCGACTAGATTTGAAGAGTTTTACTCGCGACGGCGGGCTGCGGCAATGGAGGCAGCTGGAGGCATCAAGAAGAGGGGTTTGAGTTTTTTTTATGGGAAGAAAGCAAATGATTTGCATGTTCGCGGTTTCGTTCTGTATATACAGACTTTGTGTCGGCTAGCGACGGACGTTTTTTTTTTTTTTTTTCGGTCACTAGCCGACGCAAATGTTTGCTGAAATTGGCAGCCGTTCTAGTAGTTGTTGTGCATTGTTTGCATGAAGTCTAATTCTACTTATGCCTTAAAAATTTTATGTAGATTGATTCTGGTATGAACATGCAATTTATTGAAGCACCAAACACACAAATAATTAACTTTTGAAAATTTAGTGGGGAGTTTCAAGCTTATTAATTTTCACATGCCGGCAACAAATTGGGTAAAGGTACCATTGGCACGATGTGAAATTTTTGAGAATTTAGTGCGGAGTTTCGAGTATAATAATTTTTACAGAGGTTGTAAGTTCCTAGTAATGCATAAAAAGTATTCTCAATATGTAAATTTTTAAAGTGAATAAAATGCAAAAATGTGGGCATTTGAATGCCAAAAATATCGGTACTCATTTGATATTCATGCGTTTCCTTTTCCCATTCAAATTGTATTGAAACCTTTTGCTGTCCAATACATGTTATATTTTAATATCGAGTTCGTGCATTTTTAGTAGAGGTTTAAGATACATGCTCTCCCAATATTCTAATGTATAAAATACCCACTTATAAAATACTTTATGCAGATACATACGAATGTCTCGTAATTAATACACAGATAATTTGTGAGATATGAGACAATACACGGATAAATTCGAAGATGAAAATGCCAAGCTATTATTTGTTTAACATTACCTTACATTGAAATATACGCATCACTTCATGTGTACCGTCAAACATAAACCAAAATACTTTCGGAAATACTACATAAATTTCCCATTAGGCATTAAACAGTTAACGCATTTAGGCATAATGGTCTTCTCCAATGACTGAGAGGAAATTATGGTAAACATACAGACCTAGAACTTAATTAGCAAGATGTAAAAATAAATTTTGACAACACTATAAAGCAAGATCATACTCTGGACAGAAGATAACAGTATAGATATGCAAGAAAAAATGTATTTTCATAGTCAGATATAGAAGGAAAAAAAACGATTTCTTGTATTTCAGTGGAATGAAACTAATTTTAATTTGGTAAATTGTAGAATGCAAATTTTTAATACTAGCTTAAATTACATATTAACGATAGGAATGCAGATAAAGTTCACAAATAATAGAATGCTTAAAACACACTAAAGTAACTAATACTACATTTGCAATTACAGTCCCCCTTCAATCAGTTCCATAATCTCGTCAAAGGCAAGCTTAGCATCATTATGCGCTTGGTCAAGTAAAGAGCGTGCATCACGGAGTGATTCTTCAATATTCCATATGTGTATGTTTACATGATGGGGCCAGTTTGTACGATTGCCAAAAACAGCATTGTTTTTGTTGTGAGCAGCAACCATTGCTTCCCAGCTCATGTTTGCTGTCGCGGCCATATTGATCAACCTTTCAGTATTGTACAACTTCCTTAACAGATCTTGATTTGAATCATCATTTGGAGCTCTTGATTCCTCGATACAAATGACTATATGTCTAGTGATATTATCCCATAATCCAAAGCCTTCATCAGTTCATCTGCACAAATTGGACAAACATACCAGACAGGTATTTCGAACATGTTAACCTTCATTTTTTTTTTTGATTTAGTGCCAAGAGAAAATTTGCTCGTAACGTGGATAAGATCTTTGGAGATTGATCAATGCATATATACATGTATGGATCCAACTTATTGGCATGCAAATGATGGTGCTAAATGCATGCAAAACTCATTACCTTGATCATCAAAAGTTAATGATTTTATGATTTTAATCTCAGTGGTACTTTATAAACCTTTTCATTCCATTCATACATATGCTTAATTATTCATCTGAGGTTCGTACATCTAGAGTACTGAGCAATTTATCTTAGAAAATACAGAGATGTATAGTAAGGTTAGCCCACGATCTTTCCACTATAACCCACGATCTTTCCACTAAACTCCGGGACTGGTACCGACTTGTGATGTATGGTAAGGTTGACCCACGATCTTTCCACTGTAACTCCGGGACGATGTGCAGAACATGGTCTAGAGTTCTCAGATGATTTCGATGGCTGCTTTCATCTATAAATAGAGGAGGAGATGCACTTACAATGAGTTGAGTGATTCAATTCCGAAATACAAGTTGTGTAACTCATACTCGAGTTGTAAGCAATCAAGTTGTAAAATATACTTTATAGAAGAAAAGTACAATTAATAGAAAATGATTAAATGGATGCAGGTCGGAGTATTTGCCGAATTACTATAAATTTTATGTGCTTATTCTCTCTTTTAACTTCTTACCTCTTATAATTTTCATTTATTGCTCGATTGGATATTTGTATCATTTTTGGTCTAAGCAGAAATCATCATCCAAATAAGATTCAAACACTTGAAATTTATTACTAGAGATGACCTACTAGCAGTTCTCACATTCGAAACCACGGTAACTGTTGTACAACCTCCACCAATCAATGTTTCATCGAGGAGATAAAAGTTAATTAACGTATACATTTTGAATATTTTCTATATGCTTGTTGTTTTATATTTTAATCCTTTAGTTTCAAATGAGTGCATCCCCAATAAGAGGTGTAACTACCCATATTTTATGTATCGAATGATCTTAAAATATTAAAATTTTATTCGTATGAGGTCGTATAATTGTATAATTTTGAGATATAACTCTTAGAGATATTTACATGCCTATGATTTTTTTGAATTTCTATGTGACCATTTTGACCCTGAAAAGCCTGTTAGGCTATAAATTTTGATAGGAGTCGAATTAAGATCTCAAACCAGTTCCGTTGATGATGGTTTCTCATTCCATAAAGTAGTTATAATAGAAAAACAGACTTACAGTTAGAAAATTATGCATATTTTAAGTGTTTAAAGCTGCTGAATAGGATTATTTTGTACTTAATTTAGTCCATTAGTGAGCCCATTAGTCTAACTATAGAACACGATAAATAAAGGGCTGAATATTCAAATTAAAACTTTTCTTTCTCATTTTAAATTAGGTCTAAACCCTAATTAGCCATAAATCCATCTTAATTCCTCGGAATTGCTCTTTAAATCAAATTAGATTGCGGATTAGAGATTAGATCCTCAATTAGAAGATAGAGATCATCGATCTGCTTGATTTGAAGTGCTTTTCTTCGCTGTCAGATTAGATCTACACATAAATCGGATGAATTTGGTGATTGGTGAGTAATTTATGAATTCTCATTATGATATAATATGTTTATGTGGTAGAATTATAGGACTTAACATGTTTTAAATTGATTTTGGCCATAAAAACCTTTTTCTAACTTTAATGACATGTTAAATCATGCATATGATATAGATCGATTAGAAGTCACATTGATTTATGTTTATATATTCACAAATATGTAGAGCTATATTAGAAATTGCCTTGTTTATCTTATTTTGATGGATTGCAAGTTTGATTGGATAAAATTGCTTGTTCTTTTATGTTTGGATGATATAATTTGATGTTGTTTGCTAGTGTTGTTAATGCATAGAAAGATACGTCAAAGAATTGAGCAAATCGTAATCTAAGTTGGTCGAAATTAGATGAAACTTGGTAGATATGTCCTGGAGTATGGTGGAAAGACGCATGATGAGTCGCAACTCAAATGGGGCTAAGTACATAACTTGGCACCGAGTTATGCCTATAACTCGGTACCAAGTTATGGTGAAGGAGGCTATGACTCGGTGGTTGACATGAGAGCTTGAAGAGGTATTCCATAAAAAATGCATGGTATTTGGCTAAGGATTGGATGCTATACCAAGTTGTCTTTAGAGCTTAGAAGTAGAGCTTTGGATTGGGGGTTAAGTTATCAAAGGTAGTTGAGTCGGGTCTAAGGCACTGAAAGGGAAGTACTAGAGACATGGAAGAGGAATTACCCATTAGTTGGCTAAGTGTATAACTCAATGCTGATTTGTACCTATAAGTTAGTACCTAGTTATCATGGTGATCGATATGGATGTGGAACTCTCAAGGTAGGAAGGGGATGCTCTGTAGATCATGTTGGAGGTGTTGGATCGTTCGTATCGGGTTGGATGACTATATAACAGCATGATGAAAAGCTACGGTCTTCGGATGTTGGCTCGTGTTGGGAGTAGCTTCCGATGATGGCGGCCCATAAAGGAGGGAGTCGTATGATCGGAGAATGTGGAAGGATTCCTCATGAATAATGAAAATTGAATTGAGAAAGAATGGCTCGGCATCCAAATTGAGCAAAGGTGGGGTCAGCCATATGTGCTAAGGAATCATTGATGCTGGGAGAGTTTTCAATTATACTTGAAGCAGAAGTTTGTAAGTGAGGACGCCCATGGATCAATTGAGGGACTAGTATACCTTGAACCTACGGCTTTAGGTCTAGTGTCCGGCTTTGGGCTGCGAGACACTTAACCAATTTTGGGCTGTGAGATACCAGAGTGACCTGGATTTCCATTAGTCCCTAGCTTGGAAGTCATACGAGCTATCATATATTCAGAGCACAAGGAGTGATAGTTGGATTGTTGATGGATGTTATGGAAACTTTAGTTGTTTATTAGTAGGTTATAACTCATAGGTAACAGGGGAAGTAGTTATTAGAGACAGAAATACCTGAAAGACTGATATCCTTTATTTAGTTTATGGTATACCTTTATCATATTGTAGAGTAGCATGTTATAGTGTTAGATGCTAACTTATCAGTTGTAGAGGCAGGTCAGGTATGGTTCGTGTACTCTTGTTTCTTATCATATTTACCTATACGGATTTACCGCTCACATCAGACTGTTGTCTGACCTAAGATTTTATGTTCCGTTTCTTATTATATTGGGTACTCTTAAATGGGTAGATTAGACAATAGGTTTAGGTGATGTGGTAGCTGTTCGGAGGACGAGACGGATGGAGCTATCTCATATTATATACATATATGGTATCTATACTTTTCTCGCTATGCAGCACTGGAGAGCCTTAGCGGTGACTACTTACTATTTATATTGGAGACAATTGTTGAGTTTGTTTTCCATTGTATAAACTCTACCATTGACGTATAACTTTGTGGATATTATACTCCGATGATGATGATCTATTCACATTGTTATTACTGTCTCTTCTATTGTATATGTGATATTATATTTTGTCATTGCACTATGAGATATACAGTAGGTTATATGCTATATCAATTTATTTCAACATTGATGATCATCCTATATCAACCGGGTATGACATCAGCGCACTATATATATACTATTGGTGCCGGTGGTATAGGGCAGTCGTCATGTTTGGCATCAGAGGTTTGGTTACATGATTAACTAGAGTTGATACCATGATCCAGTAGATATAGGTAAGGTATTATTGCCTTAGATTAGATCGAGAGTATATATGTGTACGAAGTTTGGTTTTCAAAGCTATATAATAATCTATACTATTATATTATCAGCGAGTTTGGTTTCAAGAGCGTAGAAGCCTTCAGCTACTTTTTGAAAATGAACCGTCATTTTCTATTTTCGTATATTCGTAGCTTCTATTACCCTGCGCATATGTGCTCTTTCCACCGTAAACCTAACCTAGATCCGCAATTTCTTTCTTCTCTCCTCCGCATGTACTCAAATATTTCGGAGATAGCTGAATATCTTTCCCTCCATTACCCATTAGCACCACTCCTAACTAAAAATCGACTATGGCGCTATCAAACCCATCCTTTTCGTTTTCCCCAAACCGTCACCCTGCACCTTAAAGTCGGAAATGAATATCGACTATCTCTTCCGAGGAATGCATCACCTTGCTTGCTATATAGGCGTATTGCTAAATTCTTTCTTCTTATCCATCTTTCTCCGTACCGTGTATACATCAGGTATGTTCTTCCTTAATTTGAGTTCGTTTTCATTCCTACTGCCGATTCACTTATATGCATTTATTTCTCTTTCTCTGTTTTATGTTGCAGTTTCATTTCACCCATTCAGTCGCTGCCTCCAACCGTCAAGATCTTCTATGAAGGTATGATTTTGCTACTGTCATGTTTTCCATTCAATTTGTTTACCTGCCGATGTAAGTTACGAGGTTTGATTATTTTGAGTGCAACCTTTAGTGTTGTTTCTACTTATATAGGAATGAAAATTATTCATTTTTCAGCACCTACTGTGTTTTTCGACAATGTCCTCCTTGCCTTATTTCGGCTGCCAAACTTATTTCTGCCAGGTTGTATTAATTGACATGAAGAATGTGCATTCCTTTTACCGTTATGCCTCTATTCCCACGACATAATCCTCTATTCAACTTATACCTTAACGTGCAGGAGATATTAATAGATATACTGTTATTCCTTTTAGAACAGGTGTCATAAATAATGTGCAGTAGATATCAGTTGATCAATGAATATAATTTTATGACCTTGCCTTCCTATAATGTTCTTAGGCCTATGCTAAAATAATTGTTATTCTTCATTTTTAGGTAATTTGATTATGATTTTCCTTAGAATTACTGATTTCGTCATGCATTATATGTTGAGCTGGTGTATGTATTTTGCATATAATTACTGCAGACCCTTATGCTCGAGTTGAAAATGCACTGAAGTGGGCAAAAATTGAGCCATCATTATTCCTTTAACTAAATTTAGATCATTTCGGTTGTTAAAATTCCCTACTACTTTGGTTGAAGGGTCGACTGTGGATTTGATTGCGTCCAGGATTGTTGTTCCTACAATAATATTTCCGCTAGCACCATGCCATTCTATAGTCCATCCTCCACATTGTAGGCCTATGTTATGAGCATGGCTTCCTGCTACTAGAATTTTTTTTGCCTTCTTTGGAAGTGGGAGCAAAGGTACATCACGTTTTCCATTTTCCAATAGCACAAGTGATTTCCTCACTGCTTCTCGTGCCAGTTCTCTATGTTCCTATGATTAAAAAAAAGTACGTTTACACCTCTAACTTTAATTTATTGGTGAATGCATCATTACAATGATTTTACCTTCTTCCCCAACTGATTAGCAAAACTATAGTCAGACATGGGGTTTTCAAAAAGGCCCATTGTACACTTAACCCGCAATATTCTTCTGACTGAATCATTGATTCTACTCATTGGGATGACCTTTTTCTTGATCAGTAGTTTTAGATCATTGAAAAATTGTTTGTAGTCGCTTGGGATCATAATCTACAATGAAGTTTGCACATAGGAAATATATATTACTTAAGCGCAATTAGGTAAAATTTGAGTACCAAACTACTAACCACATCAATGCCAGCATTAACTTCAACTTGAACTGAGTATGTGTAGTTTATACCCGCATGGTAAGTGATTCTGTCAATGCCTTGCCAATCTGATATCACAAAGCCCTGAAAAAATATGTGCATTTTAGTTAGGTAATAATGTAATTGTCGTTCATAACAGACCAATCAAAAATCAGGCTTCTTATTACAAAACAAATGCAAAATAAAGTTCAATGTTGAGCTAAAAGACCAATATCAAACTTTATAACTTGGGGTGAGGTTGTAAACAAAGAAAAAAGCAGGGAAAAAAGAAAAACAAGTGAGCTATAACACGTGTATCATGGTATATACCCTGAATTTTAGAATGTTCTTAAGGAAACCAGTTATCAGCTCATGGTTAGCATGCATTTTTTCTCCATTCCAACTCGAGTATGAAACCATAATAGTAGATACACCCTTGATTATGGAATTGTAGTAAGGTGGCATATGTATGCTAAGGAGTCCATGACGACTGATAATTGTGTTGTTTTCATTAATTCCATGGAAGGTACCTCCATCACCTACATAATGCTTCGCGCATGCAGCTACTTTATGCTAGCTCATAACATGAAAACATAAATTAGAATCACCCAATGCAAAATACGATATGTGTATTCCTTCGCTTTAAGACCAAAATGAAACAACTTTTTGAGTTTAAAGGCAATTCATTCGCACGGTTTCTCTCCTACCAGCTTTATCATATAAAAGGATCCACTATCAATAAATCAATCAAAGTGTTCTCAGATGTTGTATTTGATTCCATTGACATATCATTCTTCTCCCCCGCTTTTGAGCAAGGACAATAGGTATAATATCTTTTTTATTTTCCATATTTTGATGAGAAAGCATCTACTTTCAAATTCATGGACCTCGAATTCTTTTGCATTCTTTTAGATGTTAATTATGTTCATTGAGTGGATCCGAGTTAATGAGAGAATAGTTCTATTAGATTTGGTTATGAGGTCATAGCAAACATTTGAAAATGAGCACTGACTCATTTTATCATAATTTGGGGAAAAGGAATTCTGAGGCCTTTGAATGTGAAAGAATTCATATTTAGCACTGCTGAAAGTCAGTAATCTCTTGCAATTAGTACATTTGCGATCTGGACTACATCGTTATTCATCATACCAGTTGCTTTCTAAAATCTTAGCTACTCGAAATGAAAAACTTCTGTGCAATTGAAAAAATTATCTATTTAAGTCACTAAAGGCATTTGACCAGTTTGTATTCTCTTTTGTCAAATAATCTGAATCAATATATCGGTTTCTGATTGATTAAATACCGCTTTTTACGCTTATCTTCTCCTTTATTTAATCGTAGGCTATTCTCAATCAATTATTACAGTAATACATATACTTTTTCAGAAACCACCAATGATGATAAGCATTCAACTCAACATGTGCTGCTTTGTAAAAGGAATTAATGAGTACCGGACTAATGTCAGCATGTAACTAAGTCTACCAAATTGAAGCCTGCCTTTCTATACTGTATGAAGACATGTAGTTGCATGCACACTCACCAAATACTGAATAAAAAAGATTCCCCTTGATTGAATAAATTGCTGCTAAAAGTTATTACTTCATGTGATTGCATCCTTTAATGACTTACACTAAAATGGCAGAACCAAATCGCAGGAGATGTCTGAATAAGAATTTTGTTTATGATGGAATAGGCTAGGAAATTTTGGTTAAAAGAAATATATAACCATAAAAATATGTACCAATTGTTTTTCTTATGCAATGTAAAAATATGTTGCTTATGCCTCATTTCATCATGAATTTGTACTTTTTTCCATTTCTTGTTTTGTCCATCTTTTTTTAAGTACCGCATATATGCCATATTGACTTTACATCATTTTGGTTTTTTTAATTCTGTTATTAGGGAAATAAAGAGCATTCTGTCCTACATAAGAGATGTAACTGGAGTGCAAAATGAAACTAATGAAGGTTAGTTTTTTTTTTCTCGATATGTGCTAAATTGGTGCAGCACAGTTTCTCCTGTCTAAGTATTTGTTAAATTAAACAGTTAAACTAGCAAATAGGAAGTCAACCAGGCTTATCGAATCACAAGGATTAACTTAATCTGATTGCACCCACTTTTTCCATTTTTCTCTCTTATAGAATTTTGACATGAACGGTCCTTTTGGCAGCATAACTTTCAAATACTCCATATGCCATGCTGATTTGATCCCTATCTTTGCATTCTTTCTTGAAATTTGTTTTCATAAATTATATCCACTGTAATATGCATTGGTAATGTTTTCACAAGTTTTTGTAAAGGTTTGGCATAACTTTAATCCAATATGTAAGATTTTCCTCTATAAGATGTTCTAAAAGAGGTGTGTTTGATTTATCAATTTTCCCGACAATTTGTATAAAAGTAACATCCTTTTTACCTCCTTGGTAGATAATGAACATAAAATATAGTCCAGTTCCAAAATGATATTGCATAGCTGGACCCTATGTTAAATGAACGACCATTTTGATTATACCAAATGATTCTTTTTAACAAATTATGATAGATGCAATACTGTAGTTCCAAGAATCAAATTAGAGCTTCTCTTTCATTACCCGCATATTTGAAAACAAGGTAAAAAAAAGGAATATTTACATAAAAATAGTATACGGTTCCTATCTTTTTAATGAAATAATGTAACACATTTTGAAAGGAGCCATAAATTTTTCTATCTGTGGTCCTTTGCTTGTCGTATTTTCTGTTTCACTGTCGCTTTTTGATGTTTTCACCCTCTTACTCGCATAGGAATATTGTTTGTCATAAAATTTGATTATATTTAATGGCTTTAAAGTTATTTGATGTCTTTCTCCTTCAGATTTTATTCTTATGGATCTTGAGGTGGTTTTGAAGCAATATCAGTAACTATGCAGTGCATATTTGAGGTGGCTCTGAATCTAAGATATTTGGATGTATTTATCACGACACTGTAACGGTACATCACTTTTCTCGATGTAAACACATTATTTTCTTTGCCCACATAGTCAGGATTATACTCTCTAATGAAATTTTTAATGTTGTTTTCGTTAATGAAAATTCTGTTGAATTTTTTTCGATTTTAAAATTAATGCAATCAGGTACATGTAAGATGTTAGGGTTCATTTGAAGTTGTTCGAATTAACGAATTTCTGTGGATTTGATTATTCATAGTTTAAGGATTGGAACAAAGTAGGGAAAGCTTTCCAATTTTAGATCTGATATTCCTACAGCTTCCTCTTAAAACGGTATAGAAAGTTGAAATTAAAATAAGGTTTTTTGAGGGATTATAAATTTTTGTTATAACTCTAAACCTTATTGCAATTGATTTTTTATATGACCATGCTGAAAAAATACCCGTTTTTCTTCATTCATCATGTTGAATTGTTGAGTTAATCATTGCCTGTAGCATAATTTGAACAATATTTTATTGTATAACATAAAATATTGTATTACCGACAAATGCTTATGATTTTAGAGGAATCAAGGAATGATAAATAACCTACTCAAGTTTACTGACTCCTTTGCTTGTGGACTTTGCTTACCACTCTTTCAGTTTTCATATACGTATGTACATTATAGGTTAGTCTATGCTAAGTTAGTAATAACTGTGTAAAGATGATTAGGGATGCAACTCAGATTTGTGTAATTCATCTCAAATCTTAACTTTTTTTTTTCTTTGCAATCGATGGACTTGGTACATTTACTGAAATAATTTTTAGATTCGAAAATGATTAATTGTTTATGCCTAAGAGAGAAGAAGGCTTATTACTTACCCAGTAGTAAATTAGTGGTTATACTTACATTACTTCAGCCATCCTTTTTTGAGGTTTAAGTACAATGGTTTGCATGAAACTTCATAATATTCTTATGCGTTTCGTCTATTATTCTATTCACCATTCATTTAGACAACAAATGCGTTTTTAAAAATTATTCCAATATTTTCGATTTGGTACTTCCCATGAAAGTAATTTAGTGATCATTTAAGACTATGTTATGACAATTATTATAAACTATAGCTACATATTTCATTTAACAAACCTCTGGATGTTTTGTCCGTTAATATTAGGGATTTCAAAACGCTTGATAACTTCTTATTCTTTTGCATAAAATAAAACTGACAATTCATATTGTTATACCTGCTTATTAATTAAATTTAGTATGATGCTTTTAAATGAACATTTAATTTCTCGAACAAAATGCAAAGGTAGCAATTAAAGACGCTTTTCTTTCTCACCTTACTCCATTATAAAATTTGTCCCTTCTTACCATATAAATATTGCAAGAACTGGAATAACTACTACTTCCATTATTTGGGTAACAAATCCTTTTTTTAGAAAAAAAATTACACTTCTTATCAACCTGTATTATTTTACATACTAATTATTTTACAAGGATATCATATTACTAATTACTCACTGTGTTGACAAAGTGTGTAGACTTTGCTTGAATTCATATTTAGTAAATCCTCTTATATTTACATTGCATATCCTACATTGCTTAGCTAATCATTAACTACATCAAGCATTATGAAAATCTTTTCTGAATTTGCATGACAAATTTGTGCTGATTTTACTTTAATTATTTGTCATTATTAGTAATGTAATGCTTGCAAATTGGGAATAAGTTTAGTTTGATGTTACTATTTGTTGTAAAAGCCATTATGTTTAAAAAAAAGTGATTTGTTTTATGCATATTGAAATCATAAGCATGTTTATGTTAAATATTTCTCAGCAAGGTTTAAAAAAAGCCAAAATATGTATAATCCAAAGGCGCATACTTCACTTTCATATAAATTAATTTCTATAGTTTATATGTATCCACCATTTTTATCAATAATATATCACCAGATGTCATCATAATCCCCACATTTATGGTTTTAACATTACTATAATCATTCACTGAATAATTGCAAACATTTATATAAATTTTGCATATAATTGTACGAAGTCTGCAATTATTCACTAAATAACTGCATTAAGGTATGTAATTATTCAGTCACTTAATTTTAGAGACCTAATTTACAATCTTTTTTTGGGATCAGTTTTCGTGTATGAAGTTTGATTTTAAGGACCTCAGCCTAATATTCATTTTTTTATATGTTGTATATGTTATTAATTGTTATTTATATTTCTTACCTTAATTTTTAGCGCTCACTCTGAGAAACTGTTAGTCTTCAAAGTTGTTGCAGCATGTATTATGTTACCAACTACAAAATTATATTGTCAGCCAATTGTACTTAGTTCATTTGTTTGAGATTTAACCCTTTTTTGGTTCATACCGAGATTACTTATTTAACTGTTTATAGAAATTTAAAGATTACGGATATGTGGTTCACTTGTGCCACAATACAATCATATTTTGGCTGTACCATTATATATAATTTGTACTTGCTTTTAAATACAGTTTAAAATGATCAATGGATACAGAGTAAGTATCAACATTGCTTATGTAGATTTACTCCTAATTTCTTTGAATTGATATATAATACTCATTTGTTTCATACTAAATGAATTTATATACCTTATTGATTATATAAAATATATAGTAACATGATTACTAAGATGAGATAAAGTTATACATTATTGTATAGCCGAAGAAACCAACTGCCTCATTCCTTTGCTTGCTATTAATTAAATTTGTATCTACATCTATAAGAACAAACTGAACTGCAAATATCCACCCACTGTCTTTATATATGACAATGTTAGTATAAATTTACATTAGTAATGTGTACAGGGTGATTTTAGTTTACTACAATGTAATACATAAACTAATATAATCTTTAGTACCATCCAGAGATAAATTTAGTACACTAAATGTAACACACAAACAATATAATCACTAACCACATGATCTATATTTTGAACTATTTACCACATGATTTCAATTTCTTTTTTATATTTACAACCAATAGTACTTTTGACTACACCTTTTAATCTATCTTTCAAATTTTATTTTAGCGACTTGCTATTATGAACGATATTGCTATATATTAATTTACAAAATACTTTCTTCCCCGGTCTGCATTATTGTACTATAAAATACAAAAAGCTTTGATTGATTTTGTGACCAAGCTATAATTGCTAGAACAGACTGATACACTAAATTAGGCCACAAATACGAGTAAAATTTGCTTTACTAAATTCAATTACTACCTTGCTACGCATGTGACAGTTGGATGAGATGCTTTTTTGACCACACAATAACTACTGTACTCTTCTTACTCCATATAGTAATGGAACAGTTTTTAAGTCATGACTGTAATACTGACAACCATAAGGCTTTTTGCAGGACTAACTCCAGGAGCAGCTTTTGAAGTCGTTTGGATAAGGACAGTTGCTGGGACAGATTCAGCACTATGGAAATAAAGCTGCATCGTTCTGTGCAGAGTGTTTACCACCGCATTATGCACTTGAGAAAAAGATGTGCTGTACAAATTTTTTAGCATCTTCAGCAATAACTTTTTTTAAAGGCTTTTTCCAGTTTACATTTCAACTACTGTATGAGTTACAAAACAATATTTATGTACCTCTGTTACTGTGCGATTTCAACTTTACAGCAAAAAACCGTTGTTGCCATTCTAAGAAAATAACTTTGTTGCTTTTGCACTGCCACTTTTGACAGCAAGCAACTATACTACAACTGTTTCACTGAGTCAATTTTTTTATTTCAACATATTACTTCCCATGTCATTCGAAGACCACCTGTCAGCAGCTCATTTGCATGTTAACTAAATATTTTTGCACGAAATTCACTTCGTGTATATATATATGGTTTTGCTGTCTTTATATGTGTCCTTCCAATTCGCAGCCTTCAAATATTAAGCTTTAAAATATATAACTATGTCCACGTACGAAAATCATTGGTTTAATGCATGGTAAAAACCAACGACTTTGTCAAATGCGTTTGTCCGACACGGCAACCATGAAATATACAAAACTAAGTTTCCTACTATGCTCGACTTTTTGATTGCTTATTTTAGTCAAATAGAACTACTTCTTTCCAACCATCCCTTCGTCTGCTATCATCAATATATGAAATATGCATGCATGAGTCATTATATTTCGATGTCATAGCTATGGAAAATTTTGTAATTATATTTTACAATTCCATGTGCGAAGCACGGGTTCACACTAGTATATCATATATAGTATAATTTGCATGCACATGACCACCATGGATATAATTTTCTTTATGAGAGACTGATCATTCTTGCTACAGATAAGAATAAGCCGACATACAAGGAATGTTGTGGAAAATTATGCTTTAGGAGTAGAGAAAGGATTGGGATCAGGAGCTACTACGCCTGATGTCCAAGCCATGTTCAATGCTATGATAGCTAGCATGATGAGGAATGCTCCTAGAGTGGTGATAGGTGGAGGTGCTCCTATACGAGCGCCTAAAGCTGATTTTTCCAAGTTGAAAAAAGATTATTCTACTCTTAGAGGGATGTCATTCCATAGGACGGAGCAAGATTGGTTGGATAGTTGTAAGCGCATCTTTGATGATATGAAGGTGGAAGATGGAGGTGCTCCTATGCGAGCTCCTAAAGCTGATTTTTCCAAGTTGAAAAAAGATTATTCTACTCTTGGAGGGATGTCATTCCATAGGACGGAGTTAGCCATAGAAGTGCAAGATTGGTTGGATAGTTGTGAGCACATCTTTGGTGATATGGAGGTGGAAGATGCTATAAAAAGAAAATTGGCTTCAATATAGCTTCAGAACTGGGCTGTGAACTGGTGGAATGCTGTCACTATTGCTACTCCGGAAGACCGGTTTTCTTTGAATCGGTTTAAGATGAGCTTTAAGTAGAAGTTTATTCCGACTTATCAGAAGTCGATTCTGTTTAGAAAATTTGCTAATCTCAAGCAGGGAGAAGTTATAGTCTCTGAATATGTGGCATAATTTGATGATTTGTCTAAGTAAGGATGTCGTTCATTGACACTCCATTAAGGAAAAATAAGAAGTTCGTCATTGGATTAGACGACTATCTTGAATAAAAGCTAGCATACCATACTAAGGAGCCTTTTGAGAAGTGGGTAGAGAAGGCATTTCGCCATGAAAGTTTAAACCCTAAAGCTAAGACTGTTTGTGACGCCCCACCTCTATACCCACGCTAGCCAAGAACACTCCGGAGAAGTGCTGTCAACTAGCACGGAGAATAAGGCTGTTGAGGAGCGACCATCCATGTAATAGCTTATCACACGGTGGCTGTAAATAATCTTCGGAAACAAACATAGAAATAATCATATCACAAATCAGTCACAGATATCCATATCACAAAGGCGGAAGAAGATATGAATATATAACTAACACATGAAAGTGTACATCAGAGTAGTGGTCAATAAGATCCACGATAATACAAAAGAATAGCAACACGTGCTATACAAAAGAATACAACTATGAGTCTATATCTCAAGTGTATACAGCAAAAACTGCTAATCTAAACAGTTAGCCAAAAGTCAGAGTGATGAATCCCTGGGAAGAAGTCAAGCAGAAGCACCTGTAACATCTCGGTCTGATCCGAGTATTATTTAAGAAAATAATAAACGGATCAGTCTAGCTATAAATATCAGATGACATGATATAACATAAAAGATATGGCATAAACATAAACATCCATAACGACATACCGCTATAAGTATGTAAATAATGATCAACAGAAGATCAATCAATAAGAGATAATCAATATCACAAGAATCTTCTCAAAGATTCGAAGGGGGCATCATACCCTAAACTTGTACTCATAACAAGTCAATGACACAAATTCCAGAAATCAACACGAGAAATCCAGAAATCATAAAAAGGGAAAGAGGCCTATCACATGACGGTCCGAAGACCATGGGGAGCTACCCCACATGTGTGAGTGGAATCACACAGAATGAGGTCAAGACTAACCAAAAAGCAGAAAGGTATGTGTGAATGGAATCACACAAGTGGTGTCTAGTCTAACCTTGCAATGAAAGAGACATCGCGCAATTGCTAGTCTAATTCATAAAGCGATCATCAAGATCAACGAGAAGTGTCAATTACACTAAGCTAGTAAATATAGAAGTTTAGCTTCATGTCCCATAACCACTTGCTTAACTTAAATATTTACGAACAAACTGTAAATCTTCACTAATAAAATTGTCACAAGGGGTTCAATCGAACAAGTCCAAGAATTAACCGACGAAGTGAACGCAAGCGTTTCATACCACTTGTTTTACTAAGTCGTTTAATTAGATTTCTCATCCGAGTGAGGTAAAGGCTTGTATATACTAATAGATTGGAAAACGGTTTAAGAAAATATTTACTACTAGTATTGAAACCTTCATATTTTAAAGTGACAAATCACAGAAGCGATTGTAGAAACAATCAATCACAAAGATCACATTCGAAGATGTGATAAAAATCCAAGGAAATCAGCTCAGGAAGTTCGGTTGAATGTTCTTCAGATAAGATCGCCTACGCAGAGTTATACGGGGTTCGACCTGCCCGGTCAGGTCGCGGGGGTCCAGGGGGCAGCGCCCCCGGCGGGGTGCGGGGCAGCGCCCCGTCACGGTACGACCTAAGTGAAGACAAGCGGCTTACGACCTAAAGCAAAATGAGGTCTAACGACCTAAAGAGTTCGCGGTCTAAGGGATACGACCTAAGTGGCGCGACCTAGTGGATGACAGGTCATACGACCTAAGGGTAAGGTCGGAGGCGACCTACGACTTAGTGGGGTCGAACGACTTAAGGACAGCCGACTTAACAAACAGGTCATACGACCTAAGGGTAAGGTCGGAGGCGACCTACGACTTAGTGGGGTCGAACGACTTAAGGACAGCCGACTTAACAAACAGGTCATACGACCTAAGGGTAAGGTCGGAGGCGACCTACGACTTAGTGGGGTCGAACGACTTAAGGACAGCCGACTTAACAATTCGCGACTTAGAGAGGCTTAGGTCGGATACGACTTACGAGATAACACACGAACGATTTACTGGAGCTTAGGTCGGAGACGACTTACGAGATAACACACGAACGACTTAACTCTTAACTCGCAGCCGACTTAGCACTCTAACTCGTGAACGACTCAACACAGGCGAACAGAAATACAAAGGCGGTGACTTTTCAACGCGCGCGACTTACGACTTAGGCTTAACTCGTGGACGACTTAGCGATGGCCAGAAACGACTTAAGGCCAGAACGACCTAACTCCGAGGCAGTGCGACCTAACTGCAGTTTTTTGTCAAAAACGCTAAAAATTGGAGTTTTTCGCCAATCCAATCCAAACCAAATGCAAATGCACATGCTAAAGTGATGGGGAATCATTCCCAACAGTCCAATATAGTTATAGGCTAGAATTGTGAGATAAAAATCTCACCTTTGCACTAAAATTTATGAAGATGAAGCTTGAAAGCAAGGAGAAGCAATCCAAAGCTTGAATCCAATATCTTCTACTTGAATTTGGAGTTGAATGATGGAGTTGCAATTGAATTTGAGCTTGGAGTTTTAATTTCCCATTCTCTTCACCATTAATGCTAAAGCTTGAGTTAGTTAGGAAATTTATGAAGAGTGAGGAGAAGAGGGTTGGAACTTGGGCTTAATAGGCTAAACTAACCCAAAGTCCAAAGCGGGAAAAGTTAGTGAAATTTCACTAACTCCAAACCTATCGATGTTTATACTTAAAAAGTTGTAAACGACATTTCGAACTCAATGGAAGTGGTCTCGAGTCCTAATTTGACCGTTTGCAAAAAGTAGTTTTTCGGACCAAAATCCGATTAACGATTTAATATTTAAATAAAAATATTTAAATGTAAACTCGATAAATATGCGGGTTGTTACACTGTTGTTGCTATTTTTACTGAGAAGGAGGAGCCAAAGCTGTAGCAAGGTGCCCAAGGCAAGAAAAAATGTAACCGAAAGGAAAATTGGTCCCAAGGAAATGGTGGTAAGAAGTGTAAACGGGAACCTACTTGCTTTGGACGTAACGAAAAGGGTCATTTGATTAAAGATTGCAAAGCGAGTGAGAAGAGGAAATGTTACAACTAGGACAAGCATGGGTATTTGAAAAAGAATTGTTCAGAATCGGTAAAGAATAAGCAGGTAGTGAGAGCGTATGCCTTAGAAACAGTCCAGACTTCATCGAGTGCTCCTTCGACGAAGGAGAAGGGGAAGGGAGTCGTCATCCAACGTATGCTTTTTATTGGTGATGTTTCTGTTGGAGTTTTGTTTGATACAGGTACTTCTCATTCGTTCATCTATGGTGAGCTAATAGATAGATTGGGATTGGAACCTGAGATAGTAGACCGATTCCTAATCATGACGAACCCCGTTGGAGACACTACTTGTCTTTGCATGGTTTGTCGTGACTAGTTTTATCGAGTCACGGATATTTATTGGTTTGTGATTGTTTTGTTTTGAACTTTGTTGGATCCGGGATTATTTTAGGTATGGACTGGATTAGAAAGTAGCGGTCCACTGTTGTAAAAATCCTTCTAGGTCTCTACCTACGCGCAAGGCTAGGCTTACCGCTTGGCCATTTTCCTAGGCCCACCTAGACAAGGTTTATTACCTCATGTAAGAATCAATACATGTTTTTAGGCATTGGTTGGACATTACTTAAGGTTCAATGCCCAAATATAAGCATCAATATGCTATTTTTTGATGATCTTGCCGTGGCTAGTCCTAAGCACATTCAAAATCCTATAATTTCAATTTACATCAATCAAGAATAGAAAAAACATTAAACTTTTATCCAAAATACATGAATTATCAAAAATTCCTAGCTTCGATTAATCCTCGATTAATCCCTGCCTTGGCGATTAATTCCTAGTTCGTACTAACCAATTAGCATCCGCCTATCGATTTTTACAAACTTGATGCGACCATAGTGAATCGTAAGAAGCTATTGCAGATAATCAGAGATGTGGATGGACGAACGGTAGTGATTAGCTGGCTACCAAAGGATGGGGTGATAGTTAGCTTTATATATTCGTTTGGGGATTCATAGGAGGGATTTTAATCGGTACCTATCGCCAGAGAGTATGTGGACGTCTCCGAGGAAGTGACTAGATTGCCACCGCATAGAGAGATCAAATTTGATAGATTTGGTGAAGTAAGCCAAACCAATAGTTATGCCTTTGAGGCGTATGGCACCTAGTGAGCATGAGAAATTGAAGGTGCAAGTGAACGACCTATCGATGAAAGGATTCATTCAAGGAGCATATTTGAGTGAGGCTCACCTGTAGTATTCGCAATGAAGACGGATGACCCTTTGAGGTTGTGTGTGGAATATCATAAGCTGAATAAGGTGATAAAGAAAAACAAATATCCACTCCCGCGTATCGATGATTTGTTTGATCGACTACACGGTGCGAAGGTGTTCTCCCAAAAGGATTTTGCGATAGTATTTCACAGTTGAGAGTAACAAAGGAGAGTGTGCCTATTATAGCATTTTGAACGCCGTTGGGTTTCTATGAATGATTGGTGATGCTATTTGGATTGACCAACGCTCTGATATACTTCACAGATCTCATGAATTGGGTTTTCAGAGACCAATTGAATAAGTTTGTGCTTGTGTTCATGGATGGTGTTCTGATCTACTCTAGAACTAAAGAGGAGCACAAGACACGCTTGAGGGTTGTGCTAGAGATATTGAGGAAGCACAAGTTGGGAGCGAAGTTCTCTAAGTGTCACTTCTAGAGAAAAGAAGTGAGATTCTTAGGTCATGTCATTTTGGGACAAGGTATAGCAGTGGATCGTGCGAAGGTGGCAGCAGCCCAAAATTGGAATTAGCCAAAGAATGCTACGAATGTGAGAAGTTTTCTAGGATAATCGAGATATTATAAATGTTTCATAAAGGACTTCTCAAAGGTAGCAGCAATGTTAATCAGTTTTACGAAAAAGAATTAGACCTTTGTATGGGATGGAAAGTGTGAGCATGCGCTTGTGATTTTGAATGAGAGGTTGACGAGTGCACTGGTATGGATCATTTGAAGTGTAAATAAAGAGTTAGCAATATACACTAATGCATGTGGTACTAGATTGGATGCGATGTTAATGCAGAAGAGAAAGGTTGTCGCTTATGCAAGTCAATAGCTATAGCCGCACGAAAGGAATTACCCAACTCGTGATTTGAAATTGGCGGCAATTGTTTTTTCTTTGAAGCTATGGAGGCAGTATTTGTTGGGAGAAAGGTTTGAGCTATTTACGAACCACAAATCTTTGAAGTACCTTCTCTCCTAGAAGGATCTCAACCTTCGACGGCAACAGTTGTTGGAATTCTTGGCTTCTTATGATTTCAGTATTTCCTATACTCTAGGAAAAGGGAATGCAGTCGTCGATGCATTGAGTAGAAGACATGCAAGGTTGGGAGCAATGTTCTTGTAATGGAAGCAGATAGAGTACATTGTTGGCTTTGATTTTAGGTCTCAGTACGAGCTAGAACCTGAAGTGTTGGCAAGATTATCGATTAGACCTACTTTGATTGAAAGGATCGGGTACTAGTCAGAAGCGAGATGCTAGGATAGAGGAAGGAGTAAATATGAAAATATGAAGCAATACAAACTCGACCGAGAAGATTGCTTCTTAAAGATGGAAGGTTGTTTGTTTTCGATGTTGATGGATTGCGAGATGAAGTGCTGAGAGTGTCATCATTTCAGATTGACTATTCATCCCGATGGTAAAAGATGTACCAAGATATGAACGAATTCACTACTGGGAAGGTATAAAGAGGGATGTTGGGCATTCATCTCCAAGTGTATGAACTGTCAATTGGTAAAGGCAAAACCAGAATAAACCTAGTGGATTGTTGCAACCATTAGAGATTTCTGAATGAAAATGGGAGCAAGTATTAACGAATTTTATTGATTGATTATTGAGGACTTGATCGGGATGCGATGACATTTGAGTCATAGTTGATCAGTTGACCAAGAGTGCAAGGTTTATACATGTTAAGTCAAGTAGATGGCATCCAAGCTGGTATAGTTATATGTAAAATGAATGGTACGATCCCATAGTGTATCAAAAAGCATAGTGAGCGATCGAGACCTGTTGTTCACTAGTGTGTTTTGGAAGAATTTATAAGAGGCATTAGGGACAGAGCTACATCTTAATATAGCTTTTCACCCACAGATAGATGGGCATACCGAAAGAGTAAATCATATATTGAAAGATTTCCTACGAGCATGCATTATACACTTTGGTGGATCATGGGATGATCATTTGTATTTGGTGGAGTTTGCATACAACAACAATTATCAGTCAAGTATTGGTATGGCTCCGAATGAAGCATTGTATGGCTGACCATGCAACACTTCTTCATGTTGGTGGAAAGTGGACAAGAAACTGATACTTGGGCCAGATATGATTAGAGAGACTTCGGAGAAGATTAAGGTCATTTGACAACGAATGAAAACTTCTCAAGATCGACATAAAAGTTACACAGATAAGAGATAGGAGATTTAGAGTTTTCTGTCAAGGATATGGTGTTTGTAGGTTTCTCCTCTAAAGAATGTAGTTCGATTCGATAGAAAAGGGAAGTTGACATCGCGATTCATAGGTCTTTTCCCGATAGTTGAGAGACTGGAGAAGCTAGGATATAGAGTCGACTTACCTCAGAAGATAGTGGGCATGCACTACATTTTTCATGTCTCTTATCAACAAAAATTTGTGCATGACTCGAGTGTGATGATCATGTCGGATCAACTATGTTGACGTAGAACCAGAAGTTTATATACCTCGTAGGCTGCTTCGTATTGTTGGGTATAATACGAAACAGCTTAGAAGAAAGACGGTGATGCTAGTGAATGTACAATAAAGCGGAAGTGATGACGATTGTACATGAAAAACAGAGGAGAGCGTAAGGACTACGTGTCTGGAGCTCTTCAAATGGTAAGATCCACTATTTATCGTATCTACTTTCACCATTGTAAGTTGTATTTGATAAGTTAGTATTCGATATGCTAAGACAGGTTCACTATATTATTGGTTGCATGACTGTTTGTCTAAGATATTTGATGGTTATTTACGATTGGTAGACATGCGAGATGACCATGATTGTTTATACTTTTGCTTGTTTGGGGATTTCGGAGACGAAATTCCTAAAGCGGGGGAGAATATAAGGACCCATATTTTACGTATCGTAGGATCGTAAAATATTTTTATTTTATTTTTATGAGGCTGCATAATTCTATTATTTTGGAATGTGACTCTTAGGGACATTTTACACATCTATGATTTTTTTCCATATTTCTATATGACCAGTTTGATCCTGAAAATATTGTTTGGCTATAAATTTGATAAGAGCCGCATCAGGATCTCGAACTAGTTCTACTGCTTCAGGATGATGGTTTTCCATTCCATAAACTGGTCATAATAGAAACAGACTTATGGTTAGAAAGTTATGTCTATTTTAAGTTTTAAAACTGCAAACTAGGATTATTATGTAATTAATTCAGCTCATAAGTCTAATTAAAGAGCACTATAAACAAAGGGCTGAAGCGTCAAACTACGACTTTTTCCTCTCATTCTGAATCCAGTATAAACACTATTAGTCCTAAATCCATCCTATTTCATTTTAATTCATCCAAATTATTCTTTAAATCAAACTAGCTTGTGTATTAGAGATTAAATCCTCAATTAAGATTGAGATCATCGATTTGCTTGGTTTGAAGTGCTTTTCTTTGCTCTTTGGATCAAATCTACACACAAATTAGTTTGGTAATTGGTGAGTGGTTTATGCCTTCTTACCACGCTATACATGTTTATATGGTAAAATTATAGGATTTGACATGTTTTAAATTGATTGTGGCCATAAAAACTTTTTTCTAACTTTAACGACATATTAAACCATGCATATGATGTAGATTTATTAGAAATCATCTTGATTTTTGTTCATATATTCATGCATATTTAGATTTATGTTAGAAATTGCCTTGTTTATCTTATTTTGATGGATTGCAAGTTTGATTGGATGAAATTGTTTGTTATTCTACGTTTGAATGACATGGTTTGATGCTAGTGTTGTGTGTTGTGTGTTGTGTGTTGTGTGTTGTGCATGCATAGAAAGATAGGTCATAGAATTGAGCAAATCGAAAGCTAAGTTGGTCAGAATTGGATGAAACTTTTTAGATGTGCTCTAGAGTATGGTGAGAAGACGCATGATGAGTCACAACTCAAATAGGACTGAGTACATAAATCGACACCGGGTTATGCCTATAACTCGGTACCGAGTTATGGTGAAGGAGGCTATGACTCGGTGGTCGACATGGATGGATAGAGCTTTGCTAGATGAGGTATCCCATAGCAAGATGCAAGGTATTTGGCTAAGGATAGGATGTTATACCAAGTTATCTCTCGAACTTAGAAGTAGAGCTTTGGATTGGGGGCCAAGTTATCAAAGGTGGATGAATTGAGGTCCAAGGCACACGAAGGGGAGTACTAGAGACATGAAAGAGGAATTCACCGTTAGTTGGCTAAGTGTGTAACTCGACACCGATTTATACCTATAACCCGATACGGAGTTATCATGGTGAATGATATGGAGGTGGAACTTTCAGGTTAGGAAGAAGACACTCTGTAGATCATGCTGGATGTGTTGGCTCATTCATCTTAGGTTGGATAACGATATAACAGATGAAAAGCTATGGTATTGGGATGTCGTCTCATGTTGGGAGTAGGTTTTGAAGATGGTGGCTCGGAGGGAGCAATATGATTAGGGAATTTGAAAAGATTCCTCGTGAATAACTGAAACAGGATTGAGCAAGAAGGGTTGGTATCCAAATGGAGCAAAAGTGGCTTGGGTATATGTGCTAAGGAATCGTTGATGCTCGGAGAATTTTCAGTTATACTCAAAGCAAAGGTACTGTAAGTGGGTACGCCCATGTGTCAATTGAGGTATCTGTATACCTTGTACATGTAGCTTTGGGTCTAGTGTCCAGCTTTGAGCTGCGAGACACGTAATCAATTTTAGGCTGCCAGATACGAGAGTACAATGGAGAACGAAGATTTCCATTACTCCCTGGCTTGGGGGTCATACGAGTTATCATTTATTCAGAGCACAAAAAATGATAGTTAGGATTGTTGATGGATGCTTTGGACACTTTGGTTGTTTTCTTTAGTAGGCTATCACTCATAAGTATAAGGGGAAGTAGGCATTGGAGATAGGAATACCCCAGAGACAGATATCCTTTATTTGGTTTGTGGAATACCTTTATGATATTGTAAAGTAGCATATTATAGTGTTACATGCTAACTCTTTGGTTGCAGGGACAGGTTGGGTATGGTTCGTGTACTCTTCTTCCTTACCATACTTACATGTATAGTATTTTGAGACTCATTTATCGCTCACACCAGACTTTTGTCTGATCTAAAGTTTTACCTTTGTTTCTTATTGTCTTGTGTACTCTTAAATGAGTAAGATTAAATAACAGGCCTAGGTAACGCGGTAGCTGTTCGGATAACGAGCTGGATAGAGCTATCTCGTACTATATACATATATGGAGTCTATGCTTATTGCGCTATACAGCACTAGGGAGTCTTAGTAGTGACTACTTACAATTTGTATTTCAGATAGTTGTTGAGTTTGTTTTCCTTTGTATAAACTCTACTATTGATGTATAACTTTGTGGATATTATACTTTGATTATTATGATTTGTTCACATTGGTGTTATTCTCTCTTCTACTATATATGTTATATTATATTTTGTTCATGCACTATGAGATATACGACAGGTTATATGCTATATTGATTACTGTGATGGTCGTCTTATGTCAGCTACAGGTACAACAGCAGGGCGCTTTTTATACACTATTGGCACTGGTGGTATAAGACGGCCCTCGCAGGGGGCCAGTCACTTGGTGATTGACCGCAACAGGGTATCGGTGAGCCCAAAATTTGGCTCGCCACTGACTGCTAAGGTCGCTTTGGTGATTCTGGCAGGTACTGGGTTATCCGGCATTTATAATGTCGGATATGTATGCGGCCAAGGTTACTTGCTTTTCACATGGATTGCAATCCTAGACATACAAAGTTATACGACATTATAAATGTCGGATAAATTGATTCGTTATTGGGGTTGGATAAGTGTTGGTCACTATAAGTAATATTTGTTTAATTTACTTACCAAGCATTCCCAACAAGGGATCAGTAAGCCCAAAAATGGGATCACGGCTACCTGTTAAGGTCGTTTTGACGACCTTGGTAGTTACTAAGTTATCCGACACTATAACTGCCGGATAAATTTTTGGTCGGATTTAATTGATAATGACTAAACGTGCAATTCTAATCACTCATATTTATCTAGTATTATAAATATCGGATAAACTAGTGCATTATTGTTAGGATGAGTCGGTGTGGGTCAGTTGAATAAATTATAAATTTATTCCGTCATCCACCTTTGCTACTGGGGATGCTTTACTGTTTTTCATGCAGGATGTATTTATTCTTTTCCAGAACATGAAGTAAATGCTATACTATCAACTGAGACAAACTTCAAATATCAAGTTGAAAGCAAGGCCCATATTTCTCGATGTTGGCCTGTATTTGTCTTAACACTACATAAATTTCAGGATTATTTATCTCTTCGCTATAAGCAATTTTTTGAAGTGTTTTTTCGTATCAGGGTTAATAATAATTAATCAATTGAGGAATGTACAATTTTAATGGTATTCAATCGAATAATCCCGTTATTACAAGGTTAAAGCGCTATGCTTATACCCGGTTTGATAAAATGTGGTATTCAGATTGTTCTTTTTCGTTTTGATCGATAGTTAAAAAGATATTTGATTAAATCGATGTTGATGTATTGGAGCATAATGTAACATAGTAACAACTTAGTCTTGTATGATGTGTACGTAAGCTTAGTAATTGGCACAGTTACATATAGGTATTTGTCCAACATCCTTATAAAGTTGTTGTTTCTTTTAAAGATGCGATTTTCTTCATTTTTAATAATTATTTAAACATTTTTTTCGCAGACATACAACTTTCGTGTCGAATCATTAGACAGTAAAATTGAAATAGTTCTAATGTAACAAGCTAAATAGCGGTAAAATATCAAAATGGTTAAAGCAATGACATCTAAACACGACAATCGAACATTGAGACACACACAAGCTAGCAAACCACATTCTAAAGAAGTGCACACATGTTAACCATTGTCCATCCATCCAAATGTATGCATATGCATACAGAGTCACAGATAAACCGACCATTATGCAATCATAACTGATAGGTGATGATATCCTCATCAAAGGATTCCAAATATGCTACTTCATATTGAACCCGTGCACTTGCTCTAGAATGGGACTGATTGTGTGCATAGCCAGCATGAAAGCATGTGGGACTGATTCATTTTCAACAGGCACGTAAATTTCAATGGGTTTCAGGGTAGAAATATTGGTTCTGATCCTCACTTGAGAAGTTGTTTTGCTCACCACAAGTTGTTTGTTGGATCCCATTCTTGAATATAAAGAATCCGACCTATAGGATCATAGTCACAACAAATCGTTTAAACTCAAAACACAGAATTTTTAGTGCTATTTCTACTTTATCGTCTAATTTCCAAATAATATCTATTTTAGTAGTAATTTTCTTTTCTTTTCTTGAGCATACCGATGCTCTGCATGAGTTGGAGTACTACTCTTTGTAGCACTTCCAGAATAGATGGAGTTGCTAAAAAAACATAGGGATCAACAAAAAACATTCATGGTGGTTCACAATATATAATGCAGTTTTCTCTAACCATGGTTCATCAGTGTAGCCTCGTTGAATTGGCTATACAAAATTAACTTTAAAAAAAAAAGTTGAAAGCAGGTAGCAGACATAAAATGTAGGAAAGTGGAAGAAAGATTTAGAACCTGATGGTCTTTAGGCGGAGTTGAAGAGCAATTCACTACAAGAATTATTGTTTATAGCAACGGACGGGGGCAATGGCTTCCAACGGCCATTGACCAACGGCTTCCAACGGCTAGCAACGGCAAGCTTTTTCTCGGAATTTTTTAATAATAAAGAACACTTGCCATTGGAAGCCGTTGGAAATATGTCATTGGCGGCCGTTGCAAGCCGTTGGAAAACCGAGAGTAACCTATAGCTCGATCTTCTTCTTCCCCATTCCATCTTCACTCGAAATTTATTCCAAAAACCTCAATTCCCCCCCTCCCCCTCCCCAAAAACATTTCCAACCTCATTTTATCCCCTTTTACACGTTCTAGCATCCCCATCTTCGTTTGCAAGCTTCACAACCTTCAAAATCAGGTATTATTTGCTAAAACCTAACTTTGTTAAATTTTTTATTTTAGGCTAAATTGGTAATTTTAATGTATGTATTGTGCTATTGTTCGTGTAGTGTAGTGTATTGGACCTTAATTACTGTTATTAAACTAATTATTGCATGTTTAACTATGAATTGTTAAATTAGATTTATTATTAAATTAGTTTCAAACTTAATAATTGTCACTAACCTAAGCATGAACCTCACTTGTTATTATATTGGTGATTGAATTGCGTAAAAACGTACGTAGAAATTAAGTGATTATATTGACATATAAATTGTTCACTTTCACATGTTATGTTTTTTCTGTTTTTACACAGCGGTGGGTTTTCGTTGGAGCCTTCCAACATAGTACTCACGATCTCGCGACGGGCGTATATGGCTCGTATGACCTCGTGTTGGCCGAGGTGGACTGCGATACCAGAGGGGGTGCGGGAGGCTATCTGGCAGGACTTTTTGGTATATGTGGTATAGCAATTATTGCATTATGTAGTCATGTACATTATGTCAATTCATGTTTGCACTATTTATAGCAACTGTATAACTCATATTTTTTCAAACGTGTAGGGGGAAGTGGACTTGGCCGATTCTGGTGTTTCAGTTGTCCGTCGCCATTGGAGCAGCAAAATTGTAAAAAACTATCACGAAACGATTAACAACATCAAAACATCGAGAAAGAGGCCTCATTGGATGAGTGAAGCTGTTTTTGATGAGTTCGCCACCTGGTGGAGCAACGAGGATTTTGTGGTAAATCTCTATCATATATTTAATTTAAATTGTTTGAGGCAAATAATATATAAATAATTAAAACTGTCAAAACAATTTTTGTTTTCAATTTAAATTTGCAGAGGCAGTCCGAGAGGAATTCTGCAAACAGGAGCAGGAACCCCGTTACACATCGCGGTGGTTCCAAGTCTTTCCAGCATCACCGGGAAGATTTGGTATAATTATTAAATAAGACAAATAGTTAATTATTTTAAGTTTTAATTTGTTAAATCATAAATAATGTATATTTATATGTGCATATTTCAGGAGAGACAACGCGGGGGGCTGTTAGTTATTGGGATGTGTTTACCCATACACATGCATTGACTCAGGTCGATGATTCCGGCGCAGTTTCTTACTCCTGGGACCACGATGACAAAGCACGTGCTGCCTATGTAAGTATAACATAAGTAACTAAAACTTACAAGTTAATTGAAATAACGTAATTAACTAAATTCAATTATATTTTGCATGACAACAAAAGTTTCAGGAAGCGCGGACAGCCTTACTTGAGAGTACGGAACGAGCTCACTTGACCCCCGATGAGGAAGACGCCATTTTTGAGTCCGTCATGGATCCAATGACCCGCGGCAGACGCTACGGATATGGAAGCCAATCGGTTAGTTAATTTGCAATTATTTTAATACTAATTTTTTAGTGCAATTGATAATTTAAATTTGTTTATAGGTTCAGATAGCCCAGAAAGAATATCAAAGGGCTCAAGATAAAGAAGAGATTGCGCAGCTATGAGCCGAGCTTGCTGAGATGCGGGAACGCAATTTGCTGCATGAAGCGAGGAAGGAGGAGTTGAACCGGCGTATGGCGGAGTTCATCGCACAGTATGGACAGCCCCCTTCATCTGGTGGTTCTGGTGCTGAGTGATTTAGGTATGTTTTGTTATTGGCATGTATATTTTGGAGTTGGTGAGAATTTGATACATTTTGATGTGATGGTTTGTGTATATTTGGATTTCATACATTCTGATGGTTTGGTTGTGGATGTTGGTTTGAATTTGTTGATGTTGGTTTGGATTTTTTAATGATGGTTATGTTGTGTTCTGTTTGGTTGTTGGTTTATGTTGAAATATATGTAAGATTTGGTTATATATATGTTTGGATATAGTTGTTATATGTATATGCTCGAAATGGAGTTGTTTTGATATAATTGTGGTTATGTGTGGCTGGAAGCAAGCACCGCTGCTTTTATATAAAAAAAAATACTCAGATTTGCAACGGCTTCCAACGGCTACCAACGGCTAATTGGCCATTTAACTCCAACGGCTTCCAACGGCCTCTAACGGCATATTCCAACGATTTCCAACGGCATGTTGGTCAACAGACTTTGCCACGTTGGCAATTTTGTCGTTGGAAGCCGTTGGTATATCCACGTTGATACCGTTGGAGGCCGTTGGAAACTATTGAAGTGTATACCAACAGCAATTCCAACGGCCTCCAACGGCTTTCCAACGGCCAATCGCCGTTGGAAATAGTCGTTTCTCTTGTAGTGATTACATCTCTATATACACAAGAGAGATGAACTAAAAGCTTTGTGGGATAAGAAATCTTATGGTCAAACCTTTTGTATTCTGTTCCGATAAAACATTTAATACCTTGCCTTTCCGTATACACAGATTTTCTTTAGAGATCTTTCGTGATAGGAACACTCGTACCGAAATAAGTTAATGCACATGAAGGCCTAGTAAGTACTAGCAAAATAAATTACGACATGTTTACGAAGTAACATTCATATTCAACGAACAAATAATTCGCATTTTTGGATTGAATTATATTTAGGGCCTTGTGTTGTGAGAGCAAATGGAAGTGGAAGCTGAAAGTAAATATATGAATAAGGGTTCGTTGTTCTTGGAATCGACGGGGAAAACAACAGGGTTTGAAAATGGGGTAAGTTTGCGAAAAGAGAATGCTTTTATTTTTCAAAAGGGCAACGCAAAAGGTGTAAAGTTATTATTTTTTTATTTTTTTATGTTATTATTTTATTTGTATTAATTATTTTTAAACACAGAATACATAATACATGTGCAGAAATAAAAATTCATAGTTCATAATTCACAATGCAAATGCAGAAATAAAAGCACCGAATAAAAATTCAGAAAATAAAATACAGATAAAACAAACTAGCTTCTCCTTCTCAACAGCATAACAAGATAAATAACAGTCTTCCTAAGCTGCTCGAGGTTGTCCAGCAGGGCATGCAAAGGATTGAAACATCTGCTATCATACTCAGTCAAACAAATCGCGACCTCTCATTCTTCATAATCGTCATCATCTTGCTTCGCTTTCATACCCCTTGCACGTGTCAGATCATGCGAAGAACTGCCAACAGACCTAAAAGGAACACCAGTGGGTCGTTACTGTCTAGACGCTCTACGACTGAAGATCTCCGAAGCATCATTCCTAAGATAGTCATCATAAAACTGTACGTCGAACTGTAACTGAATAGGTGGATTTTGTGGAATTATGAACTGGCATTTGTTAGTTCGTATGCAGCCATCAAAAATCATGTCCAACTATCTAAAATGAGCAGACGAGGCATGTTTGTATTTTTGGTACCTTACTGCAGCTGTATCCCACCACTCGTCAGATTCACCAATCGTGATCTGTTCTTCGTTCCAATAGCCACCTGGAATCTGTAGCAGCTTGTTCCATGAGCTCCACTTACGTTTTAGATTATCGAACTTGTTATTCATTGCCCAGCGTTATAATTCAGATCAGTTCTTTCGTTGAATAGGACTGTGATATCTTCGTACCACCGTGCAATACTGTGGGAACGTTATCAATATTGTCGAAACAAACATCAATGAACACGTTTGTCATGTCGGCATTTCAATCGACGATGGTTCTGATAGAAGCAACAGCAGAGTGGCTGGACATTCCAAAAAAGCAATTCAAAAAATAATTCCAAAAAAAATCTAAAAAAATATATATGCTAGATAATAATATGAAAATTGCAAATATAAAAAATTTACATGAAAAAATCGACGACGAAGCTTGTAGAAATTGTTGAATTTTCAAATTGTTTAGTTTTTTTGGTGGTTTAATTGAGAAATGGTTTGATATATATAGAAAATGAAGGGAAATAAGGCATTTGGACACGAACAGTTCGCGTCAGATAGCGTCCTAAGTATGCAGGTTTAACCTAAGTATGCATAGCGAAAGATGCGAAGGGTGCCGAAAGTTTTCAACATTGTATCAGAGTTGATGGTTTGAGGGGACTGATATGATGCCGGTTTTACCCAAGTATGCTCCAGTATGTGGCATGAGTTTGGGATTATCATTGAGGTGGAGCCATATGCTAGAATGAGACATTGCTCCAACCGTTGAAAATATGACTGCTTGTAAAAAAGTTTAGCCAAAATGCTAAGAGGTGGTAGCGACCTAATCTAATTTACTGAAGCTGTTAGCGACCTTATCTAAGTGCTTGAGGACTCTGTATAACTTCAAGTTGAATTAAGAAATGCTCATCAAGATGGAGATCTATTAGGTATGGCTCACATTGTATTAGAGTGAGTGCGTAGATTGGATTATGATTAATCCTGCATCGTAAGATAGTTTAAAAAAATGAGCATATATATATGATGGTAGCATGTAACAATAAGGAACTTTTTTTTGTTATAAGAAAGTATTTCCAGGACTATGTATGTGCTCGTTTCGAAAGACAATGAAAGGGATGTTCGATCGAGACGTTGGCACATCATAAGCTTCATTAGGTGGCGCGATTGCTGAACAATAAAGCGCGCGTTTATGGGGATGCATTGGTATAACGACCCAGAATTTCCGTCATTTGAAATTCAGATGTTTAATTGATTTTAAATATCAACAAGTAAATTTGTGAGTCGAAAATTTTATTTTTCGAATATTTTGATTTAATTGGATAATTAAATCGGCAATTGCGTAAAAATTTAGAAATTGGGTTTAATGTGATTAAAAATGATTTATAAAGTTATATTAAATCATATTGGAGTTAGAACAATGTTTGTGAACTTATAAAATCGATTTAAAGGTTAAATTGTGAAAATTGAATATTTTAATATTTAATCGACTAGTGAAAATAGTCATTTTTCAAACAATCTTGGATTTCGACGAAACCAGTTTCATCGGATCCATAATGTTATATTATTGTAAGGTTTCAAATTTCGTGTCAATCGGATTTACCATTTGTCCGAAGCAAGCAAAAACGCATAGAAATTTGCTTAACCGATTTAATTTAAAATTTATCGTTTATTGCTGTAACTCGCACAGATGATCGAATTAGCTTCCGAAACCTATTTCATTATGCCCGGAACGCGGGGTAAACCCTAGAAACGCCGGTCACCCTGCGAGATTTGAAGTTCGAAAAATTGAAGATGAATAGTGTTCGTCGGTTTTCTATAAAAGCGCCTCCATTATTTCCATTTGCAAAAAAAATCAAACCCTAGCCCATTTTCTTTCTTCAGCCACCACTAACTGGAATACACGGCCAGAAATTCACCATCTTCTCCCTCAAATTCCGATCAATCTAGCGACAATTACGAAAAACATTCAACTACAACTTCGTAGAGGATCACGAGAGCTTCCAATTCATACGGAGGTGATCGTCTGGAACGCAACGATGAAGGAGAAAATGGGGCGCGTTCGTTCGACCTTGGCTAGCATCTTTCTCGGTCGAGAGGCAGCCGAGCTTCACCTCGTTCACGGTGTTGATAAGCGTGGTGTTGGGCGTTCAAGTGGAGGTTGTTGATCAACTTCTCGTTAAGTGTGGTGGTCGCAATATTTAACCCTAGTTCGGCGTGTTATGGGTTCTTTACGCGAACGTTAACTGGAGGAGGAAGAAGCATGAAGCAGCGGTCGTGATTTCCTCTCCTAGAACGAACGGCGGAGATGTAAAAGTAGGGTTTTAAATTAAAACAAAAATAGTAAATTAATTATAATTTAAATTGTATAAACTTTGAAACCTTATATCTTTTTGATACGAGGTCGAAAATTTCTGAAACGAATTGCGTTGGCTTCGTTTTGACGAGCACTACGCTATGGAACTGGAATGGAGTCGTTTGGAGCTAGTTTGAATTTCAGGTAAAATTAAACGCGTGTTTAATTTTATTCGAAATAAAACGCTACAACTGTTATCGGAAACTCAAGGTGAGAACTTCTCACTCAATCGAATTGTTTCGATTTAAATTTTAAATAGTTAGATTTAAAATTGCTTGATTGTGTGATTGGATGATAATTATTATCTGTTGTATTGGAATAGACCATATACGCCGTATATTAAGCGGAGGTTATTTATTAAAAACATATACCGCGATAATTCCAACTTGTATGGAATTGGTATTATATATGTATTTGGAGTTGATTTCCCGCATTATATAGTGGATGAGACCCTATTGCACCGCATAATAGCGGATAGTATTTTATAAATCCCATACACCGCGATATTTCGTCTTGAAGCGAAATTGGTATTGTGCGAACATCTTTGGATGCAGGGATACAGGTTGGAGGGATCCAACTGGAATCCTCAAACATTTGAATTGGTTTCAATGTTGTGTTTTGATCTATTTATAATCTACGTGATTTTCTTTGTGATTGAAATCGCTAAAGGCTAAATTTTAGCCGAATATATTTTTGGTATCGTTAGATGCCGAAATTAAATGAAATTGGATTTTTGAAAATTTAAGTTAAGGATTCATAATAAAATTTAATTTTGAAATTGATTCATTTTAAATAAATAAACGACAAAATTTTTGTGTTATAAAAATTATGATTTTGTGAAATATAACCGAAATGTGATTTTTAGTTGATTAATTTATAAAATAGTTTAAATTGGGATTTTTGAATTATTATAAATGATTTATATAAAAGATTTATAAAATTGATATTTATAAACTAAAATATTGGAATTATAAAACGAGTTTTTATAAGTGTTAAAATGAAGTATAAATGGATTTCATAAGTGGATGAAATCGATAGATTTATAAATTGGGAAGTTATAAAATGAATAGGCTTTGTAAAACAAAAGATTTATAAGTAATTAACTTATAAATTGGATTTTGACGTGTAAATGGAATATGGATAGAATTTGTTAATAAAGTGATTTTTATAAGTGAAGTTGTCATAAATTATAAATGGAATATATAAACGTCGTTTTATAAATCCGAAATCGACTTATTTTAGTAAGTTTAATTATTATAGCTTATTAAAGGAGATATATCCACGATTTTGGACAGTGGATAATCCTTATATGTAGAAATTGAATTTAGTTAATGAAGTATATTCACGATTTCGGACGGTGAATAATATGTTAAAGAATAATTTGGGAAAGTGATATTTCAAATAGAATTTAAAACGATTCAAAAATGTTTTTAAAATGTATTAAGTATCGAAACCATAGATTTCAACATTCATTGTTGAAATAGACATTTTCGAGAAATAGAAGGAAATGGTGGACTATAACACTGTTGTTATAGTAAATGATTTCCGAAAGGAAATGTTTTATATAGTATTGGGATTTATACATCTATTTTAAGTTCGAATCCCTATACTAGTGGTTTTGGGTTGTCGTAACGATGTTTTACGCAACATTCGTTTTGACTCAAGTAAATGTGTTTAAGAGAATGTTTTCCTTAAAGAATAAATTATATACTTAATTGTGATTTAAGTATATTGAATATTTTCCAAGTGTTGAAAATAAATAGATTTGTGAATTACTTATTATTAAATAAGTATGGAAATGTTTTTCCAATATGTAGTGAATGTTTTGAGATTTTATCTTTTAAAGATAAATTGAAAATGAATATTAAAAATCGATTTGGAAATCGTATATTCATAGATATTTTGAAAAGGTAAATTCACTATGGAATTTATAAAAGAAAGGGAAATTTGTTTAAAAATAAACCTTGATTTATTTTTAAAGTGTGGGAATAAATTTACGAATTTGGAACGTAAATTCAATAAATCGGTAAGGATTTATTTGATTGGATTAAATGAACCATTTTGAAATGAAAGTTGTAAAGGTGAAAAATAATTTGAAATTTGTTTTCAAATGGTTGAAGTGTGGAAATTATATCTTGTAAAGATATTTTTGAAAATAAATAATTTGGGAAATTATTTGAAATCGGGTGATGTTGTGAATATTGATTGATAGTTAAATAACCGACTATCTATATTAACCCTTGAATGACTATTTGTTGTGAATTGGTTGAAACTGAATGCTACACTTATTTTTAAATTATTGCGCTCGTTAATCGGATTACCCATTCCGAATAGTGATATGACGTAATGGATAGCAAGACCGGTGGTGAAGACCGGGTATTTGTGAAAACGATAGGATGACCTATCGATTGTCTCTGCACCGTTAGCTACGGTATGGAGATTTCCTTTGTGATGGGAAATTCGATCGGGATTGTGAATACCCGGATTGCAAGGGCTTCTTTTGAAGTGCCTTCGGTTCTGTTCGAGCCCGGAACAGACTTGTATGGTTACGTGTCTGACATTACATTTTGAGATATAATGCAGATTTCTTTCAAATACATCTCTGTTGGTGGCGGAGAATTTATTCTCTTAGCTTAACACCCTTCTCTGAGACGTACGAGCCCAGAGGTTATGTAGTTGAAGGTTACCAGCGATATATTCCCAATTTGGTAATGTGGCATGCTGAGGGTTGCTGTGTGATGATTATTTATTGATCATTTGCTGATCAAAGCGTGGCTTTGTGAAAAAGCGTAGCTTTGTGGACGAGACTTCGTCAGACCTCACACCCCGGAAAATGGTCGAAACAGGAATATGCGGTAAGGTTATGAGGGTCGTGCCCTTTAGGGTATGTCATTCCCTTCTGAAAAAGGGTGGTGTCAGGTATGGAGCCCTGATGCTTAACCTATGTGGTTGCTCCAATCTCATTTTTCTGTGTGGTTGTTGCTTGGTGATCGAGGGCCCTCGGATAAAGGTCCCAAAGGACCGGGGGGTGGCATATTCGTGTAGTAGTTACCTAGTTACGAAGGTAACCCAGCCTTGTGTTGGCAGAGAGCTGGTTAAGTTCTCGGGACGTCCCGCCAGAGGCGATCTCATGTGGCAGTAGGAAGTTCCTTAGCCCGACCATTTGTTGAAAAATCCTAAGAAACAATACGAGCCTTGTACGGTATTAGTTGTATAACCTGCCTCCTCAGGAGGTAGCTATAGCAGACATAATATAATGGTACATATGCTGGCTAAGATTTATATTCTATTTTCGAAATGTTTTCATCACTATGCACTAATAATAATATCAAAAATGATTTGTTTTGCGTAGTAAGCATCTTTAACTATCATAAGGAGAAATCTCCTTCAATTCTGCATTTGCATTGTGTGTGTGCTGGGAGGCCTTATGGTAGTTTCATCTTCCAAAAGCATTGCGGACATTTTTCCACTTCTCTTGTTGTTGTTATTTTAAAAAATAAATAACTGTTTTGAGTTCTAACACCAGTCCCATGACTGACCTGGAGTTTATTGTTCTCTTCCTAAACTATGGGTGCCCATAATTTTCCACACGGGCAGCCTATAATCAGGTTATCAGGTCATTCTGGATTCAGAAGTGCTATGGAGCTCAAGTGGCGAGCTGGGTGGAGAGACGTATTACTTGTATATGATATTATCTTTCCGCTGTAAATTCACTTGTAAGGACATGTTTATATAAGTGTCCATTGTTTTGTTGTGTTGTATATTTTTGTTGTACACTCTGATGATGTAATGTAATAACTGAGATAGTTCTTTGTTTTAAAGATTATTCATTTATCTATTATATGTTGTTCCGTTGCGATTGTGAGATTTCGTTATTGTTTCTGTTCTGTTTTCTTACTTCTTCTACCTTTTTCTTCTTCTTAAACCCTCATGGTTCGATTTTCCGGCATTCGATTGCTCGGCAATTGATACAGTGGACGTATTGATGTCGATTTTCGAAAGTCGAAGAATCGGGTCATGACATTGGAGTGCCGAAACATTGCATGGTATCACAGCCGATAGTTCGAGGGATCATTAGATGATTCGAGAGTGACCGAAGTAAGAATTCCTTGAGGCTTGGAGATATGCAAGCGGCTTGACACCACTGCTAGATATATAGCCTACACCACTGCATTGAGAACCGATGCTCCAATATGACTTGAGCGGAAAGTACTCGGCTTAAGGTGGGGATTTGGTGCATAAGAAGTGAGAAAAAACAGCTTGATCCCACTGCAAAACTTTTTTAATATGCTCCAAATGAAGGTTAAAGGAAATGCGCGTCAAAGTGGAGAATTGTTAATTATGACTCGCATTTGAAAGTGCATGGATTGAACGATAAGTCTCGCATCATAAAAATATGGTGCACAACGTGGTGTATATATATGAGACTGGTGGCACGTAACATTGGGAATTCATTTTGTTAAATGTTGCTAAGACCATGTATGTGTCTGTTTCAAAAGACGATGAAAGAGAAGTTCAATCGGGACGCTTGCACATCGGAAGCTTCATTAGATGGCTTTATTACATGATAACGAAGCGTGCGTTTGTGAAGTTGCATTCGAGTGATGAAATAAAACATTGTATCAAAGCTGATGATTTGAGGGGACCAATATGGTGCAACATTGACCTAAGTATGCTCCAGCATGTGGATTGAGCTCGAGATTTTCATTAAGATGGAGTTATATGTTAGAACGTGAGCTGCTCCAACCGTGAAAAAGATGACTATTTATAAAAAAAACAGCTTGGTCAAATTGCTAAGTGGTGGTAGCGACCTAATCTGAACTGCTGAGGGTTGTTAGCGACCTAATCTAAGTGTCTGAGGACTCCGTTTAATTTCAAGTTCAATTGAGAAATGCTCGTCAAGGTGAAGATATGTTAGGTGTAGCCCGCATTGTATTAGAGTGAGTGTATAGATTGAATTATGATTAGTCTCACATTGTAAAAATTTTAAAAGAGACGAGCTCTTATGTGAGATTTGTAGCATGTAACAATAAGGGATTCCTTTTGTTACAACAAATGTTGCCATGAAAATATATGTGCTTTAAGAGGGATGTAAGGATATCCAATCATGACATTGGTACCAAAAGAGCTTCGTTCAATGTTCTTCCGTGTAAGATTTTGAGATTATTTTTATTAGTTTGAATTGAATATTGAAGAGAATGGAATTTTGATTGTTGTATTTGATAAAAAAATTCACAACAATTGGGCTATACTGAACATTGTATTTATAATATACAATGTTGGATCTTGAAGCAATATTGGGTACTATACCGGAACTCTATACTTTAAGATACATTATATGTTACAGCCGCTTATCTCTACTACTAATAATGAAAATTCATTGAACTAATCTACTCGGTGTCTCTTTGAAATTCCAAAAATACCCTTGCTCATGTGCGAAGCTCGGGCCCATATTAGTTCTCATAATACGATGTACATTCTGCTCCATGAACCTATTTGTATTACTCGCTTGCTTTGGGCACCGCGGTCGACGATTGTCCGTCGATATTAAAAAATCAGAACTGTCAAAATATTACTCAACTCATTTACCCTACTTTTAAATGGGTTGGGTCAACCCATTTATGAATTTTATTAAATGGGTTATGGGTTGGGTTGACCCAATTTTAAAAGTGTTATAAGTGGGTAACTCATTTACCCATTTATTAAAAACATTAAATTTTTATATAAATTTGAAAAATAAGAATTTTGAATATACATGTAATTTTTCATAAAGACTGACAGTTGTACTTAGAAAATAACAGGTCACTACATCCTTATATTTGGACTTCACCTAGTGTAGAAGCCGTTATTTTTTTTAATCAGACTACAATAACTTATTCATACTAACTCGGAACAAGGCGAGACTTCGATCGATTAACTCCCACCTAAATTACATACAGTATGAAACACTTGGATACTTTATATTATGGACGCATATTGTAGTTCTCCAAGAGGACTGACAGTTATACTTAGAAAATAACAGGCTATTACATCCTCATATTTGAATTTCGCCTAGTGCATAAGCTGTTTTTTTGGTTCGGACTGTAATAACTTTTTCATATTGACTCGTAATCAGGTGAGACTTCGATCGATTAACTCCCACCTAAATTACAGACAGTATGTGGTACTCGGATACTTAATCGTGTGAACGCATACTGTAGTTCTCCAAGAGGACTGACAATTGTACTTAGAATATTAGATGCTACTACATCCTCATATATGAACTCCGTCTAGTGCAGAAGCCACTATTTTTTTGTTCAGACTGCAATAACTTCTTCATATTGACTCGGAATCAGGCCAGACTTCGACCGATTAAATCTTACCTAAATTACGGACAGTATTTGACACTCGGATACTTCATCGTGTGAACCCACATTGTAGTTCTCCAAGGGGACTGACGGTTGTATTTAAAAAATTAGAGGCTGCTACATCCCCATATATGAACTCCGCTTAGTGGTGAAGCCGCTATTTTTTTGTTCGGACTGCAATAACTTCTTCATATTGACTCGAAATAAGGTTAGACTTCGATCGATTAACTCCCACCTAAATTACGGACAGTATGTGACATTCAGATACTTCATCGTGTGAACGCACACTGTAGTTGTCCAAATGGACTGACAATTGTACTTAGAAAATAACAGACTACCGCATCCTCATATTTGAACTCTGCTTAATGCAGAAGCCGCTATTTTTGTTATTCAGACTGCAATAACTTCGTCATTTGACTCGGAATCAGACGAGATTTCAACCGATTAACTTCTACCTAAATTACAGATAATATGTAACACTCGGGTACTTCATCTTGTGAACGCACACTGTAGTTCTCCAAGGGGACCAACAGTTGTACTTAGAAAATAACAGGCTATCACATCCCCATATTTGAATTTTGATAAAAATTAAAATTTTAAATTTTTATCGAAATTCAAAACATAAAAATTAGAATTAGAATTATTTTATATATTTTTTTTATTAATTAAATCAATTTTAAATTTTTAAATGGGTTAAATGGGTAACCTGCTTATTAAACGGATTTGGTCATAAATGGGTTGGGTTATAAGTGGATAAAAAAGAATGGATCATAAATGAATTTGGTCAAACTCGATCCAACTCATTTTGATCCAACCTAACCCATTTGACAGGCCTATAAAAAATGATATGTTCGACAGTTAATCGTGCTTCCAGCACAAATCGTTGTACCCATTGCATTCATATTTTGATTCAACAAATCATTGAAGGAACTAAACCACAAAAATTAACTACTATCGGTACCAAAATCTAGAATTTACTAGTCTAATAATCCAAATGTTTCTTAAATAGCTAGATGATAAGCATGGTCCTCATTGCCACGTGCTTGTTCTAGTAATGTGCAGTAATAACTGCATCTTTTCCGTTCCATCTATATATGTTTGACGGTTCAACGGATGTCCGAAAGCAACATAGTTTTGGAAGCAACAAGGATCATAAGTCGAACATTGCTGGAAAGAATACGTTCATTTTGTATTAAGCATTGAACCTTAAAACGTCTACGCACCATCAACAGTCTTCAATAACTGATAGACAAACTTGTAACATGCATAAACTGAATTTACAAAGTGTAAAAAAGTATGATTACACTGAGTTCAAAGATAACTACATTAATATACAAGGAAACAGAACGTTATCATAACCACCATAAATAAATAAATAATCTACGAACCTTGGTATTTTTACAATTTTTGTGTATTTCGGAGATATAAAAACACATCATAATGGAGGGAACAAGCTAATAAAAATGAATTTTGATTTGATAAAACTTTACAAAACATGGACGTAGATGTAGAATGCATATTGGTAATACTTGAGTAAGCCATATAGCAATGAAAAGGAAGAAGAACAATTCACTAATAATAAATTGGTTTTAAAGCATTCAAATCACTAAAGCAATCCATGAACAGTGTCAATGGCGACTTCAAAAGCAAGCTTAGCATTCTTATGTGCCTGTTCGAGTGATGACCGTGCATCTCGTAGCCTATCTTCTATGTTCCATCTGTATATGTTTACAACAGCTGGTAAGTTCACAAGATGTCCAAAAGCAGCATTGTTTTGGGAGCAAGCAGTAAACATTCTTTCATGCTGAGACTTCACTGATATGGCCACATTGATCAATCTTTCAACATTGTACAACATGCTTAAAATCTTCTGCTTATAATCCTCGTTATGAGCACAAGATTCCTCAAAACAATTGATTAAATGTCTAATAACATTACCCCATAATTCATACTCTGAATATGGACAAAGTGGGCAGTCATAATACTGGGGTGTCCAGAACATAGTCAACATTTAATGAAAATTTGGTGCCAACCCCAAAATTATTTATTTGTGTACAGCTTGTCTGCTGGTAGTGTGGGTCGATCAATGCAAATAGATGATGTATATATTAACTTGTTTCCATGAAAATAATGTTGAATGCATGCAAAAGCCATTGCTATTCACCAGAGGTTCATGAAATTTTTCATCTCATTCATGTGCTTTTAGTATTCACTCTGTCTGCATACATCTACACATTGCTGAACTCATATTACAAAATACATACAAGCCCAAACACAGTGTATAAAACCCTCACTGCTTATATAAAATTTAGCCATCCACCGTAGTTAAGTACTTAACGGTGTAGATTATCATAAGGCTCCTTTCGTTGATAGTGGAAAGAGACCTCTGCCTTTTATACCGTGAATCTAGTCCCTTTAATAATATTTCATATATTAAATCTAATCCCTTAAAGTATCAAATAATAAAATCTCAATACAAATATATTACCACAAAAAGTTAATAACCTAACTCCAACTCTTTCAAACCAAAAACAAGGAAGACGATTACAACAAACCATATTGCATGCAATGCTTAAAATGCAAGGTGCAGGGACGCCACTAAAGTTGCACAAACGAACATTATTTTAAGCATCTAATCCAATAATTTACGGTAGCTATTTAAATAATCCTTTTTTTTAACCAATAGTTAAACGTTCCAACTTTGATCCATGAAATTACGAATTTGAATCCTACATAGCACGTGGTTTGAACCATTGCATACATGTTGTCTTTTATAACTAAAATTAGCACTACGACTATGTCCTGCCATTCAAGTAATCAATTTAGAAGAGAGAGAACAAACGTGTTCTTGTTTATAATATAAAGAGAGTTAATATTAAAAGTAAATAAATTTTCTTCCAGCAACATGTATTATAAATAAACTAGAAAAAAACAACCACAATTACACTAATAGACAAGAATGGGAACATCAGATAGTTCATAATAATATTATTTATTTGTGTAAAACATCACTTCTATGAGGAAAAGAAAGTGACCTGAATTGTCCAAAATCAAGGTAAAACTGAAGCGAATAAAATTATACAAAAACATGATTTTGTACATTTAATTATCCAATATGAGTCATACCATTTACTTTTATACATGGCATTTCAGTTACCAAATGCAAAACGTTTCAAAAAAAACAAAAAAAATCAAACAGTCTGGCATTTTAGAAGTACAATGTACAAAAGAACCAGCTAAAACTTTAAAAAATTAATAAAACATTGAACATACAAATATTAATATTATTTATTTTGAAAAAAAAAGTTCACAATGCAAGGCTTTGGTGGGTTGCATTACCAGCTTCTTCTTCCTTTTTTTTTTTCAACTTTTCAATTTGTCATCCATAAAATTAGCCAAAGATCAAACACGCATTTATAACAATGATGTTTCAAATAGAAATTGTAGAAATATGTTTTTTATTTGAAACATCTCATTCATGCATTTTATCAAACAACGTTTATGCACTATCCATATCATTTGATAGTTTATATTATTTATGTGTAAAACATGTCACTTATAAAAAAAAAAAAAAAAGCGACCTTCATTATCTAAAATCAAGGTACATGAAAGAAAAATAAAATGGTACAAAAACATGATTTTGAACACTTAATTATCCAATGAGTCGTACCATTTACTTTTATACATGGCATTTCAATTACCAGATACAAAACATTTCAACAAAAGTAAATATATAAAATTCAAGTAGTTTGGCATTCTAAAAGTACAATGTATAAAAGAAGAAACCAAAACTTTAAAAATTTAATAAAATATTGAACATACAAACATTAATATCATTTATCTATAATAATAAAAAATTAATAATGCAAGGCTTCGGTAGGTTGCACGGTACATAATGCAAGGTACCGAAATCTGCACATCACTTGCATTTCAAATAACGTTAGTCAGCTTCTTCTTTTATTTTTCTCAATTTGTCGTACATAGAATTAACCAAAGATCAAAACATGCATATATAACAATGATATTTGAAATAGAAATTATACAAATATGTTTTTTTTTACTTGAAACGTCTCATTCATGCATTTATCAAACAATGCTTATGCATATCTGCATCCCTACATTTTCAAGTAAAGCATCTTCTCAAATCATTTTTAAAAAAAGAAAAAAGGTAATCATTCATCCCCTTCTTACAATACTTAGCTCAGAAAATGACCAAAAAATAAGTGAGAAACTCGTAAACTCAACATAAAAAAATTCTCTTGCTCTTCAAAAAATCAAAATGATCGGAAAAAAAACAGAACAGATTCGATATTACAGTTAAATTATTACACATTCTTAAGAAATACAGCATCCAAAAATATTTAGTGACCAGTGAATCATTTGCATGAGGTATTCTCCAGCGAAATATTCTTGTGCTGATCAAGTTTGCACGGCATTGGAGGAGGTGGAATACAATTCAACACTTGAGCCTATGTATAGCTCAAGACTGCCCATTATACATGTAGCTTAATATTTATAGATTGATAGGTATAATTTATGACAAAAACCCATGATAATAACAATAACGATGATGACAAAGGGGATTTTACAGTATAAAGTTATAAAAGCAACATGAGAGATAACAGTTGTATAAGAACTCCAGCAAGCTCCACGGGAAAATATAGGGACGTACCAAAAGGTAACTTTAAAGGACCCACAAAAATACTATCTAAGCTTCAATATATTAAGACTGATGATATCAGGAAAAAAAATGATTTTCTTTAGACGACCAAGCGTTTTATTTGGCTAGGTGAAATTTGGAAGTAACTAATAGTTAATGAGTATAAGAACAAAAACACAAACAAACATCTATTACATTAGTCTTAAAGATGAAATTGTTTTTAAAAAAACAAAGAAATATAGAACAAGTGAGTTGAGCATACCATATGCAGTGTAAAGATGGCAGGATACTGCATCTAGTTTAAGCACCCCCAATGGCTCAGCATTGTATATAAGGAAACCATGACCATTACCACAAGTTCAACTCGGAAAGTAATAATATTTACCAACTATTTTCCCTCATTTACACCTAATGTGTTGACTCTAAACTTAGTGTTCCGCACATAAACACATTATGCCTTGCATCCTTTGGCAGATAATATTCATAAAAATATCAAAACTGTGCCTAGAGATTAAAAGTTAATGGTGAAAAGGCTGGATTGCCATTGGACAGTATAGCAGCTTCAAACCATTTTTTTCACTTTTTCATCTATTATCATAGTATCAACAGTAGAATTCGATAATTTTGAGGCCTTCTTTAAGGCCTTCTTCCTTCTTTCTCGAATCATGCGGATATGTTCAACGAGTATGGTATTGAATTGAGTTGTGGATCTACCAGATGATACCAAGTTGACATTATTCTTCTTTAAAGATTGTAAGAGGTGCTTCTGAACCTTCTGAGAATGTGCTGGGCATAGGGAGGGCATTGTAGCTCTCAAAATTGGTTTTTGACATAAGCCAACTTGCCCACTGTAAACATAACATAAGTTAATATACGTTGAAAAAAAATGTAGAAAGACTAAATAAGGAAAACACAGGTAAGCCAAAAAGAAAAAAGAAAAAAAAAAGCTAGGATTGAAGTCAAGTGCCACACTGTGTATTACAGAGCTGAACTCACCATGAAGCAAGAAAAACAAGAAACTGTGAACGTGACGATAAACAAAAGTAGACCAATGATATCGATTTGATAGTATAACCTCCTAAATCATGCAAGAACACAAGTAAAACAGTGAAAAATCTAGTAATCGACTAACAACTGAAGAGTATGGAACAAGGATACCAAGCCCAAGGGTATATGACATGGACAGGGAATTATGCCCATTTGGCAACAGCTTACTTTAAACCTCCTAAAAACCAGTTTTAAATAGTAAATTCTAGGTAGTTTTGAATAGCAATTTTCAGGTAAAAGTGTTTGGATGTAATTTTACTTTTGAGTTAAAATAAGTTAAATTTGGTGTTTGGCTACTATGAGTAATAAAGTAACGAATGTATAATAGATTACATAATTGGACGATGGTGAATTTAAAATAATAGCATTTTCTTTGTAAATTAGTTGCAAACATAAGGTTATTTTAGCTATTTGCTTGGTCAAAATTACTTATGAAATTCATTCATACGTCATAAGCAACAAAGAGTTGTTTCTCCCATTTCTACTTCTAAGCTACTTTCATGATTTTAAATCTCCTATATCTCGCCCGAGATCTCATTTTCACACTTATACGAGATGAGACATCAAATCTCCTCCATATCTCCCTCGACACTCATCTCGTCCGAGATATTCAAATCTCACCCGATATATGGATCAAAATCTCAATCCGATATCTCACCCGAAATTATACATTTTTCTTATTTTCCATAATAATTTTTATTTTCATATTGATTCAAAAGAAACCACTCGATCCAATTATAATTTACCAACTTTTGAACATATTCTTTACTTTTTATCTTAATGAGTCATAGCGAAAGGTTTCACTTCTTTATTACGTTCAAATAAAAGGATATTATTCAATCATTACCAAATCAATTCTTATCAAGCTACTACTCTTCTAAAAATATTTCTTTTTCCATGTAAATCAAGTATGTTACCATTTTTATTTCTACTACGAAAGTTATAATCATTATATAAATTTTTGACACATCAATTTTAAACACATAAGTACATCCGAGATATTCCCGAGATGCATTATAAGACCCGAGATGTCAATCCGAAATGTACACCCGATACGTACTCATCTCGTCCGAGATCTCTCCCGATACGAGATAACTTGTGTAAAAATTCCAAGACGAAACGTGACCGAAATCCGATATTTAAAACCTTGGCTATTTTTGAAAGCTCCTTATTAGGAGTTCTCAAACACTACAATTCAAATAAGTATATAAAGAGTTGCCCAACATGAATAAATATAAGTAGCTTGTAAGTAGGTTTAAGACCAAGGAGTTGATACACTATTTTGGTTATGGTATGCTTTGTAGGTTGAGTAAGACCGACATTCATATTACCTAGATTAAATATAATAAATTAACACATAACCAATAAAATACACTTACCCAGAGTCTAACCAACAAAATATCATATAACTTTCAAGTTCCAATATGGCAACTCCAACAAATAGAAGTACTAAACCATACAACAAAACTGTAAACTCAAAACAAACTATTATAATTTAAGCAAAAAAAGTTTAAACATGAGAAAATAGTATAGTTCATGGGCAATCAAAGTCCCATATTTTGGATTGTAAAATTTGGGATGCAGGACATTATGGTGAGAGATATCCCAATAGCAACGGTGTGAAAACAAATCCAAAGATTTTGATTCCAAACCATTAACATTGATATACATTGAGTTCCTTGCTAACAATAATACAAACATTCATTGTATGAATTGGAAATCACATCCACCTACAATCCTTCAAGAGACATGTCAATCTGCGACATATTTTACCAAAATGTTATGTACACCTGAAATTCAACAATTTTGTATTCCAACTTTGTCCCCAAACGCCATAAAATCATTTGCGCCAGAAGTATGTAAAATAAGGCTGATTCTATAATTCTATTATGCCCCATTAATTTCCTTACACCTCCCGCTAACTTAAATAAAAATATCAAACCCCAGTTTTTACTCTTAACACCCCGGTCTATTCCAGTTTTACCCGATACTTCTACCTTATTTCTTCAATCCTTTTTTTTTTACTGCAAAAGGATATCAAAGTCGTTGTTCTAGCACTGAAGGGAAGCAAATGACTTATTCCTGTTTCACTGAATTAGTTTATAATGCTCACATCTAATGAAGCTTTTGCTTCATGATAAAATCTTCAAATCTCAGATTTGTGAAACCCGAATCAATTTTTCTTATTTCAGCAAGATGTGATGTTTAAACCATGCGCATTAACACTTGCTTCAAAACATTCTCTTCTTCAATTTCCACATCTTTTTCATCCATTTTTTTTCATGCTTCAAATCTTTCTTTTAGATATATAAAAGTAATTGGAAAATGAAACTAGGTAGTTCTGACCTTATTTATTTTTTATTTTTAATGGGGTGGGTAAGGAGATTAGTGGGGGTGTACAGTTTGTCATAAAACAATCCAGATTCGAAATTTCTAGTTGATTCAGCGTTACATCAAAGCAGGCAGCATAAAATTAAATCTTCAACCAATCGTTCAAACTATTTGCTATCAACTTTAAATATGACAACCAAAAAGAAATACAAAAACAAAAAAGACGATGAAAATTTGCATCACCTCTTGTAGATACAGCCTTTATAAAGTGTCTGGTTGACATCGCATAAAATATGAAGAGCACAAAACCTTGTGAATGGCATTGCATTTGCCTTGCAATTGTTAAACCCACATTTAGTCCGAACCCTAGAAATCTCCCCATTAGATGTTCCAACAATATTTTCCTCGTTTTCTTCTGCGATAGGACTTACTCCATAATTCCAGATGTAATCGCGATGTTTCGCCCTAATTTCTTCCGCAAGAGCCCAATAATGATCTTTATAAAGTTTGTATAGAGCTTTTGAATGGCGAGCGCGGCGGAGCAGGAATTGTTCTCTGGTTAGGAATGGTGGGATCTCGTAATTTTTATGTTGTAAATTGGGGTTTTGGGAAGAAGAAGGAATTGAAGAAGCCATTGAAATATTGAATTTAGAACTGATTTATTACTCTGTAATCCTTTTTTTTTTATCTCGAACATCGAAAAAAGTGACGACAAATTATTAACTTACGATATTTGTCCAGCTGGTATGGGGCCATATGTTAATGGGGAGGGCAAGGGTTTAAAGCGAGAATTATGGACTCGTTTATTTTTTAAACTTTATTAAACTTTAGTAGACCCGTGTTTTCTGGATCTTGAAATACAAACTATGTCACTGGAATTATTTAGCCCAGTCACCACTACCGGATCTTTTACATAGATATTTATAATATTGAAAAGGCGATATTTACTGGATTTCGATTTCATTTTCACCACTAAATCACAAATTTTACTATCTTTCTCCTAAGGTCCATATATGAGATGTTTTGTCGAATTTCCTTTTGTAATATTTACGGAGGAAGCAAATATTTGCTTGGAAGGGAACCAGAATTCTCTAGACAAACATTTGTCCGGGGGGGGGGGGGGGGGGGGGATATTTGCCCCTCCAAAAAAATCGTCAAAGCATAATACACAGATCTTAATAAAAAGATTAATGTTGGAAACGAAATTGAAATTCGATAAATCTTCACTTAATTGTCTTTGCGAAAGAGCGTTAAATAAGGTAAATAATTTCAGGGATGCACTTTGTATTTCAAAGTATGAAGGGATGTGGGTCTAATTTGATTTAATGAGAGGGATGTGAGCCAAATGTTCCTTTAAAGTACATTCATAGGCTGTTTTTCTTGTCCGTTTGAGTATTGTATATTAAAAAATTTTAAAAATATGAACTTTTCTTATCATTGAACATTAGTGTGTAAATCAAACATTGCACATGGTAATGTTGTTCAATAATAATGTTTATATTTTAATTATTGCTAAAAAATATTTTGTTATGCAATAAATGATACATTTATCTATTATATTAATCATAAATTATAATGACATTCAATAATCGAATATAAGATTGAAAGTTCAATCGTTGCTTAGCACATATTTCTACTATTAATAATAAAGAAAATTCAATAGCTAGAAATAAAATTTTCACGGTATCGTTTTGAAATTTCAAAAATTCCCTACTTTCATCGGCGGAATTTCACCATCAGCTTACAACATTTATCACCATTTCCTTGCCAATCATCCATCAATGAAATTTCACTATCAATTTACATTAAATAAAAATGTAGTGACCGCCAGAGCTTTTGCATTTATAACACATATACGTCCATAAATATATTTTTATTAAATAAAAAGTAAATATTTCCAGCTATTAGATGCAGGCACTTGCGATTTACACTTGTCTCTATAAAATTAATGTCCTAACTCAACAAAAAATATAATCTAAAATTGTTAATAATGTATATATAAATAATTTATGTTTTTTCTTTATGACGTAAATAATTTATGTTATGTGATATATATTTATATATATGAGTGAATAAGTAACTTTATCATTTTATTAATATGATTGTCGTATATATATTGAATTGCCATCTTTTTTAAAGGATTTATATGTTGATTAATGAACATTAAATAATTGAATATATTTAAATAATCTGAATCAATGATCAGCATAACTAACTAAATATAAGGAGTTGAATGTAATTTTTTTTAGAGAAAATCGAGAAGAGGTTTGTACGTATGTGTAATTGAGAAGAGCATCGGTCATATGGTTAGCTTGTCCATATATGAACTTTTATTCATTATTTAATTAGTTTCATAACCATTTTATCCTTGCAATTAACCGTAGATTTCATATTATTGTAGGAGGATCATGCCTACAACTTTGATAATTGCAAAATAATGTTTTATAGTATTTATTTGAGTTATGAATTAGGTATGGTTTGATAATATATTGAAAGTGAAAATATGTACATAATCTAATCCCGTGTAATCTGTACGTTTACATTGTAATGTTGTAAAATGCAAATTTATCTTTTAAAGATTGTTCAAAAGGAAATTATGTTATGTAACGTACGATTATTTTTTGAGATAAATGAATTAGAAATTAAAAAGGTATTTATTATTTATGTACATATTTATGTTATGTTATTAAAATATCTTTATATATACATATATATATATAAAGAAGAAATAATTTTATCATTTTCTACCATGCAAATGAATATTGTATATACTGAAATTCTCGTGATTTATGATTTATTAAATGGATTAATTAATATTAGTTAATGATATTTATTTAATTTATTTGCGATTACGCAATTAGTTAAATATATGGACTTGAATGTAAAATACTAAAAGATAATTGAAAAGGGTTTCTATGTAATTGTAAAAAAAAATTAAATTTAGGTATTTGAAGCTAATAGAATTTTATGATGCAATGTATACTAAATTCATTTATTAAATGAATTACAAAATAAATTTATTATAGTCAATAACATACATAATTTATATATTTTCATCCAAATGATTTTTTTAACCAATTTGTTGATGCGCATGTATATACATAGTAAAACTTTCATGTAATGCCCCTGAATTTTAATTAACATTATTCGGGATACTTAATTGCACAAATTAAATAGAATAATGTGAATAATTAGAAAGATGAGATTAATAAATCTAACGGATGTGTCTTAATGAATGAACTAAAATAAGACAACTAAATTAAGGAGGAATTTCCTAAGAGATAAAACTTGAAAATGAAGCTACATTTCTTAGCATAAATCTTTTCCTCCACTTTAATAAATTTTCACTCTCTCATCCATAACTCCTCACCAACTTTCGGTTGGCCATTAAAAGCTCTAGAAAGAGCATAAATTGAAGAAAAAGCTAAGGAATTAAAGTTAGGAAATTATCTGATTCTCCAATCAACTAATCAAGGTGAGTAATCATGTTTATCATCTCATTTTCTATGTTTGGAGTGGTTATGGGTTATATCTGATTCATGTTTGTGATCTTTGTTAGGATATAACCATTTAAACCTTTGTTTGGATAAAACTTAGGTGTTTTAGAATGTTAATGGGCTAATTAACACGTTTTATTCGGTTTTGGTTAAATTCTGAGTTGTTTTGATCTTCATATGCTTTGAAATTTTAATATGTTGAAGTATGTGATTTATAAGATTTTTTGTTATTTTTGGGGGTTTTCCTTAGTGGTTAACTAAGGTAATTAATATAATTAAGCCTAAGGGCTAAACTTCAATATTGCTTCCGCTTTGGTCGAAGCCTGAAGGAAAATTACTTTCAAAATTGATTTGGGGAAGAATTATAGTGCTTTAAGAAAAAGGTTGACTTTGGTATACATTTTACTATTCGAAAGCATAGGTGGAAGCCCCTTGATCAATCAGAATTAGACAATCAAGATAAAACATCACTTTAGTAGGCACGGATGTTTCCTCCGACTCCAAAAGCTACTTACATCCCTTCGTCTAAGTCGACGGGTAGGCATGGTGATAAGGGAAAAGGGGCGAAGGGTTGGGGAGCTACTTCCTTTACTTCCAAATGGAAATAAAACTTGCTTTCAACTGAGACGAAGGGGGATCCTTCGATTCTATAAATTTTTAGAAAAAGGCTAAGTTTTATATACTATGGAAGGGCCACGATGGGGATCTTCAAAAGCCAAAACCTTCAAAAGTTAATGTTTTAAATGCTTTCCAGAAAGATTTTTATACCATTCGACAAATTCGAAGGGAAAAGGGAAAGAAAATACCAACCTTTCCATTTTTTTAAAGTAAAAGTTTCAATACCTTTCGATAAAGTCGAAGGGTAAATCTTCTGACAAGGTCAAAGGGTAAACCTTCCGACAAGGTTGGAAGTATACTTTCGAAGGGTTAGTTCCAACACCAACACTTCATTGTTTTTTAATGATTTCAAAAGGTTTGATTTCGAAAGATTTTGAAGGTGTTACCTTCAATGATTGCGAAGGTTTTTGATTTCAAAAGGTTTTGATTTTGAAGGGTTTGATTTCAAAAGGTTTTCAAGAGGTTACCTTCAGTGACTGCGAAAGGTTTTTGAGTTTCATTGCTTTCAAAAGGTTTATAAATGGTTTATAAGGGGGAATACCCTAGGCTTTCGATAAGGTCGAAAGGTAGAACTTTCAACTAGGTTGAAAAGAAACCTTCCGACAAGGTTGAAAGGTTGGACATTTCGACAAGGTCGAAAGGAATGATTTTGTAATTCTTTCAAAAGAAAGGTTTTTGAAGGAGCTAACTTCGGAGGGTTATTTTCTTTTGAACGGGACTTCACTGAAGGGTTTTTAAAGGGTTGTTTTTAGTCATTTTTCTTGAATAAAGTTTTGCTAATTCGGAGTGGCTACTTCGAAGGGTGATAGCATAAAATACTTATCTTTGTTTGAACATATAAGGGAGATCCTTGTTTACATTGAATGTTATAAAACCTTGGGACACCGGGGTGGGTTTAGTATTTTCGATACATAGGTTGGGGTTACAAACAGAAATATGCTTTCGAAAATATACATTGGGGCTATCAATGTGTTTTTTTTAATTTAACGTAATTGGTACTACCAATGGGAATAGGTTAAACATGTGGTATACCTGGGGAAAATAATTAATCATGAAGATCGTAAATTTTTATAAATAATCATGCGAATCATGATATTTTAATTGGCCAAGTGATGGGTTTTTGGTTAACCTAGGAAAACCATGGAATGTGTGGTGGATAGCCTACATCAAATTTCTAAAGTAAAGAAAGTTTTTCTAGAGGTGGTTAGCCTAGGGATTTGGCAACCCAGAGTTCATAGTCATCCTAGGAAAACTATGGAGTGTGCAGTGGATAGCCAACGCCATCTTTTATAAAATAATATATGATGGATAATCTGCATTTATTTTAAAGGGATTTGGGATGGATAGTCCTAGTAAAGTTTTAATGGATAGTCATTTTAACGATTTTAGAGCGGAACTCTAATAATCTGATTTTAGATGGGAAATCTAATACAATGCTTTTAGATGGGATATCTAATAAATGGTTGGATGGATCATATTATATGATTTATGGCTTTGTTTTATATAAAGTTAAGACTAATCATTTTGGGTGCAGGGGCATAGTAAATGATTTGCATGTTTTGTTTTGGATACCAGTGAGGGGAAAACCCATTCCGCTAAGCGGTGTGGTCTCACTAGATATCTATTTATGATAAGAGATGATGGATTATTCATACTAGAATTATTTTCTAACTCGAAGTTTGTGTTTCTCCACAAACTCTCGGTTACTCAAAATTAATTTGAATAGTCTGAGAGTAGGAGATACTTAGGTTTTTCGATAGGCAGTATTAGCTATATAGGAGCTATTTTGTGTACTTTGTTGTGATGTACTAAGAACTATAAAGTTTGTATTATTAGTTCTCGGATCATCATAAGAGGACATCTTCATATGTCGCTCTTATCGTATTTTGTACATGTATATATGATCCAAACGTGGTTAATATATGGGATTATGTAACTAAATCTGAATATTATTCATAAGATAAATTTTGTTTTGTTGAAGTTAATTCTTTTTCATATTCTTGAGTTCCTGTGTATCAATATTAACTACGTCGCATTCGGTAGCCAATAAATAACAACTACTGATGACTACCGCATCAGTAGCAGTTAGTTTTGGACCTCAGAAGGCGGGATGTTACATGTTGGTATCAAAGCATGGTTTATGTACTTAAAAGGAATTTAAACCTTAAAAGATTTTTAAAGCATAATCTAATGAATCTAAAATATGGTTGGGCTTAGGTAAACGTTACAGTTATGTATGTGTACTTTGCTATAAGTACCTAAGTATGTATTCCTCACTCTCTTAGATAGTTCTTCTGTATCTTACCAAAATTAGATTTCAGGTAATAGGGAAGTAAGATATAGAGGCAGGAAATGGAAGAGTGAATCAAGGTGGGAGACACATGGCAACACAAGGAAATGTTCAACCCAATACTAGGAGCAACCAGGGTGTACAGGCAAATGCAAACCCAGATGCAAATGCTAATATTAATGCTGAGATTCCACTGGTTGTTATGGGGATAATGTATTAGTTCTTCGTGAATATGATGCAAGCTGGAGAAGCTACGAGAGTGGATGTAGGGAATGCCGTAGGAGCTAATCCGGTGGCCCCAGTTGGCAATAATTATGCCAAGCTGAGCAGGGATTACGCTAGTCTTGGAGGGAAGCCTTTTCTGGGAACCGAGGATGTAGTAGGAGTGGAGAACTGTCTATTGCATTATGAGAGAATATGTGCAGATCTTGGCTTGACATATATGCATAAGAGGAGACTTGCTTCCAAGCAATTGTAAGGAGCAGCATTGTTTTGGTGGGACAGAGTTACCATAAGAGAGCCAAAGTAAGACCTGAATTGGGCTGAATTTCGAAGAAAGTTGGAAGAAATATTTCTACCAAAGGTTTCTAAGTCAGCATTGCTTAGGAAATTTGCATATTTAGTCCAAGGGGATATATCGGTGATTGAGTATGCTACAGAGTTTGATGAGCTGTCCCATTATGGATATGCCACCATGGATACTGTCATTCGAAGAAATGATAAGTTTATCAGGGGGTTAAATAATGAGATCGCCAAAGCAACCATACAAAACCTTCGGGATCTATGTCATATTGTTGTTGAGATGGCTATTTGGAATGAAGAGATGCTTTCTGCTTTTGGAAAAGGGAAACCGGTTGAGGTTCAGAATTTTCAGGGAAAGAAGCGGAAGTTCTTCAAGAAGAAAGGTGCCCAGTCGGGGGTAAAAACTAAGAAGAGCAAGGCTGATATTGTTTGTTACAAGTGTGACAAGAAGGGGCACTATGCTAATGAGTGTCGCTCAGGTGATGGAAGAGAAGTTGTAGTGAGGCTGAATGTGAAGTGCTACAACTGTGGCCAGATGGGGCATTACAAGGACAAGTGTCCCGAGGATGCTAAGGCTGGAAAGGGAAAGGTCTTTACTTTAGAACCATCATCCTCTAGACCAACGGCTGCTAAGAAAGGAAAAGCTATGATGGAAGGTATGCTTATGATTCATGGTACTTCAATTACGATACTATATGATACCGGTGCATCGCACTCATTTATATCTCAGTATTTGGAAGATTACTTATGTCTGGAACCTTTATACCTTATTACTCCTTTAAGGATTACGAATCCTATAGGAGGATATGCAACTCTGGGAACGAGATATGACCAGTTAGAACATGATTTGTTAGGTCATATGTTTGCATGCCGTTATATGTTTTTGATTTCGTGGGTTCGGGATCATATTGGGTATGGATTGGTTAGATAGATATAATGCTAGGATATTTTGTCAAGAGACGAAAATATCATTGACACACCCTAATAGTCGTAGTCGAGTCATTTACTTGGTAAGGAGTTCGACCGGAAATGCTTATGCTTTATTGGGTGCCATAGGAGTGGAAGTAGAGTTGAAGCATGTTTATGTCGCAAGAGAGTTTGCGGATGTGTTTGAACTAGTTTCGGGATTGCCGCCAAAAAGGACGATCGAGTTCGAATAGATCTCGTATCGGGAACAGAACTCGTAAGTAGACCATCTAGCAGGATGTCACCATCCAAGATGAAGGAATTGAAGGTGCAGCTAGTGGAATTCGAAGGAAAGAGTTTCATCCGGCGAAGCAGTTCGTCTTGCGGAACGGCCATGGTATTCCTGAAGAAGCCAAATGGGTTGTTAAGGTGTGTATTGACTATCGTATGCTAAACGAGAGGACGATCAAGAATAGGTATCCTTTGTTGAGAATTGACAATTTATTCGATCAGTTGAGTGGAGCCGGAGTGTTTTTCCAACTTGATTTGGCGATAGATTTCCATCAGCTAAAAGTGGCAGAGGACAACATTCCTTTGACGACGTATAGGACCAGATATGGGTCTTACGAATGGTTGGTTATGTCACACGGGCTAACTAATGCGCTAGATTTCTTCGTGGATTTAATGAATCGGTTTTTCCGAGAGCACTTGGATAGGTTTGTGTTGGTTTTTATTGATGGCATTTTGGTATATTCTAAGAATGTGAAGGAGCATGTGAATCATCTTAGAATAGTGTTGGAGACGCTAAGGCAACATTAGCTGAAAGCAAATTTCTCAAAGTGTAATTTTTGGAAGAAAGAAGTGAAGTTCCTTGGTCATGTAGTTTCCAAGGAAGGTTTAGCAGTTGATCCGGATAAGATCGAAGCTGTTAACAATTGGAAAAGACCAGAGACGGTAAGTGAGATTAGAAGCTTTCTTGGACTTGCAGGTTACTACCAAAGGTTCATTAAGGATTTCTTATGGATAGCGGCATCCTTGACTATGCTAACCAGGAAGGACGTGCAGTTTGTTTGGTCTGATAAATGTGAGGAGGCATTCCTTAAGTTGAAACATTTATTAACCAATGCGCCTGTGCCAGTTGATCCTAATGGGAAATAGGGGTTGGTAGTTTACACCAATGCATGTGGTACTGGGTTAAGTGCTATGCTAATGCAGAATGGAAAGGTTATTGCCTATGCTTCTAGATTGCTTAGACCGTATGAAGTGGGATACCATATTCGTGATGTGGTGTTGGCAGCGGTAATCTTCACGTTGAAAGTATGGAGATATTATCTTTTGGGAGAAAGGTTTGAACTATTTATATATCATAAGTCTCTACGATATTTATTCTCCCAGAAGAAGCTGATGAGATTGCAGAGGTGGTTGGATTTTGTTGCAGATTGTGATTTTACCATCGAGTATACACCGGGAAAAGGAAATAAGGTGGCGGATGCGCTTAGTAGGAAACATTAGAATGTGGATTTAGCTATGTTTGGCGGAATGGAAAGACTTGGAAGCACTAGCTGCTTGCAATGTGCAGTTGAGGTCGACTGCTGAATCTAGTCGGAATATAGCCATGATGTCTTGTTTGAAAGTTCGACCAGTTCTGGTCAAACGGATTGCTTCTAGGTAGAAAGAGGATCTAGTGTTAGCCGAGAGGATTAGAAGGTTAGAAGCTGGAACCAAGATTGATGATTTGAAGGATCTTATTCTTGACTACAAAGTTAGTTGAGAAAGAAGGAACGGTTATGTATTCCGAATGTTGGAAACTTTAGGAAGGAATTTCTTAGGGAATGTCATCGATCGAAGTTTATGATTCATCCTGGGGGAACCAAGATGTATTAGGATATGAAGAGAAGTTTCTTCTGGTAAGGAATGAAGAGGAATGTTGGTTTATGGATAGAATAGTGTTTAAACTGTCAACAAGTAAAAACCGAACATCAGAAGCCATGTGGTTTGCTTTAACCTGTGGATGTCCCCGTTTGGAAGTGGGACTCAATATTCGTGGATTTTATTGATGGGTTTCCAATCAAACAGGGGTAATGAAAGTATATGGGTCATAACGGACAGATTGACCAAAAATGCACATTTCATTCCGGTAAGGTTAACCAGAATGACATCTGTTTTGGATAAGTTGTGCATGAAGAACATCGTTAGACTGCATGGAATTCCTAGTAGTATCATTGGTGATAGAGATACTTTGTTTGCTAGCGAGTTCTGAAAGAGCTGCAGAGTGTGTTAGGCACCAAGCTCAAGATGAGCACCGCATATCATCCTTAGATGGGTAGGCAGATAGAGAGAGTCAACAAGGTACTGGAAGATCCGTTAAGGGCTTGTGGCTGGATTTTTGTGGTTCTTGAGAAGATCACTTACACTTAGTGGAGTTTTCCTATAATAATAGATATCAGACTACTTTAGGAATAACGCCTTTTGAAGCTTGTATGGAAGACCATGCAAACCACCAACATGTTGGTTAGAGACTGGAGACAGGTTGGTCCTTGGTCCAGATTTGGTAAGATAGGCGACAGATAAGATCGAGTTGATATGGGAAAGAATGAAGGAAGCTTAGTCTAGGCAGAAGAGTTACGCAAACAAAATACGTAAGGACCTAGAGTTCCCAGTCGGAGATAGAATTTTCATCGAGATATCACCGATGAAAGGTATGGTTCGGTTCGAGAAGACCAGGAAGCTAGCACCAAGATATGTTAGACCATTTCCTAAATCAAATAGGATTGGGAGACTCACATACGGAGTAGATTTGTTGAGCAGTTTGGCTAGGGTCCACGATGTGTTTCATGTTTCTCATCTTGGAAGTTTGTTCATGATCTGGAAACTACTATCGGTCCGATGACATTGGAGGACTTAGTGGTGGAACCAGATATGAATTTTGTGAGGCAACCAGTTTGTGTTGTGGCAAAAGATGAGAATAGGTTAAGAAACAAGACAGTTGGGTTGATGAAAGTTCAGTGGAGCAACAACGTGAAAGACCGTACTTAGGAGACAGAAGACATGATTAGGCTACTTTTCTTGGGTTGTTCTAGATGGTATGTTCGATATAGGATTTATATAGAATTTGGCTGGTCGGTTATACTAGCTTGGCTTGCATGGGCTATATGCTTGTAATGCCCCAGAATTTCAATTAACACTATTCTGGATATTTAATTGGATAAATTAAATAAAATAATGTGAATAATTAGGGAGATGAGATTAATAAATCCAACGGTCGTGTCTTAATGAATAAACTAAAATAAAAATTAACTAAATTAAGAAGGAGGAATATCATAAATCGTAAAACTTGGAAATGGGGCTACATTTCTTAGTATAAATCTCTTCCTCCACTTTAATAAATTTTCACTCTCCGATGCATAACTCCTCACCAATTTTCGCCGGCCATTAAAAGCTCCAGGAAGAGCATAAATTGAAGAAGGAATTAAAGTTAGAAAATTATCTCATTATCCAATCAACTAATCAAGGTGAATAATCATGATTATAATCTCATTTTTTATATTTGGATCGATTATGAGTTATACCCAATTCATGTTTGTGATCTTGGTTTAGATGTAAACATTTAAACCTTTGTTTGAATAAGACTTAGGTATTTTAAAATGTTAATGGCTAATTAACACGTTTTATTCGGTTTTGGTTAAATTCCAAGTTGTTTTGATTTTCATATGCTTTGAAATTTTAATATGTTGAAGTATATTATTTATAAGATTTTTGGTGATTTTTGAGGATTTTTCCTTAGTGGTTAACTAAGTTAATTAATTTATTTAAGCCTAAAGGCTAACTACAATATTTCTTCAGCCTTAGTCAAAGCCGGAGGGAAATTGCTTTCGAAAATTGATACGGGGAATAAGTATAGTGTTTTAAGAAAAAGGTTGACTTTGGTATACTATTTACCATTCAAAAGCATAGTTGGAAGCCCCTTAATTAATCACAATTAGACAAGCAAGATAAAACATCACTTCAATAATCTTGAATGTTCCCTTCAACTCCAAAAGCCGCTTATATCCCTTCGTCTAAGTCGAAGGGTAGGCGTGGTGATGAAGGGAAAAGGGGCGAAGGGTCAGGAAGATGCTTCCTTTACTTTCAAATGGAAATAAAACTTGCTTTCAACTGAGACGAAGGGGAATGCTTCGATTCTATAAATTTTTATAAAAAGACTAAGGTTTATGTACTCAAGGAGGGGCCATGAAAGGGTTCTTCAAAAGCCAAAACCTTCAAGAGTTCATGTTTTAAATGCTTTCCAGAAAGATTTTTATACCCTTTGACAAAGTCGAAGGGAAAGAGGGAGGAAAATCCTAACCTTCCCATTGTTTTTAAAGTATAAGTTTTAATGCCTTTCGACAAAGTTGAAAGGTAAACCTTCCGACAAGATCGGAAGTATGCTTTCGAAGGCTAGGTTCCAACACCAACACTTCATTGTTTTTGAATGATTTAGAAAGGTTTGATATTGAAAGGTTTTGAAGGGTTACCTTCAATGATTGCAAAAGGTTGATTTCGAAAGGTTTGATTTTGAAGGGTTTTGATTTCGAAAGGTTTTGAAGGGGTTACCTTCAATGATTACAAAAGGTTTTGAGTTTCATTGCTTTTGAAAGGTTTATAAATGGTTTATAAGAGTGGATACTCTAAGCTTTCGATAAGGTCAAAAGGTAGAACCTTTCGACCAGGTCGAAAAGAAACCTTTCGACAAGGTCGAAAGGTATGTTTTTGTGATGTTTTCAAAAGAAGGGTTCCCAAAGGGGCTAACTTCGAAGGGTTATTTTCTTTCGAATGGGACTTCATTTGAAGGTTTTAAAGGGCTATTTTTAGCCATTTTTTCTTGAGTAAAGTTTTGCTAATTTGAAGGGGATACTTCGAAGGGTTATAGCATTAACTTATATTTGTTTGAATATATAAGGGGGTCCTTATTTAAGTTGAATGTTATAAAACCTTGGGGATACTGGGGTGGGTTTAATGTTTTCGATACATAGTTTGGGGTTACAAACAAAAATATGCTTTCGAAAATATACATTGGGGCTATCAATGTGTTTTTATTTAATTTAACCTAATTGGGGCTACCAATGAGAATAGGTTAAGCAGGTGGTATACTTGTGGAAAATATATAATCACGAGGATCATGAATTTTTATAAATAATCATAGAATCATATTTTTTTTAATTGGCCAAGTGATGGGTTCTTGGTTAACCTAGGAAAATCAAGGAATGTGCGATGGATAGCCCACATTAAATTTTTAAAGTAGAGAAAGTTTTGTGGGAGATGGTTAGCCTCAGGATTTGGCACCTAAGGGTTCATAGTCATCCTAGGAAAACTATGGAGTGTGCGGTGGATAGCCCATACCATCTTTTATTAAAAAAAAAAATGGATAATCTGCATTTATTTTAAACAAATTTGGGATGGATAGTCCTATTAAAGTTTTAAAGGATAGTCATTTTAAAGATTTCAGAGGGGAACTCTACTAAATTGATTTTAGATGGGAAATATAATATATTTCTTTTAGATGAGATATCTAATAAATGGGTGGATGAGATATCCAATGTATATGATTTATGGCTTTAATTCGTATTATGTTAAGACGAATCATTTTGGGTGCAGGGGCATAGTAAATGATTTGCATGTTTTGTTTTGGATACTAGTGAGGGAAAAACCCGTTCCGCTAAGTGGCGTGGTCTCACTAGATATCTATTTATGATAAGAAATGATAGGAGATTATTCATACCAGACTTATTATTTGACTTGAAGTTTGTGTTTCTCCACAAACTCTCGAGTACTCAAAAATTAATTTGAGTAGTTTGAGAGTAGGAGAATTTCAGGTTTTTGGACAAATAATCTTCCAGAGACGTGTCAGAGGCAGTATTAGCTATATAAGAGCTATTTTGTGTATTCCGCTGTGATGTACTACGAACTGTAAAGTTCATATTATTAGTTCTCTTATCATCATATGAGGACATCTTCATATGTTGCTCTTATCGTATTTTGTACATGTATATGTGATGTGAACGTGATTAACGTCTGGGATTATGTAATTAAATCTGAATATTATTTATAAGAAATGAGAAATTCTGTTTTGTTGAAATTAGACTTTTTTCATATTCTTGTGTTTTTGTGTATCAATATTAACTATGCCGCATTCGGTCGCCAAGAAATAATAACTACGGATGACTGTAGCATCGGTAGCGGTTAGTTTTGGGCCTTAAAAGGCAGGATGTTACATTTCATCTTTCTGGTTTATTGATAAATATTAGTTGATTAAGTTTAACAATTAATTTAAATTTTAGATTATGTAATAAATTTAAATGTGTGGATTTTAATGTAAAATTTTGTGAGAGGATCGTGGAAGATTTGTAAATATTTTTAGATTTCTAAAAAATAGTAGGTATTTAAATGTAAAATAATTCAAGTAGTTTAGTAAAATAATTATAAAGTGGTAAATTATAGAATTTTCAAAATAAAATATCCAAACTTAGAGAGAATTAATGAAAATAGAATAACACTTAAAATTAATGAGAGAACTTCAAATAAATTTTGATGTTTTTAACTTATTAACATTTCCAATTTTAAATTTCTGGTTTAAGATTAACTTTTCAAAGAGGTAAAAAAATTGATCTATCAAATGCAACTTTAACACATCCAAGTAAACATTGTGTTCTTTAACATAATGTTATTTCACCTTTCAAATTATTCGTTTTTATTTTTTGGTTACACTATTTATGTCACTTGAAATTAATTAACTACTATATTTTCTCAATCATAATGTACCTCCTAAACTAAAAGGTTTCTTGTTGTGTTACTTCTTTAAAAATTATATGTCTGATTACAATAATTTTTCATATTCGTTTCCTTTTTATCTTTCTTAGTTGGATTTAGGTTGCGTTCTTGAACGACACAAACAGGGCGTACGAAAGGTGCATTTGAAAGGGACACGAAAGGAGATAGTTTATGAAAGATGAATGCGTTCTTCTATATGAAAGGGACATTTTGAAAGGGGCATTCTTAATTTTTTTTATTGTAGATTGTATTGTTAATCCTTTTGCATTGTTTAAAAAAGTTATATTGCAATACTAGAACGATACAATGAGGATATTGCATATACAATATTATGGTAATCTCGAAATATGATTACAATACAACAACAATTTCGAATTACTTATACAATAACGATACAATTGCAGCTACAAAATATAAATTACTAACATAGTCCCCCAGCAACTAGTTCATCTCATATACTATTGTGGATGTCTTCCATGGATTTTTTAATGTTTCTTTGAATAGGTTCATGATTTATATTCTTGGATATTTGAATTGTACAATACTCTTCTATATATTCTTTCAGAATTAGATCAGAATCATCATCATATGCCATAAATATGGAATCTTCTTCGTTGTATCTTCATATGAAATTGTTAATAGCCATTATAGAAGTTACAACCTTACTCGAATCTTATAGTTGTACGTGGCATGTTATGTAAGATTGCAAACTTTTTCTTTCAAATTTAGAAGGTTCTTTCGATTTTCATACGTATATTCGAATAGTAATAGTTAAAAATTTCATTTTTGATTGTATATCAATCAGATCTTCGACATCAAAATTTGTTGACTAACCTTCATCTGCCATTTTAGCCATTGAGACTGGTTAGATTATGTTGATAAGGAGATGAAGAAATGATGAGGAGATGTGGTGAAATGGTTAGGAGAGTTTGGGGTTAATTTTTAAAGGGGAAATGATGTTTCTTGGTTAGGTCATTGATGTCAAACATTTTGATGCTAACCAATGTTATTCAATGTTTGGACCAAACAGTTCTTTTTATGGACCTACGTCTGACATTGTCAGGCATGTCCATTTATATACCAGCGTAAACCGCCCAAAAATGATGGTAAAGGCTCCAGAGCTGCCCTACTTTACTTTTCTTAAAGTCTATGCCTATAAGATTTTGCATTGCCTTGTCACACAAGGAAACTAAAGAAAAAAATCGTAATATGAATTTGGATATATTATTAAATAGACTCTGGTGCCTTACTCAACTCAATTTTTTAACACTTTGACCTTAGTTGGTTATATTAAGAAGACTAAGGTGGTTATTTTAAACATTTTTCATTAGACCTCTCAATTTCTAAAGACCTCAAACGTTCAAGTTTCCATCTCATTTATATAATAATGTGTGTTATTAAACAAAAGTTAGTATAGCTTAGTGAGTTAGGTTTTGTGTACGATGCTATTAGGGGATCCAAATTAACCAATAAAAATTGCTCTGAGCCTCCAAACCTTTAGGTACAAACCTGCATCTGATGATAATAGACTGGATCCAAATACCTTTAAATATATAATTTATAATCATAAATAGTTGTATGCTTCCAGATTATACATTCACATATCTTGGATTTAATGTCATCGATATTGGTTATCATATTATATAAAGTTGTTTTTTAATCAATAATTGGACAAATATGTATTTCTTTACCTTGTACACAATTAAATTTAGTAAATATTAATATTAAAATTTATGTTTCATAGTTAATAAGTGCGAATACGTGTTACACACACAGGTACCCCGATATAGTTTTGACATTGCATTTTTTGGAATTTTAAGTTATACAAAGTTGAAAATACATGTTTATGGACTGTAATTCTTTTGATTAGCTTTTATTAAACATTACCGACATATGTTTTTTTGATAAATTTACTTAACTAATCTTGAAACATATAAAGGGACAATTAATATTTTAGAGGACAATAGTTTTATACTACAAGGGATAGCACAACAATAAGTTGTTCCTAACTTGATAAATATTACATTACTAAGCATGTCTACTTATTAATTTTCCAACATAAGCGATATATGTCAACACAATTTAATCATATACATGTTTAAAATATACTTTAAATATATACATTATTTGACTGATAATAGTATTCTAAACCTGGAATAGAGAAATGATATTCAAAGTGAAATAACATTAAAATTAGGTTCAAAGAAATCACATTCCAACATTTGCATTATTACAGTTTTCGACATTACGCATAATAATAAAATTACATAAAATGTTGTGCCTAATTTGAAACATTATGTTTATAATACAGATAGTGTAATACGACATAACACTAATACGTAATATGTACATTATGTAGTCAAATATTTGGTATAACCATATAGTTTTTCCTTTTACTTCAAATATTCGTACAAATATAATAACTAAAATAATATATTATGTTAAGAATAATTCAAAGTAAATTAATATCACTACTAAATAAAATACTTATGGATACACAAAAAATACTTTACATGACATTTCATTGAAAATAAAATTCGGATCAAATGGTGTAAAGAAATATAGTCAATAAAGTAAAATAATGAAAATATATTATCATTTATATTTATAAAATAGGCATCTACATATGCACAGAAGCAAAAAACAAAGTCCTTGGTTCAATAATAACATCTATTATTAACCGTATTACTTTGGCCAGAGATTTTAATTTTGAATTGACTATAGTTGACTGTGATACTAACTCCATATAACCAAGAAGATGAATTCTCTATTGAGCTGTGTTTTAATTCCAGTGCTTCAACTTAGACATAACTATAGCCGTTCAATCGACTAAACACCACAATTTAACTATAATTAAAGTGGAGCGTCCACACTAAAGTTCAATAGTACTCTCAAATCGAGAGAACTGTGTAACATGTTACTTTAGGATTCTCTGTTTGACCTTAGTTATATAACCAATAGAAAACTCTTGAATGTATCATTCCATAATTAGGCAATACCTATCGGTACGTTACATCTTGTTGCCTATAACACCCTAAATTTTAAACAACATTATTCATGAGTTTTAATTAGATAAATTAAGTAGAATAATGTTAAGATTAAAGTGGTTAAGGGATTGAGATTTGTATAATTATAAGGTAGTCATGCCTTAAGTAATGAATAAACAAATGAAAATTTAAAACGAAGTAAGTAAAGGTAATAAGATAAGGGAAAAATAGGAATATGTTATATTCTTATACCCTAAGCTCTTATCCCATTCTCATTTCCAACATTCACAAATAAAAACTAAACCTAGAGCTTGGCCGACCACCATTAGAAGAAAACAAGAGGAAGATAAGCAAGAATTCAAGAAGGAAGTTTAATCAAATCAATTTAAGGCCAATCTCAAACTTCTTAACAACAATCTATGGTGAATAATAGATTACATCTCATTTTTATTGCGACATCTCATTTTTATTGCTTTCGGTTTCTAGATGAGATCCGAATTTAATTTTGCAAGAAAAATTTCCATGTTTGAATTGTTTAAAAGGATATATATATATATATATATATATATATGCTTGTTGATGATTTATGTTGTTTCGTACAGATTTTATGACAAGATTTTCTTTGAAAAAATAACCTATTGAATGACATCCAAATGGCTTGTGTTTTTTCATAAGGCCAGAAACATTATTTTAGAGATGGGTTTCAAGTTTTTTATAACTTTCTAAGTTGTGGATTTATTATGAATTTTCTAGTAAAGAAAATGGTTAAATTGGGTTTAAATTATTTTTGGCTATTATATTTAGCTTTGGGTCAAAAATTTAAATATGCTAGAAAACATATTAAAAGTGATTTCTGAGAATTTTTGAAGAATTTTCCTAAATGTTTTATTAAAGATATAAACTTATTTAAGGTATGAGACTTAAATATTTTATATATTTAGAAAAGGAGAAGGGGCAATTTGTTAAATGTTTTAAAATAGTTAATTACTGAATTCAGTAGCACTTTTAGAAGAAAAAAAATTTGTAAAAGAATTGGCAACTGATTATATGTTGACAAATAAGGCAAGTTAGTTGGAAAGATATTACTTCAAACGGTTAAAAATCAATTTTGCAAAGGATTACTGCTTCATCACATACATCAACCACCGACCCCATACATCCGCCTCCAACCAAGTCGAAACCAATACACATGGTATCAATCCCTTGATACGTAGTGGATTGGAGATAGGAGGAAGGTATAGAGTCGAAACATGTTTTCGAAGGGGTTGGAGCTTTCAAATTAACCAACTTACTTCTGTTTATATAAAGAAGGGGCTTTCGAATGGGTTGTCACCTTTTGTTTTTAAAACAAGTTTCCGAAGGGGTCGAAACCCCTGCTACTGCATTCAACCTTTTGAATAAATGCCTTCGAAAGGGTGCTTTTGCCTTTAAACTTTGAAGCCGCTTCTCCATGCTTTCGAAAGGGTTGGTTTCGAAACTATCCACTTTATTTTATCTAGGAATAATGCTTCCAAAAGCAATTTTTTTGCCCCAGTTCTTTTAAGACCCTTAGATATATTGAAAGTTAAACCCAAAGGTTTCGAAAGGAATGGTTTTAAATGGTTTTGAAGCTATGTTCCACCAACTTTTACTTGAACCCAGTGCATTTGAAAGGGTTGTTTTAAGTAAAGGACTTTAATGCTTTCAAAAGATATATAATGAAGGTTTCGATGGGGTTCGAAAGGTTTATTTGGGTCTTTAATTGGAAGGTTTCCAATTATTTCGAAAGGCAAGTTTAAGTATTTTGAAAAGAAGATGTTTAAGATTTTATAAAGCTTTCGAATGGATACTTTCAAAGGTTCCTAAGTTTTAATTTTAAAGGTTTCAACAGGTATGTTTGGCCTTTTGGCCTAGTGCTTCAAGGTAAAGTAGTTAAACAGTTTTGAAAGGGATACTTTCAATGGATTTAAAATGGACTGTTTAAAATTTTTAAACAAGGGTTTCGAAGGTGGTGTCTTGGATTTAAAACCTAATATTTTATAAGTTAAAGAAGGGCTTTGACTTGTTTTAAAGGGACAGATAACCCTATTAATTTAGGTTTTCATCAAAATTGTTTTGTGTAAAGCATATATCATTGCAAAGATATTTGAGTAAAGCAAAAATTATGTTATCCTTGTTTAAATACCATTTAAAGGGTTAAATCAATTTGAAAGAAATGTTTTCAAGGAAAATTTGATGGGTAGTTAACTCTAAGTAAATGACTCAGACATTAAAATACCGGATGAGACTGGTATTGGGTTGCACGCTATACTTTAGCTAATAGCCCGTAGCTATTATAAATCCAAAATTCCAGTGTGTAGGGCTTTATCATATGTAAGACTAAAATGATGTTACACACAGAAAGGAATATACAGAGAAAGATAGGTTATTGGTGAGCCTACAAAACTATTAGGATCAGTTGACCCTGATAGAAGTAAGTTAAGGACTAGTTGTCTAGAAGAGTGTCTAATAGAAATTAGATTATTTATTTTGTCTAGTAGGCCCGAGTCAGCCAATGGTTAGTAGTTATCCAAACAAAACTACATTGTTCGGATAGATAGTCTATTGATTGCCTAATTTATATGCATTTATGATACTGCTATTCTTGCTTTAATTAGTTTGATTACAGGATTTTGATTTGCAAAAAGATATGTTTTAAATGGAATATTAGTGAGGGGAAACTCATTCCGCTAAGCGGCGTGGTCTCACTTAATAGTAGAAATCGAGATGTAATATTATTATTCACACCGGATTTATGTCTGATTGAAGTTTATGTTTTCCCCTTAAACTCTCAGGTGTTCAAAATTAATTTGTGTAGATTGATAGTTAAGGTTTTACAAATTTTGTAGATGGATGAATAAGCTTCCAAAGACATGCATGAGGCAAAGTTAGCTATATAGGAGTAATTAATTTATTTCTCCTGTGATGTATTATGACTGATATGTCTATTTAGTGCTTCGATCGTCCAAGGAGGCATCTTTATATGTTGATCTTGGTATAATTTGTAATAATTAAATTTGATCAAAACCTAGGAATCGGTCTTTAGGATTATGTATATGAATATGAAATATTAAAAAGTAATCAAAAAGGTTGTTTTTAATTTTGTGTTGATTTTATTTCATGTTCATGTGCTTCTGATATTATAGATACCATTAACATTACAGTATTTTGTCAACGGAAGTTAATACTATAGATGACTGCAGCATCTATAGCGCTTAGCTTCGAGCCTCATGATAGGGGATGTTACAACTTGGTATTAGAGCATAGGTTTATGAAAACTTATAAAAAGAATGTCAAATTTAAAATGATTTTGAAAACGTAATCCTAAGGAATTAGAGAAAAGATTGGGATATGGTATAACGCTATAGTAACATACTTGTATTTGCTATATATAAGTATACACTTTATCTCTATTTTCCCATCTCTCTTAGGTTATTCTTCTGTATCTTATAAAGGCTCAAGTGCAAATTTTACGACGTAAGATATGAATGCTAGGAGTGGAAGATTTAACATTGGTAGGGGAAGCACCACAACTAATGGGAATGTCGGACCGAACATTAGAAGGAATCTTGGTCAGACACAAGCTGCTAATGTGGGTGATGGAATGCCACAAGTAAATATAGGAGCTATGTATCAGTTCTTCGTTAATATGATGCCGGCTGGAGTTGCTGTAGGTTTAGTTGGAGGAAATGCTGAAAAAGGAAATTAAGGATCCCCGGTGGTAATAATTATGCTGTGTTGAGTATAGATTATGCCAGGTTGGGAGGAAAACCGTCTATTAGGACTAAAGACGCAATTGAAGTGGAGAATTGGTTACGTCATTATGAGAGGATTTTTGCTGATTTGGGACTCAATGATGAGGAAAAGAGGAGGCTTGCTTCCAGACAATTACAGTGAGAAACACTATATTGGTGGAATAGTGTTACGGTTGGAGTCATTGAGGAGACCATGACTTGGGCTGAGTTCAGAAGGAGGTTTGAAGAAATATTTATGTCGAAGATTGTTAAATCAACTCTGCTTAGGAAGTTTGCTGAGTTGGAGCAGGGAAATATGACAATGCTTGAGTATGCAGCCAAATTTGAGGAGTTATTGAGATACAGATACACTATGGTTGATATTGTTATTAAAAGGAAAGCGAAGCTCATCCGTTGGTTGAAGCTAAAGCTTGCTAAGGCCACATTATCGCATATTAGAGATCCATGCGATGTAGTTGTTGAGATGGTTTTAAGGCAGGAAGAAATGCTTGCTTATCTTGAGGGTTACAAAGTAGAGGGGGCTCAAGGAGGGAAGAACCAGAAGAGAAAAAAATTTCATAATAAGGGAGCTAAGAAAGGTGGAGCTGCCAAGAAGGGAAAGGAGAAAGTTATCAATTATAAGTGTGACAAGAAAGGAGACTATGCTCATGAGTGCCGGATGGCAAAAGGAAGAAAGCTGCTGACAAGAAAGGTGTGAGATGTTGCAACTGCGATCAAATTGGACATTATAAGAGCCAGTGCAAGGAGGTAGCCAAGGATGGAAAAGGAAAAATATTTGCATCGCAACCAGCTACCTCAAGACCAACGGCAGAGTAAAAAAGAAAAAAACTGTGTTAGAAGGTATGCTTTTGATTCATGGTGTATCAGTTAGAGTTTTATTTAACACTGGTGCATCGCATTCTTTTATATCTCATTATTCGATAGATAAGCTTCACCTAGAACCCTCATACCTAGTTACTCTCTTAAGTGTTGCGAATCCGATAGGAGGTTATGCGACTCTTGGGATGAGATGTGACCACATAGTGTTTGAATTGTTAGGTCAAGTATTTGCTTGCAGTTTGCATATGTTTGATTTCGTAGGGTTCAGAATCATTTTAGGTATGGATTGGTTGAGTAAATATGATGTTAGGATATTTTGCCATGATAGGAGAATTCACCTAGACACACTGACTGTAGCGATCATATAATATACTCCATAGAAACCCTAGTTTTGAGGTTAATGCTCAGTTGGGTATTAAGAGGGCAGAAGACGAGTTGAATCAAGTTTTCTTTGTTAGGGAATGCGTAGATGTCTTTGAGCCCATAGTAGGACTGCCGCCGAAACAAGCTATTGAGTTTCAGATAGATTTTGTACTAGGAGCAACCAGTGAGTAGACTACCAAGCAGAATGACACATATCGAGATGAGGGAGCTAAGGGTGTAGTTGGTAGATTTAGAAAATAAGAACATTATTAGACCAAGAAATTCGCCATGGCGAGCAACTGTAGTGTTTGTAAGGAAACCAGAGGGATCGTTAAGTTTATGTATCGATTATCGTAAGTTAAATGGGAAGATGATAAATAATCCATATCTCTTACCTAGAATTGATGATTTATTCGACCAGCTACGTGGAGACAAAGTATTTTCCCAGTTGGATTTGGCAACATGGTTCCATTAGCTCAGAGGTTGAGGATATACTTCTTTGATGGCATTTTGAACCAGATATGGATCGTACAAATGGTTAGTAATACCGTACGGACTAAATAATGCACTAGCATTCATTGTAGATTTGATGAACTGAGTTTTCCGAGAGCACTTGGATAGGTTTGTATTGGTATTCATAGATTATATTTGGTATACTCTAAAGATGAAAGAGAGCATGGAATTCATCTTAGAGTAGTGCTTAAGACATTGAGGAAGCACCAATCAAAGGCAAAATTCTCGAAGTGTCATTTCTGGAAGAAAGAAGTGAAGTTTCTTAGACATGTAGTCTCAGAGAAAGGGTTGTACGTAGATTCAGCTAAGATCGAGGCAGTGAATAGATGGAAGAGACCCAAGACAGTGACTGAGATAAAGAGTTTTCTTAGATTAGCTATTTAGTATCAAAGATTCATTAAGGATTTTTCGCGGATAACGGTACTGATGAATAAGCTAACACTAAAGGATGTGAAGTTTGTTTGGACCGATAAGTGTAAGGAATCATTCCAGAAGTTGAAATACTTATTGAAAAATGCACCTGTGTTAGTTGTTCCAGAGAGGAATTAGAACTTAGTAGTGTGTACGGATGCATGTGAAATAGGATTAGGAGCTGTGTTAATGCAGGGAGGTAAAGTGATTGCCTATGCTTCTCGGCAGCTTAGACCGCATGAGGTTAGATATCCAACTCACAATTTGGAATTAGCTGCGATAAATTTTGCGTTGAAGGCGTGGAGACATTTCCTTTTGGGAGAAAGATTCGAGTTGTATATGAATCATAAGTCGCTGAGGTATTTATTCTCTCTGAAGGAGTTGAATATGAGACAGCAGAGGTGGTTAGTGTTTTTAGCCGCTTATGACTTTGATACTGAGTACACACCAAGAAAGGCAACAAGGTTGTGGATGCACTTAGCAGAAAACATAAAAATGCAGTATGGGCAATGATAACTGAATGAAAAGATTTATAAGCATTGACTACATGTAAAATACAGTGGAGATTTGAAGCTAAATCTAGTAAGGAAACCGCTATGTTTTCATGTTTAGATGTTCGACCAGTGATGATCGAAAAGATTGCTTTAAGTAGAAGGATGATCCATTAATAATTAAACGGATCAAAAAGCTAAAGGATGGAAAAGAATGTGATGACTTGAAAATTTTAGTCTTGACCAAAAAGGGTGGTTGAGGAAGAAAGGACATTATGTGTTCCAAACGTGGGAAACAACAGGAAGGAAGTTCTTGGAGAATGTCATCGTTCAAAGTTTACTATTCATTTGGGAGGAAATAAGATGTATTAGGACATGAAAAGAAGTTTCTTCTTGAAAGGCATGAAGAGGGATATAGGCTTATGAGTGAATAAGTGTTTGAAGTATCAACAGGTAAAAGCCGAGCATTCAAAACCAGGTGGGTTACTTCAGTCTTTAGAGGTTCCAGTATGGAAATGGGATTCTATCTTAATGGATTTTATAGATGGGTTGCCAAGGTCGAGTAGAGGAAATGAAAGATTATGGGTCATAGTGAACAGATTAACCAAGAGTGCCCATTTCATTCCAGTTAAATCAACTAGAATAACACATGTTTTAGCTAAGTTGTTTATGAAGAATATAGTTAGACTGCATGAAATTCCTAGTAGTATAGTAAATGATAGAGATTCCTTATTCACCATCAATTTCTGAAAGTGTGTACATGAGACTTTAGGTACCAATCTCAAAATGAGTACTGCTTACCATCCGCAAATAGACGGGCAAACAAAAAAGTTAACAAAGTCTTAGAAGATTTGTTACGAGCTTGTGTACTAGATTTTGGAGGATCATGGAAAGATCATCTACACTTAGTCGAGTTTTCATATAACAACTGTTATTAGACTAATATAGGGATGACACCATTTGAATCTTTGTATGAAAGGCCATGCAAATCTCCCGTTTGTTGGTCAGAGACCGGCGATAAGTTAGTTCTTGGTCCAGATTTAGTTAGAAAAGCTATAGAAAAGATTAAGCTCATTCGAGCCAAAATGAAGGAAGTTCTGTCTAGGCAGAAGAGCTATGCTGATAGAAGGCAGAAAGACTTAGAGTTCTCAGTTGGAGATCATGTTTTCATTAAGACATCACCAATGAATGGTGTAATCAGATTCGAAAAATCTGGAAAATTGGCACCATGACTTGTTGGACCATTTCCTATTATAGAAAGAATCGGAAAACTTGCATATAGAGTAGAATTACCGAACAGTTTGGCCGGAGTCCACAATGTTTTTCATATATCTCATCTAAGGAAGTGTATTCGAGATCCAGAAACTACTATTGCACCGATTGTGTTGGATGATTTAGTAGTGGAATCGAATTTGACTATAGTTATAAAACTAGTTCCTATAGTCGTGAGTGATGAGAAGAGGTTATGGAACAAGGTAGTCAGGTTAGTCAAAGTCCAGTAGGGTGACGATCAGAGAGACTGTACTTGGGAAACTGACAGTAGGATTAGAGATACTTATTTCATGGTATGTTTTACCTTTATGATTGACTGTTATGAGTACCTTATCATAATTTCGAGGATGAAATTTCTCAAGGAGAGGAGTCTGTAACACCCCTAATTTTAAATAACGTTATTCAAGAGATTTAATTAGATAAATTAAGTAGAATAATGTTCAAATTAAAGTGGTTAAGGGATTGAGATTTGTATAATTATAAGGTAGTCACACCTTAAGTAATGAATAAACAAATAAAAAATTAAAATTAAGTAAGTAAAGGTAATAAGATAAGGGAAAAATAGGAATAGATTATATTCTTATACCCTAAACCCTTATCCCATTCTCATTTCCAACATTCACAAAAAAACAAAAACCTAGAGCTTGGCCGGCCACCATTAGAAGAAAACAAAAGAAAGATAAGCAAGAATTCAAGAATGAAGCTTACTCAAATCAGATCAAGGGAAATCTCAAACTCCTTAACAACAAGCTAAGGTGAATAATAGATTACATCTCATTTTTATTGCTTTCATTTTCTAGATAATATTCGAATTAATTTTGCAAGAAAAATAACATTTTTAGATTGTTTAAATGGATCTATATGCTTATTGATGATTTATATTATTTCATATAGATTTATGACATGATTTGATTTGAAAGAAATCCTATTAAATGACATCCAAATGGCTCGCTTTTTTTATTTAAGGTCAAAAACATTATTTTAGAGATGGGTTTCAAGTTTTATAATTTTCTAAGTTGTCATGGATTTATTATGAATTTTTTAGCAAAGAAAATTGTTAAATTGGGATTAAATTATTTTCGGCTATTATATGTTAGCTTTGGGTTTGAAATTTAAATATGTTAGAAAACATATTAAAATGATTTATGGGAATTTTTGGATAATTTCCCTAAGTATTTTATGAAAGATATAAAATTATTTAAGGTACGAGACTTAAATATTTTATACGTTTAGAAAAAGAGAAGAGGCAATTTGTTAAATGTTTTGAAATTTTTAATTACTGAATTCAGCAGCACTTTTAGAAAAACAGTTTTGTAAAAGAATTGGCAACCAATTATATGTTGACAAATAAGGTAAGTTAGTTGGAAAGATATTACTTTAAAAAGTTAAAAAATCAGCTTTGTAAAGAATTACTGCTTCGCCGCTTACAACAGCCACCTTTCGACCCTATACATCCGCCTCCAACCAAGTTGAAACCAAGACACATGGTATCAATGCCTTGGTACGTATTGGATTGGACTTAGGCATAAGGTATAGAGTCGAAACATAATTTCGAAGAGGTTCGAACTTTCGACTTAACTAACTTACTTCTGTTTATATCGAGAAAGGGCTTTCAAATGGATTTCCACCTTTTATTTTTAAAACAAGTTTTCGAAGGGGTCGAAACCCCTACTGCCGTATTCAACCTTTCGAACCAATGCCTTCAAAAGGGTACTTTTTCCTTTAACACTTAAATCCTCTTCTCCATGCTTTCGGCAAGGGTGATTTCGAAGCCATCAACTTTTTTTACTTAGGAATAATGGTTTCACCCCAGTTCTTTTAAGATACCTTAGATGTATTGAAAGTTAAACCCAAAAGGTTTCAAAAGGAATGGTTTTGAAGCTATGTTCCACCAACTTTTACTTGAACCCAGTGCTTTTGAAAGGGTTGTCTTAAGTAAAGGACTCTAATACTTTCGAAAGATATACAATGAAGGTTTCGAAGGGGAGATGGCCGAATGTTTTAGAAAGGTTTACTTGAGTTTTAAATGGAAGGTTTCCAATTAATGCTTTAGAAAGTCAAGTTTAAAGAATTTTGAAAAGAAGATGTCTAAGGTTTTAAAAAGCTTTCGAAGGGATGCTTTTAAATATTTCGAAAGGCTTATTTTTAATTGTTTCGAAATGTATGTTTTGGCCTTTCGGCCAAGTGCTTCAAGATAAAGTAGTTAACCAATTCTGAAAGGGGTACTTTCAATGAATTCGAAAGAGTCTGTTTAAAAATTTTAAACCAGGGTTTCTAAGGTGATATCTTGGGTTTAAAACCTAATATTTTCTAAGTTAAAGAAGTGCTTTAACTTGTTTTAAAGGGACATATAACCCTATTGGTTTAGATTTTCATCCATATTGTTTTTTGTAAAGCATATATCATGGCAAAGATATTTGAGTAAAGAAAAAAGTATATTATCCTTATTTAAGTATGATTTAAAGGGTTAAATCAATTTGAAAAAACGTTTTCAAGGTAAATTTGATGGGTAGTTAACCCTAAGTAAATAACTCAGATATTAGAACACCAGATGGGACTAGTATAGGGTCGCACCCTATACTTAAGCTAATAGCCCCTAGCTAATATTTGTCCAAAATTCCGATGTGTAGGGCTTTGTCACAGGTAAGACTAAAATGACGCTACACATAGAAAGGAATTAATATACAGAGAAAGATAAGTTATCAGTGAGCCCGCAAAACAATTAGGATCAGTTGACCATGAGAGAAGTAAGTTAAGGACAGACTGTCTAGAAGAGTGTCCAACAGAAGTTAGATTATTTATTTTGTCTTGTAGGCCCGAGTCAGCGAATTGTTAGTAGTTAGCCAAACAAAACTACATTGTTCGGAAAGATAGTCCATTGATTACCTGATTTATATGCATATATGATAATGCTATTCTTGCTTTAATTAGTTTGATTGTAGGATTCTGATTTGCAAAAAGATATGTTTTAAAGGGAATATTAGTGAGGAGAAACTCATTCCGCTAAGTAGCATGGTCTTAGTTAATATTAGAAAATCGAGATGTAATAGTATTATTCACACCCTGACTTATGTCGAACGAAAGTTTATGTTTTCACCTTCAACTCTTGGGTGCTTAAAATTAATTTGAGTAGATTGAGAGTTAAGGTTTTGCAGGTTTAGTAGGTGGACGAATAAGCTTTCGAAGACGTGCAGGGGGAAAAATAAGCTATATAGGAGTAATTAATTTTATTTCTGCTGTGATGTATTATGACTGATATGTATATTTAGTACTCTGATCATCCAAGGAGGCATCTTCATATGTCGCTCTTGGCATAATTTGTAATAATAATATTTGATCAAAACTTAGGAATCGGTTTTTGGGAATATGTATATGAATATGAAATATTGAAATGTAATCAGAAAAGTTGTTTTTAAATTTGTATTGATTTTATTTCATATTCATGTGCTTCTGATATTATAGATACCATTAACATTACCGTATTTTGCACCGAAAGTTAATACTATAGATGAATGCAGCATATGTAGCACTTAGCTTCGGGCCTCAAGATAGGGGATGTTACATTGCCTCTAATAGCCATGAGTAATATATTGCCTAACATTTGGAGAGTGTTATGTACTCTAGTCTAAATGGATACATCGATGTCCAGTCTTGATATATCTTGATCATGAATATTTAAAATGATGTGCTTATTAGCGATAACAATACTCATGGTTACAACTATTTATAACTACTATCATAAACACATCATTTATGGACTTTCTAATATATATGTTATAATTAACCAATTAAGTATTTATAACATTTATAACAAATATATAATAGAAAGGAAACGCCTTTTATTTTGGACAAGATGGATTATCGGATTAGATTTATGTAACAAATTACGCAATTGTCCCTAGGGCATAACCCCAACTCTATCAGTATTACCACCATAACATTAAACTATAAACTTGACAACATATATGAAAAATAAAATGTAGGCTTGATAGCTATTAATTGGAGCATATACCTAGAGACTCGATAATAAACAAGACATAGGCTTGGTATCAAATGGAAGTTATAGGCTTGATAGCAAGTTATAAACTGTACAACATATGAATTATAGACTCGATATCATATGAAGTTATAGAGTAAATATTATAAATTTTACATGCGATAATATTTTATTGCATATACTTGATAACCAAAGTGTATAGGCTCTATAACACTTTATTATGTAAATTCGCCAGTCAAAGTGTTTATAGACTCGATAGCACTTTGTTATGTAAACTCGATAACTATAAGGGAATTTGTGCCCAAGAGTTCAAGACTTGGTAGGATAGCCAAATAAAGGAAAAGCAAAGAGAGGATGGAAAGAAGGCGAAGAGGTCTAAAGAGAAAGAATGGTCACCCTTTACTTGTCAGTGAAGATAGGCCAAACAAGGTCCCTTGATTCATTTGCTCCAACACTGATCAGGAGATCCTGTTCGGTTGTTCCCAAAACCAAAAATGAGACCTTGTTTGGTTGCTTAAATACCAAACAAGAATCCCCATTTGATTTTTTCTAATACCGTATAGGAGATCCTATTCAATTGCTTAAGTACCGAACATGAATTCCTATTCAGTTATTCCCAACACTGAACAGGAGATCCTATTCTCTGTATAGGAGCTAGCTTAAGTAGCCAACCAGGAAATCCCGTTTGGCATGATTTTGAGGCCGAACCAAGGAGGAAGGCACAAGAACTTAGCCATCAAGGTGTCTACATGCATACGCCGAACAAACAACCCCAAGATGAGCTTTCCCAACTGAACCAAATATGACATATATAGAATGAAAACTTGGATATGTTTTGAAATTTATGATCATGTCTATTGTATATGGAAATATCCAATTCGAGCCAAATATACATGGAAATTACCTGATTTATCGGAATAACCACACTAGCTCTATACTCCTATAAATATCCAAGCATCTAATGGCCATGGAGGCAATTTTTGGAACTGTTAGCCTCTTCAAAACAGTAACAGCCGAACACCGCCTCCGAATTTTAGTATATGGCAAAATTATTATATTTCATATTCAAACACCTGCAAAGGCTCAAATCTGAGAAAAGGAATAAAAATGAATAGTCGATGCATGCCTACTATAGTTGACCACTATAAATCTATATGTACTTTACTTTTCTTATATTCAATTTCTATTGAATATGTTGTTATTAACTTAATTGGAGGTGTTTGTCTGCTTTACGAGCAAACTTTTTTGTGCTTTCACTGAAAGATCTTCTCAACATGCCTCCTAAATCTAAGATCAAGACTAGTGGCGCCAATGGCAATGCTAATATAGTTACTACAAAACAAAATAATAATTCATTCAATACTCTAGCATCAGACACCATCACCATGGGGTGATCTAGACAGATTTATGGCTGATCTTGATAATCGTTTTGCTGCCCAACAGCAAACTATTATGGACCAATAACAAGCTATTCTAGACCAGATTATGGCACTCTTTGTGCAGATGCAACCAGTTGCATATAACACTGAAACAAGGGGAAGGACTAGATCTCGGGGGTCTGGAAGAAGGAGGAGGTCACACTCGGGTAGTGGATCAGATCGAGAGAACGAAGGGGGCATGACAAGCAAACACCAAGGAAATAAATCAAGTGAGAATTCAATTAGACCCCACCTAGGGGACCGGTTCGACACCGAATCAAACATAAGAGGTGACAAATCAGGGGTGGCGATGACTATACCTCTCCAATATAGGCAGCTCTTCCCTATCTTGGTAAATATGGCATCTGAAGGAAGGCAAGCTTATCATCGTGAATGATCTCGTGGTAGAGAACATAGCCAAGATCGTAGGGCAAATCACCAGAGTATAGATGAAAGGAGTATTTCACCTCGATGAGAGAGATCCATTCAGCAACATCCATCCTCAAAATTGAAAGATCGGATGCCCCAAATCATAAGAGAGTGCGTACGTCTTGAGCAATTAGAGCGTGGAATTGGACCAAGTGTCGATAACTCATTTTCCATGGTGATAGAGACTGCTCGAATTCCTAAGAGCTTCTGGATGCCTACTATGGACCCTTATTAAGGCTTGACCGATCCTATAGTACATCGGCAATGGTACATTCAACACATGTTGATGAGTGGAGTGATATAAGAAGCTTTGTGCACATGCTTTCCTCTCTTATTGTTGGATTTGGCGGGGATGTGGTTTTGCTGCTTCCTTCTGGCTTAATTCATTTTTGGATATGTTGAAAGAAAAATTTATCAGCCAATCCCAAATTCGTATAGAATAGCCTAAAGAATCATACTTTTTATTAGATGTGAAACAATGAGAGGAGGAAACACTATGGTAATATTTGATTCGTTTTAATGTTGCAGCCGCTAGCATCCAAAATGCCGACAAATGATTGATGTAATGACCTGCCTTTTCAATCCTCAAAAGTCGACACTAATACATCAAAGGTATTCACATTCCGAGTATTCGAGTGCCAGAAAGATAGATTGTTGGGGTGAAAGAAAAAAGATAGAATAAAATCTCACATCGTGACGAGTAATATATAATGATCAAATGATCTTTACAGAGGAAATTTTTTATATTCATATAGCAATCAAAGTAAACTAACCTATCATTAGCCTAAACAGTTATAATAGCCTGTCTTTACAAATGCTGATAAATACAAAACAAGAAATGCACTAGAAAATAAAATACATAGATCGGTCTTTAAGCCATCCAACTTATCTCCTGAAGCTCCAAAGCATCCATCGTTAAAACTGGAGATATGCTTGGGTTTGACCCGAGCATTATAAGAAAATAATATCTGGATTAGTCTGGTAAACTAGTGTAAGAAACTCAAATCATATAAATTTTTATATTTAAAATCATCAAAAAATATAGATGTCTCGTAAGATCATGCTGCATATATAGATGGATGAGTTTTTACCTAACGATAACCAAACCATTTTATTAGAAAACCTTATGATATTATAATGATGTCTAGGGTTTAAAATAAATAACATAGCTAAAATGCTTACTTCTCATATTCCAGCATATTTGTTATGCAACAAAGTCGGAAGGCATGTATTGAAAAATGGATTTAATCAACGATAATGCTACTAGGGTACCGTCTACCACAGTGCACCTCTAGAATAATGTACCGATGGCCTCACATGCACCATTTGCAAATTAAGACTAGCTACCCCTTCTCGGATGGTACCGAATATGTCATCATCCTAGTTGCCCCTGACAAACCATTTCCATGTCCATCGCATACATAATCCAAAAATATCAACCTAGATACAAGTGATGACTACTTAATTTCCATAAGTAACCAAATTCATATACGAAAATAATACTTCATATACTTAACATCAATCTTTGATTTCAAATTTAAACTATCCTTTGGTTAACAATGAAGCCATTTAAGTTGGAGAATTATTGACTCTAAAACCTTGACTCGACAACATTCTTATTTTTCAGGATATGTAGAAGTTTACCCACCTTGAAGCTTAATGTCAAGTATAAGACTTCATAAATTTTGTATACTATTCTTTTAAAGTAAAACGTTATAAACCAAATTTCTTTCCACTTTTCCTGAAACCATTTACTATGAAAAGAATGTTAAAGTCCATAATGCTCTTTCCTTTTCTCGAAAACGTTTATCACAAAATAGTATTATAATCCATGATTTCTTCCTCTTTTAAAATACTTTTAAAAACTTTTTAAAAAATAGTTTGAAATTTGTATTTAAAATATCCCTTCAAAGATGATCGCTTTTAACCAAGACTTAACTTTTGAAAACAAAGGAGTTTCCTTTATAAAGATTTAAACCTCTTGCTTAAATAACTCAAATAAAATCTAGAAAATATATTTAAATCTTCAAACTCCTTTAAAATACTTATATAACTTTTATAAAACACATACCGAAAGAATTTACAAAATATCTAAAATAGATAACCCTTTTATGCTTTATAAAAGTCATAGATTTCTAAAGTGCATTCGTAGTTACTATCACTATATGGACCTAACTTTTAAAACTTTTTTTATAAACCAATTAGCCTTTACACCACTTTTCTTTCTATATTTTATACTACAATAAGTATAGAAAAAATTCTTACTCTAAAATATTTTAAAAAAGCTAAAGGTGTATTTTTTTATAACAAGTCAAAACCAAAACCTTTTCAAAGTATCACCACGAGGCTTAGTGACCATAATGGTACTTAAACAAGATACTGTTTGCTTTAATATTAAAGAAGTCAGCTTTTCGAATCATTTCCTTACATTCAACATAGAAAATCTATCAGACCATGGCATACAAGCATTTCATATAAATGAATAATAATGAAATGTAAAAGAACGGTTGAGAAGAATCCCTTTGGATCCCTCTACAAAATCAGATCTTTCAAAGTGTTTCCATAGCGCCTATTCGCTACGAAATATGTCGTCTTCCGTTTCTATGCTTTTGTCCCCTGCAAAAATGATTATGTATGCCATCATTTTTCAAGAAAGAATCAAACATAATAAAACACTACATATATACATCTATATATATAACATAAATAATAATATTTTTACAACATGTCACATTATTTTAAAACTATTTCAAAGTGTGATATCTCTCTTTCAAAAGGCAACGAATCTTTTGTAAAAGAACACTAATTGTTTGAAAAACCAATCAAGCGCCACAACCACTTAAAAGAACTTGGACAAGGTTTCTTGGGACTCTTCATTTGCTCATGGTCATAGGAGAAAAATAGAAAATGTCACCAAAGTTTGAATCTTTGAGGCAGGTAAGGGCTTTTCTATGGAACTATGGACTTGATTACGAGTTTAGCATATGGAATAGAGTGTTTATGTTGTGGATTGACTTATGAAATTTAAGTGTAAAAATGAATGGAAGAAGTGAAATAAAAAACGAACAAGTGTAAAAGCAAAAATGAAAACAAGTGCATACTTTTATAAACTTGGGAAAAGTGACCAAAAAAACCTCAAATACCCTTTGCGAAATGACCCATTTTCCCTTCAATGCCCCCAATATTCTCAGCCATAAGTACCCTCCTTTTCCCACCCTACCATGCCTTAATGTATTTGACATCAAATCATCAAAAGTGTAAGGAACAAGCCTCCTTAAAATGTGGCGCAAGTTAACGAATTAAGTACTTTTAAATCACCTTTAAACAAGCTTCAAGAAAACACTTAAGGAACTTGTTTTAGTTAAATTTTTTGGTACTATTTTCATTCTTATTTGATGTGTATAAATGTGCACACAAATATGTGTACATATGTACAACAACATTATAATAACTTTTGTGAATAAAAAATCGAAAACCAAAAAAAAAACAAATTTCTGTCACATTTTCAATACTACTTCAAACCATTTATTTTTGTAAAAAAAATTCCATAATGAATTTCCTATAATTAGATATTAATTACAAAAGGGTTACTGGTTAATAAAAACCATTAATTGAATACTTATAATTAATTAACTACTCATAAATCCAAGCGATAAAATTCTAGGTTATCATAGTTGACTCTTATGGCTTTGTACTATGGTATTCATCCAGCCATAAAGATGGTTCGTAGATTGACTATGGAGAAACCAAATACTTTACATGATTTCTTCTATGAAGAAGCAATATATATATGGTTAGAGGAAGCCGCGATGGGGTGGTAGGCTGGAATGACTGTTAACCCATTAGAAGCATCTAATAGTGAGCTTTACGGTTCAAAATAACGAAGGTAGTGGTATAGAGCAAAAGAAAGTCAATAATCCAAGCAACCCTAGCGGAAGGAAAACAAAACGAAGAAGGTTCTAGCCTGGCACGAGGTTTGATACTTATATAGATTTGAATGATACTATAGAAAACATCTACCTCACTATGCAAGAAGAACTCTAATACAACTGGCATGCACCGAAGAAGGAAACTGAAGCTGAGATGAATATGGGAAAGTATTGTAGGTTTCACAAATAGCATGGGCATAACACTAATGAATGTCATCACTTATGGGACATAATTGAAGGAGAAAGTTGGAATGGTATGTCAAGGGTCCAAATGCTCCCTCGGTTCCTTATAATCAGGCCCCAGGGCAGGTCCCACTTAGGAATGAGTGTAAGGGATCTAGCGCTAACCGTGAAAAGGATAAGAGATTAGTAATCAATACCATAACAGAAGGACCATATGTAGCCAACAAAAGTTGGGCTATAATGGAGAGATATGCAAGGTTATTAAAATTTAGAGAGCCTTTTGTGTATGCTGTAGGCACAGAGCGAAAAACAAAAGCCCTACTTTGATAAAAGAAGGGATAACGTTAAACGACAATGACTTTCAAAGTAAGCAGTACCCTCATATGGAACCATTAGTAATTTTGGTAATGCTTGACCCGACTGAGATGCATCAGATTCTGGTAGACAGTGATAGTTCAGTAAATATTCCGTTCAAGGGGAGTTTAGTAAATATTTTGTTCAATGATGCATTTAATAAGATAGGGTTTTGCATAGAAGATGTCATACCGTGCAACCGGTGATTAAATGGTTTAACAGAAGAGGGAAAATGCCCTTAGAAAGGCCGTATCTGTTTGCCAAGACAGGAACCCATCCCCGATCAGCTATTTGAAAGCAGACTTTCACCTTTGTGGATGGATTCTCGACATAGAATGCCTTCCTAGGGCATCCAGCCTTATCGAACTTTCGTAGAGTGGTGGCTCAATGGTGCTTAACCATCAAGTTCCCTATGACCAACGGAATAGGAGCGGTGGAAGGGGTTCAGGATGCTGCCAGGGAATGCTATGTAGCAGAACTCAGAAAAAACAAGCGACAAGAGAAAGGAAAGGGTGCAGAGGTCGCATTCTAGGCCAAGAATTCTATCGCACAGTTATCAAAGGAAGGTCCCCAACTTTTGTTCACAAGCGATCCTTACAATGAACTTGACCCTAGAGATGGTATAAAGGGGGCTGTAGCTATGCCTAAAGAGGTGATAGAATTTATGGAGATAAATATTAGTGATTCAATAAGGCTTATGAAGATCAGATCCAAGCTAGAGTTGGACCTTAAGGTGCGAATAGGATTTCTATGGGATAACTAGGACGTGTTTTCCTAGTGTCATGCATATATGTATGGAATTCCCCCTTGATATCATTTCTTGCCTTGAATATTAACCCAAGGAAACCCCAGTGGACGATAGTGGTCAGCGGCTCTCAATGAGGAAGTGAAGACCATGTTAGCAAATGACTTCATCCGGGAGTTTTAATACCCGAAATGGAATGCGATCCCCATTTTCATTAGGAAATCTAATGGAAATGGCGTATGTGCATTGACTTCTCTAACCTAAATGATGCTCGTTTAAGGACTCAAGGATCGATTGGTTAGTAAATGGAACATCAGGGCATGAGCTCTTATCCTTTATGGATGCGTGCTTAGGATATAATCAGATTGTGATGTATGTCGCAAATCAAGAGCAAAATAGCTGTGTTATCGCTTGGAACTCTATTGCTGTAAAGTCGTGCCCTTTGGGCTTAAGAATGCAGGTGCGGTATACCAACGTCTAGTCAACAAAATGTTCGCTAGCCGTATTGGAAGGACTATGGAAATCTACGTTGATGTACGTTGATGAAGTCAAAAAGGTTGAGGATCATGTCTCATACTTGGACAAGACGTTCCATATTTTACGAAAGTTCGAAATGAAATTAAATCCATTAAAATATTCCCTTTTGGCGTCTTTTGGGAAGTTCTTTAGATTTATCGTGCATGCTAGGGGATTGAAACAAGCCTAGAATAAGTTTAGGCTTTGAAAGATATAAGAATTGCTGAAACTTGGAAAGAAATGGAAAGTCTGAATGAAAAAGTAATAGCATTAAGTAGGTTCATATTTAAGGCTACTTATAAGTGTGTTCCGTAATTCTAAGCACTTAAGAAGGAGAAAGGAAAATTTACATTGACAGACGAATTTCTGGCTGCATTCCTTAGCTTATTGGAGCATTTATAGAAGCCTTCGATTCTCTCTATGCTGGTGGAAGGAGATGACCTTTATTTATACTTGGTAGTGTCCTCCCATGCCTTGAGTGTAGTGTTGATTCAGGAAGAAGATCGAATACAACGTCTAGTATGTTACGTGAGCAAACGTTCTACTGATTCAGAATTTAGATATCCTAAGCTAGAGAAGTTGGCCTACCGCCTACCAATTGCATCTCAAAAATTGAGACATTATTTCCAGTCGCATCCCATCCAAGTGCTAACCGATCAGCCTCTAAGACAAGTCTTAGATCGACCAGATACTTCCAGAAGGCTTACTAAGTGGATCACTGAGTTGAATCAATATGAGATTACTTATCACCCTCAAACAACAATCAAAGGACAAGCTCTAGAAGATTTTATTACAGAGTTCATCATTAGGGATAATGAAATGGGATCTTGGGAGGAAGAGGCTCTCAAATGGAAAATATATATAGATGGAGCCTCGAAAGAACAAAACTTTGGTGTAGGGGTCATACTGTTGACGCCCTAAGGGAGGAAGTTGATTTACGATATACGACTGGGGTTTAAGGCAACCATTAATAAGGCAGAATACGAGGCCCTAATAAAAGGTTTAAAGACAGCAAAGGAACTAGGAATTAAGTCTCGATGCGTGCACTGTGACTCACAGTTAATTTTAAACCAAAGTGCTCAGAGAACTCTAGGCTAAGGGAGAATGGTTGAAATCCAATACGAGGAAGGTAAAGGTCTTTCTTAATGAAATGGAGCACTACGTGATCAGACACGTTCCCCCGAGAAGAGAATCAGAATGAAAACGAGCTGGCAAAATTGAAAATTTGGGATCTGGGCCTTTATTAGGATCAATACCCATTGTGATCCTGCTTAGTCCCAAATTCATGGAGGTGATTGTGATTGCAGCTTTCAATGACGAGGAGATCTAGATGACATCGCCAATAAGATATCCGAGTAAAGAGGTATTACCGGTTAATAGGAACAAGGCTAGGAAAGTCCTACGGAAGGTGACCTGCTTCAACATTCAAAATTGTGTGCTATATAGGAGAGGATTTTCTAACCTATTATTAAGGTGCATCATCGGAAAGGAAGCCGAGGAGGTGTTGGAAAACATACATTAAGGGAGCTTTGGAGATCACCATGGGGAAAGACCCTAGCGAAGAAAGTGTTGCGGTATGGATATTTTTAACCAACGTTAAACCATGATGCGATGGAGTATGCAAAGAGGTGTGACAAGTACTAATAGTTCACAAAGATCCCAAGGTTTTCCCCAGCAAACCGACTTGCTTGGTTAGCCCCAAGCCCTTCGTGGTCAAGGGAATAGATCTAATTGGAGAGCTTCCAACAACACGAGGTAGAGCTAGGTACTCTATAGTGGCAGCTAAGTTGGTAGAAGGAGAACCCTTTACTAAGGTATCAACAACCAAGGTCATAATTTTTTTGATTAGGAATGTGATATGCAAGTACGGAGTTCCACTTCAGATCATCTCAGACGAAGAAATGCTTGCATTTGGACATACTATACTTAGAGCATAGGTTCTTGACCAGTTTGAATTTACTCCCTGCTTTGAGATAAGTAAAAGGAGAACCTTCTATTTTGCTCTTAATTGCATAAAGGAACCTGATCTGATGGTGAGTAGGGAACCTGAAACTCCCTCATAAAATAGAGTATAGACTGGTCAAGATAGCAAAGCCATTAGGATGCAGCTGGAATGGGGTAATCTCCAAATATACAAGAAATATTATGATCCTTTGATGAGGGGAGGAGAGGCCTTGATCACGCAATGATATATGGAGTAAGCCATATATCCATCCAAGGGAGCATGGGCGCACTATGTAGGAGTAGGCAAGAGGAATTCCTCTCTATGAAGGCCATAGTAGTTACAATGACATCCAACTGCTTAGGGGTTAAGATAGAGGCCTCGGAGTCAGTAGGATCTACCAACAATTGGGATGGCCCATATCTATACACTAGAAAATAATTGGGAGCCTGATCCAAAGACAGTCCTTAAATGAGTCAGATGACGACGAGTCATACCCACCTGATATAACAATCTACCTCACATACTATCATATAGTGTATGGGTGCTGGTGTGTGTGGGAGTGTGCGCACGTACAAGGGAAATATAATGGATTATTAAACAATGTTATTATATGCTCCCTATCGACAGCATGAAGTATATAATATGGTTCGGTGCATGTTTTATAGCCTCTTAGTAAATTTGTTTCCTGTTTGGATGTTGAAAAAAAGACCGCAAAAACCTAATCTAATGGCCCACCAAGCATAACATGAATCATAGTACTGTTTAAATTAATAAAAAGAAACTTACTAGATCGAATGATAGCACGAGACAATAGCTACAATACTTTAGAGTTTATTAGAGTAAAGATCGGCGCTTGCAATTGGAGGGGAGATGAACAAGCTCAGATGTTGGGGAAGCTAGAAAAATTAAGTAGGGCGTTCGGTGGTAGAGGGATCAGAAATTTATATTGGGGATCAGATTTGTCCGATGCCAAGCAGAGGGAATGCCAAACATCTTGTTAACCACCAGACCGTGAACTTGCCAAACCAAGTTAAATGCAGGGTTAGCAGTGAATATTTGTTGACGGAGGAAGTAAGTTAGTGAGGCATTCAATAAAGCCTACCTTATAGTTTGCGAACAGAACTTTGGGGGAGGGGGGCAAGTGTTAGGTTTTGCACCTAAGAGTTCAAGATTTGATAGGATAGCCGAGTGAAGGTAAAGCAAAGAGAGAATGGAAAGTTGGAGAGAAGATCCAGAGAGCTAGCATGGTCACCCTTCGTTTGGCAATGAAGATAGGCCATGCACGATCCCCTGATTCATTTGCTCCAACTTCGAACAGGAGATCCTGTTCGTTTGTTCCCAATACCCAATAGGATATCCCATTAGGTTGCTTAAGTTCCGAATACGAATCCTTATTCGTTTATTCCCAATACCTAAAAAGAGATCATGTTTGGTTGCTTAAGTACTAAACAGGAATCCATGTTCGATTATTTCCAATAGCGAACAAGAGATCATGTTCGGTTGCTTATATACCGAACAAGGAACCATGTTCGGTTATTCTCAACATTGAACGTGGGCTATTGTTCGATGTATGTTGGAGTTAACTCAAGTAGCCAGATAGGAAACCCTGTTCGCCATGGTTTCAAGGTTGAAACAAGTTGGAAGGAGCACGAACTTAGCCAATAACGTGTCTATGTGCATATGCTAAACCAATGACCTCAAAGTGAGCTTTCCCAACCAAACCAAACATGAAATACATAGAATTAAATCTAGATATATTTGAAAATTTTGATCATGACACTTATATATGGAAATATTCGAATCGAGCAACATATACATGGAAATTATCAGATTCACTAGAATAACCACACCACCTTCATGCTCCTATAAATATCCAAGCATCTAATGGCCATGGGGATAATTTTTTGGAACCGCTGGCCACTTCTAAAGGGAAATAGCCCAATAGGGCCTTCAGCTTTCAGTATATAGTAAAAAAATCATGGTATATCATATTCGAACACTTATAAAGGCCAAAATATGAGAAAAGGAATAAAAATGAATAATGGACGTAAGTCCATTATGACTGAACGACTATAAATCTATGTGTACTTCACTTTTTTGCATTCTATTTCTATTGAATTTGTTGTTATAAACTTGATTGGAGGTGTTTGTCTACTTTTCATACAAATAATAGCTAAAGTGTATATACTCGATAACACTTTATTGTGTAAACTCGATAGCCGAAGTATATAGCGTCGATAACACTTTATTGTATAAATTGGATAACCAAGATGTGTTACTCGATAATGTTTTATCATATAAAATTGATAGTTATAGGCCGATATGTTGTATAATAGATAGTTATATAGTCGATGGCTTTTCTATATGAAACTATACAGACGGTAGCCGAAGAAGGATATTATTGGAAGAATTTTGGAAGCCAATTTCTATAGTGCTTAACTTGAATTTTTATAACTTGCGATGTTATAAAATAAATAACAATAAACTAAAAGGTAATAACTCATGCAAAGATGGAAATCATAAATAAAATCATAAATAATTACTACATAGTATTAATAAAACATAAATAATTCAAGACGAATACAAATTGGAAAAACTATTGATGAAGTCAGCCAAAATCTAGTTAGATTAAAAAATATGAAATAGATTGATTAAAAATTGTTTGGAAAGAATTTTTAATTTGATTTAGATTGGGAATAGAACTATTTTACATATGAAACTGAAAAAGGGAAAGGTATAATAATGTGAGAAAATGACATGTAAGTGAACAAATTAGAAGATGATAAATGTCTTGATATACGTAAATAATGAAATAATTAATGCGTGATTATTATACATGGAAATAAGAATACAAACAATTTATATCTTTATATAATTATATAAAGATATATAGAATATGCAGACATTTTTTGATCAATATGTATTCGATAAGCATCAATGGTTTCATTAATATTTAGAATTATAAATAAGTTTAGGCAGTGTAACACAATACAAAACATTTAAATTAAAAAAGTTTACAAAACACTTAATTGGAATCAAACTTTTTAAAAAATTCAAAGATTCCTATTTTAGATAGATCAAAAGTGTTACATTTTTCTTCAAAATACTATACAAAAGTTTATTATTAATCATTCATGTATAATATTTTTTCCCAATTTTTTTTTAGATAATTAGATAGCTTAAAACTAGAAAAGGATAAACGCTACAAAATTGAAGTTGATATCTATGTAGAATGAACTAATTATCCTCCATAAAATAAATGAATCAAACAAAATGCAAAATCAAGTCATACAAAAAATTAAAATGAAATGTCAATAATTATACAAAACTTGAGAGTAAAATATTTCAGCTTTACCTGTAACTAATTTTACTAATCAATAGGAGATTCTGTGGTATCAAAATACTTATGAAATCAGTTATTTTCTATATGTTTACATCAAAAATTTGCATAAACATCCAACGTAGATTTTGTTGAAGAATAAATGAAGAATAATAAATTTAAACAGACAGAGTATAACAGTAGAGTAATAAGAAATGGATAATAACAGAGACATGAAAATTTATAGTGATTCGACGTTGTTTGCCTACATCCACTTTGAAGAGATAGCTTTATTAATCATTTTGTAAACTAAGTACAATAGAGATCAGATTAGAATTCTTAGTTACAAAAGAGTACTAAGCAACAAGCAGCATAAAGGTCACCAAAATAAATAATCAAGCCTCTATTTATAAAGGAAAGCAACGAAATATCTTCCTAAAAATTTGGTAAAAGGATCTCCAAAATCATATGGACCCACAGGAGGGGTCACATGCCACAAATCCCAAAAAATAAGGATCGGAGTCGATCCCTAATTTGGAGGATTTTGGGGGTGCGATCCCTATAGGAGCTTCTCCATGTTGTATTATGCTTAGCCTCCAAGTTTCATGTCAATTAGACTTGTAGATGTTGAGTTTTTGATCGATCATTGCTACAAAGTATGTTGCAACCTGATTCTGGCCGATTCTTCTAGAGGGAAGAGGGTCGATCCCTCTTGCTTGCTCATTTTGAGGTATGATCCCTAGGGTGGACTCCCTTGGGTCCCTACATCTTGTTACCAAAGTTTCATATGCATTGGACTTCTGAATCTCGAGATATCGATTGTTTTTCATTGAGTTGCACTTGCTTGACTGAAGCAACCCGATCACTATGGTTGAGAGGGATTATAGTCGATCCTTTTTCTAGATTAAACTATATTCCTTGCTCTGAACAGTCTATATTGCAAATATCTAAATTCCATTCAATCACAGCTTCATATTACCATCTGTACTTTATTTATGGACCCCACAATCATCGCTTCGGGCTTACTGGCCTTGATGACAATTAAGTTTAACTTGTCCAAACAGTTCGGAAATAGCCTAGTCAAAATGCTAGATAATACTTGCCTCCAAAGTATGTCTTGTGTTCAACATAACGTGCTTTGAATCAAAGAAAATTGGAGTCGCTAGAAAGAAATCCATCCACCTTTCTGAATAGTCATTATCCTTCCATCGAATTATTTTCCCAAAGTGTCGTATCTCTCTTTGAACGTCATGGCACTTGGTCAATCTCCAATATTATAAATTCAGGATTATATTTCGTGAACTGCTATTTATGTCCGATTTATAAGACTAGTAAGCTTTGGTTATCGGATCCAGTCTCAACCTTGAAAGCTTTAGGTTTGAATTCAATTTCCGTCAATTTCAAAATTTGAATATTTAGAATATACACATGCACGTTCAGGTACACGTCCTTGTCGTTGGCTCTCGGATGCGTTTGCATGCTCATGGGTCGCTGATAATTTCCATTGAATTAGATGTAATCTCATTGTATTAATGTATTCATTTATTTTACATATTTTTAATATACATGCTTGCATGCACATAGGGGTTGTATATGATCCATTTGCTCTTTTTTATATATTTATAGGGATCGTAATTCCTCTAGCCAATCCCTTTCATTCCTATCTTCTCTCTCTCTTTTTTGATAAGGATGAATGGATCCTTTTTGGATAGGGATCATACCCGATCACTTCTAATCAGTGGAGACTTAACATTTCAACTTCAAGAAGAAGCTTAAGCGAGCCGATCCCTTCAGTAGACTTTCTCTTGAACATCAAACCATGCAACCAGAGATTTCTGTCCCATTGGTTAGCCTTGTCTCTCATGTTCCTATCCTTTCGATCGGGGAGATAAATCCTGCCTCTGACACCATAGAGGGTAACGTATTTCTGGATAACCCGAAAGATTCCTAAGCCTCCAGAATTTGTGAGGCTGCTCTCCATAGGCTGTGCTTTAAACGTGTGATCCCATTTGGAGATGCTCTAGTCTCTTCAGTGAATAATAGAGCTCATTTTCCCCCGGAGGGGTAAACGTCATGTAATAATTTTATGTACCAGGTCGGATATGGGCAGCCTTTTAATTCTTTTATCTAAGATATGCTAAATTATCTCAGAATAGCCCCTGCTCAGCTGCATCCGAATAGCTATGCTTTTCTTCATGGCACTTCCTTGTTATTTATAGATATTCTATTCCGCCCGCTGTCTCTTGAAGAGATCAGGTTCATTTACAATTTCAAGCAACGGATGGGAAGCTTTTCTTATACTTTCCTCGATCCTTTGCCTGGCTGTCTAGTTTTGACTGGTGCTTGGAAAAAGCTCAGCGTCTTTAAACATGATTGGTCCTACGTCAATTATTCGCCTGGCTTCACGAGGCGATGGTTGGAAGGACGTAGTGTTCACTTTATTCTCAAATTCTTTAGCCCGAGTCATATCCTGAACTAATAAATACTTTGAAATTCTACAACTGTCCATCCATGACTCGAAGTTGAGAATTATTCAAGGTTGGTTTCCATAATCCACACCACCCCAATTAAGGACAAGAACATCAGATCCCTTGTTACCTACGAGTGGTTATCTCCTTTTGGGCGGTTGGAAGAAGGTCGCAGCATCGGTCTTCTAGGTTGCATTGCACCACCAAGGAATGTTATGGAACGAGAAGGCGACATTGATAGCCCGGTCGTGCCCTCGGTCGAGGAGGCTCAAGGCAATGCCAAAGAAGGTAAAATTAGATGTGATGATGTCAATGAGCCTAGTACTGATGATGCAGGTCTAGGTAATGCATCTGTTGTTGAATCTTCACAAGGCATACAATCTCATGCCCCAACAAGGAAAGGGAAAAAGCTCGCTTACAAACTCCATAGGATAAAAACTACCAAAATGCTCGAGTTCATTATCACCTCTGTAGAAGAAGAGTCTTCCACTTTGCCTTTATAAAGTTCGATGGAAGGATTCTCGAGTCTCCTGATCCTTGAAGATATCAAGACCTTTGTCTTTCCCAATGTTAGTTTTAGGGGGCTTATTCTCCCACCAGGACTGATGATGACATTCCTTTCACCAGCAAAGGGAAAATCACTTCTATGAGCAAGGCCACATTAATCGGTCCATCGAGGGGACACTAGGCACTCACAACCACGTGCACTTCACCGCACATGATTTTTGTCTATCTTTTATTTGATGGTTACTTACATTCTCTTTCTTTTCTTCCAGGTGCTACATCTTGTTATCATGCCTTTGATCACTTGAGGGGCCCTTCAACAAAAGTATGGATCCAGTCGTGGTCCAGACTAGAGCAGGCATCGAGAAAGGGACGACGACCGGGAAAGAAGTCATTGTGCTAGGGAGTCTTCATCCTCTAAACACAAGACCAAATCTCAGTCATCTCATTCGTAAGATCAACCCAATCCCCTTACATATAGCGTCGATCATACCTCTTCTTACATTAACTAAACAGATGTGCCACCCAAGCATCATTCCGGTTCATTTGGTTCTCGATGGCCTAGCAATCGTTGGTCGAGAAAATGTCCTATTGTTACTTCTGAGTCAGCTTTGACTACTATAGCTTCTAAGGCCCCTATGGGAAAAGATAGGCCGAACTTAAGATCAATTTCCAAAAAATCTACTTTGATGGGCTAAAGTTTCTTCCTCCTATCAATATAATTCCAGGGACTGCTAAAGCAAGTTCACTTGCATGTGTCAATGATGTTTTTGTGCAGCATGAAGCATTCCAACATTTAGTCAAGAAAATTTCCGAGGTGTCTATTGGAAGGCAACACAAAATTGACGCCTTAAGCTGGAGGCAATCGATAATAAATACATAATCAAACACCAAGATGATGAGATTACAAAGTTAACCAAGGAGCCAGCTGCGACTGAGAAGAGTGCTAAAGAGACATCCAAGATGGTTAGTCGTCTGAAAATAGCTCACAAAAAGGAGCTGGACGCCGCTCTCAACCACATCAGTTTGCTTGCTTTAGAGAAGGACACATTACAAAACGAGAAAACAACTGCAGCTCACTGTGTTGAGGAACTGGAAGAGCTTCTTAAAAAGAGAAGGAAGACAAACTTAAGGCTCAAGAGGAGCCTTAAAAGTATTGTGAAGAGGCCATCGAAACTCGAGAGCTGAAAGTTAAACTTAATGAGTAGCTTGCTCAAATCAAAATCCTCAAGGAAGGGGCAGGGGAAGCTGGCCATAATGAAGTTAGGGAACAAATTGAGGCCTAGTTGGAGGATGCTAAAGAGGCTGCCGAAATGAGATTAAGGACATGTTTGATCCTTTGATTATTGAATAAAATGCTAAGTTCCAAATCCATAATGAATTGAGTTTTCTTAGAGAGGGCTACCTCGAATCGCTTGTCGAGGCTTGGGAATATATCGGTGAAATGTGGAAGCAAGGCCTTGGTAAAGTTGATTTTGATGAGGAGAAACTGGTATGGGAGATCCTTTATGGAAATGAACCTTTAGATCTTGCTGCTGCAAGGCTCCGATATTTTCATATTTTTGCACCTTCCAGCAAAGGGAAAAAAAATCTTTCAAGCTTCGAAGTTTGATCCCAAAGGCCCCCCTTCACTTCAAACAACTGGAGCACTAGTTTCACTTGGCCCGGGAGAGGATCCGAGCTATGATCCGAACAAACCCGATTATTAATCAAAGATGATGACTCCTATTCAAGAAGGGAGCACTCTAGTGACAACTAAAAATCAGCAGGACTCATGTATCCCACTATGTTCTCCATTATTCGAGAGGTTTCGTTCTTCATGCCCAATAGCTATGGGCTTATTTTCTTGTTCCTATGAATTTGCAGGTCTCCTTGCTCCCATTCAAACTCCAAGAAGTGGTGCCGCTGTGGATCAATAACCGACATTTACTGAAATTCCAACGGCTACTGACATTCTAGGGTTTGATACTTAAGTCATTGGGGCTCTTGTTGACGAAAGGATCGTTGATCAGTGGTCGCCAACTGAATCTAATGATGTTGTGATCATGGTGATTATGGGTGCCTACGAACACACTGATGAGATTAGCTTGAAGGATCACATTGAGAGGGAGGAATCATTGAAGAAAAAAGCTAAAGCTGAACCCGCTGATATGGACATCAATGATCCAAATCTTGTCCCACCACAACTCATTCCAACCGATGGGTAGGTTCCTGAGGAACTCTCTCCAACCTTTAAAAGCTTTCTTGCCAAGGGTGGTAAAGGATCAAAGAGAGGGACAGGTAGAGGCTTGGGTGGGCCCACTCCCAAAAAATCCAAAAGGGAGAAGAGGCAAAAGAAGTAATCGTCACTTCGCCTTAGTTTGTATATAGCTTGTGTAGTTGTTTTTCTTTTTGTTGGCCATGAATGTGTGGGTATGGCCCCCCTTTTGAATATACTTGTACTAACGATTTCCAAGTTTACTGTGCAAATAAATGATCTTTATTTTCTATTGAAATCTTACATGAACTTATTTAAGTAGTCGAGCTATTACTTTTCCATTCAATTATATTTGTAACTTGTTGCTCATTAGTTCGGATAATCGTTCGTTAATTTTTACTCAAGGCCTCCATGTAGTCATGGCCTCAAGTTATACCAAATACTAGGCTCGAACCATTGTGTTACGCTGTCAGATTCAGCGGTTTAAGAGATTGTACTCCTCCCCCGTCTCGGGTTAGTGCAATTAGATAGTGGATGATCAAACTCCTTCTTTAGCAAGTTTATACTCCTCCTATCAGTTTCAAGTTGGAGTTTATGGAATAGTGAGTGTTCGAACCACACTCATCTAATTGGTTATACTCATACCCGCACTCTGGGGATAAGAGTTAGTTGGCGGGCGATTGAATCGCACCCAATTTGTGTTTATACTCCATTCCACACTCTGGGACTTAGACTCATTTTGGAAAATAGTCGAACCGCACTTTCCTTAATTGATTGATTTGTCTCCAAGTCCGAGGTTTGACTTAGTGAGTGATTGGTCGTGTCATGACCGTCACTTGGTGGAATTAATCTAGTTATCGGATAGTCAAGCCACCTCCATTTCTCGTTAGCTACTCCTTCCATCAGGTTATAAGCAAGAATCATCGAATGGACAGTTGGACCACGTTCATTTTGTTTAGTTCAATCGTGAACTTATGTAATCAGCTAGCTCCAAACTTTGGAAACTTACTCGGACATGTCAATATTAGTTAGTTGGGTATCCTAACTAATATGTAATGCTACAGTAATCACAAATATGAAGGAAATTCCAAACTTTAATTGCCAAATGGAAAGAAATGACATAATTCGTCTTATTACATATTTGGAAAATCAAATGCCAAAGAAAATTAAAAAATTAAATAGAACTGAATGAAAAAGAATAAACTAAGTGAAATAGCATCGTATTTGCTTGCTATTTCATGCCCTTGGGAATATGACGCCATCAACAGTCACTTGCTTAAAATATCCCTCTCCAAGCCTCTGTTCAATGACATACGATCCTTCCTAAGTAGAATTCATGTGTGATAGGGCAGGAAAAAACTATTTCAAGATGAGATCGCCGATTTCAAAGTTTTAAGATCAGACTTTAGTGTTACAGTATTAGACGACTCAATGTCGATGTGCAGCTGCGCTCAAATCAGCTTCTCGTGCTTCTCATTTAAAAAATCGAGAGATTCTAAGAGGAGATTTCTATTCGTTCTGAGATCATAGTAAGTCACTCGATGAGAAGGGACTTAGAGTTCAATAGGAATGACGGCTTTATAGCAGTAAGCAAGGGCGAATGGAATACGGCCAGTTGTGGACTTATGGGTGGTTCTGTAAGCCCATAATAATGCTGATGGGAGTTCATCCACCCACTTACCTCTAACCTTTTACAAATGCTTCTTCATAATGAACTTTATGATTTTATTCACAGCTTCAACTTATCCATTTACTTAAGGGTGAGCAACTATCGCAAATCTCTTCTTAATATGATGCCGATGGCAGAAGTCTATGAATTCCGTGCTGTCAAATTGGGTTCTATTATTAGTTACAATCGTTTATGGAAGGCCAAACGAAAGATGAGGTTCCAGACAATGAAGTTGATTACTTTCTTTGCTGTGATAATGGATAAAGGTTCTGCTTCGGCCCACTTGGTGAACTAATCAACTGGTATGATGGCGTACTTCACACTGCCTTTTTAGATTAATAAGGAGCCGATGATATCTATGCCCTATGTGATAAACCGCCATGGACTGACCATTTGTGTAATTTCCATCGATGGAGGTCACGAAACTTTTCAATACATTTAGCATTTGGCACATCGCTTAGCATAATCAACAACATCTTGGTTGACAGCTGGCCAGTAATACCCATAACGGTGCATTTTCTTGGCTAAGGTTTGCTCCCCAGTGAGATTACCATATTCCCCTTCATGAACTTTCCTTAAGAATCATTTTATTTCATCATGAGTCATACACTGGAGAAGGAAACAGAAAACTCTTTCTTTACATAACTCCTTCATGAATGATATATCATGAAGTTTTGTAGAGGATTTGTCATCTTGCATTCCTCCGTTTGGGAAGGACTTCCTGTAGCAAATAATCTTTTATTAGGGTCATTTACGACACCTTCTCAGGCTCCGTCTTTGGTACCCATTCGATTTACATCTGGTTATGCTTGGAGTCTCTAGTATTTCGACAGAACCAAGCTCATTTGTTATGCATCCCCCATGCTAGCAAACTTTTCCACTGAGCCGACCTCTTTGTTTTGTCCCTAAGAATGTGTGTGATGTCATAATGCTCAAAGTCAATCAATTGCTCTTAAACTCGGATAAGGTACAGAGCGAGTTACTATCCTTTAGCTTGGTAATCTTCCCTGACTTGATATACCACCAATTGGGAATTGCAAAAGATTTCAAGAGATTATATCCCCAGTTCTCTGGCAAGTTTGAGTCTAGCAATTAGAGCTTCATACTCAGCTTCGTTGTTCATTGTAGGAAAGTAAAGCTTCAAAGTGTATCAAATTGATCGATCTTTTGGAGTTACCAGCACAATACCGTCTCCAAAACAATGATCATTGGATGCTCCATTCGTATACATTTTCCACCAAATGGTAGGGGCCTCACCACTCTTTGGGAGATTGTCCTATGCAGTAAATTCTACTATAAAGCCAATCACTACATCTCCCTAGACGGCTCTCCATGGGAGATAAGTGATGTCGAATTGGCTTAGTCCGATATTCCACTTGAGTAACTTTTCATACGGCTCAGGTCACTGTAGGACCCGTCGTAACGGCTGATCGGTGTAAACATTGATGGGATAAGCTTAAAAATAAGGGCAGAGCATTCATGAAGCAATTAATAAGTAGTATGCCAATTTCTCTATCTTCAAATTGTTCTTTTCAGCTCCTATTAATTTCCTACTAACATAATAGACCGGTCTTTGGATTTGATTCACCTCACGAAGTACCGCGACACTTATAGCTAGTACCGAATGACCAAGTAGATATATAAGTCTTTGTGATCCACTGGCTTTGACAAGGTGTGAGGCCTCTCTAAGTGGTTCACTAGATCTTGGAATGTATCTTCATAATCCTATGTCCACTCAAAGTTCTTTTTCTCTCTTCTAATTAAGTTGAAGAAAGGAATGCATTTATCGGTGGCTTTGGAAATACATCGACTTAGGACGACAACTTTCTCATTCAGGCTCTGTACTTGTTCGATGGTCTTTGGCACCTGAATGTTGTGAATTGCTTGAATCTTCTCAGGATTAGCTTGGATTCCATGAGCATTGATGATGAAACGCATGAACTTTCCTAATGCAACACAAAAATAAAATTTAGAGGATTGATCTTCATTTTGTAATATCGTAAGATATCGAACATTTCTGCTAAGTCTCTAATGTGGTTGTTTAATCGTGGTGACTTTACGAGCATATTATCCATGTATATCTCCATCGTCTTTCCAATCCAATCTTTAAATATTCAATTGACTAGGTGCTGATAGGTTGCTCCAACATTCTTCAATCCAAATGGCATTACCATATAACAATGAGATCCAACATCGATAATAAAACTGGCGTGCTCCTGGTCGGGGACGTGTATTGGGATTTGGTTATATCAAAAGTACACATCCATTGAAGATAAAAACTCATGTCCTGCAGTCGAGTCTACCAGCTAGTCGATCCTTGAAAGGGAAAAACCATCTTTTGGACATGCCTTGCTCGAAAGTCAATGCCCACCGCTTTCCATTCACCTTTCTCCTAAGTATAAGATTAGATACCCTTTTAGGGTAGAAGGCATCGCGAATAAACCCATTACTTTTAATCATATCCGCCTCCTTTTTAAGGGTGGCAGATTCCTCCAGATCCATGTCACTCCTTTTCTGTTTCACTGGACATGATATATAATGCATGGCTCACAATGACAAGAGAAATCCCACATATGCCAGCGTGAGTTCAAGCAAACACATCAAGATTCGCTTGGAGAAAATTAGCAAGTTCTTTCATCATCGTAGGGCTGAGTTGTTATCCGAACTTTAGGACCCATAATGGGCCATTGTAGCTGACCATGATGTTGATTGTCAACTTAGTCGGTGCAACCTTGGTCTCTTTGGGCTACTCCTCATCATTCCTTGGATCTATGTCTTTATAGAACTGACTGTGGTACCCGAGCCCAGGCTTAGGCACTGGTTGTCAATCTTCGATCGCTTGGATGCAGAGAGACCTATCTACACCCTTACCTTTCTCCTTTCATTGAGCATCCCTTAATTCAACCACATATTAGGCACGTTCGGTTGCCTGATCACCATGCACAACTCTAACACCGTTATTAGTTGGGAACTTCAAAGTCAAACATTAAGGGTTAAGAGCTGTTTGGATTTTACCTACGGTTGGTCGGCTTAGAAAAGCATTGTACGGACAGTTAACATCCAAAAAATGGCAACATCCACACTCTCATGCGGTCACCTTCTTCCAATTCCACCGCCAATTCGACATAATTGATAGCTTCGGTCGCAACACTATTAAAGCTATGAATTCTTTAGATGGTTTCAAGTCCATGGTTTCCATCCTCATTTGATCGTAAGTATTTTTTAAAATTATATTTACGGAACTTCCATAGTCAATCAAGATCCTCCTCACTTAGGTGGGGTCGATCATGGCCGAAATGACCATTGGTTGATCGTCGGTGCCTCCACCTTATCTGCATCTCTGCTTCTGATATAATGCCGCCTGCCATTTTACGTTGTTGTTTTAGTGGATCCCATCTTTTGCACTTCAACAACACTCAAAATGCATATGCTTGATTACACTAGCATAGCGCTCCGTATCGTACTAGCTCTTATTAGCTGGATGTTTTCTTCCGATTATTGTATTGATCACTAATCTTCCAGCAGTCTTTGCAGGTTCTTCGGTTCTACGCGGCATTTATCTTCGGTTGCGATTAGATGTCCCCTGCCCGAAATACTGTGGGGTTTTAACAAACTGCTATTGTTTTCTTTCCCAAACCATAGCATCATGGAACTGGTAGTATCCAGTCTGCTTTTGCTTCTGGGTTGATTCTTTTGGAGGTGGCTTCCTATGCTGCATGGTGTTTCATGTAGACAAGTAGACATTCTATAAGGATGTATTCAGTGGGGTGTAGGTATCATACATTGGAATCCTTGACTTTCCTCTTTTAGAATCCCTCGTTCGCTTATAATTTCGATCACCGCCTTTCTTTTGCCGATTCAGTTTCTTTTTAAATTTAATTGAACTTTTCCAGAACTTTCCCTGGATTGTTTCACAACAATGTTACTTGCACTCCCTCTTCACTTGGTCCCACAACGTTCTTCTTCATAGAGCATCTAGCTTCATTTTTCCATAAATTTTGAGCTGCTTTTGCATAGAAACACTCCAACTTTGAGGTGGTTTGCCAGCTAACCAATCGCCAAAGTCCTTCGATCCTAATTTTAGAGAGCTAGCCATAATTAACCATATGGGCCCATAGGGTTAATCACATGGCCCAAATTCCTTCGATCCCTATTTGGAGGAGTTTAGGGGCACGATCCCTATTGGAGCTTCTCCATGTTGTATTATACTTAGCCTCCAAGTTTCATGTCAGTTGGACTTATAGATGCTGAGTTATTGATCAATCATTGCTGCACAGTGTGTTGCAACCTGAGGAAAGAGAGCCGATCCCTCTTGTTTGGTCCTTTTGAGGTGCGATCCCTATGGTGGACTCCTTAGGTTCCTTATATCTTGTTCCTAAAGTTTCATATGCATTGGACTATTTTGATCTTGAGATATCAATTGTTTTTCATTGAGTTGCACTTGTTTGGCTAAAGTAGACCGATCCTTATGGTTGAGAGGGATTATAGCCGATCCCTTTTCTAGATTCAACTATATTCCATACTCTAAACATTATACATTTCATATCTCTCAATTCCATTTTATCACGACTTTATATTACCATCTGCAATTGATTTCTAGACCCTACAATCACTGCTCTACGCTTACTGGCCTTGATGATAGCCGAGTTTAACTTGTCTAATTAGTTTGGATATAGTCGGGTCAAAATGCCAGATAACACTACAAGAAAAATGAAGAGAACTATATTCATAACCTTATAAACTGGAAATCTAACCTTAAATTAGAAACTAGAAATTAGAAATTAGAATTAGGACAAAAACTGCAATTTAATATCTAATTAAATGAAAGGATAAATAATAAAATCTAACCTTTTAATCAAGCTCATTCAAACCAATATGCTAAGTTTTATTTGGAGGTATTCAGGTTATTTTTCCATAAAATAATTACGTTGAGAGCAATTGGTAAGGAAACAATTGTCTTAAAATATGAATAAAACCATAAATAATTCAGGTCGAATATGAAGTGAAAACTATTAACGAAGTCAATCAAATTCTTGTTAGGATAAAAAACTAAAGATATTTACTAAAATTTCTTGGAAATAATTTTAATTTGATGTAGGTTGGGATTAGAATTATTTTTCAATTGTAGCAAGCATATGAAACAGGATTAGGAAAAGAGAGAATATTGTGAGAAAATGGAATGAAAGAATTAGAAAATGATAAATGCTTGAGATGTATGTTGGTTTCCTTTCAAAATGTATCATTGAAAGATAATATATAAAACATTAATTAGTCCATTAGTATTTCTTTTAGTAAATAACGATAATAAAAGAGTAACGAAAAAGTATAGGGCAATTAAACTACTGGGACACATGGCAACACATGGGATTTTTGAGAAAATTGGAAATGAAGCAGCATGCAAATATGAACTCAAATTTCATACAATATAACAGATAGATATATAGATAACTCAACTTTGACAATTAGTAATTGACTAAAATATTGATCATATTTTTTGTATATATGGGTAAAAGCGCAAGAGATGTTTCTAAAACATGCAATGCTATCCAAAAATATAAAGTCTGATTCTTTAGCATATAATGAGGCAATAAAGTCTCGGGATTAATTATTTTGACAAGAAGCTTTAAATAATGAATTTTTTATAAAAATTATTTTTATTTTAGGAAATGAAACGTGAAAACTGACAAACTTAACCAATAGAATGTAAATGAATATCTATGAACAACTTGAGAGTAGAGAGCGCAACAAAATGTTTAAGTCCAAACGGATAGAGTTAGAATGTGCTACAGGGTTAATTGTGTAATTTGATTATGTAACTTAACTTATTTATCAATCGTTCAAAATAAAAGTATTTAAATTCGATTGTGTTTATTTACACACATACATACATATGACGTTTTGAGTATAAATTACAACATATAGGTAAAAATCCTAAAGATATAAATGTGTAGTCAATCATAGTTATGAAAGGGTTGAAAATCATGAGTTTTTGAATTGTACGAAAAAACACTTATTCTTAAATGTTCTTAACAGCTGCATTTTGATGTGATATCTTTACATTGACAAGGTTAGTGTATGTAGTGCTCTCCATGAGATGTATGGTGATTTACCATGACTATTAGAGGCACCAAGTGGGTAACACCTGACCTTGATATTCGTGCAGTCAGAGAGAGTTTATCATCTCAAAGCATAGAGGATAGGACACCATAAGGTGCTCTGTCATGTGCATCCTTTTAGGCCAACATAGATATGTGATGATAATAACCAAAGTATTTACTGGTATGTATTGCATTTCGGCACAAAGCAATGCCACGAGGAATTTCACAAAATAGAACATTATACAATCGAAAATATAACAAAAATCTACTAAGCCACGGATATCGAAAGCTGAAATAGTATAATATATCATGTAGTCATGGTAGTGACATATTCATATATACACAACATATAGATATAAATATTAAATTCCATATCATAACAAAATATACAAAGCATATGATGCTTACCAGTCCACCGTAAGATAGCGTCCAAGCAAAACATGTCTAAAAGAGTCTTTTATACATCCATTGAGACTAGTATATACGTCCATTAAACTAGTTATAACACCACATATTTTTGTTTGTCGTAATATAGGCTTAATTATGGGCTTAATTATGTATAAAAAAATTATTAAACGATAATTAAAGGAGATCCTCAAGGGAAAATTTGATTAGCTAGTATGGAACATTTAAGATTAATTGAATAAACCAATGATAATTCTTACAATTAAATTTTGCCAGAAATTTAAAGAATGAAGTGGATTAAGTAAAGGGTCAAGGAAATTAATAAGATTATGCAAGGAGGGCTCTAGCTTCAATTATTAACCTTTATATCCTTAAAACACATTGTTCTCCTCATTCTCTCATTTCACCAAGAAAACCTACAAATGCGTTCACCATTATCAAAGAAAGAAAGAGGAGGGAAATACTAAACAAAAAGAATATTCTAGCGTTCATCTCTTAATCAAGCTTATAATCTATGTGCGTTATACTAACCATATTTTATATCAAATCTGCTTAGAATTGGATCTCATGTGTTTTTGTGGTTTTAAATGGTTGTTGACATATTTTGGTGATGGTTGATTTATTATATATGAATTTAATTGTTAAATGGCATAGACAATGACATGTTCATGGAAGAAACTTGAGTTATTCACCTTCGAATCGATTGAAATTTTAATGATCTTTCTAATATCAAATTAGAGATGGGTATTAAATTTCATAATTTTCCAATGAGAAAATAAATTATTATGAAATGATAGGTTTAGCATGCAAATAATGTTAAAAATATTATCGTACAAAAATTTTGATTTTAAATTTTAACTAAAGATAAAGGAAAATAGTTTATGATTTCCTTTAAAATTTTCGGAGTTTTCTCATGATTGTTCGAATCAATATGAATTAAATGGTAAGATAGGAAATATCCTTAATTTAATAAAAATAATTGAAGAAACGAATTATGAAGGAGTAATTAGAGGAGGAAATAACGGTTTGATTTTGAATTAACTACCACAATGGTAAAAGTAACAAATGACATGAGTAATGATCGAGTCAAAGTGCAATTAATTTATAAGTGATATATCAATTTCCATTTAATTATGAATTTTTGTTGTAGCTTTCAACTATAAAAATCAATAGCACGTATGCTATAGCACATATGTACGGTAGCTTATAAATACGATGTCACTGTATCTTTAAGTTCTAGCAAATTATAGGCTCTATAGACATTATTTCGATGGTATAAGCATGTAGACTCAGTAGCAAATAAGACTTATTGACTCGATAACAAACAGAAGTTATAAACTCAAAATTATATAAGTTATAGACTCGATAGCATATGAAGTTATATACTTGATAACATAACTTATACATGTGATATCTCTTTATTGTATAGATTCAATAGCCAAAGTGTATAGGCTTAATAGCACTTTATTATATAAACTTGATTCCTAAAGTGTATAGACTTGATAACAATTTGTTGTGTAAACTCGATAGCCAAAGTATACAGGCTCGACAACACTTTATTATATAGACTTAATAACATTCCATTGTATAGAGTTGATAACATCCTGCTTGGGACACAAATGGTCACAAACACCCATTTGTATGTGAAAGCCCCAATTTTTGAAAACAACATCCAAATAGAAAGTTAAGAACGTAGACCATAGAATACATAGCAGAAAAAGTAAAGGAACACTGGAGTTCTATAGCAGCTCTACACACACCGGCCTACGTCCACTCCAATAATCTTTTATTTAAACTATAAATTACAAGTACAGTTATTTTTCCTTAGTAACTTAGTGGAGGAAGAGAAAAAAGTGATGAAGGAGAGTCTGCCAAAAAAGTCCGTTGCAATGAGACAAGTTCGTTGTATTTATAGGTGAAGATATGCATGGATCAGACTGAAATTTCAAGAAGAACCTCCAGAGCCATACGACTCGACCACAAAATTTGGGATCGATCGGACACCAAAAAATGATTTAGGCCTACCATTTCATTCTAACTCTAATAGGGTTATGATCGTTTTTATGGGGTCCCCTATGCCTATTGTCCTTGCTCCCAAAGTTTCACATCATTCCGACTTACCGTTTGTAAGATATCGATCGATCTTCGTTGTTTTGACTTGAAATTGGATCATAGGAGATCTTTCCATGCTTCATCCTTTTAAGCTACGATCTATCGTGTGTGTTTCCCATGATGTTGGTTACTTGATCTCCAAATTTCATGCAATTCCGACGTATCATTTGTGAGATCGTATTTTCCGTAAAACTATGGATCATTATGCTGATTTGTACGGTTGTTCCAATAACGATCGTCCTATTTTCCAAGATTTCATCCTTTTGACCTACGGTCAATCATGGGGTGCTCCACGACGTAAGCTACTTGTTCTCTACAATTTTGTGCAATGCTGACATACAGTTCGTGAGATATTGTGTTTTCCATAGAACTATGGATCGTTATACTGATCTGTACGATTGCTCCAATAACGATCGACCTATTTAACAAAGATTTCAAATTTTTGAGCAACAATCGATCGTGTAGGTTCCCATGATGTTAGCTACTTTCTCTTCAAATTTCATACAATTCCAACATATTGTTTGTGAGATATCGCATTTCCCATGAAACTATGGATCGTTCTGGCTGATTTGTATGATCATTGTAATAACAATCGACCTCTTTTTTCATGATTTAGAAGTTTTGAAATGTGACCATTTTGTGGGCTCCACTCTTTAATATATTGATACAAGTTTCAAGTGCATTAGTTTTGTAGGTATTGGGATATTGATCGATCTTTGTTGATTTACGCTGTTTTATGGATTGTTCATGATCGATCCATATAAATTCTTCCTTTGCCCATAACTTAAGCATACAAACTATAATTGACTTTAAATTTAAAATGTGGCCTCATGGTGCCTTCCTTGTCACTTTATATTGATTGCGCCTTGATTGGGACCCGCTCCGAGTCAGTCCAACTATTGTCTATAGTTCCAAATATAATCGATTTCCAAGCCTGATAACCGTCTCTCCGGGCTTTCTAACTTGATGATCATAAAAGCAATTTAGCAAACTTTTATGATATACTGCCGGGTCAAAAGCTGGTATAACACATCCCATCGTATAAACACGATAGTCGTAGGGTTGATAATTTATGTTATTTAGTTGATAGATTTAGGGTCGATAGCTTTTGCGTATGAAACTTATAGGGCCAATAGTCAAAGATGGATATTATTGGAAGTATTTTGGAAGCGAATTTCCACAATGATTAAATTGAATATTTATAATATGCAATGATATAAAATAAATAACAATAGCTTAAAAGGGATAGTTTATGTAAAGATGGAAATGACAAAACTTGGGGTATGCTCTAAAAGTTGTTAAGTTGTATCACTTATATAATATGGAAAATAAAAGGTTTTAGATTTTAACTAAAATAAGAGGGTCCATGTGAATGTGTAGGATACAAAATTAATAAATTGAAGAAATGGATTGAATCCAAAATCTTAAAATATGTCCGCCCATAGAGATATTGAATGGCAGGGTGCCCAGTCTTATTGAAGTCTGACTTCCATGTGCATATGGCAAGTTGCCAAGACTTGAGAAGTCTAAATGATTCAATTTAGAAAAATTAACTCTAGTATAAGTAAATAACATCAAAATGGACGTAATCGATAACTAAATCAACAACGTGAAATGTAAATGTTTCTTAAACAAGGAGGGACTATTGATGCTTAGTAGGATGCTTACTGTAACGATCCCGAATTCTTACTAAATTTAAATTGATAATTAAATTAAGTTTTGAATTTAAATCTATAAAAATTTATTAGTAAATTGATTCGAGTTTCCCCGATTCAAATAGAAAATATATTAAGTCATATGAATTGGAAAATTTGTATATATGTGAATATATATGTATATATTGGATTTGAGATAAAATCTTAAATAAATGGTTTTTAAAATAAATAGAAATAAAAATAAGTAGTCATGTAAGAATAGAAATAAATATATAAGCTAATGTAATAAAAATAAATATAACAACCTTTAATAATATGTACATAAAGTAAAATAAATATCTATCAAACATAAACAAAGCAAATAAATGAAAATGTAAATACATAAGCATATAAAACAAGGCAAGTAAAAGAATCAACAAGTGATCTACAGCCACCCAAATAAACTGCATAGTAAACAAGTATTGCTAAACAAAAGAAAAATACATACAAGTATGTAGCTTGCAAAAGAAAAGAAAGAAACAAAACAAAACATATATATATAACTCAGCCGAGTTATTCAAATGCAAGAAGAAAAAATAGGTAAGGTTGAAAAACATAAGGTACTCAAGCATTTAATGCAACATACCTTATGCATTTAATGCAAGCATCTTTAACATGCTTATTGTACAAATAATATACTGCATGTTTCTTTTTATACACATCAATATATTCATTTTAGTTCGACCATTATCTCAACCTAAAACAAAAAAAATCAAGTTAAAACAACAACAAACTAAATCAATACTTGGTTCAACTGCAACCTGATTCAAGATGCAAGAATCATCTCACAAAATCAAATCAATACAAGCCTGGAAAGTATGCAAGTCAGATCAGTTTTCAAACTTGGATATCATTTCCAGTTTAAATTCAATCCTGTTCTTGTTTTTGATCTCTGCTTCCAAATATCAAGGTGAGCAAATCTTCTTTTGAAACTAGACTTGTTTGATTCTTTTATCTGTGAGTAACTTTTGTTTTAAACTTAAAAGTAAAACTGTTGAATACTTATCTGTGAGTAACTTTTGTTTTAAACTTAAAAGTAAAACTGTTGAATACTTATCTGTGAGTAACATCACCATTTTAAATTGTTAAGTATATAATTAGGTTGCCTGCTTATCTTTGAAGTATAATATGCTTGTGAATATATTTTAAAACTCTGTGTATATATAGATAAGTTGGTGTGTGAAATGCTGTGTGTTTGAATTTCTGGTCTTTGGCTTTAGTTCCAGGTTCAAAAGATAAAAAAAAACATTTGCTAATAATCCAATCCATGTTATGATTTAAGTGTCGAACCAAATATATTTGTTATGTCATCAGTTTTAATTTAAAATTTGTTTAAGTTACAAACAAATTGCATTTGTCTCTGGATATAACAAAACAACACAACAGACTTAAATTAAGTCAAAAATAAAATGTCAAGATTCTTTGATTCAGGTATATGTATCAAATGCTAATACCCAAAATTGAATTTTTAAAACTAAAATCACATTTTTTAGTTAAGTATTGAATGATCATTTTTGGTTTGAACGAAATATGAAAATTGGGTTTCTCTGATGATCTTCGTGACTGAAGGGGGTCGGGGTTCTGCTTGATGATGGAGGAGTGATCGTAGCATTTGGGAAAAATGGTAGATGGTGATGCAATTCACCATGGAGGTTGCGGTAGTGGGTTTCCTTCTGGAACCCTAGTTTTACTGGTTAGATAGAATCGGTCACTTTGGCATTTGTAGATGATCGAGTGCTATGGGCTGTTGGGTGGTGGTAGAGGCTGAGGCGACGAAGTGATGGCCGGAGTATGGGATTTTCTGGTAGCCGGAGTCGCGTGGATGAGTAGTTGACAGGTATGAGATGGAAGTGGCTTTCGTGTTCCAGGTTTCGACTTTTATCTCAATTTCGTTTTCGAGATGATGAGGAGATTGAGTGGTCGGGAAAGTGACTCGTGGAGGATCGACGACTTGACTCGATGATCTGTAAACGACCGGAGTTGACGTCAGCGACGTGCACGTGCACGAGCACGTTGCTTTGGAACCTGGAGTTGTTTTGCCTGGGTGGTTGCAAGGGTGTACGTGAGTTTTTTTTCTCGGGTATTACTCGAGTTATCTCGTGATTTACTCGGAGTTTTAGGGTGTGGAGCTCGAGGCTATATATTGTTTCCCACGGGTTAGTTTAGTCTGGTTACAGGTTTTTGTAAACCTGACTGTAACTTGAATTTAAACAAATTTAAATTTTATTTAAATTTGTGTGTTAGAGTTAGATAAAGTTTAAATCTAGTTTGAAGCTTAGATTTAAATAAACTTTTAAATCTTAAAATTTTAAAATGAAAATTTGGATTCTAAATCAAGATTTAAAATTAAGGCTTTAAAACAAAGTTTAAAATCAAATGTTTAAAATAATGGATTCAAGTTTATTTTGAATCCAAATCTAGAAATTCAAATCAGTTCTTGAATCAGAATGTTTTAAAAACGAGTTTAAATTAAAATAGCTTTTAAAAGTAAATTTGTTTTCAAACAAATATTTAAAACTTGACTTTTGATAAACTTCCTTTATAAATTAAGGTTGTAAGAAAAATAAAAATGTAATGTAAATTAAAGAAAATAATTAAGATAATAAAAGAATTTAATTTATAAAAGAATTAAGGAATGACTTAATTATTTGATTTTAAAATAATGATTTGGATAAATGTATAATTAAAGATGATTAATAATGATTAATTAACGTAATTTCTTAAGAAAGTAATTAAGGAAATGTTATTAGTTAATGAAGATAATTAACTAGAGATTATTAAGTAATTAAATTAATGTGGTTAATTTTGATAATTAATTGGATTTATAATTAAGATAATCAAATGCAAATTGTTAATTACTTAATGAAAGTAATTAAGAGGTTAATTACGAATTGTAATTTCAAATTGGATATTATGATCAATTTATTGATAAAGGTTAACTGGTAATTAATGATTTATTTGTATGAGATGATTGCTTAATGGTAAGAAATTAAAAAGATTTAATTTCTTTAAAAAAAAATTAATTAAAGTTAATTAATTAGGAAATTGGTTTAAAATGTTGATTTAATTAATATGATATACTAAGAATAATTAATTTATTTATGTGTTTGATAAATTGATTTATATCAAACGATTTGTGATTTATTAATCAGGATTGGATAATTAATTCATAAGTAATTGATATAATTGGAAATTAAATTGAATTAATTTAGGGTTTAAATAATAAATTAATCCTATTTATAAATGATTATTAAATACTTGACCTTACTTATGAATGATTGTATTGTATAAGATACTTTGAATTGATTGTCCTAACTGATTTGTGATATTTTGTACTGTGGATTGAGCTGAGTATGATTCATTCGTTTATTTACATTTATATATTATCTGTGAATCTGTGAATGAGCGATAAGCGTTATACTTATATCTCTTGTCACTTAACCATATTTATGTGTTTTTAATCTGTGATGATTGAATGATGTTGCACTATTGTGTTAAACCCTGGACCACACTTATACACACACCAATATGGATTTCACGAGGAAATCGATTAAGTCACAGATTTTGAAATAGTTTTAAATTTGAATTTTTAAAATTCAAATGTTTTGGAAATGGATAGGGTTTAACGTAGAAAGCTTTCGAAATGGAATTTTAAAGATGAAATTTATTTTTAATAACTTGATTAAGTTCTAGAATTTAAATAATTTGATTTAAACTTGAATTCAATATTCAAAATCGAATTCTATGACTTGGAACTAGGGATTAATGATATTATACTAGTTATATATGAGTCAAACCATTTTTTAAGTATTATTTTTGGGATTTTGAATTAACCCAAAGATTGTAACTTGTATAAATGAAATAGGCTTTTTTCGAAATAACATTGTTGTTTCTAAATGATAAAAAGCTTTCATAGGAGAAATGAATTTCAAATTGTATTAAAGGGATTACAAGTAAACTGAAATAGTTTCCAAGTTATAGATGAATATTTGGAAACAAATTATTTTGTGAATATTTAGGAACGATTTGAAAGCTATGAAACAAATCTTTGACTTAAAGATTTAATGAATTAAATCCAATTGATTGGAATTGTTTTGAAATCCAGGAATGAATCTTTGAGAAACTAGGTGAACTTTATGAAATAAATCCTTTTGTTTTAAAAGATTGGAAAATGGTAATTTGTTTAAACCATTTGAAAGAAAGTTTTGAACTATTAAGTTGTGACTTAATTGAAATCCCATATCCATATGTTTTAAATGTTGCGCTCACTATTCGGGTTAGCCAGGAAAGGACCTTTGGGTCGTATAACCCATTCCGAATATGTGATACATCGTTATAGATAACATTTGAAGACCGATGGTGAAGACCAGGTATTTGCGAGAGCGATAGGATGACCTATCGATTGTCTCTGCACTGAGTCGCGCCGGTATAGAGACTCCCTAAGTGATGGGAAATCCGATCGGGATTGTGAATACCTGGATTGCAAGGACTTCTTTGGAAGTGCCTTCGGTTCTGTTCGAACCCAGAGCAGACTTGTATGGATTGTTATGTCTAACATTACAATTTGAGATATAAAGCTGATTTCTTTCAAATATATTTCTGTTGGTGGCGGAGAATTTATTTTCTTAGCTTAACACCCTTCTTTGAGACGTACGAGCTCATTGGTTATGTAGTTGATGGTTATCAACGATATATTCCCAATTTGGTAATGTGACATGCTGAGTGTTGATGTGAAATGATCATTGTTTGATCATTTATGATATGATCATTTGTTTGATCATTTATCTTTGTGATCATTACTTTGATCATTTGTTGACCCAAAGCATGGCTTTGTACCAAAGCGTGGCTTTGTGGACGAGACTTCGTCGAGCCTCACAAACCGGTAATGGTCGAAACAGGAATTGTGCGGCAAGGTTTTCAGGGATAGCTTCCCTAGGGTATGACCATTCCTTCTAGAAAAGGGTAGTGTCATGGTATGGAGCCCTGATACTTACTCATGTGGATACACTATATTTATTTTGTGTGGTTGTTGGTTTAGAGGCGCCTCGTATAAAGGTCCCAAAGGACCGGGGGTGGCATATCTGAGGTTTTGTATATTCCCCGGGAAGGGGGGTAGCCGGCCTTGTTTGGCAGAGATCCAGTTGGGTTCTGTAACGACCCAGAATTTTTAGAAATTAAAATTTGAATATTTAATTAATTTTAAATATTAATAAGTGAATTTATAAGTCAAATAAATTTTTATTTGAATTATTGAATTTAATTGAATAATTAAATCGATAATTTAATATGTTAAATTATGGAAATAATTGAAAATTGAGTTAAATATGATTGAAAATGATTTGTAAAATTTTATTTTATCATATTGGAGTTAGAATGATATTTTAGAACTTTTAAAATCGAATTAAAAGTTAATTTGTGAAAATTGAATATTTTAATATTTAAATCGACTAGTGAAAATAGTCAATTTTTGAACAGTCTCAGAATTGAACGAAACCAGTTTCATTGGATCCGTAATAGTTAGTTATTACCGGATTTCAATTTTCGTGTCAATCGGAGTTATCGTTTGATCGTGGCAGCTCGAAACGCATCGAATTATTTTTAATTTAAATTTGGCGAGTCAGAATAGCCATTTTTCAAAAAGTCTCGGATTTCGACGAAACCAGTTTCATCGGATCCGTAATGTGATATTATTGTAAGGTTTCAAATTTCAAGTCAATTGGATTTACCGTTTCTCCGGTACAAATTAAAACGCCTAGAAATCGACTTAAATCGGTTTAATTCAAATTGAGCGTTTTCAGCCATAACTCGCACATACTTCCGAATTAGCTTCCGAAACCTGTTCCATTGTGTCCGGAACGCGGGGTAAACCTTAGAAACGCTGGTTACGGCGTCTAAATCGGAGTTCGGAATTCCCGGGATGAATAGTGTTTACGCTTGGTTTTCTATAAATACACCACACACACAAATAAAAAAAAAAAAACAACAAAACCCTAATTTTATCAGCTAGCCGCCACCCTTAGAATCTAGGGCCAGAAATTTCCCGATTTCAACTCTCAATCTCTCTCAATCCATGCATTATTTCGAAAAGTTGTCAACATGAAGATCGTAGAGCATTGCGTGAGCTTCGAATCTGTATGGCGGTGATCGCTTGAAGCTCGACGAAGACGCCAAATTTTGGCCGCGTCCTGGGGGGTTTGCGCACGCATTTCAACGTGAAGGGGGTGGCCGAGTTGCATCTCCTTGGGGCCGAACGTGGAGGAGGTGAGTGGCTTCGATTTGGGGGTGCTTGATCGTGTTCATGTCGCTTGAATCGGATGCAATATTAAACCCTAGATTGCAAATATGGGTTTGTGTGTTATGGACGGGTGCGTGTGTTCCTGAAGCATTTGCGAGAGAGGAAGGAGAAAAGGGGGGGAGCGTTGGATCTGAATCCTATGGCTGTGATGAGCTTAGGTTATAAATTAAATTAGTTATGCTGTATTTAAGTTATTAAAATCGTGTACAAACTTGTAAAATTCATATCTTTTTCATACGAGGTCGAAAAAATGCAAACTCAGTTGCGTTGGAATCGTATGGACGAGCACTACGCGATGGAGTTGGTTTGGAGTCGTTTGCAGTTAGTGAGAATTTCGGGTAAAATTAAACGCGCGTTTAATTTTATTCGAAATAAAAGCTAAAACGGAATTTAAAATCAAGGTGAGAATTTCTCACTCAATCGAATAGATTTCGATTTTATTTTAAATAGTTAGATTTAAAATATTTGAATGCATGTTTGAATGATGACTGTAAATTATTGATTGTTAAAATAGACATTATGCGCCGTTAGTAAGCGGATGTTATTTATTAAAAACATATACCGCGAATATTTCATAAACAGTGAAATTGGTATTATATATATAGTAGCAATATATATATATTGGCATATGTATATATTGGAATTATTGATTTCCTGCATTTTTTTGTTTAGCGGATGAGACCCTATTACGCCGTTATTAAGCGGATAATATTAAATAAGAACATATACCGCGATAATTTCGTACTGGAGCGAAATTGGTATTGTGCTAATGTTTGTGGATGCAGGAAACAGGTTGGAGGGATCCAACTGGATTCCTCAACAGTATTTATTAGATTTTCAGATATTTTGATATTTGATGGATTATCATATCGATATATGATATCGTTGTTAGTCGTGATTGACTATTTGGTGTGTAGCATCATTGGACCCAGATTTTGGGATTTTAAAATGATTTTAAAAGTGATTTTGAAAAATATACTATATTTTTGGAATTGATCCATTATAAATAAATAAACGTTATAATTTTTAAAGTTATAAAAATTATGGTTTTTGTGAAATATAGTTAAAAAGCTGATTTTTAGAAATACGATTAAAAGTCGATTTTTGAGAAATATGAACTAATGATTTTATAAAATAATTTAGATTGGATTTTTGAATATATGATAAAAGTTTAAATATAGGATTTATAAAATTTGATTATTTTATAAATCAAAATGGTGAAATTATAAAGGAAATTAAAGACGTTTCAGAATAATAATATAAACTGATTTATATTAAGAGATTTATAAATGGATATTTATAAATTGGAATATAGACATTATAAAACAAGTTTTTATAAATGTTTGAATGATGTGAGAATGAATTTCATAATAGAATGAAATTTATAGAATTATAAACTGTGAAGTTATAAATGAAATTTATAAATAGTAAGATTTATAAATTTGTGAAGTTAATTGAAGAATAGATTTGGTTAAATAAATGAATCTTATAAGTTATAAGATTTATAATTATGAAGTTTAAAGAACGATTTTATAAAATAATCGTTTTATAAGTATTTAACTTATAATATAAACATTTAGTTTATAATTGAGTTATAAACTGAAATATGTTAATAAAGGAATTTATAAAAAAAGAAGTTTTTATAAATAAATAGAAATGGAATTTATAAACGTTGTTTTATGAATTCGCAAACGACTTATTTTGATAAGTTAATTGTCATAACTTATAAATGGAGTTATATTCACGTTTTAGACTGTGAATAATCCTTTAAGTTAAAAAGTATAAAAAGGATGAAATTTGTTAACATAGTATATTCACGTTTTTGAATAGTGAATAACATGTTAAAGAAAATGTTTTAGAATGTGATATTTTAAACAGAATTAAAACGATCTAACGATGTTTTAAAGGTGTTGAGATTCGAAACCATAGATTTCAACATTTATTGTTGAAATAGACGTTTTCGAGAAATAAAAGGAAATGGTGGACTATAACACTGTTGTTATAGTAAATGATTTCCGAAAGGAAATGTTTTGTATAGTATTGGGATTTATATATCTATTTTAATTTCGAATCCCTATACTAGTGATTTTGGGTTGTCGTAACGATGTTTTACGTAACATTCGTTTTGGCCCAAATAAATATGTTTAAGAGAATGATTTTCTTAAAGAATGAATTATATACTTAATTCGATTTAAGTATATTGAATATTTTCCAAGGTTGAAAATAAAAAGATTTGTGAATTACTTATGAATAAATAAGTATGGAAATGTTTTCCAATAAGAAGTGAATATTAGAATTTATCTTTTTGAAGATAAATCGAAATGAATTATTGAAATCGTATATGCATAGATATTTTGGAAATATAAATTCATTATGGAATTTATATGTGAAAAGTGGAATTTGTATAAAAAATAAATATTGATTTATTTTTGAAGTGTTGAAATTAAATATCTTGTAAAGATATTTTGGAAAATAAATAATTTGGAAAATTATTTGGAATCTGGTGATGTGTGCATATCCAGTGATAGTTCAATAGCCGACTATCAGTATTTCCCTTTGAATGGGTATTTGATGTGAATTGTTTGAAATTGAATGCACACTTATTTTTGAATAAGCGCTCACTATTCGGGTTAACCGGGAAAGGACCATGGGGTCGTATAACCCACTCCGAATATGTGATACGTCGTTGTGAATCGCATTTGAAGATCGGTGTTGAAGACCGGTATTTGAGTGATAGGATGAACTATCGATTGACTCTGCACCGAGTAGCTACGGTATTGAGTTCTCCATATGTGATGGTGAATCCGATCAGGATTGTGAATATCCGGATTGCAAGGACTTCTTTGTAAGTGCCTTCGGTTCTGTTCGAGCCCGGAACAGACTTGTATGGATTGTATGCCTGACATTACAAGTTGAGATATAAAGCCGATTTCTTTCAAATATATTTCTGTTGGTGGCGGAGAATTTATTCTTTGCTTAACACCCTTCTTTGAGACGTACGAGCTCAAAGGTTATATAGTTGAAGTTATCAGCGATATATTCCCAGTTTGGTAATGTGACATGCTGAGTGATGCTGAAATGATCATTGTGTTGATTATTTATGATAGGATCATTTATTTGATCGTCTATCTTAGTGATCATTGTGTTGATCATTTGTTGACCCAAAGCATGGCTTTTGTATAAAGTATGTTTTTGTGGACGTGACTTCGTCGAGCCTCACACCCCGTGAATGGTCAAAACAGGAAAGAAGCAGCAAGGTTATGAGGGGTAGCACCCTTTAGGATGTGTCCATTTCCTTCTGGAAAAGGGTGGTATCATGGTATGGAGCCCAGATACTTACTCATGTTGAAAACACTTTGTTATGATTGTGTGAATTGATTACGAGCGCTCGGTTGAAAAGGTCCCAAAGGACCGGGGGATGGCATATTCGGTCAGTTGTTACTCAGTTAGGAGTAACCCGGCCTTGTGTTGGTAGAGATCCGGTTTGGTTCTCGGGGATGTCCATCCAGAGGCATTCTCATGTGGCAATGGGAAGTTCCTTGGCCTGATCATTCGTTGGAAATCCAAAGAAACAATACGTGACTTGTACGGTTTTAGTTGTAGAACCTGCCATCTAATATGGTAGCTATTAGTAGGCATAATATAATGGTACCTATGCTGGCTAAGATTTATATTCTACTTTCGAAATCGTTTTATACACTATGCACTAATAATAATATCAAAATTGATTTGATTTTAATGCGTATCAAGCATCTTTGACTATCATAAGGAGAAATCTTCTCCAAGTCTGCGTTTGCATTGTGTGTGTGGCAGGAGGTCTTATGGTAGTCTCATTTTTAAAAGCATTGCGAATTGACTTTAAAAATATTCCTCTATTTTGATTTTAAAGTAAATAAACTGTTTTGAGTTCTCACACCAGTCACATGACTGACTTGGAGTTTATTGTTTTCCTTCCTAAACTCTGGGTGCCCACCAATTTCCACACGGGCAGTTAAGAGTTAAGGTTTATCAGGATATTCTGGATATTCTGGAGTTGCTGGAGGCAAGCTGGATGACATGGCGTATTACTAGTTTATATAATATTTCTTTTTCCGCTGCATTGTTGTTGTTGTATGATGTTGTTGTACACTCTGATGATATGTTGTAATGTAATGTATAAAATGTAATAACTGGTATAGTTCTTTGTTTAAAGATTATTCATTTATCATTATATGTTGTTCCGCTGCGAATTGTGAGATTCTGATGTTGTTCTGTTGTTTCTTTCCATTCCGTTCTATTTTTAAAATTTTCTATCTTCTGTTTTTCTAATTCTCCGTTTTCTAAAAAAAATTGTCTATCTTCTTTTCCCTCTATTTTTCTTTTTCTATCTTCTCTTCTCTCTTCTTTCTTTTTCTTAATTCTTTTTAAAACCCATAACATCTCGGTTTTCGGCCTTTGATTTCTCGGCAGTCGATAAAGTGAGTGTCGATGTCGGATTTTCGGAAGTCGAAAATCCCTGTTTGTTACATTTGGTATCAGAGTTTATGGTTAAGCGACAACCATGGTTCTGTAGGGTATTACTCATTAGAGATAGAGTCAGCAGTACTCTAGAATGAGTTTGAGTGTAATAATAGCTATGAGAGCGTATTTGTTAGTGAATATAAAAATGTTTTGTATTGTGATGATTGGTTTATTGAGTGGCATATGAACCTTCGTCAGCACGGTCAGTCAAACTATGCCGAAGGGGTTTCTAAACACTTGAATAGAACAATTCGGCACAGTATTGTTTTAATTGGGTAAATGAAATAATTTTTGCCTTGATTATATTTTATATATAAAGAAATAATTTTTCAGAATTATTAAAGTGTATATAAGTGATTGTTTAGTTGTTTGAATAATCTAAATAAAGAATAATTGTATAACCAAAGGAATTATAAGAATTAAATTATAATTAAAGTGTTTACAATTGTGAAATAAACTTATATATATAAAAAGTGAAACTATATGAATATATTTATGAATATGAGTTGTAAATAAAGGTGAAGTTCAAGTTAAATGGAAAATTTACTTTAGAATTTGGAATCTGAATTTATTTACAAGTGGGAATTTAAGTTATGAAAAACAAATGATGTTTGTTAAATGGAATATAACTTAAGAGTTGTTGAATATGACTTGTAAATAAAATGAGTTTGAATAAGTAATGAAATTTGACATTGGTAAAGGTTAAATGAAAATTTACTTAGAATTGAAATCTGAATTGATTTATAAGATGGAAATATAACTTAAGTTATGTAATAGAATTCAACTTTGTAATTGAATTGAATTAATGGATTGGATGTTAATCAATTAAATGTAAATTAAGTTGATATGGAATAATGAATGTAAGTGTTGATTCATTAAAATCTAATGAAATTGGAAGTTGAATAATTGAATGAAAATCAATTTAGTTAAACCAAAGAGAATGAATATAAGCAAAGGAATTTGGTTGTAATTAATATACATTGATTGTTATATGATTGTAGGTTGATTGTATGTAATTCATTAAGTGTTAATGAAATTGAAAGCTATGAAATTGAATTCAAATTAGAAGTAAATAAATTTGAATAGAATTGAAAGTGAATTGGATTTAATTAGTGAATGCAAACTAATTAAAATTGAGAACGTATGTTGATAAAATCCAATGTAAATAAATCAAATGTGATTTGAATTGAAAACCCTTTCATTGAATATTAATGAGAATATGAATGAATATTATTGATTATGATGGTAGTTGGTTGATGGTTGAATATATATTGCTATGTTAGCATATATAGTTGTTATGGAGATATATGTTGTATATCGATACTATTTCCATGCATGCATGATTCTAATGTTGTTTGTAGAGTGATTAGTAGGTGCGGATTGCGTTTGCTTCGCATTTGGAGCTCGCTTTAGCGCTATATTAGCCGTATATGCTCGCTAATAAAATATAAGGTACATATCTCGGATTAAATACAGTACTTTTACACTTTTTTCCCTTCGGGATGCCTCATTACTTGATGAGATGTATATTTGTGATATATATACTGTCATTTTTTTTTCGGATCGAGCCGCGCAAAGGAGACTATGGCGAATTTTTCCGAAAATTTAAGGCGTTAGAAAATTTTTGAGAAAAATTGGGAAATTTTTTGAAAACTTTAACTTTGATTTTGGAATTGAAAGTTAAACAATAATAGTTGCTTTTGAAATGATAACTAAGTATGATTTGAAAACTTAGTAAAGATTTGTAAGCAGTTTAATTATGAATTTTGGAAAGTTAATAAATTCTGTAACTTTTCTTACTTAATAATTTCGAGGACGAAATTCTTTTAAGTGGGGAAGATTGTAACGACCCAGAATTTTTAGAAATTAAAATTTGAATATTTAATTAATTTTAAATATTAATAAGTGAATTTATAAGTCAAATAAATTTTTATTTGAATTATTGAATTTAATTGAATAATTAAATCGATAATTTAATATGTTAAATTATGGAAATAATTGAAAATTGAGTTAAATATGATTGAAAATGATTTGTAAAATTTTATTTTATCATATTGGAGTTAGAATGATATTTTAGAACTTTTAAAATCGAATTAAAAGTTAATTTGTGAAAATTGAATATTTTAATATTTAAATCGACTAGTGAAAATAGTCAATTTTTGAACAGTCTCAGAATTGAACGAAACCAGTTTCATTGGATCCGTAATAGTTAGTTATTACCGGATTTCAATTTTCGTGTCAATCGGAGTTATCGTTTGATCGTGGCAGCTCGAAACGCATCGAATTATTTTTAATTTAAATTTGGCGAGTCAGAATAGCCATTTTTCAAAAAGTCTCGGATTTCGACGAAACCAGTTTCATCGGATCCGTAATGTGATATTATTGTAAGGTTTCAAATTTCAAGTCAATTGGATTTACCGTTTCTCCGGTACAAATTAAAACGCCTAGAAATCGACTTAAATCGGTTTAATTCAAATTGCGCGTTTTCAGCCATAACTCGCACATACTTCCGAATTAGCTTCCGAAACCTGTTCCATTGTGTCCGGAACGCGGGGTAAACCTTAGAAACGCTAGTTACGGCGTCTAAATCGGAGTTCGGAATTCCCGGGATGAATAGTGTTTACGCTTGGTTTTCTATAAATACACCACACACACAAATAAAAAAAAAAAAAACAACAAAACCCTAATTTTATCAGCTAGCCGCCACCCTTAGAATCTAGGGCCAGAAATTTCCCGATTTCAACTCTCAATCTCTCTCAATCCATGCATTATTTCGAAAAGTTGTCAACATGAAGATCGTAGAGCATTGCGTGAGCTTCGAATCTGTATGGCGGTGATCGCTTGAAGCTCGACGAAGACGCCAAATTTTGGCCGCGTCCTGGGGGGTTTGCGCACGCATTTCAACGTGAAGGGGGTGGCCGAGTTGCATCTCCTTGGGGCCGAACGTGGAGGAGGTGAGTGGCTTCGATTTGGGGGTGCTTGATCGTGTTCATGTCGCTTGAATCGGATGCAATATTAAACCCTAGATTGCAAATATGGGTTTGTGTGTTATGGACGGGTGCGTGTGTTCCTGAAGCATTTGCGAGAGAGGAAGGAGAAAAGGGGGGGGAGCGTTGGATCTGAATCCTATGGCTGTGATGAGCTTAGGTTATAAATTAAATTAGTTATGCTGTATTTAAGTTATTAAAATCGTGTACAAACTTGTAAAATTCATATCTTTTTCATACGAGGTCGAAAAAATGCAAACTCAGTTGCGTTGGAATCGTATGGACGAGCACTACGCGATGGAGTTGGTTTGGAGTCGTTTGCAGTTAGTGAGAATTTCGGGTAAAATTAAACGCGCGTTTAATTTTATTCGAAATAAAAGCTAAAACGGAATTTAAAATCAAGGTGAGAATTTCTCACTCAATCGAATAGATTTCGATTTTATTTTAAATAGTTAGATTTAAAATATTTGAATGCATGTTTGAATGATGACTGTAAATTATTGATTGTTAAAATAGACATTATGCGCCGTTAGTAAGCGGATGTTATTTATTAAAAACATATACCGCGAATATTTCATAAACAGTGAAATTGGTATTATATATATAGTAGCAATATATATATATTGGCATATGTATATATTGGAATTATTGATTTCCCGCATTTTTTTGTTTAGCGGATGAGACCCTATTACGCCGTTATTAAGCGGATAATATTAAATAAGAACATATACCGCGATAATTTCGTACTGGAGCGAAATTGGTATTGTGCTAATGTTTGTGGATGCAGGAAACAGGTTGGAGGGATCCAACTGGATTCCTCAACAGTATTTATTAGATTTTCAGATATTTTGATATTTGATGGATTATCATATCGATATATGATATCGTTGTTAGTCGTGATTGACTATTTGGTGTGTAGCATCATTGGACCCAGATTTTGGGATTTTAAAATGATTTTAAAAGTGATTTTGAAAAATATACTATATTTTTGGAATTGATCCATTATAAATAAATAAACGTTATAATTTTTAAAGTTATAAAAATTATGGTTTTTGTGAAATATAGTTAAAAAGCTGATTTTTAGAAATACGATTAAAAGTCGATTTTTGAGAAATATGAACTAATGATTTTATAAAATAATTTAGATTGGATTTTTGAATATATGATAAAAGTTTAAATATAGGATTTATAAAATTTGATTATTTTATAAATCAAAATGGTGAAATTATAAAGGAAATTAAAGACGTTTCAGAATAATAATATAAACTGATTTATATTAAGAGATTTATAAATGGATATTTATAAATTGGAATATAGACATTATAAAACAAGTTTTTATAAATGTTTGAATGATGTGAGAATGAATTTCATAATAGAATGAAATTTATAGAATTATAAACTGTGAAGTTATAAATGAAATTTATAAATAGTAAGATTTATAAATTTGTGAAGTTAATTGAAGAATAGATTTGGTTAAATAAATGAATCTTATAAGTTATAAGATTTATAATTATGAAGTTTAAAGAACGATTTTATAAAATAATCGTTTTATAAGTATTTAACTTATAATATAAACATTTAGTTTATAATTGAGTTATAAACTGAAATATGTTAATAAAGGAATTTATAAAAAAAGAAGTTTTTATAAATAAATAGAAATGGAATTTATAAACGTTGTTTTATGAATTCGCAAACGACTTATTTTGATAAGTTAATTGTCATAACTTATAAATGGAGTTATATTCACGTTTTAGACTGTGAATAATCCTTTAAGTTAAAAAGTATAAAAAGGATGAAATTTGTTAACATAGTATATTCACGTTTTTGAATAGTGAATAACATGTTAAAGAAAATGTTTTAGAATGTGATATTTTAAACAGAATTAAAACGATCTAACGATGTTTTAAAGGTGTTGAGATTCGAAACCATAGATTTCAACATTTATTGTTGAAATAGACGTTTTCGAGAAATAAAAGGAAATGGTGGACTATAACACTGTTGTTATAGTAAATGATTTCCGAAAGGAAATGTTTTGTATAGTATTGGGATTTATATATCTATTTTAATTTCGAATCCCTATACTAGTGATTTTGGGTTGTCGTAACGATGTTTTACGTAACATTCGTTTTGGCCCAAATAAATATGTTTAAGAGAATGATTTTCTTAAAGAATGAATTATATACTTAATTCGATTTAAGTATATTGAATATTTTCCAAGGTTGAAAATAAAAAGATTTGTGAATTACTTATGAATAAATAAGTATGGAAATGTTTTCCAATAAGAAGTGAATATTAGAATTTATCTTTTTGAAGATAAATCGAAATGAATTATTGAAATCGTATATGCATAGATATTTTGGAAATATAAATTCATTATGGAATTTATATGTGAAAAGTGGAATTTGTATAAAAAATAAATATTGATTTATTTTTGAAGTGTTGAAATTAAATATCTTGTAAAGATATTTTGGAAAATAAATAATTTGGAAAATTATTTGGAATCTGGTGATGTGTGCATATCCAGTGATAGTTCAATAGCCGACTATCAGTATTTCCCTTTGAATGGGTATTTGATGTGAATTGTTTGAAATTGAATGCACACTTATTTTTGAATAAGCGCTCACTATTCGGGTTAACCGGGAAAGGACCATGGGGTCGTATAACCCACTCCGAATATGTGATACGTCGTTGTGAATCGCATTTGAAGATCGGTGTTGAAGACCGGTATTTGAGTGATAGGATGAACTATCGATTGACTCTGCACCGAGTAGCTACGGTATTGAGTTCTCCATATGTGATGGTGAATCCGATCAGGATTGTGAATATCCGGATTGCAAGGACTTCTTTGTAAGTGCCTTCGGTTCTGTTCGAGCCCGGAACAGACTTGTATGGATTGTATGCCTGACATTACAAGTTGAGATATAAAGCCGATTTCTTTCAAATATATTTCTGTTGGTGGCGGAGAATTTATTCTTTGCTTAACACCCTTCTTTGAGACGTACGAGCTCAAAGGTTATATAGTTGAAGTTATCAGCGATATATTCCCAGTTTGGTAATGTGACATGCTGAGTGATGCTGAAATGATCATTGTGTTGATTATTTATGATAGGATCATTTATTTGATCGTCTATCTTAGTGATCATTGTGTTGATCATTTGTTGACCCAAAGCATGGCTTTTGTATAAAGTATGTTTTTGTGGACGTGACTTCGTCGAGCCTCACACCCCGTGAATGGTCAAAACAGGAAAGAAGCAGCAAGGTTATGAGGGGTAGCACCCTTTAGGATGTGTCCATTTCCTTCTGGAAAAGGGTGGTATCATGGTATGGAGCCCAGATACTTACTCATGTTGAAAACACTTTGTTATGATTGTGTGAATTGATTACGAGCGCTCGGTTGAAAAGGTCCCAAAGGACCGGGGGATGGCATATTCGGTCAGTTGTTACTCAGTTAGGAGTAACCCGGCCTTGTGTTGGTAGAGATCCGGTTTGGTTCTCGGGGATGTCCATCCAGAGGCATTCTCATGTGGCAATGGGAAGTTCCTTGGCCTGATCATTCGTTGGAAATCCAAAGAAACAATACGTGACTTGTACGGTTTTAGTTGTAGAACCTGCCATCTAATATGGTAGCTATTAGTAGGCATAATATAATGGTACCTATGCTGGCTAAGATTTATATTCTACTTTCGAAATCGTTTTATACACTATGCACTAATAATAATATCAAAATTGATTTGATTTTAATGCGTATCAAGCATCTTTGACTATCATAAGGAGAAATCTTCTCCAAGTCTGCGTTTGCATTGTGTGTGTGGCAGGAGGTCTTATGGTAGTCTCATTTTTAAAAGCATTGCGAATTGACTTTAAAAATATTCCTCTATTTTGATTTTAAAGTAAATAAACTGTTTTGAGTTCTCACACCAGTCACATGACTGACTTGGAGTTTATTGTTTTCCTTCCTAAACTCTGGGTGCCCACCAATTTCCACACGGGCAGTTAAGAGTTAAGGTTTATCAGGATATTCTGGATATTCTGGAGTTGCTGGAGGCAAGCTGGATGACATGGCGTATTACTAGTTTATATAATATTTCTTTTTCCGCTGCATTGTTGTTGTTGTATGATGTTGTTGTACACTCTGATGATATGTTGTAATGTAATGTATAAAATGTAATAACTGGTATAGTTCTTTGTTTAAAGATTATTCATTTATCATTATATGTTGTTCCGCTGCGAATTGTGAGATTCTGATGTTGTTCTGTTGTTTCTTTCCATTCCGTTCTATTTTTAAAATTTTCTATCTTCTGTTTTTCTAATTCTCCGTTTTCTAAAAAAAATTGTCTATCTTCTTTTCCCTCTATTTTTCTTTTTCTATCTTCTCTTCTCTCTTCTTTCTTTTTCTTAATTCTTTTTAAAACCCATAACATCTCGGTTTTCGGCCTTTGATTTCTCGGCAGTCGATAAAGTGAGTGTCGATGTCGGATTTTCGGAAGTCGAAAATCCCTGTTTGTTACATTTGGTATCAGAGTTTATGGTTAAGCGACAACCATGGTTCTGTAGGGTATTACTCATTAGAGATAGAGTCAGCAGTACTCTAGAATGAGTTTGAGTGTAATAATAGCTATGAGAGCGTATTTGTTAGTGAATATAAAAATGTTTTGTATTGTGATGATTGGTTTATTGAGTGGCATATGAACCTTCGTCAGCACGGTCAGTCAAACTATGCCGAAGGGGTTTCTAAACACTTGAATAGAACAATTCGGCACAGTATTGTTTTAATTGGGTAAATGAAATAATTTTTGCCTTGATTATATTTTATATATAAAGAAATAATTTTTCAGAATTATTAAAGTGTATATAAGTGATTGTTTAGTTGTTTGAATAATCTAAATAAAGAATAATTGTATAACCAAAGGAATTATAAGAATTAAATTATAATTAAAGTGTTTACAATTGTGAAATAAACTTATATATATAAAAAGTGAAACTATATGAATATATTTATGAATATGAGTTGTAAATAAAGGTGAAGTTCAAGTTAAATGGAAAATTTACTTTAGAATTTGGAATCTGAATTTATTTACAAGTGGGAATTTAAGTTATGAAAAACAAATGATGTTTGTTAAATGGAATATAACTTAAGAGTTGTTGAATATGACTTGTAAATAAAATGAGTTTGAATAAGTAATGAAATTTGACATTGGTAAAGGTTAAATGAAAATTTACTTAGAATTGAAATCTGAATTGATTTATAAGATGGAAATATAACTTAAGTTATGTAATAGAATTCAACTTTGTAATTGAATTGAATTAATGGATTGGATGTTAATCAATTAAATGTAAATTAAGTTGATATGGAATAATGAATGTAAGTGTTGATTCATTAAAATCTAATGAAATTGGAAGTTGAATAATTGAATGAAAATCAATTTAGTTAAACCAAAGAGAATGAATATAAGCAAAGGAATTTGGTTGTAATTAATATACATTGATTGTTATATGATTGTAGGTTGATTGTATGTAATTCATTAAGTGTTAATGAAATTGAAAGCTATGAAATTGAATTCAAATTAGAAGTAAATAAATTTGAATAGAATTGAAAGTGAATTGGATTTAATTAGTGAATGCAAACTAATTAAAATTGAGAACGTATGTTGATAAAATCCAATGTAAATAAATCAAATGTGATTTGAATTGAAAACCCTTTCATTGAATATTAATGAGAATATGAATGAATATTATTGATTATGATGGTAGTTGGTTGATGGTTGAATATATATTGCTATGTTAGCATATATAGTTGTTATGGAGATATATGTTGTATATCGATACTATTTCCATGCATGCATGATTCTCATGTTGTTTGTAGAGTGATTAGTAGGTGCGGATTGCGTTTGCTTCGCATTTGGAGCTCGCTTTAGCGCTATATTAGCCGTATATGCTCGCTAATAAAATATAAGGTACATATCTCGGATTAAATACAGTACTTTTACACTTTTTTCCCTTCGGGATGCCTCATTACTTGATGAGATGTATATTTGTGATATATATACTGTCATTTTTTTTTCGGATCGAGCCGCGCAAAGGAGACTATGGCGAATTTTTCCGAAAATTTAAGGCGTTAGAAAATTTTTGAGAAAAATTGGGAAATTTTTTGAAAACTTTAACTTTGATTTTGGAATTGAAAGTTAAACAATAATAGTTGCTTTTGAAATGATAACTAAGTATGATTTGAAAACTTAGTAAAGATTTGTAAGCAGTTTAATTATGAATTTTGGAAAGTTAATAAATTCTGTAACTTTTCTTACTTAATAATTTCGAGGACGAAATTCTTTTAAGTGGGGAAGATTGTAACGACCCAGAATTTTTAGAAATTAAAATTTGAATATTTAATTAATTTTAAATATTAATAAGTGAATTTATAAGTCAAATAAATTTTTATTTGAATTATTGAATTTAATTGAATAATTAAATCGATAATTTAATATGTTAAATTATGGAAATAATTGAAAATTGAGTTAAATATGATTGAAAATGATTTGTAAAATTTTATTTTATCATATTGGAGTTAGAATGATATTTTAGAACTTTTAAAATCGAATTAAAAGTTAATTTGTGAAAATTGAATATTTTAATATTTAAATCGACTAGTGAAAATAGTCAATTTTTGAACAGTCTCAGAATTGAACGAAACCAGTTTCATTGGATCCGTAATAGTTAGTTATTACCGGATTTCAATTTTCGTGTCAATCGGAGTTATCGTTTGATCGTGGCAGCTCGAAACGCATCGAATTATTTTTAATTTAAATTTGGCGAGTCAGAATAGCCATTTTTCAAAAAGTCTCGGATTTCGACGAAACCAGTTTCATCGGATCCGTAATGTGATATTATTGTAAGGTTTCAAATTTCAAGTCAATTGGATTTACCGTTTCTCCGGTACAAATTAAAACGCCTAGAAATCGACTTAAATCGGTTTAATTCAAATTGAGCGTTTTCAGCCATAACTCGCACATACTTCCAAATTAGCTTCCGAAACCTGTTCCATTGTGTCCGGAACGCGGGGTAAACCTTAGAAACGCTGGTTACGGCGTCTAAATCGGAGTTCGGAATTCCCGGGATGAATAGTGTTTACGCTTGGTTTTCTATAAATACACCACACACACAAATAAAAAAAAAAAACAACAAAACCCTAATTTTATCAGCTAGCCGCCACCCTTAGAATCTAGGGCCAGAAATTTCCCGATTTCAACTCTCAATCTCTCTCAATCCATGCATTATTTCGAAAAGTTGTCAACATGAAGATCGTAGAGCATTGCGTGAGCTTCGAATCTGTATGGCGGTGATCGCTTGAAGCTCGACGAAGACGCCAAATTTTGGCCGCGTCCTGGGGGGTTTGCGCACGCATTTCAACGTGAAGGGGGTGGCCGAGTTGCATCTCCTTGGGGCCGAACGTGGAGGAGGTGAGTGGCTTCGATTTGGGGGTGCTTGATCGTGTTCATGTCGCTTGAATCGGATGCAATATTAAACCCTAGATTGCAAATATGGGTTTGTGTGTTATGGACGGGTGCGTGTGTTCCTGAAGCATTTGCGAGAGAGGAAGGAGAAAAGGGGGGGAGCGTTGGATCTGAATCCTATGGCTGTGATGAGCTTAGGTTATAAATTAAATTAGTTATGTTGTATTTAAGTTATTAAAATCGTGTACAAACTTGTAAAATTCATATCTTTTTCATACGAGGTCGAAAAAATGCAAACTCAGTTGCGTTGGAATCGTATGGACGAGCACTACGCGATGGAGTTGGTTTGGAGTCGTTTGCAGTTAGTGAGAATTTCGGGTAAAATTAAACGCGCGTTTAATTTTATTCGAAATAAAAGCTAAAACGGAATTTAAAATCAAGGTGAGAATTTCTCACTCAATCGAATAGATTTCGATTTTATTTTAAATAGTTAGATTTAAAATATTTGAATGCATGTTTGAATGATGACTGTAAATTATTGATTGTTAAAATAGACATTATGCGCCGTTAGTAAGCGGATGTTATTTATTAAAAACATATACCGCGAATATTTCATAAACAGTGAAATTGGTATTATATATATAGTAGCAATATATATATATTGGCATATGTATATATTGGAATTATTGATTTCCCGCATTTTTTTGTTTAGCGGATGAGACCCTATTACGCCATTATTAAGCGGATAATATTAAATAAGAACATATACCGCGATAATTTCGTACTGGAGCGAAATTGGTATTGTGCTAATGTTTGTGGATGCAGGAAACAGGTTGGAGGGATCCAACTAGATTCCTCAACAGTATTTATTAGATTTTCAGATATTTTGATATTTGATGGATTATCATATCGATATATGATATCGTTGTTAGTCGTGATTGACTATTTGGTGTGTAGCATCATTGGACCCAGATTTTGGGATTTTAAAATGATTTTAAAAGTGATTTTGAAAAATATACTATATTTTTGGAATTGATCCATTATAAATAAATAAACGTTATAATTTTTAAAGTTATAAAAATTATGGTTTTTGTGAAATATAGTTAAAAAGCTGATTTTTAGAAATACGATTAAAAGTCGATTTTTGAGAAATATGAACTAATGATTTTATAAAATAATTTAGATTGGATTTTTGAATATATGATAAAAGTTTAAATATAGGATTTATAAAATTTGATTATTTTATAAATCAAAATGGTGAAATTATAAAGGAAATTAAAGACGTTTCAGAATAATAATATAAACTGATTTATATTAAGAGATTTATAAATGGATATTTATAAATTGGAATATAGACATTATAAAACAAGTTTTTATAAATGTTTGAATGATGTGAGAATGAATTTCATAATAGAATGAAATTTATAGAATTATAAACTGTGAAGTTATAAATGAAATTTATAAATAGTAAGATTTATAAATTTGTGAAGTTAATTGAAGAATAGATTTGGTTAAATAAATGAATCTTATAAGTTATAAGATTTATAATTATGAAGTTTAAAGAACGATTTTATAAAATAATCGTTTTATAAGTATTTAACTTATAATATAAACATTTAGTTTATAATTGAGTTATAAACTGAAATATGTTAATAAAGGAATTTATAAAAAAAGAAGTTTTTATAAATAAATAGAAATGGAATTTATAAACGTTGTTTTATGAATTCGCAAACGACTTATTTTGATAAGTTAATTGTCATAACTTATAAATGGAGTTATATTCACGTTTTAGACTGTGAATAATCCTTTAAGTTAAAAAGTATAAAAAGGATGAAATTTGTTAACATAGTATATTCACGTTTTTGAATAGTGAATAACATGTTAAAGAAAATGTTTTAGAATGTGATATTTTAAACAGAATTAAAACGATCTAACGATGTTTTAAAGGTGTTGAGATTCGAAACCATAGATTTCAACATTTATTGTTGAAATAGACGTTTTCGAGAAATAAAAGGAAATGGTGGACTATAACACTGTTGTTATAGTAAATGATTTCCGAAAGGAAATGTTTTGTATAGTATTGGGATTTATATATCTATTTTAATTTCGAATCCCTATACTAGTGATTTTGGGTTGTCGTAACGATGTTTTACGTAACATTCGTTTTGGCCCAAATAAATATGTTTAAGAGAATGATTTTCTTAAAGAATGAATTATATACTTAATTCGATTTAAGTATATTGAATATTTTCCAAGGTTGAAAATAAAAAGATTTGTGAATTACTTATGAATAAATAAGTATGGAAATGTTTTCCAATAAGAAGTGAATATTAGAATTTATCTTTTTGAAGATAAATCGAAATGAATTATTGAAATCGTATATGCATAGATATTTTGGAAATATAAATTCATTATGGAATTTATATGTGAAAAGTGGAATTTGTATAAAAAATAAATATTGATTTATTTTTGAAGTGTTGAAATTAAATATCTTGTAAAGATATTTTGGAAAATAAATAATTTGGAAAATTATTTGGAATCTGGTGATGTGTGCATATCCAGTGATAGTTCAATAGCCGACTATCAGTATTTCCCTTTGAATGGGTATTTGATGTGAATTGTTTGAAATTGAATGCACACTTATTTTTGAATAAGCGCTCACTATTCGGGTTAACCGGGAAAGGACCATGGGGTCGTATAACCCACTCCGAATATGTGATACGTCGTTGTGAATCGCATTTGAAGATCGGTGTTGAAGACCGGTATTTGAGTGATAGGATGAACTATCGATTGACTCTGCACCGAGTAGCTACGGTATTGAGTTCTCCATATGTGATGGTGAATCCGATCAGGATTGTGAATATCCGGATTGCAAGGACTTCTTTGTAAGTGCCTTCGGTTCTGTTCGAGCCCGGAACAGACTTGTATGGATTGTATGCCTGACATTACAAGTTGAGATATAAAGCCGATTTCTTTCAAATATATTTCTGTTGGTGGCGGAGAATTTATTCTTTGCTTAACACCCTTCTTTGAGACGTACGAGCTCAAAGGTTATATAGTTGAAGTTATCAGCGATATATTCCCAGTTTGGTAATGTGACATGCTGAGTGATGCTGAAATGATCATTGTGTTGATTATTTATGATAGGATCATTTATTTGATCGTCTATCTTAGTGATCATTGTGTTGATCATTTGTTGACCCAAAGCATGGCTTTTGTATAAAGTATGTTTTTGTGGACGTGACTTCGTCGAGCCTCACACCCCGTGAATGGTCAAAACAGGAAAGAAGCAGCAAGGTTATGAGGGGTAGCACCCTTTAGGATGTGTCCATTTCCTTCTGGAAAAGGGTGGTATCATGGTATGGAGCCCAGATACTTACTCATGTTGAAAACACTTTGTTATGATTGTGTGAATTGATTACGAGCGCTCGGTTGAAAAGGTCCCAAAGGACCGGGGGATGGCATATTCGGTCAGTTGTTACTCAGTTAGGAGTAACCCGGCCTTGTGTTGGTAGAGATCCGGTTTGGTTCTCGGGGATGTCCATCCAGAGGCATTCTCATGTGGCAATGGGAAGTTCCTTGGCCTGATCATTCGTTGGAAATCCAAAGAAACAATACGTGACTTGTACGGTTTTAGTTGTAGAACCTGCCATCTAATATGGTAGCTATTAGTAGGCATAATATAATGGTACCTATGCTGGCTAAGATTTATATTCTACTTTCGAAATCGTTTTATACACTATGCACTAATAATAATATCAAAATTGATTTGATTTTAATGCGTATCAAGCATCTTTGACTATCATAAGGAGAAATCTTCTCCAAGTCTGCGTTTGCATTGTGTGTGTGGCAGGAGGTCTTATGGTAGTCTCATTTTTAAAAGCATTGCGAATTGACTTTAAAAATATTCCTCTATTTTGATTTTAAAGTAAATAAACTGTTTTGAGTTCTCACACCAGTCACATGACTGACTTGGAGTTTATTGTTTTCCTTCCTAAACTCTGGGTGCCCACCAATTTCCACACGGGCAGTTAAGAGTTAAGGTTTATCAGGATATTCTGGATATTCTGGAGTTGCTGGAGGCAAGCTGGATGACATGGCGTATTACTAGTTTATATAATATTTCTTTTTCCGCTGCATTGTTGTTGTTGTATGATGTTGTTGTACACTCTGATGATATGTTGTAATGTAATGTATAAAATGTAATAACTGGTATAGTTCTTTGTTTAAAGATTATTCATTTATTATTATATGTTGTTCCGCTGCGAATTGTGAGATTCTGATGTTGTTCTGTTGTTTCTTTCCATTCCGTTCTATTTTTAAAATTTTCTATCTTCTGTTTTTCTAATTCTCTGTTTTCTAAAAAAAATTGTCTATCTTCTTTTCCCTCTATTTTTATTTTTCTATCTTCTCTTCTCTCTTCTTTCTTTTTCTTAATTCTTTTTAAAACCCATAACATCTCGGTTTTCGGCCTTTGATTTCTCGGCAGTCGATAAAGTGAGTGTCGATGTCGGATTTTCGGAAGTCGAAAATCCCTGTTTGTTACAGGTTCTCGGGGCGTCCTTCCAGAGGCGTTTCCATGTGGCGGTAGGGGAAGTTCCTTGGCCCGACCATTTGTTGGAAATCCATTCATCCAATACGAACTTTTACGATTGCAATTGTATAACCTGCCATGGAATGTGGCGATAACCTGCTGTTGAACATGGTAGCTATAGTAGGCATAAGTGCGAAATGCCTATGCTGGCTAAGATTTATATCTTTACTTTCGAAATGATTTTTTTTCCTACACTATGCACTAGTAATAATATCAAATGTTTCTTTTAATGCGTATCAAGCATCTTTGACTATCATAAGGAGAAATCTCCTCCGATTCTGCGTTTACATTGTGTGTGTGTGCGGGAGGCCTAATGGTAGTCTCATTTCTTAAAAAAAAACATTGAGAATTGATTTTTAAAATCTTTTGTTGATTGTTTTAAAAGATAAACTGTTTTTGTTGCTCACACCAGTCCCACGACTGATCCGGAGTTTATTATTTCTTTCCTAAACTTTGGGTGCTCATTATTTTCTACACGAGCAGTCTTGAGTTGGGTTTTCAGATAGTCAGATGTAGTGGTTATCTGGAGTTAGTTCAGTCTTTGGACCACACCAGTCTTGCTCATCTTGGTGCATCGTTATTGAGAGTTCGAGCTATTGTTGAATTGGTTTTTGGAAATGGAGTTGCAGTTTTTAGAGTTCTTCCTTGAAGACCATCTTAGAGTTATATTGTTTCGCTACTAGATGTTATCTATTTTTCTTTTCCGCTGCTATTTCTTGTATCATATCTCTGATGTATATTGATATCTATTGGATCATCTGTTATATCAGATATTGTATCAAAGCTGTATGTCAATGTATTATTATATTTTTTATTCCGCTATGTTGTTTACTTAATGTTGTTATAAGCTCCGGCGAATTGGACTTGAACGGTCGAATCTATGGCATTCGAATACGATATGAAGTATGGATGTCGAATTTCGAGCGGGCAAAATTCGTCTCGTTACATTTGGTATCAGAGCTAAGGTTAAAACTATAGCTCAGGAGTATAACAAATTAAGTAGCTCATTAGAGATAGGGTGAAGTAAACCCTAGAATGAGTAATCCCTAAGATATCCGTTTGAACGTCTCAGTAAATTCTCTTACTATCCGTTGATAGTAAGTATGAGGGCAAGAAGAGAACGAGATAGGGGACAGGGGAATACGACTATAATTAGTCAAAACTCTGTAACAACAGTGGGAACATCTTTCTTATCAATTTCCTTTGATTCATCTTTTCAAATTCTTTTGATTTCTTCATGGCAGTTATAAGAAGAAGTTTCGGTGTGATGATGGCCCTATGAATCGTTGTAGAAAATTCTTATTTCGTATTTCGTCGGTTTCTTATCGGCTTTTCGATTTAAACCTTAATGAATATAAATTGGAAATTTTGAATAAATTGGAAATTTTAAATTGAGTTTAATTGGTTAGTAGAATATGAAGATAATTTGAATTATGTCGATAAAACAATTTCGTTTAAAACCAAATTAGAAATTCTATTGTAATTTCTCATGAATACCAAAGTCCGAAGAGGGACAAATTGGTATGTATTCTGAGAAATACCGACTTGAGTTTGGAATTCATATCTTAAGTTCGAGGAATTATAGGAGATCGAATCTGTCTATCTTTGTGTGTTTTCGTGCCTGCGAATTTCGAGGACGAAATTCTTTTAAGTGGAAAGTCTGTAACGATCCCGAATTCTTACTAAATTTAAATTGATAATTAAATTAAGTTTTGAATTTAAATCTATAAAAATTTATTAGTAAATTGATTCGAGTTTCCCCGATTCAAATAGAAAATATATTAAGTCATATGAAATGGAAAATTTGTATATATGTGAATATATATGTATATATTGGATTTGAGATAAAATCTTAAATAAATGGTTTTTAAAATAAATAGAAATAAAAATAAGTAGTCATGTAAGAATAGAAATAAATATATAAGCTAATGTAATAAAAATAAATATAACAACTTTTTATAATATGTACATAAAGTAAAATAAATATCTATCAAACATAAACAAAGCAAATAAATGAAAATGTAAATACATAAGCATATAAAACAAGGCAAGTAAAAGAATCAACAAGTGATCTACAGCCACCCAAATAAACTGCATAGTAAACAAGTATTGCTAAACAAAAGAAAAATACATACAAGTATGTAGCTTGCAAAAGAAAAGAAAGAAACAAAACAAAACATATATATATAACTCAGCCGAGTTATTCAAATGCAAGAAGAAAAAATAGGTAAGGTTGAAAAACATAAGGTACTCAAGCATTTAATGCAACATACCTTATGCATTTAATGCAAGCATCTTTAACATGCTTATTGTACAAATAATATACTGCATGTTTCTTTTTATACACATCAATATATTCATTTTAGTTCGACCATTATCTCAACCTAAAACAAAAAAAAATCAAGTTAAAACAACAACAAACTAAATCAATACTTGGTTCAACTGCAACCTGATTCAAGATGCAAGAATCATCTCAGAAATCAAATCAATACAAGCCTGGAAAGTATGCAAGTCAGATCAGTTTTCAAACTTGGATATCATTTCCAGTTTAAATTCAATCCTGTTCTTGTTTTTGATCTCTTCTTCCAAATATCAAGGTGAGCAAATCTTCTTTTGAAACTAGACTTCTTTGATTCTTTTATCTGTGAGTAACTTTTGTTTTAAACTTAAAAGTAAATCTGTTGAATACTTATCTGTGAGTAACTTTTGTTGTAAACTTAAAAGTAAAACTGTTGAATACTTATCTGTGAGTAACATCACCATTTTAAATTGTTAAGTATATAATTAGGTTGCCTTCTTATCTTTGAAGTATAATATGCTTGTGAATATATTTTAAAACTCTGTGTATATATAGATAAGTTGGTGTGTGAAATGCTGTGTGTTTGAATTTCTGGTCTTTGGCTTTAGTTCCAGGTTCAAAAGATAAAAAAAAACATTTGCTAATAATCCAATCCATGTTATGATTTAAGTGTCGAACCAAATATATTTGTTATGTCATCAGTTTTAGTTTAAAATTTTTTTAAGTTACAAACAAATTGCATTTGTCTCTGGATATAACAAAACATCACAGCAGACTTAAATTAAGTCAAAAATAAAATGTCAAGATTCTTTGATTCAGGTGTATGTATCAAATGCTAATACCCAAAATTGAATTTTTAAAACTAAAATCACATTTTTTAGTTAAGTATTGAATGAGCATTTTTGGTTTGAACGAAATATGAAAATTGGGTTTCTCTGATGATCTTCGTGACTGAAGGGGGTCGGGGTTCTGCTTGATGATGGAGGAGTGATCGTAGCATTTGGGAAAAATGGTAGATGGTGATGCAATTCACCATGGAGGTTGCGGTAGTGGGTTTCCTTCTGGAACCCTAGTTTTACTGGTTAGATAGAATCGGTCACTTTGGCATTTGTAGATGATCGAGTGCTATGGGCTGTTGGGTGGTGGTAGAGGCTGAGGCGACGAAGTGATGGCCGGAGTATGGGATTTTCTGGTAGCCGGAGTCGCGTGGACGAGTAGTTGATAGGTATGAGATGGAAGTGGCTTTCGTGTTCCAGGTTTCGACTTTTATCTCGATTTCATTTTCGAGATGATGAGGAGATTGAGTGGTTGGGAAAGTGACTCGTGGAGGATCGACGACTTGACTCGATGATCTGCAAACGACCGGAGTTGACGTCGGAGACGTGCACGTGCACGTTGCTTTGGAACCTGGAGTTGTTTTGCCTGGGTGGTTGCAAGGGTGTACGTGAGTTTTTTTTCTCGGGTATTACTCGAGTTATCTCGTGATTTACTCGGAGTTTTAGGGTGTGGAGCTCGAGGCTATATATTGTTTCCCACGGGTTAGTTTAGTCTGGTTACAGGTTTTTGTAAACCTGACTGTAACTTGAATTTAAACAAATTTAAATTTTATTTAAATTTGTGAGTTAGAGTTAGATAAAGTTTAAATCCAGTTTGAAGCTTAGATTTAAATAAACTTTTAAATCTTAAAATTTTAAAATGAAAATTTGGATTCTAAATCAAGATTTAAAATTAAGGCTTTAAAACAAAGTTTAAAATCAAATGTTTAAAATAATGGATTCAAGTTTATTTTGAATCCAAATCTAGAAATTCAAATCAGTTCTTGAATCAGAATGTTTTAAAAACAAGTTTAAATTAAAATAGCTTTTAAAAGTAAATTTGTTTTCAAACAAATATTTAAAACTTGACTTTTGATAAACTTCCTTTATAAATTAAGGTTGTAAGAAAAATAAAAATGTAATGTAAATTAAAGAAAATAATTAAGATAATAAAAGAATTTAATTTATAAAAGAATTAAGGAATGACTTAATTATTTGATTTTAAAATAATGATTTGGATAAATGTATAATTAAAGATGATTAATAATGATTAATTAAGGTAATTTCTAAAGAAAGTAATTAAGGAAATGTTATTAGTTAATGAAGATAATTAACTAGAGATTATTAAGTAATTAAATTAATGTGGTTAATTTTGATAATTAATTGGATTTATAATTAAGATAATCAAATGCAAATTGTTAATTACTTAATGAAAGTAATTAAGAGGTTAATTACGAATTGTAATTTCAAATTGGATTGATCAATTTATTGATAAAGGTTAATTGGTAATTAATGATTTATTTGTATGAGATGATTGCTTAATGGTAAGAAATTAAAAAGATTTAATTTCTTTAAAAAAAAATTAATTAAAGTTAATTAATTAGGAAATTGGTTTAAAATGTTGATTTAATTAATATGATATACTAAGAATAACTTATTGATTTATGTGTTTGATAAATTGATTTATATCAAACGATTTGTGATTTATTAATCAGGATTGGATAATTAATTCATAAGTAATTGATATAATTGGAAATTAAATTGAATTAATTTAGGGTTTAAATAGTAAATTAATCCTGTTTATAAATGACTATTAAATGCTTGACCTTACTTATGAATGATTGTATTGTATAAGATACTTTGAATTGATTGTCCTAACTGATTTGTGATATTTTGTACTGTGGATTGAGCTGAGTATGATTCATTCGTTTATTTACATTTATATATTATCGGTGAATCTGTGAATGAGCGATAAGCGTTATACTTATATCGCTTGTCACTTAACCATATTTATGTGTTTTTAATCTGTGATGATTGAATGATGTTGCACTATTGTGTTAAACCCTGGACCACACTTATACACACACCAATATGGATTTCACGAGGAAATCGATTAAGTCACAGATTTTGAAATAGTTTTAAATTTGAATTTTTAAAATTCAAATGTTTTGGTAATGGATTGGGTTTAACGTAGAAAGCTTTTGAAATGGAATTTTAAAGATGAAATTTATTTTGAATAACTTGATTAAGTTTTAGAATTTAAATAATTTGATTTAAACTTGAATTCAAAATTTAAAATCGAATTCTATGACTTGGAACTAGGGATTAATGATATTATACTAGTTATATATGAGTCAAACCATTTTTTAAGTATTATTTTTGGGAATTTGAATTAACCCAAAGATTGTAACTTGTATAAATGAAATAGGGTTTTTTCGAAATAACACTGTTGTTTCTAAATGATAAAAAGCTTTCATAGGAGAAATAAATTTCAAATTGTATTAAAGGGATTACAAGTAAACTGAAATAGTTTCCAAGTTATAGATGAATATTTGGAAACGAATTGTTTTGTGAATATTTAGGAACGATTTGAAAGCTATGAAACAAATCTTTGACTTAAAGATTTAATGATTTAAATCCAATTGATTGGAATTGTTTTGAAATCCAGGAATGAATCTTTGAGAAACTAGGTGAACTTTATGAAATAAATCCTTTTGTTTTAAAAGATTGGAAAATGGTAATTTGTTTAAACCATTTGAAAGAAAGTTTTGAATTATTAAGTTGTGACTTAATTGAAATCCCATATCCATATGTTTTAAATGTTGCGCTCACTATTCGGGTTAGCCGGGAAAGGACCTTTGGGTCGTATAACCCATTCCGAATATGTGATACGTCGTTATGGATAACATTTGAAGATCGATGGTGAAGACCGGGTATTTGCGAGAGCGATAGGATGACCTATCGATTGTCTCTGCACTGAGTCGCGTCGGTATAGAGACTCCCTAAGTGATGGGAAATCCGATCGGGATTGTGAATACCCGGATTGCAAGGACTTCTTTGGAAGTGCCTTCGGTTCTGTTCGAACCCAGAGCAGACTTGTATGGATTGTTATGTCTGACATTACAATTTGAGATATAAAGCTGATTTCTTTCAAATATATTTCTTTTGGTGGCGGAGAATTTATTCTCTTAGCTTAACACCCTTCTTTGAGACGTACGAGCTCAGAGGTTATGTAGTTGATGGTTATCAGCGATATATTCCCAATTTGGTAATGTGACATGCTGAGTGTTGCTGTGAAATGATCATTGTTTGATCATTTGTGATATGATCATTTGTTTGATCATTTATCTTTGTGATCATTACTTTGATCATTTGTTGACCCAAGGCATGGCTTTGTACCAAAGCGTGGCTTTGTGGACGAGACTTCGTCGAGCCTCACAAACCGGTAATGGTCGAAACAGGAATTGTGCAGCAAGGTTTTCAGGGATAACTTCCCTAGGGTATGACTATTCCTTCTGGAAAAGGGTAGTGTCATGGTATGGAGCCCTGATACTTACTCATGTGGACACACTATATTTATTTCTGTGTGGTTGTTGGTTTAGAGGCTACTCGTATAAAGGTCCCAAATGACCGGGGGTGGCACATCTGAGGTTTTGTATATTCCCCGGGAAGGGGGGTAGCCGACCTTGTTTGGTAGAGATCCAGTTGGGTTCTCGGGGCATCCTTCCAGAGGCGTTTCCATGTGGCGATGGGAAGTTCCTTGGCCCGACCATTTGTTGGAAATCCATTCATCCAATACGAACTTTTACGATTGCAATTGTATAACCTGCCATGGAATGTGGCGGTAACCTGCTGTTGAACATGGTAGCTATAGTAGGCATAAGTGCGAAATGCCTATGCTGGCTAAGATTTATATCTTTACTTTCGAAATGATTTTTTTTCCTACACTATGCACTAGTAATAATATCAAATGTTTCTTTTAATGCGTATCAAGCATCTTTGACTATCATAAGGAGAAATCTCCTCCGATTCTGCGTTTGCATTGTTTGTGTGTGCGGGAGGCCTTATGGTAGTCTCATTTCTAAAAAAAACATTGCGAATTGATTTTTAAAATCTTTTGTTGATTGTTTTAAAAGATAAACTGTTTTTGTTGCTCACACCAGTCCCACGACCGATCCGGAGTTTATTGTTTCTTTCCTAAACTCTGGGTGCTCATTATTTTCTACACGAGCAGTCTAGAGTTGGGTTTTTCAGATAGTCAGATGTTGTGGATTATCTGGAGTTAGTTCAGTCTTTGGACCACACCAGTCTTGCTCATCTTGGTGCATCGTTATTGAGAGTTCGAGCTATTGTTGGATTGGTTTTTGGAAATGGAGTTGCAGTTTTTAGAGTTCTTCCTTGAAGACTATCTTAGAGTTATATTGTTTCGCTACTAGATGTTATCTATTTTTCTTTTCCGCTGCTATTTCTTGTATCATATCTCTGATGTATACTAATATCTACTGGATCATCTGTTGTATCAGATATTGTATCAAAGATGTATATCAATGTATTATTATTTTTTTGTATTCCGCTGTGTTGTTTACTTAATGTTGTTATAAGCTCCGGCTAATCGGATTTGAACGGTCGAATCTATGGCATTCGTATACGATATGAAGTATGGATGTCGATTTTCGAGCGGGAAAAATTCGTTTCGTTACACTTACTAGAATGTATTTAAGGTGTTTACATTCATTCTTTAAGGAAATTCATAGTGGCTCTAGTTAGGGTGGCTCCCAAAGTGGATGAGTGGCCATTTCACTAGTGACTTTGTTCGATTAAAATGAATCAGTGATAGATAAATCTAATGCGGTAATCACTAAGTAAATTAAGGATAACTTGTAAATTTAGCACTTAAGTAAGAGTCTATGTGATGCATATGAATGTGAATGATATGTATATGACATGGTTCACATATGTTATATTGATGTTGCAATTGATGAGCATATTACACTGTTCATAAGTTGATATTAACTATAGGGTTTACTTATGTTTGAAATGATGCTCATACATTTATAAGCATAATATGATGTTATGTTGTTAAATGATATGATGTATTTATTGATGATGATGATTTAGAGAGGAGAAAACCCATTCCACTATGTTTCATAGTCTCACTATGTTTGTGTTAAGGATACTACTCATATCAAGCTTTATGTCCGATCCATGTTTTTATTATTGTTTTTCCATTAAACTCATGGGTACTCATTTGAGTAGGCCGAGCTATCAGGATTATTTAGGTTTTCTTAAAGATGAATAAATGATCCTATGATGAAGTAGGAGGTTTAGTAGTTAATAAAGTTTTCTATTAAACTCCACTGTTGTAAAACTAGGTTATGTAATTAGTTAAGTGAACATGTTGGTAGCTTCATATGGTGTGTATGTCACTATTATCTATGTTTTGTCATTATAGTTACTTATGTGTAGGCACAAATCGGGGAAAGAAAATGTACATACAATTATATAACCACAATCTATTTAGCTTCTATATTTACTTGATGTTGTTGAAAAAAATCTAATCCCATTTTATCATTTGAAAACAATCTTGACGATGATTACAGCAACATGGGCATTCATTTTCAAGTCTCAAAATTAGGGATGTTATAACGTGGTATCGAAGCTTAGGTTAAGGGACACTTTTGTAAAATGAAGCTAAGTATAAAACTAAGAAGGAACTAGATGGTATAAAATAAACACCTTATGGAAGGGTATATGCTATATATATAACATATTTATATTTTGATACATATAAATTGGTGGATATATTTATCCCCGTATTATTGCTTTTAGCTCTCTAATTATGTTACTTATGATAGCTTGCTTACATAGAAAGCAGTAACAAAAACCAAAAGCAGACATTTAATGCTATAAGGTGTTAAGGCAAGTGCTAGTTGGGAAACTGCAAGTACAAAGACTAATGGCCAAGGAGGGGAGGCAGCCCCGAATTTTGTTGTTGGGTTGATCAGATGTCTACCCTAGCACTTGGAGCTATGGATATGAATGTGCACTTTTATTGGTATGTGATGGAGAAGATGAGGAAAAAACTAGCTAAAGTTGTTGAGTCTCAACCAGTGAATAAATTGGAGACTTTTTACAGATGAATCAAAACTATAAGAATTATAAAGGAGAATTGATTCTAGGAAAGAACCAACTTTAGAAGCACTGAATTATTTGAAAGTGTGCTAGCGTATCTTCATAGGTACAGTGTATGATGATGCTCAGAAGAGGAGGTTAGCTTCTCATTATGTTCAAGAAGATACTTTGGACCAGTGAGAGGCGTTGAATATTGAGATCTCGAAGGAGGAAATTATGTGTTATCAATTAAGGAGTGTTCGAGACTCGGTTTATTCTTGAATTGCAAAAAAATGTTCCATGTCGGGAGTTTCTAGAATTGAAGCAAGGAGAGATGACGTTGGCAGGATGTATCTAACATTTAAATGCCTTCTTTGAAATATGTAGAGAGCTTATTGAGATTCCATTGAAAAGGATTGAAAGGTTCATTTAGGTTTTGAGGAATGGATAGCGATCATGTATTTTCTATCTCCATTCGAATTAGTGGTAGAGATGATGATGAGGTATGACCATCTATGTTAAGAAGAGAGAAAATTCATTGTTAGACTGAAGGTAAGGTAGAAGAAGAGGTTCAAACCATATTAAAAGAGGAAAGTGAACTAGGCAAAAGGAAGAACTACCTCGGTGAGAGAAGTTTAGAAGGCGAGTATAGATTATATTACTTTTTAATTCTAGGTAGAGAGGTCACCAGTCGACTAAGTGTACCATGCTGGAGAATAATGGAAAGGCTATTTGTGTTAACTACAACAAGCTTGACCATAAGAAGGTAGATTGCCCAGAGTTGAGACAAGCAAAGGTTTATGCTTTGGAAGGACAAATAGCTGAACCATCTTTTAAGGGAAAAGGGAAAGCTATAGTGCTTGAAGGTACAGTTCTAACTTTCAATATTTCAGCTGGAGTTCTATTTAAACTAGTGCTACACACTCTCCATTTGAAGCTTTTGATAGATATATGTTAGATGTTACTTATTTAGTTACGTTTTCGCATGTAGTTAATCTAATCGGAGGGTATGTCACTCTTGGATTAAGGTGCATGAATGTAGAGTTTTCTTTGTGTGGACACTTGTTTGTTTATGACCATAAGTGTTTGACTTCGTATGGCACAAGGTAATGTTGGATATGGATTGTTTAGTATGTAATAATTGCAGAGTTTGTTTCACAAATAGAGTTATAGCTTTACGACATTTAAGAGGAGGCGAAGGAGTTATGGTATCATTAGCTATCCCGAATTAGAGTTTTGGAGTTTCCTGTTGTGTGTTGGAAGCTAGGGAAGATGATAATTTTAAGGTGTTGCTGGTTCGGGAGTTCGTAGGTGTTTTCGAACTAATGATGGGAACACCGCTTAGAAGAGTGATCGAAAATTCTGAATAGATTAGTATTGGCTGCACAACCTATTAGTAGACCACCAAGCCTGTGTAGTTAAAGCGCTTAGCGATTTTATAACACTGGAGGTGCAAAAAGTTATAGCAGCGGTAAAGCAGGGATGCAACATAAAATAGCGGAGGTGTAAAATGTTTCATTTGATATACAACCAAATATCTCAAGTTAATTTATTCTTATGCTCACATCATTTATGTAGGAAAAAGAAATATTTTTTAATCTTATATAATAAAACTAGAGAATACCATGATATGCAACCCTAATTTGGTGACTGCAGTAAATTTTTCACTTATATTGAGTACTTATGCCTTAAATTTAGGTCTTTACCTTAACGTTGTTGATTTAATTTAAAAGATAACTAGTCAGATCAACTTTTTATGTATTAATGCTGCTAAAACTGGTGCTAAAAAACCTTGATTTAATGAGTGAAGAGAAAAATAATGGGGCTTAAAACAGATATACTGTTTAATAGTGCTAAGTTGAAAAGGAGCACCGACCGAAGAGCGCTATGAACTGTAGCAGGTATTTTATGGGGCTTTAGCTAGGCTTTAACTGCACAATACCTAGAAAAATGTCATCCAAAGAGATGGAGGAGCTAAAGAAGCCACTAATGTATTTGAACATAAAACTTTCATTGGACAAAGTTGTTCACCGCAGGGAGCAATGCATTCACGGTATTTGTAAAGAAGTCAGATGGACTACTTTGGATGTGTATCGATTATAGAAAACTGAATGCGTTGAATGTAAAGAATCATTATCCATTGCTTATAATATAGCATTTGTTTGACCATTTGAGGAGAGCAAAGGCATTCTCGTAGCTATATTTGGCAACAAGATTCCACCATCTGATTGTAGCTAAAGATAGTATGTCTTTGATCGTGTTTAGGACTAGATATGGTTCATATGAGTGGTTATTCGTGCCTTTTGGACTGTCCAATGCTCTTGCATTCTTTGTGGATGAACAAGATCTTTCGTGATGGATAGGTTTGTGTTGGTCTTCATTGATGATACATCGGTGTACTCTAAGAATGAGCAAAACCATAAAGTTCATCTTAGATTGGTGTCGAAACCATGAGATAGCATAAGTCGAAGGTAAAGTTTTTCAAATGCCATTTTTGGAAAGGAGACATTAATCTTTTGGGTCCTGTTGTTTTGTAAAATGGATCAGTATTGGATCCATCGAGGATAAAGATCATTAATGATTGGAAGAGACTAGATACAGTGATAGAGATCAGAAGTTTTTTGGGATAGGCTGTCAATTATTGTAGATTCATTAAGAATTTATCATGTATAGCAGCACCCTTGACCAGTTTGACTAGGAAGAATGAGAAGTTCGAATAGTTGGATTAGCGCGAAGGGTCGTTTAAGGCAATGAGGAAGTTATTCATGAGTTCTCTCATTTTGATTGTTTATGAAGGGAAGAAGGATTTGATCATTTGTATAGATGCTTATGGAATCAAATTGAGAGTGATATTAATCAAAGAGGAAAAGAGAGCGTATGCCTCATAGCAATTGAGGCCATGAAATTCGCTATCCAACACATGACTTAGAGTTGACAACAATGCTCTTTGCAGTAAAGATTTGGAGACATTATTTGTTGGGAGAACGGTTCCAGTTTTATATGGACCATAAGACTTTTAAGTATTTATTCACTTGAAAGGAGTTGAATATAAAGCAACATAGATAGTTAGAGTTATTGGCGCATGATTTTGACATAGAGTATACGCCAAGGAAGGGGAATAAGATTGTTAATGCTTTAAATAGGAAGTAACATAATGGGGTTTTAGCCATGTTAACGGAGTGGAAGGCTCTAAATGCGTTAGCTTTTAATGCTATGCATTTTAGATGGAATGTAGGATCAAGTCAAGATCTAATGCTTTAGCAGGTTTGGATGTTCACCCAACACTTGTTGATAGGGTTTCTATAAGGACAAAAGAGGACCCACCATTAGAAAGAAGGATTAGATAGTTAGAAATAGTGTGGATGTAGAAGATCTGAAGGGGTTTGAAATTGACCCAATGAAATGGGCTAGGAAGAAAGGAAGATTGTATGTTCCAAATATAGGAGATCTTCAAAAGGAATTCTTCGAGAAGAGTCATCGGTTTAAGTTTATGATTCACCCCGAAGGAACAAAGATGTATAGTGATATGAAGCGTGCATTCTTCTAGGAAGATATGAAAGGGCATGTCTGCGAATGTGTGAAGAAGCGCTCCAAATGTAATCTAGTGAAAGTCGAGTATCTAAAACCAAGCGGATTACATCAACCCCTAGAAATACAGGCTTGGAAGAGTGATTTATTTCTATGGATTTCGCATATGGGTTTCCAAGATCAAAAGCGGGGAGTGACTGTATATGGCTAATAGTCGATAGACTAACTGAGAGTTCCTAAGATCCCAATAAAGATGATAAGAGTGACAAATAGCTTAGCAAAGCTATACGTGAAAAATGTTGCGAGACTCTATAGGGTTCCAAGTAACATTATTAGAGACAGAGGATTGTTGTTCACTAGTGACTTTTGGAGAAGTTTATAGAGTACTTTGGGCATAAGTTAAACTTTAGTACGACTTACCACTCCTTGATAGATAATCAAATTTAAAGGGCAAACCAAGTATTAGAGGATTTTTTGAGAGTATATATTTTCGATTTTAAAGGTTCTTGGGAAGACTATTTATATTTGGTGGAGTTCATCGAGAATAATAGTTCCTAAGCAAGTATAGAAATGGTACCACTAGAGGTGCCTTATGGTAGGTCATGTAAGTCAGATGTATGTTGGTTGGACATGGGAGATAGACATGCATTGGAGGTGCTTTATGGAAAATTGTGCAAGTCATATGTGTGTTAGTACCTGACTTAGTGAGAGATGCTACTAAAAAGAAAAGGCCGATGCACACCAAAAGGAAGGTTTCACAGTCAAAACAAAAGAGTTACGCCACTAAAAGATGAAAGGAATTAGAATTTGCGGAAGGAGACTGTGTTCATGAATGTTTCATAGATGCGAGGTGTTATGCACTTTAGGAAGGTAGCGAGATTGGCTTTTAGGTACATAAGTACACTTCCAGTGGTAAAAATGATTGGTAAACTTGCATGTTAATCCAAATTACTTAGTAGTTTGGTGGGTTTGCATAATGTTTTTCATATTTCTCAACTGAAGAAATGTGTGCATGACCCTAATATGATATTTGAACCAAGGACGTTTGAGGATTTATCTGTAAAACTCGACTTGACATATGGTCGACGACCAAAAGAGATAGTAAGTCATGATAAAAAGGAGATAAGGAGCAAAGTTATTAGACTTGCGCATTCAGTGGAGAGACAATAAGGATAATTGTACATAAGAGGTAGAAGATAAGACTAGGAGTACATATCCTGAATTGTTTTAGACATTTATGATTGGTAGTACCATGCTTTGTTTGCCTATTGTGTGAATCAGTAGTGGCACTAGTACATCTTGTGTTTATAATATGATCATGTTAGAAATTGCACTAATGCATTATGATTAATGATCCGTGAGTTTGCGTTACTAGTGTACTAATGTAATCATTATACTTGTGTGCATACTTTGTACTAACGACAAGGGTTGTTGCCTTACCTTTTTCGAATTCCAATGGTAGAATTCATATAAGAAGGAGAGCCTATAACACCTCAAGTTTTGAATGGACATAATAAATGCTTAATTAATTTTTAAAAAAAAGTGATTAAGAAATTTCTTAAAAGAAAATTTGATTAATCAAGTATGGACACTTAAATGATTAATTGAGTAAACTAAATGTAATTATTACAATTAAATTTGGTCATAAATTAAAAGGCTAAAAGGGGTTAAATATGGGTTAAAGAAATTAATAAGATTACGCAAGGTGGCATTTTAGTCTATGCCTATATTATTAGCCTTTACACCCTAGAACACATTATTCTCCTCACTCACTCATTTCTCTTAAACAAAATATAACATCTAACCTTGTCCACCATTATCAATGGTAGAAAGAGGAAGGAAAAACCATACAAAGAGATGTTCAAGCTTTCATTTCTAAAATAAAGGATTTTAATCAAGACTGTGATATAAGTGAGTAAAACTATCCTTATTTTATATCCTAATATGTTTAGATTTAGGTCTCATGTGTTTTTTTCGTTTTGAAGGATGATAAACATATTTTGATGATGATAGATTGATATTACATATATATATATATATATATATATAATTGTTAAATGGCATAGTGAATGACATGTTCAGTAATAACACTTAAGTTAATCACCTTCAAATGAATTGAAAGTTTGATATGATGTTTACAATATAAAGTTAAAGATGAATTTTAATTTTCAAACGAGAAAATCAATTATTATGATTTTTCTAAGGTGAAAATGGACAGCTTTGGCTATAAAATAATATAAAAATATTAAAACCAATATTTCGATCCAGAATTTTTGCAAAAGAAAGATGAAAGTATTTATTATTTTCTGCGATTTTTTGAGAATTTTCTCATGATTTTTCGAATCAGTATGAATTAAATGATAAGGCAAAAAATATTCTTAATTAATGAAATAATTGAAGAAAGGATTAATTAAGAAACAATCAAGGGAGGAAATAATAGCTTGATTTGAAATTTACTGCCATAATGCTAAAACTAATAAAAATAAAAAAAAGAAATGTGTAAAGACTAAGTCAAAAATTAATTACTTTATTCAGTGTGTGGCGACTAGCTTTTTCTACTCTCAAAAGCCGACACTAATATATTCACGATATTCACATGCTGAGCATTCAAGTGCCGTAAAGACAGATTATTGAGGTGAGAGAAAGAAAAGATAACAAAATCTCACATCGTGATGAGTAATATATAATATATATAGATCTTTACAAAAGAAAAGTTTTATATACATACACCAATTAGAGAAACCAACCTATTATCAGCTTGGACAGTTATGACAACTTGTCCTCACAAATGCTAATAAATACAAAGCATCAATGCAGTGGAATTAAAGATAGATAATACGCCCTTAATGATTTCAACTCGTTTCTTGAAGCTTCAAAACATCCATAACTAAATCTAAAAATATGATCGGGCTAATTATTATAACAGAATAACCTCTGGATCAGCCTTATAAACCAGCGAGAGAAACACAAGTCATATGGATTTCCAATGTTATAAAATCGTCTAAAAATAGAGGTACACTATTACAAAACAGTTCATTCGCTTCGGTCATTTAGCCCCTATTGCATTAGTTCAACGACCGAAGCAAATGAAGATGATGCAAAAGACTAACATCCGTTGCTTCGGTTATTGAATCGAAGCAAATGACGTCTTCTGCTTCGGTCGTTTGGTAACGACCGATGTAAATGAATCTCTTTTTCTTCGGTCATTACCAGACGACCAAAGCAGAAGACGTCATTTGCTTCGGTTCAACAATCGAAATAACAAACATTGGCCTTTTGCATCGTCTTCATTTGTTTCGGCTTACCAAACAACCAAAGAAAATATTACCTGAAGCAAAAAAAGCTAATACCATTTCAGGTTTTAAAAGATGAAACGGTACCAAATTGCATTTAAGAAATTCATAAATACATTATTACTAAGAATCTTGTTGAACAGACAATATAATTGTATTATTTATCACAAATTTTCAAATCTCGCTCATCTCGGCCGAGATCTCGGTCGAGATCTCATTTTAAAGCCTTGGCGATTCGAAACAGGCAATTTCGTTTGAATCTCGTCTGACCCAAATCTCGGAAGAGATTTAACAGCGAGATATCGACCGAATTGTTGAATTTTGGAAAAAATCAACTCTTTTTCCGTATTGGGCTAGCTCATCCTTTACCTTAATTTAAGCCTTCTTAATTGTACTTTTCTTAACCCTTATTTCTTATATGAATCTCATTTAATCTTCGTCTCTTATTTTACGGCAGTGACGAGTGTAAGATGATGATAAAATCTACATCGATTATGGCAAGTATTTCACTTTATGATTTTCATTTAGGTTTCTGATCCAGATTAATTTACATACGATTTCATTTTTATTTTTTCAACACTTTCTTGAGTTTTTTTCCTAGCCCTATTTTTTGCGGCTATAAATTTTGGGCTTCACTTATTTAACTTTATGTTTCAAATGGATTCCCAATTTGATTTCATTTAGTCTTTGCTGCTATAATTTTTTTCCTCAAGGCTTATTTTTAAGCAATAAAGGAATTCTCTTTCATCTATTAATTTCATTTGATGATTACATGTTCATTCGTACATCATTGTTTTGCTTTTCTTATAATATTACTAAATGTTTGAAAAAAATTTGTATTATGTATGTTCTTTTCTACGTTTGTTTGAAATATATATGTTATTAGTTGCTTGACGAGATTTTGTTTGCTAATAATTAAATACTATAATCAGACATAGAATATCTTAATTCTACTTGTAGAATTTTGTATTTGAAGTTATAAAATTAATATTTCCCTTGCAGCACTATAAATCATAAAAGGTAGAAATGAGACATTATATTATGTAGGAATGTTAAGTGAATGATCAAACAAAGTAAATGTGCATATGTTATGGTTTGTTTCTTACGTACTTTATCTCATATGATATTATATTGAAGAGTAATCATGATATCTAGTTATTTGTTTATTTTACATGATATAAGTGATATTTTTCCATGCTAAATTACTAATGATAAGTGTGTGATATATTCAAGGTAAGTGCATAGTGTTTTCCTTAAGATGGTGACTAGTATTATAAATTTAGGTGTATAAAAACTAATTTTCGACATGACATATACTCCGAGATAACTCCGAAATGAATTTTAGAAACCGAGATGTAAATCCGAGATGCACGACCGAAATGCACTCATCTCGTTCGAGATCTCACCCGATACGAGATAAGTTGTCTAAATTCTTCGAGACGAGAGATGACCGATATCCGAGATTTAAAACCTTGATTTATCAACATATTTCATATTTACTACTATTTTTTAGGTTACATTACATAATTAACATCCCACTCTTGTAGAATACTAAACACCAATAAGAAAACTATTGAGGACACAAACCCATCATTAACTACATCACCATTCCCCATCGATAGTGAACATTTGCAATTTTCCAAAAGTTTTCTTTTTCCATAAAAGAAGAAATCAGATTTATCTGTGTCACATGTTAATAAATGATTGTTATAATAAACATTATATAATAAATAAAATGTAATAACTCCTGTAAATTCTATATTTTTTTATTCCTCATAATTAAATGCGGCAGTACTTAGTTTCATACAATTTCTCCTTTCCCTAGTACGTATATTATTTTACGACATGATTTCCATGCTATTAACTCTAAAAGTCAATAAATTATATGTTTTATTTTACGACTATATCATGTGTTACCTACTTGAGTTGATAAGCCGCATAATCTGCAATTGTAGACAAAATTGCTGCAGCAGCAACATTTATGAGCATAATGTGGAAAACGTTATAGTTATAAAAGCCTAAAAGGCGTGACAACAGCAAAGCTAGTTTGGCTCTTGGAAATACCAATTCAGTAACATAGAACACATTCGATCATAATGTACCAAAGCATATACTGATTGCTAAATCTAAAACCCTGAATAAAACTGTTGGAAATGTTTAAATTTTTTAAAATGAATTATTAAAAAAGAAATGTGTATATGGTACCTATGTGAATAGTCACAAATTGTAGGACTATAGAAAAGAATATAGTATTTATACTTGATTCTTAGATGCTAAATTGGGCCATTTGGGAACCCAATGATTTTCTTTTGTGAGGAGGGAGACCATGCTTGACTACCACACACGCCGCACCGACTGACCGACTCGAGTCAACCCGGGCCGGCTCGGGCTTGTTGTGGTGTAGCACTAATATTTTTGGACAAATTTTTTCTGCATTTTTGACCGTTATTTTCTTTGAAACGGTAAATTTTAGATTCGATTTTTGAGCCAATGTCACCCCATTATTCAGTACTACATTCGATTTGATATTCTATTTTTTAATTAGTTTTAAACGAGACCAAAGAAGAGCAACATTTTTTTATAAAAAACCAAACCTCTTTTCCACGAAACTATTTTCTTAAAAATCAAAAGGCGAGCAGTCATTTTTGAGTGCAACTGAGTCGATTCCATTTATGCAAGCGGGTCGATACCAAATCCAAAAGAAGAGGCTGTTTTATCCTACATATATTGTCGTTTGTTAGGCTGCTTTATACCACCGAATAGAACGTTGAAATGTGTTCAAGACAATGACCAAGTACACGACTCAACCGAAGATCTTTGTTTCCAATAATTTGAACACGATGCCAACAACAATGACTTCTGCTACAAATTTGGACGATTATGCCCCGACGTCAACGTTTTAGGTTCCATGGTGTCTGCTGCACCCTTCAGGTTCGAGGGCCTCCATTTCAAGCATGGGAGGGAAAAGATGGAGTTCTCTCTGACAATGAGAAGGTGGTCCCTGTACGAACAACAGACAAACCACAACTGCCAGACAGACCCAATGAAGTAAGCACAGATTTGATATGAGCCTGGGTAGAAAAATCAAAGGGTTGTAGAACTGGACTGAGCAGGATTACTTGAGTAAGAATTTCATCCTCAACAGACTCAGGGGTGATCTCTATGACTATTACAACTCTGAAAAAAAATGGGAGACATGTGAAGCGTTGTAGAAAAAATACGACATAGAGGAAGCAGAGAAAAGAAGTATGCAGCCAGCCGCTACATTAAGTATTAGATGACGGATGATAGGTCGATAAAGATGCTGTAACAATCTTGGTTTTGGTGATTACCTATAATATTAAATTATAATGATGGTTATAATTTAATAATGGAGAAATAGAATAAATTAGAGATGTAAATTTGTTAAAAGTTGTGTATTTTAAATAAAAAATGGGTTTTAAATATAAAATGTTGAAAATAAGGTTTTAAAAACTTTATTTTGGTTGTTTGTGATAAAAATGAACATTTTATGGTTTCAATTTGATAAAATGCAATAATTTTCGAAATTATTGCTAAATGTTGGTTTTTACCAATTATAATGAAGTATTACAATTTTATATGGTAAATAATATAAACAAAAGGTAGAATTTTATCAAAAATAATATTTGAATGTAAAAATAACGTTAATATGGTTTATTACATTTAATTTTACAAGAAAACAATTTTTTGTAAATTTTAGTGTTATAAATAGTGTTTTATGTAATTAAAGGTGTGATTGAACATTTAGTTGAAAATAAGAATTTTAATGATGAAAAATAATTTTAATGGCTAAATCATCTTTTATATGTTGATAAAATATTTTGTTAAACATAAACATATGTTGCATAAAATTTATTTGGTGAAGATATGTGTAAATATGTGAAAACATGGTGAAATAAAAGTGTTAACATGGATTGATTTGGATAATTTTGATGAAGTATAAACATATATGCATTTGGGTAATGGGTTCAAGCCCAAACCCATTTCTAGAATAAGTAGGAGACTTTGGAAACGAACTGTATGTTCATTTTCCTTTCTCATTTTCTATCTTCCCTGTAAACAAACTAGAAAGAAAAGAAAATGGCTGCCTCTTTATAGTTTTCAATTCTAGAATCAAAAATTAACAAAATCAAAGGAAAATCAAGGAAAAAATCAGTAAACCAAAATAATATCAGGTAATCAAAACCAAAATCACCAAAGCCTGCTTATCAATTTGCTGTTTTGGAAAATATTGTATTTGTAACTTGCTTTTTCTTTGTTTGCATATTCTTCTTTCAGTCGTTACAGGTCCTTAGAGATTCTCTAAGCCAAAAAGATCTTGTCTTGCAACTCTAACTCATTCAAAATTGTGCCAAGGTGGGTTACAACTCACAATTCTATCATGTTTGCAAGCTGAAAACTATAAGATTTGCTCACTGTAAACAAAAAGTTTACTGCTTGAATAGTTACAGTGAAAATATGCTTAGGGTTGCTTCTTTTTGTGTTCATATCTCTCAATTCTGGTCATGAAATCATGCCGTAATTTTTCCTGAGTGTTGTCTATGTGTTGTAGTTTAAGCATATCAAATTTCATTGTCAAAATCATTTGGGAATTGCTAGAAAATGTTGTGCAAAACTAGAACGAAATATGCATATTTTTTCCCGTTGGAGTTGCGACCTATAGGTCGACCAAAGTAATGCATAGGTTGACCCTAAGGTCGACCCAAGCACCACATAGGTCGACCTATAGGTCGACCTGAGCAAGTGTAAATTGCCCAGGTCGAATTCCTTACTCCTTAGCGTGCTGTTTTGTTATGTTGCTTATTCATCTCACTTTTGCAACTTGTTTTGTGATATTTTGGAACGTTTTGAAGGGCATAAAGCCTATCAATAGGCAAGCCAACATTTAATTGATTTGTATTTCGAATTGACGTGTTTTGAGATGGTTTCTAATGCTGATTTATGGCGTTTTGACGATTTCTGTTGTTTTCGAGCACGGGTTTTCTAAAACCATTTCGAAATGATTTTTAGAATAAAATGGCTTTAAAATTAAATATTTTTACAGTATTTATAGTTATTTTATAGTTATTAAAAATGTATATATATTCTCTATACTAAAGGGAATTTCAAAGATTTGTTTACCAAATGATTTCAAAAATTGTTTTAAAACTAGTTTTCTCAAAGCAAATTATTTTGTATATAAAATACACATTTTTGCACTCTTCGAGCATATGAGAAAGTGAGTTAAACGGTTTAGCAAAACATGTGGTATGTGACACATGCGTTTACTTTTTTTCTTAATTCCAAACTTGTCCTTTTAAGGCTAATTCTCATACACTCTTCGAGTGTATGAGAAAGTGAATTAAACGGCAAAACATGTGGTATGGGACACATGTATTTACTTTTTTGGTTAATTCCGGACTTGTTCGTTTGAGGCTTTCTTTATGGATCTTCGGGTTGATTACCAGTACTGGACCTTCTGGTTGTTTTTCCTTTGGGATGTTTGAACTTCGGTATGTTTTGTCCTTTGGGATATTTGTCCTACGGATGTTTTGTTCTTCGGGATGTGGTTCTTCGGGATGTTTGTCCTTCGGGATGTGGTCCTTTAGGATGTTTGTCCTTCGAGATGTATTTGGCACCTTATATTGAGATAGCCGGCTTCGGCCATTTTATTACACACGTGCTATCTTTTGTGATATTTTCATGATTTATTTGTGATTTCCAAATGTTTTTGCTATTTCGAGATTATTTGGCCTTTTGAGCCGTTTGAGAAATTATTATATGGTGATTATATTTTGGGATGTTTGTCCTTCGGGATGTATTTGGCGCCTTATTTTGAGATACAGTACTTGGTGGGCTTCGGCCATTTTATTACGCGCATGCTATCTTTTGTGATATTTTCATGATTTTTTCGTGATTTCCAAATGTTTTCGCCATTTCGAGATTATTTGGCCTTTTGAGCCATTTGAGAAATTATTATATAGTGATTACATTTTGGAGTTTTGAACTCTTAATCGAGTTCTATATATTATGATTTGTGACTGTCATCTTTTGGCATTTATTTTGAGATTTGTGATCTTCTTTTTAGGAGCTATTTGTGATTGCCATTCTTTGATGTATTTTTTAGATTTGTGATTTTCTATTTTGGAGTTATGATTAATGAAAGCCATTATATTGGCTTATGTACATGCCGATGGTATAAGGAAATTATCTATGTTTAAATGATGTTAGCATTAAACTTGCCCTTTTCGAGATATCCTCCTATGATATTTTAGTGACATTATCTCATATTTAGTAGTTGACATATCTTTGTGTTACTTCTTCTCTTTTGACAAGAAATATTATCCTTTATCCCTATATTTCACTTATCATATGCTAATCAGTTTATTTAAGCTAGACTGATTTGTGTATTTTATGTTCTCGGGCCAGACCGAATTGTTTCAAGTTAGACACCTGCCATAGGTCTTCTTTATGCTGCTTCCACTTTGGATTATCTACTTTTCACCTTTTGTGTAGTTTGTGTAGCATTTTGTAAACTCGGATATGTATCTATTTGTTTTGACTCGAAGTATATATTGTGGTTTATGTACCATTTCTGTTGTATCACTTTGGATTATACTGTGATATATCTGTGTATATGTATATATATGATTGAGTGCAGTTTTATGATCTATTATATTTGTTTTTATTGTATTTTTTTCTAGTAGATCCACTAGCTACTATAGTTTTGTATTAAACATTTATTGGATACGTCGATCAATTTGGGAAAGGCAAAAAATTAGAGCACCCAATCGAGATTTTTAGTAGATGTTTAAGACAAAGTTGTGGATGGTCGCTCCTAACCATTCCTATTCTCTACATTAGCAAACATTATTACCCAGTGATACTCTTTTTAATGTGGGTCTCGGTGTGGGGCATCACAGCTTGGTATCAGAGCTAATTTCAGAACAAAATATGATAAATACAAAACAAAACATATATTACTGTACATCAAAGTGTAGTATAAGTGTTATATATTCCTTAATCATTGTGTCCTAAACTTTTCCGTGTCCTTTGGGGTAGATATAAGTTGGAAATACGTCTAGGAATACATTTTAATTCTATAGTATTCCATAATTGAATTAATGATACCTACACTATGTATAATCCTTGTCTTATCTTAAACTTTCAACTTATGGCTGGAAGAGGTAGAGGTCGTCGTTCTGATGCTGGGCCGTTCAGTGGCTCACATCCAGACGGTGTTTATATGTCTGTCGATCAGTTGATGGAGTTATTCAGGATCACTCAGTCTCTAGCTCCTACTCCATCGTCTCCTCCACATAAGTCTTCTTTTACATGTATATGTAGTGATTTCTCTCATCTTGGAGGAAAGCCTTTCAATGGCTCAGAGTCTGTCCTTGAGGTCCAGGCATGACTTCATACATGCATGGATCTTTTACATAAGTGTATCTTTACTCGCATGGATCTTTCCGACCATCACCGAGTTCTTGTAGCATCGAGTATGTTGCAAGAGCATGCACTTGATTGGTATAAGCTTCTAATTACTGATCCTAATGAGTATACTCTTATTTGGATCCAGTTTAGGGAGCTATTCGAACTTAAGTTCATTCTCGAGTCCGAGAACGCCTTCTTAGCCCATCGCTTCCTTGAGTTGAAGTAAGAGAAGTCATCAGTTTTCGAGTATGTATCTTTATTCGAGGCCTTGTCCAAGTACGATCTCGATTATATTAGCACTTCTTATAAGAAGAATCTCAAGTTTGTTTCTAGCCTTAAGAAATATTTGAAGAAGTCTTTGATGCTTTATCTTAAGCTTTCATTTGAGGAGTTGGTTGACTCGGCGCTTCACCTTGAAGCAGGCAAGAAGGAGAGAGATATAGTGATGAGACTAAGGTTCGTAAGAACCCCAATAAGAAGAAGTTTCCTTTTTAGAAGTCTAAGTCTTTTCCTCATAACAAGAAGAAGAAGTCTGTTGGTTCTAGCTCCCAGCCCAGTGGAGCACCTCCTCGTCAAAGGGGGTATTTCAATTGTGGCTCCACTGATCATTTGATCTAAGATTGTCCCAAGCCTCTTGTATGCCGTTATTTCAAGAAAGAGGGACATTAGATTTCATCTTGTCACATTGCTCCTAGTAATGCTAAGTCATGCAAGCTTAATGTGGTGGATGCTTCAGGTGTTTCTTCTCAACCCAGAGGTACTTTTCCTTCTATTCGTGAAGGTTCTATATTATTTCATGATCATTGTATTCGAGATCTTCGATACGGGTGCTTTACACTCATTTGTATTAAAGGAAATTGTTGATGCTATAACAGTGGATGTTTTTTGCCTTGTTACTACTTTGAGTATTGTGAATCCTATTGGGAGATCTGCAACACTTAACATGCTTTGTAGTGATTTTGAGATTATTCTTTGTGGATTTTCTTTCCATGCGAATCTGCATGTTATTTGCTGTCTTGGATTTCATATGATTTTGTGGATGAATTTGCTTGCATGTTATCAAGCCTGAATCCGATGTTTTGAAAGGATCCTATATCTTAGGCATCCTAATTCGGCTGATCAGTTATCTTTTGTTCTTCGGAATGTTGACGGTGATTCCGACGCATCTTTATTTGCCCTTGGGTCTCGAGATGAAGATGATGTATCTCGAATTCCAGTCGTTTGTGATTTTGCTGATGTATTTGAGCATGTTTCAGGATTGCTACCCAAGCGGGCAATTGAGTTCCATAATGATCTCATTCCTTGTGCTCAGCCTGTTAGTCGTCCTCCTACAAGGATATCCACTAAGGAAAATAAGGAAATCAAAAGGCAATTATTGGAGCTTGAAGCCAAGCAATTCATTCAGTCTAGTTCTTCATTGTGGGGTGCTGTAGTCGCCTTTGTTCAGAAATCTGATGGTACTCTTAGGTTTTGCATCGATTACGACAAACTTAATGATTTAACCATTAAGAATAAGTAGCCATTGCCCAGGATCGCTGACATATTCGATCAGTTGAGTGGTGCTAAGATCTTTTCTCAGCTTGACCTTGCCATCGGTTTTCATCAACTACGAGTTGCGGAGAACAACATTCCTCTTACCGCGTTCTGCACTCGTTATGGTTCTTATGAGTGGCTCATTATATCGTTTGGTTTGACGAACACTCCAACTTATTTCGTCGATCTTATGAATCGAATATTCCGGGAGTGTCTTGATAAGTTCGTTCTTGATAACATTCTTATCTACTCTAAATCAAAAGCCGATCATGCTCATCATTTGAAGATTGTTTTGAATACTCTTCGTCGGCATCAACTTAAAGTCAAATTCCCCAAAGGTGAAGTTCCTTGGCCATGTTGTATCTTCTGATGGCATTTCTGTCGATCAATCGAAGATAGAAGCCATTTAGAATTGGAAAAGGCCACAGAATGTTTCTAAGATTCGCAAGTTCCTTGGATTGGTGGGTTATTATCGTCGATTCATCAAGGACTTTTCCTACATTGTTCTTCCTATGACTAGCCTTACTAGAAAAGGCGTTCAATTTATTTGGTCTGATTAGTGTGAAGCTTCTTTTCATAAATTGAAAGAACTTCTCACTAATGCTCCTATCCTTGTGATTCCCGAAGGGTATCAAGATCTTGTTGTCCACACCGATGCAAGTAGATGTGGCCTTGATGTCATGCTTATGCAAAGAGATTGGGTAGTTGCCTATGCTTTTAGGCAATTGCATCCGAATGAAGTTCGCTATGCCACCCACGACTTAGAGTTAGTCGCCATAGTCTTTTCTTGAAGATTTGGCGCCATTATCTTTTAGGCGAGCGCTTCATTCTTTATACTGATCATAAATCGCTGAAATGTCTGTTCACCCAGAAAGCGCTTAATATGAGGCGATAGCGTTGGCTCGAGTTCTTAGCCTCTTACGATTTTGATATACGGTACACTCCTGGAAAGGGGAATCAAGTTGCTGATGCGCTAAGCCGCAAACACTTGGCCGTTGTTTATATGTTATTAGCCGAGTGGGATGTGTTGGAGACTCTATCTCTTTGAGATATTCATGATCGTGCTCCAGCTTCAAATTCTCCTATCCTGTTATTCAGTTAGCAAGCTCGTCCTAGCTTATTGGATCGTATTACCGATGCTCAACAGCAAGATCCAGATCTTGTGTGCCTTATTCAGCTATGTAATTCTAAATCCTGTGACGATGAGTTAAGGGATTTCAACATTGATATTCATGGTTGTCTTTGTAAGAAGAATCGACTGATTATGCCTTCTGTTTTTTATCTTAGGCTGGACATTCTTAATGATTGTCACCGTTTTAAGTATACTATTCATCCCAATAGTAGTAAGATGTATGCCAATTTGGACAAACCATTTTTAAAATTGAGCAGATCACTTTTAAATTCAATTTTAAAACTTTTGGTATCTTCATTATTATTAATATAAATTTTACAAGCCTGTAAATTATTTTTATCGAGCTTAAAACTCATGATAAAATAATTTATCCAATATTCAATTATTAAATTCAATAGTTAAATTATCTAATAAATCGCTATATTTAAAATTCGAATTTATTTTGTAAATAAAAACCAAATCTTCATATTCAAAACCAATCTAAAATTAAAATCTAATATTTAAAATCATTTAAATATTCCAACCCAAACGATGAAAAGTCTGGATCGTTACATTCCTTCCCCTTAAAATAATATCATCCCCGAAATTGCTAAGGTATAAAAATACTCCAAACCCATTGATTTTTCCAAAATCCACTTAGTGAAAGCCCAATACTTCACTTTTCAATTCCTTTATCTTCATTCAAAGCAATTTGTTTTCCCTCCGAAACCAAAAACCCTTTTTTCGATTATAATTTCGAAATTGATTTCCGTTGACAGAAGTTTTTCCAAAAATTTAAAAAATTCTAATACCCTAAATTTTCAAATTTTTTTGGCAGAATCTCCCATGGAGGGCCTTTTACAATTTGAAAAGAGAGATAAATATATATACATCGACCCACACTATCGGAGAACAAATATATATATATATATATATATATATCAATATTTATATATTTTCTATATTTAATCCAAAAACATACCGTATTTAGCATTTTTAAGCATTATTTAGCAAGCATTTACTTCATATGAAAATATATAACCCCAATCTAGTCAAAAATTCCCTCTAGGCACCTGTACTTACTCAATTTACACCCATAAGTACTAAAACATGTAATTCTACAACCTTTAATTTACGGAAATGGTTAAAACACATAGATTTCTTAACAATGCATGCTAACAGATATTTATAAGAAATTTCGAGGTTCCAACACCCATTAAATTATTTCAGTCCATTCATGTACCATTTCATTCAATTTGGAATGATTTACAACAAAATTATTTTCATTTAATTCCTTTTTAAACCAAACAAACTCATATAATTCCAAATTGATTAAAAATCGATTTATTCACTTCCCGTTGATTTACATGAAATTTATTTACTTTCATTTTCGCCGAACGGTAAATATCTCCACCCAAATTTGATGATATTTACTTAATAGAATGACCATTTTAGTTTATTTCTATTTTGAATTGATCCAACTCAATTTATATTTAATTCTATTCCATTTCAAATTGATTCTCAATCAATTTAGTTGTATTCCATTCACACCTACTCTCTTTATATTTAAATCCATTTTATTTAAATTGATTTCTATTCAGTCGAATTCCAATTCAATTAATAATATATTAATTAGTTTATGCATATACTCCACTCCAATTTTGATTCCATATTCTAATCCATTTGTTTAATATCTCAAGCTATATCAATTTATTTCCTCTAGTTGAATTTGTTTATAACTTGAATTATCCCCATGCCAAACTATTTCCATTTTACTCGACATATTTCAAATTTTTATTTAATTAGATTACCATCTAAGTTGAATTTTATTTATAACTCAAGTTTCATTTTCAATTCCATTTTTAATTCACAATCCAATTTTTAACTTAGCCTAGTTAACTTCCATCTCACATTCGATCTATTAATTAATTATCTAATTAGTTCACTTCCACTTTATAATTCAATATCTGATTTTTATTCCAAAATTCACTTCTTTAAATTTTTCTTGATTTCGAATTCCTTTTTATAATTCAAGTTTGGATTTTTTTTAAATATCAAACTCCTTTTATTTTGGCATATCTATTCAATTTTCAATTTTATAAGTCACACACTTATTTTTTCATATTTCCATTAATTCCATATCCTAGTATATTCCCATTTTATTTTTGACTCAAGACTATACGTCTATTTATAGCCTAAATATACTTATATTCAATTTATTTCAATTTTTATAAGCTATTCCAATTTCTATGTTCACAATTCCAGGGTTTCACTCATTTCTTATTTCATTCAAGATTTATGCCATATGTTTTTTTATAATATTCCATAATCCAAATTTCTATTACTTCAATTTGATATTATTTCTAAACCAATTCAAATTTTATAACTCATGGTTATATAGCCACTTTATAATTCTCATTTACATATTTTAATTCAATTCCATATAACCCAAATCCAATTCACCTTTTAATTTAAATTTCAATTCTTCTATACCATCATTCCAAACCATACTAAATTTAAATTCTACCCAGACGAATTTACTTTTAATTAATTCAATTTAACCAAGTAAGAATTTAATTCTAATCTCAATCATAATCAATTAAGTTTTCTAAAGTTTAATTCATTCACCTAGCTTAACTTGAATTCCATTCGATTTTATATCTTAATCAAATTTTATTTACAATTTAATTCAACTTTAGCTCAATTTTACTTAATTTAAGTTAAATTCATTCATTTTAACTTTCTCAAGTTAAAATTCAATTCTAAAATTCAAATTCCACACTTTTTTCTTTTATTTAGAATTATTCTAAATTTTATAAGTTCATACTTATTTCCTGGTGTCTTCTAAACATTTTAAGTAAGGATTCTAGAATTTTAAACACCGGTATTTATTTCAAATCATTTTTGAAATCACAAGTATCTCAAATCACACTTTTTAAATTTAAACCAACCCAGGTTTTTATCCTAAAACGAATTCCCTTGAAATTTCTAAACAACGTTTGTTTTCCAATAAAATCTCCAAATCAATTATTTCGGAAGCAACCCGTCACTTAGAAAATTAAAATTAACACTGGTGATGCGGCCTTTATCATTAGAATTATTTTCCAACGACTGAAGTGAGTTCAGTGCTGTATCATTCTCAAAAATCCATTTAAAAACTATTTTCTTTCAAAAATATCTCCAAAATGATATTACTATTTTTTTAAATACTTTGAAAACATTTCCAAAAATCCTCGGGATTTAAATTTCTGGATTCCAGTCAAAATCCAATTTAATTTGTAATCCATTTGTATAATTTGTACTCATACAAGTTTTTCATTTGGTTATATATACCATTCCAATTTTATAATCTTGTTTGGTTATAATATTATCAACCAAAACACTCCAACTATATATAATAATTCATGAAATTAATTTCTTTTATATCAAATTTTTAGGTAAAATTATTTCAGTTACCCACTTTTGAAAACAATGCTATATCGTTTTGCCTTGTTTAAGAGTTTAAAATTCCCTATCGATATAATTGTCTAGATTATACCGACCAGAATTTATAAACACCCAACCGGTAAGTCAACACAATATAAAATAATTTATATTCATTAATAAATATGCGCGTATATCTATTTGTAGACACAAACTCATCCTAGGGTACTACTGACCTTAATTCTAATAAGTTATCCCCACCAGAGCCAAGTTTCTCGCTTAACCATCAGCCCTGATACCAACTGTAATGGACCGGAGTTTTCGACCCTCAAAAATCGACATCAATATGTCCACTTTATTTAATGCTGATTAGTTAAGTACTGGGAATACTAGTTCATTAAGGGTGAAGAAGAAAAAGAGTAGAAGAAAATAACAGAACAACATAGAATCTCATAATCGCAGCGGAACAAAATATAATATATAATAACAGATTTTAAATACAAGAACTGTACTATTAATATACATACCACTATCTGGGTACAATAATTCAATACATCAAATGGAAAATTATAATAACTTGTGCTCATATAGCGAAAATAACTAAGTACATGATATATGTCTAAACTCCTCCAACTCGTTTCCTGAGCTCCATAGCATTTTACCTGAATCTGTAATACTCGGTCCGACCCGAGCATTATAATAAAATAACACCCGAGTCAGTCTGGAAAATTAGCGTGAGAAAACACACTCAATTTGAATTATTGGAGTTATCAAATCTTTTGAAAAACAAATGGAACTCGTAAGACCACGTCACACGAAAACATGACAAAATTTCCCTTACGATAACCAAAACATTTATAGAAAATCCAGTGATATTATAGTAGTGTCTAAATACAAATACTTATTCAAATAGTTGAAATTGTTACATTAATTAAGTTCTATAATACTAGGCTGTACAACAAAAAACCGTAAGCTCGTATTGGAGAATGGATTCCAAAGAATGACTGGGCCACTAGGGTGTCGTCCATCACTGTACACCTCTAGAACAATGTACCAAGGACCTTGTTGGGATCCGCTACTACACAAGACCGGCCTACTCCTAACCTAGATAGACCAGATATGTTATCACCCTTGGTGTTCCCAACCTTACTATTGAGCACTCCTTCCATGCACAACCATATCCATAAATAATAGGTTTTTTTCGAGAACGTCTAAAAAGGTGATACCATACCCTATTTAGGTGCGACCCACTTAGCCTTGCTGCATCTCATCTGTTTTAGTCATTCTCGGTTGATGAGGCTCGAGGCTAAGCGTTACCTTTCAAGAAATGATTTCTTTTAGAATGATCATCGTCCCCCAATGACGATGTTTTGATAGCATTCGTCTATACAAGTTGTCCTGGATCTGGACAAGCCGAATCACCATCTTCATCATCTTTACGATATTCATTCTTAACATTCAAACTAGATCGACGTGGTTTTCGGATAACTAAATCCGATCTCCACCTCTTCGAAACGATTAATAAAATTGACCAAAATCAATAGTCGGTTATTTAATTATCAATAAACATTCAAAAGAAATCATCGGGCCTTATTATAAATTTCCCAAAATTTATTCCAAATATCCTTATAAGATATCACTTCCAGTTCTTCAACATTCGAAAACAGTTTTCAAATCCTTATATCTTTAACGAAATATTTCCACCCTTCCTAATACTTAGAATATTTTTCCTCCTTCATTTTATATTCAACGCTTAGAAAATATCCCTTTTATTTCCTATTTCTTTTCTCAAAATAATTACATTTTTTATTTGTAAACTCCTTGACTGGTTTATAACGAATTCTATAAATTCGGAATTCCTGAATTATTCCCTTTTAATATCTCCAAAGGCCATTATATTCGCCTATAATTTGCAATTTCCCTTTGCATCTCTTTATGAATTCTATTTCATTTTTTCCCAAAGTTCACTTTTACTCAACTATTTCAGAAATTCCCTTACTTTTCTTCCCAGTCCATTTAAGGGTTTCCTTATAATCCCATCCACTAAATAAATCCATTTCCAGACTTCCGAGAAGGTTTATAAACAATTTTAAAACGTTTCAAAACTCTATACATTCACACATTCACACACGCATAAAAATATAAGTATTTGAAAGGAATAATAATTTATTTTTAAGACATATTCAAATAATTATTGAAAATATTGAAATACTTTTGATAACATCACTTTAAAAATTTAGGATTGTATTAAAATAAATATTAAGTATTAAAAACTCACTTCTGAAATATTTCTATACAAACTGACTTTTAAAATTCATAGTTTAGCAAATAAAAATTTCCTTTTTTTTTAAAATAAAAAATTTAAAACTTAACTTATTAATAAAAATATATTTTTAAGTCTAGATAACCAAATTTTTAATTTATAACCCCTCTCGATTTTCATCACATCACTCATATTTCGGTCTCCTTACCATTTCTACTTCAAAAATAGTACTCACTATTTTCCTCTTACCATATTCACGTATTCAAATATAAATTCTTTTCGTAAATATATATTCCAAATTTATCATTCGATATCACTTTCCTTTATTTATACATTTCGTTTATAAATTTTTTTATAACTCCTTTGAGTTCCACTAAAAAATAATCTCATTTATAAAATTCCATTTCTATAAATTCAATTCGTTATGAACTCCATTTATTTATTCAGTCTACTTTTAAATCGATTTCAACTTCCTTCCATATTTTTCAAATATCAGTTTAAAATCTAGTCTTTTAAAAAAAATTCCTTTATATAATTTATTTAAAATTTTCCATTTAAAATATTTTCTAGCATTATTTATTACAATAGAAAATTCACCATTTCTTATTCAAATCAATCTTCATTAAATCCCAAATTTTGATATACATATTTTTATATTAAAAATCTCTTTTAATTCCTAAAATTTAAAATAATATTTATGGTATTTAATATTCCTAAAATTAATTTCCATGCCATTATATCATTTAAAAATTTACAACACATAATAATCCAACATTTTATATATATGAAAAATACTAATATATTTGAGGAATGCAGTTTGATCCGTCCAACCTGTTTCCCTGCATCCGTAGACATTAGACAACAATAAAAATACCAATCCCACTTCAAGGGGGATATCACGGCTTATAAGGTCATCTGCTATTGTGCAAGGCGTATAAGGTCTAATTCGCGATAATGTGTGGGAATATCAGTCCAAATACTCATGTATATCCTACCATATATATAATATCATTCAACAGATAATTATAAATTTATCAACCAATCAAACATCCAATAAATTTTAAATTTAAACAATCAAATTTAAATATGGTAATCCAAATGAGTGAGAAATTCTCACCCTTGATTTTAGTTGCAATCTATTCCAATTTTCAAATTAAATTGAACATCGTTCAATTTAAATTGAAATTTCACTTGCCTTCTAAAATTCCCCAAACACATTCCAGATTGTAGTATGCGATTTTTGGTACTTCGTATGAATACGTTACGCCATTTACAAGATTTTTAATTAAATAAATTAATTAATCCTCTCTCATACACAATTAATTAAATACTTACCAATTACAGCTAAGTCTTTTAAGTCAGCACTAGACCTTACCGAATTAAAGCCAAACATCATCGATATCTATACCGAATCTTGTCGAGTTGTTTGAAGTCAAATCAAAGAAATTCGAGACTTTGTCAATGTACTGGGAGCTTCAGCAAATCCAAGCGATTCCAACAAGCTTAATCAAACTCGATGATTTCTCTAACCCTGGTGAACTCGACATCATCTCGAGCTTAGGTGAACTCGACGTCTTCGACATCGCGGCCTCCTCGTTTCGTCGCATGCTTCTGTAGTCGCGATTCGATTGCGACCATCTACCCTGCTGCAGCATCGTACGCGCGCTCCATATTCGATCGTTAGTTTATCGCAAATCCCTAAGTCAACTATTGTCCAAATCGAATGTTCTCACGAGTCTTCCCTATTGTGAGCATCATCTCCAGCTTGTGTTGAAATCTTCTTCGCTCGATATATTATTATTATTGTCTCCATTTTTAAGGAAATCCAACTGCTTTGATTTTCGTCGATTGTAGAATTGAAGTAGGAGAAAATATGGAAGGCCCATGTTTATCTTTTTTTTTAACGAGATGATTTGTTTTTCGTTTGAAAAGAGAGGGATGTATTCATTATTTAAAAGGAGGGATAGAATGTTAGCATGTAGAAGGTTGGCTATAGTGGGCTGATGGAAAAGAAAAGTATCCGATGGGAATATGGTCAAGTCAACAAATGATATATTTACTATTTAAATTTTAAAATGTCTCAATTACATAGCTCAAAATATCGAACCCCTATCGAGGCATGCAGCTAGGTGTTCATAATGTTATACTCTTATTTTGAACGCAATGGAAAAGGTTCCATGTCCTAATTCGATCATATGGAGTAGATGCTTTTTGGTTCCAAGTATTAAATTAAATTCGATACTAATTTTCAACGCGTTTATATTCCGCACGACCAAACGATAACTCCAAAAGCTACGAAATTTGAAATTTGATAATGATATAATATTATAGATCCAATGGAACTGGTTTCGTCGAATTTTGAGACTGTCCCTCGGAAGGCTATTTTTAAATGTCCATTTGCACAAACCATTTTTAAAACTGAACATATAACTTTAAATTCAATTTTAAAACTTTTATTTACTTCATTATTGTTAGTATGAATTTTACAAGCCTGTAAATTATTTTTATCGAGCTTAAAACTCAGGATAAAATAATTTATCCAATATTCAATTATTAAATTCAATAGTTAAATTATCTAATAAATCATTGTATTTAAATTCTGAATTTATTTATAAATAAAATCCAAATCTTCATATTTAAAATCAATCTAAAATTCAAATCCAAAATTTAAAATCGTTTAAATATTCCAACCCAAACGACAAAAAATCCGGGTCGTTACATATACGGTCGAAAGTGAAGACATGTTGAAGATGATGATTATTGAAGACCGAGGATCTTCATAGCGCAAAGACTGCTTGTTGACATGCTCTGGGTCGCTCCGATTATATAGTTATTTATAGAAGTGGTCTTCTCGTTGTGGAGATTTTTTTGGATTGCAAGGGCTTCTTACCCAGTAATAGCCGAGGAAAGTGCATTCAGTTTTGTTCAGTCCTAGAATGAACTTATATGGACGAATGTCTGACATTGTATTTCCGAGACACAGCATTTGACTTTTAAAAATATGCATCTGCTTGGTGGCGGAGAAGGCAACTTCTCTTAGCTTAACACCCTTCTCTTAGACATACGAGCTCAGAGGGTGTATACTTATAGGAGTCAAATAGTAATCAAAGGAATGGCAGTGTGGCACTTAAAGTGGAACTGTATTGATCTAAAGCATGGCTTTGTGAAAAACAAAGCGTGGCTTTGAAGAAATTGAGCATAGCCTCGTTAGCCTCACATCTCAGAAGATGATATAAGATGATACTATATGGTATGACAGACAAGATTCAGAATAAGTGAGTATGTATGGTGGTGTCCAAAACGTTGGGCCCTTTGGGGGACACCTCCCTCAAGACATTTATTGCCCCATTTGGATAAAGTGGTTAGCTTGAGAAAAGCAGAGAAGTACCACTTATCAGTGGTAGTATAGCAAGTACGATTCCAAGTGACTAGTTTGAGAAAAGTGATTAAGGCACCGTGGGAACTATGTTTGTTATGTGTGGATCAGAGAAAAGGCCACTAGTTCCCTATAATGTTGGAAGTCCAATCCCAATACGAGATTTACGGTTTTGATTGTATTTCCAAAATAGCTGTGATGACTTGCAAACATTTCGACGACCCTTTTTGGTATCATATATTCCGTTCGGCATATTTCGTTGACCCAGTCCGGATATATTACCTTAGACCTAGTCCGAGTATTGATACCTTATTTGAATAAGTTTATCTGAAAGATGTTTTTCAAAAGAATATCATTAAAGGTAATATAAAATTACCTTGGTATAAAAGTGTTTTGGTTATCATAGTGTAAAAACCCGTTTGTATTTATATGTGGGCATGGTCTTATGAGATATTCTTCTTTTCACAGGTTTTGATAACATCATCATTTTAAATTTCCAGTATCTCTCGTTGGTTTATTAGGCCTGATCCGGGTATTTTTAATACTCAGGTCATATCCTAGTAGTTTCAAGTTAAGTTGAAGATGGTTGGAGTTTCCAGAAGAGAACTAGAGACCTTCATCATCGTATAGATGTATTCTATTATCCGCTACATCTATTGCATTTATTTTGTTGTTTTCAGCATTTGTAAGCACATAAGTTTATAACTGTCTAGGCTGAATTTAGGTTAGACTCTGAAATTGTATTTTAAAATTTTCCGCTGTAAAGATTATTATTGAAAAAAATATATGTTATTCCGTTCATGTGAGATTCTGTTCTGTTTTTATTTTCTTTCTACCCTTAGTGATCCACTTATTCGTGCAATTTGAGTTGGACATGTGTAGTTTATTATCGATTCAAAAGGTATGGAAAACGGGTCATTACATTTGGTATCAGAGCTGAAGGTTAAGTGAGGACCTTGGTTTTGGTGGGGTAAAGACTTATCAGAGCTAGGGTTGTACCCTTGGATGAGTGGCTCATTAGAGATAGGATTAGAAAATCCTAGAATGAGTTTGAGTGTATTATATATGGGTACATATTTGTTATTTGATATAAAAATGTTTTGTGTTGATTTTTCGGTTGAGCGGTTTATAAATTCTGGTCGATATGGGAAGTACAATTGTATCGATGGGTATTTCTAAACTCTAAACAAGACATATCAACACACTGATTTTGAAAAATTGGTAAATGAAATAATTTTATCTAGGATTATATTTTGAATATAAAGTATATATCTTGAAAAGTTGTATAGTTAGAAACCACGATTGGTGAAATTAAATATGAACATCTTATGGTTAGAATTTCACAATTTAACTATAAGATGTTTCATAAAGATAATGGATAAGTAAGAAATTTGATAAGGTAATTAAGATCTTTAATACTTATTCCAAAGTAATAAATTAAGAAATGATAATGTTAAGTTACTATCATAAATTGATCAACTATTTGATTTAAAAGTTTAAGTACAAATACCTTATGAAACAAGTTTCACGATTTGACTATAAGGTGTTTGATAATAAGATTTGTTTAAGGAATGAACATTAAGATAAAAAGTATCAGAAAATAATTATGTAAAAGGAAAAAATATATAAAAGAAATGAGAATTTAAATTCGAGTAAAAGAGTTGTGGTAATTTAAACAAAGTTAATTAATATAAGATAAAATGAATTCATAAAACAGGTTTTATAAACAAAAGTAATCTCCAAAGAATTTTGAAAATGGTAGTATTTCAAATAAAAAGAGGTATTTTATGACAACTAATCCATTGGCTCGAAAATAAATTAAAAATAGGCAAGAGATGTGTTCAGATGGTAAGCACTTCTTTTAAGTATCATTTTTCTTGTTAAGAGGATATATGATACTATTGATAGTACCCAGTTCCTTGGATTGTCTTGGAGTTACTCGATCTATATAATTTTCGTAAGTTAAAGAAATAATGGGAATCATTGATTAGTAATCTTTATAAAAGTGTTTAAAGCAAAGATAAATTGGGATCACTAACTGCTAAAATAAAGCGGAATTTTCGATGATTTTGGATAGTCAAAAATTTCCAAATCATACCTAACTCAGAGCTAAGAAATTTATGAGAACTTTTGGTAAAAGATTGTGAAATACTTAGAGTAAATAAAATAAGATAAGGATAATTTATAAATCTGATTTATAAAGGGAAAAAAGAGATTTAAGGGTTAAGAGTTCGAGGATTTAAATATGGGTGGTTTTAAATAAAAAATTCAAAGCTAGAAAATTAATAATAGTATTAAATAAGAAATAAGTTTTATAACTTATGAATTGGAGATAATAGTAAATTATAACAAAGTTTGAATTTTTTAGACAGATGGATTTAAGTAAAACCAATTTGAAATTTAGGATTTGTATATACTCTTAGTATGTAAAGGTGTATCATACAAATATAGATTTAAGCCATGAAACATCTATACACTTAAGTAAAATAACGACTCTTTAAAAAGGTAATTATAACCTGGAAAATGTTTAATTAATGAATTTCGGCATTAATTAAGGATTTGGAATTAAGTTTTTAAAATGTGATTGATTTGCATAAGTTATAAGATGAAATAAACTTAAATAATAGTTTTAAAAAATGATTCATAGATAATATTAGTGTTAAAGGAAATATACCGAGTTAAAAGATTGTGGGAAAACTTTTTTATAAAGATAAATTATTTTTTATGTGAAAATGGCATCTTTAGAATATTTTTCTTTAATAAAAATATTTAGAAATAAACAATTAAAGCGATCATGTAAAGAAGCACCTTTATAAAAAAAATTAAACTTAATATAAAATTTTATGAAAGTTTTAAGGGTTAATATATACGTATGTTCTATGTAGATCATCTCATCACATAATTTTGATCTTAGATTCGAGTTCAAAACATTGAGGTGTTTTATACTGATCCGAAAAAGTATTTATCACTCGTTCTCGATGACGAATATTGATTATGGTTTGTGGTTAGGTACTTTAGTTTTCTATTATAGTTGAGAACTATGCAAGGAAAGCAAAGGTTCTGATCTAGAAGCCTGATCAAAGTCCGCATTAGAGGAGCGGAGGATCTATATTAGTTCAAAAATAAAGTTATGTATTCGAATAGGAGATCGAATAAGATATTTCATATGGATGATCTATGTATATTATATGGAATTAAGTTTAAAGATAAATGTTTTAGGCAAACTTTTGAATTAGGTAATTTCGATGACGAAATTCTTTTAAGTATGGGAGAATGTAATGATCCAGAATTTAACCACTTTAAAATATACTTCTTGAAGTGATTTTAAATATAAAATAGGTAAGGTTATATGATTCAAACAATATTAGATAGGATTTGGAATGAGAAGTATACACAAAAGTAGTAACATTTGCATATATCAACAAAAGTGACAAAATGCTGATTTTAGAAAAGTTTGTTTCAAAGGTTAAATAAATTATTTTAATTTATTTATGAGTGTTTATATTTTTAAATAACATTATACAATTTATTTTTAAATTTGGTTTACATAACTAAATTGTTTAACTAAAACGTCAAAATGTGACTGTAAAATATTTTATCGAATATCAACGTTTTGTCGATTAAAAGCTATGACAACATTATTCTAATTTTATTTTCTTATATAGGAATATATATTCAAACAGTATAAGTATTAATCAACTCACTAATCAAGTTTACTTTTACTAAACATACTTAGAAAATTCTAGAATATAAGTAAGAAAAAGGACGAACATGTCATTTCAAAGCAAAAAGTAAAACATTAAATCAAACCAAACATAATTATTATATTTCTTACTTACCTCTTAAGTGAAAATTACATAAAGCATGATTTGAAATGGTGATGGTAAGTGTTACTTTGCTTAAAATGTAAGTAATGTTATTTTGGTCTTTTTACAAAATATTATTTTAATCCAGAACTTTTTCTATAAATAAGCATCCACTTTCTCACTTTTTTTCACACCTTTCTTCCTCCTTTTTCAAACTTTTCTTTCACTCTTTAATGGCTTTAGTTCTTAATAAAATAATACCAAAATATTCTAAAATTATTTAATAATAAAATATCCACTTAAAACTACACCAAGACCACTTCAAAATCCTCCTTTCCACCCTCACAACCCATGGCCACACCCTCCTCATCTTCAAGCCATGAGCACCGCCCCCCAAGAAGCATGGCCGAGCCCTGCATAGCCTAGGCCGAACCCATTCAAGAATATGGAAGGTGATCGGGAAACTTCGAAGTTAGAAAAAGAGAAGGAAGTGCTGCCAGAATCAAAAGGAAGGTCTGTGGAAATTATTGGTGGAGCAGAACTAATTGTGAGTGCTTAATTTAAAGTTAAATCATCCTTATAACTATTTTAAAATGTCCATTAAAACCCTTGAATAAATTGTTTGAATGTTTGATAACATGGATGCAAAATTTGTTGATTATATGATTGTTTATGTGGTTGTAACTTGTTTGATAAATGATAAGAGAAATGGTTAGTAAGTATAATTAATTGAATGGAAATTAAATCCATATAAATGCGTGTGCGGAAATTATTTAGCCTCTTAATGATTTCAAAATATCTAAAAAGATTGAAAATTATACTACAATAATATAATATTATGATATGAAATGAAATGAAAAATGAGTTTGAAATGGTGAAAAATTGTTTGAAATAAGTTTAAATAATTTAAATATGGTTTAAAACAAATTTGATGTATTTCGGTCAAGTTCTGAAGCAATCCACAAAATTAATCAAAATCGAGCTTGTCGCGTAACGCCAGTTCATAAATTTTGACCTGTAACTTCAAATTAACGTAGAGAATGATTTATAAGTCAGATTAATGAAATAAAAATTCTTTGGTCCACAATGATAATAATTTTCCAATGAAGAAAGAGAATCAAACTTTCATCAAGTAGATTTTGAAATATGTCCATAACAATTTTCTAAAAAAGGTCGCGGTTTTGCATTTCGGAATCCAAAAAGGGATTTCTTTATAAATGATATTTTTAAATGTTTTAAAAATATGAAATAAAGTCTAAAAAACTTTTAAAATGTTTTAAAAGATATTTATGTTGAAAAGATGGATTTCTAAATGATATAAAGGTCGTTTTGAAGAATATAACTTTTAAAATATATTTGCAACACTTTTCGCTTCGTTTTTCACAACAGTTTTAAATAACTTTGGAAACGTATTTTTAAACTTAAACAATTCTTTCCTAAATCTTTTATTAACATTTTTAAAGAATAATTAAGTATTTTATAGATGATCTGCAAGTTTTAATAATAGTTGAATGAATGGTTAAGAGAAATTGTTTATACCACTTAAACAAAAAGTGAAGAATATTAAATGTAATAAAAAACTGATTATGTAGAAACGACTAGTACATTTGTCCCGCCTGTGATATTTGGAAAGATAAAAAAAGGCATTTAACCAAGGTTAGGGATATAGTAATCAGTGCCCTGAACTTACCTGGCCTATGTTTTCTCTTTTTAGACGAGGGATGGAATAGATCGAAAGGAAAGCTCAGATGCTCTAAAATGTCATATTTAAGTTTTTCCAAGATCAAAGAAAAGAAACAAATTCCTAGAATGTTAGTTAACCACTTAACACCTTTTATTTGATGATTGGCACGAAGAAACCACGATCGAATTTGGGTGATTCCTATCCGAAGAACCGGGATCAGATTTGGGTGATTCCTATCCGAAAATCACTTCAAACTAAATTTTGAAACCCCATATAAACTTAACATCTTTTTATCGATGATTAGCACGAAGGAACAGGGATCAGATTTGGGTGATTCTGATGAACATATTTTTCTGCATTTTAAACCGTTTGTTTCATATATTTTTATTTTAATAAAGTGGTATTATACGGGTATTTTTTTTATGGTTTTGCAGATTATAGATTCCAAAGTGCAACATTTTGAATACCGTCGAAGAGAAAGTACATATCGTTCATGAAGAAATGCATCTCACGCCACCAACATGTGTACTATTCATGCAAGAAATCAATTGCAAATATTGTAAATACACATTCAAAGTTTGACCTGAAAATCTCTCAAAGCAAGGCCACTTGTTAATCAAATAACAAAGCAAAGACCAATTCAAAGTGAGGTGGCCTTATTTTTCTCCTAATATCAAGCACATGGACCTAAATAATAGGGTTATTTGTGGAGGCTGAAGTCTTTAAATAGAGAGAGGAATGCAAATGGAAAATTATCTCTTACCTCATCACTTTTCTTCAAGTTTAGATTTAAATTCAGCACTGTTTTTATTTTCGAACAGAATACGTAGGATTGTTGATTAGATTTAGCAATTTATTTATTCTTGTTCTTAGTTATTTTCTACACTCTTTTCAGTTAGTTAATAATTATTTCAGTTGTTTGCTCCGTTATCTTCTTTTCCGCAATTTCAATTTCTATTCTGATTTTTTTTTACAATTCTATATTTTGGTTGCAATTTCGATTAGTTTCGAAATCGATTCGGAGTATATTATTGTTTTTATTTTCTGTTCAAAATTCTCCGTCGAATTCGTTTAACACGCCTAAGATTTAACTATGGATTTTAATTGTTTTAAAATACAATTCCCTGTGTTCGACCTGCATACTACACGCCTGTGTGCTTGCAGAATTTATTAAAATTTGTGCTTTTCTAATCAATAGAAAAGTCGCAACAAGTTTTTGGCGCCGTTTCCGGGGAGTTGCTATTTTGAGATTTTCGATTTTTCGTTTTTAAGTCTATTCGTGTTAATTTATTTTATTTTATTTTTTGCATTAGTTTTCAAAAAAAAAATCGTTTTTTTTCGTTTTTCGGTTCCTTTCGCCAAAGTAGCGTTTTACTTGAAAAAAAATCGTTTTTTTTCGTTTTTCGGTTCCTTTCGCATACCTTACATAATCTGCATCTCACGCATACCTCACATAATCTGCATATTTTCGCATAATCTTTCACGCATACCTCACATAATCTTCAATCACGAATCACGTTTCTGCATATTTTCACGCATACCTCACATAATCTTGCTTTTACGTTTCTGCATATAATTTTTAAAAAAAATCATTCCTTCACAACATCTTGCTTTCACGTTTGCATAATCCCTACGTCTTCATAGTTATTCACGTTTGCCAGTACACATTTTTAGTTGCACTTCCACTTTCACATTTTCACGTTAGTTTGCATAAATTAATTAAAAAAAAACATTTTTTTTTCACTGCATTGTTTTCACGTACGTTAGTTTGGTTACTTGCAGTTCCACTTTCACATTCTTGCATGCATTAGTTAGTTTAGTTGTCATATTCACGTAACTATCTCCTACACAGGAGCTTGCATACATTCGTTTACTCACGTAACATAGCAGTGTCATAGCAGTTTCATTTTGCATTCAACACATTCATTCTACTTAACTTTATTTTATTGGGCATGTTTTAAATTTTCTGCATGTGACTGTTTTCATATATTTTCTGTCAGCAGCTTAGTTTTGTGCCTTTCACGAGCATTCACCTGCAAGGAGAAAACTTCAAATCAGATAGCAAACATTTATTTCAACACAGACAGCTCCAACTCGGTAAATCTCAACCATTCGCTAGCGCTACTCAGCTGCATTGGACGGACTATCATACACCTCTGTAAGTAATTTTCAACTCTACAGGTGCCCAACTGAAAACTGATTTAATTTACTTTTGGCTGTTACACCTTGATTTGTTTATGCGCATTTGGGCAAGAAATAATTTTAACCGTTTAGAAAGCCAAAATATTTCATTAAACAAATCAACGGAAATTTCAAATCAAACAAATATGAGCAATCACGGTTCACAACACAGTTCACACCACAATTCACCGAAATTATCACCTAAATCACATGTTGGAAATAATGAATTTCATGAGAACTGACCATTATCCCTTAAAGACCGATGTTATCCAACACGGACTGTTCAACCTTCGGTTATTTCATTTCCACCTGCCGAAGGAAATAATTTTGAGCCAAAACATTCTTTTATCCATGGGGTACCAAAATTCACTGGGTCTGAAAATGCATATGAATTTCTTAGTGAATTTGAGTTATATGCTTCTACAACTAAAATGCAACAACTTTCTAATGAATCCATCAAGCTAAGACTTATTCCATTCGCACTTCTAGAAAGTGCGAAAAGATGGCTTAATTCTCTTCCTAAAAATTCAATTAAGAGTTGGGACAATTTCGTTACAATATTTTTGAAAAAGTTTTTTCCTTTCCACAAAACTCTTAAAATTCGAACTGAAATCAACCAATTCTCTCAGAATGACGGAGAAACTTTTTCAAAATATTTTGAAAGGTTCAATCAATTTTTATATAGTTTCCCACATCATGCAATCCCTAAACACGTTTTGTGCCAAATCGTTTATGAAGGGCTTAACTATCAAACAAGATCCCAACTCGAATCAATGTGCGGAGGAGAATTCATGGAAAAAACCGACGAGGAAGCTTAGGAATATCTAGAAGAATATTCGAAAAAGGATATGCAATGGGAAACAATTCGTGTTCCAATTCGTGCTCCAAATAGAGGAGTACATGCCATTAACCCATCTCATCTTCCTATAGATACTCAAACTCCTCAAGAAGGAGAAGGACTACCCTATTACTACACACAAGACCAAATCAATGCTATAGCTCAAAATAGTCCTTATTCATCCACATACAATCCTAACTGGAAGCACCACCCTAATTTTTCATGGTCAAATCCTAACAATGTGGCTAATCCATCACATATGTATCCAATGATACCAAATCCGAATTATCGAGCCCCAACCTCTAACTCTCAAAATTCTCAACCCGCTCCTCAAACAAAACCTTCGAATCAACCATACAGGCATCCTAATTTCAATCCATCAACCCAACCTTCTCAGCCTTCACAAGAAATTGTTCGATTGGAAACACAACTCTCTAAACAAAATGAACAAATCACTAACCAAGATGCGAGAATTAAGCAAATCACTAAACAAAATGAACAAATGTTGATAATGATGAAGGATCTCATGAAAATCAATGAGAAAGGTAAATTGCCTAGTCAAACCGAAGTGAATCCAAAGTATAACTCTCGAGGAGTAAATATTTGTGAGGACGAAAATGTAAATCCGGTTAATGCTGTCACCACATTAAGGTCTGGAAAGAAGGTGGACAACCATGTCGGCAACCCCAACGTCCTTCTTAAGTCTTCCCTTGTTCAAAATTCTGAAACTCGGTCAACACCCACTGTTGTCAATCCAAACAACTCTAATTCTTCATCCAAGGTCGGCAGTCCCGACCACTCTTCGCTTTCTAATGTTGGCAACCCCAACATTTCTACGCCCTTATCTTCACCCTCTAATATAACACCTTCTTCTTCGAATGAAAAAACTTCCGAACAAGTCTATAAACCCATAGCTCCATTTCCTCATAGACTCAACAAAAAGAAGAAGCCCGCTAATTTTGACCAAATTATTGAAATCTTCAAACAAGTTCGAGTCAATATTCCACTTCTTGATACCATCAAGCAAATTCCTCAATATGCCAAATGTCTGAAAGAGCTATGTACTCAAAAACGTGCCACTAACGTTCCTAAGACTGCATTTCTAACTGCAAACACTAGCTCTGTTCTTTCAAATCCCTCCCCAATCAAGTATAAGGACCCCGGTTGTCCTACGATCGGTTGTAAAATCGGTAACACTCACATTAGTCATGCCTTACTCGATCTTGGAGCGAGTGTGAATCTTTTGCCTTATACTGTGTACTGTCAACTTGGACTAGGGGAATTAAAACCTACAAACATCACAATTCAACTAGCTGATCGATCTGTCAAAAAACCATTGGGCACGGTTGAAGATGTTTTGATACAAATCGAGCAATTATATTTCCCAGTCGATTTCATAGTCCTAGAGACTGCACCTGTCTCAAATCCCAATAGTCAGATTCCTTTGATATTAGGTCGTCCGTTTTTAGCAACATCAAATGCTATCATAAACTGTAGGAATGGTCAACTCCGACTTTCCTTTGGGCACCTAACCATTGAACTAAATATCTTCAATCTTAACAGACAACCAAGAGATTTTGAAATAGAAGAAGTTGACGTGATCCAAACAATTGTTGAAAATGATTTTAGTGATACTACGGAGTCTCTTAGCATGCGCCTAGATCATTTTAATTCCAACTTCCACGAAGATGAATACATTTATGAATTAAATGATATGCTATGCTCTTTTCATAATTCACTAGAATTCAATCAGTTGATGTCTACTGAAGCCTCAAAAGAAGTACGCCCTAAATTAGACCTCAAACCTCTTCCAAACGATCTTAAGTACGCATACTTAGATTCTTCGGAAAATTTCCCTGTAATCTTGGCATCCGATCTCATTAAGGACCAAGAAGAACAACTTTTGAAAATTTTAAGGGAAAATAAAGAGGCAATAGGATGGGTAATCGCTGACATTAAGGGAATTAGTCCATCAATTATTGAACATCGAATACATTTAGTCGACGAGGCCAAACCCACTCGCGAAGCTCAAAGGCGATTAAACCCTAATATGAGAGAAGTGGTAAAGGAAGAAATTATCAAATGTTTAGACAATAACATTATCTACCCTATCTCTGACAGTACTTGGGTAAGTCCGGTACAAGTTGTACCAAAGAAGTCTGGAATCACTGTGACAACAAATGAGAATAACCAACTTGTTTCGACAAAGGTCAAAACAAAATGGCGCGTTTGCATCGACTATCGAAAACTCAATGCAGCAACAAGAAAAGATCATTTTCCCCTCCCTTTCATTGATCAAATGCTCGAACGCTTAGCCGGTCATGAATATTATTGTTTCCTTGATGGTTACTCTGGCTATAATCAAATTCCCATTGCGTTAGAGGACCAACATAAAACAACATTCACATGTCCCTTCGGAACTTTCGCTTATCGTCGCATGCCCTTCGGTCTTTGTAATGCTCCTGCTACCTTTCAAAGATGTATGATGAGTATATTTTCTGATATGGTGGAGGATTTCTTAGAAATATTCATGGATGATTTTTCAATCTATGGGTCATCTTTTGATCAATGCCTCCTTCGTTTAGAACGTGTCTTAAAGCAATGTAAGGAGAAATCTCTTGTTCTTAATTGGGAAAAATGTCATTTTATGGTTAAGCGAGGAATAGTCTTAGGTCATGTTGTCTCTAAAAATGGCCTAGAAGTTGACAAATCTAAAGTTGATCTTATTATGGGCCTTCCTCCTCCACGGTCCGTAAAGGACATTCGCTCATTTCTCGGCCATGTAGGATTCTATAGGAAGTTCATTAAAGATTTTTCAAAAATTTCAAACCTCTTTCGAATCTTCTGGCTAAAGACGTTAAATTTGAATTTTCCAATGAATGTGAAACGTCTTTTGAAACCCTCAAATCGATCTTGACCACTGCACCTATCATCCAACCTCCAAATTGGACTTTGCCTTTCGAATTAATGTGCGACGCTTTTGATTATGCCATTGGAGCCATCTTAGGTCAACGAATCGATAAACTTCCTCGAGTCATCTATTATGCTAGCAAAACTCTTAATGAAACTCAATTGAATTACTCAACCACAGAAAAAGAGTTTTTAGCAGTTATCTTTGCCCTCGATAAGTTTAGATCATATCTCATAGGTTCTAAGGTCATAGTTTACACCGATCATGCCGCCTTGCGGTATTTACTCACGAAAAAGGATACCAAACCCTGCTTAATCCGTTGGATTCTCCTTCTTCAAGAGTTTGACCTAGAAATACGAGATAAAAAGGGTTCTGAAAATGTCGTAGCTGACCATCTTTCTCGTATAGTGCATGAAAACTATGATAACTCTCAAATCAACGATCATTTTCCCGATGAACAAATTCTTTCACTCTCTAGTGCACCATAGTACGCGGACATCGTAAATTATCTTGTCACAAATGAAACACCTTCCCATTGGTCAAAATAAGATAAACAAAAATTTCTCTCCAACGTTCGAAACTTTTACTGGGACGATCCTTATCTTTTCAAATATTGCACCGATCAAATCATTCGCAGATGTGTCCCATAACATGAATTCCATAGCATCCTCTCTTTTTCACATAATCAAGCCTGTGGAGGACATTTTGGAGCAAAGAAAACTGCTGCCAAGGTGTTACAGTGCGGTTTTTATTGGCCTTCTCTTTTTCGTGACGCCCACGAATTTTGCTCCAAATGCGCTAGATGTCAACAAACAGGTCGTATTTTCAAACGTGACATGATGCCCCTAAATCCGATCCTTGTCATCGAAATTTTTGATGTTTGGGGCATCGATTTCATGGGTCCTTTTCCTAATTCTTTTGGAAATCTCTACATCCTACTTGCAGTAGATTACGTGTCTAAATGGGTTGAGGCCATTCCTACCATAACGAATGACAATAAAGTTGTTGTCAAATTTTTGAAAGAAAACATATTTTCCCGTTTTGGCACACCTCGAGCCATTATAAGTGATAACGATTCTCATTTTTGTAATCGTGCTTTTGAATCTCTTCTTAAGAAATATTCTATCACTCATAAACTATCTACTCCATATCATCCACAGACCAACGGTCAAGTCGAGATTTCCAATAGACAAATTAAACAAATTCTTGAAAAGACGGTTAACTCCAACAGAAAAGATTGGTCATCTAAATTAATAGACGCCCTTTGGGCATTTCGCACAGCTTATAAAACCAATCTAGAATTGTCACCATACCGATTAGTCTTTGGAAAAGCATGCCATTTACCCGTTGAGCTCGAGCACCGCGCACCTTGGACAATCAAATACCTTAATTTTGACATAGAAAAAGCCGGATCGCATCGTAAATTACAATTGTCAGAATTAGAAGAACTAAGAAATGAAGCGTACGAAAATGCAAAGATTTATAAAGAGAAAACCAAATTCTATCATGATAAATCCATACTTCGTAAGACATTCGAAGTAGGTCAGAAAGTTCTCTTATATAATTCCAGACTTCATTTATTTCCGGGAAAATTGAGATCCCGTTGGACAGGTCCATATATTGTGAAAACAGTATACCCTTATGGCGTAGTTGAAATTGAAAATCCTAGGGACGGTTCCATTTCAAAGGTCAATGGACAACGCTTGAAGCCATTTCTAGAGTTTGAACAGCACGAGGACGATGAGTTCGTGGATCTTCACGAACCTAGCTATTCGGCATGAGCCGCTCACTATCTTGCACATATCAGGTTGTATTTTTTTTAGTTTTTTTCTTCTATTTTGCATTTGCATTCTATTTGACAGTTGGGACACTGTCTCATTCTAGTGTGGGGGGGACGCATATCTCATTCTGTTTGTTCATATTTCATAGTGTAGCATCATTTTTTAAAAAAATCATCTCATTATTTGTTTTCAAATTTCTTTTCAATTTTTTTTTCATTTCCCAATATTTTTAGGACTTCGATTTATTTTTAATTAGTCAGGACAAAGTAAGTAAGCAGTTGAAGTCAATTGATGAAGATTTTTGTGAATCACTAATTTCAAATGTAAAATATAATGAAAAGTTGAATTACAAGCGATAATAGCGAGGTTAGTATATAGGGGGATTCATAGGCGATGGTTATGAAATCTTTTCTAAACTGTAGTCTTTGTTTAAAAAAACTGGCAGATTTAAAGTACATGCGTTGACATCTCAAATCATTAAAGTTAAGTGGTGCTAAGTTGATTTGCATAACACTCTTTAGCTCTTCTCGAAAAAAAAAACAAAGCTAATAAGAAACACCTACAGTCGATAGGTGTGCACACTTGTGAAAGTGTGTGCACTCGCCACGCTCTATACTCTTCTCACGTAAGCCCGCAAGGCAGTGCATGGATGGTATATCTGGCCTCAGCATTATGAGTTAGGTGTATAAATAATTAAATAAATAATCACCTAAGGATTACCGACCTTTTCTGACATAGTCAGCGTCGGTTTGCACAATCCGCCAAGCTCTGTCCCAACTCTCACATAAGCCCACGAGGCAGTGCGTGGGTGGTATACCTTGGTCCAAAGGATGGGTGTAAAAAAAAGAAGAAGAAGAAAAAAAACTAGTAAAGAGAGACTAAGCTTTGAAACCCAAACACTTCTTGACTTTGTTGATTTGGCTTGTTATACAAATGGAAATGAAAAATACCATTTTGAAAAAAAACTGTGATCAACAGTGAAGAATTTATTTCATGGCTGCACTATGTTATCGACCGAAACAACTGGCCAAACTAGAATCTAATGTATGAAAACTTGAGTTACATTGAAATTTGTGATTAGTGAGGAACCAAAAATTTGAAGAAGTTGACTAAAACTGATATATATTATTTTGTTGCAACTATTTTGAAGTAAATCGAGTCTCCATTTGTGTAGAATTTTGCATTCATGTAGTACATTAGAATCATCACATACTGCATTTGGATTTTGTGGGTAGTATCCGCTGAAAACCCTCACGAGACACCACTCGTCCTACTAGAGATACCTAGAGGTTTAACGGCTTGTTGCATACGCTCAATGCAATCGTGTTTCCTACGAAAAATGATTTAGTTAGTTTTATTTTCTTGCTTATTCGAGGACGAATAAAGTTCAAGTGTGGGGGTATTTGATGAACATATTTTTCTGCATTTTAAACCGTTTGTTTCATATATTTTTATTTTAATAAAGTGGTATTATACGGGTATTTTTTTGTGGTTTTGCAGATTATAGATTCCAAAGTGCAACATTTTGAATACCGTCGAAGAGAAAGTACATATCGTTCATGAAGAAATGCATCTCACGTCACCAACATGTGTATTATTCATGCAAGAAATCAATTGCAAATATTGAAAATACACATTCAAAGTTTGACCTAAAAATCTCTCAAAGCAAGGCCACTTGTTAATCAAATAACAAAGCAAAGACCAATTCAAAGTGAGGTGGCCTTATTTTTCTCCTAATATCAAGCACATGGACCTAAATAATAGGGTTATTTGTGGAGGCTGAAGTCTTTAAATAGAGAGAGGAATGCAAATGGAAAATCATCTCTTACCTCATCACTTTTCTTCAAGTTTAGATTAAAATTCAGCACTGTTTTTATTTTCGAACAGAATACGTAGGATTGTTGATTAGATTTAGCAATTTATTTATTCTTGTTCTTAGTTATTTTCTGCACTCTTTTCAGTTAGTTAATAATTATTTCAGTTGTTTGCTCCGTTATCTTCTTTTTCGCAATTTCAATTTTTATTCTGATTTTTTTTTTACAATTCTATATTATGGTTGCAATTTCGATTAGTTTCGAAATCGATTCGGAGTATATTATTGTTTTTATTTTCTGTTCAAAATTCACCGTCAAATTCGTTTAACACGCCTAAGATTTAACTATGGATTTTAATTGTTTTAAAATACAATTCCCTGTGTTCTACCTGCATACTACACGCCTGTGCGCTTGTAGAATTTATTAAAATTTGTGCTTTTCTAGTCAATAGAAAAGTCGCAACAGATTCCTATCCGAAAACCCCTTCAAACTAGTCTTCAAAATAAAACATAATGAAGACATAGATCATTTAAGACGAAGATCTTCATGATATAGGATTACTTGCCATTAGTCGGTGGAGGTGAAATTTACCGTATTTAAAGTGGCAGTAGTACTTTGCTGTGAAAATCTTCGATTTGCAAGAATATGATTTGAAGTTAAGAAAAAATATCTTTGATTACAATTTAATAAATAATTTGGGAATATTTTCCCTAAGTTATTATAACCTGAATATAAGAAATCTTTGATTAAGAATTAATGAACGATTTGGAAAGATTTTCCTAAGTAAAAGAGAAAATGATTTGGAATTATTCCAGGAATTAAGAGAGGTTTAAATAAACCAAACGATTTGATAAGTGAGGCTTAATGATTCCATATACATTTGAAAAGAAAATGGAATAAAGTGAAAAGAATATAACTAAGAAAGATATTTGATTTAAATAAAAGATGAAGTAATTGATTAATTATTGAAATCCACATATGGACTAAACATCTTTTTTATCGATAATTTGTTTCGAAGGAACCAGGGTCGGATTTGAGTGATCCCTATTCTAAAGCCACTTCGAACCAATGTATACATTCGAAAGTGAAGACATGTTGAAGATGATGATTATTGAAGACTGAGGATCTTCATAACGTGAAGACTGCTTGTTGACATGATCTAGGTTGGTCCCATTATAGAGTTAATTATAGAAGTGCTCTCCTCGTGGTGGAGATTTTTTTGGATTACAAGGGCTTCTCGCCTAGTAATGGTCGAGGAAAGTGCCTTCGGTTTCGTTCAGTCCCAGAACAAACTTGTATGGATGAATGTCCGACATTTCATTTCTGAGACACAATATTTGACTTTTACAAATGTACATCTACTTGGTGGGAGAGAAGAAAACTACTCTTAGCTTAACACCCATCTCTAAGACATATGAGCTCAGAGGTTGTATGCTTTTGGGAGTCAAAAGTGATCAAAGGAATGACAGTGTAGCATTCAAAGTGGAACTTGTTTTGATCTAAAGCGTGGCTTTGTGAAAAACAAAGCATGGCTTTGAAGAAATTGAGCGTAGCCTCATTAGTCTCACATATCAGAAGATGATATGGGATACTATGTGGTCTAACAGACAAAATTCGGAATAAGTGAGCATGTACGGTGGTGTCCAATATGTTGGGCCCTTTGGGGGATACGTCCCTCAAGGCATTTATTGCCCCATTTGGATAAAGTGGTTAGCCTGAAAAAAACAGAGAACTACCGGTTATCAGTGGATGTATAGCAGGTACAGTTCCAAATGACTAGTTTAAGAAAAGCGATTAAGGCACCGTGGGAACTGTGTTTGTTATGCATGGATCAAAGAAAAGGCAACTAGTTTCCTATCATTTGGAAATCCGATCCCAATACGAGATTTATGGTTTTGATTGTATTCCCAAAATAGCTATAATGACTTGCAAATATTTCAGCTACCCCTTTTGGTATCATATATTCCGTTTGGTATATTCCGTTGACCCAGTCCGGATATATTACCATGGACTTAATCCAGGCATGATACCTTATTTGAATAAGTTTATTTGAAAGATGTGCGGGTGTCGTCTTATGAGATACCATTATTTTCAAAGGTTTTGATAACATCTTGTTTTAAATTTCGAGTATCTCACGCTGGTTTATCAAGCCTAGTTCGGGTATTTTTAATACTCGGGTTAGATCTGAGTAGTTTCAAGTTGAATTGAAGACGATTGGAGTTTCCAGAGGAGAACTGGAGATCTTCATCATCGTATGGACGTATTCTATTATCTTCTACATCTATTGCATTTGTTTTGTTGTTTTCAGCATTATAAGGACAATAGTTTATAACTGTCCAGGCTAAATCTAGGTTAGACTATGATATTATATTTTAAAATTTTCCACTGTAAAGATTATTATTGAAATAATATATGTTATTCCATTTGTGTGAGATTCTGTTCTATCTTTATTTTTTTTCTTCCCTTAATGATCCGCTTATTCATGCAATTTGAGTTAGAGATGTGTGGTTTATCGTCGATTCAAAAGGTACGGAAAAATAGGCCATTACAGTGGCCTTTGGCCATTTTATTAAGCATATGCTATCTTTTGTGATATTTTCATGATTTATTTGTGATTTCCAAATGTTTTCGCCATTTCGAGATTATTTGGCCTTTTGAGCCGTTTGAGAAATTATTATATGGTGATTACATTTTAGAGTTTTGAACTCTTAATCGAGTTCTACATATTATGATTTGTGATTGCCATCTTTTAGCGTTTACTTTGAGATTTGTGATCTCCTTTTTAGGAGCTATTTATGTTTTCCATTTTTTGGTGTATTTTTGAGATTTGTGATTTCTTATTTAGGAGTAATGGTTAATGAAAGCCATTCTATTAGATTTTGTACATGTCGATGATATGAGGTGATTATTTGTGTTTAAATGATATTGGCATTGAACTTGCCATTTTCGAGATATACTCCTATGATATTTAGTGACATTATCTCATATTTAGTAGTTGGCATATCTTTGTGTTACTTATTCTATTTCGAGAAGAAATATTAACTTTTATCCTTGTATTTCACTTATCATTTGCTAATCAGTTTATTTAAGCTAGAATGACCCGTGTATTTTATGTACTCGGGACAGGCCGAGTTGTCTCAAGTTAGGCACCTGCCGTAGGTCTTCTCTATGCTATTTCCGCTTTGTATTATCTACTTGTCACCTTTTGTTTACTTGTTGTAGTGTTTTGTAAACTCTGATAAGCATCTGTTCATTTTGACTCGAAGTATATATTGTGGTTTATGTATCACTTCTATTGTATCACTTTGGATTGTACTGTGATGTACATGTGCATATGTATATATATGATTGACTGTTGTTCTTTGATCTGCTATATTTGTTGTTGTTGTATTTTTTTCTAATAGATCCGTTAGTCATACTAATTTTGTATTAAACATTTATTGGATATGTCGATCCACTGGAGAAAGAAAAATAAATTAGAGCACTCAATCGACATATTCAATAGATTTTTAAGACAAAGTTATGGATGGTCGCTCTTAACTAGCCCTATTCTCCACATTACCAGACATTATTACCCAGTAATACCCTTTGTTAATATGGGTCTCAGGGCGGGGCATCATAGATGCAGTCTCACGAGCTTTAGAGAATAGCTCATGAGACCATCTCCGAAGGTATGAGTTTGGATGAACAGTTTTAAGTAGCAGTTTTGGTTGATAAATTGCCTTCTAGTTGGAAGGATTTAAGAATAATCTTAGACATAAAACTAAATAATTTTCATTAGAAAGTTTGACAAATTTTCTCCGTATTTAGGAGGAATCTTATAAACAGGATATGAAGGAAGAAGTGCTTGCTGTTTCAGGCAACACTAGGAAAGCTACAGTTTTAAAATCGAATCCCAAAAGCTTTAAGAATCAGAACTGCAAGCTCAGTCAAAACCGCAACAAACAGAATTTGAACTCGCAAAGAAACCAAATTTGTCAACAGAAACTACCCCAAAAGAATGACTCTGGAAATTTGTTTCTTTGTTACAACTGTGGAAAACCAGGTCATATGGCATGTAAGGGTCGGAACACGCTAAGCTCCGCACCACGGACTAACCTGACCGAGGAGCCTCTTACAACTACGATTTCTGATGAGATTTACCTTGTTGGAGAATCAAAGGAATGGTGGGTAGATACTGGCACTACACATCATGTCTGCTATGACCATGCTATGTTTAAAACATACACGGAGACCGAGGACAAGAAAGTGTTGTTTGGAGACCTCACACCACTATTGTTGCTGGGATTGGAAGCGTAGTGCTGAAGATTATCTATGGAAAGGCCATCATTCTGAAAGACGTCATGCGCACTCCAGTGATGAGAAAGAATCTTGTTTCAGGTATCTTCTTAATAAGGCGGGTTTACACATACTATTGGGACTGATATGTACACTATCACTATAAATTGTGTGTTTGTAGGCAGGGTTATGCAACTGATGGCATGTTTAAACTGAATGTTGAATGTAATAAAATGTCCGCTTCTGCTTATATGTTGTGTGATTTTAATATCTGGCATTCTAGACTATGTCTTGTAAATAAATGACTATTAAAGAACATAAGTAGCTTAGGTATAATCTCTAATATGTCACTAAATGATTTTGAAAAATATGTTTTTTGTAGTTAAGCCAAAATAAAAAAATCCACATAAATATGTAATTAGAGAATTAGAACCCTTAAACTTGATTCATTCTGATATATGTGAGCTTGACAGCACTATGACTAGAAATGGACAACGCTACTTTATCACTTTCACTGATGTTTTCTCTGATTTTACGTACGTATACCTTATGAAAAATAAAAGTGGTGCATTTGAGATGTTTAAATCTTTCATAACTGAAAGCGAAAATCAGTCTAATAAGAAAGTTAAAAGATTGCATAGTGATAGAGGAACTGAATATGAATCGGGATTGTTTATTCAATTTTATAATTCACATGGAATAATACATGAAAGAACCGCACCATATTCAACTCAAACGAATGGTAAAGCTGAAAGGAAAAATGGAACATTAACTGAATTAGTAGTTGCTATTTTACTTAATTCTGGTGCTTGGTGGGGGAAAAATTTATTGACCGTGTGCTATGTTTCGAATAGGACCCCTAAGTCAAAAAAAAAAATTTCACCTTTTGAAATCTTAAGAAATTATAAACCAAACGTGTCTTATTTTAGAACTTGGGGATGTTTAGCATATGGTCGTATACCTAACCCAAAGAGAATAAAATTAGCAAGTAGTGCATTTGAACGTGTAATTACTGGCTATGCTATTAATAACAAAGCATATATATTTTATGATCTGAATACACATAACATAATAGAATCTAATCATGCTAATTTTTATGAATTAAGATTTTCTTTTAAAATGAGGAATAGTGGAGGCACATCAAGTAGAACTATGCCTGTTAGAACAAAACATAATGATTTTTCTGAAAACGAACCTAGAAGTAGTAAAAGAGCAAGAATTACAAAAGCTTATATTACAAATTTTTGCATTTTTACTATAGAGGGGGATCCTTTAAACCTCCAAGAAGCCTTATCTTCTTTAGATGCCGATTTTTGGCAAGAGGCCATAAATGATGAGATGGATTCTTTGCAATCCAATATGACTCGGCACTTAGTAGATTTACCACCTGGTTGTAAGTCTATAGGCTATATATGAGTACTAAAAAGAAATTAAAATCTAATAGCACGATTGATAAATATAAAACACATTTAGTAGTTATATGGTTTAAGAAAAGAGAAAATGCAGACTTTTTAACACTTTTTTGCCTGTAACAAGAATTACATCCATTTGAGTACTAATTTCACTAGCATCTATTCATAAATACCAAAGGGATGTTAAAACTGCTTTTTTAAATGGTGAATTAGAAGAGGAAATTTATATGAACCAACCTGAAGTCTTTGTAATTCATGGTCAAGAACATAAAGTTCGCAAGTTAGATAAATTATTACATAGTATAAAACAAGCACCTAAACAATGGCATGAGAAATTTGATAACTTAATAATCTCACATGGTTTTAAAATTAATGAAAGTAGCAAATGTATTTACTATAAATCTGAGAATGATATTTGCACTATTATATGTCTTTATGTAGACGATATACTTATTTTTGGGTCAAACATTCATACCATAAACAATGCCAAATCTTTATTAAGTGCTAACTTTGATATGAACGATTTAGGTGAAGCGAGTGTAATTCTTGGAATTAAGATTACAAGGTCAGAAAAGGGAATTTCTTTGGATCAATCGGATTGCATTGAGAAGACACTAAAGAAATATAATTACATTAATTGCAAACCTGCATGTACACCATATGATCCTAATAAAACTATTTGAGAATACTAGTAAATGTGTAAGACGGTCTGAATATGCAAGCATCATTGGCAGCCTTCGGTATGCCACTTATTGTACTAGACCCGACATCGGTATGTCGTAGGATTATTATGCAGGATTCCTAGTAGACCTAGTATAGAGCATTAGCATGCTATCGAAAGGGTCATGAGATACCTAAAATGAACTATAAACCTTGAATTACGTTATGAAAAATTTTCGACTGTCCTTGAAGGATACATCGATGCAGACTGGAATACTTTGTATGATGATTCGAAAGCAACCAGTGGCTATATCTTTAGCATTGTTGGTGAAGCTGTTTGTTGGAATCCTAGAAACAAACTATTTTGGCTCAATCCACTATGGAGCCTAAGATGATGGCACTAGCCACAGCTAGTAAAGAAGCAGATTACTTAAGAAATCTGCTAGCTGAGATTCCTTTATAGGAAAAACCGATACCAGCTGTGTTGATCCATTGATATAGTACCGCGGCTATCGCAAAAGTACAGAATCGTTATTACAACGGTAAGAGATGATAAATACGTTATAAGCACAACACTGTTAGAGAGCTGCTCTCTTCAAGAGCTGTTAGAGTGGATCACATACGCAGTGATGAGGATTTGACCAATTCTTTGACGAAAGGACTACCCAAAGAGAAAGTCATCAGAACCTCTAAAAGAACGAGCCTATTGCTCTTAGATTATTGAGTCATGCATAATGGTAACCAGACCTAATGACTGGAGATCCTAAGAACTAGTTTCAATGGGTAAGAACAAATTGTGAAGTGATATGAGTTGAACCTGCTATTTTCATATATTTAGAAGCATGTAATCCTGAAGTGATTAGAGGATGAGTTAATAGAAACTCTTAATGAGATCTATACTCTATATAGAGTGGAGTTTCTACCTTCAGGAGTATTCTTGATAGACTCACCTATGTGGATGTGAAAATGTGGTCGTTTCCATAGAATTTTGGGCAACGCTCTACTTCTCTTCCCTTCCTGCTATTCACTTGCTCTGGTATTTGATACTTCGTCTCCCTTGATGCTTCCACTGCTGCGCTTTTCCTTCAATCGCATTCCTATTAGAGGTGCGTTAGCATCCTACAAAGTAGAAATTCCTATAGCATTCACTAAACTGGGATAGATGTGCATGGCCATGAATGCATGGGCTTATTTGATTGCACTCTAGAAAGATTGTGTGTAGTCCAATGTCAAGAATAGAGCTCAAGACTATGTGTCACTTTAGTAAAACTGAATCTTATGCATCATGCAAAGGTTCAAGTTGAAAGACACCTTTGTTTATGCACAATCTTATGTCTTCAGAAACTGGTTGAAATGTATTTTTAAAATTCAAGTGGGGGATTGTTGAAAATATTTTAAATATTTTAAAGTGAATTATTAAAAAACGAATAGGTGTATATATGGATCCTATATGGATAGTCTTGTATTGTAGGACTATAGAAAATAATCTAGTATTTATACTTGATTCTTAGAAGCTAAATTGGACCCTTTGGGCACTCAATGATGTTCTTTTGTAAGGAGAAAGACCATGCTTGACCAACACTCGTGCGCACGCCGACCGAACAACTTGACTTGACCCAGGCTCGAGCTTGTTATGGTGTAGTACTTATATTTTTGGAGGAATTTTTTTTTTGCATTTTCTGACTGTTATTTTCTTTAAAACGGTAAATTTCAGATCCGATTTTTGAGCGAACGTCACCCCACTATTCTGTAATACGTTCGATTTGGTATCCCGTCTATTTAATTAGTTTTTAAATGAGACCAAAGAAGAGTGAAATTTTTGTTTGGAAATCCTATCCTCTTCTCCACGAAACTGTTTTCTTGAATCAAAAGGCGGGCAGTCATTTTTGAGTGCGACCGAGTCGATTACTTTGTGCAAGCGAGTCGATACCAAATCCGAAAGAAAAGGCCATTTTATTCTACAGACGACGATGTTTGTTAGGCAGCTTTGTACCACTGAACAGAATGCCGAAAAGTCTTGAAGACAGTGATCAACTACATGACTCAGCCGAAGAACATTGTTTCTAACAAAAAAGTCAAAAACCATCAATTAAAAGAAAGAGCGTTCGCTCAAAAATTTCCACATAGACATGAACACTAAATGCAGTACAACTATAATCAAGCCAACATGAATTACACTAAATGTAGGATCTAGATTAACCCTAGAGGGGGGGTGAATAGGGTTATATTAAATTTTCTCGACTTAAACACAAAAACAAACTGCAGAAATAAATATGCTGAAAAGTAAATCACACACAAAATTTACCCAGCTTCGGCAACCCCTGTCTACTGCTGCATTCCCAGATTTCTATTAGAATTAAACAGTCTCCCGCTTACAAACACTCTAACAGACTCGCAAACCCTTGCTCCCTCTTACAAACACTCTAATAGACTCGCACCCCCTGCTCCCGCCTATAGAGTTTTGAAAACTCGCAAACCCTGCTCCTGCCTATAGAGTTTTGCAAACTCGCACACCCTACTCACTGAACTAATTCTAACTAGACAATCTGACACTACCTACAACCTAGGTGGTGACTTACCAATACTTTGACTCGAAAAGTAAACACAACAAATAAAAAACAATTAAAAACTTAAAAGCTAAAAACCTCCTTTTATAAAAATAAAGGCCGGCCCAATTCTTTTTCTCGTTCCTTTTTCTTTTGGCTTGGCCGTTCCTCTTTGTCGAATTAGGGCTTCGGTTCTTTTTTCTATGGAAAGATTGCGGTCGATCCTCTTTCTGAAATTAAGGTTTTCTGACTTGTTCGCGGCTCTCTGATGATCGATTCCGATTTGCATTGCTCTTGCTCTTGATCGCGCTCGTTCTCTGGTTCTCTTGCTTTATTTGATCGTCTCTTGAGATGATGTCGGCCGCTCCTATTTGATCGAGTTCACTGGATTATGGTATGTATTCTTTCGTTGCTGGTTTAATGCTTGCTTGACTCGATGCTCTAACTTGCCGATGATGATTGATATTTATAGGAGATGAATTCCTTGAATTTGTTCGTATCAATTCGATACTTTCCTAAATTATTTGATTACCTGATGCGCACGACTTTCCTGATATGTTTTCAACTTGATACCCACGGTTTTGTTTGTGCAGTGTTCGATTTAACTTGTTTGATACGGCAGTGACTTTCCTCTTTTAATTTGTGACTTTTTCAAACAATATGCACTTGAATTTCTTGACTGTATACATTCACGAATCTGCATTATTTTCGGCCATCATCATTTCTTTGTGTTCATCCACTGTAAGCTTCATCTCTGATCCTTGTTACATTTAGTTCTGACCATTCTCTGGTTATTTCATATTCATTTGAGCATTTGTCTGCACTGTGCATCGAGCACTTTGGTTTCATGATACATGCATTGTCGTTGGGTTTTGTGGTTGAAGTTGTAGCTACTGCACTTGTTATTGAATAGATTTTGACTGCATCACCATATATACTCTCTGTTTTGATTTGCATTGGTGCGGTTTCCATATTTTGTGCTCGAGCTTGCATGTGTACCACTGATCATACTTGTGATATTCATTTGGGTTTGTTGTTGGTCTTCATGTGTATCTGGTCATGCTTTTCCATTGTAGCTTTTGAATTTTCATTCACTTGAGCATATTGAAGTTGCTGTCTATATGTTGCACTGATTTTTATTGTTGCTGTTATCTTGTACAACTTGTATCACTGTAGTCTTGTTTACTTGTGGTCTTCATTCTGGTTGGCACTTGCATGCATGCATTTGAATTGTCCATTGCTTGGTCTCTGTTGCCTTTGTTTGTGTATATAAGCAGTTTGAAGTTTGTTGTGTCACTTGACTTGATTCACTTCATGTTGTCTTCATCCTTTCTCTGATTTTCATTGTGTTTTTGAGTTCATGACTGTTGTGTCATTTCTCTGCCTGCACTTAGTGTTCTGGTCATTTTTCATGTACATATGTATGTATGTGATGCTTTGATGTTGTTTCATTTCTTCAAATCTGTAGCTTGCATCACTGGTGCATGTGTATTTGCTCGAGTCACTTGTATACTTGTTCAAAGACTGCTTGTTGTTGAGTTGATATACTTGTGGTGCTCTTGTAGTCGAGTCTGCATATATGTATTTAGTAGCAGCTTGGTCTGGCATTTGTATTCAGTCTGCACAATTGTTTATTTGAGTTTGCACTTTGGTCTAGCCTCCATGTATTCAATTCAATGCTGAGTTGTTTCTCTGTAGTCGTATACTTCTGTTGAGTTGTTTGGAATTGGACTTTTGGTCTTTGCATCCTTTCATGTTGATTTTTGAAATTTCACTTGAGTTGAATCCAGTTTCAAAACTCGGGTTTGACCTTGTGCTCGTGTCGTGATTTTAAATATATTGCACGTGAGTTGAACCCGGTTTTTCATTTGGGTTTGATCTGTGCTCACCTGTCCCTGTAGCATTATCAAGTGTATATTGGTGTGCACGGCCTTGTGGCATGTACAGTGATACACTGTGCATGTCACATTGTTCGTGTATGATGAATTCAAATGTAAATGATGACGAACAACCCAAATAACTGAGGCAAATCATATTTTCAAAAATCATATTTTATTTTATATTGCAAAAATATTTCTTTTTCAATTTTGCTGCGTTAGTGAATATTTTTGCAGATTGCTCAGATGCTGGATTCAAACTGGAATGAAGTTGAATATAAAACTACGAGTGTGAGTGATATGTAGTGAGGAATTTATGTAAACTGAATTGTGATGTAATCAAAAATGTATATGTATAGTGAGAGCTTGAATTTGTACTATTCAAGATTGTGATAAAATTTCTTTTTGAATTCAAATTCCATTCAAATTCTGTGTAATTTATTTTATTCAACAAATATTTATTTAATCTATGAAAAATAAAATAGTACATTAACAAATACATTTAAATGAATATATATATATATATGTTTATTATCATCAGACAAAAATCATATACTCGCATATTCCACAATCTCCCCCTTTTGATGATAACAAACATATATTTAAGATTTTGACTGTGTTAAATGTATTTGATCAATGATATACTCTAATTGCTCCCCCTATTTAAATGCTTCCTCTCTACATGATGCTCCCCCTACATATATGCATACAAACAGAAATATACAAATGAGCCTAGATGCAAATGGAAAATTATTTGACCTTTGCTTGATTTTATTTGACAAAATCTTAACTTTTCTCTTCCCCTTTTGTTATCAGCAAAAGAATAATAGTGTTAGAGAAAATAGAGATAGAGTGATCAATATTAATCCAACATTAAACTCAAATTGAATATAAATATTAAACTTCAATAAAAATCAAACAAAAATCATAACTACCCTTATTAGGCGCATATTCCACTTTTAGAAAGAATGGAAATGATGTCATCATATAAAACCATACAGTTGCATCTACTTGTGGTACATTTATATCAGAAATTTGAATATCTACTAATCATGCATAACCGTTAGGACTTTTAAATGAGATTAGTAGTATTCCAATTTAATTTTTTTTTAAACGAAATCAAGTATCTTCTAACCACGCATGACCGTGAGGACTTTTAAATGGGATCAGAATCAACTTGTCTATTTAATCAATTAATTTTGATATGCGTTCCATACATGCATAACCATAAGGACTTTTAAATGATCATGGAAGCACATAATCAAAAATCCAAGTAATTCACCCATGCATAACTGTGAGGACTTTTAAATGAGAGTGAATACTTTGGATTTTTTTTTTCAAAAAATGTGAAATGGAAAAAAAATGATTCCTGATTATAGTACCACATATCGACAAACTATATTTTAAGATTTGATAAACAATGGTCGATAGAAATATGATAGACATAGAAATGGTCATGAAATCTTTACCCAACAAAAAGTTTTATAACTCTTGTTTGAATTCCTAAAGAAAATTTTCAAATATACTGTCTTGAGTAATGTATGTTAAATATCAACACTTATCACCTTTTCAATCACTATTTATCTTTTTGATAATTAGTAGGGAGTCAGATTAGTCAAAATTTGTCATTTAAAATCAAATAAAAATGACTAATCTGAAAATATGGTCAAAAATGATTTTCTCGAGGGGGTTATATGAGAGAATTTTCTGCTATTTGAAATGAAAAATATGCAGATATTTTCTTTGAAAAACGATGCAGTTACTAAATGTCTCAAAAATCACGTTCAACTAGTAATTTTTCTATCAACTAGATTACCAGTGTAATCTGCATCTGAATTTCTTTTTCACTCCAAAATATCACTAACTAAATTTGATAGACCAGAACATGAAGTGTGCATAAAAATTCCAAACTCAATTTTAAAAACAATTTAAATGACATTCTAAATGGCATTCTCTTGAATTTGGATTGAAACAAATATATATGAAGTAAATCCAAGAATCTAGAGAATATAATTGGCCAACTATGTTGAGCAAGTCAGAATCAAAAAATCATCATCACATCATTATCACAATTTTGGCTGATTTAATTCAGAATATGGTACAGATTATCACATTTAATATATCGATCAAGTAAATATACCTTCACCTGTTTTACCTTTACGATAATTTTTCGTGGTTGCCCATTGTGATTCTGTCACCCTTGTACTAGGCTAAGGAACTTTGCTTTGTCGCACGTTGTGTTTCTGCAACAGCCAAAAATCCAGAAAACACTGTTGTTGTTCCTTAGCCTGCCACCACACCTACACGGGAAAAGATTTATGTGACCTATTTGTTTTTATAGGTCCATGATTGTTAGTGGCAGAAGATTTAGAAAAATAATTTTGTGGAGACCCAAAACTGTTTATATATGTTCCTTTTGGCACCCAAATTTGTTTAACTTTGAGAGATTTTATATTTGTGCCTTTTGGAACTCAAATTGATATAGTTTTCATGTGTTTGGGTCTATACCAACAATTATTTTGATTGTGTCCAAATTTTATACAAATTGTGCACACTGAATTTTCTTGATTAATCTTGCTTTCAACATTTTCAGACTTATTATATCCAAGTCCTTGTCTAACCGTATTAACAGTTTGCTTTCCTAATAGCATATTCAACGATTTTTCACTTTTTGAGAATTTATCTAAAGTCGTTGACAATTGTTGACTTGTGTTTTGAGAGATTCATTTTCATTTATCAATTGTGTGCATTTTTTAATAGAATTCTCTCTCCTAGTATTTTCATTCTCTTTTAAAATCAAAATTTCATTTTCAAGTGATTTTATATTGATTTCTGATTTTTTAATTTCCTTTTCGAATGTTGGACACTTATCACACTTAGGGATCTTACTTTGATAGGTTTTAACTAATTGGTCGAGTTGTTCATTTAATTCCATCAAAGTATCTTTTTGTGATTCAAGTTTGGCATACTTCTCCCTAAGTCGTTCAAAACAGCCATTCACTTCGTGGAAATAAATAAGTAATTCAGAGTGAGAGAGTTTTGCTACCTCGCTTGGCTTCATATTGTGCTCTCTGTTTTTTAATTTTTGATTTAGAGCTGGATTTCCGTATTTGCGGTTCCTCCTTTTGAATTTGTTCATTAGTAATGCCAGCTCGGCTGCCCCATCATCATCATCCTAAACTGCTATGTACGAATCCTGTTAAGCACATTTCTTTAACTGAGTCGGTTGTGGAGGACATCTCATTACTGTTGACTTTTGCTCCATATATTGCATCGAAAGTATTCCAGATTTTCTGTGCATTTTCACAATGAGAGAGGAAATAAAAATTATCACGATTAATATGAGAATATAATATATGCATAGCAAGAGCATTAATCGAGATAATTTCCTTATTTGTTATATCACACCCATTTTCAATAATATCCCAACATTTAATATTAAAAGATTTTAAATAAAATTCCATTTTCAATTTCCAGTTCAAAAAATCTGTTCCATCGAAAATAGAAGGAATAATATTGGAACGACCCTCAACAAAAGTATTATTTGGTGGATTCATGACTCTAGAGTTAAAGAAAAATACCGGGCTTTGATGCCACTTGTAGGATCTAGATTAACCCTAGAGGGGGGGGGGTGAATAGGGTTATAGCAAATTTTCTCGATTTAAACACAGAAACAAACTGCAGAAATAAATATGCTGAAAAGTAAATCACACACAAAATTTACCCAACTTCGGCAACCCCTGCCTACTACTGTATTCCCAGATTTCTATTAGAATTAAACAGTCTCCCGCTTACAAACACTCTAACAGACTCGCAAACCCTTGCTCCCGCTTACAAACACTCTAATAGACTCGCACCCCCTACTCCCGCCTATAGAGTTTTGCAAACTCGCAAACCCTGCTCCCTCCTATAGAGTTTTGCAAACTCGCACACCCTGCTCACTGAACTAATTCTAACTAGACAATCTGACAATACCTACAACCTAGGTGGTGATTTACCAATACTTTGACTCGAAAAGTAAACACAACAAATAAAAAACAATTAAAAACTTAAAAACTAAAAACCCCCTTTTATAAAAATAAAGGCCGGCCCAATTCTTTTTCTCGTTCCTTTTTCTTTTGGCTTGGCCGTTCCTCTTTGTCGAATTAGGGCTTCGGTTCTTTTTGCTATGGAAAGATTGCGGCCGATCCTCTTCCTGAAATTAGGGTTTTCTGACTTGTTCGCGGCTCTCTGATGATCGATTCCGATTTGCGTTGCTCTTTCTCGCGCTCGTTCTCTGATGATTGATTCTCTGGTTCTCTTGCTTTATTTGATCGTCTCTTGAGATGATGTCGCCCGCTCCTATTTGATCGAGTTCACTGGATTATGGTATGTATTCTTTCGTTGCTGGTTTAATGCTTGCTTGACTCGATGCTCTAACTTGCCGATGATGATTGATATTTATAGGAGATGAATTCCTTGAATTTGTTCGTATCAATTCGATACTTTCCTAAATTATTTGATTACCTGATGCGCACGGCTTTCCTGATATGTTTTCAACTTGATACCTACGGTTTTGTTTGTGCAGTGTTTGATTTAACTTGTTTGATACGGCAGTGACTTTCCTCTTTTAATTTGTGACTTTTTCAAACAGTATGCACTTGAATTTCTTGACTGTATACATTCACGAATCTTCATTATTTTCGCCCATCGTCATTTCTTTGTGTTCATCCACTGTAAGCTTCATCTCTGATCCTTGTTACATTTAGTTCTGACCATTCTCTGGTTATTTCATATTCATTCGAGCATTTGTCTGCACTGTGCATCGAGCACTTTGGTTTCATGATACATGCATTGCTGTTGGGTTTTATGGTTGAAGTTGTAGCTACTGCACTTGTTATTGAATAGATGTTGACTGCATCACCATATATACTCTCTGTTTTGATTTGCATTGGTGCGGTTTCCATATTTTGTGCTCGAGCTTGCATGTGTACCACTGATCATATTTGTGATATTCATTTGGGTTTGTTGTTGGTCTTCATGTGTATCTGGTCATGCTTTTCCATTGTAGCTTTTGAATTTTCATTCACTTGAGCATATTGAAGTTGTTGTCTACATGTTGCACTGATTTTTATTGTTGCTGTTATCTTGTACAACTTGTATCACTGTAGTCTTGTTTACTTGTGGTCTTCATTCTGGTTGGCACTTGCATGCATGCATTTGAATTGTCCATTGCTTGGTCTCTGTTGCCTTTGTTTGTGTATATAAGCAGTTTGAAGTTTGTTGTGTCACTTGACTTGATTCACTTCATGTTGTCTTCATCCTTTCTCTGATTTTCATTGTGTTTTTGTGTTCATGACTGTTGTGTCATTTCTCTGCCTGCACTTAGTGTTCTGGTCATTTTTCATGTACATATGTATGTATGTGATGCTTTGATGTTGTTTCATTTCTTCAAATCTGTAGCTTGCATCACTGGTGCATGTGTATTTGCTCGAGTCACTTGTATACTTGTTCAAATACTGCTTGTTGTTGAGTTGATATACTTGTGGTTCTCTTGTAGTCGAGTCTGCATATATGTATTTCGTAGCAGCTTGGTCTGGCATTTGTATTCAGTCTGCACAATAGTTTATTTGAGTTTGCACTTTGGTCTAGCCTCCATGTATTCAATTCAATGCTGAGTTGTTTCTCTGTAGTTGTATACTTCTGTTGAGTTGTTTGGAATTGGACTTTTGGTCTTTGCATCCTTTCATGTTGATTTTTGAAATTTCACTTGAGTTGAATCCAGTTTCAAAACTCGGGTTTGACCTTGTGCTCGTGTTGTGATTTCAAATATATTGCACGTGAGTTGAACCCGGTTTTTCATTTGGGTTTGACCTGTGCTCACCTGTCCCTGTAGCATTATCAAGTGTATATTGATGTGCACGGCCTTGTGGCATGTACAGTGATACACTGTGCATGTCACATTGTTCGTGTATGATGAATTCAAATGTAAATGATGACGAACAACCCAAATAACTGAGGCAAATCATATTTTCAAAAATCATATTTTATTTTATATTGCAAAAATATTTCTTTTTCAATTTTGCTGCGTTAGTGAATATTTTTGCAGATTGCTCAGATGCTGGATTCAAACTGCAATGAAGTTGAATATAAAACTACGAGTGTGAGTGATATATAGTGAGGAATTTATGTAAACTGAATTGTGATGTAATTGTGATGTAATCAAAAATGTATATGTATAGTGAGATCTTGAATTTGTACTATTCAAGATTGTAATAAATATTTGTTTGAATAAAATTTCTGTTTGAATTCAAATTCCATTCAAATTCTGTGTAATTTATTTTATTCAACAAATATTTATTTAATCTATGAAAAATAAAATAGTACATTAACAAATACATTTAAATGAATATATATATATGTTTATTATCATCAAACAAAAATCATATACTCGCATATTCCACACTAAATTCTCAACAGATGGATAATAACGTCACATAAGACCTTTTTAGTTGAAACTCGGCAACATAACAAGGAAAATATCGCATAAAAAACTCATATGCTGCATTTTCTATCATCGTCTTCATCATACTATTACAGGTAACATATAAACCAATCAATCAATAATTAATTCTAATAATGCTGGGTTTGCTACATGTAGCCAAGTGAAAAAAAATCATATATGAACAACACTGTTTACCGTTTAGATTTCAATTTTTGTATCAATTTAAATCTTATCAAAGCAATTTTATTGGAACACTTTAATTGATTTAACCAATTATCATTAGATAAGTAGCTTGATTTTTAATGAACAAGTAACCAAAGCCAGTAAAAGGACACGGACATAGGCTCCATATGTTCTTATATAGTTTTACAGCTCAACAAAGCCGATGGCTAAAAAACAAGTTTATCTTTACAACCTTATTATAATTTAAATTAAATTCGAACGTATTTTCATGTCATACATTTTACTACCTGTGAGAAATATTGCATTGAAACGGATTGCTTTTGTATTATTGAGAATGATAGAATAATACATTGTACATCAATCTGCTTACATATTTATATAAGAGTTGCACGGCTGATAATGTAACAATTTATATATTTGTATGGGCTAATACAAAAGCACAGTTACAAAGCATAACTGCACCACTAGTATGATAAATGCTTACATCGACTTTAGCTTGTATTATACTTGTTTTCTCTAACACCCCCCTCAAACCCTATAGCGGCTAGGGTTTGCGGTGATCTTCCTCAATCATGCTACCACAACATATTCTTCAAATTTCTTCAAAAATCATCAAAATTATGCTCCAAGCATAATTTTGAGGGTTGCAACAAGCATTAAGTTGAGAGATTTTGGTGCGATTGAGAAATAAATGATGTAACATGTCCGCAAAGCTACAAAATCTGATTAAAATTCAGACTTTGTGGTTGACATCTATCTTCGAATTGATTTTGAGGGTCGGATTTATGCTGATTTGACGATTTTAGGAATAGATCCTAGATTTTCTAAAGTGGATCTGAATCTTTTTGAGAAGGACACGAAGTTTAGATCTATGAATTTTTCACTGTATTTGTTGCCAGAGTCTTCGACTTTCTGATCTTGTTTAATCGAAGGAAGTTCTTCGATAAGGGTTTTGTAAGTATATCTGCCCTTTGGTAAGTTGCAGGTACGTGATTTACATTGAGATTGCCTTTTTTAACTTGTTCTTTGACGAAGTATACATCTAACTCCATATATTCCGTTCTTGAGTGTAATACTGGATTGGCAGTAAGTGCTATTGTGCTCATATTATCACACCAGACAGTAGACTTACTGTGTGTTTTGATCTTTAATTCATGTATCAATGATTCTATCCACATGATTTCAGCTGTAGCACTTGCTACACTCCTATACTCTGTTTTAGTACTAGATCAAGATATTGTTGCTTGCTTTTTTGAACACCATGATACCGGATTTTCACCAAAAATATGCAATAGCCTATGATAGACTTCCTGTTATCCATGTTTGTGGCCCAGTCTACATCTGCATATGCTATGATATTAATTTGTTTGCTTAATTGTAGAGTCAAACCATGGTCCAGCGTACCATTTAGATATTTGAAAAAAAAATTAACAGCGTTCCAATGCCCATCTAATGGATTTTGCATGAATTGGCTTGACTTGTTGATGTAGTTCAGGCCAAAGGGGTAAGGCATATACGACTTAAGGAAGGGATTATAGGTCGTCCACGATTTAAAGAGAAGGAGCTACGACCTAACAAAGAAGATGAAAGGAAGTTACGACTTAACAGGGGCTTAAGTCGTTTGGGATGGATGAGTCGTATACGAGATAACGACATGGTTATAAGTCGTCCACGACTTAACATGGCAGCTATTGGTCGTTTCCGACCTAAGGAGACATGTGAAGGAGAGATGCAAGTTAATGAAGAAGTCCTAAGTCATGTCCGAACTAGCACGGGCTTAAGTCGGTCAGGGCCATTAGTACGTGTACGGTCTAAGGCTACAGGAGGAGCATCACGGGATAACAAGATAGCAACACGAGTTGTAATGCAAGGTTTAAGTCGGCTACGACCTAAGATAAGTCGTTAAGCCAACCTGCCGATCTTATGAAGAGTCACTGAAGTGTAAGCCGCATGGAAGTTAAGTCATCTGTGTTTCTTTAAGTCGGGTGTGTGTTAGGTCGTACCTAGTTGAGTCGGTTGAGCCGCTGTATTGTATGTATGTGTTGTGATGTAGTGGGTTGAGTCGTGTATGTATGTGTTAGTTCGCGTACGACCTAAGGGTGAGTCGTTTGCATGCGCAATATTGTAAAGGGGGGGGATAAGTCGCTATAGTGTTAAGTTGTTGCCGACTTAAATTGGGTCGTAAGTCGCATACGACTTAAGGGTCAGGTGTGAAACTTCTATAAATAGGGAGTGAGTTATAACTTTTAGTGAGTTGATTTTGAATAAAATTTCTTGTTGATTGCTGTGTGCTTTCATCTTAAATTGGTAGTTGAGTGTAATCTCCTATCTCCTCTTTCGGTTAATCGAGTGCGCTCGATTCAACGATCGTAGAAGCCGATTCACGGTATCTAGTGCGCTAGATCAACGTACGAAGAATCGTAGATCTTTGAACACGGTATAGTGCGCTATCAACGTGTTTGAGATAGCTAGAATTTGGTATCTTCGGATCAACGAATTTGGGCATTTTGGTATTCATCAATCCACCGATTGCTACTTTCATCGTTATATCGATTTTCTGTTAATCCGCTGCGTCAGTTTTGGTATCAGAGCTAGACTTAGCCAATCATAGCTAAGCCGAGTCTTGGAGCCAATTTTTGAAGTTGAAGTTTGAAGTTGTTGTTCATCGTGTTCTTATTAAAGTTGCAACGAGTTTGAAGATTTTGATCCATTTCATTTTGGATCTAGAGTTGGAGAAGTGTTTGAATTTGAAGTTGCAAGTGAGGCCGAGTCAAGTCGTGAAGTGGTATAGCCGAGCTAACTTTGGGTCGAAGCAAGTGTGCGTGTTGGAAGAAGCCGAGCCGAGTTAGTGTTGAACCAAGCTAAGGAGTTGTGCGAGCTAGTGTGAGGCCGTGCATTGTTTGGCTTGTGTTGGAGAGTTTTGAAGTACATTTTTGTTGAAGTAGAGCTATTACCGAGTCAAGGTTGAGCCGTGAATTGTTTGACTTGTGTTGCTAGTTTGAAGTATTTCAAGTTTTTGAGAAGTTTTCAATCATGCCACCTAGAAGAGCTAATCGTCATCAAAATGTTGAATCGTTGTATCGAAGAGAAGAAGCCGAGCTTATGGAGCAACGTATTAATGAGAAATTTGACGAAGGCATTGGAAAGTTAGAGAAGTTGATGAATGATTTGAATCAAACTCAAAGGAGGAGATCACCAAACTCGAACCATGGAGGAAACCGAGTTTCGCTGTCGGTTACGGAAGCGAGGAGGGTATCACCGCATTCTTTTAGAGATAGAAGAGAAACATCAATTTCATCACGGAGAGATCATCATGACTATGGACATGAAGAGAGAAGAAGTCAACGTGAATTTGACAATGAGGCGTATAGAGATGAAGAGAGACATAGTCGAAGAAGCATGCATGAACGAAGGAATGAAAATGGTCGAGATCGATGCAGGCGTACTTTTGATTTTGATGAAGAGGGTGATAGAGCTAGTATTCATTATCGAGATCGAGACCAAGTTTGAAATTCATATCGAGATGTAGATGATCATCGTCGATGGGAATCGGGTATGAAGATGGAAATTCCGGAGTTCAAGGGTGGAATGGTAGTTGAAGAATTTCTTGATTGGTTGTCAAATGTTGAAGAGATCTTTGATGTCAAGGAGGTTCCTAAGCATAGAAGAGTGAAGTTGGTTGCTACTAGGTTGAGGGGGAGAGCTTTGGCAGGGTGGCAGCAAACTAAACTTACAAGGGAGAGAATGGGAAAGTCAAAGATTGAATCTTGGGAAAAGATGAAGAAACTGATGAGAGCTACATTTTTACCTTACAACTATCAATCACTCATGTACCAGAGGTTGCAGAATCTGAGGCAAGGGACGAAGACTGTTAGTGATTATGCTGATGAATTTTACCAACTCATTGCCAGAAATGATATCATGGAAACGGAAGAACAGCTAACTGTTAGATTCATTGTGGGATTGAGAATGCAGATCCAGGATATGGTTAATATGTTTGATCCTAGATCAGTAGCAGAAGCACATCAGAAAGCGTTGGCTTGGGAGAAGCAGGGAAGGCGTGGAGGTGGTGTGTTTACTAATTCCAACAATCAAGTAAAGGGTGTTAGTGGGAGTTCTAATGTTCCTAAACCTGTCAGTAAGCCAGTGGTGAAGGAGGCTGAGAAGGCAAAGGTTAGCAGTGGTTTCAAATGTTACAATTGCCAGGAGTTGGGTCATAAAAGAAATGAATGTCCGAAGCCAAAGAATAGAACCATGGTTGCAGAAGTTGAGGAGGATGATGGTGAGGAGGCAGAATATTCAAATGCACCTTATGTTGAGAAGGAAGAAGAATTGTCTGGAGATGAAGGTTGTAATCTTATGATGAGGATGTCATGTCTTACACCAAAGCAAGAAGAGGATTCTAGTTGGTTGAGAAGCAATATTTTTCAGTCGACATGCACTATTCTAGGGAAAGTTTGCAAGTTCGTTATTGATGCTGGAAGCTGTGATAATATTATCTATACAGAAGCAGTAAGGAAGTTGAACTTGAAAACTGAGAAGCATCCTAAACCGTACAAGCTAGCATGGTTAAGGAAGGGAGGTGAAGTGAAGGTGTGTCGAAGGGCTTGTGTGAATTTTTCTATTGGGAAGAAGTACAAAGATGAAATTTGGTGTGACGTTGTAGACATGGATGTGTGTCATCTGTTGTTAGGCAGACCATGGCAGTTTGATAGAGCAGTGCAACATGATGGTCGTGCTAATAGTTACAGTTTCATGTTCGAAGGTACTAAAATCACTTTAGTTCCTAAGAAGCAACAACAGAAGGAAAGCAAGTTGGAGGAGATTGAAGAGCTGAAAACTTTGCTGTCTTTGAAGGAGTTTGTTAAGGAAGTTGAAGATGAGCCTGAAGTCTTTTTGTTGATTGGGCGAGAGTGTAACGAAGAGGTTGAAATTCCAGAAGAAGCGAAGTCAGTTTTGAAAGAATTTGAAGATGTATTTCCAGAGGAGTTGCCTAGAGAATTACCGCCACTGAGAGACATTCAACATCAAATCGATCTTGTTCCGGAAGCAGTATTACCGCATAGACAACATTATCGAATGAGTCCAAAGGAACATGAGGAGTTACGAAGGCAAGTGGAAGAGTTGTTAGAGCAGGGACGTGTTCAGGAAAGCTTGAGTCCTTGTGCAGTACCAGCCTTGTTGGTGCCGAAGAAGGATGGAACATGGAGAATGTGTACCGATAGTAGAGCTTTGAACAAGATTACTGTTCGTTACAGGTTTCCTATGCCAAGGTTGGATGACTTGCTAGATCAATTGAGTGGGGCTACTATCTTTTCGAAAATTGATTTGAAGAGTGGTTATCATCAGATTCGAATTAGACCAGGAGACGAATGGAAGACCGCATTCAAGACGAGGGAAGGTTTATATGAATGGTTGGTTATGCCGTTTGGTCTATCGAATGCACCGAGTACATTTATGAGGGTGATGAATCAAATTTTCAGACCGTACATTGGAAAGTTTGTTGTAGTTTACTTTGATGATATTCTAATCTATAGTGCGAGTACAGAGGAGCATGTAGAGCATTTGAGAAAGGTGTTAATTATTCTTCGTGAGGAACAATTTTATGCAGCTACGAAGAAATGTGTGTTCATGACGAGAAGTCTATTATTTTTGGGATATGTTGTATCTGAGAAGGGAATCCAGGTGGACCAGAGTAAAGTTGAAGCTATTAGAAATTGGCCACAGCCGAGAACTATCACTGAAGTTAGAAGTTTTCATGGATTGGCATCATTCTATCGAAGGTTTATTCCACACTTCAGTAACGTGATGGCACCAGTTACCGATTGCATGAAGGGGAAACAATTTTCTTGGACAGAGGAAGCTGGGATTGCTTTTGAGAAAATCAAGGAACTGTTGACGATAGCACCAATTCTTGTATTACCAGATTTTCAGTTGTTGTTTGAGCTACACACCGATGCATCAAAGGTTGGGATTGGAGGAGTGTTGAGTCAGAGTGGGAAGCCAGTTGCTTATTTCAGTGAAAAGCTATCAGGGGCAAAGATGAGATACAGTACCTACGATGTTGAGTTTTATGCTGTTGTGCAAGCTGTTAAACATTGGAGGCATTATCTATTTCAGAAAGAGTTTGTTCTTTACACAGACCATGAAGCTTTGAAGCATTTACAGGGGCAGGATAAGATTTCAGCGAGATATGCATCGTGGATTGCATATTTACAGCAATTTACCTTTGTTGTTAAGCACAAATCTGGGGTGACGAATCGTGTGGCTGATGCTTTGAGTAGGAGAAGTCATTTGTTGACAACATTGAAGATTGAAGTAACGGGATTCGAAGTATTGCCAGAATTGTTTGAGGAGGATCCTTACTTTGCAAAGTTTGTTGAGAAAGTTAAGGATGGAAATACTGATGAATTTATGTTGGTTGATGGATTCTTGTTTAAAGGAAATCGGTTATGTATTCTTGAGAGCAGTTTGAGAATGAAGATTATCAAAGAGTTGCACGAAGAAGGCCATGTGGGTAGAGATCGTACTTTGCAGTTAATTTCTCAATCTTATTTTTGGCCATCGATGAGGAAAGAGGTTGAAAAGTTTGTGGAGAGATGTCATATATGTCAGGTTTCGAAGGGAACAGCGACAAATGCGGGATTTTATATGCCGTTACCAGTACCATCTAAACCGTGGGTTGATATCAGCATGGATTTCTTTTTGGGTTTGCCTAGAACTCAAAAGGGAAATGATTCTATATTTGTTGTGGTGGATAGATTTTCGAAAATGGCACATTTTATTGCCTGCAAGAAGACAGCGGATGCAGTTCGAGTGGCACAATTATTCTTTAAGGAGGTGTATCGATTGCATGGTTTACCAGAATCTATTGTTTCTGATCGGGATACTAGATTTTTAAGCCATTTTTGGTTGAGTTTGTGGAAGATGGTAGGAACGAAGTTGAAATTTAGCAGTGCTTATCATCCGCAAACGGATGGACAGACCGAAGTTGTTAATAGATCGTTGGGAAATTTGTTGCGATGTCTTGTGAAGGACAGTCTGAAAAGTTGGGACATGAAGTTATGCCAGGCAGAGTTTGCACATAATCATGCAATGAATCATAGCACAGGATTCAGTCCATTTCAGATTGTATATTCAAACGTACCCAGGGGATCGTTGGATTTGGCAGTAGTACCACAACCGAAGGGGACGGTTAAACGAGCTGTTGATTTTGTTGATGGTTTGACGGAATGTCATAAAATCATTCAGGAACGATTAGAGAAGTCGAACGAGAAGTATAAGCGATTTGCAAATTTAAAGCGACGAAATGTTGAATTTAACGAAGGTGATTTGGTGTATGCTGTATTAACAAAGGATCGTTTTCCAGTAGGCACTTATAACAAGTTGAAAACCAGAAAAATTGGTCCTGTAGAAGTTGTGAAACGAATCAATGACAATGCTTATAAGTTGAAACTACCGGAGGATGTATACACTTCTGACGTGTTCAATGTTAAGCATCTTGTACCATATTATGGGGATGAACAATCTGATGTGGAAGAATTTACAAATTCGAGGATGAATTTTTCTCAACCAGGGGAGGATGATGTAGTTCAGGCCAAAGGGGTAAGGCATATACGACTTAAGGAAGGGATTATAGGTCGTCCACGATTTAAAGAGAAGGAGCTACGACCTAACAAAGAAGATGAAAGGAAGTTACGACTTAACAGGGGCTTAAGTCATTTGGGATGGATGAGTCGTATACGAGATAACGACATGGTTAGAAGTCGTCCACGACTTAAGATGGTAGCTATTGGTCGTTTCCGACCTAAGGAGACATGTGAAGGAGAGATGCAAGTTAATGAAGAAGACCTAAGTCATGTCTGACCTAGCACGGGCTTAAGTCGGTCAGGGCCATTAGTACGTGTACGGTCTAAGGCTATAGGAGGAGCATCACGGGATAACAAGATAGCAACACGAGTTGTAATGCAAGGTTTAAGTCGGCTACGACCTAAGATAAGTCGTTAAGCCAACCTGCCGATCTTATGAAGAGTCACTGAAGTGTAAGACACGTGGAAGTTAAGTCGTATGTGTTTCTTTAAGTCGGGTGTGTGTTAGGTCGTACCTAGTTGAGTCGGTTGAGCCGCTGTATTGTATGTATGTGTTGTGGTGTAGTGGCTTGAGTCGTGTATGTATGTGTTAGTTCGCATACGACCTAAGGGTGAGTCGTTTGCATGCGCAGTATTGTAAAGGGGGGGATAAGTCGCTATAGTGTTAAGTTGTTGCCGACTTAAATTGGGTCGTAAGTCGCATACGACTTAAGGGTCAGGTGTGAAACTTCTATAAATAGGGAGTGAGTTGTAACTTTTAGTGAGTTGATTTTGAATAAAATTTCTTGTTGATTGCTGTGTGCTTTCATCTTAAATTGGTAGTTGAGTGTAATCTCCTATCTCCTCTTTCGGTTAATCGAGTGCGCTCGATTCAACGATCGTAGAAGCCGATTCACGGTATCTAGTGCGCTAGATCAACGTACGAAGAATCGTAAATCTTTGAACACGGTATAGTGCGCTATCAACGTGTTTGAGATAGCTAGAATTCGGTATCTTCGGATCAACGAATTTGGGCATTTTGGTATTCATCAATCCACCGATTGCTACTTTCATCGTTATATCGATTTTCTGTTAATCCGCTGCGTCACTTGTTTACACTATAAGAGATTTCTGGTCTAGTGAAGATAGCATATGGCAGAGCTCCTACCACACTTCTGTACTATTTGACATTTGATATAGGTTCTCCTTTACTCTTAGATAAACACAGATTTCTCATCATAGGAGTTGGTAAAGCTTTAGCATTTTCCATTTTGTCCTTAATTAGAATTTCAGAGGTATATTTCTTTTGACTCGGTTGAATTTTTGTAGCTAAAATTTTGCTAATTTCAATTCCCAAGAAGTGATTCACATTGTCAAGATCTTTAATAGAGAATTCTTTGTTCAACTGATTTGTGATGTTATTGATTTCCTGTTCACTGTTTCCAGTAATTAGAAAACCGTCAACCTATATTAGTATATATGTAATTTCATTGTTATTAAATTTAGTAAATAAGGAGTTATTTGATTTGTGGGATTATATCCCGGTTTAGCCAAGTTTGACTTCAGCTTGTCAAACCAAAATCTTGGTGGTTGCTTCAGTCCATATATTGCTTTATTTAGCTTGCACACAAGTCTTTCTATGCCATCCTTTTTGAATCCAACTGGTTGATCCGTGTATACTTTTTCCCGCTATTCACCATTCAAAAAGATATTATCTACATCAAGTTGTTTTATGATCCAATTTCTATGCAAGGCAACTGTAAATATTATTCGGTTGATGTGGGCTTCACAATAGGTGAGAATGTTTCATTAAAGTCGAACTCATTCTGTTATGAATACCCTTTTGCCATCAATCTTACCTTGTACTTAGAAATTGAACAATCTGGATTTTTCTTTAAACTATAGGTCCATTTGCATCCAATAACATTTTTGTCAGTTGGTAGTGGAACAAGATCCCAGGTTTTGTTTCTCTGTAATGCCTCATACTCCTCATTCATTGTAGCTTTCCATTTTTCACATTGAACTCCTTGATGATAAGTGCATGGCTCTTCATTTTCAATAGTTGCATTATATATTTTTGGCTTGAATATTCCCTTCTTTGCTCTTGTAATCATGTGATGACCTGTGCTTTTAGGGATTATCCATTGAACAGATTTTGGAGCACTTTGTTGTCTAGTATTGTTGTTTGGATAATCTTGTTGACCAATAGATAGTTCTGAATTACCTATTGGTTGACAATAATCAAAATGCCTGCTACTATGATTGCTAATATGATGTGAGACCTCAGAAATGCTTCTCTGTTTGACATATGCTCTTGAGTTGGATGTGATTTGTTGATGGTATGACACATTTGATTACTTTCAGTTGCTAATTGCTCCATCAAGTCAGGTAATGAAGGTATAGAAGTCTTTGCATTATATATTTTGTGAGAAGTTTTCATGCGTGTTTTACTAAATGGAAAAGTTTGTTCATTAAACACTACATGTCTAGACACAAAAATCATTCCATTCCTATCTATACACTTGTAACCCTTCTTATTTGTAGCATAGCCTAAAATGGTGCATGGTGAGGACCTGAAATTCAACTTATGTGCATTGTATGGTATTAAACAAGGAAAACATAGACACCCAAACACTTTAAGATCATAATAATTTGGTTTAATACCAGATAGAACTTCTACAGGATTTGTATACTAAACTTTTTTGTCGGCGGTCTGTTTATTAGATATATGCCAGTAATAAATGCATCAGGCCAAAATTTTTGTGGTAAAGAGTCTTGAGTAAGTTGTGTTAGACTAGTTTCAATAATATGTCGATGCTTTCTTTCTTTAAGCCATTTTGTTCAGAAGTATAAGGACAAGTAATTCAATGATCAATTATTTTTTCTAAAAATATCCCTTTAAAGGATAAAATTCAGTTCCACCATCAGTTTGAAATTTTTTGTCCTGATAGTCAGTTTGTTTTTCTACTAAATTGATGAATTGAACAACAACATCATAAGTTTCAGATTTTGACTTCAAGAAATATATCCACACATGCCTTGAAAATGCATCTATAAAGGAAATGTAATATCTAAGACCATAGTCAGTGTTGATTGGTGTGGGACCCTATAAATCAGTGGCAATCAACTCTAATGGTTTAGTGTAAACGGTTTCAGAATATGAAAAAGCAAGTTTATGACTCTTGCCCATTTGACAGTATGTGCATACATAAGGCATACAAATATTTGTAAAATAAATACCATTATTTTTCAACACTTTCTTTACAATATTTGCATTGGCATGCCCCAGTTTGCAATGCCACATGTCAAAAATCTTACAGTTACTTGCTTGAGTTATTTCAGAACCGTTACACTATTTATCTCTACAGTCTTGATTTCTTGTATTATCAAAACTAAATATGTATAGTCCTGTACACTCTTTACCTTGCAAAAGAATTTCATTAGACTTAATGTCTTTGACTTGACCGTAAGTAGGAAAGAATTCAAAATATACTAGATTATCTTTAGCAAATTATGAAACACTAAGAAGATTTTTTTTTGTAATTAAAGTCATTCTCAAAAGATTGTTAAGATATAGTTTTCTTGCACCTTTAATACTTGCACTGCTAGAGTGAGTAATATTTACGGGCTTACCATTTCCCATGTGAATGCATTGCTTACTTTTATACTCTTGATTTTCAAGATTCAGATTCCCAAGATTGTTTGTTACATGATAAGTTGCTCTTGAGCCAGGGAACCAACTTTCATCTTGAGAATCCTCTGTTTTGACAATATTTTCTTCGTGACTGGTTGACTCATGTTGAATGTTGATCATATTTGCACTTTGATAGTTTTCTTTGATTGTTATTTCCTTGTTGACCTGGTATATAATTTGCGTCAAATCTGAAGTAGCATTTATTTGCACAATGACCAAAATTTTCACATATTTGAAATATCAGTCTATTATTGTTGTCATTGTAAAATCTACCACCTCTAGACCTGTTAGATGATCCACCTCTGTTAGATGGTCCACCTCTTTGATTTTTGTTGTTGTATGCCTTTTCTTGATGCCTTGATGCATAGTTAACATAGAATTCTTCAACTGATTTCTTTTGTTTTATTCTTCCTTCATGAGAAAGAAGAATAGAATTAACATACTCAATAGATGGTGTCTGTGACGCCCCACCTCTATACCCACGCTAGCCAAGGACACTACGGGATAATGTCGTCGACTAACACGGAGAATAAGGCTGTTTAGAAGCGACCATCTATAGCCTTGCTCTAACTATCTATTGAATACATCAACAATTGTCATATAAGCATATCGACATATCCAATGAATACTCAAAACAAAACCATAGGTGGCTGGAGGATCTATCAGAACAGAATATAACAATTCAAATGTAATATACATCACAGAATAGTAGATCATCATATACACATATACAGATACATAACAAAGTATACAAACTAATACATGTCAAGTGGTATAGCAAATCACAATATACAGACAAGTCAAAAGAATATATATCAGAGTTACAACAAAAAGGACTACACAAAAACCTTTAACAAAAAGGAGCAAGTTGAATAGTCCATACGGAAGCAAAATATGCTAAGTCCAAATGCACCAAACCTGAAACATCTCGATCTGACCCGAGTATAAAATACACGGGTCAGTCTAGCCAAACAAATCAGTTAGAAAACTGAACAACAATAAACCTACAAGGTACTAAAGTATAACAAATATCTCAAAAAGAGATACAACAATCATCTAACAAAAGATGAATCATAATAAGACAAGCCTCATATCATCGGCAAAACAATAAACAAAGGATATGAATATTCCAAAACAAGCCAAAAAGGCAATTATCAAATACCAATGAAGGTAACACAAGTTCCGCAAGGTAACCGCTATATATCGTGCGGCTCAAAAAGACCAACACCGAAAGGCGATACCTTGGGAATATAAACATCAATGAAATAAAAGATTGCTCGAGCTCAGTACTGTATAAACAAGGATCCATGAGCCCGAAGCTCCAAACCCAATATCACTCGAGCGGTGACGAATGACCAACTCCAAAAGCGATACAATGGGGCGACAAACCCGAAGGCGCAAACCCAAAGGTACAAACCCGAAGGCAACATACCCGAAGGCAACAAACCTAAAGGAGACAGTCCGAAGACACTATCCCAAAGGCAACAAACCGTAGTGGTGAAGGTCCGGAGGCCCAGTACTGGACACCACTAACTAGCAGAATGTGTCACGACTCTCGAAAAGGAGTCCGAAAAGTATTAACGTGAGTCACATAACCACCCGTTTGCACTAAACGGTTTACTATCCGATAGTCAATCTCACACTCAAAGCAGTACAAAGTTTACCTCATCTCATTGGTAAACCAGACCAAAGGTCAAAACTGTCAATCGAATAGGTCGGGGATTAATTGGAAAGATAAACGCACGGATTCATGGTCTGTGTTTTACCTAACCATTTAATCTTCTTTCCACTTCACTCGAAGTGCGAAATTGTGTGTGTGTTTTAAATAGGATTTATAAATTAGAGAAGTGAGCTTTTAATATGATTGGAAAAGGTCATTTATAAAACTCGTGAATGAAATTAAAAAGAAATCATCAAAGTCAAAAAAATGCAATAACAACAATTAGGATTATCACGAATTGATTCAAATTGGAATTCAATCCCAAAAGGCTAAGTGGGCCGAAACAGCAAATTCAGTTGACTGAACAGAGATTTCAATTGACTGAATAGAGATTTCAGTTGACTGAACAACAAATTCAGTTGACTGAACAGAGATTTTCAGTTGACTGAATTTTTCCTGGAAACTTTATGTTTCCAGGTTCAGTTGACTGAACAGAGATTTCAGTTGACAAAACAGAGATTTCAGTTGACTGAACAGAGATTTCAGTTGACTGAACAGCAAATTCAGTTGACTGAACTGAGATTTTCAGTTGACTGAATTCTGCCTGGAAACTTTTTGTTTCCAAGTTCAGTCGACTGAACAAAGATTTCAGTCGACCGAATAGCAAATTCAGTTGACTGAACAGAGATTTTCAGTTGACTGAATTCTATCTGGAAACTTTCGGGTTCCAGATTCAGTCGACTGAACAGAGATTTCAGTCGATTGAATCATGCCTGGGCTGTTTTTTCAGCCTATCCAAATGAAGAGCAAACTCTTCCAAAATGCAACCGGATGAACATTGGCTCTAAGAGTTTATGCTAATCAGCAACCCGACCTTATATGCTCCTCGATGCATCACCAAAAGCATGATCAAACATCCATAAAAGGATTTTCACACAAATTTGACTTAAAAACCCAAAAATTGGAATATTCACAAAACCAATCCAAATCAAGAGCAAATTCACATGAAGAGGTGTTAGGAATTCATACCTAACAACCAAAGATAATTATAGTCATAGACGTGAGATAAAAATCTCACCTTCAACCCAAAACAAAGAAGAAGGAGCTCAATCACAAGGAGAAGACCAACCAATCTCTACTTCAACCCAACAAGCTTCAATCTAAGATCAAAATAAGTATTTCCTAAGTTTAAGTTTAGGAATTTATGAAACTAAAGAGAGAAAGAGTTGGAGAAGACGAAGAGAAGGCTTACCAATAGCTTCTCTTTGATTTTGGAGCAAGAATTCAAGTTTGCAAAGTAAACTAGGGCTTGGAATTTCTAATTCCTCTTCCTTTCCTCCATTTTCAGTTTTAGCTTGAGTTTAGAAGTGAAAATGAATGAATGGAAGGAGAGGGGCCGAGTTAGGGTATTTAGTTGGCTAGTGGGTTGAACCCAAACCCAAAACCCAACTAGAAAAAGTAGCAAAATTCAACTTACTCCAAACATATCAAAGTTTATACTCAAAAAGATCGCAAACACCATTTTGGACTCAATGGAAGTGGTATCGAGTCCCAATTCGGCCGTTTGCAAAAAGTAGCATTTCGGACCCAAAAATCCGACTAACGACGCTATATTTAAATAAAACATTTAGATATATAATCGTTAAATATGCGGGTTGTTACAGATCTCCACTCCTTACAAAATTGCATCCTCGCAATTCCTAGAGACGATATTTGCAACAACTACATACATACATCATCCCAAAAAGAAAAGGAAATAAGCTTGAGATGAAAAGATATTCTCACCATTGCCAAGCGAGGATAGAAAAGCCGGATAGGATCGCTCGATAAATTCTCTACTTTCCCAAGTACAATCATTGGGATTATCAGATCATTGAACTTTAACGAGCAGCACGTCCTTGTTCTGAATGTGTCGCACCTCCATGTCAAGTACGCCAATAGGCTGCTGTACAATAGATAAGTCCGGTGAGATCTCAAGTTCTTGCAAATCAAGAGAATCGATAGCAGAATTTGACTCTCGAAGACACTTCCGAAGTTGGGAGACGTGAAACACGTCATGAATGCCAGATAAATGAGTAGGAAGTGAAACTCTATAAGCCACAGGGCCAATACATTCAGTAATAGAAAATGGTCATATGAAACGAGGAGCCAATTTCCCAGTCGTACTGAAACGCATAACCCCTTCAAAGGAGAAACACGAATAAAGACAAGATCACCAATCGAGAATTCGAGAGGCTTCCTACGGTTGTCCGCGTAGGATTTCTGGCGGCTCTGTGCCTCCTTCATTCTCAACCGAATAAGATCAATCTAGATCAATCTTCTCAGAAGAGTCACGAACAAAATCTGGGCCAAGAATAAGCTTCTCCCCAGATTCCAACCAACAAGAAGGTGATCGACATGGCCTTCCATATAAAGCTTCGAAAGGAGCCATACCGATACTAGACTAAAAACTATTGTTGTAGGAGAACTCTACAAGAGGTAGGTGATCCTCCCAACTACCACCAAAATCAAAAATATAGATACGGAGGAGATCTTTCAAGATACGATTCACCCGTTTAGTCTGTCCGTCAGACTGTGGATGATAAGCTGTGCTAAAATTAAGCTTTGTTCCCAAAGCTTGCTGAAGACTCTGCCAAAAATGACTCGTGAATAAAGAATCACGGCCACTCATAATAGAACTAGGAACACCGTGAAGTCTCACGATTTCCTTGATATATAACTTAGCCAAATGCAAAGCAGTCCTATTAGGCTTAATAGGAACAAAATAAGCAGATTTAGTGAGGCGATCAACAATAACCCAGATGCTAGAATGGCCAGATCTCGAACGAGGTAGGCCGTCAATGAAATCCATAGAAATCTGATCCCATTTCCACAATGGAATATCTAGAGGCAGAAGAAGACCCCAAGGACGCTGATGTTCGGCCTTAATTCACTGACAAGTTATGCAATTACTCACATAACTCGCCACATCGTGCTTCATTCCTTAATAAAGACGACGCATATCGACATACATCTTACTACAACTAGGATGGATAGTATACTCAGAACGGTGACAGGCATCAAGAATGTCATGCTTAAGTGCAAAACCAGAAGGCACAAAAAGATGATTCTTCATACGAAGACACCCATGAGAATCAATGCTAAAATCCCGCAACAGCTCATCACAGGATCTAGACTCACAAAGCTGAATAAGATGCAACAAATCAGGATCACGCCGCTGAGCATCGGCAATACGATCCAATAAAATGGGTCGAGCTCCTAAACTAAATAATAGAATAGGAGAATCAGAAGATAAACCTCTATCACGAATTTCACAAAAACATAGAGTCTCAAGAATGTTCCATTTGACAAGCATCATAGAAACAACAGCCGAATGTTTGCGACTAAGCGCATCAGCAACATGATTACCCTTTCCAAGGGTATACTGGATATCAAAGTCATAGGAAGCAAGAAACTCGAGCCAACGTTGTTGTCTCATATTGAGTTCCTTCCGAGTGAACAAATACTTCAAGGATTTATGATCGGTATAGAGAATGAAGTGCTCGCCTAATAAATAGTGTCGCCAAATCTTTAAGGCGAAGACAATGGCGGCTAACTCAAGATCATGAGTGGCATAGCGAACTTCATTCGGACGCAGTTGCCTAGAAGCATAAGCAACTACCCGATCCTTCTGCATAAGAACAGCACCGAGACCACTACCACAAGCATCGGTGTAAATAACAAGATCATGATTCCCTTCGGGAACCACTAAAATAGGAGCATTAGTGAGAAGTTCCTTTAATGTCAGGAAGGAAGCTTCACACTTGTCAGTCCAATTATAACGAATGCCTTTTCGAGTAAGGCTGGTGAGAGGAAGCACAACACGGGAAAATCCTTAATGAACCGACGGTAATAACCCGCCAATCCAAGAAAACTACGAATCTCATGTACATTCTTAGGCCTCTTCCAATTCTAGATGGCTTCGATCTTTGAGGGATCGACTGAAATGCCGTCGGAAGATACAACGTTGCCTAAGAAGTTAACCTTATTCTTCCAAAAATGGCACTTGGAGAATTTGGGTCTAACTGATGATCACGGAGAGTACTCAAGACAATTCTCAAGTGATTAGCATGCTCGGCTTCAGACTTAGAATAAATAAGGATACCATCAATGAACACAAGGACGAACTTATCGAGATATTCCCGGAATACTCGATTCATGAGATCAACAAAGAAAGCAGGAGCGTTCGTCAAACCGAATGGCATAACGAGCCACTCAAAAGAACTATAACGAGTGCAGAAAGCAGTAAGAGGTATGCTATCCTCCGCGACTCGTAACTGATGAAAACCCGTGGCAAGGTCGAGCTGAAAAAAGACCTTAGCACCACTCAATAGATCGAACATATCATCGATCCTAGGCAATGGATACATATTCCTGATGGTTAACTCGTTAAGCTTGCGATAGTCTATGCAAAGCCTAAGAGTTCCATCGGATTTCTTCACGAAAATGATCGCGGATCCCCATGGAGAAAAACTGGAGTGAATCAATTGCTTGGACTCAAGCTCTAAAAGCTGCTTCCTAAGTTCCTCATTTTCCTTTGTAGACATCCTCGTGGGAGGACGACTAACTGGCTGCGTGCCTGGAATGAGATCAATGCGGAACTCAATTGCCCGCTTAGGTGGCAAACCCGAAACAGGCTCAAAAACATCAGAAAAGTCACAAGCAATAGGAATACGAGACATATCATCCTCGTCTCACGAGTCAAGAGAATATAAAGCCATTTTGGAATTATCCACATTCCGAAGATCAAGTGATAGCTGAGTAAATGAATTTGGATGTCGAAGATATAAAATCCTCTCAGAACAAATAATCCTGGCATCGTATCTCACTAGCCAGTCCATTCCCAAAATCATACCAAATCCCACACAAGAAATAACGTGCAGATTCGCATGAAAGGAAAAGCCACATAAAACAATCTCAATATCATCACAAAGCATGCTAAGGGTCGCGGATCCCCCAATAGGATTCACAATCCTTAAAGAAGTAACCATACAAGAAACATCCAAAGATAAATCATCAACGAGCTTTTTCGATATGAAAGAATGTGATGCACCCGTATCGAAAAGAACTCGAATACTATGATCATGAAATAAAATAGAACCTTCCAAAATAGATGGAGATATACCTTTGGGATGAGAAGGACCTTCAGAAGCCTTGGCGGCATTAAGCCTGCTGGATTTGGCACTAGCAGAAACAATAGGGCAAGTGGAAATATGATGACCTTCCTTCTTGCAGTAGCGACAGAAGAGAGGCTTAAGACAAGCTCGAATCATATGATCAGGAGAACCATAATTGAAACACTTCCGAATGAAAGGTGTTCCAGAAGGCTGAGGCTGAGAATTAGAACCACCAGTCTTCTTCTTCTTAGAAGGAAAATACCTGGACTTTTGAAATGGAATTTGCTTCTTTTTGGGGTTCTTGGAAGCCTCAACATCCTCACCACTATCACATTCCTTCTCAATAGCTTCGAGATGAAGTGCCGAATCAACCAACTCCTCAAAAGAGAGCTCAAGCTGGAGCAACAAAGACTTCTTAAGATATTTCTTAAGACCAGAAATAAACTTCGGATTCTTCTTATAAGAAGTGCTAATGAATTTAAGACCATACTTAGACAAAGCCTCGAATGATGCAACATACTCAGAAACAGAAGATTTCCCTTGCTTCAACTCAAGAAAGCGACGGGTCAATAATTTTTTTTAGATTCAGGAACGAGCTTGAGTTCGAATCGTCCCTGAAACTGAGTCCAAGAAAGAGTATACTCATCAATTTAGGCTATAAGAAGCTCATACCAATCAAGGGAACTCTCTTCTAATAAGCTAGAAGTTAGAAGAACTCTATCATGATCGGAAAGATCCATACGAGAGAAGATACGCTTGCACGTGCGAAGCCAAGCTTGGATTTCAAGAACAGACTCGGAGCCCTTAAACGGCTTTCCTCCAAGATGAGCAAAATCACTGCACTGACATGCAAAGGCAGACTTGCGAGGTAGAGATATTCGAGGAGGAACTGGAGGCTGAGTGCTCCTAAACAATTCCAAAAACTGACCAGCAGACATATAAACGCCATCCGGATGTGAGCTACTGGATTGCCCAGCATCCGAACGTCGTCCTCTGCCTCTTCCAGCCATACGCTGAAAGTTAAGATAAGAACAAGATTATTCACAAGGTAGATGTCATTAATACAATTGTGGAATACTACAGAATGAAATGCATTCCTAGACGTATCCCCAAATTCTATCTACCACCAAAGGCAAAGAAGGAATAGAGGCAAGATGATTCAAAGATTTGTATCACTTATACACTTTGATGCACCGGAATATGTGCTTCTATTCTGTGCTTATCATATTTTTTTTTGAACCTTGCTTTGATACCAAGCTGTGATGCCCCACCTCTATACCCACGCCAGCCAAGGACACTACGGGGTAATGCCGTCGACTAACGCGGAGAATAAGGCTGTTTAGGAGCGACCACCTATAGCCTTGCTCTAACTATCTATTGAATACATCGACGTTTGTCATACAAGCATATCGACATATCTAATGAATACTTAAAACAAAACCATAGGTGGCTGGAGGATCTATCAGAACAGAATATAATAATTCAAATGTAATATACATCACAGAACAGTAGATCATCATATACACATATACAGATACATAACAGAGTATACAAACTAATACATGTCAAGTGGTATAGCAAACCACAATATACAGACGAGTCAAAAGAATACATGTCAGAGTTACAACAAAAAGGACTACACAAAAAGCTTTAACAAAAAGGAGCAAGCTGAATAGTCCATGCGGAAGCAAAATAGGCTAAGTCCAAATGCACCTAACCTGAAACATCTCGGTCTGACTCAAGTATAAAATACACGGGTCAGTCTAGCCAAACAAATAAGTTAGAAAACTGAACAACAACAAACCTACAAGGTCATAAAGTATAACAAATATCTCAAAAAGAGATACAACAATCATCTAACAAAAGATGAATCGTAACAAGACAAGCCTCATATCATCAGCAACACAATAAACAAAGGATATGAATATACCAAAACAAGCCAAAAAGGCAATTATCAAATACCAGTGAAGGTAACACAAGTTCCGCAAGGTAAATGCTATATATCGTGCGGCTCAAAAAGACCAACATCGAAAGGCGATACCTAGGGAATAAATATCAATGAAACAAAAGATTGCTCGAGCTCAGTACTATATAAACAAGGATCCATGAGCCCGAAGACTCCAAACCCAATATCACTCGAGCAGTGACGAATGACCAACTCCAAAAGCGATACAATAGGGCAACAAACCCGAAGGCACAAACCCAAAGGTACAAACCCAAAGGCAACATACCCGAAGGCAAAAAATCTGAAGGAGACAGTCCGAAGACACTATCCCAAAGGCAACAAACCGTGGTAGTGAAGGTCCGGAGGCCCAGTATTGGACACCACTAACTGGCAGAATGTGTCACAACTCTCGGAAAGGAATCCGAAAAGTATTAACATGAGTCCCATAACCACCCGTTCGCACTAAATGGTTTACTATCTGACAGTCAATCTCACACTCAAAGCAGTACAAAGTTTACCTCATCTCATTGGTAAACCAAACCAAAGGTTAAAACAGTCAATCGAATAGGTCGGGGATTAATTGGGAAGATAAACGCACGGATTCATGGTCTGTGTTATACCTAACCATTTAATCTTCTTTCCACTTCGCTCGAAGTGCGAAATTGTGCGTGTGTTTTAAATAGGATTGATAAATTAGAGAAGTGAGCTTTTAATACGATTGGAAGAGATCATTCATAAAACTCGTGAATGAAATTAAAAAGAAATCATCAAAGTCAAAAAAATGCAATAACAACAATTAGGATTATCACGAATTGATTCAAATTGGAAATTCAATCCCAAGGCTAAGTGGGCTGAAACAGCAAATTCAGTTGACTGAACAGAGATTTCAATTGACTGAATAGAGATTTCAGTTGACTGAACAACAAATTCAGTTGACTGAACAGAGATTTTCAGTTGATTGAATTTTTCCTGGAAACTTTATGTTTCCAGGTTCATTCGACTGAACATAGATTTCAGTCGACTGAATAGCAAATTCAGTTGACTGAACAGAGATTTTCAGTTGACTAAATTCTGCCTGGAAACTTTCGGGTTTCAGATTCAGTCGACTAAACAGATATTTCAGTCGACTGAATCATGCCTGGGCTGTTTTTTCAACCTATCCAAATGAAGAGCAAACTCTTCCAAGATGCAACCGGACGGACATTGGCTCTAAGGGTTTATGCCAATCGGCAACCGGGCCCTATATGCTCCTCTATGCATCACCAAAAGCATGATCAAACATCCATAAAAGGATTTTCACACAAATTTGACTTAAAAACCCAAAAATTGGAATATTCACAAAACCAATCCAAATCAAGAGCAAATTCACATGAAGAGGTGTTAGGAATTCATACCTAAGAACCAAAGATAATTATAATCATAGATATGAGATAAAAATCTCACCTTTAACCCAAAACAAAGAAGAAGGAGCTCAATCACAAGGAGAAGACCAACCAATCTCCACTTCAACCCAACAAGCTTCAATCTAAGATCAAAATAAGTATTTCCTAAGTTTAAGTTTAGGAATTTCTGAAACTAAAGAGAGAAAGAGTTGGAGAAGATGAAGAGAAGGCTTACCAATAGCTTCTCTTTGATTTTGAAGCAATAATTCAAGTTTGCAAAGTAAACTAGGGCTTGGAATTTCTAATTCCTCTTTCTTTCCCCCCATTTTCAGTTTTAGCTAGAGTTTAGAAGTGAAAATGAGTGAATGGAAGGAGAGGGACTGAGTTAGGGTATTTAGTTGGCTAGTGGGCGGAACCCAAACCCAAAACCCAACTAGAAAAAGTAGCAAAATTCAACTTACTCCAAACATATCAAAGTTTATAATCAAAAAGATCGCAAACGCCATTTTGGACTCAATGGAAGTGGTATCGAGCCCCAATTTGGCCGTTTGCAAACAGTAACATTTCGGACCCAAAAATCCGATTAACGATGCTATATTTAAATAAAACATTTAAATATATAATCGTTAAATATGCGGGCTGTTACAGTGTTTTCTTGATATGATATTGTTGCAACAACTGCTTCGTATTCATCATCTAAACCACTAAAGATTGATAATACTTATTCTGCATCAGACATTTTTATGGCCTGCTGTAGCAAGTTGATCAAATAGATTCTTGATTTTGGTTAGATATTATCTCATGTTTAGGCCATCTTCTCTTAAATTCTGCAGTTGTCTTTTATAATAAAGAACCCTTGCTACAGACTGAGTGTTGAATGTGTGCTCTATTACATGCTAGATTGCATGAGATGTTTTGCGTCCAATAAGTTGAGGTAGAATGGTAGGACCAATAGAAGATAACAGCCAAGAACTAATAAGGCTATCTTGCTTTTGATAGTTAGAGTAATCTTTGTCGATTACAAGCTTTCCTTCACTGTCTATGACATACTTTGCTGGAGTAATTAGAGTTTCAAAAACATACTTCTTAATATCACATCCCTTAATGGCCGTCTCAACTTGAAATTTCCATAAAAGTTAATTTGAATCATCAAGTTGGATTGTAACTAACCGACTTTGTGGTTTGATTATTGATTTTAGCAAATCTTGCGAGCCAGAGTGTTGAGAAGTGGCAGCTCTTGAATTGTTAAGAGAATCTTGAACATCATTAACATTGTCTCTGGCTATGTTGATGATTAAAGGAGCAAAATAGAAGATCTGATGATGAACTTTACTGTTCTAAGATCAAGAAGTGGTGCAGCCAGAGGTTTCTAGTGATGAGACAGACTCTAAAGAGGACCTCTAAGCGAGGCACTGCTATTGGAACAGGAAGATGACCAGAATGGTAACAAATTTGCAATTCTTGGTCAAGAACTATAAATTCAGAGGGTGAGAATTTGTGATGATGGTTAAATAATATTGAACAGCTTCCTCGATGATGACACTGATATGAGAAGAGCACTGATGCAGCCACCGTTAGGTGATGAAGCTTTTCTGATAATGGTCAGGCGAGACACTTTTAACCAACAACAACCGTTAAGGTTGATTTTAATGCTCTGATACCATATGAGAAATATTTCATTGAAATTAATTGCTTTTGTATTATTGAGAATGATAGAATAATATATTGTACATCATTTTGCTTATATATATACACACTATTATATTATTAGTCAGTTCGATTTCAAGAACGCTGAAGCCTCCCTCAAATTTGAAACCGAGACGACGCGATACCCTTTTTTTTCTTTTTCCTCTTGCTCTTGCCTTTGCCTTCCCTCCCCTTCGACCATGTGTTCACCATCATTCATTTCCCCAGACCTAAATGAAGGCGTCCCGCTCCGTATGAAGCTCATCCACTCCATCCTCCTTTATACCCACTTCTTATCGATCTCGCCTCCGACTTCCAAATTCTAATTCCCCCGCACCAAAATATCAAATTCTCCCAATTCCAAACCCTAATTCAAAACAATGGATGCAACCAGAAAATCAAAGAAGGGAGCTGGAGGTAGAAAGGGACCAAGCGAGCCCAAGAAGAAGTCAGTCCCTCGATCAATCAAGGTTGGACTATAGTTCCACGTCGACCGATACTTGAAGAAAGGCCAATACGCTCAGAGAGTTAGATCTGGCGCCCCCGGTTATCTCGCCGTCGTGCTAGAATACCTCGTTGCTGAGGTTTTGGAGTTGGCTGGAAATGCATCAAACGATAACAAGAAGAACAGAATCATTCCGAGACACGTATTGCTTGCAATAAGGAACGATGAAGAGTTGGGTAAATTGCTGGGTGGAGTCACAATTGCTCATGATGGAGTTTTACCAAATATCAATCCTGTGCTTCTACCAAAGAAGAGTATTGCTGCTGAAACTAAAGGTAAAAAGTCTCCAAAGAAAGAAGCAAAATCTCCTTGCTTGATTTTTATGCTCGTAGCAAATTCCCCTGTATATGTAACGCTGTTTGGTTGGCTTTTGCAAGTTTATTGTTGATTTTAGCTCATGATGTAATCTGTACTTCAGTTAACATTTTGTTAATGGAAAGAGTAGTTTAATTTATTCAAAAAAAAAAGATTCCATGGGTTTTTCTTTCTATCATAGCACGTGGTGGATAACAATATTAATCATTTAAATATAAGTATTTGATGTAAAGTATGGTAACGATATTTTAAATTCATTTTTGTCTGCATTCATACACTGTTATCGTTGTAGTATAATAAGTGAAATACTAGTTTTAAGTGCGTACAATCATCTTCCAATAGTTAATCATATACTAAACTTCACATATGAATAAATCCTTGAATTAGGCCTTTTGGGAGCGATTCTTTTATTCATCTCCTTGGCTTGATAAATCATCAACTTACCGACTACAAGAACTAACAGTACCACATATTAGCTTGCAGGATCATGTGATATTCACTCAAAGCCAATTATAAACTAATATACGGTCAACTATGCAACACAAGGATTATGCATGATGTTAACTTCACTCCTATTTTAAGTTACCTGAACTATAGTTGCAAGTACAATAATGTTCTTTACAATTTTATCATTTACATGGATTATAGTTAATATTTAAGCATTAATATTGTTATCATCCCTAGCTGTTAAACCTATATACACTAAATCTGAAGAAAAAAAATATGCCTAAGGAAAAAATTAGTCCATTTTCTTTACATGAACCATTTATGCCAACGAATTTGCGGTTGAGGAAGAAAAAATGTTATACCAATTTCTGTTCAAGTCAAGTGTCATTTTGCATTTCAAAATACTAATTATTTTGTTTTTATTTTTAACCGATTCTATCCATAATAATTTTTAATAACCGTGTTGATATTCTATTTGCATAGCAGTAGGCAATATGTTTGTCTGACCATAAGACATACACGTTAAACTGGTGGCAATTATTTATGACTTTTACGTTGTGTGCAGTTTTAATAAATACCGACTTTACGAGGATAAGTCATATTGAATTCCAACTGACATGTCTGAATAGGAGGACCTACGTTATGGTTTCATAAAAGTTTATATGTTTTTTCTAGACAATTTGTCGTACTTTTGAAAATAACCTTTAAATGCTTGCAACAAGTTTGGAATAGTCGTGAACAAAAGGTGTAATCGTTTTAGAGTGTGGATGTACTGACCAGTTTGTACTAATTTATTACCCACAAATATTGTTGTAAGTATATTATCTTTGGTTTAGGTAAGCAATATTATTGTTTCATGATGATTTTAGAGGACAAAATGTAAATGAGGCTTTAAGATAGCTGTGTCCGTAATTTGTAACCCAAATTTTATTGTTCTTTTAACTTATACTATCCGTACTGATTTTAATTTATCCGTGTTAATATTTTATTTGCAGGGCAAAAAATAGCTGTATAATTTTTTTAATCACCAAGAGGCATGCAAGTTAAATTCCTGGCAATTATTTCATGAATTTTGTGACTTCTGTAGCTTTAGTAAATATAGACTTTATCAAAATAAGTCCTATTGAATTCGAATTGACATGTCCGAATAAGAGGACATTTGCATTATGGTTCCACAAAAGTTTGTATACTAGACTTGGTATTCTAGGCGCCAATGTTTATATTGGCGATATCAGTCTCAGCTGTCCCTCCAATCTCTTCTTTAGGTACTTTGCATTACATATGGACATAACCTATAATGTTCGCATGAAGTTTGAAATAGTAATGAACAGAAGCTGTGAACGTTGTACAGTATGGATGTACCAACCTGTTCGAACTAATGTATTACCAACAAATATGTAGTAAGCACTTTGTGTTTGGTTTAGGTCGGCAATATCACTATTTCATAACAAATTTGGAGCATGGAATATGGCTGAAGTTTTAGATGGTTGTATTCTTAATTTGTAACCCAAATATTAGTGGCAAGAACTTTTAAGTTTGTGTTGGATTTCAATCAATCGTTGTTCAAGTTTGTATCCAAAATTGACAATCCATGCCGTAATGATTTATTGAAATAAGTCCCTTACATATATATATATATATATATATATATATATATATATGGCATATTCATTCATCATATGCTAAATGGTGTACGTTTGACTGATTGTTTTCAAAATTTCACCATTCCATTTTCAAAATAATTACATGCCGTGAACTAACTGAAGCCATGCCTGCTTTGTTTTTCCAGACCAATTAATCAAAAACCGTACAACATCTACTAAATACATCAAAATATGGATTACGTGGTTAAAGATTATATTAGTTTATGTATTATGTTGTAGTAAACTAAATATCCTGTACGCATTACTAATCTAAACATCTAAATATATAATAAGATTTTTATTTATAAAGACAATGGATGGATGTTTTCAAGTTTTCAGTTTATTTCATATACAAAAGTTATCTAAAAGGAGAACAACCAAAGGGATGAAGCAGTTGGTTTATTCGGTCCATACAATGATGTACAATACCTCATCTTAGTAATCATATTACTGTATATTTTATATAATCCACAACGTATATAAATTTATGTACTAAGAAAACAAATGGGTTTTGTTTATCTTCATGATATGAGTATTTTGATAATAGGTATTATACACAGATTTCATAAAATAATTTATAAATGTACTTAAACATGGTTGATACTTACTGAATAATCATTGTTTATATTTTAAATAGTATTTAAAGTAACTACTAATTAGCTATAATGGTAGATCCAGATTATGATAGAATTATTGCATAGGTCATTGGTTAGCTACATCTGTTAGTTTTAAATTTCCATAAATTGCACAATAAATACCAATAAAAACCATTTCGGTGAACTATAGAATTTGGAACAAAATTGAACTATAGAATTTGGAACAAAATTGCAGACCCTAGCGGCCGCCACCTTCCTCTTTCCCGCTGCTTTCATTTTTGCCTTTTCTTTCTGTCTGTGCTTTCCTTCGCTTCAATCTACTATGCTTTCCTCAATTCCTAACAGTGATCAGGGATCTCCACATCCCGACCCACCGCAGATTTTCCCAGATCATCCACCGGGATTTGAACCTCGTGAAACTATTGCCAACCGTCCCACATCTGATGATGGTTTCACCCCAGTTTTGCCTCGCAAATGGAAAAGACAACTCAAAACCAATTCTACTAATCTTCGCCTTCAAGAAGTGAGAAGTACAGATCCAAACACTAGCGGAATAACAAAACCAAACTTACCATCAAACCAGAACAGATCCACTAGCCATATTGTTTCTGATATACGCACTACCCCTCAGAATAAAAATAATGGGACTGCTAAATGGAATTTTACGTCCACTTTAAGTAAAGCGTGGAACGAGGTTGTCAAAGGCAATAATATTCCAATTCCTGTTCCATTGAAATTTTACCACCCACGCGAAATTAACTCTTTGAAATGTGCTAAAATGTCCGCTGAAGTGATTTCCGATGCCAGAAAACAGTGGAGTAACGCCATCGTGGTTTATGTAGTTGGCCCTAAACCGTATTATCCATATTTTGAGGACTACATCATTAGAGTATGAAAACCAGTTGAGGAATTTTCGATCTTTTCGATGGAAAACGGATTCTATGTGATTAAGTTCAACAAAGAACAAGATTGTGTGAATGTTCTAGAAGGTGGACTCTACTATTTAATAAGAAACTTATGATGATGAAGAGATGGCATTCAGGAATGCAACTCAATAAAGAGCTACTTCGTTCTATTCCGATTTGGATCCGTCTTCCCAAATTGCCACTTGACTTTTGGATGGAAGAGGGGATAAGTCGTATTGCTTCCGTGCTTGGATCTCCTATCAAGCTTGACATATTCACTGAAGGTATAATTAAGATTGCATTCGCTAGGGTTCTAATAGAGATAGATAATTCATTTAAATACCCTAATAAAATTCCTATCCTAAATGAGAAAGATGAGATTATATGGCAAGAAGTTGTTCATGAATGGAAGCCTAGTACGTGTTCTAACTGTTCGAGTTTTGGGCATCTGGAAATACAATGTCAATTTAACAAAGTGTGGGTTCCTAAAGCAAAACAAAATATAGTAGACGGTCTTTCAGAAATGAATATTGACTCCAATGAATCTCTTCCAAATAACTGTGTGTCAAGTGAAGAACCAGATAATCAGATGTCTATTTCGGTTAATGAAACTAATAAAGTCCAACAACTGCCAAATGATTCAGATCAGAATATTTATAACAATCCTCAGACAAAAGATGTAATTTCAGAACCTACTCGCAATGCTCTGCTCAATTTACAAAAAGTCCAGTGAACTAATTCTAGTTTGACTCTTATTACAACAGAAAATAATAATATGATGGATAAATTGCACTCCCTGAATGACACTAACTATTCAAATTCTCGTAATGAGATACAACTCACAAACTCCATTGATAATTCTTCAAAATAAGACTCAGCAAATATGACAATTGATCCATCTTCGAGTCAGTGGGAAGACTTTTCCAATCCAGACCTCTCATCTTTCGTCAAACCAAAAACAACTCGCAAAACTAGACCAGAGGAAGCTCCATTTGAATTCAAAGCCTCTCCAAACTTTGAAGTAATGGATAATCCTGCATGGTCAAATCTTGTTAATCAGCTGAAAGGTAAAACCAAAAAATCCAAGAAAGCTAAGACCATGGGAAAAGGTACTCTCCCGGAAGAAAGTAGCAACCCTAATAGTAATTGTTAATGGAGTTCCTATTCTGGAACATTAGGGGGATGAATGCCCTCTACAAACAGCTGGAAGTTCTAAATATTCTTAATTCAAATAAGTTTTCCCTTATTGGGATTCTTGAGAATAAGCTCTCTCATCAATCTATTGACAGTTTTATAAATAAAATTGATAAAAAATGGAAATTCTCCCACAACATTTCTGATGATCTAAGATGTCGAATCCTTATCATTTGGGACTCATATATATGGACCACTATTATTTTACACACTAACGAACAATTCATAACAAGTATCCTTTATAGTGCTAATAACGTTAATGTAATGTGCACTGTAGTATATGCATATAATGAGGAAGAGAATCGCAAAGCATTATGGGATTACATCATTGTCCAATCTAAGAAAGTCAACCTGCCATGGACCGTGGCAGGTGACTTTAAATCGATTCTTTATAGCAGTGATAGGATGAATAATGGCAGATTTAATTCAGTTGGAGATCAAAATTTCAGTGAATGTATAACTCTATCTAAGCTAGTGGAGCCTGATTTCTCAGGCAATTTTTTTACTTGGCGAGGAGGAAAAAGTAGCTTATTCTTCAGCAAAGGGGAAAAATTTAAACAACAAATAGTTGACATTATTAAAATTAAGCCTGATAACCTGCCAATCAAATATCTAGGTATTCCACTTTCTAATAACTCTTTGAAAGCTAAAGACTTTGGTTTGTTTATCGACAAAATCAATAAAAAAATTCAGTAACTGGCAAAGAAGACTTCTCAATATTAGTGGCAGAGTAGAACACATCAAAACTGTAATTCATCCTATGTTACATTTCTGGTTACAAATTTCTCAATTTCCTGCATCTGTTATACAAAAAATCAATTCTTTGTGTGCAATTTTTTTATGGAAATCAAAGTCTCATAAAATGAGTTGGGATGAGGTGCGCAAAACCAAAAGTGAAGGAGGTTTGGAATCAGGAAAATTGAAGATATTGCAAAATCCATTGCAGCTAAATTACTATGGAATTGTAACGACCCTGAATTTTGAATAATTTAAATTGAAAATATTTAATAAATTTTTAAATATTTAAATGATGGTTTGGATTGAATTTTCAATATAACTTTGAATATAACGATTAAATTATAGAATTTAATCTATTGAAAGTTGAATAAAAATTTGAATCTTCAATTTTAAGCCAATTAAAAATATTTCAAAGGCTTGTAAAATTCACATTGATAATACTGAAGATTATAGAAGCTTCAGAATTGAAATTGAAAGTGAATTGTTCAGTTTTGAAATTTAATCGTTTGAATCGATATTTAAAAATAGCCGTCCGAGGCACAGTCTCGGAATTCGACGAAACCAGTTCCATTGGGTCCGTAATATTGAATTATTGTCGGATTTCAAATTTCGTATTTTTTTGAGTTAATATGTGAGCACACGACACGTAAACGCGTCAAAATTTTCAACGATTTAAATTTAAATTTAAATATAAACTTGGTCAAACAGCATCACGTTCGTCCTAGATTCTAGCCTAAATTCACGAGAGAAAAAATCGTGTAACCCATGCCTCCCACTCTCTTTTAAAAACACCGAAGCCTTCTGTTTGTTTCAAAAATCGAGTTTACTTCTTTTTTTTTTCCTTCTTCTTCAATTATAAATCAAAGCCGCAGCCGAATTAAAAAAAAAAAAATCACGTAAGCACGGCGACGAATGGAGGCGAGTGAGCGAAGCGACGGCAACTGCGATGGTGATGGGAGATTGGGGGCGCGGCACGGCCTCGACATCGAGGCGATTGCAGTCAATGGGGGGTATCGGTGATTCATGGTGGATGAGATTAAAGGTGGAGGCGGCAGCGCTAGGGCTCGGCGCGCGTGGCGATCGACGATGATGGGGTCGCGCGTGATACTGTCGCGGCATCAATTTTGGGGTCGAGCGAATCGGGGGCGATGGGCTAGGGCTTGCGTGTGGGCGCGACGGCGTCGAGGCCACGAGGCCGATGGTGTTGAGGTGATGCGTGCTCGATTGGGGAGTCGCGTTCAACTCGATGAAGTCGGCAGTCGATAGGGTTCGCCGATGATGGCTGCAATGGTCTGGGTTTTTGTGATTTTCCAGTGAGGTATGATTTTAATTATCAAATTTATATATATATGTAGATTATGTGGATAACATAGCTTTTTTTTAAATTACTGAATATAAACACCCACATACATATTTTGGTTAAAAACAGTAAGTATTTTTCTTTAAATCTATTTATATATATAAATATGTAAATTGAAAATATATAAACAGTAAAACAGAAAATGTAAACAAAAATTAATTTACATATATATGGACAGTTTCTAAATAAATTATGTATAGAAAAAAATATATTAATTAAATAGTTAGTTAATAAAATTTATTTAAATTTATTTAAATAGAAATTAAATTTGTTCGACAAAATTTGAATTTGTAAAGAATAGTTTGAATTTAATTTTTTGTTAAAGCAAAGTATTAAAAAAGAAATCCTTTGAAACAAATTGAATGGAAAGGATTTAATTTTTCAAATTGTAACCTTTAGTTAAAATAAATTTATTAAACAAAGAAAATAATTTTTTTTAAGAAAGAAAAAAAATTAATTGTTAGATTTGTTCAAATTTAAAATCGTTAAACAATTTAAACCATTGAAGAGAAATTGTTTTAAAAAAGGAATTAGTTAGTTAAAATTAAATCTATTGAACGATAATTGGTGATTTGAATTTTTCGAATATTTATAAGATAGTTTACGATAATAAATTTGTTTTATCTACTATAGTTACTAAAAAGAAAATCTCTAGTTAAAATTATTTTAAAAGAAGGAAATTAGTTTAAATAAATTTATTAAATGAGAAATTGGTTTAAATAAAACTATTGATTTATTTTAACAATCAAAAATGAAAATTTATTATTCGATCGTTTCGAATATTAATAAACTGTGTAAATATTTATACAAGGTATAAATGAAGAAAACAAGTTGAATTGGAAGTGGATGGCAAACGGGAATAAAGGTGAGAACTTCTCACTCAAAAGGAATTTTATTGTTTATTTAAATTTTAAATAGTTAGATTTAAAATTTGCTTGACTGTGTTGATTGAATGATTAAATGATGATTGATATATATATTGGATGTGAATAGACCCTATACGCCGTTAGTAAGCGGAGGTTATTTATTACACACATATACCGCGATATTCCACCTCGAAGTGGAATTGGTATTATATTATATATATAGCAATATATATATATTGGCATATGTATATATTGCAGTTGATTGATTTCCCGCATTTCTTTTTAGCGGATGAGACCCTATGCGCCGTTAGTAAGCGGATATATATTTATAAAATCCCATATACCGCGATATTCCGTCTTGAAACGGAATGGTATTGTGCTAATGTCTGTGGATGCAGGGAAACAGGTTGGAGGGATCCAACTGGATTCCTCACAAATATTTATTGATTTTAAATATTGTGATGTTTGATTGTTTATCATATCGATATATGATATTGGAAAATCGTGATTGACTATTTGATGTGTTGCATCATCGGATCCAAATTTTGAAATTTAAAAACAACGATTTTAATTTCTAAAGGGATTTTTGGAAATACACGTTTATTAAATATTTTTTTGAATTGATCCATTATAATTAAATAAACGTTATAATTTTTAATGTTATAAAAATTATATTTTTGAGAAATATAGTTAAAAATTGATTTTTGGAAATATGGGATTAGTGATTTTATAAAATAGTTTAAACTGGGATTTCTGAAATTATTATAAGAAGTTCAAAAATAGGATTTATAAAATTTTTATTTTATAAATCAGAATGATGAAACTATGAAAGAGTTTAAGGATGTTTAAAGTAATAATATAAATTGTTCTATATTAAAAAGGTTTATAAGTTAATATTTATAAATTAAAAGTATTAGAAGTGTAAAACGAACTTTTTTAAGTGTTAGAAAAAAAATTGTAAATGAATTTCATAAATTGGAATTATAGAATTATAACGGTGAAGTTATAAATAGAATTTTATAAGCAGTAGGTTTATAAAATTTATAAAGTTATTAAAGGAATGAGTTGGATAAATAAATGAATCTTATAAGTTATAAAATTTATAAGTTTGAGAAGTTCAAAGAAACAATTTTGTAAATAAATAAATTATAAGTATTTGACTTATAATATGAATTTTTAATATATCACTGTGATATGAACTGAGATAGGTTAATAAAGGAAATTTATAAAAGGAAGTTGTTATAAAATAAATAGAAATAGAATTTATAAACGTTGTTTTATAAATTCGAAATGACTTATTTTGATAAGTAAAATTGTTGTAGTTTATTTATAGAGTTATATTCATGTTTTAGACAGTGAATAATTCCTTAAAATAAAATGAATAGAAAGATGAAATTTGTTAACGTAATATATTCACGTTTTTGAATAGTGAATAATATGTTAAAGGAATTATTTTGAACATGATGTTTTAAATAGAATTAAAACGATCTAATGATGTTTTAAAATATGTTGAGATTCGAAATCATAGATTTCAACATTTATTGTTGAAATAGATGTTTTCGAGAAATAGAAGGAAATAGAAGATTATAACACTGTTGTTATAATAGATAATTTCCGAAAGGAAATGTTTTGTATAGTATTGGGATTTATATATCTATTTTAATTTCGAATCCCTATACTAGTGATTTTGGGTTGTTGTAACGATGTTTTACGCAACATTCGTTTTGGCCCAAATAAATATGGTTAAGTGAATGATTTCCTTAAAGAATGAAATATATACTTAATTTCGATTAGAGTATATGGAATATTTTCCAAGGTTGAAAATAAATAAAATTTGTGGATTACTTATAAAATAAATAAGTATGGAAATTGTTTTTTTCCAATGAGAAATGGAAAGTTTAGAGAATTTATCTTTTTGAAGATAAATTGAAAATGAATATTTGAAATCGTATATTCATAAATATTTTGGAAGTATAAATTCAATATGGAATTTATAAATGGAATTGGGAAAATAGGTTTAAAAATAAATATTGATTTATTTTTGAAATATGGAAAGTTATATCTTCTAAAGATATTTTTGGAATTAAATAATTTGAAAAATTATTTGGATTCTGGTGATGTTGGCATATCTATTGATAGATCAATAACCGACTATCGATATTTACCTTTGAATAGGTATTTGTTGTGAATTGTTTGAAATTGAATGCCACACTTATTTTTTAAAATAAGCGCTCACTATTCGGGTTAACCGGGAAAGGACCATGGGGTCGTATAACCCATTCCGAATATGTGATACGTCGTTATGAATTGCATTCGAAGACCGGTGTTGAAGACCGGATATTTTCGAAAACGAGAGGGTTTCTTGTTGATTGTCTCTGCACTGGCTGATCCCCGGTATAGAGATCTCCATAAGTGATGGGAAATCCGAACGTGATTAGAAATTATTCGGATTGCAAGGACTTCTTTGTAAGTGCCTTCGGTTCTGTTCGAGCCCGGAACAGACTTGTATGGATTGTATGTCTGACATTACAAGTTGAGATATAAAGCCGATTTCTTTCAAATATATTTCTGTTGGTGGCGGAGAATTTATTCTTTTAGCTTAACACCCTTCTCTGAGACGTACGAGCTCAGAGGTTATGTAGTTGAATGTTATCAGCGATATATTCCCAATTTGGTAATGTGACATGCTGAGTGATGCTGAAATGATCATTGTGTTGATTATTTGTGATAGGATCGTTTATTTGATCGTCTATCCTTGTGATCATTGTGTTGATCATTTGTTGACCCAAAGCATGGCTTTTGTATAAAGTATGTTTTTGTGGACGTGAATTCGTCGAGCCTCACACACCGTGAATGGTCAAAACAGGAAAGAAGCAGCAAGGTTATGAGGGGTAGCGCCCTTTAGGATGTGTCCATTTCCTTCTGGAAAAGGGTGGTATCATGGTATGGAGCCCAGATACTTACTCATGTTGAAAACACTTTATGATTGTGTGAATTGATTACGAGCGCTCGGTTGATAAAGGTCCCAAAGGACCGGGGGATGGCATATTCGGTCAGTTGTTACTCAGTTAGGAGTAACCCGGCCTTGTGTTGGTAGAGATCCGGTTTGGTTCTCGGGGATGTCCATCCAGAGGCATTCTCATGTGGCAATGGGAAGTTCCTTGGCCTGACCATTTGTTGGAAATCCAAAGAAACAATACGAAACTTGTACGGTTTTAGTTGTATAACCTGCTATGGAATGTGGCGGTAACCTGCTATTGAACATGGTTAGCTATAGTAGGCATACGATAATGGTCGTATGTTGGCTAAGATTTATATTCTACTTTCGAAATGAATTTTTCTCTACACTATGCACTAATAATAATATCAAATGTTCTTTTAAATGCGTATCAAGCATCTTTGACTATCATAAGGAGAAATCTCCTCCGATTCTGCGTTTGCATTGTGTGTGTGTGCGGGAGGCCTTATGGTAGTCTCATTTTTAAAAGCATTGCGAATTGAGTTTAAAAATATTCCTCTATTTTGATTTCTAAGATAAATAAACTGTTTTGAGTTCTCACACCAGTCACATGACTGACTCGGAGTTTATTGTTTTCCTTCCTAAACTCTGGGTGCCCACCAATTTCCACACGGGCAGTTAAGAGTTAGGTTTATCAGGATATTCTGGATATTCTGGAGTTGCTGGAGGCAAGCTGGATGGCATGGCGTATTACTAGTTTATATAGTATTTCTTTTTCCGCTGTATTGTTTGTTGTTGTATGTTGTTGTACACTCTGATGTGATGATATGATGTGATGTAATGAAATGTGATGAAATGTTATAACTGATACAGTTCTTTGTTTAAAGATTATTCATTTATTATTATATGTTGTTCCGCTGCGAATTGTGAGATTCTGTTGTTGTTTCTGTTCCATTTCCTTTCTCTTCTTTTTTTTTCTTTCTATTTTAAAAAAAAAAAATTCTACTTTCTATTCCCTCTATCTTCTACCTTTTTCTCTCTTCTTCTCTCTCTTCTTTTCTTAAATTCTTTTTAAAACCCTCAGTGTTCGGTTTTCCGTCGTTCGATTACTCGGCAGTCGATAAAGTGAGTATCGATGTTGAATTTTCGGAAGACGAAGAATCGGGTCCTGACAATGTGGTATCAGAGCTGTTGGTTAAGCGACAACCATGGTTCTGTTGGGTATTACTCATTAGAGATAGAGTCAGCAGTACTCTAGAATGAGTTTGAGTGTAATAATAGATATGAGCGCGTATTTGTTAGTGAATATAAAAATTGATTTATATTATAAAATAATTTTGCCCAAAACTATTTTTGTATAGAAAAAAATGATTTTCTATGAATTATTATAGTATATGGTTGCATGATTGTTAGGAAGTGATAATATTGAATTATTATCATTAGTATATGGAATTAAATGAAATTGAATGAATTGAAATATTGAAATGAATTAGTGAATAAAACTAATTTAAAATAGTAATATGAATTAGCAAATGAAAGTAATCGATAGAATTCAATATTTAAAATTTAGAATTTAATTCAAATAGAATTTAAATTGAGAATTGAATTCGAATGAATTTGAAGTCGTGAATTGAATTGAAAGGTGAAATTGAATAAAATTGAATATGTAACTTCAATAGTGAAGTAAAAACATATAAGAAGCATATATTGGAAATTTTACAATAGAATTGGCAAATAGTTTGAATGTTGGAATTGGATGCTACTACTAGCAGATTATACAGGTTATACAGGTGTATAAAGAAATGGAAATTTTGATTTCAAAGATAAAATTGAATTGCTCGACAAAAAGGTACGTATTTCAATTTCAGTATGAGATTTGGTGACTTTCTTCTCTAGCCACTTGGCTTTTCTCTTTTCTTTTTGATTCTGAGGGGCCGTGGTGCCATTTTGTAGTCGTACCGATCGAGCCGCGCAAAGGAAACGCTGGCGAAATTTTTCGAAAATTTAGGGTGTTAGAAAATTTTTGAGAAAAAATTTGAAAGTTTGAAATTTGAATTGGAAGTAAACAATGTTGTTTAAAACCCATAATTGAAGTTGGAAATCTAGTTGAAAAGATAGTAAATCTCTAATAAAAAGATTTAGGTTAGTAAGTTGATAAAACTATTTAGATTGTGAAAAATAATAAGACGGGATAAGGGCATTCTTCTTAACTTGTAATTTCGGGACGAAATTCTTTTAAGGGGGAAAGATTGTAACGACCCTGAATTTTGAATAATTTAAATTGAAAATATTTAATAAATTTTTAAATATTTAAATGATGGTTTGGATTGAATTTTCAATATAACTTTGAATATAACGATTAAATTATAGAATTTAATCTATTGAAAGTTGAATAAAAATTTGAATCTTCAATTTTAAGCCAATTAAAAATATTTCAAAGGCTTGTAAAATTCACATTGATAATACTGAAGATTATAGAAGCTTCAGAATTGAAATTGAAAGTGAATTGTTCAGTTTTGAAATTTAATCGTTTGAATCGATATTTAAAAATAGCCGTCCGAGGCACAGTCTCGGAATTCGACGAAACCAGTTCCATTGGGTCCGTAATATTGAATTATTGTCGGATTTCAAATTTCGTATTTTTTTGAGTTAATATGTGAGCACACGACACGTAAACGCGTCAAAATTTTCAACGATTTAAATTTAAATTTAAATATAAACTTGGTCAAACAGCATCACGTTCGTCCTAGATTCTAGCCTAAATTCACGAGAGAAAAAAATCGTGTAACCCATGCCTCCCACTCTCTTTTAAAAACACCGAAGCCTTCTGTTTGTTTCAAAAATCGAGTTTACTTCTTTTTTTTTCCTTCTTCTTCAATTATAAATCAAAGCCGCAGCCGAATTAAAAAAAAAAAATCGCGTAAGCACGGCGACGAATGGAGGTGAGTGAGCGAAGCGACGGCAACTGCGATGGTGATGGGAGATTGGGGGCGCGGCACGGCCTCGACATCGAGGCGATTGCAGTCAATGGGGGGTATCGGTGATTCATGGTGGATGCGATTAAAGGTGGAGGCGGCAGCGCTAGGGCTCGGCGCGCGTGGCGATCGACGATGATGGGGTCGCGCGTGATACTGTCGCGGCATCAATTTTGGGGTCGAGCGAATCGGGGGCGATGGGCTAGGGCTTGCGTGTGGGCGCGACGGCGTCGAGGCCACGAGGCCGATGGTGTTGAGGTGATGCGTGCTCGATTGGGGAGTCGCGTTCAACTCGATGAAGTCGGCAGTCGATAGGGTTCGCCGATGATGGCTGCAATGGTCTGGGTTTTTGTGATTTTCCAGTGAGGTATGATTTTAATTATCAAATTTATATATATATGTAGATTATGTGGATAACATAGCTTTTTTTTAAATTACTGAATATAAACACCCACATACATATTTTGGTTAAAAACAGTAAGTATTTTTCTTTAAATCTATTTATATATATAAATATGTAAATTGAAAATATATAAACAGTAAAACAGAAAATGTAAACAAAAATTAATTTACATATATATGGACAGTTTCTAAATAAATTATGTATAGAAAAAAATATATTAATTAAATAGTTAGTTAATAAAATTTATTTAAATAGAAATTAAATTTGTTCGACAAAATTTGAATTTGTAAAGAATAGTTTGAATTTAATTTTTTGTTAAAGCAAAGTATTAAAAAAGAAATCCTTTGAAACAAATTGAATGGAAAGGATTTAATTTTTCAAATTGTAACCTTTAGTTAAAATAAATTTATTAAACAAAGAAAATAATTTTTTTTTAAGAAAGAAAAAAAAATAATTGTTAGATTTGTTCAAATTTAAAATCGTTAAACAATTTAAACCATTGAAGAGAAATTGTTTTAAAAAAGGAATTAGTTAGTTAAAATTAAATCTATTGAACGATAATTGGTGATTTGAATTTTTCGAATATTTATAAGATAGTTTACGATAATAAATTTGTTTTATCTACTATAGTTACTAAAAAGAAAATCTCTAGTTAAAATTATTTTAAAAGAAGGAAATTAGTTTAAATAAATTTATTAAATGAGAAATTGGTTTAAATAAAACTATTGATTTATTTTAACAATCAAAAATGAAAATTTATTATTCGATCGTTTCGAATATTAATAAACTGTGTAAATATTTATACAAGGTATAAATGAAGAAAACAAGTTGAATTGGAAGTGGATGGCAAACGGGAATAAAGGTGAGAACTTCTCACTCAAAAGGAATTTTATTGTTTATTTAAATTTTAAATAGTTAGATTTAAAATTTGCTTGACTGTGTTGATTGAATGATTAAATGATGATTGATATATATATTGGATGTGAATAGACCCTATACGCCGTTAGTAAGCGGAGGTTATTTATTACACACATATACCGCGATATTCCACCTCGAAGTGGAATTGGTATTATATTATATATATAGCAATATATATATATTGGCATATGTATATATTGCAGTTGATTGATTTCCCGCATTTCTTTTTAGCGGATGAGACCCTATGCGCCGTTAGTAAGCGGATATATATTTATAAAATCCCATATACCGCGATATTCCGTCTTGAAACGGAATGGTATTGTGCTAATGTCTGTGGATGCAGGGAAACAGGTTGGAGGGATCCAACTGGATTCCTCACAAATATTTATTGATTTTAAATATTGTGATGTTTGATTGTTTATCATATCGATATATGATATTGGAAAATCGTGATTGACTATTTGATGTGTTGCATCATCGGATCCAAATTTTGAAATTTAAAAACAACGATTTTAATTTCTAAAGGGATTTTTGGAAATACACGTTTATTAAATATTTTTTTGAATTGATCCATTATAATTAAATAAACGTTATAATTTTTAATGTTATAAAAATTATATTTTTGAGAAATATAGTTAAAAATTGATTTTTGGAAATATGGGATTAGTGATTTTATAAAATAGTTTAAACTGGGATTTCTGAAATTATTATAAGAAGTTCAAAAATAGGATTTATAAAATTTTTATTTTATAAATCAGAATGATGAAACTATGAAAGAGTTTAAGGATGTTTAAAGTAATAATATAAATTGTTCTATATTAAAAAGGTTTATAAGTTAATATTTATAAATTAAAAGTATTAGAAGTGTAAAACGAACTTTTTTAAGTGTTAGAAAAAAAATTGTAAATGAATTTCATAAATTGGAATTATAGAATTATAACGGTGAAGTTATAAATAGAATTTTATAAGCAGTAGGTTTATAAAATTTATAAAGTTATTAAAGGAATGAGTTGGATAAATAAATGAATCTTATAAGTTATAAAATTTATAAGTTTGAGAAGTTCAAAGAAACAATTTTGTAAATAAATAAATTATAAGTATTTGACTTATAATATGAATTTTTAATATATCACTGTGATATGAACTGAGATAGGTTAATAAAGGAAATTTATAAAAGGAAGTTGTTATAAAATAAATAGAAATAGAATTTATAAACGTTGTTTTATAAATTCGAAATGACTTATTTTGATAAGTAAAATTGTTGTAGTTTATTTATAGAGTTATATTCATGTTTTAGACAGTGAATAATTCCTTAAAATAAAATGAATAGAAAGATGAAATTTGTTAACGTAATATATTCACGTTTTTGAATAGTGAATAATATGTTAAAGGAATTATTTTGAACATGATGTTTTAAATAGAATTAAAACGATCTAATGATGTTTTAAAATATGTTGAGATTCGAATCATAGATTTCAACATTTATTGTTGAAATAGATGTTTTCGAGAAATAGAAGGAAATAGAAGATTATAACACTGTTGTTATAATAGATAATTTCCGAAAGGAAATGTTTTGTATAGTATTGGGATTTATATATCTATTTTAATTTCGAATCCCTATACTAGTGATTTTGGGTTGTTGTAACGATGTTTTACGCAACATTCGTTTTGGCCCAAATAAATATGGTTAAGTGAATGATTTCCTTAAAGAATGAAATATATACTTAATTTCGATTAGAGTATATGGAATATTTTCCAAGGTTGAAAATAAATAAAATTTGTGGATTACTTATAAAATAAATAAGTATGGAAATTGTTTTTTTCCAATGAGAAATGGAAAGTTTAGAGAATTTATCTTTTTGAAGATAAATTGAAAATGAATATTTGAAATCGTATATTCATAAATATTTTGGAAGTATAAATTCAATATGGAATTTATAAATGGAATTGGGAAAATAGGTTTAAAAATAAATATTGATTTATTTTTGAAATATGGAAAGTTATATCTTCTAAAGATATTTTTGGAATTAAATAATTTGAAAAATTATTTGGATTCTGGTGATGTTGGCATATCTATTGATAGATCAATAACCGACTATCGATATTTACCTTTGAATAGGTATTTGTTGTGAATTGTTTGAAATTGAATGCCACACTTATTTTTTAAAATAAGCGCTCACTATTCGGGTTAACCGGGAAAGGACCATGGGGTCGTATAACCCATTCCGAATATGTGATACGTCGTTATGAATTGCATTCGAAGACCGGTGTTGAAGACCGGATATTTTCGAAAACGAGAGGGTTTCTTGTTGATTGTCTCTGCACTGGCTGATCCCCGGTATAGAGATCTCCATAAGTGATGGGAAATACGAACGTGATTAGAAATTATTCGGATTGCAAGGACTTCTTTGTAAGTTCCTTCGGTTCTGTTCGAGCCCGGAACAGACTTGTATGGATTGTATGTCTGACATTACAAGTTGAGATATAAAGCCGATTTCTTTCAAATATATTTCTGTTGGTGGCGGAGAATTTATTCTTTTAGCTTAACACCCTTCTCTGAGACGTACGAGCTCAGAGGTTATGTAGTTGAATGTTATCAGCGATATATTCCCAATTTGGTAATGTGACATGCTGAGTGATGCTGAAATGATCATTGTGTTGATTATTTGTGATAGGATCGTTTATTTGATCGTCTATCCTTGTGATCATTGTGTTGATCATTTGTTGACCCAAAGCATGGCTTTTGTATAAAGTATGTTTTTGTGGACGTGAATTCGTCGAGCCTCACACACCGTGAATGGTCAAAACAGGAAAGAAGCAGCAAGGTTATGAGGGGTAGCGCCCTTTAGGATGTGTCCATTTCCTTCTGGAAAAGGGTGGTATCATGGTATGGAGCCCAGATACTTACTCATGTTGAAAACACTTTATGATTGTGTGAATTGATTACGAGCGCTCGGTTGATAAAGGTCCCAAAGGACCGGGGGATGGCATATTCGGTCAGTTGTTACTCAGTTAGGAGTAACCCGGCCTTGTGTTGGTAGAGATCCGGTTTGGTTCTCGGGGATGTCCATCCAGAGGCATTCTCATGTGGCAATGGGAAGTTCCTTGGCCTGACCATTTGTTGGAAATCCAAAGAAACAATACGAAACTTGTACGGTTTTAGTTGTATAACCTGCTATGGAATGTGGCGGTAACCTGCTATTGAACATGGTTAGCTATAGTAGGCATACGATAATGGTCGTATGTTGGCTAAGATTTATATTCTACTTTCGAAATGAATTTTTCTCTACACTATGCACTAATAATAATATCAAATGTTCTTTTAAATGCGTATCAAGCATCTTTGACTATCATAAGGAGAAATCTCCTCCGATTCTGCGTTTGCATTGTGTGTGTGTGCGGGAGGCCTTATGGTAGTCTCATTTTTAAAAGCATTGCGAATTGAGTTTAAAAATATTCCTCTATTTTGATTTCTAAGATAAATAAACTGTTTTGAGTTCTCACACCAGTCACATGACTGACTCGGAGTTTATTGTTTTCCTTCCTAAACTCTGGGTGCCCACCAATTTCCACACGGGCAGTTAAGAGTTAGGTTTATCAGGATATTCTGGATATTCTGGAGTTGCTGGAGGCAAGCTGGATGGCATGGCGTATTACTAGTTTATATAGTATTTCTTTTTCCGCTGTATTGTTTGTTGTTGTATGTTGTTGTACACTCTGATGTGATGATATGATGTGATGTAATGAAATGTGATGAAATGTTATAACTGATACAGTTCTTTGTTTAAAGATTATTCATTTATTATTATATGTTGTTCCGCTGCGAATTGTGAGATTCTGTTGTTGTTTCTGTTCCATTTCCTTTCTCTTCTTTTTTTTTCTTTCTATTTTAAAAAAAAAATTCTACTTTCTATTCCCTCTATCTTCTACCTTTTTCTCTCTTCTTCTCTCTCTTCTTTTCTTAAATTCTTTTTAAAACCCTCAGTGTTCGGTTTTCCGTCGTTCGATTACTCGGCAGTCGATAAAGTGAGTATCGATGTTGAATTTTCGGAAGACGAAGAATCGGGTCCTGACAGGAATTATGTTAATGGGGACTCTTTATGGGCAAAGTGGGTTCACAACAAATACTGCAAAAAGGCAAATTTCTCGATTGCCGGAATGGATAATAATGCTTCACATACTTGGAAGACCATACTACGCGCTAGACAATGGTGCAAGGGTCATATTGTAACGACCCGGAACTTTTTTGACGACTAATTTGCAATATTTAAATTGGATTTAAATATTTAATTAGAACTTTAATTTGATTTATAATATGAACAGTTTGGTTTTATATGATAGAAAGGATTCTGAATTTAAATATAACGACCTGTTGAATTAATTAATTATTAAAATAATAATTGAACATCGGGTAAAATATTAAATCTGGGGTAGTAAGCTTGTTTAAAATATTTTAAAGACTTATAGAATTTTTATTAATAATACTGAAAATAATAGATGAGTTAAAATTTGGATTTAACAGTGGTTTGTTCGATTTTAAAATTTCATCGTTTAAATTGAAGTTTAAAATAGTCATCCGAGGCACAGTCTCGAAATTCGACGAAACCAATTCCGTTGGATCCGTAATATTGAATTATTGCTTGATTTCAAATTTCATAGCTTTCGGAGATATCGTGTGATCGTACGAAATATAAACGCCTAGACATTAATTAATCGTTTTAATTTAAATATATAAATTTATACCCTAGTCTACAGCTGAATTTCTTTCCATCAGCATTCATCTCAGCCGACCTGCTCCTCTCACTTCATCGCGTACTCTCTGTCTTCCCTCGGAAGCTAAAATCCCTTTCTTCGTCTTTAAATCGTGTATCCTTCTTTCTTTTTCCATTCACGAGATTTCTAAATAAATTGATAATGGCAGCCGTATTCATTTTATATCCTGAATCATCTTCCTTTTCTCAAAATCCAATTCACTCGGCCGCATTTTTTTTCACCCTCAAAATCAAATCACCGAAAAAAAAAGAAACCCTAAATCGAGTCGATTAGGGCGAAATTGATTCGCGTTCGAGCTATCGCGGCATTGTAGGTGATTAGGGCTGGTGATTTTGTTGATGGAAGGTCGCACGAGTGTGGCGGTCACGTGAGGGTTTCTCGAGCTCGAGGTGCTGTCGAGCGTGAGTGGCGATGGCGTATGTTGGCGCCTAAGCTTGCGCACGTGCGTCGTGAGGAGAAGCAGGAGGATGCGGCTGCAATCGCGAGCCCTCTAGGCCATCGCAGCATCAACTTGAGCTAGGGGTTCGCCTAGCTGTGGGAAGTGGAGCGGCGTGCATTCGTGTTCGAGGTCGGAGTTTGTCAGCCGAAGGGGGGACCACATGTTGGGATTCGTGTGTTCGAGAGTTTCAAGGATTTAGGTTCGTTCGAAGCTTCGTTCTTGTTGTTAGGTATATTTACAATTTACCCATTTCAGTTTCAATTTGAAATATAATAATATTTATATGTGTATATGCAGCGAAAGAAATTTTAAAATCAGACTTTTCTTTTAGAAATTTTACAAGATAGATATTAAGGAAGAAGTTTTTACAGTAAAGGAAAAAAACTGTTATGAACAGAAAACAGAAAAAAATACATAAATAAATATACATCTCTACATTTTAAATATTACTAGTTCATTTTAAAAGGATATGAAATTGGTGGATAATTTGTTTAGTTAATTTATTTAAATTATTTTAGTTACTAAAAGATATTTTTTTAAAAAGAAGAGGAATTAGTTTAAATATAATTAATTGTTAAAATAAATCATTAGTTAAAAACTAAATTATTATAGTTAAAGAATAGATTTATTAAACGACAAATAATTATTCAATTTGTCCACATATTAATAAAATTCATACAATTGTTATTCAAGGTCAAAAGTATGAAAAACAAGTCGAGATTGGAAAGGATTGCAACTTAAAAGCAAATGTGAGATTTTCTCACTCATTTGGATGCCATAGTTAAAAAAAAATTAAATGTTAAATTTAAATCATTGGATGTGTTTGGTTGATTTATAATAAATAATTTATTCGCTGGATGATATTATAGACCCATATATATTTTACTTTTTGCTAACAATTGTGGATGCAGGGAAAACATGTTGGAGGGATCCAACAGGATTCCTCAAAGATATTTATCTACTATATATATATATATATATATATATGTATATGTTCATATGACAGGTTGGATGAAATAATATGGAATTGCATGCGAATTGAATTATTAAGTGTTAAATAACGTGGAAATTGGAATTTGATAATTTTTAAATACCATAAATAATTTAATTAAAGAAGTTAAATGAAACTTAAATTAAAAGAATAATTATTTAGGATTTGGATTTACTTCTATTGAGAATAAAGTAAAATAAAAAGAATATTTATTACATTGGTTATACTCAAAATTGGTTAAAGTTTAGTTTTGGACAATTTAACTTATATATTAATAACTCTAAGGAATAAAAGTGAAATTCTAATTAAGGAAATAAAGATGAAAATTTATTAAGAGATAAAAAGGGAATTCTATTATAGAATAAAAAGGAATTTTATTAAGGAATGAATTACTAAGGAATGATATGAAATTCTATTGAGGAATAAAATTATAAAAGATGAAATTTTTGAATAAAATTATTTTATAAATAAATGGAAACTTAGGAGAGTTTATCAAATTTATAAACGGGGTTTATAAATGGAAAGGAAGAAACCAGTAAATATGGGAAGAGATAAGTCAAGGAGAAATCTTATATTGAGTTATAAATTTGTTTGAAACGGAAATAGTAGATTATTTCCGAAGGTAAGAAGTGTGAATTTGGACAAGAGGCATTTATAGATGGATATTGGGTTTTCCAAAATTATAAATTTATTTTAAAAGGGGATTTTTTTTAATTACTATACTATATAAATTTTTTAAACTATTATTTGAATGTAAAATATTTCCGAATTAGTTACTTTGAAGGCTTGGCAAATATTTATTAATAAACTCTAATTTTCTAAAACCAGTTTTGGATTTTATCATTAATTGGATATGAACTTTAATATTACTTTCGAACCATAATTTGTATAAAACCATACTTCTTATTTTATAAATATAGATGTTTTCAAATTGTTTTTAAAAATCCAATTAAAATCCTCTTGTGATGGTAAGCAAATTTAATTAAATGAGATAAGATTTAGGAGAAATCTTATTAAGTGGAGAAAGTGAGTTTGAGAAATTATAAGGAAAGTGTAAGTTGATTTTTGAGAAAGGAATGGAAAAATAAAGAATATTTTCAAAAGGGTAAATCAAAATGCGAGTGGGTATAAGAAATCATTTAAATGATTTCATGGAAATAAAAAGGGCTTTGAAAATTTATTTAAATGGATTGAATAGAAATAATATCTGAATGATATTTGAGATAAATAATTTGTGGAAATTATTTGATGGTTTCTTGTGTATGATTATTTGATAGTTAAATAACCGACTATCAATATTTGGCCAATGCGTCGATCGTTTCGAAGAGTCCGGGATCGGATTTAATTATACGAAAACCACTTCGATCCGGTTTGAACGATTACGAATGAAGACCGTGAAGAGTTGAAGACGGTGATTCGGTTTGTCCAGACCCAGGGCAACTTGTATGGATTGAATGCTTTCAGAACATCGTCAGGTGGACGATGAGCATTCTAAGTGGGACTCGTTCTCGAAAAGGTAACGCGTAGCCTCAAGCCTCATCAACCGGGAATGGCTAAAACAATGGAGGTGCAGCAAGGCTTCGTGGGTAGCCCCCACTGGAGAGTAAGGTTTCCCCTGTCTAGATGTTCCTTTTTATTTCGGCTTAGTGGGTGGTTGGTCGCGCCAACCACGGGGTGATCTTGCTTGGGACTGTCCAGTAAGGGATGATTCCGGTCTTGTGTTGCAAGGGAGTTAGGGTGGCTCCTCGGTACTCTGATCTAGACCAGGTACTGTGACGGGCGGTACCCGGTAGCCCTGCCATTTTATGGAATCCAAACTCCAATAAGCGCCTGTACGGTTTTGATTGTGCCCAACTATTGCTGAAACGTGAGATGCAAGCATTTCAGCTAGATTCTAATTTACTTTCTATAGACACTATTATAATATCAGACGAATTTAATAAAAATGTTTTGGCTATCGTAAGGTAAAAACCCGACATGTTTATTGTGGCGTGGTCTTACGAGATGCTTTTTTTTTCAAAGGATTTTTGAAAATATAATAATCCAATTGAGTGTGATTTCTCACGCTGCTTTTCCAGACTGACTCGGATGTTGTTTTATATGATGCTTGGGTCAGACCGAGTTAAACAGGACCAGGTTAAAAGCTAAGGAGCTCAGGAGACGAGATGGATGACAGAGCGTACTCCCGTATTTGACTATTATTTCTGCTATGTATGAATATGTATTAAGTTATCTCGGTATGGATGTTTGATGTACTCTGATGATGGTATGTATGTATATGTATACAGTACAGTTTTCTTTGTATTTAAAAGCTGTTATTATATATTATATTTTATTCCGCTGCGATTGTGAGACTCTGATGTTGTTTTTATTTCTTCTTCTTCTACCTCTTTCTTCTTTTACCCGAAGACTCGTACATTTGTGCCACTTTGGACAGAACTGTGGTGGAATTTTGTTAGTTCAAAGGGGTACGGATTTGCGAGCCTTTACACTTGGTATCAGAGCTGAAAGGTTAAGCGAGAACCTTGGCTCTGGTGGGAATTACTCATTAGAGATAGGGTCATTAGTACTCTAGAATGAGCTTGAGTGTATTAATAGATATGAGAGCGTATTTGTTAGTGAATATAAAATGATTTTATATTGTGTTGATTGATTTATTGAGTGGCATATGAATCTTCGTCAGCGCAGTCTGGACAACTGGGCCGAAGGGGTTTCTAAACACTTGAATAGAATAATTCGACACAATATTGTTTTCGAAAGAGGGTAAATGAAATAATTTTACCCAAAATATATTTTGATATAAAAAGAAATAATTTTCTGCAAATTATTATATATAATTAAAGTGTTTGGATGATAGTATGATAGACAAATAAGATTATAAGGATTTAAATGGCTTATATAACCAAGGAAAGTATGAGATTGAGTTTTGAGATTAAAATTAAAGTAAAGTAAAAAAAAGGATTTGACTTGGATTACGTTGAAAATTTAACTTTTGAAATTTAACTAACGATGGAAAATAATAATATAAGTAAATTGGTGAAGTAAATAAAATTTAGAATGTAGATGAATTGGATTAAGAAGATTTAATAGAAATAAATTAATAAATTTTTAATGTGATTGAAATGGTAAAATAGAAATTAAATGTGAATTGGGATGAAAAAATCAAATTAGGTTGAAATTAATTTAAGCTAAGTAAATGGAGAAGTTAAATAGTATGCCAAAATAAAATTGTTTTGTATTTGGGGAATGAAATAAAAATCCAAGTTTGAATTATAAAAAGAAATTGAACTCAGGTAAAATAATAAGATGATTTTAAAGATAAAAAACCCAATATGGAATTGGAAGTGGGAATGAACTAATTTGGAATAAATTGGTTAATTGAATATGTTAATGAGATTTAAATTGGTTAAATAGAAGTTGGATTATGAGATAATAATGGAGTTGGGAATGAACTCGAGTTATAATATTTAACTGGGATTGGTGGTGAATTAAATATAAGTGGAAATGTTGTGGAATTGGATTGAAATAAAAATTGTTTGCATTTGCAAATAAAATCCAGTTCGGGTATAAATAAGGTAAACATGACTTTGTTATTAATAAAATAAATTCAGATGAATTGGGCATGGAATTTGAAATTAAAATGGATTATGAGAATGGCTAATTGAATTTAATGGAATTTGATTAGATGAGAATCAAGTTAAAATGGAAATGAACTGGCGTATGAAGTTGGAATAAGTAAATTGATTTAAGTTAATAATAATAGAAGCTTGGCTTCGAGTAAGGGTGTAAGCCCATTAAATGAAACTTGGGGTGGATTTAATTTGGGTAATGATTATTAATTTATAAGCATGGAATATTGAGCTTAATAAAATGGTTTGTCTGGAACCAATGATGGAATAAAATGCAAATATATAGTATGTAAATAAAATGGAATGAAATTAGAAATAATTGAGTTGAAATCAATTTTAAAATGGTTATGAAACTAAAGGAATTGTTTGTTTCAATGAATATCGTCGAATTGCTTAAATTAATCGTTCGACATAAACGGAATTAAATAAAAAATTCTATGGAGTGATAAAGTAAATAAAAATTTGACTTGTGAATCAAATGCAATGAATATGTGTAGGTTAGATTAAAAACGAATAGAATATAAGAAAATGATGTTAAAAATGATTCCGAATTGGATAGGATAGTATAGAAATTGAGTAAAGCGATTGGGTTAATATTGAGACTTTACTAATTGCTTATGGAAACTGGTTGTGTATATTGTTTATAAAAAAAATAAACTTGTGATTATTAACTGATAGAAGTAGCATGGATTGATTTTGAAATCAATTAACTTTGAAATGAATTGTTTGGACATAATTATGAATTGAAGATAAGCAAATGAGTTGTTAATCACTTAAGTTGAATGCAAATAGTATGTGAATCGGTTGAAAACAAACGGAAGTAGTTTGGAAACTATATAAATTGGTTTATGGAAGTATTTAAAATGCATTGCTTATGTTATTGATTGTTGTAGCTATTTAAATGAATGAAATGTTATAATTTTCATAAATATGTTACTTATGTGTTTAAATTGAGTAAGTACAGGTACCGGAAGACCGTTTAGCGAGATTTTGGACGCGCAAATGCTTAAATAAATACGCCGCTTGCTTAAAATGCTAAATAAGGTACGCCTACGCAATACAAACTATGAAATATGAACTGTTTTTGGTTTTTCCGACCGTGTGGGTCGACGTATATATATTTATATCTATTGTCAAATTGCAAAATCTCCTCCGTACAAAGGGGACTCTGCCAAAAAAAATCGGAAATTTTGGGAGTTAGAAAATTTTTGAAAATTTTAAAAATTTTGTTAACGACAAACGTTTTCAAATTGGAAATTGAAATAAATTAGTGAATGAAACTAATTTAAAATGATGACATGAATTTGTTATAAATGAAAAATAGAATTTAAATATTCAGAGCTAAAGATAAATTGAATTCATATGGAAATGGAAGAATCAATTTGAATAAGAATAGATACAAACTAAAGTGGAAAGATGAAAATAAATATAAGAAACACATAAAATGCTTATACTAACTTAAGTAAGGAATGATGCATTCTCAATTGGGAATTGATATTTCAAATATAATCTAAAATAATATTTGAATGAATAGATATTGACATTTGTAAGAAAGTCGATAAAATGTTTTTAAATATTGTGATTGGACATATTGCTGTGTAAGATATGCAGGTAATATAAAGCGAAAGAGAATTGATTTTGATTTCAGAAGATAAATTTGAAATGCTCGAAAAAAGGTATGTGTTTAAATTTCTATATGAAAATTGATTGGGATTTTGATCGAGCCACTTGGATTTTTATTTTCTTTTTGATTTGGAAGGCCGTAGGGCCATTTAATAGTTGTACCGAGCTAGCCGCGCAAAGAAGACGCTGGCAAAAAATTTCGGGAATTTAGGGAGTTAGAAAAATTTTGAGAAAATTTTGATAATTCAAAATTTGGTTTTAAATTAAAACTTGAATGGTTAAACAAATAGTATAGTTTGAAACTAGGGAAAAGTTTGGAAAGTTAATAAGAAGGGTAATGCATCTTTTATTAAAAAGATAGTTGGTAGGATGTTGAATTGTTGGTTGTGGAGAAATAGTAACGGATATTGGACCATTCTTCCAAACTAGTAATTTCGGGGACGAAATTCTTTTAAGGAGGGGAGGAATGTAACGACCCGGATTTTTTTTGACGGCTAATTTGCAATATCTAAATTGGATTTAAATATTTAATTAGAACTTTAATTTGATTTATAACATGAACAGTTTGGTTTTATATGGTAGAAAGGATTCTGAATTTAAATATAACGACCCGTTGAATTAATTAATTATTAAAATAGTAATTGAACATCGGGTAAAATATTAAATCTAGGGTAGTAAGCTTGTTTAAAATATTTTAAAGGCTTATAGAATTTTTATTAATAATACTGAAAATAATAGATGAGTTAAAATTTGGATTTAATAGTGGTTTATTCGATTTTAAAATTTCATCGTTTAAATTGACGTTTAAAATAGCCATCCGAGGCACAGTCCCGGAATTCGACGAAACCAGTTCCGTTGGATCTGTAATATCGAAATATTGCTGGATTTCAAATTTCATAGCTTTCGGAGCTATCGTGTGATCGTACGAAATATAAATGCCTAGACATTAATTAATCGTTTTAATTTAAATATATAAATTTATACCCTAGTCTACAGCCGAATTTCTTTCCATCAGCCTTCATCTCAACCGACCTACTCCTCTCACTTCATAGCGTACTCTCTGTCTTCCCTCGGAAGCTAAAATCCCTTTGTTCATCTTTAAATCGCGTATCCTTCTTTCTTTTTCCATTCACGAGATTTCTAAATAAATTGATAATGACAGCCGTATTCATTTTATATCCCGAGTCTTCTTCCTTTTCTCAAAATCCAATTCACTCGGCTGCATTTTTTTTCACCCTCAAAATCAAATCACCGAAAAAATATATAAGAGAAACCCTAAATCGAGTCGATTAGGGCGAAATTGATTCACGTTCGAGCTATCGCGGCGTTGTAGGCGATTAGGGCTGGTGATTTTGTTGATGGAAGGTCGCGCGAGTGTGGCGGTCACGTGAGGGTTTCTCGAGCTCGAGGTGCTGTCGAGCGTGAGTGGCGATGGCGTATGTTGGCACCTAATCTTGCACGCGTGCGTTGTGAGGAGAAGCAGGAGGATGCGGCTGTTATCGCGAGCCCTCTAGGCCATCGCGGCATCAACTTGAGCTAGGGGTTCGCCTAGCTGTGGGAAGTGGAGCGGCGTGCATTCGTGTTCGAGGTCGGAGTTTGTCAACCGAAGGGGGGACCACATGCTGGGATTCGTGTGTTCGAGAGTTTCAAGGATTTGGGTTCGTTCGAAGCTTCGTTCTTGCTGTTAGGTATATTTAAAATTTACCCATTTCAGTTCCAATTTGAAATATAATAATATTTATATGTGTATATGCAGCGAAAGAAATTTTAAAATCAGACTTTTTCTTTTAGAAATTTTACAAGATAGATATTAAGGAAGAAGTTTTTACAGTAAAGGAAAAAAAACTGTTATGAACAGAAAACAGAAAAAAAATACATAAATAAATATACATCTCTACATTTTAAATATTACTAGTTCATTTTAAAAGGATATGAAATTGGTGGATAATTTGTTTAGTTAACTTATTTAAATTATTTTAGTTACTGAAAGATTTTGTTCTAAAAAAAAAGAGGAATTAGTTTAAATATAATTAATTGTTAAAATAAATCATTAGTTAAAAACTAAATTATTATAATTAAAGAATAGATTTATTAAACGACAAATAATTATTCAATTTGTCCACATATTAATAAAATTCATACAATTGTTATTCAAGGTTAAAAGTATGGAAAACAAGTCAAGATTGGAAAGGATTGCAACTTAAAAGCAAAGGTGAGATTTTCTCACTCATTTGGATGTCATAGTTAAAAAAAAAATTAAATGTTAAATTTAAATCATTGGATGTGTTTGGTTGATTTATAATAATTTATTAACTGGATGATATTATAGACCCATATACTGCAATATTCCACTTTGAAGTGGAATTGATATTTTACTTTTTGCTAACAACTATAGCTGCAGGGAAAACGGGTTGGAGGGATCCAACAGGAGTCCTCAAATATATTTATTTACTGTATATATACGTTCATATGACAGGAAGGATGAAATAATATGGAATTGCATGCGAATTGAATTATTAAGTGTTAAATAACATGGAAATTGGAATTTGGTAATTTTTAAATACCATAAATAATTTAATTAAAGGAAGTTAAATGAAACTTAAATTAAAAGAATGTTTATTTAGGATTTGGATTTACTTCTATTGAGAATAAAGTAAAATAAAAAGAATATTTATTACATTGCTTATACTTAACATTGGTTAAAGTTAAGTTTTGGACAATTTAACTTATATATTAATAACTCTAAGGAATAAAAGTGAAATTCTAATTAAGGAAATAAAGATGAAAATTTATTAAGAGATAAAAAGGGAATTCTATTATGGAATAAAAAGGAATTTTATTAAGGAATGAATTACTAAGGAATTATATGAAATTCTATTGAGGAATAAAATTATAAAAGATGAAATTTTTGAATAAAATTATTTTATAAATAAATGGAAACTCAAGAGAGTTTATCAAATTTATAAACGGAGTTTATAAATGGAAAGGAAGAAACCAGTAAATATGGGAAGAGATAAGTCAAGGAGAAATCTTATATTGAGTTATAAATTTGTTTGAAACGAAAATAGTAGAATATTTCCGAAGGTAAAAAGTGTGAATTTGGACAAGAGGCATTTATAGATGGATATTGGGTTTTCCAAAATTATAAATTTATTTTAGAAGGGGATATTTTTTTTAATTACTATACTATATAAATTTTTATAAACTATTATTTGAATGTAAAATATTTCCGAATTAGTTACTTTGAAGGCTTGGCAAATATTTATTAATAAACTCTAATTTTCTAAAACCAGATTTGAATTTTATCATTAATTAGATATGAACTTCAATATTACTTTCGAACCATAATTTGTATAAAACCATACTTCTTATTTTATAATATAGATGTTTTCAAATTGTTTTTAAAAATCCAATTAAAATCCTCTTGTGATGGTAAGCAAATTTAATTAAATGAGATAAGATTTAGGAGAAATCTTATTAAGTGGAGAAAGTGAGTTTAAGAAATTATAAGGAAAGTGTAAGTTGATTTTTGAGAAAGGAATGGAAAAATAAAGAATATTTTCAAAAGGGCAAATCAAAATGTGAGTGGGTATAAGAAATCATTTAAACGATTTCAAGGAAATAAAAAGGGCTTTGAAAATTTATTTAAATGGGTTGAATAGAAATAATATCTGAATGATATTTGAGATAAATAATTTATGGAAATTATTTGATGGTTGCTTGTGTATGATTATTTGATAGTTAAATAACCGACTATCAATATTTGGCCAATGCATTGATCGTTTCGAAGAGTCCGGGATCAAATTTAATTATCCGAAAACCACTTCGATCCGGTTTGAACGATTACGAGTGAAGACCGTGAAGAGTTGAAGACGGTGATTCGGTTTGTTCAGATCCAAGGCAACTTGTATGGATTGAATGTTTTCAGAACATCGTCAGGTGGACGATGAGCATTCTAAGTGGGACTCGTTCTTGAAAAGGTAACGCTTAGCCTCAAGCCTCATCAACCGGGAATGGCTAAAACAGGGAGGTGCAGTAAGGCTTCGTGGGTAGCCTCCACTAGAGAGTAAGGTTTCCCCTGTCTAGATGTCCCTTTTTATTTCGGCTTAGTGGGTGGTTGGTCGCGCCAACCACGGGGTGATCTTGCTTGGGACATCTCCAGTAAGGGATGGTTCCAGTCTTATGTTGCAGGGGAGTTAGGATGGCTCCTCGGTACTCTGATCTAGACCAGGTAGTGTGACGGGCGATACCCCGGTAGCCCTGCCATTGTATGGAATCCAAACTCCAATAAGCGCCTGTACGGTTTTGATTGTGCCCAACTATTGCTGAAACGTGAGATGCAAGCATTTCAGCTAGATTCTAATTTACTTTCTATGGACACTATTATAATATCGGACGAATTTAATAAAAATGTGTTGGCTATCGTAAGGTAAAACCCGACATGTTTATTTGTGGCGTGGTCTTACGAGATGCTTTTGTTTTTCAAAGGATTTTTGAAAATATAATAATCAAATTGAGTGTGATTTCTCACGCTGGTTTTCCAAACTGACTCGGGTGTTGTTTTTTTTGATGCTCGGGTCAGACCAAGTTAAACAGGACCAGGTTAAAAGCTAAGGAGCTCAGGAGACGAGATGGATGACAGAGCGTACTCCCGTATTTGACTATTATTTCCGCTGTGTATGGATATGTATTAAGTTGTCTCTGTATGGACGTTTGATGTACTCTGATGATGGTATGTATGTATATGTATACAGTACAATTTTCTTTGTATTTAAAAGCTGTTATTATATAGTATATTTTATTCCGCTGCGATTGTGAGACTCTGATGTTGTTTTTATTTCTTCTTCTTCTATCTCTTTCTTCTTTTACCCGAAGACTCATACATTTGTGCCACTTTGGACAGAACTGTGTTGGAATTTTGTTAGTTCAAAGGGGTACGGATTTGCGGGCCTTTACACATATAGACACAAAAATCGTAAATGGAGCTAATACTGATATATGGTTTGATCCATGGCTTCATGGATCCAACTTAATTGACATGTATGGATGGAACAACATGAATATTCTGGATGACTGTCACAAAACAGTTTCGAGGCTCATATCTAATAAAAAATGGAAACATAGTCTCAGTTTTATTCCTATGAATTCACAAACAGAGGTTAGAAAAGTTCTCATATATCAACACATGAAACAGGATTTTTGGTGGTGGCTGCCTAACAAACAAGGTCATTTTTCTTTAGAATCTACATGGAATATCTTTAGAACCGACATACTGAATTTGACTGGACCAAAATCATATGGGACAAAGGATGTGCCCCTAAAATGTCTACATGTTCTATGATGGCCATAAGAGACAAGTTACAAACCAAGCTCAGAATTAGTAAGTGGTCACCTACCATAGATCAAAAATGTGTGCTTTGTGCTAATCACAACGAGGATAAAAATCATCTTTTTTTTTCAATGCACATACTCGAGGAACATACTGGATGATCTTATGCCCAAACTAAATATAAAGCTAGATTCGAACTATGACCTCAATTTTTTACTGCCTTCGATTACTCAAGCTCAGGAAAAAATTAAGTCGTCGATAAAATGTATTTTTAGCATTTTCTGTACAACTATCATATGGAACATCTGATGCGAACGAAATAATAATGTTTTTAAAGGAATCGAACAACCGTTCAAGCTACGAATCAAGCAAATACTTATTGAAAGCAAACATCTCTTTCAACAAAGATTTCAAGCTCATAAGTTAAATTTAGAGGAAAACTTATCATCATGAAGCTCGATCTGGAGACTGGAATTCAAGAATGCTTTCGCCCTCCTTGATTCCTTTCTGGTGTCTGTTTAGCATCAGTAGCTAGTGTTACTCCTTCTAGCTCTCCTCTACCGCCTCTGCCATTATCTTTGCTGGTTTAAGAGCATAGATCTGTGTTTTAGGGAATCGTACTTCTCTCTCCATCCTTTCGGTTGTGTGTGAAGTCAAGTCGCCATTTGTTTTTTTGTTTTTTATTTTCGTCTGTTGTATTAGTGTATTAGTTGGAAGGTGTTGTGTCTGCCTTGTTTTTTAGTTGTTTTTTCTGATGCAAGCTGCTCGTACGGATGGTTTTGAGTGTGTCCTTCATCTTGCTTTACTCCTCCATCTGTTTGACAGCTTGGCACAGAACTCGGATTGTTATACTATTAATATACGGAAATGATATGTACTCTTTTTCCTTTCCAACGCACCCATTTAGGTTGGGGGGTTGAAAAGTTTTAATGAGGCATATCATGAAAGTATTTGTCTATTTATTAATAAAGTACATTTTTCCAAAAAAAACCATTTCGGTATCAATAATAAAAAGCAAAATCTCAAACAAATGGACCAAGTACGGTTGGTTTATAGTATAATTTTGTAGTTGGTGATGCAATACAGACTGCAACAATTTTAAACACAAAGAGCTGTCCCAACATAGGTCATTCTGTGAGTGACTAACTCCAACAAGGGTTAATGAGTATAAATTTGGACTAAAAACTGTCTCACAGGTCTCTTTGACGACCCTGTCAGTCATTAAGTTATCCGGTATTAATAATGTTGGTAGACTTATCCAATATTATTAATGACAGATAACTTGGTGCACGTCGTAAATAATGCTACCGGCTATTTATCCAGCATTATTAACGTTTCACGCCAAGTTATTAGGCACTAATATTTTGGATAAACTTATGGTTGTGATTTCACATTGTACAACATGTGGATCACGAACTCTACGATTATGATTCAACCCAATTTTATTCAATGCTATAAATGTCGGATAACTCGGCTATAATTTTATTCAATGCTATATATGTGTATCTAACTGCGCACGCGTATATAATGGACTCAAACCTTCTTATCGTTTTAAAATACTCAAAATAAGAATCGACCCAACTGATAAGGTTTTGGTAAATTTAATTTCAACGTCGATATACAAATGTAGTCCGTGTGCATAGTACGGGTTCAATATATATATATATATATATGGCTGATAATGTAACATATATTCGGATGGGCTAATACAAAAGCCCAGTAACAAAGCATAACCGCGCCATTAGGATGATAAATGCATATGTCGGCGGCAGCAGCTTGTATTGTACTTGTTTTCTCTAACACTTCCTCCTTGCAAATAACAACTATATAACCAAGTTAAGTTGATATTAATTTATAAAAATTATTCTCAGGCCCTGTGTTTTCATCGTGTTTACAACTATCAAGTTCTGGAAGCCACATCAATCAACAAAAGCAACTATTATCAAAACCAAGCTTCCCAACTTGTTAAATATTAGCTCAAATGTCATTTAAATATTTTTAAATTCATACTAATTCCTTGGCAAGGCCTGATATACTTTACAATCATGTTCACCCAAATAATGAAAATCATTCATTGAACTAATTCAAAAAATAGTAATCAAACAAGGCAGAAACTGCCTTCTTCTATTTAAGCATCTGATCACTATTAAGCTCACATACTAATTTACACACAAAGTACATACCTGTGTGAATTTCAAATGAGTTTTTATTCATTTTCTCTACTGCAATCACTAATTCATCAAACTCACCACTGCTATATTAACTTTTGGCTGTCTCATATAATAGCAACACTGAAAAACTTCAAACAACACATATATCAAATAAGGAGGAAGTTCACTCATCCGGCCACCCTTCAGTTCCGACGCAAGCACAGCCTGCATGACCGACTCCAGCCTCCACAAACACACATGCATAACCCAGAAGTCACCTGCTCCGTTGCGTGCTAAGCCAAGTCGATGCCTCCAGCCTCACGCCCAGCAAAATATGCATGCACTAAACTAAAAAAATGGAACACAATAAATAAAAGAAATGGGCATAGGTTTACCTGGTCCATGAATCTTTTTTCCAGTTATTGAGAAAGAACAGCCGCATCTATCTGAAATGCAAACATCCTTATTAGAATAACCCACATGATAATACAATTAAATCATCTGCTCATACAAAAGAAACCCACTTCAGTTCTGTTACCCTTTTCTTTAACGGAATCCAACTCCAATGAAAGTACCACCAGGTCAAAGTTATTTGGTGGGACAAACCTGATATTGCAAAAAATAATGCATAATAATAAGAATGGTGACTATAAAGGTACTATGCATGTGAAATTGTAAATAAGTGAAGAAATACAAACAGGCTTGAAGTAAACATATAAAGCAAGGATAAAATTTCCGCTTTCCGTTTCTGTTCCGCTCATGAATTTTTTTACAAGATTTCGTTTCCGTTTCGGAAATTCCGGAAATTTCGCTTTGGTTCCGGTTTTCAAATTCTATTATTGTTTTCTATATAAATGGTTAAATATGTAAAAAAATATTAATACTAACTTAAATTTGTACTACATTCTTTAAGTTACATGCTAATATAAACTAAATTTATTTATAGAAATATTTTAGTTGGATTATTAATTTGAATTCATTTATTATTATATTCTGTATTAAAAAAAGCTCGGTACTAATTGATATATCCCATACTTTGTTGAGCTAAAAAAAACCTCATTTTCATATGGCAAAGCCCATTGTACCATGTTTGTACTGCTGTACTTGCTGCTTGTATGTTCGCTTATTTCCAAAGTGCAGCACCCATCTTCCAATTTAGATCAAAACTTCATTCTTTTCTCAAAATGAACGAACGCCAATTCGAGATTCTAACTAAAACATCATTGTTCTTCACTGTTTTCTCATTTCATATGGACGAAACCCTAAGTTTCGTATCCCATTCATATCAAAAAATATCCATAACCCAATGAATCTGAAATAGGTTTCATCGAAAAAGGAAAAAGAAAATTGAAGGTAATAACCCAGTATTTTTTGCTTTCAAATTTTTTCTCAGCGATTTTCTGCACCGCAATGTCTGAACACGGAAATTTCATCGAATTCCGGTCCGGTCAGTACCGGATCCGAAACAGAAACGACGAGATTCCAAGATGCCGTTAAACCTTGATCATATAAAAGCACGATAGAAACTATAAAGGTACGATGCATATATTGAATAATGAAACAACTGGTAATCTTGTAGTAAGCCTAACTATTTATTGCTAATTCTTGGAGGACAATGTATGCACATACATGTATGTATTCAGTGCATGTACCTATGTATATATAATGCTTACAGCAGCCGGGTCTTGCTCATGTCTGTTTACACCAAATCGATGGGCAACATTTTCAGATGTAATTCCCATAGGAAGAAGACAATCCTGTGCTTGTTGAAACTGCAGCACCTGTTCATTTGAAAAGATAATACTCATATGTCTATTAGAGTAGTATAAGATGAATATATTCATCAAGAAGATAAAAGGTCGGATAGAAAATGTACTTTTGGGTTTATGGACCCTTCCAAAGCAACTAAATTGGTAGTTATGGATTCCAACCCAGCGCACAACTTACAAAATGAGAAAAGAGACACAGTGAATATACAGTCAAACAATACTACAAGTGAATTAATCTGTACCTATGTCATAAAAACCAGCTTTTATAACAGCAGCAACGTCAGCTACAGCTTGAAGACCAGACGAACACTGTCAATTGACCGTTCCAACCAGAATAGTTTCTGTGTAGAAAACAGTAACATTGTAAAAAAAAAAGTGATTGGAGACTACACGAATTAAGGGAAGCGTTGCACTTACGAAATTATAGTTCAATTTTAGAAGAGAAAAATAAATCTTGTTAGTAGGAATCTATTACCAACAGGTTAGCAAGTGCATCCCTTTTTTATATATATAAAAGTGGCAATAGATCTTTTCTGCGTTCATTTGCTCTTTGAGGACCAGGAGCCAAAATAGAATCAACTACAATGTCACCATCTTCTTGTGGATCCAGTTTGGTCTTATCTATCATAGCCTACGACAAAAATAGGCCAATGTTAAAATATGTTAAAGTTAGAGTAAACAAAATTTTATAATCATCATAAAGATGATCTGTATAAAATGTAAATATAATAACAATGCCAACTAAGATTCGAGAATAACCTTTAAAACAGGAGCTAGTATACCTTCCAAGAAAGTGTCTTTGAAACCGCCTCTCTTGGACATACAAACTGCAGTTCGGTAAGCGCTGAAAGAGAGTAAGATGAAGGTTTAACTATCTGTTTTAAGCTTTTAGCAGATCATTTCATGTTTAATTTGTTAAAAAACCGCTCTGCATTTTTTAAACTATGAAAAGCATATGATTTCTACTTGATCAGGAATCAAACAAGAATGAGATCAATCATTAAAACATAGAGAAAGCTTTGGTTCATAATATTTGCTTAATATCCCAATAATCAATATGCATATAAACGGAATCGATTGTTCACTTATATGATGGAAAATTCAGCAAGATTTTCTGTTACTATATGCAATATGTTTCTGCTTCATAAACTAAAATTTCATTATTATTCCATTACTGTATGCAAAACATAGTTATTGTAATTTCAAACTAGTTCTACAATACAAATGATAAATGGTATTATAGAATTTATCAGTATACCAATAACAGATACCAATTATACTAATGGTAATGGTATTCATTTTTAATTTGCCAATATAATCAGTGCAATAGCGGTTATTTCATATGGTTAACAACAACCATAACGATAGAAGAATAATAACAGCTTAACCAACAAAAGGAACGAAACCATAATATTTATCAATCTTGGTTGCACTCTAATAAGAGCTCTAAATCTGATGTATCCCAAACAATTAATAATTTCAGTATCCTACAAAGATATATGAAACATGTGATATTATACTCTATTATCATGCGTGCCACTGACCAAACCTCCTTACAAGTTGGGCAGGCAATCGTTTGTTAGATTTGCTACCTGATTCCATAAGAGGAGGAAGATGAAGCCATGAAAAGCCCTAATCCTAAACCATAGAAGAGAAGCGGAGGAAGAAGGTCGTAGAGAAGAGGCAGATGTCGCTCCATCTGGAGCGATGATGAGGAGGCCGGACGAGAAATCTTGTCCGGTGATTTTTGGTTCTGGAGGTGGTTTGAAACGGTGAAATCTGGAAGGTGCTGATTTTGTTCGGTAAAGATGAGAAGTGAAGTGCCGGACCAGAAGTTTCATTCGGCGTTGCTTAAAGTTGGAGCGGCAAAGTTTCGTTGGGTGAAGAGGCAAAGGGTTTGGAGCGGTGATTTGTGGAAAACGAATAAAAATTTGGTTGTTTGAGAATGCCGATCTAGAATTCTCATTCGGGCATTGACTGCCAAAATCAAATGCCAAGCTTTGTCGGACCCAACATATTGGGCTTTGCCGAACCAGGTAACGCCGCTTCATATGTTTGGTTCGGAAATTGGGCTTTGCCGATGCAGGTGGATGTCGAATCATTTTTGGTATTTGCCGAACCAAACTTCAGAACTGCTATATAGCAGCTACCCCTGCTCATATCTTCACTCTATAAATAGTGAAGCTTCTGAACAACAATAACAACCATCATAGTGAGCTGAAACTCTATAGAATTTTGTTTGTATTGTTATTTCTTCTATGTATAGCCTCCAAAAGCGAATCAATCTTGTTACTCTAATCTTTCAGTAGTTAATAAAATCTATTCTCCCCAAGTGGATGTACACTGCCTCGCGCTAATGGAACCACTATAAATACTGGTGTTATTTTTTTTGCATTGCATAGATCTGTAACTGTCCGTTCTGGTGTTTATCTCTATTTATTTCGTCTCACTCCAGTTGTTTTCCGCTGCATATGGTTTTTTATTCCCTTATGCCGATCATCTGAATGGATATTCCCCAACAGTTTGGTATTATAGCTGCAAGGTTGATTGAGGAGTGTTAGACGCTATGGCAGAAGATGAAGAGACTCCAGTTGTTACAATATCCTATATAAAAGGGTGTATATCGTGTCAGGATCATAGTTGGCAACTAAGAAATGGAATGGGGATAAAGACTTTGAGAAGTGGCAATGGAGGATGAAGACTGTTCTAATGACGAATGAAGTCCATCCAGTAGCGTTTGTCCCTGAGGAGTTGATAGCTGACATCTCAGTCGTGAAAAGGAAGAAGATGGAGAAATGGACGTTTACTATATTACAACTAGCTATGGGAGAGAATGTCATTTTAGAGATTAGTAGTGAGACCACTGCTAGGGGCATTTAGACCAAGCTAGAAAATCTCTACTTGAAGAAATCTCTGACAAACCGCCTGATATTGCTTAAGATATTTTTTACCATGCGGATGAGAGAGTGTACTTCAGTGAAGAAACATTCTAACTTCTTTAATCTCGTGATGAAGATGAAGACTGTTGACTAAAAGATGGATGATGAGCAAATGACAATAATTCTTTTGTGTTCTTTTCTAGAGCGATACACAGATTTCGCTAATTGCATTATCTTCGCTAAAGATACATTAACTGTGGAAGATGTGAAGTCAGACCTTCTATCTGAGGGCTTGAGAGATCAAATGAAGGAGATAAGTGAAGGAGTAGAGGTGGAAGTAGTAGTCACGGCCTTTTTTTGAAAGATGAAGAGACGATAAGAAGAATTGACACTTTAGATGGCATTCCAAGTCCAAGAAGCCCAGTAATGGCAGGAGAGGAAAGTATAAGGATGGAAAGTGCTTTATCTGCAGGAAACCTGGTCATTGAAAAAAAAATGTCCAGATTTGATGAAGAAGGAAGAAGAGGGATCTTCATCATTTGCGGTGGAGATGTCTTATCTAACGATGTGTTGTCTGTAGCAATATTGGATGTCTTAGACCATTGGGTGCTGAACTCAGGGGCGTTTTTCCATATGATACTTATTAAACATTACTTTAGTTCTTTTGTTGGACGAGAGGGAAGCTCTATTCTTATGGGTAATGATGCTAGCTGTAGAGCAATGGATGAAGGTATAGCGAGGATCATGATATTTGATAGAGTGATACGCACTTTGACAGGTGTCTGGTATGTTCCAGATCTTCGAAAGTCCTTAATTTTTTAGGACAATTGGCATCTTTGGGATGCAAGGTAAATATCGAGAAGGATAGTCTGAAGGTTTCGAGAGGTGCACCAGTTCTTATGAAAGAAGATATGTACCGAAATCTGTATTTGTTGAAAGGAACCACATCTCTTGTAGAGTCATGTGTTGGAGTAGATAGTTCTCATGCATTGGATGCCACAAAGCTTTCGCATCTTAGGTTGGGTCATATTTCAAAGAAGGGCTTAGAGTTGCTTCGAAGATGGAAAATAATCAAAGGAGAAAGCTTCCACAAGATGGACTTTTGCCAAGAGTGCGCGTTAGGCAAGCAAACTAAAGTATCTTTTGAAGTTGGACTCCATAGGTCGTGGCGAGTACTTGAGTATGTGCATACAGATGTTGGGACCGGTTGATGCTCCTTCTCTTGGAGGAGCAAAGTATTTTATCTCTTTCATTGATGATTTTTCTCGAAAAATATGGGTGTGTGATGAAGACCAAATCAGAGAGTTTTGAGAAGTTCAAAGACTGGAAAGCACTTGTTGAGAACCAATCTGGTTCTAGGTTGAAGGTATTGAAATCTGATAATGCAGTGAATTTGTCTCTAAGGAGCAGTGTCGTTAATGCCCCGTTATAACCCTGCAATATCTCATAGCGAATTTCTACTACGACGATTTTTCCATATAGCCCCAAAATATAGCCTTTCCGTTTTAATCCTCGCTATTTTCGCTATATCCCGTTATTTCCGCTATATTTTGTTATTTCCGCTATATCTTCTTTGATAAAATGAATTAAAAAAATTACATTTATACATTATAAAAAATATGAAACTAATTTATTTGATTTAATTAATATATTTTCATAAATGAAAATACTCTAATATTCTACTAAATTCAATTATGTTATATAACAGTTTTACGTTTATTTAAAGTATATTCACACATGCTTTTTGTTTAAAATCATTTATGTATTAATTATAATTCAATTGAATGATAATTTTTCATTTAATTATCATTTATATATCTGTAAAAATGTTAAGTACGAGTTTTGTATGCTATTTTAGAGCTATCCGCCATATCTTTCTATATCGTCGCTGTATCCCGCTATGACTTTTTACAACTCCACCGCTTTGAATCTGCCGAGCTCTTTAACTGCACAGCTAGGGAGTTCCTTGACTTTTATAGACAACATGGAATTTAGAGACATTTTACTACACCCGGCGATCCGCAATACGATGGGGTTACAGAAAGGATGAATAGGACTCTACTGAAGATGGCTCGTTGCTTGAGATTGACGGCGAGCTTGTCTAGAGGCTTTTGGGTTGAAGCATTATCAACTGCGACGCATATCATAAATGAATTATGTGCTCAGCCATAGATAAAAAGATTCCATAGGTGAAGGAAGAGGTAAAATAGTGTATCTTAGTAACTTTCGAATTTTTGGTTGTCCTATGTACATTCACCATACAGTTGATGACAAGTTGGAGGCTGGAACATACAAGGGCGTGCTAATGGAATACATCGATGGTATCAAAGGGAATCGAATTCGGAACCCTATGATCGGATGATTGTTCATTCCAGACATATTACTTTTGATGAGTATGTTATATTCAATCCGAAGGAGAAGCTAACTACCACATCAGAGGGCCTAAGGAGATGAAAGAAGTTTCCGTGTTCCAGCCAAATAGTAGAGTTGTTGTTGATGCTGTCGAGGAAAACATAGTTGATAAAACATCCTAGGATAGTCCATAAACACCTTCTAGTAGTGCTCGTGGTGTGCATGAATCTAGAGGAAGTTTAGTTCTAGGTGGAGTTGAAAAGAGTTTAGGCGAAGCAGTACCTACCTAAGTCAGTCATAGGACTATTAGGCCGCCTGAAAGGTATGGTGATTGGCATTTTGCGAACCTTAGCCTTGGACTATTAGGCCGCCCGAAAGGTATGGTGATTGGCATTTTGCGAACCTTAGCCTTGGCGATCAGTTTGACTATGCCCTACATGTGGTTCATGAGGAGCCGCTTGACCTTGATGAAGCTTTGAAGTCATGTGACAGTTCGAAGTGGATGAGCGCTATGGAAGAGGAGTTAGAGTCATTGAAGAAGAAAATGACTTGAGTTTTGGTACCACCTCCTCAAGGAAGCCGAGCCATATGTTGCAAGTGGGTGTTCAAGATGAAGGATGATGGGAGATACAAGGCTAGACTAGTTACTAAAGGGTTTTCACAAAGAAAGGGATTTGAGTATGATGAGATATTCTCTCTAGTAGTGAGACATGCGTTCATCCGTATTTTGCTCGCTATCACCGCAGCTCATGACTTGGAGCTGAAGCAACTGGACGTGAAAACCATTTTTTCTTGCACGGAAACTTGGATGAAACCAACTACATGAAGCAATACGAAGGATTGGTTGTAGATGTGAAAGAAAATTGGATTTGCAAATTGAAAAAGTCTTTGTATGGACTTAAGCAGTCGCCTGGACAATGGCACAAGAGGTTTGACTCTTTTATACTTTCACTTGGTTTTGATCGTAGCATCAAAGATGCTTCTGTGTACTTTAAGCATTTAAAGAATGGTAGATAGATGTACCTACTTTTGTACATGGATGATATGTTAATTGATTCCAAGGATAAGGTTGAAATCGATAGTTTGAAGCTAAAGCTAAAAGCGGAATTCGAAATGAAGGACCTTGGAAAAGCAAAGAAAATTTTGGTATGGAAATCCAAAGGGATAGAAAGTTAGGACTTTTGAGTCTCACTCAAAAGGAGTATATTCGAAAGGTGCTTGCTCGGTTTAGCATGGAAGGGGCAAAGGCAATTAGCACACCCATGCCTTTGCACATACAGCTTTCTAGTAAAGACTCTTTGATCTTGGAAAAGAACAAGGCTTATATGATAAAGGTCCCATATGCAAGTGCAGTTGGCATCTTGATGTATGCCATGGTCTGCACTAGGCCTAATATTGCATAGGCGGTTGGATTGGTGAGTAGCTTCATGGAAAATCCATGAAAGATGCATTGGGAAGCAACGAAGTGTATCTTTAAATACCTTAGAGGAACTCCAAACCATAGACTTATCTTTGGCAGCAGAAGAAGATATTTTAGCTTGGTTGGATTTTGGTGATTCCTACTATGCCGGCAATAGAGATCGAAGGAAGTCAATCTTCGGATATGTGTTCACCTTTGTTGGAACAACGATCGGTTGGAGAGCGAGGTTACAGAAAATTGTTGCTTTGTCTACTATAGAGGTAGAGCCCATAGTTGTGGTTAGAGCAGCTAAAGAGGCACTTTATTTAAGGCGATTGTTGTGTGATTTTGGCTTCGCATACGAAGGACGGAATGTGCATTGTGATAGTCCAAGTGCAATTCACTTAGCTGAAAATTTGGCATTTAGGTCGAGGATGAAGCATATTGAAGTGAGAGATCATTCCTTGTCTCGGTGAGTGAAGAAACGATAGTTCGTCTTCAGAAGGTTCATACAAAGGAGAATGCAGCAGACATGTTTACCATGTTTTTTGTTGCTAAGTTCGAGCATTTCTCGGACTTGATTCGCTTAATCAAGTGTTAGGTTCACGAGGTGGCACTGTGGGAGAGTTGAGATGGTTCATGGAGAAGTTTGTTTTTATGGTAGAGATTGATCGGTTCTACACAGACTGGGTACTCGAACACTTTATTGATGGGCGGTGGACTTGCCGGAGTTCGCTGGCAAATTATAATAGGTGATGGCATTACCCAAGCTCATTGGGTAAGATTCATTGCCTGGAACATAGTGGTGTAGATGAAGTTGGATAGCTTGTATGGAATAAGGTAACAAGGTGGAGATTGTTAGATTTACTACCCGATTCCATGAGAGGAGGAAGATGAAGCCATGAGAAGCCCTAATCCTAAACCATAGAAGAGAAGCGGAGGAAGAAGATCGCAGAGAAGAAGCCGATGTCGCTCCATCTACAGTGGTGATGAGATGGCCGGACGAAAAATGTCGTCCGGTGATTTTTGGTTCGGGAGTTGGTTTAGAACAGTGAAATCTGGAAGATGCTGATTTCATTTGGTAAAGAAGAGAACTGAAGTGTTGGACGAGAAGTTTCGTTCGATGTTGCTTGAAGTTGGAGCATCAAAGTTTTGAGGTAAAGGGTTTGATGTGGTGATTTGAGGAAGACCGAATGAAATATTTCATTCGGTGGTTTGAGAATGCTGGTCTAGAATTCTCGTTCGGGCATTGATGCCGAACCAAATGCCAAGCTTTGCTGGCCCAAACATGTTGGGCTTTGCCGAACCAAAGTGATGCCAAACCAAGTAATGCCGCTCCAGATGTTTGGTTTGGGAATTGGGCTTTGCCGGTCCAGATGAATGTCGAACCATTTTTGGTGTTTGCCGAACCAAACCTCAAAACTACTATATAACAGCCACCCCTTCTCATATCTTCACTCTATAAATAGTGGAGCTTCTGGACAACAATGACAGCCAACCTAGAGAGCTGAAACTCTGCAGAATTTAGTACATATTGTAATTCTTCTTATGTATAGCTTCCAAAAGTAAATCAATCTTGTAACTCTAATCTTTCAGTGATTAACAAAATCTCCTCTCCCCAAGTGGACGTACACTGCCTCGCGGTATTGGAACGACTTTAAATACTGGTGTTATTTTTTTCTGCATTGCATAGATATGTGACCGTCTATTCTGGTGTTTATCTCTGTTTGTTTCGTCTCACTACAATCACAATCCAGTTGTTTTCCTTTACGTATGGTTTTTTATTCCCTTAGACTGATCATATGAAGGAATTTTTCCCAACATCATCCACCCAAAAAATGATGAAAATAAACAACTAATATTAGTTAGAATAAATTCTATTTACATTTTATGTGTTTTTTATTGTAGACAAGTTTAATACTTGTAAAAGTTGTCATAAACAAATTAAATTTAATTATAGTTTATATGGATGCATCAATAGTTGTTTATTATAGGGTTTTAATAAAGAACACAAAAGTTTGTCAAGGAAAGAAAATTATGGAAGGATGTGTGCTTTTGTTTTTTTATAACAGGAGTATCATATTTGATTACAAACATTTGTGAGTGTTCCTCATCGAACAAAATTGCCAATCTTTTTTTACTTCCTTTCTTTCAATATAGCATTAACTTATGTCCGCTTTAATAAAAAAAAAATATTTGGGTTTACTCTTGCTTTGGAAGGTGAGTTGGGAATAGACATATTCTTGAGGATAATTCTTGGGACAGAAGGTCTATTTACTCTAGATATTCAGGTTGCTACGTACCAGGTCTTGCTAGCCTTTTCACTGGTTATGTGTCTAGTACTGATCCCGTTCTCTCTAATGTGGATCGTGTTACATCCTCGGTTGAGGAATGATAGTTTTTTGGTTTTAGTTCATTGAGGCACCGTGGCCTCTTACCTACACTTGCATTTTAATTGGCCACTATAAAACTAGGCTAGCTGTTCTATGCATGTGTAGAACACATGTTTTCTTCACTTATATTCAAAGTGATACGGGTACCATAAAACCTGCTGGCTTTGCCCAAAAAATAAAATAGAATTGGGAAGAGTTGATTATTTCTAATTTTTCATTCTTTTGTTCTTTGTCTATCAAATAGTTTTCAAACTTGATTGTTCATTTTTTTCATCAATGCTAAGGTACAAGTAAGACAAATCGATATTGTTAGTACGTTATGCATTAGTTTTGATGACAACAACCATATGACATTATGTAAAATATAGATGCTAATGTTTTTATTAAGTTATATATAGTATATAGTGAGAGATATTAGATAGGTGTTGGTTAAAAAAACTATATAGTATCAAAAGAAGATTCAAAAGGCTGATATAGAAATTCAAGGGTTAAAGTTTGAAGCTCATGAGATTGAAGATTCTAGATATCAAATAAGTTATAGAGTCATAGATTATTTTGTTAAAACCTTGGTAGCACATCTTTGATCTCTTTTCTCGTTTTTCCTAAATGTTTTAAAATCTATTTTCTGTATTTAAATATTCTTAATTTCAAAAATGATTTTAAAAAATTCCTATTTTCAAAATGACTTTCAAATGATCTCTTACTTTTTGATCTTATAAGTATATGTTAAGTAATTAAGTTTTTAAGTATTTATATCTTAATATATCTTAATGGACTCTTTTACCCAAAAGAAGATTTCTTTGACTTAATTTCATACAGTGATGTTGATTATGCTATTTGCAAATTAGACCGAAAAAGTACAACTGAAACTTGTCACTTTTTAGGACATTCCTTAGTTTCCTAGTTTAGCAAATAGCAAAGTTCTATTTCTCTTCCCATAACAGAAGCATAATAGATTTCAGCAGCATTAGCATGATCTCAGGTTATTTATATACAACAAACATTTAAAGATTTTGGTTTAAATTTTACTAAATCATCAATATACTGCGATAATACTAGTGCGGTTAATTTATCTAAAAATCCAACTCATCATGCAAGAACTAAACATATAGATATATGACATCACTTTTAAGAGAACGTAAATAAAGAAATAATATCGCTCGAATTTATAAAAACCGAAAATCAAAAGGCTGATATATCAACAAAATCATTAAATCAAACATCGTTATAAAGATAATAAGAGAATTAGGAATATGTTCCTTCCCGGAAATATAAATATAATAATATATAAATTAAAAAATCAAAGGAAAAACAAACCAACAAAATGACACTAGATATGTCGACATATCCATGATATGTATGTCGACATATGCAGTTATCTTCTGGTTTCAAATTTTCCCCCTTAATTCAAAAACTAAAATTGCTAATATATATCCATTATATTTCGAAATCAAACCCATTCTTCCGTCTTCTTCTTTTATGAGAAACTCAAATAAAATAAAACCAATGGATCTTAACCATTCCAAACGTTTAAGGCATAAATCTACATCATTTTCCTTCGATTCTCCCACTCGGGGCCCTCTCCAAAACTCTACTTTAGCCGAAGTGACAAGAATTGAGAGTGATCTGAAGCATACTCTAAATATGATTTTTGAAATAGTAGCAATTCAAATGAGAATAAAGAATTAACAAGAGAAACAAGGAAGAATTCCTAAAAATCTACAGAATTATCTATTGGATAACCCCACAAATCAAATAGTCATGGAGGATGATGCTGCAAATTTGGCCATTATGATCCTTTAAATGGCAGTGAAGAAGAAGAGAAAAAGGTGGAGAACAAGAAGAGGAAGTCAATAAAGATGAAGTCCGGTGTGTCGGTGAAGTATGCTTTGATCGGGATTGAAATTTGTTCGAGCAAAAAGGAAATTTTTGTCTTTACTATCCCTTTTGTCTCATCAACAAGTCTTCCATTGTCAAGAAGAAACCTTAGAACTTAGGATTAGCACGTTTTAGTATGATTTGTTAGAATTCGAATTTGATTTCGTTTTAATTTTGTATGAATTGTTGTTTGACATGCATGATTCGATTTGGATTGATTTTTGCTTCGAATTGGTATGTATAGATCTATAATATAATTTGAATTGATCATCTTTTGGTTTGATGTGACTTTAGTTTGATTGTATGTAAAGGATTTGTGTAGTTAATAAAAAAGATTTGTGTTATCACTTATTATCCTTATACCATTCTTATCGCTTTTATATATATATATATATATATATATATATATATATCTCATATGGTACCATTATTTAGGGGGATTTTTTTTAGTTAGACTTTTGTTGATGAAAAAAAGGAGAAATATATATAATAGGCATAGATTAATGGGGAGTTTTAGGAAAAAATTAAAGGGGAATTTTTTAACTCAGAGGGAGTTATAACATATTTTATATACATGATTGTCATGATCAAAAAGAGGGAGATTGTTTGTACGTTAGGCATTGATTTTGATGGCAACAACCATATGACATTATATAAAGTATAAATACTAATGTTTTTATCAAGTTATATATAGTATATATGCAGGATTAGATAGGTGTTGATTATGAAGACTATACACCATCAATGACATATTTAAGAGGGCAGTATAAAGGTTCAAGAGTTAAAGATTAAAGATTCATAAGTATTGAAGATTATAAATTATGCAAATAAGTTATATAGTCATATATTATTTTGTTAAAACCCTGATAGCACTTTTTGATCTCTCTTCTCATTTTTCTTAAATGTTTTAAAATCTGTTTTCTATTTTTAAAAATTCTAAATTTCAAAAATGATTTTAAAATTTCCTGTTTTCAAAATGACTTTCAAATGATCTCTTACTTTTTGATCTTATAAGTATATGTTAAGTAATTAAGTTTTTAAGTATTTTATATCTTAATATACTTTTAAATCTATTATACTTCGTTATAGTTTTAGTTTTTTGCTTTCAAAATATTTATAAGTATATTATAACATTTATTATGACTTTGTTTTTAAATTTATATTCACTTATACTTCATATAAATTATTTTTGAAATAAATTCATATTTAAATCCTTTATTTACTTAAAATTTCAAAATAATTTGATAAAGTTTTTTTAAGTTTTATTGTGGTTAAAATATGTATAAAACTGTGTTTAAATGATATATAATGTACCAAAATATTATACAGAACATAATATATTCAAAACAAAATTTAAAAAGGGTTTTTCAAATTTTCAAAGAATATGTCAACATACTTTAACCCCATTGTTGACATCTGGACCGTAGTTTTCAAAAATTCAAATTTTAAATGGAAATGTCTTTTCGCTGTATCCCTTCGCGAATGGATATGACTATTGTTTCTTTGTAAATAGGGCTTAAACTAACGAAATTTTGTTTACTAGTTCTTATATTTCTCTCCTCTTTTTACTCTCTTGTTTTCGAAAAGAAATTATACTCAAAACTCTTTTCAAATTCAATCAAAATCAAATCCAAACTCTATTGATTTGATTCTTTATTGATTACTCTCTGATCTCCATCATCTCTCTCACTCAAATCACGATCAAAATGCTATTCAAGAAGTCATAGGATCATTTGTACTCAAGGTTAAGAAACTGAATCTGTAAAATCTATCAAATCATACTCTTATACTTTGTGATATGCTTGGTTTCTCTGAAATCCAAGTGGGTCTGCTTAGTGTCTCAAAAATCCAAGTGGATGTGCTAGTGTCCCAAGCGAATCCAGTGAGTGTACCCAGAGCTCGGAAAATCTGAAGGGTGTGTCTCATAGCCTTGAAATCAAGATCGTATCGACTTTAATATTTGGAAAAAAATTGTAGAAGAAATTGTACATGACTAGATGTAGGATAGTTCCGAAGCAGTAAAAAAATTCCTGGTGTGATTTCTCCAACTCTTTAATGTTTACTTTTACTACATTTATATCTTATTTGTGTTTGCATCTATGATTGTTGATTCTACATTGTTTAATTATAATCTTAAAAGAATTTAAAAAGATTCATAAAACTTAGTAAACACTATTCACCCCCATATAGTGTCAAATTAGCCTTAAGTTCCATCTTCCACAAACTAAAAAAATATTATTTAATGTTTTAATAGATATTCATTTGATTTGAGTCAATAAGTTGGAAGAATTAGAGAGGGTGGTTTCGAGAAAAAAATGTTTCTAAGGAGAGGACTATATTTAACAATTTCCCACTCAGAGTTAACAATTTATTAGAAAAATAACCTCTTAGTAAATCTTAACATGCCTATAACAGACCCTTTATTGTATTTTCTTTAAAAATGATAACATCCACAAATATGGAATACAAACAAATAAAAAATAATAATACCCACAAATCCCTTGAAATAGGATATTTTCTCCAATATGTTTCATAGTAAACTATGGAATATTTGCATGTTATATAAACTATAAGTATATGGTTATCTATGTTCAGAAAATACAACTATATAAGAAAATCTTATCTATATTATTCCTCACCGCTATGTACATCTTAGTTGAGGAGGTCATGACCAATATCTCAAACCTTACTTAAATTCCATTTGAACCAAATTACCCTAATAAATAGATATGATGATTCTAACCTAGTTTAAATCAACTGATTTACAACTAGTTGAATTTCGTGGCAATGAGGTGTGTGTTTAATAATTGGACTCCGATTCTGATTCATGGTTGCCACTTAATCATGTGTTGAGTATCGCTCAAGATTATATCTAAATAGAAAAATATATAAACGTATGGTTTATACAACAATCCACAGAAATAACTAAATCGAACAAGAAAAATAAACATGCTAAAGAACACAAAGATAAATATTACATGTAGCCAGTCTAAACTTACACCAATAAAAGCTATCGATCGAATGGTTTACCAAAGCGGATGCAACCAATCTTTTTCGCTCGTCAGATTTTGGAGTGTTGTGCCTCAACATGCTAGGCCTCAGAGTCTTGTGCCTCAACGTTGCTCGCTGACTCATCGTTAATAGTTTGTTGTTGTACCTTGGCATTGGCATGCTGCTATTCTTAGGAACCGTGAATCCAAATCGATTGAATTAGAAATGAAGATTGATTCATGAGTGCTATGAATGGTGAGTTAATCTTTTTGTGAATTAGGGCTTTGGATTGGAGAGATAAGCGTGAAGAAGCAGTTGTGTACGAAAATAGAGCTTCGACACTAAATGAAAATAATAGAGGCTAAGTTAGGTGGGCTTTGAAGTTGATGAAAATTATAAAGGAAAAGTTAGGTGGGCTTTGAATTGATAGATAAATTTTCATTGTTTTTTATTTATTTTAGAAGGTCTATTGCTTCGGTTGTTAACACAACCGAAACAAATGAATGGTTTATTTCTTTGGTGGTGTTAACAACTGAAGCAAATGAGTGGTTTATTGCTTCGGTCGTTAACACAACCGAAGCGAATTACTGACTTATTGGTTTGCAAGGGTCTATTGCTTTGGTTGTTAAGGTAAGGTCGAAGCAAATGATACTATTAGTACTAGTGGTAACTTGTAAGACCCTGTCGCACATAAAAAAATGGGTTTTACCTTACGATAACCAAACCATTTTATTAGAAAATCTAGTGATACTATAATAATGTCTAAGGTTTATAATAAATATTGAATTTATATTTGACAATATATATATTGTACAACTAAGTCTATAAGGCACTAATTGCGAAATTGGATTCTATACAATGACAAGGAACCAAGGTACCACCTGCCATGGTATACCTCTAGAAAATGTAATGAGGTTACAAACCTTGCAACCCCTACCAACACAGAGCCGACTACCCATCTAATATGGTATACCGGAATACATTGTCGCTTGGGCACCGAGGCTGCAGACATTGCACCCAGTCCCACCCTTTTCCATGCGCACGTATACCAAAATCCATAAATATCGATCTAGGTCAGGGAATTATGCTTCTAATGGTAGAGAACCACATAACTCTACTAAGTATCCCCCGTTTTAATCATTCCAGGATGTGTGGCTTGTGAGATCACGATTATCTTTTTCCTCTTGGAAAATCCTACTTGAAATGTTAACACGGTCCTCCAGGAAAAAATGCAATTGCCAACATTGATTCATACAAGATGTTCAGATAATATAAACAAACCGGAGGTACCACTTCTACTACATTCATTTTGGAATCACCCTCAGGGTTAGTAGCAATTAGCCCTTGCACTTTAAAGAACATCATTTCCGAAACCATCATCTTCAAGATGTCTTTAATTTGAACGTTTATGCCGGTTCGAAGTGATTTTTGGATAAATCATGCTTATCCGATCCCGGTCTCTCTAAACCAACAACCAATATATTTCAAAACTGACCAAGATTTGATAGTTGGTTATTTAACTAGCAAATAAATAAACAACCAAATCAGAGATTTAACTTCATATGGAAACCAAGCATGGTTAAGCACATAAGCAACCACTAAGATTCTTTAATTAATCCTTTCAATAATTAAAAATCACTTTGTGTATTCTTGTATTAAAATAATTTTAAAAAATATTCACACAAGCATATTACTTATTTACTACTCATTTATACTCTTTCCCTGCTTGGAAAAATATCCGTATACTTATCTCGTCGATATAAGTATATTCACAAACCACTGCACTTTCAATACTTAGAAAACGTAACCATATACTTATCTCAACGGTATAAGTATATTCACAAAACCTTAAGAGAGATTTTACTTTCAAAACCATACTTATTTGGATTAACACAAATGTCATTTAAAACATTGATAACAATAAACCAAAACACTTCCCTTTTGGGTAAGTAAATGGATCATATGTAAATTAAACCAAATATACTTACCACTACTTCTCGATTTCAAACTTGTGCAATCCCTCAATTAAAAATAAAGTTGGACAAGCCAGAATATTATTCTTGCCTCAACATACATTTTTAATTCTCAGGATAGGGATGAGTTTCCCTACCTTGGAATTTGGTGTTCAATATAAAATAGTACTTTCCATACTACCACAATTTAAAATGATCATTTATAGAAATTAAATCTCATTCATTTTATAAACTCCTTTATATAAATCTTCAAATTTATTTATAAAACTTCAAATTTATTTATAAACTCCTTTTATAAATCTCCTTTCTATTTGTAAAACGTCCTTTATAAATTTCCAAACAAAAATTTAAAAACTCCTTTTATAGATCTCCAAATTTATTTATAAAACTCCTTTTATAAATTTTCAAATTTAATTATAAAACTTCTTTACTATCACAAACCTTCAGTTTTAAGATAGAACCAAATACTTTCCATAAAATGATTATTCCATATATTACTATAATCCATAAATGTGATTTATTATACCAAATTATAAAAATGATATCATTTTCTTTTTTTATGAAATACCATTTACAAATCTATTCCTTTTTTATTATATAAAATACCATTTAAATCACTCTTTTATTTATAAAATACTATTTATAAATCTCTCTTTTTATACAACATTTATGTAAAACTTTTCACCAATATTTGTTCCAAAATATTGTTATCTTCTTTTAAAACATAGTTACTTTATTACAAAAGATAAATTCTCCTTTATTTTTCTTTAAAATAAACATTCATTATCATATGGACTTTCTTGTACAATAAATACTTCATAAAATACTTTTAAAACACTTCCATATAAATTAGAAAAGATTAACAAAAAGGTTTAAATAAAATAAAGGGTTCAAAAACCATTTCTAAATAAATTGCAATAAAAAATTCCCACTTTTAAAATCATCATCCGAATCAAAACCATTTTCAAATCAAAACAGCAAACCATAGTATTTCAAAATACCATAGTGAGGCCAATAACTACCGTAATACTTAACCAATGCTACTGCTACAGTTATCACTAAAAAGGTTCAACTTTTAACACATATCAATGTCATATCCAATATGACCAACTACCAAACTTTTATCATCAACAGTTTATACAACGAGTATATAAAATCAACAGTGGTCAGGAATTTGGATTCCTCCACAAAATTCCATGTTTTCATTTTATATGTTATTCGCTTCGCTTTTTAAAGTGAAAACTCAACAAATCAAACCAATGAATCATTTAAGCATAATAGCAATAATTTATATCTACTACATATCATATAGTATGCATTCGAAGGTGAGTTAACTCACCAAACTTCCAATGGACGCTTTCGTGTTCTCAAATAGTCTAAAATCAAAGGCTGCTCGATTTTAGCTAAAAAATCCATTTGCTCCAAACTTGATGAAATTAGCTCCATTATGTAGAAAATGCTCTTATATGTGCAATGCAAAAGATCGCATCTCGATTGGACCTCGTATGAAAAAGTTTATGATTTTATAAGTTTGAGATTAATTAAATTAATTTAAATAACTTATTAACTAAATTAATCAAACTAATTACCTCTTAATCCTTCTTCCCCACTCCCTAATCACTCTCCTGTACACGTTTATGTGCAATTATGCATGGTTGTTCATCTCTCCCCCTTAACTCCTCCGTTTCTCAACAAAATTGACTTCCGCTCATAACGGTCACCTCCTCTTCGTGCAAGCACTCCATCTCACCAACTAAACCAAGCTTGGCACACCCAAATTGATCGCAACCTGATGGCCGAGCCCCCAAACCCTCACACGATGAATTTTTCTCTAGCCTATCAGACGCCACCAAACTTCCATCACGATGCTCCTTCACACGAGAAACCCAAATCCACACTCCATTTCATTCATCGTCGATGCTAGCTCCACTACCCTAAACCCTAGGCATAGCTTTACCATGTCAAACACCCCCTAGCATAACCCCACTTTACCAATCCTACATAGATTCAATGCCTTCACCAGTACAAACTCAACTGATCCAATTTGGTGATTTTTGGTGGTCTATATCTCATGATTTCTAGGAAGGGGGAAAAATTGTTTCATTCGTAGAAAAATATAAAGGAAGAAATAAAGTAAAGAGAAGTGTGAAAATAGGTTAAGTTTTAGGTTATTAAATTTTATAATTTTCGATACACAACTACACAATATCACGTTCACGCATGAGCCGCGAGCGACAGAAATAAAAATATGTTTGCACACAACAATGCATCATGATCCTAAAACAATAATAAAATACACTGGTTAACTCATTTCGTGAAATTTCGAAAATACCAAATTTTGCCGAAAAATACGTCAAACAATAATTTAAATATTTAATTATGGAAAAATTATATAAATTCATTAAAAAAATACATCGATAAATATCAAGTCATTTTAGTAACAATTTATTTTTCTTATTACTTATTATATTTGAATCGGACTTGTATATTTAAATAAATTAAATATTCTCATTCGAAACATTAAAAATTGTAGTTAAAGTGACATATTATTTTCCCATTTAATCACATATTACCACTGCAACTTTGAACTATAAATTCGATAATATATATGAGAAAACAATTATAAGCTTGATAACCATTAATTGGATAACCGAAACATATAAACTCGATAACAAACAAGACATAAGCTTGATAGCAAAAAGAGGACATAGGCTTTATAGAAAGTTATAAATTCTACAACATATGAAGTTATAGACTTGATTACAAAGTTATAGAGTCAATAACATAACTTTTACATGCGATAATACTTTATTGTATGGACTTGATAGCTAAAGTGTATAAGTTCGATAGTTGTTGTAACGACCCAGTATTTTACTGCTTTGATTTGCGAATATTTGACTAATTTTAAGTATTCAAATAACAAATTTTATAACTAAAATAAAGATCCTTTAAATAATGAATAATGATGGTGAAATATTTATCTATAAAAAATTAGTCCAAAGAAAAATCATAAATGTATTCGGAATTATTTTCCGAATTTTCGTTGTCTAAAAGTTGTCGGAAACAATGTAAACCCTAGATTATAAATATATATACATTTTCAAACAAGTTAGAATTATTTTATACACGTGTATACATATATACATAAGCATACAAGGTGATGTGACAATTTATTGAAAAATAAAACATAATTAAAAAATGTTCAAGAATGAAATGACATATTGGCAACTTAAGTACAAAACATGTCTAAGCATATTGGCTCATGGGTTTTTAGGGGGTGAAAAGCTTCTGAGCATGAGGTACATGGTGAATGGAGTCTTGGTGAGGTGGCAAAAGGAAGTGGAGGGGAAAGGACTAGGGATACTAAGGTAATTTTCTTTGTTTCTTGCTTTTAAATACCCCTTCCATTTCTTTAGTTTTACCTCCTCTTCCTTCTACCATATCTTTCGCATATCTTATCCAGATGGAGATTTTTTTTCAAACCATATAAAATTCCAATGGCTACAACTTTCACGAGTACCACTTGTTCAAATTTTGAGTAGATATGTAGAAATCTCATTTCTCTTAGACTCATTTTTGGACCCAGATTTTCAAGTTCGAAAATTCCACTTCTTATTTTGACCATATCTCTCTAAAAATATCCAAATTAGGTGATTCTTTATGAAATTGAAGAGAAAATAATTTTCAAGAACATTTCCATTGCTAACTTTTTCAAATTCTGTGAGTAACTTGTCCAAAAATCAGTTGGAAGATGACCCATTTTCGGGTTGAATTTTTGTGAATACGATGATAATCCGAACCCCCTCCACCTCTTAAAGCCAATCTCCACCACCTTTGAGCCATGTGCACCATATCTTGGCCAATCCATAAAGTCACGATAAGGCCATAAAATATTGTTCTTATCAAAGTCAAAGCATGGATCTAGGCTTAGTTCAAAAGTTAGGGAAGTTCGAGCCATTTAATAGCTTTTGGGCGAGTATAGCCCACAAATTCATTTAAAGGTTCTAACATCAAATATGATGCTTACTTTGATAATGAAATCATTGTTTATAGTTTGTATATTGTTGTTGATTAAAATGTTTACATATATGTTTGATGTGATGTTTGGTTCAACTTATGGATCAAAGTTGTGGATGTAAAGTTATGGTCTTTGTTATATGTTAAAAGTTAGCACTTGATGTAAAATGAAAAGTTAGTATTTGGAATTGTATTTGCGATATTGAAATGCTTTGATTTTGAAAAATTTGTTTGCCTTACTTACTTTTAGAAATGTTATAATTTAGTTTCAAAAACTTTACTTTGTTTTCATAAAAGCTTTTTCCAAGTTATAAAAGTAAGTTAACACAAAACGATAGAGCTTTGGAAGTGATCTAGGACGTAAATCAAGTTTTGAAATTATAGGTCATATAATGATAGTAGCTATAAATGTAGTTCATAAGACAAACCCTTTTTGTAAATTAAAAGTGTTTTCACTTAAATATATTTTTGGAAAGTGTTTTCAAATAACAATTATTAATTAATTATTTAATGGTTAACTAGTTAATTTAATAAGGTAATTAGTACTTAACCATTAGTTAATAGAATTAGTACTTAAATATTAATTAAGTTAATTTTAATTAATTTTTTAAAGATAAATTATTATTTAATTATTTATTAAAGATTAATTTTTAAATTATTTATAAAAAGGTCTAATTTTCAATTAATTACAAATCAAGTTTAATTTAAGTTAAGATTTAAATTAAAATTTAATCATGATTTAAGTATTTTAAATGAAGGTTTAATTTATTATTTAAGTTTTAATTAAGGAATATATAATTGAGAATAATTAATATTTAATTATTAATTAAAGGTTTAAACTATCATTTAATAATGAATCAAAGGTTAATTAGGGTTTAATTATTGACTTAAAATTAATTGTGGTTGATTATTAATTAAATGTTTAATTATTTTTAAATAAATTTTTTAAATGTTAATTAATTATTAAATAAAGATTTAAAAGTTAGACCATCTTATTTTTAGAAGATCGATTTTGCTTTTATGAAGCAACTTTCTTTTAAAGGAAAATTTTAAATCCAAGGGATTACTTTGGTGATTACCCTTAAGTAACTCCAATTAAATATGAAACCCAATGACATTTGTTTAGTAGAATAAATCACGGTTATGCTGATTAACTTATATTTGGCATCTGTTTGCAGAATAAATCACCATTCTACCATAGTTCACCAAGTAGATTATGTTGACATCTATTAGGAAAAAAACCTATTCTGTCATTATATTAATTTAGACATGTATTTAGCAGAAAAATTCCTTATCTACTATTTTGATAACTTGGGAATTTACTTAAATGATTGATTAATGTTATACATATCTACTTGTTATGAAAATACCCATTTTATAACCTTAAAAGTAAACTCAGTTAATTGAGAACCATTATGGTCACTAAGCTTTTTTCTGATTAACAAATTTATTAAGAGGATCTATAGAAGAAAATTTATAAAAGGATTTGAGATTGGATTTCGTTTAACTGGCCTTCTTAATTCTGGTAGTATAGACATTCGTTCCGCACTTAACACCGAAGGAATATTGTTTGAGATTATCTTTATCCCTAATTTAAATAACATTTTTTATCCTTTGATATGATTTAAAAATGATAAATCTTTCACAAATGTTTGTGAATGTACTTATGTCAATGAGATAAGTGTACGAATGCTTTTTACAAACACTTCTGAAAAGAGTTTTAATAAATGAAATGATTTTGTTTGAGGCTTAGTGGTTGCTATGGGTAACTAAATATCTGAATTATTGCTTATTTTTTCTTTGATAGTTAAATAACCGACTATCAATTCTAAACCAAAATATAACCTCAAAAATATCTAGGAGAAGCATGTGAGTTATATGGCAAAGACATCTTCGATGATGCTGCACTATGCGTATAAATCTCATTTTTTCTCCTAGGACAAATAATAGGGAGATCCGTCCACTTAAATGGTTAGGGGTAATCCCTGCTCCTATGTATTGTCCGATTATTTCTAAAAGAACCGGGGTTAAGTTCTATCGAAAGTTGTTTTAAAGAGACTGAAATCAAATATATATAAATTATTTGAAAACCATTTCAATCCAACTCAAGCGTCTTGAACTAAAGACATCTTAAAGATGCTTGAAGACAGAGCTTTTGAAGTGTAAAGGCTACTTGCTACTAATCTCGAGGGTGATACCAAAATGGATGTATTAGAGGTAGTGCCTTCGATTTCGTTCAGACCCAAAACGAACTTGTATGGATGAATGCTGGCAATGCATTGCTGCTTAGAAGGCAGTGCTGGCATTCCAAGATGGTTGCTATATAAAAAGGTAATCGTAGCCTCAAACCTCATCAAGCGGGAAAATGGCTACAGTAGGGATATGTGGTAGGGCTATGTGGGTCGCTCCCATTAGAGTATGTTCATCCCAAGATCTAGTGTCAATATCTCTATGTATGCTTGGGGGCCCAATAAGTTTGTTCAGTCGCAACCAAGGGGTGATCATATTCGGTGCTATCTAGTATGGTATAGGGTTAATCCTGAGTAGCAGAGGTGCAATGCGTTATAGCATCCCGTACATTTTATCTAATGGTGTACGAATTCGTTTAATAGACCCTTACCCTTCCATAGTTGGAATCCATTCTCCAATAAGTGCCTTCGAACTTGATTGTATACCTATTACACTGGAATTTAATAATGTAACAATTTCAGTTATAATTAATATGTACTTGTATTCTAGACATTATCATAATATCATTGGATTTTATATAGAAATGTTTTGGTTATCGTAAGGTAAATACCCATTCTAGTTTATGTACAGTGTGATCTTACGAGATACCTTTGATTTTAAATGATTTTACAGGTTATAATAAATAAAATTCCTTGTGATTTGAATTTCTCATGTTGGTTTTACCAGACTGGCCCGAGCGTTATTTTCTTATAATGCTTGGGTCAACCCGAGCATATTTTCTAGATTTAGCTGGATTCTTTGGAACTTTCAGGCGACGAGCTAGATTCTCCAAGATGTATTCATGTACCTTATATTCTTCTGCTATTCTATTTTATTTTTCTCTCGTTCGTATTCATCAACAATTGTAAGGACAGGCTGTTATAACTGTCCAGGCTGATAATTGGTTAATGTATTTTGATGTTGTATAAATAAAGATGATTTCTTCTTGTAAAGATCTTATGTATATTATATGTTATCCATTACATCTATGAGATTCTGTTCCATCTTTTCTTTCTTTCATCCCAATGACTTGCCTTTCGGACAATTAAATGATCGATACACTAATACCGTAGATGTATTATATGTTCTCTTTAGGTGTAAGAAAGGTAGATCGTTACAGCGTGGTATCAGAGCTTAGGTTGAGCGATCACCAAGGCTTTGGTGAGGATTTGTCATTTGTGATAGAGTAAGTAAGACCGTAGGATGAGTTCGAGTGTATATATTGAGTGCATATTTGTTAGTGCTATCAAAATCTTTTATATTGTGTTCATTTATCGGTTAAGTGGTTTTGAATTCTAGTTGAGACATGGGGGCACCATGGTGCCTGTAGGGACTTCTAAACACTTAAAATAAGAAAATCAACAAGTATCTTTTTAAAATCCGGTAAATGAAATAAGTTTACCTAGGAATATAATTTAAGTATAAAGAAATAATTTCAAAAATAAAGTATAGTTATTATTGATGTGTTGTTGCTAGGAATTGATAATATTTGATTATTGTCATATAGGGTTTGATTAGTTATGATTGTCAGTTTGAGCATTAATTATTGTTGAGTGGTTCATAAGAAATTTTCTATAGTGAAGTACAGGTTGGATAGGTAGGAATTTGTAGGAACATTGAATCGAACACCTTAAGTTTCAGAGTTTTATTATATGACGTTCGACGATAAGTTGGGTTAAAGTTGGATTCTAAATTAAGGTGTTGATTAAAAAGAAATATTTTAGACGAGTTTATAAAAACGTTGATTTTATAAATTAGGATTATCAAATAGTTTTAAAAATAAGATGAATTTTTATAGAATTTAAGTCCCGGTGGTTTTGATAAAATTTTCGAATGATTCTTGAAAAAATAGTATTACTGGAAAATATTTTAAAGTATAAACATTTTGAAAGGAAATTTTAAAATAAGATTTATCTTTGGATATTTTGGGGAATGAGTCTCGATATTTTTTGTAATGATCTGAATAATCTTCTAAGTAACAATCAAATGTTTGCTTAGGCAAATGTGATAGTGCACTTAGTAAATTATTCTCTTTGTCATTATACGATCGAATCAAATCCGAATGAATCCAAAGCAAGTGGATGATAAGTATTTTGTTAAAATCTTATAATTAACTAGTTCGAGCGACTCGAAAGTGACTAAAAATGGGCAGGAGATGTGCACGAATGGTAAACACTTCTCTTGAGTATTACCCTTCTTGGTAAAGGGATTTATGATATTATTCGATAATACCCAGTTTCTTGACATCATTTTGGAGTTACTTGGCCTATTGTACATTTTCTAAGGGTTAAATATAATGTATCATTTCAAAATATTTTTAAAATAAAAACCTAGTACTTAGCTCCTAAGTTTCAAAATAATAAGGCATTTTGATTAAATTATGGGTTAATAAATGAAGTATTACAATTGAATTAATTTAATAAAATGGTTTAATAAACTTGGTTTTAATAAACTGTGTCTTTTGATTTTAACATCTAGGAATGTAAGAAGTATTTGATGTTATTGGGCTAGCTGATATATTTTTTTATCTTAGAGGTATCTAAGAAAAAGTAGATTCTATGATGGAGTTTTGATGCCGACATCATACTCTCCTTAGCTACATAATAGACTCATTGGTTAAAGAGGGTGGATAGGTTGACTCGTTTTTAAGACCTAAGTTATTTTGGGCCTATATCTGAATAGTTAAAAGTCATTAGAATTGAAATCAAATATTGGTCTTAGGATGTAGAAGAGTATTATACAAAGTTAATAAATTATAAATGATTTTAAGAAAGGTTTCATAAAATAATTGTATCATTTAAATTGTTTGAACCTAAGTTGAAATTGTTATGAAATGTTTTCATAAATATTTTAGGGAGGGTAGAAAGTAGATGGGTAGTAAGAACCAATATATTAAGTATGTAGGTTATGCATAGATCATTTTTCTTTTTCACATAATTCTCGATCCAAGATTCGAGTACATGACTTGAGGTGTCTTACCATTCCAAATGAGGGTTCATCACTTGAACTTTGATGACATATTTTTTTTTTGGTAAAGCCAGCGGGGTTGACTGGTCCCCTACCAGTTTACCGATGTACCTTATAAACAATACCAAACAAAACAAGCTTTGGAAGGAGACACAAAACAAAAACAAAGTAAACATAGAAACAAGGCGCAACAATCACAAAGTAAACAAGAACAATAAAGAAACACGAAAAGAAACAACGGTCAGAGGAAAGCCTTGATTATGTCAGTAGGAAAATTATACTTAGAGCTGGACATACCAGTCCTTATCCCATGTAGAATTTTATATAGCATCTGGCCTCTGGTTCTCCTTTTACCACAATAAATAATTTAGTTTCTCTCTTTCCAAACAACTTTAATAAAAAAATTTAAGGTTAGTAACATTACATATGAAACCAATTGTTGTCTTACACTTGAAGAGGGTTCTTAATATGAAACAAAAAATTTCTATCATGGTATATTACTATGTAAGGAGAAAGGAGGTTGTTAATTAAGAAACAAAATCAGAGTTCGCACTAGGGAGTCGGATGAGCGATGCTAGTTTGGAGGTAAGGTTATGTATTCATGTGAGTGACCAAACCAAATTTGGCATGGAAATGATCTAGGTACATCAGAAAAACCAATGAGTAGTGTTTATTATGCTTAGGATTGTTTTTTTGGGTTAAGGTTGTGGTAAAATTTCGGGGTCAAAATTCTTTTAAGTGGGGAGAGTGTAACGATCTGGAATTTTACAGCTTTGATTTGTGAATGTTTAATTAATTTTAAATATTAAAATTATAGATTTTATAATTAAAATAAAACTCTTCTAAATAGTAAATAATGACGATGAAATAGTTTTTCAAATTTGTTTACAAAAATAATTAGTTCGAAGAAAATCGAAAATATAACCGGAATTCGTTTTTCGAATTTTTAACTTTTCATCGTCAAAAATATCGAAAACATTATAAACCCTAGATTATAAATATACATACATTTTCAAACAATTTAGAATTAGATTATACATGTGTATACATATATATACATAAACATGCAAGGTGATGCGATAATTTATGGAAAAACTAAATATAATAAAAAAAGGCGTTTAAGCATGAAATGACATATTAAAAACTAAAGTACAAAACATGTTTAAGCATGTTGGCTCATGGGGTTTTAAGGGGGATAAGATTGTAGGCATAAGGTGCATAGTGAAGGGGTCTTGGTGAGGTGGTAAAAGGAGGTGGAGGGTAAAGGAACAAGGGAACTATGGTAATTTGCTTTGTGTCTTGCTTATCAATACCACTTTCTTTTCTTCAGTTTTGCCTCCTCTTCCTTCTACCATATCCTTCAATAGCTTATCCAAACAGAGATTTTCTTTTTTCCAAACCATATAAAATTCCAGTAGCCACAACTTCAATAAGTACTAATATTTCAAATTTTAAGATTAGCCATATCAAAATCTCATTTCTTTCAGACTCATTTTCGTACCCATATTTTCTAGTCTGAAATTACCACTTCTTCTTTTACCCATATCTCTCTCAAAAATTATCAAAATTGGGAGATTTTTTTTTTTGAAACTATAGAGAAAATAATTTTCAAGAACTTTCCCTTTGACAACTTTTCTAAATTCTGTGAGTAACTTGTCCAAATATTAGGTGGAAGATGATCCATTTTTAGGTTGAGTTTTTGTGAATTCGATGATAATACAAACCGCCTCCACCTTTCAAGGCTGAGCTCCACCACCTTTGGTCCATGTGAACCATACCTTGGCTGAACCATAAAGGCACCATTAGGCCACTGTATCTTGTTCTTACCAAAGTCAAGGCATAGATCTAGGCTTGGTTCAAAAGTTAGGGAAGTTCGAGTCATTTTGGTAGCCGTTGGGTGAATATAACTCATGAATTCATTTAAAAGTTATAAAAATACGATGCTTACTTTGATAATGAAATCATTGTTTATGGTTTGTATATGATGTTGATTAAAATGTTTACATATATGTTTGATGTGATGTTTGGTTCGACTTAGGATCAAAGTTGAAATGTGTGTATGGATGTAAAACTATGTTCTTTGCTTAGTTATGTAAACCATGACATGTACATGTGTTATGTTTGTATTGTATATGCTAAAAGTTAGCACTTAAGTGTGAGGTTATATATAAAATGAAAAGTTAGTACTTGGAACCGTAGCGGTGATATCGAAATCCTTTGATTTTCAAAAACTTGTTTTCCTTACTTACCTTTAGAAATGCTTTCATTTAGTTTCAAAAACTTTACATTGTTTTTCTAAAAAAAAATTCTAAGTTATAAAAGTAAGTTAACACAAAAGGATAGAGCTTTTGGAAGTGACTTGAACATAAATCAAGTTTGAAATTATGGGTCATATAGCGATAGTTGCTATAAATGCAGTTCGTAAGACAAACTCTTTTTGCAAATTTTAAGTGTTTTTCGCTTGAGTGTATTTTTGAAAAGTGTTTTCAACATATATTATAAGTTTAATTAATTAATCACTTATTTAATGATTATTTATTTAATTAATTAATTAATAAGGTAATTAGTACTTAATCATCAGTTAATAAGGTAATTCGTACTTAAGTATTAATTAAGTAAATTTATTTTAATTAGATAATTAATAAAAGTCAATAATATTTTTAATTAATTGTTTAAAGATTAATTATTATTTAATTATTATTACATATTAACTTTCAATCAATTATTTATTTATAGAAGGGTTTAATTTTTAATTAATTACTAATCAAGTTTAATTTAAGTTGAGATTTAACTAAAAATTAGTTATGATTTAATTATTTTAAGTGAAGGTCTAATTTATTATTTAAGTTTAATTGAGGAATAATTAATTAATTAATAGAGATTAATTAATATTTAATTATTAATTAAACGTTTAAATTATCATTTAATAATTCATCAAAGGTTAATTAAGGTTTAATTATTGATTTAAAAGTTAATTATGGTTTAAAGGTTTAATTATTTTAAATAAAAAGTTTAATTTTAGGTAATTATTAAATAAAGTTTTAGAGGTTAGACCTTCTTATTTTTGAAAGATCGGTTTTGTTTCCAAGAAGCAACTTTCTTTTAAAGGAAGATTTTAAATTCAAGGGATTTCTTTATGGACAACCTTTAAGTAACCCCAATTGAATATGTAATCCGATGACAGCTCTTTAGTAAAATAAATCATTATTCTACTAATTAACTTGTATTTAACATCTATTTGGCAGAATAAATCATCATTCTACCATAGTTCGAGGTTATCTTTATCTCTAATTTAAATAACATTTTGTTTGGATCCTTTGATATGATTTGGAAATGAGAAATCTTTCACAAATGTTTTGTGAATATACTTATATCAATGAGCTAAGTATATAAATGTCTTTGATAAACACTTTTGATAATAAATGAATGATTTAGTTCGATGCTTAGTGGTTGCTATGGGTAATTAAATATCTTAATTGTTGCTTGTTTGTTTCTTTGATAGTTAAATAACCGACTGTCAATTTTGGACCAAAATATAACTCCGAAAATATCCAGGAGAAACACGTAAGTTATATGGCACAGTCATCTTCGATGATGTTGTTTTGTACGTATAAATATCGTTTTGTTCTCCTTAGATAAATGATAGAGAGTCCGTCCACTTAAACGGTTAGGGGTGATCCCCGCTTCTATGTATTATCTGATGATTTCCAAAAGAACCGGGGTAGAGTTTATTGGAACAATCCAAAGTTGTTTTGAAGAGACCGGTATTGGATAAGTATAAATTATCCAAAACCACTGCAATCCAACTCTAGCGTTTTGAACTAAAGGCATCTTGGAGGTGATTGAAGATGGAGCTTTTGAAGTGCAAGGGTTTTTGCTACCAATCCTGAGGGTGATTCCAAAATGGATGTAGTAGAGGCGTGCCTTTGATTTCGTTTAGACCTATGATGAACTTGTATGGAGAATACTAGCAACGCATTGCTGCCTAGAGGGAAGTGTTAGCACTCGAAGGTGGTTGCTATATGAAATGGTAATCGTAGCCTCAAGCCTGATCAAGCATGAAAATGACTAGAAGAAGTGACATACGGTAGGGCTATGTGGGTCGCTCCCATTAGGGTGCGGTCATCCCAAGATCTATTGTCGATATACCTATGTATGCTTCGAGGCCCATTAAGGTTGTTTGATTGCAACCAAGGGATGATCGTATTTGTCATTATCCAGTAAGGGGTAGGGCCAGTCCTGAGTAGCAGAGGTAACTTGTTGTAGCCTCCCACACATTTTATCTAAAGGTGTACGGATTCAGTGGGTAGACTCTTACCCTTTCATGGTTGGAATCCATTCACTAATAAGTGCCTTCAAACTTGATTGTATACCTATTATGCTAACATTTAATAATGTAACAATTTCGACTATAATTAACATATATTTTTATTCTATACATTATCATAATATCATTGGATTTTATATAAAAATGTTTTGATTATCGTTAGGTAAAAACCCATCTGTGTTTATGTGTGGTGTGGTGTTACGAGATACCTTTGATTTTAAAAGAATTTACAAGTTATAATAAATAAAATTTCTTGTGATTGAGTTTCTCACATTGGCTTTACCAGACTGATCCGAACGTTATTTTCTTGTAATGCTCGGGTCAGCCTAAGCGTAATTTCTAGATTTAGCTGGATTCTTTGGAGCTTTCAGGTGATGAGCTGGATTCTCCAAGATGTATTCATGTACCTTATAATCTTCTACTATTCTGTTTTGATTTATTCTTGTCTTTATTTATCAGCAATTATAAGGACATGCTGTTATAACTATCCAAGCTTATAATATGTTAATGTACACTGATGTTGTGCATATATAGATGACTTTTTCTTGTAAAGATCTTATGTATATTATATGTTACCTTTCACATTTGTGAGATTATTTTCTGTCTTTTTTTTCTTTCATCTTAAATGACTTTTCTTTGGGATACTTAAACGACTAGCACATGAATACCGTGGATGTATCAAATATCATCTTTAGATGTAAGAAACGCATATTGTTACGGTTATAATAATCCCACTCTGAGGCCCAAAACTGACGATTACCGATGCTGTAGTCATCCATGATTATTAATTCTCAATGACAAAATGCGGCTATGTTAATCATATCAATAATTAGTAGCACATGAATAATTTTTTTTTAAAACACAGTTTAATAACAAATTTTCTTATCTCATTTCACGATTGATATTTCATATTCATTAAATAATCTCATTCGTAATCCCACGTTTAGAGAAAATATAATTATTAAAAAATACTCCAAGAGCAATTTATGAAGATGCCCGTTGGTTGATCATAGTCAATTACTTGGGAAACTATATAACTTCGTCATTACATCCAAACAAAGAAACTCAAATAACACAACAGATTAGAATAGAACTCCGATATAGCTAGAATACCTCCTATACTTCTCTAAAAAGCTTATTCATCTAACTGGTGCCTGAAAACCCTTACTCTCAACCTACTCAAATTAATTTTTGAGTATCGGATAATTTAAGGGGAAAAAAAAACTTCGCGTAAAACAACAGTCTGGTGTGAATAATAACCTACCATCTCAAACAAATAGATATCTAGTGAGACCACGCCATTAGATGGAATGGGTTTTCCTCTCACTAGTATCTTAACCAAAATACATTAACCATGCACTATGCTCCTGCATCCACAATGGATAAAACATAATAATATATTATGATATGCAAGAATGCAATATACCCTGGATTACCCATTCCAATTTATCTGACTATTAGTTCAAATTATTGTTTTTCTAGTCACAATGAACCTATTAGTTTTCATGGGCTGACTAATAACCTATCTCAAATCTTAGGAATAATCTATCCAACTTCATAATTTTCATAGGATCACTGAGAACGTATTGGTTTCTACCAATACTTTCCAATCATAATTTTCATAGGCATACTATGAACCGACCGGATTCTTTAATAACATCTCTCAAATCATAGTTTTCATGGGATTATTACGAACCTATTGATTTCTATCAATAACATCTCCCAATTCACAGTTTTCGTGGGATCACTATAAATTTATTGATTTCTATCAATAACATTATCCGAACATAGTTACTATGGGATCACTATGAACCTATCAGACCCTTCCAATATAATTTCTCATGACATAGCTTTTGTTGGTGACTATGAACCTAATAGACTCTTCTAATATCCTATCTAAATCAATATTATTTTGATCAGTGCTAGGCATCCTATACTTCTAGTTTACCTGACCTCCTGGGTGCAATTCTCAAATGGTTATTATTTAAATGTCTTACCTTACCGTTTAAAGTTCAATTATTGATCCATCTTTATTAAATAGTGAATTTTCAAGTTAACATTTTCTCCTAACACCTTTATAGTCAAGTCATGAAAATTAATTCACAAAGGGTTTATTTTAAATGAAAGTTATAAATGCTCCTAGATAAACCAAGCACCATTTAGCAATTAACAAACAATAGTCAATGCTCATTTAAATTAAGCATAACCGAGCAAACAATAGAGGTAATAAATAAATATTGTCACATTTAAACCAATAAACTTTATAACTATAAAGAGTTTTGAAAATTATTCCTTTATATATATAAAATATAATTCTAGGAAAAATATTTAATTTGATAGAATTTTCAAAAACTTCAATACCTTGTCTGTTGGCCTTGGTCAATTGTTTAGAAATCCCTATCGATACCGTAGCATCCTACATCTCGACCAAAATTCATAAAAAACTCAATAGATCAGTTAACATTATTCGATTTTTTCTTTTATAACTTTAACAAATACGCTCTCATATAAATAATACTCAAACTCATTCTAGGGTGTCGCTTACCCTATCTTTAATGAGCCATACCATACCAAAGCCAAGGTTCTCTCTTAACCTCGCACTCTGATGCCAAATGTAACGACCCGCCTTTTTGACCATCAAAAGTCGACACCGAATACTAACATCATATTCCAATGTCGACTATCCAATCATCCAAAGGGAAGATTGTTAGGATAAATAAAAAGAAGAGAACAAAAACAAAGAAAACATAATCTCATAGCGAAATCAACAACATATAATAGAACAAAGACAGTAAAGATGTCATTCCAAAATATAGAGTACATCAGAGTTAAAAACAAACCTTATCAGCAGAAAAGTTATAAAATTATAACCTCGCAAATGATGATAGGGATACTATATAATACAGTGGGAAATAAAACATTACGATAGGTGAACCTTCAGCTCCACTCCATAGTCTCCGTAACACCAAAGACAACCTAAAAAAATACTCGGCAGCGTGAGATAAGTCAAAAAATGGGGAACGTATAAAAGTTCCGCGAGATCACACCGGTAATGTGAAATGATTTTTTATCTCATAAGAATAACATCCATACAGGCAAGAGCAGAAACGAATATCAGGAAACAAATTCAAATATGAATGAGCATAATTAGTATTAAACCATACTTGAAAGTGTGGAAATAAACCGAGTAAAATACAAACTATACAGAATGGTTAGAACAAGAAAAACAGTCCAACTTGGTAAAATGGACTAAATAAGGTAACAATCCAAACTTGATACAATGGACCGAATAAGGTAACAGTCCAACTTGATAGAATAGACTAAATTAATCCTAAATGTCGTAATGAGGAGTGGGATCTACTCATGGCAATTTAATGCTAAAACAGATTTAGGGTTTTCGGATCAAATAAAGAAAGGAATTTTTTTAACAAATGACTAGGAAGGTGCACCCACCTTGAAGTATACCTCTTGTAATATACTTCTGAGAAGCTTATTTACTCTTTGACACTTCTCGGACAATACCAAGCTGGATCCCACCAGGCCTTACGGAGTATCCAAATTTTTTCACATCTAACTACACAACCGAATCCAAACTAGATGAGATGTGAAAATACCCTAATGGGAGCAATCCCATTGCTTGGCTTCCTCTTGCGCTTTTGGTTTAGTCATTTCCGATAAAAGGTAGCAACACTCAAGGGAGCAATAAATCATCTTAGAATGACGATAATAAAGTTGCTGAAGTAACTGATCGCTGAGATACCAACCATCGAGAATATAAAATGAATGTATATGGAAATTAAGTCATGTATACTTATAACCACTCATTGAATTCAAACCTGTATGATTTCTTGGTTAACACTAAAACCAGACAAGTCAAGGTATTGTTACTTCAAAGTCATGTCACAGGATTATTCTTAACTTTCGAAATAGCGACAAGTCTACTTCTTCGAATCAACCTTTTTCTTTTTAAAAACGAACTGAACTTGTGCTTGATTTCCGTATTGGTAAAACACTTATAGAATTAGCTCCTTATTGTTAAACGTTAAGAGAATAGTTTTCCAAATGCACGACCCTAAAGACCTAAATCAACATCAGATTGAACACGTAAAAGATTATCCAACTTGAAATCCCAATAATCAAGTTCCAATTCCTTTTTATTACTTTAAAACATTATTAATTATCTCAAAAGATAATTAAACACATTCAAAATCTCTTTTTAAATTAACAAATGCATTATCTTTGATAAAATAAATAATTATTTCCAAACACTTTTATAACATTGGTAAATTAACTTTAAATTAGTTGATTAAAGCAATTTTATCATATTAGTTAATTTACTTAAATCGCTTTTAGTAAATAAACTAATTGTCTTTAATATCGCTAATTAAAAAGATTTATTAAATTCAAATAATCATTAGTTAAAAATGAATAAGTCATCTCAAACATCATTTATTAAAATGATAAGTAAGTTTAAATTACCATTAACTAAAATAATTAATTAAATTCAAATAAGCATAAATTAACTGAATTAATTAAATTCAAACTCCATTAGCTAAAACAATTTATTAAAACATCATTTGTTAAAATGATTTACTTAATTATAAAACATATTAGTTAAAATCATTAGCTAATTTTTAAACACTATTGGTTAAACCATTTAATTAAATTTAAACAGCTATTAATTAAAACAATTAATTAAAGTTCAACATCATTAATTAAATGGAACTAATTAAATTCAAGTATCGTTATTTAAAATGATTTATCCCTTTTAAACATCATTAACAAAAATGATTATTAATTTCAATCATCATTAATTGAAATGATTAATTAAACTCAATAATCATTTGTAAAATGATTAATTAAATTCGATCTTATTTATATCAAAAGATAAACCAATTTTAAATATTGTTAATTAGATTGGTGAACTGATTTCAAAATCACTAGTTAAAATGAATAATTAATCAAAATAATTAATGAATTCTCAATATTCTTTTTTGCGAAATCACAAGCTCAAGTTCATATGGGAAGGTTTTGGGAATGAAATTGAAAAATGATGATATAGAGAAATTGGTATAACTACTTAACAAGTTAAATAGAATATCAAGGTTTAACTCAATTAACCATCAATAACAACATACAGATGTAAATAAATAATTTATGGGTAAGAAACCTCTTTTTGGGCCTCTCTATGGATTTTTCCTGCAAAACAATGGTTATATATGGATAATCCTATGGGTTTATAGCGATCAAATTAATATGTCATCCATTTTCCGAATGGAAATTCGTCAAAATAAGCACAAACAATTTGACTAACATCCAAACAATCAATTAACGTTTATAACATCGTAGATATGATATAATAAAATTTAATGTGAGTTAAACTCACATTGGTTCCAATTATTGCTAAGACTTTCCGATTTGGGCTAAATCGAACGAATGTTCGACTTTTGCCTAAAATTCTATTAGTTCTAAGATCCACCGATTCAATTCCAACGTGAGGATATCGTTAATACGAGGCCAACGTGACTGACCGCTCTGAATCAACCTCGTATGGGCAAGATATAGGTTTTGTTACTAAAATGAATATAAATTCAACTAATATAATTTTAATTAAAATATTTATTATCTTACACAAGCCCAAGGCCCGACCAAACCCAACTGCAACAGTGCCCATCTACTTGTTCCCCAAAATTACTTCGTGCCTGCACACAAATAGTGCACTCACCGTGCAACCGACATGCTACCATGGTCCAAGATTCAAAGATCGAATATCACCAACGCACCTCTCATTATCTCATCTTCGATATGAACCCATCCACCTATGCTCGCCGGCCTCTAATGGAAAGCGATCCGGTACGGTGAAATACGATAGAGGGGAAGTCGCGATCTGCATCACACGGTCGAACGAGCTCTAACCTATGCCAATCCACTCACCTTCGCGTCACGTTCTCGATGCCACCTTCAAATCAACCTCCGGAGCTTCCGAGCATCTTCCGACCTGGGCACCCAAACCTACTGTAAAAATCGATCAACTTAAAAATGTGATCGATCAATATAAATTTAGAATGGAATTAAAGGTCTAGCTACTACGAACTCATTGGATCCATTATCATGATTTATTGATTAGTAAATCACTTGCTTTTGATTTTTGAAGGATGGACCAAGCTTTCTTTTCACGTTTCACTGGAAGATGGAGGACGTAATTAACAAGGAGGAGGGAAAGAAGAAGAAAAATTAATAAAGTAACTATGTGTTTGCCCCTATTTCAATTTTATAACGAAATTGAAATAAAAAAATGGTCATGTTTTTTCAAAACACATATCTAAGAAACAGTGACATGTTTGTGTGTTTCTATGTACTATGTGTTTATTTTTTTGAAATAAAATGTTTTGGGTACGATGCTGCACATAATTTAGCTCAAATACGAACCGTGAACGCCAAAATGAAAATACGATCGTGCTCAGAAATGCGACACGATTTCAAAACCATAATAAAACACACTGGTTATTGCATACCGTAAAATATCAAAAATATCATCATTTTCCGAAATACCATCAAACCACGATTTAATTATTTTCCAAATTAAGTTTTTTGGAAAAATCTATAAATTAAATTTAAAATACGCTATAAAAAATTAAGTCGTTTTATTACAATTTGATTTCTTGTTATTTATTCGAACCATTTGTTATTGTAATAAATTTTCAAAATGATTCACCATTATCATTCATTAATTAAAAGAAGTTAAATAACGCTATTAAATTTATTTAATTCATATTTAGTTCACCATTCAAATATTTAATTCTCAATTCAAATATTTAAATGATCCTTATTATTGAATTTCGGGTACAAAATTCAAAAATCGAATTAAATGTTTAAAATCAAATTACCAGAATTTTGGATTGTTACATTCTCCCCCCTTAAGTGAATTTCTCTCTGAAATTCCTACGGAAGAAAATGTTTTCAAACCCTTAATTTTAAAATTATTAATTGAAATGTGTTATTAAACTTATTTTCAAAATAAATCAGTTGGAATATATGCTAAAATTTCCAAGTCTTTTTAAACTCACCTACCTATACTAACCAATTCCCTTCCATTCATTCGTTCCAAGTTATAACTCAAAAATCAAATTTTAGTTATAAAATTTTTCCAAAGCTCTCAAAAAATTTCTAACTCTTAGATTTACTGAAAATTTTCACCAGTGTCTCCTTTGCGCGGTTCCATCGCAACAACTACAAATGGCCTCTACAGGCTCCAAACCAATCAAAAAAAAACAACAGCAAGTGGCCTTCCATATCTAGGACATAAAATCATCAACCAATTTAAATTTTCTAAATTTATTATGTACCCTGTTGCGTTTGATTTATATATTGGCAAGTAATTTATTATATTCTATGCAAATTCAGATGCAAAGGAATCAAATGGCTCTCTTACACGCCTGTACTTACATAATCTAAAAGAGAATCAAGTTGACAAAAGCAATATGATGAAACTCTACAAGTAAAAATTAGCATGATATAAATCCACATGCAACCAGCAATCATATCTCAATCATATGCGATAAAATACAGAGAATATTCTATAATAGATGTTATGCGTCCAATTATTTCAAATGATAATTTTGGATCTAATTACCCGGGTTCTTCAATCAAAAATTTATTTTTAAATTTCTTAGACGAGAAAAATCAAAGATCAGAATCAAACGACAAGGAGGGGATTGATCCAAATAAATTATGGTGAAACTCTAGAATCAAGACAACATGGGGAGTCCAGTGGTATTCGGGTTCCTCCAAAACATTAACTAGAGTGAATAAATATCATTCCTTTCCAAAAATCTTAAAATCTTCAAAAATTACATTTTTCAAAATCATCTGGATTTAGGTCCTAATAACAGCAATTTAAAAAATGATGGTCAATAATATCACATAACCAATCACTTCAATTCAATCAAATTCTATAAAGGAATAAACTAATACTAACAGTCAATCAAATTTCACAAGGGAAAACTTATCACCTAACATTATTTCGAAATGCCAAATGACTAACAACCAATTTTTTTTACTTAGGTTCAAAACTTTCTTAATTTTTCGAAAATATAGATAATTTTTCTAAGCATATCGTTTTGCTCATTAGCTTTTGGTTATTGCTCGGAAGATTATTCAAACTAACTCAGACAAAATGGAAACTTATACTCCATATTTTATTAGTTTCTTAATTATATTAAAAAAATTTCTAATTCACTTATATTTTCACTTAGTATTTTATTCAATACTAAAATTATTTATGAATTATGTCATAAATTCTCATCCGAGGGTTAAATATTCTACAAGGTTATTTCTTTATAAAACATCAAATAATAACTTATTCCCCTTTATTTACTTGTATAATACCCCTCTCTATTCTAAGAGTACGTACAAATTTTATTTTACTTTTTTAGAGATCTAGATGGAGATCGAATCAAGTTATGGTTTCTCAAACCGAATCAACCTATTAACCTTTATAACTTAGAGTGTTTAAAATGAATCATGTTTCATGGGTTGACCCAAAAACTGCAAATAGTTTACACTACTTAGATGTTTTAGACAAATATATGATTTTAAATAAAACATTTTTATTAAAACATTCTTATCCAATTTAACCCAATTTAAATTTGTGTTAAATTATCCCATAAATTCTCTAATAAGAAAAAAAGAAAATCTTATTTATCAAACAATATCTTATTAGAAATACTTCTTATTTTGAAACCAATTCCCCTTTAGGGAACTTAAAAATTAGATACCTGGTTTTAGTTTCAAAACTTATTTCTAAAAGCATATTGCATATATTTTAATGTATATCAACTTCAAACAATTTATTTATTAAAATTCACTTTGGGTTTATTTGGATTTGAACCCATTTCGATCGCACAATGAGAATGAGAATAATTTACCAAGTACATCACAACTTTTCCTAAACGAACATCCGATCACCACTTAGAAAATTATTCAGATCACCACAGAACTAATCGAAACATTTTCCTCCCAATTATCCCTAAGAAATGCATATCATATTAAATTTTACTTCCCAAAATATATTCGTTTTCAATTATTTTCAAAACTACTGCCATTTCATTTCTCAAATAATATTTTGAGATTATTTTCAAAAATTCCAAGATTTAGATTCATAAATCCTTTTTAAACATATTTAACAAACTAAATTTATATAAAATTTCCTTTATATAAAATCATTTTATACTATAATAATTCTTCTTTATTATAATCAAATTTTCCCAAATGGTTATTATCCAAATTTCCTATCTTACCATTTAGATTATATTAACAACTTTCAATTAAAGTTTAATTCTTGATCCATCTTTATTAAATGGTGAATTTTAAAATTAACATTTTCTCCGAACACCTTTATAGTCAAGTCATGGAAATTAATTCACAAAGGATTTATTTTAAATCAAAGCTATTAATGCTCTTAGATAAACCGAGCACCATTTACAATTAACAAACGAAAGTCAATGCTTATTTAAATTAAGCATAACTGAGCAAATAATAGGATAATAAATAAATATTATCACATTAAACCAATACACTTTATAACTATAAATGTTTTGAAAATTACTCCTCTATATATATATAAAATTTAATCCCAGGAAAAATATTTAATTTGTCAAAATTTTAAAAACTCAACACCTTGTCCATTGGCCTTGGTCAAGTGTTTAGAAATCTCCATCGATACCGTGGCATCCCACGTCTCGACCAGAATTCATTAAAAACCCAATAGACCAGTTAACATAATACATTTTTTTCTTTTATAACATTAACAAATACACTCTCATATAAATAATACTCTCACCTCACTCTGATACCAAATGTAACGACCCACCTTTTTTACCATCGAAAGTCGACACTGAACGCTACCATTGTTTTCCAATGTCGACTATCCTATCGTCAAAAGAGCAGATTGTTAGGGTAAATAAAAATAAAAGAATAGAGAATGCAAAATAGAATCTCGTAGCGAAATCATTAACATATATGATAACAAAGACAATAAAACCGTCACTCCATAAAACAGGTTACATTAGAGTTAAAAAACAATATCTGCTGGACAGTTATAAAATTCCTACCTTACAAATGCTGATAGGGATACTATATAATACAGTGGAAAATAAAACATTACGATAGGTGAATCTTCAGCTTCCCTCTATGATCTCCATAACACCAATGCCAACCTTGGAAAATACTCGATCTAATGCACGATTATAATAAAAAACATCCGGGTCAGTCTAAAAATACCAGCGTAAGATATCTCAAATAATGGGAAATGTATAAAAGTTCTATGAGAGTACGCCGCTAATGCGGAACGGGTTTTTATCTCACAAGAATAACATCCATATAGATAAGAGAAAAAATAAATATCAGAAAACAAATCCAAATATGAACGAGCATAAATAATATTATACTACACTTGAAAGAATGAAAATAAACTGTGTAGAATCCAAACTAGACAGAATGGATAGAACAAGGAAAATAGTCCAACTTGATAAAATAGACTAAATAATGTAACAATCCAAACTTGATATAATGTACCGAGTATGGTAACAGTCCAACTTGATAGAATGGACTAAATAAATCCTTAAATGCCATGATGCAATGACCAATTTTTCCATATTCTTTAAATCGACAATAAACCACACATGTCCAACTCAAATTGCACAAACAAGCGGATCATTAAGGTAGAAAGAAAAATAAATATAGATATGTATATCTCTCTTCAACGAGAGCAAACTATACTTAAGCTACAGAACATCTGCACCTCTCTTGCCCACTTTTTAGTTATGGGTTATCCGATTCGTTGGTAACATAACAAGTCACTTTTTATCTCGAAGTGGCAATTACACTAATAACTACAAATACATCAAATTTATAATATTTTCCATTTCCAGATCCTTTTAGAGATCATTTTAAAACCATCGGGTTTAGTCCTTGAAATTCTTTCCATTTTATAAAATATTTATAAAACCACTCTTTATATAATTTAACTTCAACATATTCATTTTCAAATATTTTTATTTATTTGAACATTTCATAAACTTTTATTTATGAACACCAACTTTGAAAACAATTCCATTGACATCAAATTATTATAACTAATTATAACAGTTTAAATGAACCATTATTATCGCTAAACACCTTTTAGTCAAATCATGAAATAAATCTTAATGTGTTAACCAACAAATATTTTCTATCCAGCACATGCATATGATAATTAATTGCTTATACACTGATCGAGAAAAGTCGACAATCAATAAATAATAATCAGTGCTCATAAACTAGTCGAGCCTAATTCAAACTATCAATTAATAAAATAAATATAAAAATAAGTGGTAATCAATGCTTTATTATATCAAATATTTATAAAACTATTTATTTTATCTTGGGTTAAAACGGTTTGATATTTATTTTGGAGCATCCGGGATTTCCTTTCAACATGTTCCATCTCTCATCCAAATCTCCTTGGATCTCACAGACGAAACACATGTACTAGTTGTTTCCGCATACCACATTAATTATTTAACTTCAAAATTTTAAAATACTTAATTAACCATCCAAATAGTCAAACAAGGAAGTAAAACCATTGTTTTAGCAAACAAAGTAAACAAGCATTCAAAAAGGGTTTTCAAACAACACTTAACGCTTAAAGTTCTTTAAACTTAACAATGATTTTAATGAACTTAAAGGCAGAAATAATTCAGTTTGGATTCCACTCCGTCAAATATTATGGCAAAGAAATCTAACGGTACTTCCTACCAATTTTGCTAACTTTGTCACTATGGATTTGACTATAGCTTCGCCACTATTTTCCAAAACTTCTTGAAATCCGGCTATACCTCCACTATCCTAAAAATTGAGATGAAAAGCGGTAGAGATGGATTCTGGGTGGACACGGCCTTGGGTGGGTGGATGGAACTTACTAGCTTGAACTTGACTTAAATGATGTACTTTTTTGTCGATTATTTTTGCCATAACTTTGTTACGCTTTTGGAATTTTTTTAAAGAGGCATGGAAGCCATTAAAGCTCTAAGGAAGAAGAAGCTTAGAAAACATAGAAGAAGAATGGGAAGTGTGTGTAATTTGCGAAAGAAGTGGTGGGTATTTATAGGAAAAGTTTGGAATAAAATATTATTATATGAAATGACAAAAATACCCTTACTTCAACTTAAAGTAAACCGACCTTTTCAACACTTACCATCACCTTTAGCATTTTACTTTATGACTTAGTCACTTAAGGCATAAGTAAATGTATTTGGATGGAAAAGTGAATTAAGGAGAAGATTAGTTTAGATTTTTGATGTGATTTGATTTGATGTTTACATTTTTAACCTTTTTCCTTACTTTTCTTAATTATATTCTAGAAGTTTCCTAATCATAGTTAGTAAAAGTTAACTTTTTTAGTTATTAACATGTGCAATATATATGTTAAAACATGCTAACAAAGATGCAACAATGTTGTGATAACTTATTTTGAACAAAACATTGATTTTGAAGATAACGTTTTACGGTCATATCTTGACGTTTTTGTTAAACTATTTATTTATATAAAAAAAACCCAAAATAATTTCTTATCATATTAAAATAATTAAGACAAGTTCATTTTAGTTATAAACCATATTAAATAATATTAAAATCCAATTATAAAAATACGACGTCGATCTGCCAAAATGCGACGAATTTTTGTAATCTTTATAAAATAGGCATATATGTTTATAAATCATTATAAATCAAACTTATATTTTTATCATAGCATTATATAATCATTAAAAAGAGTTATTTAACATTTACAACAATTAATTGGATATATATCCAATTTTAACGAAAACCGGCTTTTGTCAATTTTCGACGAAAATCCAAAATCTCTATTTTCTGTAAACCAATCATAAAAATAAATTTATCATTCTTATTTATTAAAAAAATGATTATTTGAGTTTGAATATTCTATATCTGAATATTCAAAATAAATTAAGTATTTTATTTTCAAAGTGGTAAAATTAGTGGTCGTTACGTACTTCCCCCTTATAAGAATTTCGTCTTCAAAATTCCAAGGATGGAAAAATACAATGAAACCAAAAAATATTAAGTACACCTAAAAATGAACATCACCCATAACCCCAGTCGAAGGTACGGTGACTTATCCTATTCATTTTATTTAACAAATTAAGTTGGTTTCATTTACAAAATTCCTAGGTTGATTTACTAATCTAGACAAATTTTACTTAGGCACCTAACCTAAGCTCTGATACCACCTATAATGACTCGTTTTTCCGTACCCTTTGAATCGATAATAAACCATATATGTCCAGCTCAAATTTCACGAATAAGCAGATCATTAGGGGCAGAAAGAAATATAAATATTGATACGTATATCCCTCTTGAACAAAAGTGGACTATACTGAGGCTACAGAACATCTACACATCCGTTGTCCACTTTTTAGTAATGGGTTACTTTTATCATTGGTAACATAACAAACCACTTTATATCACGCAGTGGCAAAATCATTTACAATAATAATTACAAATACTTCAAATCTATAATAAATTCCATTTTCAAATCCTTTCAAAAATCATTTTAAAACCATTAGGTTTAGTCCTCGAAATTCTTTCCATTTTATATAATATTTTTATAAAACCATTCTTTATATAAATCACTTTTATGTAATATAAGTTCAAAATATACCTTTCTAAATATTTCTATTTATTTAGACATTTCATGAACTTTTATTTATCAAAACTAACTTTGAAAACAATTCCATTGATGTCAAATTATTATAACTAATTATAACAATTTAAATGAACCAATACTATCTCTAAACACCTTTTAGTCAAATCTAAAAATAAATCACAAGGTGGTAACCAACAAATATTTTCTACCCATCCCATGCATATGGATAATTGATTGCTCATAAACTGATCGAGCAAAGTCGACAATAATAAATAATAATCAGTGCTTATATACTGGTCGAGCCTAATTCAAACAAGCAATCAATAAAAATAAAAACAACAATAAATGGTAATCAATGTTTCATTCTTAGGTTAAAACGGTTTAATATTTGTTTTGGAGCATCCCAGTTTTCCCTTCGACATGTTTCATCTCTCGCTCAAGTCTCCTTGGATCTCATAGACGAAACATGTGTACCAGTCATTTCCGCATAACCCATTAAGTACTTAACTTCTAAATTTTAAAATACTTAATTAACCATCCAAATAGTCAAACAAGGAAATAAAATCATTGTTTTAGCATACAAAGTAAACAAGCATTAAAAAAAGCTTTTCGAAAAACACTTAACACTTAAAATTCCTTCAACTTAGCAATGATTTAATGAACTTAAAGGAAGAAATAACTCACTTTTGATTCCACCCCATCAAACATTAAGGCAAGGAACTTCAGATCTAAACCATATTTTCTACAATTTTGCTAACTTTGTCACTATAGATTTGACTATAGCTTCGCTGCTATTTTCCAAAACTTCTTGAAATCCGTCTATAGCGTCGCTATCCTTGAAGTTGAAATGAAAAGAGTTGGGCATGGCTTCTAGGTAGGCACGGCCTTAGGTGGATGGATGGAACTTATAGCTAGAACTTGACTTAAGTGGTATACTTTTTATCGATTATTTTTGCCATAACTTTGTTATGCTTTTGGAATTTTTTTAGGGAGGCATGGAAGCCATTAAAGCTCTAAAGAAGAAGAAGGATAATCCTAAAAAAGAAAGAAGAAGAAGAATGGAAAGCGTGTAATTTGTGAAAGAAGTGGTAGCTATTTATAGAAAAAGTCTGAAATAAAATATTATTATGTCAAATGTACAAAATACCTTACTTCAACTTAAAGTAAACTTACTTTTTCAACACCTACCATCACCTTTCAAATTTTACTTTATGTCTTAGTCACTTAAGTCTTAAATAAATATATTTGGATTAAAAAGTGGATTAAATATAAGATTTGTTTTAGATTTTTGATGTGATTTGATTTGATGTTTACTTTTTTAACTTTTTTCCTTACTTACTTTTCTTAATTATACTATAGAAGTTTCTTAATCATAATTAGTAAAAGTAAACTTGTTTAGTTATTAATATGTGTAATATATACGTTAAAACATGCTAACAAAGGTGCAATAATGTTGTGACAACTTATTTTGAACAAAATGTTGATTTTTGACAAAACGTTTTACAGTCACATTTTGACGTTTTTATTAAATTAATTATTTATGAAAAACATGAAAATAAGTTTCATACCATTTTAAAATAATTAAAAATTTTCATTTTAGTTATAAAACCATATTAAATAATATTAAAATCCAATCATATAAATACGACGTCGATTTGTCAAAATGTGACGATTTTTTTAATCAGTACGAAACAAGTATATATGTACATAAAATCATTATAAATCAAATTTATATTGTTATCATATCATTATATAACCATTAAAAAGTGTAATTTACCATTTACAACAATTAATTGGATATATATATATATATATATCCAATTTTATCGAAAACCGCCTTTTGTCAATTTTACGACGAAATCCAAAATCTCTAATTTTTTGTAAACCAATTCTAAAAATAAGTTTATCATTCTTATTTATTAAAAAACATGATTATTTAAGTTTGAAATTCTATATCTGAATATTTAAAATAAATCAAATATTCTATTTTCAAAGTGGTAAAATTACGGGTCGTTGCATACTTTCCCCCTTAAAAGAATTTCGTCCCTGAAATTTCAAGGATGGAAAAATATAATGAAATCAAAAAAATTAAGTACACCTAAAAATGAACCTCACTTATAACCCCCGTAGGAGGTACGGTTCCTTATCCTATCCATTTTTATTTATCAAATTAAGGTAGTTTCATTTATGAAATTTCTAGATTGATTTACTAACCTAGACAAATTTTACTTAAGCACCTAACCTAAGCTCTGATACCATCTGTAGTGACCCATTTTTCCATACCCATTGAATCGAAAATAAACAACACATTTCCAACTCAAATTGCACGAACAAGCAGATCATCAAGGGTAGAAAGAAAAATAAATATAGATATTTATATCCCTCTTCAATGGGAGCGGACTATCTTGAGGCTAGAGAACATCTGCACCTCCCTTGCCCACTTTTTAGTTATGGGTAATCTGAATCGTCAATAACATATCAGTCACTTTATATCTCGAAGTGGAAAAATCATTTACACTAATAATTACAAATACTTTAAATCTATAATAATTTCCTTTTCCAAATCCTTTCAAAAATCATCTTAAAACCATCGAGTTTAGTCCTCGAAATTCTTTCCATTTTATAAAACATCTTTATAATACCATTCTTTATATAAATCGTTTTTATATAATATAACTTATTCATTTTCAAATATTTCTATTTATCTAAACATTTCATAAACTTTTATTTATGAAAACCAGCTTTGAAAACAATTCCATTGACGTCAAATTATTATAACTAATTACAACAATTTAAATGAAGCAATATTAACGCTAAACACTTTTTAGTCAAATCGTGAAATAAACCACAAGGTGTTAACCAACAAATATTTTCTACTCAGCCCATGCATACGGATAATTAATTGCTCATAAACTAGTCGAGCAAAGTCGTCAATAAATAAATAATAATCAATGTTCTTAAACTAGTCAAGCCTAATTCAAACAATTAATCAATAAAATAAACAAAACAATAAGTGGTAATCAATGCTTCATTCTATCAAATATTTATAACACTTTTTATTTAATCTTGGGTTAAAACAATTTGATATTTATTTTGGAGCATCTACGCTTTCCCTTCGACATGTTCCATCCCTCGTTCAAGTCTCCTTGGATCTCACAAACAAAACACGTATACTAGTTGTTTCCGCATACCCCATTAGTTATTTAACTTCTAAATTTTAAAATGCTTAATTAACCATCAAGATAGTCAACTGTTATCCCATTTTTTGGTCAAAACTAGGACATCAATGTTGTGCGCATTTCCACCGCGACTAGAACAAGAAGAAGCAGCCAGCAAGCGTGTATCAATCAGGAATTTCACTCAAGGTTCAAATATAAAGTTCATTCGGTAAAACGATACAAGAGCTCATTCGGCACTCATCCCATTCGGCATGCCTTGTTCATCCGGCATCCCAATACAAGAGCCCATTCGGCAGTATGAAGTGAGAATTCGTTCGGCATTCACGACACAAGCTATCATCCAGCAGGTCCATTCAGTAGTACCGAGACCGAACCACACTCCTCTACAAACTCCCACCGGTCCAACATCTCCCCAGAACGGCTCCATGCCTACCACCGAATCAACGCCCCACCGGACCAACATTCCTCCCAGACGACACCGAACCCATCACACTACCAAGCCACTACCGGATCGCACTCCAAGCTACTACCGAACCATCCATCCACCACCGAACCAGGAAAGGAAAGCTTCGCCGAACCAAAGTTGCCAGTCCAGATTGCTTCAGCCCAAGCCCACCAGCAGCTATAAACATCCAAGACCCCTGCCCCCAGCCTCACTCTATAAATAGAGGGGCAGGGGTACAACAATGGGGGACAAGTTTGAGAGCTCAAGCCTGGAAGGAACTCTCAAACAACTTTAGATACTTGTAATCACAGCTTTATACTTGTAATCTAAAAAAAAAGGAGAATAACATATAAAGTGGACGTAGGCACGTTCTGGCCGAACCACTATAAATCTGTGTGTCTTTTACAGTTTAGTCCCTGCTTTTTATATATTTGCATAAATCACCCAAATCACTAAATACAACATAAAATCAACCAACTCATACGACTTTGGGTGTTTGCGACCATTTTTTACGCAAACATTTTGGTGCTTTCACTGAGAAGAACCGGCTCCCGCTACATCGGATAGAGGTTGAATTTGAAAATCTAAGAGTTCAGATCTAAGAGTTATGACGAGACAAACAAGTAGAAGGCAAAGGCCAGAGAGAAGTGAACACCAAGGAAGTCAAGAGGCTTCCTCAGGAGGGAATCAAGCGTCGATCTTCATCACTAGGGATGAGATGGAGGCCATGATGAGAAGACAAGAAGAGATGATCCAGAACTTACTTCAACAAATTGGGCAAATTGGAGCACAAATCCAAGGAGCAACTGGGGTTCAGAACGGGGCAGGACCATCTGGCGCAGCACCAGAGCTAGGGGGCACTCACGCAGAGCATGTTGATCCGACCCTGGGAAGTGAGATGGGGGCATCCGAACCACCTGGTAGCAATAGAGGAAGGAACGTTCAGCCAGGGAGGCATACACATGAAAACTCCCGCGGACTCGGGGGGCAGGTCGAAGACAGTGAACGAGAACTACAGCTTGGAGACAATGACAGATTAGCAGAGATGGTTAGAAGAGCTATGAGAGGCGGTTTAGTAAACAGAGACTTGGAAGATGTAAACAGGAGTCCTTTTTCTTCTGCGATTAGGATGGCTAGGAACGCACCAGAATTCAAGCTACCATCATTGGACATGTACAACGGGAAAACGGACCCCACGGTCCATCTAACGAAGTATATGAGACATATGGAAGTGCTGGGGGCATCAGAGGAGGTTATGGCCCGGTGCTTTCCACTGTATTTGACGGACATTGCAGCGTTATGGTTTAGGCAACTGGAGAGCGGCTCCACAGGAACATGGGCAGATTTAACTGAGAGATTCATGAGGCAATTCAGGGTTCATATTGCGAGACCCAAGAATGTGATGACTTTGGCAACCTTGAAACAGAAAACTAGAGAGACTTTGAGGAGCTTTCTAACGCGATTTAATGCGGCGGCAGCATCAGTGGATCGACCAGATCCATCTATGGTCATGATGGCGGCTGTATCTGGAATAGCTGGTAATACAGAGTTCAAGAATTCATTAACCAAGGACCCGCCTATGAATCTGCGAGAGTTCTATCATGAGGCTGAAAAGTTTCTGCGTTTGGAAGATGCTAGTGCAGAAAGAGAGGAAGAAGATGACGTTTACGTAATCAAGAGCGGAAACCCACCTGGAAAGGGTGCGGAGACTAGCAAAGGAAAAAGAAAGGCTGAGGATAATGATGACAGGACAAAGTGGCTACGAAGAGAACCACGCTTCACCACCTATTCAGAGCTGAATGAGAGTTTGGAACGGATTTATCAGGATACCAAGGGGCAGGTTCCGTATCGTAGACCAATGCGAAGGGATCCAACCTCTGACGAAAGAAAATCAGATAAGTTTTGTGTATTTCATGAATTGAATGGTCATAACACTAATGATTGTAGGCATTTGAAGGACGAGGTAGAAGGGCATATCAGGAACGGTATGCTCCTTCAGTATGTGAGGAGGCGAACTCTAGCGGTGGAGCCAGAGCGACCGCCCTCTACGTCAGCTAGAGGTGACCCTGGATCAAGGCACCATTTGATTATCCATTGATTGCTTGATTAAAATAACGATAAACAGGTCATAAGCTTCCACTAACGCAATTAAATCATTTACACATGTACGAGATCGCGAACGATCTCCAGGCATGCTCTGAATGATCATTGACTGCTTCGGAGTGGGAACTTACACTTTGACATCCTTGCTTTGCTTTTGTTTCGATTTGAACATTTGAATTCTTCCTGTTTGGACATTTCTGCTGTAAGGTACTATTGCTTTAACATTTACAATTCTATGAAAAAATTATTTACTTGTATGCCCGTTGGATCGCGAACGGTTCACGAGCACCTATTGCATGGCAACGAACTGCCGAAGTCTTTGATTCAAAAAATTCCCCCAAACAATGACTCCAACACTGATAATATTAAGTCCCCCCCGGGCACACTCATTCGCCTCGAACGGCACCCGACTTCGAACAGTCACAATTCGCCTCGAACGGCACTCGACTTCGAACAGTCACAATTCGCCTCGAACGACACTCGACTTCGAACAGTCACAACTCGCCTCGAACGGCACCCGACCGCGAACGGTCACAAAATCGCCTCGAACGGCACAACTCGCCTCGAACGGCACAACTCACCTTACCTCAAATGGCTCGATCGCGAACGGTCGTCATTTGAGGTCCGCCACCTGATCACTGACTGTTACGCCTTACCTCAAATGGCTTGATCGCGTACGGTCGTCATTTGAGGACCACCACTTGACCGCGCACTGTCGCACTTTACCTCGAATGACTCGATCACGAACGATCGTCATTTGAAGTTAAGCGCTTGACCTTGAACGGTCCCCACTCGACCGCGCACTGTCGCACTTTACCTCGAATGACTCGATCCCGAACGGTCGTCATTTGAAGTAAAGCGCTTGACCTTGAACGGTCACATTTCACTGCAGATGACTCGATCCCGAACGATCGACGCACGGATTTATGCGCTTGACCGCGCACGGTCACACTTCACCTCAAATGACTTGGTCACGAACGATCGTCATTTGAAGTTAGGCGCTTGACCATGAACGGCCGCGCTTCATCCCAAATAGCTCGATCCCGAACGATCGTCATTTGGGGCCATATAAAATATCAAGCTCTTTACAGGTTGTCAACAGGATACGAACATCCAGCTCATGGCATTACAAAACACGCCTTCCTACCGCAAGGCATATTTTGGGGGGCAAAGTGTTATCCCATTTTTTGGTCAAAACTAGGATATCAATGTTGTGCGCATTTCCACCGCGACTAGAACAAGAAGAAGTAGCCAGCAAGCGTATATCAATCAGGAATTTCACTCAAGGTTCAAATATAAAGTTCATTCGGTAAAACGATACAAGAGCTCATTCGGCACTCATCCCATTCGGCATGCCTTGTTCATCCGGCATCCCAATACAAGAGCCCATTCGGCAGTATGAAGTGAGAATTCGTTCGGCATTCACGACACAAGCTATCATCCGGCAGGTCCATTCGGTAGTACCGAGACCGAACCACACTCCTCTACAAACTCCCACCGGTCCAACATCTCCCCAGATCGGCTCCATGCCTACCACCGAATCAACGCCCCACCGGACCAACATTCCTCCCAGACGACACCGAACCCATCACACTACCAAGCCACTACCGGATCGCACTCCAAGCTACTACCGAACCATCCATCCACCACCGAACCAGGAAAGGAAAGCTTCGCCGAACCAAAGTTGCCAGTCCAGATTGCTTCAGCCCAAACCCACCAGCAGCTATAAACATCCAAGACCCCTGCCCCCAGCCTCACTCTATAAATAGAGGGGCAGGGGTACAACAATGGGGGACAAGTTTGAGAGCTCAAGCCTGGAAGGAACTCTCAAACAACTTTAGATACTTGTAATCACAGCTTTGTACTTGTAATCTAAAGAAAAAAGGAGAATAACATATAAAGTGGACGTAGGCACGTTCTGGCCGAACCACTATAAATCTGTGTGTCTTTTACAGTTTAGTCCCTGCTTTTTATATATTTGCATAAATCACCCAAATCACTAAATACAACATAAAATCAACCAACTCATACGACTTTGGGTGTTTGCGACCATTTTTTACGCAAACATCAACCATTATTTTAGCAAACAATGTAAACAAGCATTCAAAAAGGGTTATCAAAGAACACTTCAAGGAAGTAATAACTCACTTTGGATTCACTCCATCAAACATTAAGGCAAGAAACTCCAGATCTAAACCATACTTCCTACCAATTTTGCTAACTTTGTCACTATGGATTTAACTATAGCTTCGCTACGATTTTTCGAAACTTCTTGAAATCCAGCTATAACTCCGCTATCCTAGACGTTGAGATGAAAAGTGGTGGAGATGGCTTCTAGGTGGGCACGGCCTAAGGTGGAAGGATGGAACTTACTAGTTTGAAGTTGACTTTAGTGGTATACTTTTTTGTCGATTATTTTTTCCGTAACTTTGTTACACTTTTGGAATTTTTTTAGGAAGGCATGGAAGCCATTAAAGCTCTAAGGAAGAAGAATGAGAAGTTTAGAGAAGGAAGAAGAAGAAGAATGGAAAGTGTGTGTAATTTGTGAAAGAAGTGGTAGGTATTTATAGAGAAAGTTTGGAATAAAATATTATTATGTGAAATGACCAAAATACCCTTACTTCAACTTAAAGAAAACTTAATTTTTCAATACTTGCCATCACCTTTCACATCTTACAGTATGCCTTAGTCACTTAAGGATTAAGTAAATGTATTTGGATGGAAAAGTGGATTAAAGAGAGATTTGTTTAGATTTTTGATGTGATTTGATTTGATGTTTACTTTTTTTTAACTTTTTTCCTTACTTATTTTTCATAATTATATTCTAGAAGTTTTCTAATCATAATTAGTTAAAGTAAACTTGTTAGTTATTAATGTAATATATATGTTAAAACATGCTAGCAAAGGTGCAACAATGATGTGAAAACTTATTTTGAACAAAATGTTGATTTTCGACAAAACGTTTTATAGTCACATTTTGACGTTTCTGTTAAACTATTTATTTATGTAACAAAACTTGAAAATAAGTTTCTTATCATATTAAAATAATTAAAACAAGTTCATTTTAGTTACAAAACCATATTAAATAATACTAAAATCCAATTATAAAAATACGACGTCAATCTGCCAAAATACGATGAATTTTTTAATCATGATAAAACAAGCATATATGTTTATAAAATTATTATAAATCAAATTTATATTGTTATCATATCATTATATAACCATTAAAAAGAGTTATTTAGCATTTAAAATAATTAATTGGATATATATCCAATTTTATCAAAAACCGGCTTTTGTCAATTTTAGGACGAAAATCCAAAATCTCTATTTTTCTATAAACCGGTTCTAAAAATAAGTTTATCATTCTTATTTATTACAAAAAAATGATTATTTAAGTTTTAAAATTCTATATATGAATATTTAAAATAAATTATTCTATTTTCAAAGAGGTAAAATTACAAGTCGTTACACGTGATGAGGAGTGGGTTCTACTCTTGGCAATTTAAAGCCAAAATAGATTCAGGGTTTTCGAATCAAATAAGGGAAGGAAATTTTCCAATAAATGACTAGGAATGCACACACCCTTTGAAGTATACCCCTTAAAATGATATGTACGTTCAAAATACCATTAATTAACAATTAATCAAGTTCAAATATGCATAAATTAATAGAATTAATTAAATTCGGGCTCTATTAGCTAAAAAAATTAGTTAAAACATCATTTGTTAAATGATTTACTTTATTATAAAACATTATTAGTTAAGATGGTTAACTAATTTTTATACACTATTAGTTAAACCAATTAATTAAAGATAAATAACTATTAATCAAAAACAATTAATTAAAGTTCAATGTCATTAATTAAGATGAACCGATTAAATACAAATATCATTATTTAAAATGATTTATTACTTTTAAACATCATTAACTAAAATGATTATTAATTTCAATTATCATTAATTGAAATGATTAATTAATCAAGAAATCATAAGTAGAATGATTAATTAAATCTGATCTTATTTAAATATAAAGATAAACCAATTTTAAACATCGTTAATTATATTGGTGAATTGATTTCAAAATCATTAGTTAAAATGATTAATCAATCAAAATGATTAATGAATTCTCAATATTCTTTTTCGTGATATCACAAGCTCAAGTTCATATGACAAGGTTTTGGGAATGAAATTGAAAAATGACGATATAGAGAAATTGTTATAACTACACTTAACAGATTAAATAGAAAATCAGGGTTTGATAAAATTAACCATCAATAACATTATTCAGATGTAAATAAATGATTTACGGTTGAGAAACCCCTTTTTGGGTCTCCCAATAGATTATTCCTGCAAAATAATGGTTATGGATAATATATAGATAATCCTATGGTTTTATAATGATCAAATTAATATGCCATCCATTTTCCAATCGGAAATTCAACAAACAAGCAATCAAACAATTTAACTAAAATCCAAGCAATAAATTAACGTTTATAACATCATAGGTATGATATAATAAAATTTAATATGAGTTAAACTCACATTGCTTCCAATTATTGCTGAAGCGTTCTAGTTTAGGCTAAAATCGAATGGACATTCGACTTTATCACAAAATTCTATTAGTTTTAAGATCCACCAATTCAATTCCAATGTGAAGATATCGTTGATATGAGTCCAACACGACCAAGCGCATCTGAATCTGACCTTGTATGAGCAAGATATAGGTTAAATTACTAAAACGAATTTAAACTCAGCTAACATAATTTTAATTAAATTATTTATTATCTTACACAAGCCCAAGGCCCGACCAAACCATCCAAACCTAATTGCAATAGTGCCCATCTACTTTTTCCCCAAAATTACTTCGTGCCTGCATACGAAATAGTGCACTCGTCATGCAATTGACACGCCATTATGGTCCAAGATTCAGCGATCAAACATCACCAACGCACCGCTCATCTCCTCCTCTCCGATATTAACCCATCCACCTATGCTCCGTTGGACTCCAATGGATAGCGACCTGGCACGGTCGAATGCGACAGAGAGGAAGTCGCGATCTGCATCTCATGCTCGGATGAGCTCTAACCTATGCCAATCCACTCGCCTTCGCATCACAATCTCGATGCCACCTTCAAACCAACCTCCGGAGCTTTTGAGCATCTTTTGACCTGGGCACCCAAATTCACTGCACAAAATCGAGCAACTCAAAAAGGCGATCGATCAATACAATTTTGAAATGGAATTAAAGCTCTAGCTACCACAAAATCATTGGATCCATTATCATTATTTATTGATTAGTAAATCACTTGCTTTTGATTTTTGAAGAATTGACCGAGATTTGGTTCTCACGTTTCACTGGAAGATGGAGGACGCAATTAACAGAGAGGAGGGAAAGAAAAAGAAAAAATAAATAAAGTAGCTATGCGTTTGCCCCCATTTTCATCATTTTATAAACAAATTAAAATAAACAAAATGGTGATGTTTTTTCAAAACATGGATCCAAGAAATATGATGATATGTTTGTATGCGTCTGTGTAATATGTGTCTATTTTTTGAAATAAAATGTTTGGGTATGATGCTGCACAGAATTTCGCTCAAATAAAAACTATGAACGTCAAAACGAAAACACAGTCGCGTTTAGAAATGCGACACGATTTCAAAACCATAATAAAACACACTGGTTATTGCATTCCGTGAAATCACAAAACCGTCAAACAACAATTTAATCATTTTCCAAATTAATTTTTTTTAGAAAAATCTTATAAATTAAACTAAAAATACGTTATAAGAAATTAAGTATTTTATTACAATTTAATTTCTTGTTATTTATTCAAACCATTTATTATTGTAATAAATTTGCAAAATGATTCACCATTATCATTCATTAATTAAAATAAGTTAAATAACACTATTAAATCTGTTTAGTTCATGTTTAGTTCATATTTAGTCCACCATTCAAATATTTAAACGATCCCTATTATTGAGTTCCAAATATAAAATTAAAAAATCCAATTAAATATTTAAAATCAAATGACCATAATTTTGGGTTGTTACGTTATGTTAATAAGTTATGACAGAAGAGAGCTTGCTAATGATATAAGCAAAAGTGTATAGTTAGAATATTAACCAAATTATAATGATTAAAAGAAGTGGTTATTTGTAATAGTAATCAAGTTATATTATTAATGGAAAGTGTTTGTTGACGAGGGCAATCAAGTTTGGTTGATTATTAGAAAGTAAGAAAATGATAAGCAAGAAGATTACATCATTTATTAAAGTTGTGATAGATTAGCCGAAAGTGATAAAAATAAGGAAAATGCTTAATTTGATAGTCTGAATGTTATAAATAGCATAGACCCCCTTAGAAGCGCGAGAGAAAAAACCCCTCTCTTTATTTTGATTGGTGCCAGAGGCACTGCCTTTTACAAGGCAGTGATGTGTATGCACTGCCTCGTAGCACTGCCTTGTTAAAGGCAGTGGTATGCGCTGCCTTTTAAAAGGAAGTGCTTGTTGCAATCCCTTCTCGCACTACCTTATGAAAGGCAGTGCTGGTCGCACTGCCTTGGGAAAGGCAGTGCTCTACCCATTAAAGGGGGTGTGTGCACTACCTAGTACAAGGCAATGCACTAGTGTTTCTGCACTGCCTTGTATAAGCAGTGCAAACGGCACCGCCTTGTAGGCGGTGTCATGCGGTACTGTCATGCTAAGCAAGACAACGTTTTGTTTTGGATCAGAGTCTGCTTTCAGGGTTAGGGGTTTGAAGAAATTGACTGGGCTCGGAGGGACTTCGGGTTTCTCGAACAAAGTTATGGGAATATTATAACTTGATGGGGCTTTAAAGCTCTAATGAAGTTCATTAGCACGGGCTAGCATGAATCTGGATTGTCTATTCATAGACAATCGAAGGATATTGGTTTTGTAAAAGGAATCCGTTATACCATTGAGACAACATGACTTGTAGATGTAACGACCTGATATTTTCAACCATTCGCATCTAAACATGCCAGAATTGAATTTCTCAAAATATCATATTGTAAGTTTATATTTGGAAAAACTCAGCATATACAGTAAATAAATAATCACAGAATCACAGACACAGAGTAATATAACAATATGCAGCGGAAACAAATGAATAATAGTTCATGAAGCTACTATATATATATATAACAGAGTTAACAAGATACACAGAAGTCTCGAATACAATAGTCAAATACAAGATCAGAATACATCACTAGAATCAATTGAATATCTGAAAGTTGGATAGATAGCTGGATCTCCAAGCGAAACTCCAACTCCAAAGGTGACTCTCTAATACTGGTACACTCGGTTTGACCCGAGCGTAAAGCAAAACAAAAAACACTCGAGTCAGGATTAACATTCTTATATCAATATATCCAACTCAAGGGAAATAACAACTGGAAATACAAATAACTCAAAAGATGTTGGGATAACCATCCTCTAAGGATCCGTTAAACTATCTATATATAGTAGTGTACACTAAATAGATAATGCATATCAGTAATATAAGGTATCAAAAGAGCGTTAAGGCATTACCATTATCCCTCTTAACACATTTTATATAAGCGTCATAGTCTATACAACACTGTAAACTCCATCATAAACTAGTGGGCTATCAGGGAGTACTCCATAGGTATAACACAAAACAAATCGTAGTGGTCGCGCATAGGGATTCAAGTATGACAAGGCACATGAGGCAATACCCAAGGTAGTGAAACACCATTTGCCTGATCCGGGCTGGTGAGAACGCATCGCCGCAACGATCGCAACACCGCGAAACAACACTCCCAATTCGAGGGTGCGCACCAATCAAAAACAAGTAATGAGTAGTTTACGAAGAAGTGTGTCCGCTAGAGGCAGCTAACCTCATTGGCCCGACACGGCTCCTTTTTTAGTCATTTCAAATTTGACACAAGTGTCAAGGCTATCCGTTATCGTTCTCTTTCTTCAAATCCAGCAACGTCATCATTCCAACCACTTCATTATGGATCACACTACGCATATAATAGTTATTAAAGTGGTTTTCGGTTTAGACAGAGAGTATGTCCCTAACCGATCCCGGACTCTTCAATAACTACGTAAATAATGCACTGATTGGTCATTCAATACTTTCAAAATAGTTTATATTTCAAAAACAAAATATCAATGCCATTTCAAAGCATATCAATACGATATTACTTCCATTTCAAAACCAAATACGACATCATTTTCCATTTTAAATATATCCATCTCAAATATATCCATTTACAAAATCTTAGTACTTCAAAATTATAACACTTTCTAAATCAAACATTTTAGAAATCATAATGCTTTGGAATCATAACACTTCCCACTTAACTGTTTAAATATAAATAATAGTATATATTATAAAATAGTTTATAATTTAAAATAGTTTATATAAAATAGTTATAATTTAAAATAGTTTATATAAAATAGTTATAATTTAAAATAGTTTATATTAAAAATAATTTATATTAAAATAGTTTATATGAAATAAATTTATAAAGTAACATATATAAATAGTTTTAAATATAATTTAAAAATACTTTATATAATAAAATAGCTTCCACAAATTTCATAAATCGATTCAAATCAACTCAAATTCCAAAATTTAAATTTAATCAAATCTCAAATCATCAATTTTAATTTTATTTCAGTTTCTTAATAGACCATTTCAAATTATATCGATTTCCAATATAGATTTTTTAACCACAAAATAAACCATTTCAATTTCAATATATTCAAGGCTTTAAATATTCAAACATTTCAAATTAAGATTTGATAATTCCATATATATATATATATATATCAAATTCACTATACTATTATTTATTTTGAAATATTTACTTACTAAATCCATTATCTTTTAAATAAAACCCCAAATTTCAAACGACTAAATATTTTCTTCTACTTGTTTAAACTTGAAACGTTCATTTAATCACCTTAACCAAAATCAAGTTTTAAAAATATATCCTTTAAAAACCTCAAATTCAATACGTTCCTAATCAATTTCTAATTACATATATTTCTTAGTTAAATACAATTTCAAATCAATTTCAAATCCATCTTCTCAACCTTAATTTATTAAATCATGATAACTCTATATTAAAATATGATTTAAATATATACTTAACCATATTATATTTTAATAAAATTAAACTTTATTATTAAAATTATTTTATATTAAACAAATTTACATATAGCTTAAAATCAAGAATTTTAACTATATATAAAATAACATTTATATAATATCTAAAATCAATACTTATATTAAACCATGTATTTCCTTCCAAACCATAGTAATCATTTCTTATATATAGACCAACGGTGTCTGTATATAATTTTTTATCTTATGGTCAAGTGATACGGATATTTTTCATTTCAGTCCGCGATTTAAATATATATGGGTATATATATCATTTCAACCTGTAATCCCAAATTCAATGTCAATGAAAATCGCTTGGGTCTATCATTTCAACCTATAATGATTTTCTCCTATTCTAAAGTCTGTTCGGGTATGTATCATTTCAATCCATAGTGAATTCTATACTAACAGGGAACTTGTAGAGTGATAACATATATAAGAAATAATAATAATTACAGGCATTTATCATCAATATAAATAACAAATAATGGTGTCAGATGTCATAGGTGAACAGGTACATGTAGTAGCATATGTATAACAATGTAAATAACTAACAACAACATATTTCAGTTGTCGTTTCAATTGAAATCAAATTTAATATATACAAGAACATAAATCGTGAGTGATTGCTCACCTTTTGAGGCTAGAGAGGATAGACAATGAAATTAGTTATGAATCCAATCACGAATTCCAAAACAAAGCTAGAGGCACGAATTTGACAAGCAAAGCTGACAATAGGAATTTTCGAGATCAAATAAGAACTGGGTTGATAAAATAATTGGTATAAGTGAATTGATATAGATATAACATATAAAATCATATATATATATATATATATATATAGAAAAAAATATCATATTTTAAACTTTTAAACATTTATTAATAAGATATATATATATACACACAAGTATTTCAAAACTCATTGTTTAAAATTTTAAAAACTCTTAAATCTAACAGACCATATATATGAATATAGAACGTATTATTAGACTAAGATACATATCAACATATGTTAGCTTTTATAATGCAATTGTTATATATAAATAAATAAACTAACAGGTAACCTTTTACAAAACATATATATATATATATATATATATATAACTTCCTTTAAACAACAGCCAGAACATATAAACCCATAATTTCTACTGTCACAAAATCTAATGCAGATACACTTATAGAAAGCATCAATACAGCTTTTAAAAAACAAAATATAGTTATACAACTTCTTCTTTTATAACCAATATGCCACTAATTAACGAATTGTATGCAGCATTTTAAAACTTATGCATTATAACAGTTTTAAAATCTATATGTATATTTAGCTTGATATAATAGAACAGTACGTTATCTTTATTAATAAACAGCACAACTATCTTAATACGGTACTTAACAATGTATAAATGAATATTTTAATGGTATAATATATAAAGGAATATATTAAATCTATGTTTATATAAAACTTAATAAACAGCACACTTATATATAAGTTAAAAAATAATATATATCTAACTATTATAAAACGTATATAAAATTGAATGTAAGTTACAGTAAAATCTTATATTCATAATATATGTCTATATACATCTGACAAATCTCTATACTAATCTGTAACCTATAAAATATATAACTCTATATATGATGGCCCACGCTGCTCAAAATATACCAGCTAATGCAATAATTCAAAATATATACACCAAATAGTTAAAATATGTATAAACTTATATATCCATTATACACAGCAACTGCTTATTAAACTTAAACAAATTAAAAGTATAAACTGATAAATTTGAACACAACCAAAATTTTGTAAAGTCTATACATATATAAATTTTTTTATATATAACATGCCTTTACGACAAACAAAAATAAAAATATAATATAACTTTAATATATAAATAATACCATATATTTCTACCCAAGTCAAGTTTCAAACAACAATTTTTTTTCAAAACCACAGACCTTTCAGTATGCTTATATTAAAAACTATATATATGTATATATATATTGTAGTCTAGAATTAATATAATCATCAACACGACAGGATACAGCACTGGAATATAAGTTTCACCTTTTATTATACAAAGAAGACGAGAGCTAAGCTGTTGGTGCTCGAGTGGTTCAGCGCTACCATCATGGAAGTGTGGGTCAATGGCAAGGGTAGCAAAGCAAGGGTGGAGATGAACGGAGGGGAGGCACGAAATGCACGTGCTCGGTCAGTGGCTTGTGAGTGTAGATATCGGCGCGAGCAGGGGCGGCCGTGCATGCGAGCAAGGTTGTGGGCGAACTGGTGATGGCGGTCAGTGGAGTCGATGAGCTGAGGCTTTCGCGGTGTGGGGGTCAGTGTTGCCAGGCGAGGAGCGGGTCAACTCGGGTCTGGGCGGTGGCGGAGTTCGGCCAAGAGTTTCGGTGAGGTGGATGACCGAGGTGGCTCTCGACGATGTCAGGGGAAGGGAAAACTTGGGTTAGGTGGAGAAGAAATAGTGAGGGTGGCATAGACGTGGACATGCAAGCACAAAATATAATATAGGCAGGTGGTTCAAAATTTCGTTTCTCTTTTTTTTTCTCTCTCTAGAGCTAGCAACTGAAAGTGAAAGGAAGTAGGAGAAAAACAAAATGTAGCTTAGGCAAAAGGGTGAATGAAAAGGTTCAAAGCAAATAAAGAAACGTACCAGTGCCTAGGAAATTAATACAACTTTGGAAATGTAAAACGTTGTCGGCTGTTGGTTCACACAGAAAAATGAACGAAGGTGACAGGCTAATCTAATATATAAATTTAAATTTAAAGAGACATAACTGAGAAAAATGGAAAAGAGAAATGAATGGGCGAGGTTTTTAAAGTTTGAACGCAAAAAAAAACAAAAGGTCACGGATCTGTGCCGATACGGTTACCGTTTTAACGGATTCCTATGCGCACCGGACTTCAAAACACAGAATTTAATATACAATGTTATCAGCGCGATGAGACAAACAAGAGGAAACAGAAATATTTGTATCAAGGCCTTCCTATCAAAAGTCCATACGGACACCAATATACATTGCTATTCCGTATGGAAAAATCCAAACGGAGCTAGAAACGTCCGAAATCTGCGAAACAAGTTATGCAGCCTTATTCAGAGTGTTCTAAATAAATTTTCTCATGTTGACATATTTAGGTTTCGGAAAACTTTTTATATTCAACAGTTATTTCGTTGAAAATAAGATCGACGGAGCAATAACAGTCAAAAGTTTGAGAAACGAAATGTGACGTCTTGCTCAGAAGATGATTTACAATTTTTCTATTGAAAAATATTCAGGTTTGGAAAACATTTAATTATCATCAAATATTAACTGATATAGATTTAAATAAAATAGTGCTATAAAAATAACTTCCATATTTTGTGATGAAAATTTACCAGTGGCTATGTTCAAATAGACGTATTCCAAATTTTATATCAAAATTTTATTTCAAAATTTTATTATTTAAAATTTCATAGGAATTCAACTAATTAAATAAATAAATAAAATAAAATTATTAAATATTATTGGGTCATTACACTCTCCCCCACTCAAAATTTTTGGTCCTCGAAAAGGAAGGAGGTAGGAGAATAGAAACAACCAGAAAGAAAATAGATTGAAAACAAAGCAAAACAATTAGTTCAACCATATAAATTTCAATTTACCATAATTAATACTCAATATTTGATTTAAAATTCAACGTATTTCAATAAGTTGATTTATTTCAATTTATTAATATTTGATACCCAAAAGATTTCTTCAAAACAAAATTTTATTTAATTTGTCCCATTTTCTATTCATTCAACTTATTATTCTATTTATCTCTATTAACATTTTATATTTAAAAGTCAGGTGTATAACGCTTATTACAACCACTCAATTTTTATTTATAAAATTATTAATCATCATTCTACGTTGTAAATTATTCAATTACATTTCAACTTCTGAATGATTTAGGTAAGTTATATTTGGATGTAACTGAGTATTGTACAAGTAAAATTTTCTTAAATTCAACTACTCAAGTTTAAAGATTTATTTCAAAATTTTGCTTCATTTTATAATTGAAAACATTCTTAACATAAGATTAAGAATTAAATTTCCGATTTCATTTCGAAATGTTTACACATGCACACACACACAACATACATCAAATCAAATTTATAATCATAAACCAATATATATATTATAATTCAAATCATACTTTAAGAAATTCAAATCAATTTCATTTCAAAACAAAAGCGTAGCAAAGCTACCAAATGGTCTCTTCATTCTGAAACTCGAAAATAAATGTCGATGATGCGGCCGTCATCATCGAAATTATTTTCCATCAACAAAAGAGGAGAGCATGGATTTATAACTAATTTTTTTTCTTTGGAAATGAATTCTATTCGAAAATACTTTAGATAGTACATTTAAAAATTTAAAACCAAAGTTTGAAATTTTAGAAAATTAAATTCTCGAATTCTTATTTTAAATTCATTTAAATTTCTAAATAAATCTATAAGCCAAGTTTTATAATTCCATTTATTTATATATTGGTAAATCAATGGTTTGCAAAACAATTAATGAAAATCAAATAATATCATTTCTGACAACAATTTCATTATAATTTTAATTTCAGAAAATTTATACTTATATAAAATATAATCACACAAAATTTTATTTTATTTACCAAATTTGAAAATAATATTGTATCAATTTGCTCTGTTCAAGCGTTTTGGAAATCCTACCGATAGCGTTAATCAGCGGAATCGATCAAAAACCCAAATCAACATCAACAACTCAAACAACACAATATATAGTATAACATTTTATTATTAATTACAAATACATTCCCTCACTCGTTAATACAAGAATAGATTCCAAAGCAAGGATAGAGATTCAAATTTGAGGGACTCAAATCAAAGAGAATTTTGATTCGAAGATAGGTTCGAAACAAAGATAAGATAATTAAATAGCAAAATAGGGGAATGGATAAGTTAATTAAATCGTGGAAACCCTTAACCGGTTCGATTGTGACTTCAATAATAAGATCGATGTAGAATTCCGAGGCAAATCGGCATCAGATCACAAGAGATAGTATTCGGGTATGGCAAAAGATAACATTATCGTAAACCGAGGATACAGAAATCTCTGGTAAATCAATGCCTATTGTAAAGGAGTTTCTCCCATTTACAAATCATTCGAAGATTGGCGAGACCGCCGATTCATTATAAAGATCATTCGAAGTGGAGTTATGAGATACTCCGGAATACGAATAGGGAGAGGCAATGATGGATTTTGAAACCAAGGGGCTTCCAAAATTCAAAGACATTCAAGTCAGAGAGGAAAGAATTAAAGCTCGAACGAAAGTGATTCCAAAATTAAATTTACCATACATGCTAAGTTTTTCCTAGAGCCAAAGCTCTGATACCAAATGTAACGACCTGATATTTTCAACCATTCGCATCCAAACATGCCAGAATTGAATTGCTCAAAATACCAGATTGTAAGTTTATATTTGGAAAAACTCAGCATATACCGTAAATAAATAATCACAGAATCACAGACACAGAATAATATAACAATATGCAGCGGAAGCAAATGAATAACAGTTCATGAAGCTACTATATATATAACAGAGTTAAACACGATACACAAAAGTCTAGGAATACAATAGTCAAATACAAGATCAGAATACATCACTAGAATCAACTGAATATCTGAAAGCTGGATAGATAGATGGATCTCCAAGCGAAACTGCAACTCCAAAGGTGAGTCTCGAATACTAGTACACTCGGTTTGACCCGAGCATAAAGCAAAACACAAAACACTCGAGTTAGGATTAACATTCTCATATTAATAAATCCAACTCAAGTGAAATAATAACTGAAAATACAAATAACTCTAAAGATGTTGGGATAACCATCCTCTAAGGATCCGTTAAACTGTCTATATATAGTAGTGTACGCTAAGTAGATAATTCCTATCAGTAATATAAGGTATCAAAATAGCGTTAAGGCGTTACCATTATCCCCTTAACATATTTTATATAAGCGTCATAGTCTATACAGCATTGTAAACTCCACCGTAAACTAGTGGGCTATAAGGGAGTACTCCATAGGTATAACGCAAAATAAATCGTAGTGGTCGCGCATAGGGATATGAGTATGACAAGGCACATGAGGCAATACCCAAGGTAGTGAAACTACCGTTTTCCTGATCCGGACCGGTGAGAACGCATCGCCGCAACGATCGCAACACCGCGAAACAACACTCCTAATTCAAGGGTGCGCACCAATCAAAAACAAGTAATGATTAGTTTAGGAAGAAGTGTGTCCGCTAGAGGCAGCTAACCTCATTGGCCCGGCACGGCTCCCATTTTGGTCATTTCAACTCTGACACAAGTGTCAAGGCTACCCATTATCGTTCTCTTTCTTCAAATCCAGCAACGTCGTCATTCCAACCACTTCATTCTGGATCACACTCCGCGTATAATAGTTATTAAAGTGGTTTTCACCTGATCCCGGACTCTTCAATAACTACGTAATTATTACACCGATTGGTCATTTAATACTTTCAAAATAGTTTATATTTCAAAATCAAAATATCATTTCCATTTCAAAACCATATCAATGCGATATCACTTCCATTTCAAAGACAAATACGACATCATTTTCCATTTTAAATATATCCATCTCAAATATATCCATTTACAAAATCTTAGTACTTCAAAGTTATAATGTTTTCTAAATCAAACACTTTGGAAATCATAATTTAGAAATCATAATGCTTTGGAATCATAACATTTCCCACTTAACCGTTTAAATATAAATAATAGTATATATAATAAAATAGTTTATAATTTAAAATAGTTTATATAAAAATAGTTATAATTTAAAATAGTTTATATTAAAAATAATTTATATTAAAATAGTTTATATGAAATAAATTTATAAAGTAACATATATAAATAGTTTTAAATATAATTTAAAAATACTTTATACAATAAAATAGCTTCCACAAATTTCACAAATCGATTCAAATCAACTCAAATTCTAAAATTTAAGTTTAATCAAATCTCAAATCATCAATTTTAATTTTATTTCAGTTTCTCAATGGACATTTCAAATTATATCGATTTTCAATACAGATTTATTTAACCACAAAATAAACCATTTCAATTTCAATATTTTCAAGGCTTTTAATATTCAAACATTTCAAATCAAGATTTGATAATTCCATATATATCAAATTCACTTTACTATTATTTATTTTGAAATATTTACTTACTAAATCCATTATCGTTTAAATAAAACCCTAAATTTCAAATGACTAAATATTTTCTTCTACTTATTTAAAATTGAAATATTCATTTAAATCACCTTAACCAAAATCAAGTTATAAAATTATATCCTTTAAAAACCTTAAATTCAATAAGTTCCAAATCAATTTCTAATTAGATATATTTCTTAATTAAATACAATTTCAAATCAATTTCAAATCTATCTTCTCAACCTTAATTTACTAAATCATGATAACTCTAGATTAAAATATAATTTAAATAAATACTTAACCATATTATATTTTAATAAAATCAAACTTTATTATTAAAATTCTTTTATTTTAAACAAATTTATATATAGCTTAAAATCAAAAATTTTAACTATATATAAAATGACATTTATATATTATCTAAAATCAATATTTATATAAAACCATGTATTTCCTTCCAAACCATAGTAATCATTTCAAATTATTTATATATAGACCAACGGTGTCTGTATATAATTTTTTAGCTTATGGTCAAGTGATAAGATAATATATCATTTCAAACCATAATCCTAAATTCAATGTCAATGAAAATCGCTTGGGTCTACCATTTCAACCCATAACGATTTTCTCATATTCTAAAGTCTGTTCGGGTATGTATCATTTCAACCCATAGTGAATTCTATACTAATAGGGAACTTGCAGAGTGATAACAGATATAAGAAATAATAATAATAATAGACATTTATCATCAATATAAATAACAGATAATGGTGTCAGATGTCATAGGTGAACAGATACAGGTAATAGCATATGTACAATAATGTAAATAACTAACAGCAGCATATTTCAATTGTCATTTCAACTGAAATCAAATTTAATATGTATAAGAACGTAAATCGTGAGTGATTGCTCAACTTTCGAGGCTAGAGAGGATAGACAATGAAATGAGTTACGAATAGATGCACGAATTCCAAAACAAACCTAGAGGCACGAATTTGACAAGCAAAGATGACAATAGGAATTGACGAGATCGAATCAGAACTGGGTTGATAAAATAATTGGTATAAGTGAATTGATATAGATATAACATATAAAATCATATATATATATATATACACAAAAATCATATTTTAAATTTTCAAACATTTATTAATAAGATATATATATATATATATATATATATATATACATACACACACAAGTATTTCAAAACTCATTGTTTAAAATTTTAAAAACTCTTAAATCTAACAGACCCTATATATGTATATAGAACGCATTATTAGACTAAGATACTTATCAACATATGTTAGCTTCTATAATGCAATTGTTATATATAAATAAACTAGCAGGTACTCTTTTACAAAACATATATATAACTTCCTTTAAACAACAGCTAGAACATATAAACCCATAATTTCTACTGTCACAAAATCTAATGCAGATACATTTACAGAAAGCATCAATATAGGTTTTATAAAACAAAATATACTACATACAACTTCTTCTTTTTATAACCAATATGCCACTAAATAACGAATTGTATGCAGCATTTAAAATTTATGCATTCTAATAGTTTTAAAATCTATATGTATATTTAGCTTGATATAATAGAACAGTACGTTATCTTTATTAATAAATAGCACGACCATCTTAATACGGTACTTAACGATATATAAATGAATATTTTAATGGTACAATATATAAAGGAATGTATGAAATCTATGTTTATATAAAACTTAATAAACAGTACACTTATATATAAGTTAAACAATAATATATATATCTAACTATTATAAAACGTATATAAAATTGAATGTAAGTTACAGTAAAATCTTATAATCATAATATATGTATGTATACATCTGACAAATCTCTATACTAATATGTAACCTATAAAATATATAACTCTATATATGATGGCCCATGCTACTCAAAATATACCAGCTAGTGCAATAATTCAAAATATATATACACCAGATAGTTAAAATATGTATAAACTTATATATATCCATTATACACAGCAACTGCCTTCTATATTTAAACAAATTAAAAGTATAAACTGATAAATTTGAACACAACCAAACTTTTGTAAAGTCTATACATAAATAATTTCTTTTATATATAACATACATTTACGACAAACAAAACAAAACAAAAATATAACATAACTTTAATATATAAATAATACCATATATTTCTTTCCAAGTCAAGTTTCATATAATAATTTTTTTTTTCAAAACCTCATACCTTTCAGTATGCTTATATTAAAAACTATATATATATATATATATTAGTCTAGAATTAGTATAATCATCAACACGACAGGATACATCTACTGGAATATAAGTTTCATCTTTTATTATACAAAGAAGACGAGAGCTAAGCTGTTGGTGCTCGAGTGGTTCGACGCTACCATCATGGAAGTGTGGGCCGATGGCATAGGTAGCAAAGAGAGGGTGAAGCCGAACAGAGGGAAGGCACGAAATGCACGTGCTCGGTCAGTGGCTTGTGAGAGTAGATATCGACGCGAGCAGGGGTGGCTGTGCAAGCGGGCAGGGTTGTGGGTAAACTGGTGATGGCGGTCAGTGGAGTCGATGGGCTGAGGCTTTTGCGGCGTGGGGGTCAGTATTGCCAGGCGAGGAGCGGGTCGACTCGGGTCTGGGCGGTGGCGGAGTTTGGCCAAGAGTTTCGGTGAGGTGGCTGACCGAGGTGGCTCTCGACGATGTCAGGGGAAGAGAAAACTTGGGTTAGGTAGAGAATAAAAAGTAAGGGTGGCATAGACGTGGACATGCAAGCGCAAAATATAATATAGGCAGGTGGTTCAAAATTTGTTTCTATTTTTTTCCCCGAGCTAGCAATTGAAAGTGAAAGTAAGTAGAAGAAAACAAAATGTAGCTAAGGCAAAAAGGGTGAATGAACCGGTTCAAAGAAAATAGAGAGACGTACCAGTGCCTAAGAAATGAATACAACTTTGGAAACGTAAAACATTATCAGTTGTTGGTTCACGCAGAAAAATGAAGGCAGGTGATAGGCTAATCTAATATAAAAATTTAAATTTGAAGAGACAGAACCGAGAAAAATGGAAAAGAGAAATGAATGGGCAAGCGTTTCAAAGTTTGAACGCAAAAAAAGGTCACGGATCTGTATCGATATGGTTACCGTTTTAACGGATTCCTCTACGTACCGAACTTCAAAACACATAATTTAATATATCAGTGTTATCAACGCGATGAGACGGACAAGAGGAAACAAAAATATCTGTGTCGGGACCTTCCTATCAAATGTCCATACGGACACCGATATATGTTGCGATTCCGTACGGAAAAATCCAAACGGAGCTAGAAACGTCCGAAATCTGCGAAATAAATTATGCAGTCTTATTCAGAGTGTTCTAATAAATTTTCTTATGTTGACATATTTAGGTTTCGAAAAACTTTTTAAATTCAAGAGTTATTTCGTCGAAAATAAGATCGACGGACCAATAACAGTCAAAATTTTGAGAAACGAAATATGATGTCTTGCTCAGAAGATGATTTACAATTTTTCTATTGAAAAATATTCAGGTTTGAAAACATTTAATTATCATCAAATATTAACTGATATAGATTTAAATAAAATAGCGCTAGAAAAATAACTTCCATATTTTCTAATGAAAATTTACCAGTGGCTATGTTTAAGTAGACGCATTCCAAATATCAAAATTTTATTTCAAAATTTTATTATTTAAAATTTCACAAAAATTCAACTAAATAAATAAAACAAATAAAATTATTAAAAATTATCGGGTCGTTGCAGTAGATGTGGCCCTAGAGGAGGAATGGAGAGAGACTGGAACACCAATCTAAAGTAGGTCATATATTATTCCATAGTACGATTGGATGCTACGACAGGACCTATAGACCAACTTCCTTTGAGGTGTTGGTTTTCAGGGAAGCCCACAATATTGTTGTGGCTCTCGATAGGTCTCTTTGATAGCTAATAGAAATTCGGCATGGGTTTTGGTTGTAGATATTCAAATAGCATTGACCTTGGATATTGCTCATATATGATTCATACGGGGTCTTTAGGTATGGGATGATTGGTTATATGTCATTATTAGGGTTGTATTTACCAGTATTTCAAGGTTCGTAGCTGACATATATGGATATATATGTATATACTTCTACGTAATATTGTTATAGACGAATTTACCGTACATTTCAGGTTTGACTGTGAATTGGGAGGTGTATGCAATATTTTTTATGGAGTGTCGTATTATCCTTGCACTCGTCTATTCATGCTGTTGACACTTAATATAATTAGAATAGGTAGTTTAACTCATGATATGTCACATAGATCCAATGCATGTTAGGATGTATATATGTATTTAATTACAATGTTATGATGCTAGTTCCCCTCACAAGAATTCTGTCTGGCCCTCGTTTCCTCTCTTTTATTTCCTATTTTGGAACTTAGGATTACTCCTAGTAGAGTGGTCAGAGTAATAGGTTGATTTTGGGGACGAGCTAGCCGGAGAGCTGGACTTTTGGGTTTTAGATATGAGCTTGTATTTATGATCAATCCATGTTCGATTATATGTATTAGACATTCTATTTGTGTATGAGACCATGCATTGTATTGACGTATCTGTTCAGTGTAGCATTTATGTAAAGAATTGTCCAGATTGAGGCCTTCTTAGTTTAATGTATTTAGTTGTCTCTTTATACACATATATCATTAGTTAGGCTAGTGTGCAATGTTTATGCCTCCGTGTGATTTTATATATACTTTTCATATTATATATTGTTGTTTTTTCACTGCTTAAAGGTCATGTCGAAATTTAGAGTTTAACCAAGTTTAAATATTTACGGCCTTTGTCTTTTTATTGTATTTCAATTATATGTGTTGATTAGCATATATTTGGAGTATCAACTAAAAGGCGGGTCACTACACTTGGTATCATAGCTTAGGTTACCCGATTATAGAACTAGTGGATCAGGTTTCATATGTCTTAGGAGTACTTAGGTAAGTGGAACGATAACTCTACAATTAATTATCATGCAAATCCAAGTATTTTTGTATACCAGTTTATTTGATAATGATCTAGAGTAATGTGGTTCACTGATAAATGATGTTTGTATGGATCATTATCGACAATGGATAGTTGCTGAGATCCTAGGTAAATGTCGACGATCTAGTCGTGATATTTTTATTTAATAATTTCCCAGTTTGATTGGATTGGTCAGAGTGGACACTCAAGATGATTGATTTATATCCCAAATATATGTATATATATATATATATATATATATATTGTAATGACCCATAAATTTTAATAAATAAATTGGTTAATTTAATTTGATATTTGTAATTAAATTTAGAAAGAAATAAAATTTGTATAATTTGTATTGAAGTAAATGTTAAAAATGAAATGTAGCAATAGTAATTAAAATTAATTTTTGACAATTGGAGTGAAATCCCAATAAAGAAATAGTGTTAGTTGTTGCACTTGGGTATAAAATTTAAAATAAGTAATTAAAGGTAAGCATTTAATTAACCAATGCAATAATATATTGAATAATAGTAACTAAATGTAAATTAAGATAATAATGTTAATGCAAGGTAAGCAATGCTAATTAAAGTTAATAATAAATGAATGGGAGGAAATTCCAATTAATGAAAATAAATTTAAATGTTATAATAAAAAATATAAAACGTAACAATGTCAATTAAAGTTGATCGTGAACGATTTCAATGAAATTCCAATTTACTAAATATAATTCAGATGTCATACTTGACTATGAATTGAATATAAGAAAACAAGAGTAGGTATTGAACAAATTGATGAATTAGTATAAAATTAATGATAGTTGGATAAGAACAGTGTTATGTAATCAATTTTGTAATTTAATATTGGAAGGAATAAAAATTTGTAATCCGTTAATGAATTTATAACGGGTGTGAAATGTAAGAATGTTGATGTAAGCTAATTGATAATTAATTCAATGCAATTCCAATTGATTGAAAAATTACAGGGTTATAATTGATTGTAAATAGGAATATTTGGTAATAAATTTAATATAAGAAAAACAAATGCAAATATTGAATTAATCAGTGAAGTAATATAATAAATAGTAATTGAATAAAATCAACGTTCTGTATGTAATTGTTTGGAAATGAGAACTTATATAAATATGATTAAGAGTTGGTGGCAACAATTATTATAAAGTAATCATTTATTTAGTCCATTTATATCAAAATTTGTAATCAATTGCAATAAATCTGAATTAAATGTCACGTTAATGTAAATTAGGGTAATAATTGGGAATAACGTAAATTTTATTCAGTGTTATGATAATTAGTTGAATATAACAAAAACTTAAGTGTAAATTTAAGCTTATGATAATAATTATTATAAATTACCTAATTAATTGGTCATTGAATTTATTGAAAATCAAGTTCATTTAAATGTAAAGTAAATGAAGGATAAACAATAGGAACTAGGTATAGAGTAATAATGGACTTAGTATAAAGATTGAAACTAATCTAATCAAAGTTATTTGGAATTTATTATAATTAATTGGAACTCAAATTTTAATAAATGAATTTATTATAAATGGAATTTAATTTATTACGCCAATTGAAATGAAGATGGAATGTGAGAATATTAATGTAATAGATTTTGAATCCAATATTTATTTCATCCGTTGACAATAATGAATTGAATAGTAGAATGAAAAATAAATTTAATAGAATTTTTGGAAATTAAATTATAATTTTTGAATATAATGAAATTGAAAGTTAACACTGATTATAGATTTATCAACTCTAAATTGACATATAAATTTGTTTAAATTAGTATAAACGATTAAGAAAATTGAAAGGGTTAAAATTTGTCAATTATAGAATTAAAATTTAAGATTTGATTAAATTAATTAATTATAAATTTATTTAATTAATAGAAAAATAGCCATTTTGGCCACCGACTTGGATTTCGACGAAACCAGTTTCATCGGATCCGTAACGGTGAATTATTATAGGATTTCAAGTTTCATAGCTGCAACGCCGCGGATTTTTCCATCGTTGAGTTTGGTATATTTAAATGGGTTTAAATATTTAATTTGGATTTTAAATGTTTAAAAGTTAATTTTTAACTTGAATTCAAATATCACCATTTGTTGAGTAATTTAATTATTAAATTAAATAAATTGAAATTGGGTAATTATTGAATCTTTAGTTTTAAGCCTGTTAAAAATAATTTGAAGACTTGTAAAATATATAGTGATAATACTGGAGATAGTAAAAGTGTTAAAATTGAATTTGAAGGTGATTTGTTCAGTTTGAAAATATATCGTTTATATCAATATTTAAAAATAGCCTTCCGAGGCACAATCTCAGAATTCGATGAAACCAGTTCCATTGGATCCGTAATATTGCATTATTACCGAATTTCAATTTTCATAGTGATTGGAGTTGTTGTGTGAGCATACGACATATAAACGCGTTGAAATTTATATCAAATTCAATATAATAACTAGTTCAATAAGCTAGCTTCTCCATACGATCGAATCGGGACTCGAAACTTTTTCCATTGTGTTCGAAATAGGGGCATAACATTATAAATGCCTAGCAACATGCCTTGATAGGAGGTCAAGATTTTGAGTTCCAATTATCGAGACAATTTGAATTTAAAATTTAAATTTATATTTATATTTGTTCAACCATTCAGCTGTATTTCTTTTGCATCAAAATTTTCTCAATAACTGAGATTACTGTTCGCCCACTGTTTCATACAACATTCCCTTTCTTTCACTCAATCAATCCAATAGTTTATTCAAATATCTCGACCTTGTTTCCTTCTTCATTTCTAAAGCCAGAAAAAAAAAAAAGATGGCTTCGTTGGTAAGCTAATGAACGAAAAGAAATAAGCGTGCTTCTCGTCCTTCTGTTACTAACCCTCTCGGTTTACAAAAAGAAAAAAATGGCCGAGCCCCCTTTCGTTTTCAAAATCGATCTCGTTCATTTATAAAAAAATAAACACGTTGCTCAATTCAAAATCGAATCAAAATCAAATCCTCCAGTTCGACAAATCGACTTTGCAAATAAAAAAAGGGGGAAGCACGGAAATCGTTCACGGCGACTTCGAAGTGGCATCGTTCCAGATGCTCGACTTTCCTGATTGGCGGGGGAGGGGGGTTCGATGTCCTCGTTTAGGCAGTGGGCAGGTGAGGTTGCGTTCGACGGTGGGAATGGCATCGAGAAGGAGTCGTTCGCGAGGGGTTGATTGGGTTGTGTTCGATGATGGAAGTGGCGAATTTGGAAGTGTCGAAGACTGATGGTTGATGGTGTGTGGGTGCGGCAGCGACATAGGGCAACAGGTGGAAGGCTTACCGTGATTAGGTTTTGAAGGTGATCTCTGCAGTTAACTTAAATATGTTATTTTTGTATAAAAAAAGGAAAAAAAAGATATATCGCTCAGTATTTGATTTTTACAGTAATAGGCAAAACCAATCTGTTTTAATTTAAAAATATAGAGATCAAATTTTGAAATTGGGAATTTTAAATGGTTATAGGGTTTATGTAAATAAATTAGATATTTTATCTGAATAGATTAATTCTTGCATATAGATTAGAAACAATAAGAGGTGAAATTTTAAAATTAACTGAATGCAAAAGTTTTTGTTTTAAAGCACAATGAATTTTTTTACAGTAAAGTGGTATATAGTTTATTTCAATTTAATGTGTATATGAAGTTGAACAGAGAGAAAATGTGACGCCCCACCTCTATACCCACGCTAGCCAAGAACACTACGGAGTAATGCTGTCGACTAGCACGGAAAATAAGGCTGTTGAGGAGCGACCATCTGTATAATTGCTTTGTGCGAGCACCGATATGTCGGATAGTAATATAACTTTTCGTCTCAAGAGGAAATCCGACATACCGACACAAACTCAAAGCTACTACACAGTGGCTATAAAGGTCTTCGGAAACAAATATAGAAATAAACATAACACAAATCAGTCACAGACAATTCATATCACAAAGGCGGAAATAGATATGAATATAACACATGAAAGTGTTCATCAGAGTAGTGGTCTAAAAAGATCCATAATATTATAAAAGAATAGTTACATGAACTACACAAAAGAATAAGTATACATTATGGAGTCTGTATCTCAAATGTATACAACAAAACTACTAATCTAAGTAGTAAGCAAAAGGTCAGAGTAATGGATCCCCGGAGAGAAGTCAAGTCGAAGCACCTGCAACATCTCGGTCTGACCCGAGTATTATTTACAAAAAATTAATAAACGGATCAGTCTAACTATAAATATCAGATAACATGATATAGAATAGGAGATATGACTAAACACATAATAATCACATTGCCAAGCTGTGATATATATAAGTAATTGAAAATGAACAAGAGATTAATCAATATCACGATAATCTACTCAAGATAAAAAGGAATGTCATACTCCTAATTTCATTCACCAAGCCACATTAAATGACATATAAGGTATGGCATAGACGTATAATATCCATAATGGCATACTACTATAAGTATGTAAATGATAATCAACAAACGATTAATCAATATCAAAGAATCTTCTCAAAGATCCAAAAAGGGTATCATACCCAAAACTTGTATTCACAACAAGTTAATGACACACAAATTCATCTATGCACAAGAATTGATAAATCATATCAATAGAAATCATAAAGTTGGTGAAACATAAATTCCAGAAATCAACACAAGAAATCCAGTCAATGACACACAAATTCACCTATGCACAAGAATTGATAAATCATATCAATAGAAATCACAAAAATAGGTGAAGTATAAATTCCAGAATTCGACACACGAAATCCAGAAATTTCACAAAATAAGGGGGGGAGGCCTATCACATGAACGGGAGCATGAAAACTCACCAACAGCTGTAACACACGAACGAGAAGCTATCTCATGGTAGCTAGCCATTAATTTGACACACGAATGGTCCGAAGACCTGACACACGAATGGTCCGAAGACCTGACACACGAATGGTCCGAAGATCGTGGGTTGCTACCCAACCAAATTTGAGTCGAAACTCCACAAAACGGGGTTTAGTCTCCCGCGCAATCAAAGAGACATCGCACATTGCTAGTCTAAATCACAAAAATTATCGTCATGAACATCGAGAAGTGTCAATTACACTAAGCTAGTAAATATATGAGTTTAGCTTCATGTCCCATAACCACTTGCTTAACTTAAATATTTACGAACAAACTGTAGATTCCCACTAGAAAATTGTCACAAGGGTTTCAATCGAACAAGTCCAAGAATTAACCAACAAAGTGAACGCAAGCGTTTCATACCACTTGTTTTACTAAGTCGTTTAATTAGATTTCTCATACGAGTGAGGTAAAGGTTTGTATATACTAATAGATTGGGAAACGGTTTTATAAACGAATTTGGTATTAAAATAGTATTGAAATCGTTTGAGGAAAGAGTTTTGATATTTACTACTAGTATAGAAAACCTTTATATTTTTAAAGTGACAAGTCACAAAGAAGATTGTAGAAACAATCAATCACTAAAATTCACACACGAAGATGTGAATAAAAATCCAACGAAACCGATAAAGAATCCATCAAAATGGATATTCAAAAATCCCCCTAAAAAGGAGTCATCAAAGTCATAATAAATGATAACAACAAATAGGATCATCACGAATCGATTTAAATTGGAAATTCAATCCAAAAAGGCAAAATGGACTCAAACAGCAGGTTCAGTCGACTGAACAGAGTTTTCAGTCGACTGACCCTGTGCCTGGAAATTTTCCAGGTTCAGGAAACTTTCTGTTTCCGGTTTCAGTCGACTGAACAGAGTTTTCAATCGACTGAATCATGCCTGGGAACTTTCGGGTTCCAGGTTCAGTCGACTGAACAGACTTTTCAGTCGACTGAATCTTGCCTGGGCTGTTTTTCAGCCTATCCAAATGAAGAGCAAACTCTTCCAAAATGCAACCGGACGAACATTGGCTCTATGGGTTTATGCCAATCGGCAACCCGGCCCTATATGCTCCTCGATGCATCACCAAAAGCACGATCAAACATCCATATAAGGATTTTCACACAAATTTGACTTAAAAACCCAAAAATTGGAATATTCACAAAACCAATCCAAATCAAGAGCAAATGCACATGAAGAAGTGTTAGGAATTCATACCTAACAACCAAAGATAATTATAGTCATAGATGTGAGATAAAAATCTCACCTTTTCACAAAATCGAACAAGAAGAAGCTTGAAAGCAAATGGAGAATCAACCTCTCTTCAACACAACCCAATTGAGCTTGAATCTAAGCTCAAAAACAAGAACATTCCCAAAATTAGGTTTAGGAATTTCTGAAATTGGTAAGAGAATAAGTTGGAGAAGAAGAAGAGAAGCTTACCAATGGGTTCTTCTTGAGTTTGGAGCTAGGAATTTGATTTGCAAGAGAAACTAGGGTTTTGGAGTTTTAATTTCCAATCTCTCCCACCATTAATGCTAAGAAAACTGAAATGAGAAGAGAATGAGGGTGAGTGGGGAAGAGTGGCTCAATTTGAGCATAAGTTAACATAGGGCTGAGCCCAAACCAAACCAAAAGTGAAAAGTAGCAAAAATCAACTTTCTCCAAACATATCGAAGCTTATACTCAAAAAGGTCGCAAACGACATTTTAAACTCAATGGGAGTGGTCCCGAGTCCTAATTCGACCGTATGCAAAAAGTAGCTTTTCGGACTAAAATCCGACTAATGATGAAATATTTAAATATAAAATCGATAAATATACGGGTTGTTACAGACTCCCCTCCTTAAAGAAATTGCGTCCTCGCAATATTACAAGAAGAAGATATATAGTAACAACCATAAAAGCATATTCAACACAAAAGAAGTTTGAAATAAGAAGTTCACCTCAAAGAGCACGAGAAAGTAAGTCCGGATGTGTTCGCTCGATGAACTCTCTAGATTCCCAAGAACAATCCTTAGGATTTAAAGACCATTGAACTTTAACAAGCGGAACATCTTTATTTCGAAGTCGTTTGACTTCCGAAGCAATGATACGAATAGGATGTTGCTCATAAGTTAAAGTAGGCGAAACTTCAATCTCTTCCACAACACCGGGCTCAAGAATAGAATCGGAATCTCGAAGGCATTTCCGTAATTGAGAAACGTGAAACACGTCATGAATAGCAGAAAATTGAGCCTGTAATAAAAGGCGATATGCCATGGAACCAATACGTTCAGCGATAGGAAATGGCCCAATATATCGAGGCGCTAACTTTCCCGATCGACTGAAACGTACAACACCTTTCATAGGTGAAACACGAACAAACACAAAATCTCCCACAGAAAATTCTAACTTCCTTCTCCGGTTATCGGCATAGGATCTTTGTCTACTCTGGGCTTCTTTCATCCTATGACGAATAAGGTCAATCTTTTCTGTTGAATCACGAATAAAATCTGGACCTAAAATCAGCTTCTCACCGGCCTCAAGCCAACAAGAAGGAGATCGGCATGGCCTTCCGTAGAGTGCCTCGAAAGGTGCCATACCAATACTAGATTGGAAGCTATTATTATAGGAAAATTCAACAAGTGAAATATGATCTTCCCAACTTCCACCAAAATCAAGAACACATGCACGAAGAAGATCTTCAAGAGTTTGATTCACACGCTCGGTTTGTCCATCGGACTGAGGATGATAAGCGGTGCTAAAATTAAGCTTCGTTCCCAAAGCTTTTTGAAGACTCTTCCAAAATCCACTAGTAAACAATGGATCACGATCACTAACAATAGAAGTAGGAACTCCATGTAATTTAACAATCTCTTTAACAAAGAGCTTGGCCAAAAGAGGAACGGTTCGGTTAGACCGAACGGGAATAAAATGGGCGGTTTTAGTAAGTCTATCAACAATCACCCATAAGCTATCATGACCCGAACGAGAACGGGGAAGGCCATCTATAAAATCCATGGAAATTTGGTCCCACCTCCAAATTGGAATTTCTAAAGGTTGCAATAACCCACCGGGACTTAGATATTCGGCCCAAACAAGTTGGCAAGTAATGCAACACTTAATGAAGTTAGCGATGTCAAGTTTCATTCCCTCCAAATAATAAAGTCGCTTCATATCCGCGTACATTTTACTACCGGGATGAATGGTAAATCTAGAACGATGAGAATCTTCTAAAACATCTTTACGAAGATCACTAATATTTGGCACGATAAGTCTACCAAATCTCCGAATGCCGCCACGAGAATCAATATCAAAGTCTTTCAAACCTTCAATATCAATTTTATCCTTAATATTTTAGCCAAGAAGAGCCAAGTCGGGATCTAGCCTTTGAGCTTCAAGAATGCGGTCTAAATGAGAAGGATGAGCCTCAAGACTACATAAAACAAATGATGAGCATAAATCGGATACGCGGTCTCGAATCTCACAAGTGGATAAGATCTCGAGATCGTTCCATTCGGATATCATCATAGAAACAACAGCTTGTTGTTTACGACTAAGAGCATCGGCGACACGATTACCCTTACCGGGGGTATAAAGAATATCAAGATCATAAGGAGCAAGGAACTCGAGCCAACGTTGTTGACGCAAATTAAGTTCCTTTTAAGAAAATAAATATTCCAAAGATTTATGATCGAGGTGGAGAACAAATTTCTCCCCCAGAAATGATGATGCCAAACTCTAAAATCAAAAACAATAGCCGCGAGCACTAGATCATGAGCAGCATACCTAGTCTCAATCGGCTTTTAATGATTTAGAAGCACAAACGATAGCACGTTATCTTTTGCAAGAGAACGACATCCAAACCAATATGACTAGCATTGGTACAAAACATAAAATCTTGGTTCCCTTCGGGAAACAAAAGAATAAGAGTATCGGAAAAGAATTCTTTCAAATAATCTTCTTTCTCCAAAAGCTAAAACTTTCAAAATTACATTTTTACAAGTCAATATATCGTGTCTGATTGTCTCATCAAAGCGTTTAGGAGATTCTTATCGATAACGTTGATCAGGCGCATCGACCAGAATTCTTAAAGCACTAAACGGACAATACAATCACAAAATCATCTTCTATATGATAAAAATATCTCTTAAAAAGTTTAAGAATATTCTTTGCTCGTTTAAGAACAAAAATCAAATCGTACTTGTAAATAAATCTTACGAAAAAGATTTACAATATTTTAAATTTCTATTTTCATCCAAAATCAATAAATACAAAAATGAAGTCATCGAGATATTCATAGAACACTCGATTTATAAAATGGATGAAACAAGATGGGCAAACTGAATGACAAAATAAGTCATTCATAAGAATCGTAACGAGTGCGGAATGCGGTAAGTAGAATGCTAACTCCCGCGACTCGTAGCCAAATGAAAATCGGTGGCAAGGTCGAACTAGAAAGACCTTAACACCACACAAAAGATTTCTTAGGTCATAGTCCTAAGACAAGCTCAAAATTACCAGAAAATTCTCAAACTACATGAATGAGAGAAATAACACTTTCCCCATCATGTGATCTTAAAGAATAAAATGATGCCCTCAGAAATATGAAATCAGAATCTCAAGAAAAATAGAAATCTGATTAACAAATAGAAAACGTCTAAGATGAATAGTCCACACGGAAAATAGGATATGGGCTTCACAACGAGTAAGCCAATCCTTACAAAAAAATCAATTCCGAAGCCTAAGTAGAAATATCGGCTCGGAAAGAAAAATCACATAAAATAGTTTCGACATCAATAGAAAGCAAATTGAGTATTGTGGACCTACCATCCGGATTCGCAACTCTCAAGGAAGACATCATTCCCAAAATTGTTTAAAGGAAAAGAATCAACAAGTTCTTTTGATATAAAATAGTGAGATGGAATCAATATCAAAAAGAACACGAACAAGAGAATCACAAAGCAAATGTCATCAAGGATTGAATGAGAAATACCTTGACCAAGAGAAGTGTCACAAGGGGCTTGCACGACTTTCAACTTTCCTTCCCTCTTGCTAGGGAGTTTGGGACATGTAGATAAGTAATGACCCGCGCCTTTGCAATAGCGGCAAAAGAGGGGTTTCGGGCACTTAATTACATAATGGTCCGTGGAACCACAATTGTAGCATTGTTTACGACTTGGGGTAGGAGTCTTGGCTGCCGAAGTTTCTTGTTCCGCCTTCTTCTTGCTCTGAAGTCTGGGACATGAAGACATATAATGGTCCGTACCTTTGCAATAGCGGCAAGAGATAGGTCTAGGACACTTATTTATATAGTGGTCCTTAGAGCCACAATTGTAGCATTCTCCACGATCAGGGATTGGAGTCTTTGCTACAGAAGTAGTTTGCTTCACTCTCTTATTGGGATTAAGGCTCTTGAACTTAATATGCCTCTTCTTGGAAGTCCCAATATCACAAACACTTCCTTTACCAACCTCTCCATGAAGAAGAGCAACATCCACAAGCTGATTGAAAGAAACTTCAAGTTTCAAAGGTAGAACCATTTCAGGGTTCTTACTCAAAGTACAGATAAACTCTTGATTCTTTACAAGATCCAAAAGTTGTTGGGCAGACATGAATGCGCCATCCAGAGAAAGGCTACTGGATTGACCAGCGCTAGGACTGCTAGAACTAACCATTTCTCTTCCTTAAGAAGGAAAGAAAGAAAGAAGAAGAAAAAGGTTATTCACCAAATGAATATCAAGCAATCTTGATAGATAAAACAAGGAATCATAAAGAAAATAGGATGAATCGGTACGAAGACTCGAATAAAATCCTAAAGCATGACTCCTAAGAAAGACTTAGGACGATGATCCTTGTTATAACATTCCATATTGTTCCGAAGTTTTGCTCTGATACCAAGCTTTGACGCCCCACCTCTATACCCACGATAGCCAAGAACACTACGGAGTAATGCTGTCGACTAGCACGGAGAATAAGGCCGTTGAGGAGCGACCATCTATATAATTGATTTGTACGAGCACCGATATGTCGGATAGTAATATAACTTTTCGTCTCAAGAGGAAATCCGACATATCGACACAAACTCAAAGCTACTACACAGTGGCTATAAAGGTCTTCGGAAACAAATATAGAAATAAACATAACACAAATCAGTCACAGACAATTCATATCACAAAGGCGGAAATAGATATGAATGTAACACATGAAAGTGTTCATCAGAGTAGTGGTCTAAAAAGATCCACAATATTACAAAAGAATAGTTATATGAACTACACAAAAGAATAAGTATACATTATGGAGCCTGTATCTCAAATGTATACAACAAAACTACTAATCTAAGTAGTAAGCAAAAGGTCAGAGTAATGGATCCCCGGAGAGAAGTCAAGTCAAAGCACCTGCAACATCTCGGTCTGACCCGAGTATTATTTATAAGAAAATAATAAACGGATCAGTCTAACTATAAATATCAGATAACATGATATAGAATAGGAGATATGACTAAACACATAATAATCACAATGCCAAGCTGTGATATATATAAGTAATTGAAAATCAATAAGAGATTAATCAATATCACGATAATCTACTCAAGATAAAAAGGAATGTCATACTCCTAATTTCATTCACCAAGCCACATTAAATGACATATAAGATATGGCATAGACGTATAATATCCATAATGGCATACTACTATAAGTATGTAAATGATAATCAACAAACGATTAATCAATATCAAAGAATCTTCTCAAAGATCCAAAAAGGGTATCATACCCAAAACTTGTATTCACAACAAGTTAATGACACACAAATTCACCTATGCACAAGAATTGATAAATCATATCAATAGAAATCACAAAGTTGGTGAAACATAAATTCCAGAAATCAACACAAGAAATCTAGTCAATGACACACAAATTCACCTATGCACAAGAATTGATAAATCATATCAATAGAAATCACAAAAATAGGTGAAGTATAAATTCCAGAATTCGACACACGAAATCCAGAAATTTCACAAAATAAGAGGGGGAGGCCTATCACATGAACGGGAGCATGAAAACTCACCAACAGCTGTAACACACGAACGAGAAGCTATCTCATGGTAGCTAGCCATTAATTTGACACACGAATGGTCCGAAGACCTGACACACGAATGGTCCGAAGACCGTGGGTTGCTACCCCACCAAATTTGAGTCGAAACTCCACAAAACGGGGTTTAGTCTCCCGCGCAATCAAAGAGACATCGCACATTGCTAGTCTAAATCACAAAAATGATCGTCATGATCATCGAGAAGTGTCAATTACACTAAGCTAGTAAATATATGAGTTTAGCTTCATGTCCCATAACCACTTGCTTAACTTAAATATTTACGAACAAACTGTAGATTCCCACTAGAAAATTGTCACAAGGGTTTCAATCGAACAAGTCCAAGAATTAACCAACAAAGTGAACGCAAGCGTTTCATACCACTTGTTTTACTAAGTCGTTTAATTAGATTTCTCATACGAGTGAGGTAAATGTTTGTATATACTAATAGATTGGGAAACGGTTTTATAAACGAATTTGGTATTAAAATAGTATTGAAATCGTTTGAGGAAAGAGTTTTGATATTTACTACTAGTATAGAAAACCTTTATATTTTTAAAGTGACAAGCCACAAAGAAGATTGTAGAAACAATCAATCACTAAAATTCATACACGAAGATGTGAATAAAAATCCAACGAAACCGATAAAGAATCCATCGAAATGGATATTCAAAAATCCCTAAAAAGGAGTCATCAAAGTCATAATAAATGATAACAACAAATAGGATCATCACGAATCGATTTAAATTGGAAATTCAATCTAAAAAGGCAAAATGGACTCAAACAGCAGGTTCAGTCGACTGACCCTGTGCCTGGAAATTTTTCAGGTTCAGGAAACTTTCTGTTTCCGGTTTCAGTCGACTGAACAGAGTTTTCAGTCGACTGAATCATGCCTGGAAACTTTCGGGTTCCAGGTTCAGTCGACTGAACAGACTTTTCAGTCGACTGAATCTTGCCTGGGCTGTTTTTCAGCCTATCCAAATGAAGAGAAAATTCTTCCAAAATGCAACCGGATGAACATTGGCTCTAAGGGTTTATGCCAATTGGCAACCCGGCCCTATATGCTCCTCGATGCATCACCAAAAGCACAATCAAACATCCATATAAGGATTTTCACACAAATTTGACTTAAAAACCCAAAAATTGGAATATTCACAAAACCAATCCAAATCAAGAGCAAATGCACATGAAGAAGTGTTAGGAATGCATACCCAACAACCAAAGATAATTATAGTCATAGATGTGAGATAAAAATATCACCTTTTCACAAAATCGAACAAGAAGAAGCTTGAAAGCAAATGGAGAATCAACCTCTCTTCAACACAACCCAATTGAGCTTGAATCTAAGCTCAAAAACAAGAACATTCCCAAATTAGGTTTAGGAATTTCTGAAATTGGTAAGAGAATAAGTTGGAGAAGAAGAAGAGAAGCTTACCAATAGGTTCTTCTTGAGTTTGGAGCTAGGAATTTGATTTGCAAGAGAAACTAGGGTTTTGGAGTTTTAATTTCCAATCTCTCCCACCATTAATGCTAAGAAAACTGAAATGAGAAGAGAATGAGGGTGAGTGGGGAAGAGTGGCTCAGATTTGAGCATAAGTTAACATAGGGCTGAGCCCAAACCAAACCCAAAGTGAAAAGTAGCAAAAATCAACTTTTTCCAAACATATCGAAGCTTATACTCAAAAAGGTCACAAACGGCATTTTAAACTCAATGGGGGTGGTCCCGAGTCCTAATTCGACCGTATGCAAAAAGTAGCTTTTCGGACTAAAATCCGACTAATGATGAAATATTTAAATAAAATATTTAAATATAAAATCGATAAATATGCGGGTTGTTACAGAAAAAAGGGGATATATTTACAAACCAGACTTTGAAAAAAATATATAGGAATTTTTAAGTGTGAAGTTATGTAAAATCAGCTTTTCTCTGTAATTTATTTTTAAGTATATGTGTATATGTATTCGAAATGGAAATTAAAATAAAATAACCATACTTATATATAATTTTAATCTACTAGTATATTCTAGAATAATATACTCAGGAGACTAATTTTGTTTAAATTAACTTATCTAAATTATTTAGTTATTAAAAGACATTTTAAAAGGAAAATTGGTTTGAACTAAACTGTTGTTAATTAAGTAGTAATTAACCGTTTGGTCAATTCAAATATTAATAAACCATAAAATGTTTATACAAGGTCAAAGTCATGAAGAAAACAAACCGGTTATGGTGGATTGCAAGCTAAAACAAAGGTGAGTTAATCTCACTCATCTGAGTTGTTTAGATTTAAATAGTTAAATTTAAATAATTGGTTGAATGACTGAATTGTTTCGATGTGCAATATTATATATAGTAGTATATAATATATCTTGGAATGATTGATTTCCCGCATTATATAGCGGATGATGTTTTATTTAAATCCCATATACGACGATATTCCACCTCGAAGTGGAATTGGTATTTTATGTTGTGCTAACATTGGTGGATGCAGGGAAACAGGTTGGAGGGATCCAACTGGATTCCTCAAAATTATTTACATAGTTTAATATTCTTTGTTATGGATATTCAATATTCTTTGATGAATATTATTGATAATTGGAACATTGAACGCTATAGTTTGCTTGAGTATATTTGGTACACTGAGATATCAAAATATATAGAATTGGATTTTTGAAAAGAAAATAAAGAGTGATTTTTTAAGAAAATAATTATAGAAAATTTAAATAAATTAAGAATGAACTGGATAAGAATAATAGTGGTTTTAAAATTCTAATAAATAAATTCCACATATGAAAAGGGATTTTGAATAAACAGGAAGATAATGAATTTTAAACTTCAGTGTTATTATTTAAAATAATAAATCATTTATTTTAAATTTAAGATTTAAATTATTGAAAAGAATAAAGAAGAAATTTAAAAAATATGAAATTGGTATGTTTCCGTTAAAAGATTTAAAATCAAAATGGAAAATAATAATAATAATAAAGTCTATAATTAATGGATTTTGAAATGAATTGAGTAAGTTAAGAAATTTATTTCTAAATGGAGTAAATTGGAAATCAATTTGAAAATTGATTTAAGTGTTGAAGTTGGAACTTTAAAAGAGAAGTGGGACTCTGGAATTTATAAACTAGGTTTATAAAAGTAAAGTAATATATCAGTGGATATTTGGAAGAATTAATTCATGATGGGAATTTATTAAAGGAATGGGAAAATTTATTTAAAAATAAATAGCGATTTATTTTTAAAAGATGTGAAAAATATGAGTATTTCCCTCGATAGCCAAGTACGTTTTCAACGTAAATTTTTAAAAATAAGTTATGTTGTTTAAGAAGCATGTTTTAGAAAATTTATTAATTCTAAATGTTCAAATTCTAAAGTAAATATTTTTCAAACCTATTATCTTAGTAAATATTCAAAGGTGACTTGGTATTTTATTTTAAAGGAGAAAATCTAGTTTTATATTTTATAAAGTAACCACATTTTAAATATTCCTAAATATATATTTTTAACAAAGTGTTAAAGTAGTTTTTAATTTAAATATTTTAAAGTATATTTTATAATAAAGTGTTTTTAAATTGTTCTAAAATCTAAGTGTTGTACTTGGTGATTTCAGTGGAAGTAGAAAATATTTGGGAAATGTATTCCGTGAGAGGAAAATGGTTTGAAACTGTTTTCAAAGGGTTGAAACAGAAATATAGCTCGTGAAGATATTTTGAGATTAATAAATAATTTTGGGAAATTATTTATGGTTGATGGATGTTTCTGAATGTTGATTGATAGTTAAATAACCGATTATCAATATTGGACAATGCGCTGATCGTTTCGAAGAGACCGGGATCGGGATTTACTTCTCGAAAACCACTTCGATCCCGTTTGTACGTTTTCATGGGAAAACCGAGTTCGGAGGCGAAGATGGAGCAGTGAAGTGCAAGGGCTAGTCGCTACTAATCTTGAGGATATTTCCAAAATGGATGTAGTAGGAATAGTGCCTTCGGTTCCGTTCGAATCCGAGACGGACTTGTACGGATGAATGCTTTCAGAACATCGTCGGATGGATGATGAGCATTCTAAGTGAAACGTTCTAAAAAGGTAACGCTTAGTCTCAAGCCTCATCAACCGGGAACGGCTGAAAATCAGGGGTTATGCAGCAAGGCTAGGTGGATAGCACCCATTTTAGGGTGAGGTCATCCCCGTCTAGATGTCCCTTTTATTTCGACTTAGTGGTGCGGTTGCTGATCCCAACCGTAGGGTGATCTTACTCGGGATTATCCAGTAAGGGGTAGTCCCGGTCTTGTGTTGCAGGGGGTCGGGAGTGATCCTCGGTATGTTGATCTAGACCAGGTACCGTGACAGGTGGTACCCCAGTGCCTAGTCATTAGTTGAAAATCCATTTCCCCTACGCGTCCGTACGGTTTTGGTTGTGGCCAACTATTGTTGAAACGTGAGATGCAAGCATTCCAACTAGATTCTATTTTACTTTCTATAGACACTGTTATAATATCAGAGAATTTTAATAAAAAGTGTTTTAGCTATCGTAAGGTAAAAACCCGACATGTTTATTTGTGGCGTGGTCTTACGAGATGCTTTTGTTTTACAAAGGATTTTTGAAACTTTAACAATCAATTTGAGTGTGATTTCACACGCTCCTATTCCAGTCTGACTCAGGTGTTATTTAACTGTAATCCTCGGGTCAGACCGAGTATTATAGAATACAGGAAAGGATGCTGTGGAGATCAGGAGACGAGCTGGATGGAGATACGTACTTCCGTACTTGATTATTATTCCGCTTTGTATTCAGTTTTAAGGATAATTTTATATGACTGTCCAGTTGCATGTTATTGATGTTGTTGAACTCTGATGATGTATTCTGGTGATATAATGTATAAACATATATATTTGCTTTTGTGTAAAGATTAGTTATTATCTATTATATTTTATTCTGCTGCGATGGTTAGATTCTGATGTTGTTTTCTATTTTCTTCTTCTACCTCTTCTTCTTTAACCCTGATGGTTCGTATTTCTGCTCATCTTGAGTTGATTGATGTAGAATAGTGTTGACTCAAGGGGTACGTATTTGCAGGTTGTTACAGTTGGTATCAGAGCTTAGGTTGGTGATAACCTTGGCTCTGGTGGGAATTACTCATTGAAAATTGAGTCCGTAAGTACTCTCGAATGAGTTCGAGCGTATTAATAGTTATGAGTGCGTATTTGTTAGTGGATATAAAAATGGTTTTATATTGTGTTAATTGATTTATTGAGTGGCATATAAACCTTCGTCGGCACAGTCTGGACAACTGTATCGAAGGGGTTTCTAAACACTTGAATAGAACAATTCGACACGGTATTGTTTTAAAGGTGGGTGAATGAAATAATTTTACCCAAAAATATATTTTGATATTAATGAAATATTTTCTTAAATTATTATATAACTTGCATGTTTGAATGATAATATTTTAAATGAATAAGATTATAAATTTTTTTAATTAAAATTATAATGATTCAGATCAAATGGAAATTGGTATGAGCATAAATTATACACATAAATTATAGTTAAATTTGATTTAAGTCAAAATTTGAAAATTTAAAACCCCGGAGATTTTGGAAGTGTTTTGAAGATAAATAATAGCATTATTATTTTAAGAATATTTCTGAAAGGAAATTGTTTCAAATAAATTTTTGGAAAGGGATATAGCACTGAACTCACTTCAGTCGCTGGAAAATAATTTCGGTGATGACTGCAGCATCATCGATGTTCATTTTCGAGTTTCTAAGTGACAGATTGCTGCTAAATTGATTTGTTTAGAAGAATTAGTTTGTTTTTGAAATTTCAAAAGAAATTTGTTGGGGATAAAAACTAGGATTGGTTTAAAAATTTGAGAAGTGTGATTTTGAGATGTTGGAGATTTCAAAATGATTTGAAAGCAAAAGCCGGGTGTTTGAAATCCTGAATCCTTATTTGAATTGAAAATCCTGGTGAGGTAAGTTATAAACTTGTAAAGTTGAGATGATTTTTAAATAAGGAAGGAAAGTATGAGCTTTGGATGTTGGAATTAAAATTTAAATTGAAAATTTAAAAATGAAATTAACTTGTATTGAGAAAGAAAATTGAATCGAATTAAATTAAATGAATCTGAGTTAAAATAGAATTGAATTGGAATAAAATTCAGTTGAGTTATAGGTGATATTGAATGGAATTAGATCCTTACTTAAATAAATGGAAATTAGTTGGATAAGAATTGGATTGGAATAAATGAATTAGAATAACTTATAAAAGAACTGAAAATCCATGGAATAAATAAAATGTGTTTGGGTTATAAATAAGCGTAAATCTCGAGTTAAAAATAAAAGATGAATATATTCAAGCCTAGAATGAATGGAAATGTTAAAATAATAAGTTGTGACTTATAAAACCGAAAGTGGAATAGAAAACCCAAAATAAATATTGTTTGATGTTTTGGAAAATGAAACAAAAAAAAGTATAAAAAATCCAAACTTGAATTATAAAATAATTGAACCTAAGAAAATTAAATGAAGTGATTTTTTAGATTAAAAATCAAGTACTGAATTATAAATAAGGGGAGAACTAATTAGATAATAAATTAGTTAATGAAATATGTAAATGGAACCTAATGTAGTTAAATAGAAGCTGAATTTGTGAGTTAATATTGAAGTTTGGAAATAAAATTCGAGTTATAAATCAAATTCGACTTGAATCGTTAGTGAAGTAAATATAATTGGAAATAGATTAAAGTAGGGATGGTTTTAGTTGCAACAAAATCCAGATGAGTGGGAATAAATTGAAAATGACCTTGTAATTAATTAAATGAATCGAGAATGAATTGAATCTAGAAATTTAAAATTTATGTGAAACATATGAACTAAATCAAATAAATTTGTAGTTTGAAATGAGATTTGATTTAAATAGAATCAAGTTAAATTGAAAGGGAAAATTTATTTGCAAAATGAAAATTAGCTTAAGTATAAAATTTGAATAATTTGATGTAAATTAATTTAAGTTTAAATTTAGTGGAAGCTTGGCTTTGGGAAAGGGTAAAAGCCCATTAAAAAAAAACTTAGGTAAATTTAAATTGGGAAATGGTTATCAAGATTTAAGCATGGAATGGTTCAAGCTAAATAAAATGGTCTCAAATGAAATGAAGGCAAATATGGAATGAAACGTAAATGAATGGATCGTGAATAAAATTGAAATAGAATGTGTAAAGCTAAATAAAATGGTTGTGAATGAATTAAAATAGAAGGAATTAAAATAAATTGAGTCGGAATCAATTTAAAACTGGTTATAAACTTAAGTAATTATTTATTCACGGATATCATCAAATTGCATAGAATGAATTGTCGTTCGACGCAAACGAGATTTAATAAAATTATATGAATTAGTGGAAGCAAATATAATTGAATTTTTGGATCAATTGATATAAATATGAGTTTGTTTTGCTTGAAAATGAATTGAATGTAAGCAAGTGGGTTGTAAACCATTCAAATTGAATGAAAATGGTATATGAATTAATTGAAAACAGTTGAATTAGTATTAAAACTATATAAATTGCTTACGAAAAGTGTTTAGTGTGCATTACTTTTAGAATTCATGTGTTTAACTGTTGCAAATAAGTGAAATGTTGTTAAACTTCATATATATGGCACTTACATGTTTGAATTGAGTAAGTCCATGTACTGGGAAGCCGTTTGGCTGGATTTTGGGCACGCTAACTGCTAAATAATTAAGCCATTTGCTTAAAAATGCTAAATAAAGGTACGTCTACGCAATAAAAATAGGAAATATGAACCGTTTTTGTTTTTCCAACCGGGTGGGTCGATGTATATATATTTATATCTTTTGTCAAATTGCAAAAGCTCCTCCGTACAAAGGAGACTCTGCCAAAAAATTTCGAAAATTTTGACAGTTAGAAAAAATTTTGGGAAAATTTTTGTTAGCGACAAAATGATTTCAAATTGGAAATTGAAATAAATTAGTGGATGAAACTAATTTAAAATAATGATATGTATCGATTATAAATGGAAGACAAAATTTAATATTTAGAGTTGAAGATAAATTGAATTCATATGGAAATGGGAAGACTAATTTAAATAGAAGTAGATATGAAAACTTCTGTAAGAAAATGTATAAAATGATTTTAAAAGCTATGATTGGATAATATTGCTAATTAGAATATGCGGGTATTATAAAGGGAAAGGAAAATTGGTTTTGATTTCAGAAGATAAATTTGAATTGCTCGACAAAAGGTATGTGTTTAAATTTCTGTGTGAAATTTGATTGGATTTTTGATCTAGCCACTTGGCCTTTTTGTTTTCTTTTGGAATTTGGGAGCCTGTAGAGGCATTTTGTAATTGTACCGAGCTAGCCGTGCAAAGGAGACGCTGGCGAAATTTTTCAAAAATTTAGAGAGTTAGAAAATTTTTGAGAAATTTTGAAAATTTAAAACTTGGTTTTGAATTACAATTTGAATGGTTGAATAAGTAAAGTTGTTTTGGAACTATGGAAATGTTTGGAAAGTTAGTTAGATGGATAGGGTGTCTTTAATAAAGATAGTTTGGTTATTATTAAAAACTGTTTGGTTTTGGAGAAATAGTAAACAGGTATTGGACCATTCTTCCTAACTAGTAATTTCGGGGACGAAATTCTTTTAAGGGGAGAGAAATATAACGACCCGGATTTTTCCATCGTTGAGTTTGGTATATTTAAATGGGTTTAAATGTTTAATTTGGATTTTAAATTGATTTTAAATGTTTAAAAGTTAATTTTTAACTTGAATTCAAATATCACCATTTGTTGGGTAATTTAATTATTAAATTAAATAAACTGAAATTGGGTAATTATTGAATCTTCAGTTTTAAGCCTGATAAAAATAATTTGAAGACTTGTAAAATATATAGTGATAATACCGGAGATAGTAAAAGTGTTAAAATTGAATTTAAATGTGATTTGCTCAGTTTTGAAAATATATCGTTTAAATCGATATTTAAAAATAGCCTTTCGAGCCACAGTCTCGGAATTCGACGAAACCAGTTCCATTGGATCCGTAATATTGTATTATAATCGGATTTCAATTTTCATAGGGATCAGTGTTATTGTGTGAGCATACGACATATAAACGCGCTGAAATTTATATCAAATTCAATATAATAACTGGTTCAATAAGCTATCTTCTCCACACAATCGAATCGGGACTCGAAACTTTTTCCATTGTGTTCGAAATAGGGGCATAATATTATAAACGCCTAGCGGCATGCCTTGATAGGAGATCAAGATTTTGAGTTGTAATTATCGAGACAATTTGAATTTAAAATTTAAATTTAAATTTATATTTGGTCAACCATTCATCAGTATTTATTTTGCATCAAAACTTTCTCAATAACTCAGATCACTGTTCGCCCACTGTTTCACGCAACATTCCCTTTCTTTCACTCAATCAATCCAACAGTTTATTCAAATATCTCAACCTTCTTTCCTTCTTCGTTTCTAAAGCCAAAAAAAAGAGAAAGATGGCTTCGTTCGTAAGCTAATGAATGAAAATAAATAAGCGTGCTTCTCGTCCTTCTGTTACTAACCCTCTCGATTTGCAAAAAGAAAAAATTTGGCCGAGCCCCCTTTCGTTTTCAAAATCAATCTCGTTTATTTGTAAAATAATAATAAAAATAAACGCATTGCTCAATTCAAAATCAAATCGAAATCAAATCCTCCAGTTCGTCAAATCGAGTTCGCAAATAAAAAAAATGAGGGAAGCACGGTAATCGTTCACGGTGACTTCGAAGTGGCATCGTTCCAGATGCTCGACTTTCGTGATTGGCAGTGGGGTGGTTCGATGTCCTCCTTTAGGCAGTGGGTAGGTGAGGTCGCGTTCGACGGTGGGAATGGCATCGAGAAGGAGTCATTCGCGAGCGGTGGATTGGGCTGTGTTCGATGATGGAAGTGGCGGCTTTGGGAGTGTCGAAGACTGATAGTCGATGGTGTGTGGGTGCGGCAGCGACATAGGGCAATAGGTGGAAGGCTTACCGTGATTAGGTTTTGAAGGTGATCTTTGCAGTTAATTTAAATCTATTATTTTTGTATAAAAAAAGGAAAAAAAGATATATCACTCAGTATTTAATTTTTATAGTAAAAGGAAAAACCATTTCTGTTTTAATTTAAAAATATATTGATCAGATTTTGAAATTGGGAATTTTAAAAAGGTTATAAGGTTTATGTAAATAAATTAGATATTTTATCTACATAGATTAATTCTTGCATATAGGTTAGAAACAGTAAGAGGTGAAATTTTAAAATTAACTGAATGCTAAAGTTTTTTAAAAAAAAAAACAGAATGAATTTTTTTACAGTAAAGTGTATATAGTTTATTTCAATTTAATGTGTATATGAAGTTGAACAGAGAAAAAAAGGGGGGACATATTTACAAACTAGACATTAAAAAAATATATAGGAATTTTTAAGTGTAAAGTTATGTAAAATCAGCTTTTCTCTGTAATTTATTTTTAAGTATATGTGTATATGTATTTTCAAAATGGAAATTAAAATAAAATAACCATACCAATATATAATTTTAATCTACTAGTATATTCTAAAATAATATACTCAGGAGACTAATTTTGTTTAAATTAACTTATCTAAGTTATTTAATTATTAAAAGACATTTTAAAGGAAAATTGGTTTGAACCAAACTGTTGTTAATTAAATAGTAATTAACTGTTTGGTCAATTAAAATATTAATAAACCATAAAATGTTTATACAAGGTCAAAGTCATGAAGAAAACAAGCCGGTTAGGGTGGATTGCAAGCTAAAACAAAGGTGAGTTAATCTCACTCATCTGGGTTGTTTAGATTTAATAGTTAAATTTAAATAATTGATTGAATGACTGAATTGTTTTGATGTGCAATATTATATATAGTAGTATATAATATATCTTGGAATGATTGATTTCCCGCATTATATAGCGGATGAGCCCCTATGCGCCGCATAATAGCGGATGATGTTTTATTTAAATCCCATATACCGTGAAATTCCACCTCGAAGTGGAATTGGTATTTTATGTTGTGCTAACATCGGTGGATGAAGGGAAACTGGTTGGAGGGATTCAACTGGATTCCTCAATCTATTATGGATATTCGATATTCTGTGATGAATATTATTGATAATTGGAATATTGAATGTTATAGTTTACTTGAGTATATTTCGATGCACCAAGAAATCAAAATATATAGAATTGGATTTTTGAAAAGAAAATAAAGAGTGAATTTTTAACAGAATAATTATGTAAAATTTAAATAAATTAAGAATGAACTGGATAAGAATAATAGTGGTTTTAAAATTCTAATAAATAAATTCCGTATATGAAAAGGAGATTTTGAATAAACAGGAAGATAATGAATTTTGAACTTCAGTGTTATTATTTAAAAGAATAAAGCATTTATTTTAAATTTAATATTTAAATTATTGAAAAGAATAAAGAAGAAATTTGGAAAATCTGAAATTGGTATGTTTCAGTTAAAAGATTTGAAATCAAAACGGAAAATAATAATAACAATAATAAAGTCTATAATTAATGGATTTTGAAATGAATTGAGTAAGTAAAGAAATTTATTTTAAATTGGAGTAAATTAGAAATCAATTTGAAAATTGATTTAAGTGGTTGAAGTTGGAACTTTAAAAGAGAAGTGGGATTTTGAAATTTATAAACTAGGTTTATAAAAGTAAAGTAATATATCAGTTGATATTTGGAAGATTAAATTCACGATGGGAATTTATTAAGGGAATGGGAAATTTATTTAAAAATAAATAGTGATTTATTTTTAAAAGATGTGAAAAAGAAGAGTATTTCCCTGGATAGCCAAGTACGTTTTCAACGTAAATTTTTAAAAATAAGTTATGTTGTTTAAAAAGCATGTTTTAGAAAATTTGTTAATTCTAAATGTTCAAATTCGAAAGTAAATATTTTTCAAATCTATTATCGTAGTAATTATTCAAAGGTTACTTTGTATTTTATTTTAAAGGAGAAAATCTAGTTTTATATTTTATAAAGTAACCACATTTTAAATATTCCTAAATATATATTTTTAATAAAGTATTAAAGTAGTTTTTAATTTAAATATTTTAAAGTATACTTTATAGTAAAGTGTTTTTAAATTGTTTTAAAATCTAAGTGTTGTACTAGGTGATTTCAGTGGAAATAGAAAATATTTGGGAAATGTCTTCCTCTTGAAACTGTTTTCAAAGGATTGAAAACAGAAATATATCTCGTGAAGATATTTTGAGATTAATAAATAATTTGGGGAAATTATTTATGGTTGATGGATGTTTGTGAATGTTGATTGGTAGTTAAATAACCGACTATCAATATTGGACAATGCGTTGATCGTTTCGAAGAGACCGGGATCTGGATTTATTTCTCGAATACCACTTCGATCCGGTTTGTATGTTTTCGTGGGAAAACCGAGTTCGGAGTCGAAGATGGAGCAGTGAAGTGCAAGGGCTAGTCGCTACTAATGCTGAGGATATTTTCAAAATGGATGTAGTAGGAATAATGCCTTCGGTTCCGTTCGAACCCGGAACGGACTTGTATGGATTAATGCTTTCAGAACATCGTCAGGTGGACGATGAGCATTCTAAGTGAAACGTCCAAAAAGGTAACGCTTAGCCTCAAGCCTCATCAACCGGGAATGACTGAAAATCAGGGGTTATGCAGCAAGGCTAGGTGGGTAGCATCCAGTGTGAGGTCATCCCTGTCTAGATGTCCCTTTTATTTTGGCTTAGTGGTGCGGTTGCTGATCCCAACCGTGGGGTGATCTTACTCGGGATTATCCAGTAAGGGGTAGTCCCGGTCTTGCGTTATAGGGGGTCGGGAGTGATCCTCAGTATATTGATCTAGACTAGGTACCGTGACAGGTAGTACCCCAGTGCCTAGTCATTAGTTGGAAATCCATTTTCCCTACACGCCCATACGGTTTTGATTGTGCCCAACTATTGCTGAAAAGTGAGATGCAAGCATTTCAGCTAGATTCTGTTTTACTTTCTATGGATACTATTATAATATCAGAGGATTTTAATAAAAAGTTTTTTAGCTATCGCAAGGTAAAATCACGACATGTTTATTTGTGGCGTGGTCTTACGAGATGCTTTTGTTTTACAAAGGATTTTTGAAACTTTAATAATCAATTTGAGTGTGATTTCTCACGCTGGTATTTCAGACTGACTCGGGTGTTATTTAACGATAATGCTCGGGTCAGTCCGAGTATTATACAATACAGAAAAAGATGCTGTGGAGCTCAGGGGACGAGCTGGATGGCGATACGTACTTCCGTACTTGATTATTATTCCACTGTGTATTCAGTTTTGAGGATAAGTTTATATGACTGTCCAATTGTATGTTATTGATGTTGTTGAACTCTGGTGATGTATTTTAGTGATATAATGTGTAAACATATATATATTTTCTTTTGTGTAAAGATTAGTTCTTATCTATTATATTTTATTCTGCTGCGATGGTTAGATTTTGATGTTGTTTTCTATTTTCTTCTTCTACCTCTTCTTCTTTAACCCTAATGGTTCGTATTTCTATTCATCTTGAGTTGATTGATGTAGAACAGTGTTGACTCAAGGGGTACACATTTGCGGGTCATTACAGTAGTGATCGTAATTGTCGGTTTGATCGTACGGACTTGAAACGCCTTGAAATCAATGAAATTGAAATCAATTTGAAAAAAATTGATTTTTAGCATAACTTCTTCATACGATGGAATTTGGACTGGAAACATGTTCCATCGCGTTTAAAATATTTAAAAACATCTATTTCGATATATGGTTTGACCTAATTTCGTTCCGGAGTCAGAAAGGGTTTTTTTGGGTCATATCGTTCAACGCGTATATCCAATCGATCCCATCCATTCTATTTCAACCCTACCTATAAATACCCTGTTATAAGCCCTAGCCTTTCTATTTCTCATTTGCCTATACGTACAATTCAGATGTTCCTCCTTCTCAATGGCAGATAAAACAAAATTTCCAATTACAATTCCAAATCAAATCCGAAGCCAAAAATTCCAACTCCACAAACAATATCAAATTATACATCATCGGAAAGCTCTTAAAGAGCGCAATCCAGATCCACTGCCTATTTTTCGATCGAAGTTTCAGTGCATCCGAAATCAGTGGAAACATTCACGGCCGTTCATCGCGCGTCGATGAACGTTGTCGGATCGTCGAATCATTTCTGCGTATTATAGAGTGGACGATGGGGAGTGCATCAGTGGTGTTCGTTTGTCGAATCAACGGTTGGATGGGCGGAAAAAATTCGATTTGATCATCAATTTTCGTTCGGCGGCTGCATCTCTGGATCGAATGTGGCGACCCGGAAATTTTTAACATTTGAAATGGAATATTTAATTGATTTTAAATATTTGGAGATTAGTTTAACTTGAATTTTAATTATAAATATGAATTTGACAATTAAATTTTTGAATTTAATATACTGAAGTTGGGTAAAAATTTGAATCTTGATTTTTAAGCTGATTAAAAATAATTTGATGGTTTAGAAAATTTATGTTGATAATACCGAGGTTAATGGAAGCTTCAGAATTTGATTTGGAAATACTTTATTCAGTTTTGAAATTATATTGTTTAAATCGATATTTAAAAATAGCCTTCCGGGGCACAGTCTCGGAATTCAACGAAACTAGTTCCATTGGATCCGTAATATTTTTTTTACTATCGGATTTCAATTTTCGTAGCATTCGGAGTTATTGTGTGGTTGTACGATAAGCAAACACACTAAATTTAAATCGAAAGTTCGATATTTTAACTGGTTCAAAAAGCTATCTTCTCCATACGATCGAATTTGGACTTGAAACCTTTTCCATTGCGTTCGGAATAGGCGTATAACATTATAAACGCCTAGCGGCATGTCTCGTTAGGGATTCGAGATTGGAAGTTGCATTTATTGAGATAATTTGAATTCAATTTAAATTATATATGTATATTCTCATACACGTAACCTTCACCAGCCGACATTCCTTCACATTAGCATTTTTTCATCTCCTTTCTTTTCTATGCAGATCAAAATCACATCGTCTCTTTTTATTTTATAATGGTCGAAGCCTTTTTCTCGAAATCAGATCGCCATTTTCTATTTTCTCTATTTGTATAGAAATTAACTCAAATCATAATAATGGCGAACGAAACACCCCAGCATTGGACTGCAAATTTATATTCTTCGTTCTCCTTTCTTCTTTTCATATTCAAACAAGAACACAGATCGATCATCAAAGATAATTTTTGGCCGATGCTCGAGCATTCGAATTCAAGCTCATTCTTCCCCTTAATTCGAACTCGAAGTTGCGACGAAGCAAGGCAAGAGGGCATAGCAGGGAGGGCTGTGAGCGTGTGTGAGCAACTGAGGGTCTGTGATGGCAAATCATGAAGGAATTCACGATTTAGGGTTTGGCTTGGTGGAAGCTTCATGCTACGATCGATTTTGGGTGGCTCGGGTAGGAGGATGAAGTTGAGATCGTGACTCGATTGTGGGGCGACGTTGGGCTAGAAGTCGGGACCGATGGTGGAGGCACTCGATGAGGTTGTTATGGCGATGCCAGTAGCGTCGTGGGGATGGTCTCGGGCCTGGGTGTGCGAGAGAAGTTTGGCAGTGAGGTAATCCCAGTTCTGGTTAATAAATTAATTAAAAAAAGGTACAGTTAATATTTTTATTGTCATAGTTTATATTTGCAGAGAAGAAACCATACTTTCATAATAATATAAACAATAAGATTTTAACAAAGGAATTTTGTTTTAAATCTATATAAGCATGTAAGTAAAGTCTAGGATGGAAAACAGGCTGCTGTTTTGTTGATTACAAAATTTGAATTTATAAATACTCATGCATGTTTGAAAGGTATATGTAAAATTTCAAAAGAAAAGTAAATTATAAATGTTGAAATATATGTACGCATGCTCATTTTAAATATAGGGAGAATTTTTTTTTAATTTTTTTTAATCATTAGTTTAAAATTAAATTTTTACTTAACTAAATCTATTCAAAAGAAATTAATTATTCGATTTATTTCGAATATTAATAAATTGTATATTTGTTTATTCAAGGTCAAAATCTAAAAGAAAACAAGCCAGAATGTGAAATGGATTGCAAATAAAAAGCAAGGTGAGATCTTCTCACTCATTCAAGTTTTTTGACTTAATTTTAAATAGTTAAATTTAAAGTTGTTGATTGTGTGCTTGGATGATAATTTATTATCAGTTGTATTGATATAGATCCTATATGCCGCATAATAGCGGATGATATTATATTAAACTCATATACCACGATATTCCACCTCGAAGTGGAATTAGTATTATATATGTATTTGGAGTTGTTGATTTCCCGCATTATATAGCGGATGAGACCCTATGCGCATCATAATAGCGGATGATGTTTTATAAATCCCATATACCAAGATATTCCACCTCGAAGTGTAATTGTTATTTAATGTTGTGTTAACCGTGGATGTAGGAAAACAGGTTGGAGGGATCCAACTGGATTCCTCAAATAATTGAATTTATTTCAATATTGTGTGTTGATCATTTATAATCTGTGTGTGACTTTTTGTGATTGAAACTGTTGAAGGCTATAACTTAGCCAAAAATATTTTTGGTACCGTAGGATACCAGAAATAAATAAAATTTGATTTTTGAAATTTAGTAGAAAATTTATAGTAAATTAATTTCAGAAAACTGAATAAATTTAAAAGAAGGAATTTGTTTCAAAAGATAATAAATTTGGTGTTGAAATAAATTTAGAAATCAATTTTGGAAATTAATTTGGTATTTGAAAATAAATTTTGAAATCAATTTAGAATTTAATTCGGTGCTGAAAATGAATATTTGGAAATTGATTTGAAAATCGTATATCGATGGATATTTAGAAGTTTGAATCCACAAATGGGATTTTTTTTAAAAAGAAACAGAAATTTGTTTTAAAAATAAATATTGTTTTATTTTTAAAAGTGGGGAAAGAAATTTACGGATTTGAAACATAAATTTAAAGTAAATCCAGAAGGATTTATAAATTGATTTGAAAGAACCATTTTAGAATGGAAGGTGTACTTTCCCTGGAAAGCCGAGTATATTTTTTAAAGTAGCTCTTGAATTAAAATTAAAAGTTCTAGATTTGGTTTTAAAAGAATATGGTTGGAGGAATTATTTTTGGGAATTGTTTGAAATCTTTAAAATAAAGATTTATTTAATTAAGTATAGAAGGGATTATTTTAAAGATTAAATTGATATTTGATTTAAAAAATAGTTATTTAAATATTTATACTATATCTACTAATTTTGTTTTAAAATTAGTTTGGACTTGAATTCTTATATGTGATAATTAGTATAATGTTTTCATAACCAATATTTAAGTAAGTATTTTAAAAAAGTTTTATTTTAAAATATTTTCAAGTATATTTTGGATAAGTATTTTATGTTATTTTAAAATATTTGAACTCGGCAGAATTTTAGTGGAAATGAATAAATATTTGAAAATGTATTCCGTGTAAGGAAAATGCTTTGAAAATTTGTTTCCAAAGGATTGAAATGTGAATAGTGATTTGAAATTTGTTTTCAAAATATTAAAGTGATGAAGGTATATCTTGCGAAGATATTTTGGAAATAAATGATTTGGAAAAATTATTCGAAATCCAGTGATGGTTGTGAATGATGATTGATAGTTAAATAACTGACTATCAATATCGGCCTTTTTAATGTCATTTGCATTTCGATGCGACCGAGGGTCAGATTCCAAATAGACATTCGAAAAACACATCGAACCTTTGTGATTGTGATGGATCTTTTATTTAAAAGATCAAAGTAGAAATTTGTTGTGATTTGTTTGAAATCTGATTGAACACTTATTTTTAAAATGAGCGCTCATTATTCGGATTAGCCGGGAGAGGACCTTGTGTCATAAAACCCATTCCGAATAATGATACGATGAAATGAGGTTGCATTTGAAGATGGTGTTGAAGACTAGCTATTTTCGAAAACGAAAGGATTACCTGTCGAATGTCTCTGCACCGGGTTGCTCCGGTATAGAGATTCTATCACACTTTGTGATGGGGATTCCGGACGTGATTAGTAAATATCCAGATTTGCAAGGGCGTCTTTGAAGTGCCTTCGGTTCCGTTCGATCCCGGAACGGACTTGTATGGATGTGTATCTGACATTACACTTTGAGATGTAAAGCTAGTTTCTATCAAATACATTTCTGTTGGTGGCAGAGAATTTATTCTCTTAACTTAACACCCTTCTCTGAGACGCACGAGCTCATAGGTTATGTAGTTGATGGTTACTAGTGATACATTCCCAATTTGGTAACGTGGCATACGAAGTGCTGCTGATCATTTGTTGATCGAAGCATGACTTTGTGAAAAGTGTAGCTTTGTGGACGAGACTTCGTGGGACCTCACACCCCGAAAATGATCGAAACAGAAAAGATGCGGCAAGGTTATGAGGGTCGCGCCCTTTAGGGTATGTCATTTCCTTCTGGAAAAGGGTGGTATCATGGTTTGGAGCCCAGATATTTAACCTATGTGGTTGCTACAAATCTATTACTCTTTGTGGTTGAGGATCCTCGGATAAAGGTCGCAAACGACCGGGGGATGACATACTCGAGTAGTAGTTACCTGGTTACAGAGGTAACCCGGCCTTGTGTTGGCAGAGATCCGGGTAGGTTCTCTGGACGTCCCTCCAGAGGCGTACCCATGTGGCAGTAGGAAGTTCCTTAGCCTAACCACGACTGACCTGGAGTTTATTGTTCCCTTTCTAAACTCTGCGTGCCCATAATTTTCCGCACGGGCAGCCTAGAGTCAGGTTATCAGTTATGCCGAAGCGAAGTCAAGAAGTTGCTGATGAGATTGGGAGTTGAAGCTGGATGGCGAGGCGTATTACTCATACTATGTAGTGTCTGCTGCGTTTGTGTTGGTGCAAGTCAAATCTCTATGTAAGCAAGTTAAAATAGCTGCCAGTGTTGTATTGTGTCATTGTAAACTTTGATAATGTGATGTATAAACTGATATATGCTTTTGTTTTAAAGATATTCATTTATCTATTATATGTTGTTCTGCTGCGAAATGTGAGATTCTGTTTATTGTTTCTGTTCTTCTTCTATCTTCTTCTTCTTTAACCCTAACAGTTCGATTTCCGGCATTCGACTGTGTGGCATTTGATACATTGGAGGTATTGATGTCGACTTTTAGACGTCGAAAAGATGGAATGTTACAGCGCATGTGGCGCGCGTGGAGGGTGGTTCACGAGCCGACGCCATGATCACTAGAGGCGCGCCTCCGGTCAGTGTGCAGCGGCGTGTGGCCTTGCGCTTGGTGGCGGCCACGAATACCTATGCGTGCGCGTTCTCTCTTGGGTTTGTGAATGCATTTGTACAGGAAGCTGTAGAAGGAGATGATGTGGCAATGGGGTAGGTTTATTTTATTTTGTTTTAATATAATTTCGATTTCAACTCGTTTTAACTAGAATAACTTTTGCATACGAGGTCCGTTTCACGCGTGGTTTTCTCCGCTAAATTTGTATTGGGATTCCGGACATTTTGGCGCTGGTTTGGACGAATTCTGAGATTGTTCAAATTTTGAGTGTAAATTGGATTTAAATTCAATTTAAATTCGAAAGGTGAGTGTTTTAACCCACTCACAATTTTTAAAATTTCTTATGTGTGTTAATTTAATTTCTGATGTGATTAGAAATTTATTTATTGCTATTTTGTATATTTTTATCATCATTCCAGTAAAAATTGAATTTATTGATTAAATTGGTATTTAATTTATTATTGCATATAAACTATCAGTTAAATTAATTTATTATTGAATATAAACTGCCAGTAATTACTTGTTATTTATTTCTATTCTATATTGATGTTATTGTTTGAATTGGATGATGATTGTGATAAATGGTTGATTGTTGATATTGGGTGAATGGATGTTGTATGTATGTTGTTATAGACTGCAAGTTGTCACGCATTTTATTTCATTCGGGATTGCGGTTTGAAATGATATATAACCGTATTTTTATTTTAAATTACGGACTGAAATGATAAATATCCGTATCACTTGACCATAGGGCAGAAAATTTTATACAGACAGCGTGGTATATATATATATATAAAATTTGAAATTGATTTCTATGGTTTTAGGAAGAAATATACGGTTTAATAAATATTAATTTTTGATATTATATAGATATAATTTTTTTTATATATATAGTTAAATTTTTTAATTTAAGCTATGTATAAATTTGTTTAATAAAAATAAGCTTAATAATGGAGTTTAATTTTTTTATTATATGGTTAAGTACCTGTTTGAGATATTGTATATATAGAGTTTTAATGACTTAAATAAAAATTAAATTGGAAGATAAATATGAAATTGGTTTGAATTGAATTACTTGAGAATTATACTAGAATAATATTGATTCGAAATTTAAATAAAATTGAGATTTTAAAGGGTATGATTCTTATAACTTGATTTGGTTTAGAGTGATTTAAATGAATATAAAGTTGATTTAAATGAATATATCAAGTTAAATAAATTGAAAGAATATCCAGTAATGTGAAGTTAAATATTTTCTTAGATGATATTGAATTTATTACGAAAACATTTCAAATCCAAATAATAGCAATTGAATTTGATGTATATGGGATTACCAAAGAACTAGTTTTGAAATGGTGGAATATTTAAAGCTTTGAAATATATGGAAATTGAAATGGTTTATTTGGAGATTCAAATCTGTATTTGGAATTGATTTGTGAAATTAAAGAAGCTAATTTATGATATAAAGTAATTTAATATTAAACCATTTAAGTATTGGAAGTTATGTTTCAAAGTTAAGGTATTATGATTTGAAAATGCTATGATTTTGGAAAAAGAATATATTTGAAATAAAAATGATAATATATTGATTTGGGTTTTGTAAATGATATCATATTGATTTGGTTTTTAAAACGAAAATGATATCATATTTATATGGTTTGGAAATGAATATTTTGTTCTGGTTTTTAAGTATAATTATTTTAAAATGATCACGGTGTTATAATGACGTTTGGTTGTTGAAGAGACCGGGATAGGAAGTTGTCATACTCTCTGCCAACTCCGAAAACCACTTTAACAACCGTGTACACGGTTGAGATTCCAGAATGAGGTAGGATGGTGGCGGCATTTCGTTTGAGGTAAATACGTGACCCGACTCCTGTGAGTTGACATAAGGTGGCTAAAACAGGAACGATTGACGGGCTAAGAAGGTAGCACCTTTTATCGGACACATCCCTTCGAAATTATACTCTGACTTTAGATTGATTCGGAGGCCACTTTTGATTTTTCGATTTGGGGGTGTGGCTCGAAGTGGGCGGTAGTAGCTGCTACGCGTTACCACCGATCTGGAAGCGTAATTGGTATATCTACACTGGCATTGCTTAGTTGTCTCGCGTCACCTACCCTAGCGAGCTTTACTACGAGTTTGATTTATGTCGTACCGATGGAGTATCTTCTCGTAGTCTCCCGATCAGGTGATATGCAGGTACTGTATAGAATACTGACACTATTACATGTTAAGGTGGAAAATGTAAAGCCTAAACGCTATTTAAAAGTAAGTTTATTTTACTATTAGACATTATTATAATAGCGAAATATTACTACATAGTAATTAGTTTAACGGATCCTTAGGAGATATGAATCCCGAGCATCTCTTAAGTTACTGCACTCATATTTATTTCTGTTAATTTAACTCACAAAAGATATTTAGCTCTGAGTCGAGTGTTTTGTCTTTCCAATTCGCTCGTGTCAGCCTGACCATTTCAGGATTTGAAAGCCTTAATTCTAGAGGACGAAGACGAAGAATTATTATTACTCTTTGTTATATATTCCACTACACCATTGTATTCCGCTGCATTATTAATATTCTCTGGTATGTAAAACTCTGATATGTATTGTATAAGAAAAATCATATATATTGCAAAACAGCATCATGAACTATTTATTTGATTATTATATTTATCGTTTCGCTGTAAGATTCTGTTTTGTTTTATTTCTTTCTTCCTTGTTCTTATATCCCCATAACAATCCGCCCTTTTGTATGGTTTAAGTCAGACATGTATTGTAACGACCCGCTATTTTGGACCATTCAAATCGACAATAAAACCATACACATCCGACTTGAATAATTCAAAATACCGAATTGTTAATTTAAATTTGGCAAACTCAACATATACAGTAAATAAAAAATCATAGATCACATACATAGAGTAATAAAATGCAGCAGAATAGATAAAGAATAGTAGTTCATGAAGCTACTATATACATCAGGGTTAGAAAATAAAATACATCAAAATATCCCAGATGCAGTGAAGTCTCCAGTACGAGCAGATGACTTCTTTGAACCAATCAACTAGATGACTGAAAGGATAGATAGCTAGATCTTCAAGCAAAGCTCCAACTTCGAAGGTGAGTCTCAAATGCTGTATCACTCAGTCTGACCCGAGCGTAAAGCCAAACACAAAACACTCGAGTCAGGATGAACATTCTTATATCAATAAATCCAACTCAACTGAAATATCAACTGAAATACAAATAACTTAAAGGATGTTTGGGATAACCATCCTCTAAGGGTCCATGGAACTATCTACAAGGTAGAAATATACACAATAACACCGTGGTCATTTTAGCTTAATTTATACTTCAAAACCAAATATCATTTTCACTTCAAATATCTCTATATTTCCCAAAATAGTACTTATATATATTAAATAATTTATACAATAAAGTATTTTCAATTCCCTCAACTTAATAAATCGTTTCACATCAACCTGACCTTCCCATTTAAATTAAATTCAATCTCAATTTATCAATTTAAATTCAACTCAATTCCTAAAATAACCACTTCAATTTTATCGATCCCAAATTTGGATTTGTAATCACAAAATACCCCTTTATCCAATATTTCAAGCCTTTAAGTATTCAACGTTTCAACTAAGTTTTTATTCAATTTGGTTTTCTAAATAATAAATTCAAATTTAGTTCAACCTAAATTTTCATTTTAATTCAATTTAGTTTCTAAATAACAAATTCAACTATATTAATTTCAAATACAGATCTGAATCTCAAAATAAACCATTTAAATTCCAATATAGTTCAAAGCTTAAATATTTAAATGTTCAAATTAACAGTTTCATATAGATCTTGATTTAACCTCGTTATTATTTTCTTGAAATACTCCCTCGTTAGATTCAATATCATTTAAGTAACCTTAAATTACATTTTACTCAATATTTTCTTTAATTTATTTAAACGTGAAATATCCATTAAATCACTAAAATCCAAAAATCCAGTTACAAAATCATACCTTTAAATTTCCATTCAATAAATTTCAAATCGAGTTAATTAAATAAATCCTTATTTAAGTACCATTTTTAACAAACCCAAATTTTCTCCCAATCTTAATTATTCAAATTTTTACACTGGTAAATTTTGAAATATAAGTCTTAAATAATACTTAAAAATATTATATGGATTAAATAATATTATTATTAAAACTATATATAAAATTTCCATTTATATATAATATTTTAAGAACCGATATTTGTTAAAATTCCATATATTTCTTTTCAAACTGTAGAAATTTATTTTCAAAATATTTATATGGACCAACGGTGTCTGTACATATTTCCTATCATATAGTCAAGTGCTATGGATATTTATCATTTCAATCCGTACTCTAAATATATAGGGGTGGATCATTTCAACCCGTAATCCCAAGTTCAATGAAAATCGCTTGGATTTATCATTTCAACCCATAACGATTTTCTCCTATTCTAAAGTCCGTTTGGGTATGTATCATTTCAACCTATAGTGAATTCTATACTAACAGGGAACTTGCAGAGTGATAACAGATATGATAATAATATAACAAATAATAGTATCACAAGCATATATCATCAGTAATTAAATAAAATATAAATAATAGGATATGGTGTCATATCCCACAGGTGAATAGATATAGATAATTGCATATCTAACAAAAATTAAATAATTAACAGTTCAATTTGTCACCATATTTCAATTGTCGTTTCAATTGAATCAAATTTAATAAATATAAGAATGCTAATCGTGAGTGATTGCTCACCTTTCGAAGCTAGAGAAATTACAGAAGGTAGCACGAATACGCCCACTGATACGGACACTGAAATTAAATTTCGAATCCAAGCAAAGCAAAATCGACACGAATTCAATGATCAAAGCTGATTTGCACGAATTGATGAAAAACGGATCAGATCAGAACTGGAACGATGAAGATAAACGGTATAAGCGAACTTATATACCCAACTATAACTATATATTCATATGAGATTTATTTTTTAAAATTCGAACACAATAAATTTAATATGCATGCGTTTCAACATATATATTAAAATAAAACTTACTTTTATTAAAAATCAAACATTCACTTAAAATAACATACATTTGTTTAAATTAAATAGTTAATCCCAAAACGTACTATATACATATAAAATTGATAACCAAGTTCCCATATATATAAACAAAGTTTATACATACGTACACCACTATGATTATACCCAAAAGCAAAAATATATTTTAATATAAGCTGATATATATATAAGCTTGTATATATTATAGCTACATATGTTAAAAGCAACTGAAACTGTTTATGTATTAACCAGTTGTGCAGACCATATGAACATTACAGTAATATGTATATAATTTCTATAAACAATTGCAATCCTGTGACTTCATGCGAATTCTATACTCATGAAGACAGGTGGTACATACATATATTATACCACAAATTTAAAATTTCATTCTGGCTGCCCAAAACATATACGCATATCGTATATATATGCGACAATTCTATGCTGTTAACCAGCATCATATGCAGACCACTAATACTTACATTCACCTATATATTTGCAGACTTCAACTTCTACAAAGTGCATAATAACTACTTATATAAAATTCTTAGAATAAAAGGGGTCCAATTGTTTCAGAGCAAAGAAAGTAAGTTTTATATATTTTTATGTAAAAACAATATATACACACACACATACACACACATTTAAAAAAATTGAAATACAGTACTTAAAACCCTGCTTATATACGTATGACTCATGCGAATTAAACGTTAAAAAAAATAAAAACCAATACTTTAAAATATATGCAGGTTTATAAACTAAAAAAAAATCACAACTAAACTCATAACTTGTATATACTTCTTTATAGTATGTAAACTGTACTCTTTACATGTATTAACTGTACTATAACAACTATACACTGTAGCCTAACATACTATATATGCTCAAATTCTAACCTATAAAGACAACACGCATATATAACCAAAAATAGGCAGACACGTGTAGACAATTATTAGTATACAAGATAATGCAGACCTTACGTATGCCATACATACTTAAAACATATATAAATACCATGCGTTATGAAATGCTTATGTCGTATACACCTCTTAATGCATGTACTTAAACATGTTATACTTATACACTAACAGATTATGATCTATACGTATATAATAATAAAATTATGTATACAAGTTTATACTCATTGTTTAATAAGAACATATATCCAACTGACTGTAAAATATAAACTTTGCATAAACTTTTCTCTAAAACTAGGTGATATAGACATACCCATATAACAATATTCTATGTATAAACCAAACTTAATAAGTAAAATATATGCATATATATTTCCGTCTTGAATGAACTAAAAAACCCAGATTTTATAAACTTATATATCTTTTATATATATATATATATATAATATAATATATACATACCCCAATTTCATATGCAAACAACAGAGGTGCTGTACTCAGTTGTCTAGGTGAAAGCAGGAACGGCGAGATGGCTGACGACTGAGAAAAGGAGGAGGAAGGGTTCACGCGGAGGCCGAGGTTAAAGGAGCACGGCTGGTCGACGACGGAGTGTGCTTTCGGCAAGGATTCAGGTGGGCTGATGGCTTACGAAGGCGGAGTCGGGTGACCAGGCGGGGTGAGAGAAGTGGGGGTGCACGCGCGTGAGTAGAGATGGAGCAAGGGAGGAGGAAGAGTGAGGTTATGGGAGGAGATAATTGCGAGCTTGGCTGAAGCGATTTGTTGAGGTAGAGGGAAAGTGAGAAAGGTGGAGGAGAGGAAATTTATGAAAAGATCTAGGAAGATAAGGTGGATTTTTTTATACGTGCTATAATATGATTTCTTCCGAAATCAACAGTCATTCGCCTTGAAATCAGGTAAACAATTAAAGCAATTTATTATTGCTTGCAGGTTATACGTTTTTCTTAATTTATTTATTTCCTAGATCTCAATTCATAGCCAATTATACTATGCAGATTATTTATTATCATCCGTTTCTTTTTCGAGCGAATGCAGAGTCCAAAATTTGAAAGCCGAGTAATGGTCAACCCTTGATTTGGTGAAAATAATTGTAGCAATTAATAAAAGAAATAAATAGCAACAGTCACGTTGCTTTGATTCAGCTGACCCATAAAAGCAAATTATTTATAATTTAAACGGTAGGAAACATAAAGAAACGGACCACCATAAAATGAAATTGATAACGTCTGTGCATTGATTCTGCAATATTTATTAAAACCATTGATTGATGCGCGTTTAAATTTTGAAATGCAAAGGAAATCAATTGGTCACGGATTAGATATCGACGATGTTGCTAATTTGTCGAAAATAAGATAAATGGAGCAATCTGTCCAATTTTTGAAAAACGAAAATGACGTCTCACTCAGAAGAAGATTTAGAATTTTTCTATGTAAAAATATTCAGGTTTGAAAAATATTTTACTATCAACAATTATTAGCTAGCTTGAATTTAATAGAATTTCATAATGAAATAAACTTTGATAAAATAAATTGAAAATTTACCATCTGCTATATTTAAATATACGTATTTCAAATAAAAATTTTAATTGCAAATTTATTTTTTAAAATTTCTCCAAAAAATTCAATTAAATACGTAATTAAAATCATTAAAAATTATTAAAATTTTACGGGTCCTTACAATCTCCCCCACTCAAAACCTTTCGTCCTCGAAAAGGAAGAAGGTAGGAGAGTAGAACAACAGAAATAATAGTGGATTGAAAGTCAAGGGTAAATTATTATTTTAAAACTATATAAATTTTACTTGAAATATTCATTTGAAAACTTCATTTGCAGTTCAATTATCTTTAGTATTTTAAAACTTTTCAAAACCTATTTGTAAAATTTCCTGCTTCTTTTATAAATAACATTTATATGTTTAAATAACACCTTTATGAATATATGAAACTATTTGGAAACAGTCATTCACATCATTAGTTATACTTTCAAGGAAGTTATTTGAAAACATTAAATCCATAATTTATAATTTTACCAATCTATCTTACGACACTTTCAACATTATAGATAAATTAATAATATGTTTCTTTAAATATGTTATACTTAATTAATAACTTTTAAAATATTTACAATATTTAAAATCTTCTATTAAACCAAGTAGTATATAAATAAACAGTATTTTAAAGATCGTATTCAAAAGGAAAGGAAGGTAGATTCAGGAACAAAATATAAGTGAATAAATAAGTTGAGCAGATAAGGTAGATTCAAAAGAATAGAATCGGGTATGAATCGTAAATTTCAAACCATAAGAGTTTTAATTTCAAATATTAACAAAAAAATTCTTTGTTGAAAAATAAAATACCTTTATATCGAAATAAATCTTTTCTTTCAAAAATACTTTTATAACTCGATGTTTTAACAAGTTTATCCTCGTTCTTGCAGACCCTTGCCATGCGTTGATCAGGCGCAAAGCTAGAATTCTTCAAATATTTAGTAAACCTGTTTCAACACCCAGTGAAAATACTTGAAAAACCTTTAAAACGGATATGGAAAGTACAATCTAAACAAAACAATCAAACCAAAACCTTTGTCCGACCATGGTTCGCAGATACACAATGGTTACGCCTGGATTCCCCAGGAAACAATCCGTATCCGTAAGCTTTCTCAGCCCTGCAAGTTACGCCATGATGACTAGTAGAGTGCAGGATACACAATGGTTACGCCTAGATCCCCCAAGAAACAATCCGTACCCCTAGGCAAGACTTAGCCAGGCAGTTTCGCTACTATTCGCGACCTACACAGATTGCAGGATACACAATGGTTATGCCTGGATCCCCTAGGAAACAATCCGTACCCCTAGACAAGACTCAGTCAGGCAGTTGTGCTATGCAGTCGCGAGAGAAAAAATAAACCATGGGTTACGCCACGGTGGAAACACACGAGTATTACATACGGAAAACCAAAAATCAGAGAGAATAATATCGATAGAATGAATCCACGATGTAGCCACAAAGTGGATATCAAGCAGAAGGCACTTTCCATATCTTTACTTCGAAAATATATATCATATAGTACCTTTTCAAATCACTTTCAAATATCGTACTTATATAAAGTCCATATATATAGGATTCCATTTTTCCCAAATCGAATACTTTCCAAAATCAATAGTAGATCAAATCATACTTATATACACTTCGATTATATAAAATCTCTTTCCAAATTGAGTATCTTTCAAATCAACTTCATACTTATACAATCCATTTTATATAAGTTCGACCACTCCCAAATCAAGTGCTTAATAATATAAGGTTCTCAAATTTCAAATCGTTTCAATATCAATTCAGTTTCAAAATCATATATGATTTCACCAAATTTTCTTCCAAATCAAATATCTACATTTCAAAGTTCCCAAAATAATAGGTTTAGAAAATTATCCTAGTTTCCAAATTAAAATAATTCAAGTCAAACAAATTCATTCCCAAAATCACCATATAAGTATTGGTTTTTTAATTTCAATTTAATTCTCAAAACCAAATATTTTCTCAAAATCAATTATACTCAAAATGGTTTCCAAATTTATAATTATCCCTTTAAAATTTTTAAACTACCTATTTCTATTTGAAATATCCAATTTAGCTTTCTGAAAACCATTATTCAAAACTATTTTTTTCAAAACATTTCAAAACTAAATTTATACTCTTTATCAAACATTTTATACTCTTCGAAATTTCTTAGCTTTGAAAATTTAATCTCGCTTTGGAAGTGTTCGAACATTCAAAATAGTTAGGGAAATCAAATTTTCAATTCAAGAGTTGAAAATCAACATTAAATCAATAAATCAATTATTAAATCCGAAACTCGAGGACTGAACACCGGTCTCATTTTAAATTGTTTCAAATATATACTTATATCTTTCTAAAATATCAAATTATACTTCGGAATTTGAAATCAAAAATGGTTTTTACAAAATCACTTGCATAGCGAAGCTATTAAAGTGGCCTCTCCCTCACTCTGAAACTCGAAAATCAATGTCAATGATGCGTGCACTCATCACCGAAATTATTTTCCAGCGACAAAAGTGAGTTCTGGACTTCTATTTACGTGAAAACTTCTTTTAAATTTCTTCAAAATTATTGGAATTCATTTGAACTCATTTGAAACATTTCTTATTCGAAAAATACTTTTAAATCGTATTATTTTTATTTATTTTCCAAAATCTTAAAACCAATTTCAAAATACCGGAATTCAATTCTCGAATTTCAAATTTAACTTTACAGTTATAAATCATTTTTATATAAATCTATTTCTATAAATTTTCAAAATTTCAAATCCTTTCAAAACTTTTATATATAGGGTAACATTTTCACTTTTATATATAGAATAAAATCATAGTTATCAAAATAAAATTTCGGTATAAACAATTTCAAAAATACAAACAAAACCCAATTTTCAAAGGATGATTCAAGAATGGATTTCAAAACAAAGATAGCGATTTAATTTAGAGGAACTCCAATCAATAGAATCCTGATTCGATGATAGACTCGATGGAAGATGAGATAATTAAATTACAAAATAGAAGATGGATATACTTCTATAAATCGCGAGCGACCTTTACCAGTCAACCGTGATTCCAAAATTAGATCGGTGTAGAATTCTGAGGCAACTCGACATTCGATCGCCAGAGATATAGAATTCGGCATAACAAGATATAGCAGCATCATAAACCGAGGATACAGAAATCTTCGGTGAGTCAATGCCAATTGAAAAGGAGCTTTCACCCCTTTACAAATCATTCAGTGGAGTTATGGGATACTCCGGAATCAAACGAATATAAATAGGGAGAGACAGAATGAATTTCGAAACCGAGGGACATTCCAAAATTCAAAGGAAATCGAGTCAAAAGGAAGAGATTCAACTCGAGCAAAAGTGATTCTGTAAATAAATTTACTATATATGCTAAGTTTTGCCTAGAGCCAAAGCTCTGATACCAACTGTAACGATCCGCTATTTTGGACCATTCAAATCGACAAAAAAACCATACACATCCGACTTGAATAATTCAAAATACTGAATTGTTAATTTAAATTTGGCAAACTCAACATATACAGTAAATAAAAAATCACAGATCACATACACAGAGTAATAAAATGCAGCAGAATAGATAAAGAATAGTAGTTCATGAAGCTACTATACACATCAGGGTTAGAAAATGAAATACATCAAAATATCCCAGATGCAGTGAAGTCTCCAATACGAGCAGATGACTTCTTTGAACCAATCAAGTGGATGACTGAAAGGATAGATAGCTGGATCTTCAAGCAAACTCCAAATTCGAAGGTGAGTCTCAAATGCTGTATCACTCAGTCTGACCCGAGCGTAAAGTAAAACACAAAACCGTCTGACCCGAGCGTAAAGCAAAACACAAAACACTAGAGTCAGGATTAACATTCTTATATCAATAAATCCAACTCAAGTGAAATATCAACTGAAATACAAATAACTTAAAGGATGTTTGGGATAACCATCCTCTAAGGGTCCATGGAACTATCTACAAGGTAGAAATATACACTATAACACCGTGGTCATTTCAGCTTAATTTATACTTCAAAACCAAATATCATTTTCACTTCAAATATCTCTATATTTCCCAAAATAGTATTTATATATATTAAATAATTTATACAATAAAGTATTTTCAATTCCCTCAACTTAACAAATCGTTTCACATCAACCCGACCTTCCCATTTAAATTAAATTCAATCTCAATTTATCAATTTAAATTCAACTCAATTCCTAAAATAACCACTTCAATTTTATCGATCCCAAATTCGGATTGTAATCACAAAATACCCCTTTATCCAATATTTCAAGCCTTTAAGTATTCAACGTTTCAACTAAATTTTTATTCAATTTGGTTTTCTAAATAATAAATTCAAATTTAGTTCAACCTAAATTTTCATTTTAATTCAATTTAGTTTCTAAATAACAAATTCAACTATATTGATTTCAAATACAGATCCGAATCTCAAAATAAACCATTTAAATTCCAATATAGTTCAAAGCTTAAATATTTAAATGTTCAAATTAACAGTTTCATATAGATCTTGATTTAACCTCATTATTATTTTGTCTTGAAATACTCCCTCGTTAGATTCAATATCATTTAAGTAACCTTAAAATACATTTTACTCAATATTTTCTTTAATTTATTTAAACGTGAAATATCCATTAAATCACTAAAATCCAAAAATCCAGTTACAAAATCATACCTTTAAATTTCCTTTCAATAAATTTCAAATCGAGTTAATTAAATAAATCCTTATTTAAGTACCATTTTTAACAAACCCAAATTTTCTCCCAATCTTAATTATTCAAATTTTTACACTGGTAAATTTTGAAATATAAGTCTTAAATAATACTTAACATATTATATGGATTAAATAATATTATTATTAAAACTATATATAAAATTTCCATTTATATATAATATTTTAAGAACCGATATTTGTTAAAATCCCATATATTTCTTTTCAAACTGTAGAAATTTATTTTCAAAATATTTATATGGACCAACGGTGTCTGTACATATTTCCTATCATATAGTCAAGTGCTATGGATATTTATCATTTCAATCCGTACTCTAAATATATATAGGGGTGGATCATTTCATCCCGTAATCCCAAGTTCAATGAAAATCGCTTGGGTTTATCATTTCAACCCATAATGGTTTTCTCCTATTCTAAAGTCCGTTCAGGTATGTATCATTTCAACCCATAGTGAATTCTATACTAACAGGGAACTTGCAGAGTGATAACAGATATGATAATAATATAACGAACAATAGTATCACAAGCATATATCATCAGTAATTAAATAAAATATAAATAATAGGATATGGTGTCATATCCCACAGGTGAATAGATATAGATAATTGCATATCTAACAAAAATTAAATAATTAACAGTTCAATTTGTCACCATATTTCAATTGTCGTTTCAATTGAAATCAAATTTAATAAATATAAGAATGCTTATCGTGAGTGATTGCTCACCTTTCGAAGCTAGAGAAATTACAGAAGGTGGCACGGATACGCCCACTGATACGGACACTGAAATTAAATTTCGAATCCAAGCAAAGCAAAATCGACACGAATTCAACGATCAAAACTGATTTGCACGAATTGATGAAAAACGGATCAGATCAGAACTGGAACGATGAAGATAAACGGTATAAGCGAACTTATATACCCAACTATAACTATATATACATATGAGATTTATTTTTTAAAATTCGAACACAATTTAATATGCATGCATTTCAACATATATATTAAAATCAAACTTACTTTTATTAAAAATCAAAAATTTACTTAAAATAATATATATTTGTTTAAATTAAATAGTTAATCCCAAAACGTACTATATCCATATAAAATTGATAACCAAGTTCTCATATATATAAACAAAGTTTATACATACGTATACCACTATGATTATACCCAAAAGCAAAAATAAATTTTAATATAAGCTAATATATATATATATATATATATATATATATATATATATAAGCTTGTATATATTATAGCTACATATGTTAAAAGCAACTGAAACTGTTTATGTAATAACCATTTGTGCAGACCATATGAACATTATAGTAATATATCTAAAATTTCTATAAACAATTGCAATCCTGTGACTTCATGCGAATTCTATACTCATGAAGACAGGTGGTACATACATATATTATACCACAAATTTAAAATTTCATTTTGGCTGCCCAAAACATATACGCATATCGTATATATATGCGACAATTCTATGCTGTTAACCAACATCATATGCAGACCACTAATACTTACATTCACCTATATATTTGCAGACTTCAACTTCTACAAAGTGCATAATAACTACTTATATAAAATTCTTAGAATAAAAGGGGTCCAGTTGTTTCAGAGCAAAGAAAGTAAGTTTTGTATATTTTTATGTAAAAACAATATATATATATATATATACACATACACACATTTAAAACAATTGAAATACAGTACTTAAAACCCTGCTTATATACATATGACTCATGCGAATTAAACGTTAAAAAAATAAAAACCAATACTTTAAAATATATGTAGGTTTATAAACTAAAAAAAAAATCACAACTAAACTCATAACTTGTATATACTTCTTTATAGTATGTAAACTGTACTCTTTACATGTATTAACTGTACTATGGCAACTATACACTGTAGCCTAACATACTATATATGCTCAAATTCTAACCTATAAAGACAACATGCATATATAATCAAAAATAGGCAGACACGTGCAGACAATTATTGGTATACAAGATAATGCAGACCTTACGTATGCCATACATACTTAAAACATATATAAAGACCATGCGTTATGAAATGATTATGTCGTATACACCTCTTAATGCATGTACTTAAACATGATATACTTATACACTAACAGATTATGATCTATACGTATATAATAATAGAATTATGTATACAAGTTTATACTCATTGTTTAATAAGAACATATATCCAACTGACCGTAAATATAAACTTTGCATAAACTTTTCTCTAAAACTAGGTGATATAGACATACCCGTATAACAGTATTCTATGTATAAACCAAACTTAATAAGTAAAATATATGCATACATATTTCCATCTTGAATGAACTACAAAAACCCAGATTTTATAAACTTATATATCTTTTATATATATAATATAATATATACATACCCCAATTTCATATGCAAACAACAGAGGTGTTGAACTCGGTTGTCTAGGTAAAGGCAGGAACGGCGAGATGGCTGACGACTGAGAAAAGGAGGAGGAAGGGTTCACGCGGAGGTCGAGGTTAAAGGAGCACGGCTGGTCGACGACGGAGTGTACTTTCGGCAAGTTTTCAGGTGGGCTGATGGCTTACGAAAGCGGAGTCGGGTGACCAGGCGGGATGAGAGAAGTGGGGGGGGGGGGGGGGGTGCGCGCGTGAGTAGAGATGGAGCAAGGGAGGAGGAAGAGTGAGGTTACGGGAGGAGATAATTGCGAGCTTGGCTGAAGCGATTTGTTGAGGTAGAGTGAAAGTGTGAAAGGTGGAGGAGAGGAAATTTATGAAAGGATCTGGGAAGATAAGGTTTGATTTTTTTATACGTGCTATAATATGATTTCTTCCGAAATCAACAGTCATTCGCCCTGAAATCAGGTAAACAATTAAAGCAATTTATTATTGCTTGCAGGTTATACGTTTTTCTTAATTTATCTATTTCCTAGATCTCAATTCATAGCCAATTATACTATGCAGATTATTTATTATCATCCGTTTCTTTTTCGAGCGAAAGCAGAGTCCAAAATTTGAAAGCCGAGTAACGGTCAACCCTTGATTTGGTGAAAATAATTGTAGCAATTAATAAAAGAAATAAATAACAACGGTCACGTTGCTTTGATTCAGCTGACCCATAAAAGCAAATTATTTATAATTTAAACGGTAGGAAACATAAAGAAACGTACCACCATAAAATGAAATTGATAACATCTGTGCATTGATTCTGCAATATTTATTAAAACCATTGATTGATGCGCGCTTAAATTTTGAAATGCAAAGGAAATCAATTGGTCACGCATTCGGTATCGAAGATGTTGCTAACTTGTCGAAAATAAGATAAATGGATCAATAACTGTCCAATTTTTGAAAAACGAAAGATGACGTCTCACTCAGAAGAAGATTTAGAATTTTTCTATGTAAAAATATTCAGGTTTGAAAAATATTTTACTATCAACAATTATTAACTAGCTTGAATTTAATAGAATTTCACAATGAAATAAACTTTGATAAAATAAATTGAAAACTTACCATCTGCTATATTTAAATATACGTATTTCAAATATAAATTTTTAATTGCAAATTTATTTTTTAAAATTTTTCCAAAAAATTCAATTAAATACGTAATTAAAATCATTAAAAATTATTAAAATTTTACGGGTCGTTACATGTATGGTTCATCGTCGATTTAAAACGTACAAAAGGCGAGACGTTACATCTGGTATCAGAGCTTTGATTTAGCGATAAGCCTTAGCTTTGTGGGGTCTGACTTTGTTAATAGGGTAGTGATACCCTATGATGAGTCGCTTAGTGTATATATATGAGAGAGCATATTTGTTAGTGTTATAAAAAGGTTTTAATATTATGTTAATTTGTTCCATTTTGTATTTGTAAATTATAGTTGATGCATGAGACGCTATGACATCAATAGGGATTTCTAAACACTTAATAGGACAGACCGACACAATATTTGTTTTGAATATAGACGAATGAAATAATTTTGCCTATTATATTTTCTATATATATAAAATAAAGTTTTTGTAAGTGATATATTTACTTGGTTGCAATATATCGGTTGTTAGGTAGTTGAAATAAGATTTGAAATAATAAAACGAAAGATTGGAAACTTATAACTTAGGTTCCAGGGTTTCAAAATTTCTTTTGAATGATTTTGAAATATAATAATAATATTATTAAAAGTATTTTCTGGTATAAATATTTCAATATAACTTGAAAGAATTGTTTTAAAGAAACTTTGAAAAGAAATAAGTTTGTACTCCCCTCTCTGTCGCTGGAAAATAATTTCGGTGATGAGTGCATGCATCATCGACATTCATTTTCAAGTTTCGAAGTGGGAAGGCCACTGTAGTAGTTTTACTGCAGAATTATTTTTATAAGCAAATGTAAATTTCAAATTTGTTTTAAATATAATTGGATATATAAATTGTAAGTATATACATTTATCTATTATTTTAAAATGATTTGAAATTAAACAAGGTATTTAGTTCTCAAGTTTCTGATAATCAATAGTTTCAATTGTTGTTGTGAAATGAGATGTAGCTAATTAATAATTGGAATCTCTAGTTTAAATAAGAGATTGAATGTAAAGTTATAAATGAAACTACAAGAAATTTGAAATTGAAATCTATAAAACAAAGGATAGGATTGTTGAAATTTAGTTAAAAGAAATGAGAAAAACTTGTATAACTTTCAGTTACATTCCTAAAGGCATATATATAACATACCAAAAGATGAAAAAGTTGAAATGTAATAAGAAAATGTAATGGGAAATTTTACAAGTAAAACATGAGGTAATGAAAATATTTAATGAAATTCTTTTATAAATAAGAATTTATGTTGTAATTGTTGTGAACTTAAGTTATAATTGAAGTGTTACTGTAATACAAGTAATAGGAAGTAAGTATTGTAAGTGCAAGATTATGAACTTAAGAAAAGAATTAATATGCAAAGAAATTGAATTAAAGTATAAATACTATGGATAAATGAATGAAAATAAATGAAATTGAGAAATGAATGAATGTAATGCAATAAAAAGGGAAATTTTGCAAGAAATAAATTTAAATTAAAAAGATAAATCATTATATGAAAGGAAAGAAATTAGACAACAAACAGAATGAAATGAAATTAATAAGAATGAACTTAATTTGTTGTTTGGATTTGTTGTTTGTTTTGGTTTATGGTTGTGTGGGTAAGGGTACATTAAATTTGTTGGATGTATGAATAATCTATTTGGTTTCATATAAGACTGTTGAGTTAATGGTGTACTTAGTAGTTATTTTACGTTCTATACAATTTAAAGTTTTTGAACCCGAACAACTATTTGTTTGTTTGATATGAATGATAATTGATTTGTGTTGATTCTGTATGATGGTTGTATGTTGTGATTGAAAGTGATTATTATTGATTTGTTGTTAGTGGTTGAATAACCTTAAATATTTCATTTTATAAAATTATTAACCTTTTTGGATTATATAAGTGAAATACAGGTTATGGAAGCAATTGCTACTGCTTTTGGTTTCATAAAATAAGCATAAATTGCCCGACAAATAGGTACGTTCTTGGATTACGGTTTTCTAGCATTATTATATTATTTTTTCCGTATTGGGATAGATTATTTTGGAAATTATATGTGATATTTTGTTATATTTGATATTATATTTTCTCCCTAGCCTCTCCGTACAAAGAAGACTTGTAACGACCCCGGATTTTTATATAAATTTAAAATGATAATTAAAATCTATTTTTGAAGAAAACGGTGAAATTAATCGATTTAGTGATGTGAGTTTCCCCGAGTTCAAATATATTCTATATAAATCATTTAAATTTTTGAATATTGTATATATTTGTATATATGAGAATATATATGTATATATTGGATTTTAAATAAATTCTTAAATAAATGATTTTTAAATAATAAATAATATACTTTGGACACAAGTATAAAAATAAATAAATAGATTGATTTAAATTAATCAGATAATTTATTAAGTAAAATTTATGATAAATATTTAAACTAATAAAATAGAAGTTATTCATACTATAAACGAAGTAAATACAAACAAATATAAAAGTTTAGTATGCAAAGAAAAATAAAATAAAATAAGAGCAAATGAAAGTATTCAAACAAAAGAAAGAAATAGAATAAAATATACGTTGTAGATTTAATACGTATGTTAGAAATATGATTAGAAGATAAATTATAAAACAAAAACAATAAGTATAAAACTAAACTAAAAGGAATAAATATACAAGACAATATGAATATATATGAATTAACTTGCAAAACAAACCAGCTATATTTAAACATTAAAACAAAATATGTGAGCAGATAAAATAATATAAGACAATAAATATTAAAGTAAGATAACAATAAATATTTAAACTAGAAATAGAAAAATAATATGAGATAAATTTTAATAAAAATAGGAAGTAGAACATTTGCTAAATTCTAACAACATAATAAAATAGAAATTTATTTGTATTACAAAACAAGAAGATTTAAAGAAAATAAAATACATAAATATACTCAGCTGAAAATAAGAAGTAAGTAAATACATTAACTAATAACTTAACAACGAATTAAATATAGAACTACATCCAAATAAATAAGTAAAGTAATAAACAAAAGCATGTATACTTACAAACTGATAAAACAAGACAAAGTAATATAAGTGTGTAAACTATAAAATGGATACAAAGTAACATATCAGCTAAAGATATAACAACATATAAGAAAAGAGAGAGCAGAATCAATAAGTATAAACAGATAAAGCTGCAGCCACCATAGTAAAGCAGACAAAAGAAAAAAATAAGTATGCAGGCAAGCAAAATAGGCCTGTAAAGTTTAATATGCAAAGCAAAGTAAACAAAATAAAGTAAAATAACAAACAAAAACCTTTCAGCCGAGACAAACAAATGTATATAAGCATGTACACATGCATTTAATGCAAGACACAATGTAAACATATAATATGAAACATAAAGTATCTATGTACATGTTTATGCATAGCAAAATGAACTGTGCACACCAAAGTACAAAGAAAAAGTAACCAAACCACTGCAGCCACCAAGTATGCAATATGCAGGTGTGAAATAAACAAATACATTTATATGTATAAACAAGTACAAGCAAGCATATTCACCCATACCCTATCTTTATAAATAAAATAAAGATAGCCTGTAAAACTTCTTTTATACATACCCACTTCTTCATCTTAGTTTGCAAGTTTCAAGCTCTGCCCATTTCGTTCATCAAAGCTTGCATTCCAGTTAAAACATTTAACAAATTAATATAAAACCAGAGAAGAGAATCAAGTAAAAGGCTTTCAACAGCAAATTCAAAAGCCTGTTTCAAAACTGCAAGCAAATCTAAAAAATCAAATGCAAAGCAAGCCCTGTTCAATCTAAGCAAGTGAGTAACCTCACTTTTTTAATAGTTTAGTGTGTGTATATATATATATATATATATATATGTATAGGTTGTTGATAATCATCTTCTAGTAAGCCTGAAGTGTGATAATATGAATTCAAGTCTATTTAGTATATATGAATGAATGATGGCAATACAGGTACTAATAGTATACCCTCTGCATTTAACTTTCTGGCTTGGTTTGCAAAAGAAATTCAAATCTCTTTGTTTCATTCTCTGTTTAAACTTAGGTTTAAAATAAAATTTGTTGTTTAAGCTACAAGTTTTAGTTTGGTAACTCATTCAAGTAAATAAATGTAAATATATCTCTGGAAGAAAATTTTCAACCGTAACTGTAAAATTTTTTGGGAAAATTCGAATATGCTAATTTTAAATTCCAGGAATATACATTTGATCCTGATAGTAAACTATGAATTTTAAAACTAAAATGAGGATTTTTAGTGGACGGGATGGGTTGCAGTTCGTGTTTCATCAGAGAATGGGTTCGGGGACTTTCCCGATGATCTAGAGCGTTGGAGGAGTTGGGGTTGTGGGTAGATGAGGGTGGTAGGCCGACGCTATCGAGAAAAATAAGTTGATATTTTTCCGATCATTGATGACGTCGCAGCGAGGGGAACTAGGGTTTAAGAGGGGTAATGGGTTTAGCTCGGTTGTCGAGGCAATGCGAGGGCATCAGGGAATTAGAGGCGATCGGACTAGGTGGGTTAGAGGCGTTGGGTGGTGGCGAAGCTTCGGACCAAGTTTCGATGTAACGACCCAGAATTTTTAATAATTTAAATTTGAATATTTAATTAATTTTAAATATTAATAAGTGAATTTTTAAGTCAAATAAATTTTTATTTGAATTATTGAATTTAATTGAATAATTAAATCGATAATTTAATATGTTAAATTATGGAAATAATTGAAAATTGAGTTAAATATGATTTAAAATGATTTGTAAAATTTTATTTAATCATACTGGAGTTATAGAAATATTTTAGAACTTTTAAAATTGAATTAGAAGTTAATTTGTGAAAATTGAATATTTTAATATTTAATAATCGACTGTAAAATAGTCAATTTTTGAACAGTCTCAGAATTGAACGAAACCAGTTTCATTGGATCCGTAATAGTTAGTTATTACCGGATTTCAATTTTCGTGTCAATCGGAGTTATCGTTTGATCGTGGCAGCTCGAAACGCATCGATTCGTTTTTAATTTAAATTTGGCGAGTCAAAATAGCCATTTTTCAAAAAGTCTCGGAATTCGACGAAACCAGTTTCATCGGATCCGTAATGTGATATTATTGTAAGATTTCAAATTTCAAGTCAATTGGATTTACCGTTTGTCCTGTACAAATTAAAACGCCTAGAAATCGATTTAAATCGGTTTAATTTAAATTGAGCGTTTATAGCCATAACTCGCACATACTTCCGAATTAGCTTCCGAAACCTGTTCCATTGTGTCCGGAACGCGGGATAAACCCTAGGTACGCTGGTTACGGCGTCTAAATCGGAGTTCAGAAAATCCGGGATGAATAGTGTCGTTTGAAATTCTATAAATAGAGACCCTTTGCCTTCATAAATAAAAAAAAAAAAAGATATTAGGGTTTTATAAACGCAGCCGCCACTTGATAAATGGATGGCCGAAAATTGAGCAACTTCCTCCCTCAAAATCTCTCAATCCATGCATCTTCAAGCCTCGACTCCTAAATGAATATTGTAGAGCTTAGAGAGAACTTCACATCCATACGGTTGTGATCATCATCGGTGCTTTGTGGTCGTCGAAATCGTGGCTCAAAGCCATGCGGCTGCGCACGTTTTTCAAGGGGTTATAGGGGGCCGAGCTTCTCAATCTTGGGGCCGAAGTTGGAGGGGGTGAAGGCCTTCGATGTGGAGGTGTCAGATCGAATTTCTATCGAGCAAGCAAAGAGCAAAATCAAAACCTAAAATACGAAGATGGGTTCGGCTATACCCTGTAGCCGCGTGCGCGTGTTGATGAAGAGGGAAGATGAAGTAGATGGTCCAGATGCTCGCAACATGAAATCTAAGGCCCTGATGCTATGTAGGTTTAAGTTATGAAAGAAAATGTTGAATTTAGTTATAAAAAATCGTGTAATCTTATAAAATGCATAACTTTTTCATACGAGGTCGAAAAAATGCAAACTCAGTTGCGTTGGAATCGTATGGACGAGCACTACGCGATGGAGTTGGTTTGGAGTCGTTTGGAGTTAGTGAGAATTTTGGGTAAAATTAAACGCGCGTTTAATTTTATTCGAAATAATCGCTAAAACGGAATTTAAAATCAAGGTGAGAATTTCTCACTCAATCGAATAGATTTCGATTTTATTTTAAATAGTTAGATTTAAAATATTTGAATGCATGTTTGAATGATGACTGTAAATTTTTGATTGTTAAAATAGACATTATGCGCCGTTAGTAAGCGGATGTTATTTAATATAAACATATACCGCGAATATTTCATAAACAGTGAAATTGGTATTATATATAATATCAATATATATATATTGGCATATGTATATATTGCAGTCGATTGATTTCCCGCATTTTTTGTTTAGCGGATGAGACCCTATTACGCCGTTAGTAAGCGGATAATATTTAATAAGAACATATACCGCGATAATTTCGTACTGGAGCGAAATTGGTATTGTGCTAATGTTTTTGGATGCAGGAAACAGGTTGGAGGGATCCAACTGGATTCCTCAACAGTATTTATTTAATTTCAGATATTTTGATATTTGATTGATTATCATATCGATATATGATGGATCGTGGTAGTCGTGATTGACTATTTGGTGTGTAGCATCATTGGACCCAGATTTTGGGATTTTAAAATGTTTTTTTTTAGTGATTTTTGAAAATATACTATATTTTTGGAATTGATCCATTATAAATAAATAAACGTTATAATTTTTAAAGTTATAAAAATTATGGTTTTTGTGAAATATAGTTAAAAAGCTGATTTTTAGAAATACGATTAAAAGTCGATTTTTGAGAAATATGGACCAATGATTTTATAAAATAATTTAAATTGGATTTTTGAATATATGATAAAAGTTCAAATATAGGATTTATAAAATTTGATTATTTTATAAATCAAAATGGTGAAATTATAAAGGAATTTAAAGACGTTTTAAAAGAATAATATAAATTGATTTATATTAAGAGATTTATAAATGGATATTTATAAATTGAAATATTGACATTATAAAACGAGTTTTTATAAGTGTTTGAATGTAGTGAAAATGAATTTCCTAAATGAATGAAATTTATGAAATTATAAACTGTGAAGTTATAAATGAAATTTTATAAGCAATAGGTTTATAAAATTTATAAAGTTATCGAAAGAATGAATTTTGGATAAATAAACAATCTTATAAGTTAAGATTAATAATTTGGGAAGTTAAATGAACGATTTTGTAAAATAATCGTTTTATAAGTAATTAACTTATAATATGAACTTGTAGTTTATAATTGAGTTATAAACTGGAATAGGTTAATAAAGGAATTTATAAAAAAAGAAGTTTTTATAAATAAATAGAAACGGAATTTATAAACGTTGTTTTATAAATCCGCAAATGACTTATTTTGATAAGTTAATTGTTATAACCTATTAATGGAGTTATATTCACGTTATAAACAGTGAATAATCCTTTAAGTTAAAAAGAATAGAAATAATGGAATTTGTGAACATGGTTTATTCACGTTTTTGAATAGTGAATAACACGTTAAATAAAATGTTTTTGAATGTGATGTTTTAAATAGAATTAAAACGATCTAACGATGGTTTAAAACATGTTGAGATTCGAAACCATAGATTTCAACATTTATTGTTGAAATAGACGTTTTCGAGAAATAGAAGGAAATGGTGGACTATAACACTGTTGTTATAGTAAATGATTTCCGAAAGGAAATGTTTAGAATAATATTGGGATTTATATATCTATTTTAATTTCGAATCCCTATACTAGTGATTTTGGGTTGTTGTAACGATGTTTTACGCAACATTCGTTTTGGCCCAAATAAAAATGTTTAAGAGAATGATTTCCCTTAAAGAATGAAATATATACTAAATTCGATTTAAGTATATTGAATATTTTCAAAGGTTGAAAATAAAAAGATTTGTCGATTACTTATTTTTAATAAGTATGGAAATGTTTTCCAATATGAAGTGAATATTTAGAATTTATCTTTTGAAGATAAATTGAGAATGAATAATTGAAATCGGTTATTCATGGATATTTTTGAAATATAAATTCATTATGGAATTTATATGTGAAAAGTGAAATTTGTTTAAAAATAAATATTGATTTATTTTTAAAGTGTTGAAATTATATATCTTGGAAAGATATTTTGGAAAATAAATAATTTGGAAAATTATTTGGAATCTGGTGATGTATGCATATCAAATTGATAGTTCAATAACCGACTATCAATATTTCCCTTTGAATGGGTATTTGATGTGAATATGATTGAATTTGAATGCACACTTATTTTTGAATAAGCGCTCACTATTCGGGTTAACCGGGAAAGGACCATGGGGTCGTATAACCCACTCCGAATATGTGATACGTCGTTGTGAATTGCATTTGAAGATCGGTGTTGAAGACCGGTATTTGCGAAAGCGATAGGATGAACTATCGATTGACTCTGCACCGAGTTGCTCCGGTATTGAGTTCTCCATATGTGATGGTGAATCCGATCAGGATTGTGAATATCCGGATTGCAAGGACTTCTTTGTAAGTGCCTTCGGTTCTGTTCGATCCCGGAACAGACTTGTATGGATTGTATGCCTGACATTACAATTTGAGATATAAAGCCGATTTCATTCAAATATATTTCTGTTGGTGGCGGAGAATTTATTCTTTGCTTAACACCCTTCTTTGAGACGTACGAGCTCAAAGGTTATATGGTTGAAGTTATCAGCAATATATCCCATTTTGGTAATGTGACATGCTGAGTGATGCGGAAATGATCATTGTGTTGATTATTTGTGATAGGATCATTTATTTGATCGTCTATCTTAGTGATCATTGTGTTGATCATTTATTGACCCAAAGCATGGCTTTTGTATAAAGTATGTTTTTGTGGACGTGAATTCGTCGAGCCTCACATCCCGGAAATGGTCAAAACAGGAAAGATGCGGCAAGGTTATTAGGGGTTGCTGTAGCTCCCCTTAGGGTATGTACATTTCCTTCTGGATAGAGGTGGTATCATGGTATGGAGCCCAGATATTTAACCTATGTGGTTACTACGAATTTATTACTTTGTGGTTGTTGGTTATCGGGATCCCGTGAAAAAGGTCGTTTACGATCGGGGAATGGCGTGCTCGTGTCAGTAGTTACCCAGTTAGGGGTAACCCGGCCTTGTGTTGGCAGAGTTCCGGTTTGGTTCTCGGGGATGTCTTTCCAGAGGCATTCTCAGTGGCAATGGGAAGTTCCTTGGCCTGACCATTTGTTGGAAATCCAATTCCCAATACGAAACTTGTACGGTATTAGTTGTAGAACCTGCTATTCACTTATGGTGGTCACCACTGTTTGGATAGTAGCTATAGTAGGCATACGATAATGGTCGTATGTTGGCTAAGATTTATATTCTACTTTCGAAATGAATTTGTTATACACTATACACTAATAATAATATCAAATATTATTTTAAATGCGTATCAAGCATCTTTGACTATCATAAGGAGAAATCTCCTCCGATTCTGCGTTTGCATGTGTGTGTGTGCGGGAGGCCTTATGGTAGTCTCATTTTTAAAAGCATTGCGAATTGATTTAAAAATATTCCTCTAATTTGTTTTCAAAGATAAATAAACTGTTTTGAGTTCTCACACCAGTCACATGACTGACTTGGAGTTTATTGTTTTCCTTCCTAAACTCTGGGTGCCCACCAATTTCCACACGGGCAGTTAAGAGTTAGGTTTATCAGGATATTCTGGATATTCTGTAGTTGCTGGAGGCAAGCTGGATGGCATGGCGTATTACTAGTTATATAGTATTTCTTTTTCCGCTGCACTGTTTGTTGTTGTATGATGTTGTACACTCTGATGATATGATGTAATGTAATGTATAAAATGTAATAACTGATATAGTTCTTTGTTTAAAGATTATTCATTTATTATTATATGTTGTTCCGCTGCGAATTGTGAGATTCTGATGTTGTTCTGTTGTTTTCTGTCCCGTCCTATTTTCTTCTGTTTTTTTTTCTTTTTCCTCTATTCTCTTTTTCTTCTATTTTAAAATTCTTCTATCTTCTATTTTTCAAATTCTCTGTTTTCTTTCTCTGTTTTCTAAAAATTGTCTATCTTCTTTCCTCTCTATTTTCTATCTTCTCTCTTCTTCTTTCTTGTTCTTTTCTTAAATTCTTTTTAAAACCCATAACTTCTCGGTTTTCGGCCTTCGATATTCGGCAGTCGATAAAGTGAGTGTCGATGTCGAATTTTCGAAGAACGAAAATCCGCGGCTGTTACATTTGGTATCGGAGCTGATGGTTAAGCGACAACCATGGTTCTGTAGGGTATTACTCATTAGAGATAGAGTCAGTAGTACTCTAGAATGAGTTGAGTGTAATAATAGCTATGAGAGCGTATTTGTTAGTGAATATAAAATTGTTTTATATTGTGATGATTGGTTTATTGAGTGGCATATGAACTTTCGTCAGCGTGGTCCGCAAGACTATGCCGAAGGGGTTTCTAAACACTTGAATAGAACAATTCGGCATAATATTGATTTTAAATTGGGTAAATGAAATAATTTTGCCTTGATTATATTTTATATATAAAGGAATAATTTTTCAGAATTGTTAAAGTGTATATAAGTTGATTGTTAGGTTGTTTGAATAACCTGAATAAGAGAATAATTGTATAAGCAAAAGAATTATAAGAATTGAAATTATAATTAAAGTGTTTACAATTGTGAAATAAACTTATATATATATATATAAGAAGTGAAACTATATGAATATGAGTTGTAAATAAAGGTGAATTTAAAGTTAAATGGAATATAACTTAAGTGTTGTTGAATGGAATTGATTTTGGTATCGAAGTAAATAATCAAGTGGATTAAATGGGATATGACTTAGGAGTTATATAAATGAAATTCAACTTTGGTAATTGAATAGAATAAATGAATTGAATTGTGAATCAATTGAATGGAAAATAGAATTGATATGGAATAATGAATGAAAGTATTAATTCATTAAAATCTAATGTTATTAGAAGTTGAATAAATTGAATGAGAATGAATATAAGCAAAAAAAAAATTTGGTTGTAACTAATACACATTGGTTGTTATATGATTGTTAGTTGATTGTATATAATTCATTAAGTGTTAATGAAATTGATTAATGAAATTTAAAGCTATGTAATTGAATTCAAATTAAAAGTAAATAAATTTGAATAGAATTGAATGTGAATGGGATTTAATTAGTGAATGTTAACAAATTGAAACTAATTAGAATTGAAATGAATGTTAGTAAATCCAATGTAAATAAATCAAATGTGATTTAAATTGAAAACCATTTCATTGAACATATAATGAGAATAAGAATATGAATGAATGTTTATTTGAATATGGATGGTAGTTGGTTGATGGTTGAATATATATTGCATTTGCTATATTATGTAGTTGTTATGTTGCTATATGTTGTATATTGAGATTATTTGCATATGTGCATGTTCTCATGTTGTTTGTTGAGTGATTAGTAGGTGCGGATCGCGTTTGCTTCGCATTTGGAGTTCGCTTTTGCGCTATATTAGCCGTATATGCTTGCTAATAAAATATAAGGTACATATCTCGGATTAAATATCGCACTTTTACACTTTTTTCCCTTCGGGATGCCTCATTACTTGATGAGATGTATATTTGTGATATATATACTGTCATTTTTTTTTCGGATCGAGCCGCGCAAAGGAGACATGGCGAATTTTTCCGGAAATTTAAGGCGTTAGAAAAATTTGAGAAAATTTGGGAAAATTTTGGAAAACTTAAACTTTGATTTGAAATTGAAAGTTAAACAATAGTAATTGTTTTTGAAAACATAACTAAGTATGATTTGAAAACTTAGTAAAGTTATTCTAAAAAGTTTAACTATGAATTTTGGAAAAATTAATAGATTCTGTAACCTTTCTTACTTGTAATTTCGAGGACGAAATTCTTTTAAGGGGGAAAGATTGTAACGACCCAGAATTTTTAATAATTTAAATTTGAATATTTAATTAATTTTAAATATTAATAAGTGAATTTTTAAGTCAAATAAATTTTTATTTGAATTATTGAATTTAATTGAATAATTAAATCGATAATTTAATATGTTAAATTATGGAAATAATTGAAAATTGAGTTAAATATGATTTAAAATGATTTGTAAAATTTTATTTAATCATACTGGAGTTATAGAAATATTTTAGAACTTTTAAAATTGAATTAGAAGTTAATTTGTGAAAATTGAATATTTTAATATTTAATAATCGACTGTAAAATAGTCAATTTTTGAACAGTCTCAGAATTGAACGAAACCAGTTTCATTGGATCCGTAATAGTTAGTTATTACCGGATTTCAATTTTCGTGTCAATCGGAGTTATCGTTTGATCGTGGCAGCTCGAAACGCATCGATTCGTTTTTAATTTAAATTTGGCGAGTCAAAATAGCCATTTTTCAAAAAGTCTCGGAATTCGACGAAACCAGTTTCATCGGATCCGTAATGTGATATTATTGTAAGATTTCAAATTTCAAGTCAATTGGATTTACCGTTTGTCCTGTACAAATTAAAACGCCTAGAAATCGATTTAAATCGGTTTAATTTAAATTGAGCATTTATAGCCATAACTCGCACATACTTCCGAATTAGCTTCCGAAACCTGTTCCATTGTGTCCGGAACGCGGGATAAACCCTAGGTACGCTGGTTACGGCGTCTAAATCGGAGTTCAGAAAATCCGGGATGAATAGTGTCGTTTGAAATTCTATAAATAGAGACCCTTTGCCTTCATAAATAAAAAAAAAAAAAGATATTAGGGTTTTATAAACGCAGCCGCCACTTGATAAATGGATGGCCGAAAATTGAGCAACTTCCTCCCTCAAAATCTCTCAATCCATGCATCTTCAAGCCTCGACTCCTAAATGAATATTGTAGAGCTTAGAGAGAACTTCACATCCATACGGTTGTGATCATCATCGGTGCTTTGTGGTCGTCGAAATCGTGGCTCAAAGCCATGCGGCTGCGCACGTTTTTCAAGGGGTTATAGGGGGCCGAGCTTCTCAAGCTTGGGGCCGAAGTTGGAGGGGGTGAAGGCCTTCGATGTGGAGGTGTCAGATCGAATTTCTATCGAGCAAGCAAAGAGCAAAATCAAAACCTAAAATACGAAGATGGGTTCGGCTATACCCTGTAGCCGCGTGCGCGTGTTGATGAAGAGGGAAGATGAAGTAGATGGTCCAGATGCTCGCAACATGAAATCTAAGGCCCTGATGCTATGTAGGTTTAAGTTATGAAAGAAAATGTTGAATTTAGTTATAAAAAATCGTGTAATCTTATAAAATGCATAACTTTTTCATACGAGGTCGAAAAAATGCAAACTCAGTTGCGTTGGAATCGTATGGACGAGCACTACGCGATGGAGTTGGTTTGGAGTCGTTTGGAGTTAGTGAGAATTTTGGGTAAAATTAAACGCGCGTTTAATTTTATTCGAAATAATCGCTAAAACGGAATTTAAAATCAAGGTGAGAATTTCTCACTCAATCGAATAGATTTCGATTTTATTTTAAATAGTTAGATTTAAAATATTTGAATGCATGTTTGAATGATGACTGTAAATTTTTGATTGTTAAAATAGACATTATGCGCCGTTAGTAAGCGGATGTTATTTAATATAAACATATACCGCGAATATTTCATAAACAGTGAAATTGGTATTATATATAATATCAATATATATATATTGGCATATGTATATATTGCAGTCGATTGATTTCCCGCATTTTTTGTTTAGCGGATGAGACCCTATTACGCCGTTAGTAAGCGGATAATATTTAATAAGAACATATACCGCGATAATTTCGTACTGGAGCGAAATTGGTATTGTGCTAATGTTTTTGGATGCAGGAAACAGGTTGGAGGGATCCAACTGGATTCCTCAACAGTATTTATTTAATTTCAGATATTTTGATATTTGATTGATTATCATATCGATATATGATGGATCGTGGTAGTCGTGATTGACTATTTGGTGTGTAGCATCATTGGACCCAGATTTTGGGATTTTAAAATGTTTTTTTTTAGTGATTTTTGAAAATATACTATATTTTTGGAATTGATCCATTATAAATAAATAAACGTTATAATTTTTAAAGTTATAAAAATTATGGTTTTTGTGAAATATAGTTAAAAAGCTGATTTTTAGAAATACGATTAAAAGTCGATTTTTGAGAAATATGGACCAATGATTTTATAAAATAATTTAAATTGGATTTTTGAATATATGATAAAAGTTCAAATATAGGATTTATAAAATTTGATTATTTTATAAATCAAAATGGTGAAATTATAAAGGAATTTAAAGACGTTTTAAAAGAATAATATAAATTGATTTATATTAAGAGATTTATAAATGGATATTTATAAATTGAAATATTGACATTATAAAACGAGTTTTTATAAGTGTTTGAATGTAGTGAAAATGAATTTCCTAAATGAATGAAATTTATGAAATTATAAACTGTGAAGTTATAAATGAAATTTTATAAGCAATAGGTTTATAAAATTTATAAAGTTATCGAAAGAATGAATTTTGGATAAATAAACAATCTTATAAGTTAAGATTAATAATTTGGGAAGTTAAATGAACGATTTTGTAAAATAATCGTTTTATAAGTAATTAACTTATAATATGAACTTGTAGTTTATAATTGAGTTATAAACTGGAATAGGTTAATAAAGGAATTTATAAAAAAAGAAGTTTTTATAAATAAATAGAAACGGAATTTATAAACGTTGTTTTATAAATCCGCAAATGACTTATTTTGATAAGTTAATTGTTATAACCTATTAATGGAGTTATATTCACGTTATAAACAGTGAATAATCCTTTAAGTTAAAAAGAATAGAAATAATGGAATTTGTGAACATGGTTTATTCACGTTTTTGAATAGTGAATAACACGTTAAATAAAATGTTTTTGAATGTGATGTTTTAAATAGAATTAAAACGATGGTTTAAAACATGTTGAGATTCGAAACCATAGATTTCAACATTTATTGTTGAAATAGACGTTTTCGAGAAATAGAAGGAAATGGTGGACTATAACACTGTTGTTATAGTAAATGATTTCCGAAAGGAAATGTTTAGAATAATATTGGGATTTATATATCTATTTTAATTTCGAATCCCTATACTAGTGATTTTGGGTTGTTGTAACGATGTTTTACGCAACATTCGTTTTGGCCCAAATAAAAATGTTTAAGAGAATGATTTCCCTTAAAGAATGAAATATATACTAAATTCGATTTAAGTATATTGAATATTTTCAAAGGTTGAAAATAAAAAGATTTGTCGATTACTTATTTTTAATAAGTATGGAAATGTTTTCCAATATGAAGTGAATATTTAGAATTTATCTTTTGAAGATAAATTGAGAATGAATAATTGAAATCGGTTATTCATGGATATTTTTGAAATATAAATTCATTATGGAATTTATATGTGAAAAGTGAAATTTGTTTAAAAATAAATATTGATTTATTTTTAAAGTGTTGAAATTATATATCTTGGAAAGATATTTTGGAAAATAAATAATTTGGAAAATTATTTGGAATCTGGTGATGTATGCATATCAAATTGATAGTTCAATAACCGACTATCAATATTTCCCTTTGAATGGGTATTTGATGTGAATATGATTGAATTTGAATGCACACTTATTTTTGAATAAGCGCTCACTATTCGGGTTAACCGGGAAAGGACCATGGGGTCGTATAACCCACTCCGAATATGTGATACGTCGTTGTGAATTGCATTTGAAGATCGGTGTTGAAGACCGGTATTTGCGAAAGCGATAGGATGAACTATCGATTGACTCTGCACCGAGTTGCTCCGGTATTGAGTTCTCCATATGTGATGGTGAATCCGATCAGGATTGTGAATATCCGGATTGCAAGGACTTCTTTGTAAGTGCCTTCGGTTCTGTTCGATCCCGGAACAGACTTGTATGGATTGTATGCCTGACATTACAATTTGAGATATAAAGCCGATTTCATTCAAATATATTTCTGTTGGTGGCGGAGAATTTATTCTTTGCTTAACACCCTTCTTTGAGACGTACGAGCTCAAAGGTTATATGGTTGAAGTTATCAGCAATATATCCCATTTTGGTAATGTGACATGCTGAGTGATGCGGAAATGATCATTGTGTTGATTATTTGTGATAGGATCATTTATTTGATCGTCTATCTTAGTGATCATTGTGTTGATCATTTATTGACCCAAAGCATGGCTTTTGTATAAAGTATGTTTTTGTGGACGTGAATTCGTCGAGCCTCACATCCCGGAAATGGTCAAAACAGGAAAGATGCGGCAAGGTTATTAGGGGTTGCTGTAGCTCCCCTTAGGGTATGTACATTTCCTTCTGGATAGAGGTGGTATCATGGTATGGAGCCCAGATATTTAACCTATGTGGTTACTACGAATTTATTACTTTGTGGTTGTTGGTTATCGGGATCCCGTGAAAAAGGTCGTTTACGATCGGGGAATGGCGTGCTCGTGTCAGTAGTTACCCAGTTAGGGGTAACCCGGCCTTGTGTTGGCAGAGTTCCGGTTTGGTTCTCGGGGATGTCTTTCCAGAGGCATTCTCAGTGGCAATGGGAAGTTCCTTGGCCTGACCATTTGTTGGAAATCCAATTCCCAATACGAAACTTGTACGGTATTAGTTGTAGAACCTGCTATTCACTTATGGTGGTCACCACTGTTTGGATAGTAGCTATAGTAGGCATACGATAATGGTCGTATGTTGGCTAAGATTTATATTCTACTTTCGAAATGAATTTGTTATACACTATACACTAATAATAATATCAAATATTATTTTAAATGCGTATCAAGCATCTTTGACTATCATAAGGAGAAATCTCCTCCGATTCTGCGTTTGCATGTGTGTGTGTGCGGGAGGCCTTATGGTAGTCTCATTTTTAAAAGCATTGCGAATTGATTTAAAAATATTCCTCTAATTTGTTTTCAAAGATAAATAAACTGTTTTGAGTTCTCACACCAGTCACATGACTGACTTGGAGTTTATTGTTTTCCTTCCTAAACTCTGGGTGCCCACCAATTTCCACACGGGCAGTTAAGAGTTAGGTTTATCAGGATATTCTGGATATTCTGTAGTTGCTGGAGGCAAGCTGGATGGCATGGCGTATTACTAGTTATATAGTATTTCTTTTTCCGCTGCACTGTTTGTTGTTGTATGATGTTGTACACTCTGATGATATGATGTAATGTAATGTATAAAATGTAATAACTGATATAGTTCTTTGTTTAAAGATTATTCATTTATTATTATATGTTGTTCCGCTGCGAATTGTGAGATTCTGATGTTGTTCTGTTGTTTTCTGTCCCGTCCTATTTTCTTCTGTTTTTTTTTCCTTTTCCTCTATTCTCTTTTTCTTCTATTTTAAAATTCTTCTATCTTCTATTTTTCAAATTCTCTGTTTTCTTTCTCTGTTTTCTAAAAATTGTCTATCTTCTTTCCTCTCTATTTTCTATCTTCTCTCTTCTTCTTTCTTTTTCTTTTCTTAAATTCTTTTTAAAACCCATAACTTCTCGGTTTTCGGCCTTCGATATTCGGCAGTCGATAAAGTGAGTGTCGATGTCGAATTTTCGAAGAACGAAAATCCGCGGCTGTTACATTCGAGGTGGCCGGTGGTCGTGGGTGATGGTACGATGGGTTTTTGGGTGGTCGAGTTTTTGGGTCAGTGGGTTCGAATGGTCAATTTTGATCTGATCGAAATTTCTTCGATCTGGTTGATGCTTTGGGGTCTCGCGTGTTCGTGTGTGTGTGTGGGATGGACGCGGTGCTCATCGGTGGCCGGAGGAGCGTGGGTAGGTGCACGGTGCACGTGTGTGCACTGGGGAGGAAGGAAGGTGAATGACGTGATGAACTCGAAGAAAGGGGGGAGGCATCTCGAAGTTTTTCGCTGATTGACTCGGTGAAATGGTTCAAGGCTTGAAGCCTGGGAACAATCTGTTTAACAGATTTTAGTAAAATTAAACTGAACCAAGTCTAAATGAAGCTTATAATAGATTTTAAGTTTAAATTCAAGTTTTATTTTATTTTTATCTTTGATTTAAATTTGAAATAAAATAAGGGTCTAAGAAAAAGAAGATTTAAAAGATGGGTTTCAATTTTCGTTTTACTTGACAATTCTAAAATTTTAATCATTTCAAAAGCTGAAATGTACAATTTAATGGAAATTTAAATACTGAAGTTAAGTTCAGTTTTTATTTTAAATCGTAAATAAGTTTAAGTGTTAAGGTATGCTTTTAAATATGTAATTGAAAAGGGGCTTTGGAAAAATTAGTTTTAAATCTTTATTTAGGATAAATTGGAATTTTATTTTAAGTATCAAATTTTAAAATGGAATTTAGAAAGTAATTGGGAAAATAAATGTCTTTAAAACGTATTGTGAGTGATGATTAAATGATAAATAAGAATAAGTTTAAATTTGAATTAGTGAAGATAAAATGATATGCACTCATTAAATTAGTTCAAGTGAATAATTGATTAATTTATTTAATCAAGTAATTAAGATTTATTAAGTTACAATTTAAAAACTTAATTAATTAAATAATCAGTGATTAAATATATGATTTTAAAGGTTAATTAAATGATAATTAACAATAATTAAATTGAGGTTAATTACTTAAGAATAGTAATTAAATAATTATGAATAGTTAATGAGGATCATTTACTTGAAATTTATTTGATAATAAATGTGAAAAGAATTATTCATAGAAAATTAATCTGATTTAAATTTATCAGATGATTGAATTGATCCTACTTAGGGATGTTTGGATTTTATTGGATGTTGAATTGTTGATATCCCTGATATATGATGCTTTATGATTATCCTGATTTGTGTTGTGATCTGTGATATAGTTTATTATTTGTGATATATATATCTGCGAATATGTGTATGAAGGATAAGCGTTATAGTTATATCGCTTATCGAATATATTGTTGTATTTAAATCTGTGATGATTGAAATGATGTTGCACTATTGTGTTAAACCCTGGACCACACCATACACACACAATTATGGATTTCACGAGGAAATCGATTAAGTCGCAGATTTTTGAAAGAGTTAAAAATTGAATTTTTAAAATTCAAATGTTTTGGAAATGGAATCGGAATAAATGTGAAAAGCTTTGGAATGGAATTTCAAAATAAAATTTATTATTTTTAAATTACTTGATTAAGTTTTGGAATTTAAATAATTTGATTTAAATTTAAATTCAATACTTGAAATTGAATTCTATGATTTGAAATTATGGATTAAAGATGTTATATTGGTTATATAGGGATTAAACCACTTTTAAGCATTATTTTTGGGAATTTGAATTTAACCCAAGGATTTAAACTCGTATAAATGAATCAGATTTCCAAAATGAAAACTGTTGTTTTCAAATGATAAACACTTTTAGATAAGAACTAAGATTCCAGTTAATTAGGGGAATTTGAAGATTGAATAGAGAAATGATTTTCCTAAGTTATGAATGAAGTCTTTTTGAAAGCTATGAATTAAATCTGTTTGTTTTAACAAATTTAAATTGATGATTTGTTTAAATCAAATTGAAATGAAATTGTTTTGAAGGCTATAAGTTAAATCTTTGATTTAAAGATTTAACGAGTTAATCAAATTAAAATGAAAATTGATTTGGAAAATCTGTGAATGAATCTTTTGTTTAAAAGATTAAAAGGTGAAAATTGTTTAAACCGTTAAAGGTTGTGAAAATGAATCTTTTTTTTTGTTTGTTTAAAGATTGAAATGGTAATTGGAGTAAACCATTTGAAATAAAGTTTTGAATTATTAAGTTGTGACTTAATTGAAATCCCATTATCCATTTGTTTTTGAAATATCGTGCTCACTATTCGGTTTAGCCGGGAAAGGACCTTTGTGTCGTATAACCCATTCCGAATATGTGATTCGACGTTATGGATAGCATTTGAAGACCGGTGATGAAGACCGGGTATTTGCGAAAGCGATAGGATGACCTATCGATTGTTTCTGCACCGAGTCGCGCCGGTATAGAAACTCCCTAAGTGATGGGAAATCCGATCGGGATTGTGAATATCCGGATTGCAAGGACTTCTTTGTAAGTGCCTTCGGTTCTGTTCGAACCCAGAACAGACTTGTATGGATAGTATGTCTGACATTACAAATTGAGATATAAAGCCGATTTCTTTCAAATATATTTCTGTTGGTGGCGGAGAATTTATTCTTTTAGCTTAACACCCTTCTCTGAGACGTACGAGCTCAGAGGTTATATAGTTGATGGTTATCAGCGATATATTCCCAATTTGGTAATGTGACATACTGAGTGTTGCTGTGAAATGATCATTGTGTTGATTATTTGTGATAGGATCATTTATTTGATCGTCTATCTTGATGATCATTTCTATGATCATTTGTTGACCCAAAGCATGGCTTTTGTATAAAGTATGTTTTTGTGGACGTGACTTCGTCGAGCCTCACACCCCGTGAATGGTCAAAACAGGAAAGAAGCAGCAAGGTTATGAGGGGTAGCGCCCTTTAGGATATGTGCATTTCCTTCTGGAAAAGGGTGGTATCATGGTATGGAGCCCAGATATTTACTCATGTTGAAAACACTTTGTTATGATTGTGTGAATTGATTACGAGCGCTCGGTGAAAGGTCCCAAAGGACCGGGGGATGGCATATTCGGTCAGTTGTTACTCAGTTAGGGGTAACCCGGCCTTGTGTTGGTAGAGATCCGGTTTGGTTCTCGGGGATGTCCATCCAGAGGCATTCTCATGTGGCAATGGGAAGTTCCTTGGCCTGATCATTCGTTGGAAATCCAATTCCCAATACGAAACTTTGTACAGTATTAGTTGTAGAACCTGCCATTCACTTATGGTGGTCACCACTGTTTGGATGGTAGCTATAGTAGGCATAGTTCGAAATGTCTATGCTGGCTAAGATTTATATTCTACTTTCGAAATAAATTTTTCCTACACTATGCACTAGTAATAATATCAAATATTATTTTTAATGCGTATCAAGCATCTTTGACTATCATAAGGAGAAATCTCCTCCGATTCTGCGTTTGCATTGTGTGTGTGTGTGGGAGGCCTTATGGTAGTCTCATTTTTAAAAAGCATTGCGAATTGACTTTGAAAATCTTTTATTGAATGTTTTTAAAGATAAACTGTTTTTGTTGCTCACACCAGTCCCACGACTGATCCGGAGTTTATCGTTTCTTTCCTAAACTCTGGGTGCTCATTATTTTCTACACGAGCAGTCTAGAGTTGGGTTTTACAGATAGTTAGATATAGTGGATTATCTGGAGTTAGTTCAGTCTTTGGATCGCACCAGTCTTGGTTATCTAGGTGCATCGTTATTGGGAGTTCGAGCTATTGCTGGATTGATTATTGGAAATGGAGTTGCAGTTCTCGGAGTTCTCTTTTGAAGACTATCTTAGAGTTATTTGTTTCGCTGCTAGATATTATCTATTTTCTTTCCGCTGCTGTTTTATTGTATCATATCTCTGATGTATATTGATATCTATTGGATCATCTGTTGTATCAGATATTGTATCAAAGCTGTATATCAATGTATTATTTTTTTATTCCGCTGTGTTGTTTACTTAATGATTGTTATAAGCTCCGGCGAATCGGGTTTGAACGGTCGAATCTATGGCATTCGAATACGATTTGAAGTATGGATGTTGATTTTCGAGCGGGCAAAATCCGAGTCGTTACATTTGGTATCAGAGCTAAGGTTAAAACTTTAGCTCAGGAGTGTAACACATTAAGTAGCTCATTAGAGATAGGATGAAGTAAATCCTAGAATGAGTAATCCTTAAGATATCCGTTTGAATGCTTCAGTAAATTCTCTTACTATCTACTGATAGTGAGTATGAGTGCAAGAAGAGAACGAGATAGAGGACAGGGGAATACGACTATAATTAGTCAAAACTCTGTAACAACGGTGGAAATAACTTTCTCTATCAATTTTCTTTGATTCGTTTTCAAATTCTTTTGATTTCTTCGCACCAGCTACAAGAAGAAGTTTTCGGTGCGGTGATGCTCTACGAATCGTTGTAGGAAATTTTACTTCGTATCTTCATCGATTTCTTATCGGCTTTTCGATTTAAACTCTAATAAATGAATTAGAAATTGGAAATTTTAAATAAATTGGAAATTTTAATTGAATTAAATTGATTAATAGAACATGAAGGATAATCGAATTGTATCGATAAATCGATTTCGTTTGAAACCAAATTTTGAAATTCTATTGTAGTTTCTTGTGAATACCAAGGTCCGAAGAGGGACAAATTGGTATGTATTCTGAGATATTCCGACTTGAATTTGGAATCCATATCTTAAGTTTGAAGAATTAAAGGAGATCGAATCTATCTATCTCCGTGTTGTTTTCGTGCCTGCGAATTTCGAGGACGAAATTCTTTTAAGGGGGGAAGTCTGTAACGACCCCGGATTTTTATATAAATTTAAAATGATAATTAAAATCTATTTTTGAAGAAAACGGTGAAATTAATCGATTTAGTGATGTGAGTTTCCCCGAGTTCAAATATATTCTATATAAATCATTTAAATTTTTGAATATTGTATATATTTGTATATATGAGAATATATATGTATATATTGGATTTTAAATAAATTCTTAAATAAATGATTTTTAAATAATAAATAATATACTTTGGACACAAGTATAAAAATAAATAAATAGATTGATTTAAATTAATCAGATAATTTATTAAGTAAAATTTATGATAAATATTTAAACTAATAAAATAGAAGTTATTCATACTATAAACGAAGTAAATACAAACAAATATAAAAGTTTAGTATGCAAAGAAAAATAAAATAAAATAAGAGCAAATGAAAGTATTCAAACAAAAGAAAGAAATAGAATAAAATATACGTTGTAGATTTAATACGTATGTTAGAAATATGATTAGAAGATAAATTATAAAACAAAAACAATAAGTATAAAACTAAACTAAAAAGAATAAATATACAAGACAATATGAATATATATGAATTAACTTGCAAAACAAACCAGCTATGTTTAAACATTAAAACAAAATATGTGAGCAGATAAAATAATATAAGACAATAAATATTAAAGTAAGATAACAATAAATATTTAAACTAGAAATAGAAAAATAATATGAGATAAATTTTAATAAAAATAGGAAGTAGAACATTTGCTAAATTCTAACAACATAATAAAATAGAAATTTATTTGTATTACAAAACAAGAAGATTTAAAGAAAATAAAATACATAAATATACTCAGCTGAAAATAAGAAGTAAGTAAATACATTAACTAATAACTTAACAACAAATTAAATATAGAACTACATCCAAATAAATAAGTAAAGTAATAAACAAAAGCATGTATACTTACAAACTGATAAAACAAGACAAAGTAATATAAGTGTGTAAACTATAAAATGGATACAAAGTAACATATCAGCTAAAGATATAACAACATATAAGAAAAGAGAGAGCAGAATCAATAAGTATAAACAGATAAAGCTGCAGCCATCATAGTAAAGCAGACAAAAGAAAAAAATAAGTATGCAGGCAAGCAAAATAGGCCTGTAAAGTTTAATATGCAAAGCAAAGTAAACAAAATAAAGTAAAATAACAAACAAAAACCTTTCAGCCGAGACAAACAAATGTATATAAGCATGTACACATGCATTTAATGCAAGACACAATGTAAACATATAATATGAAACATAAAGTATCTATGTACATGTTTATGCAAAGCAAAATGAACTGTGCACACCAAAGTACAAAGAAAAAGTAACCAAACCACTGCAGCCACCAAGTATGCAATATGCAGGTGTGAAATAAACAAATACATTTATATGTATAAACAAGTACAAGCAAGCATATCCACCCATACCCTATCTTTATAAATAAAATAAAGATAGCCTGTAAAACTTCTTTTATACATACCCACTTCTTCATCTTAGTTTGCAAGTTTCAAGCTCTGCCCATTTCGTTCATCAAAGCTTGCATTCCAGTTAAAACATTTAACAAATTAATATAAAACCAGAGAAGAGAATCAAGTAAAAGGCTTTCAACAGCAAATTCAAAAGCCTGTTTCAAAACTGCAAGCAAATCTAAAAAATCAAATGCAAAGCAAGCCCTGTTCAATCTAAGCAAGTGAGTAACCTCACTTTTTTAATAGTTTAGTGTATATATATATATATATAGGTTGTTGATAATCATCTTCTAGTAAGCCTGAAGTGTGATAATATGAATTCAAGTCTATTTAGTATATATGAATGAATGATGGCAATACAGGTACTAATAGTATACCCTCTGCATTTAACTTTCTGGCTTGGTTTGCAAAAGAAATTCAAATCTCTTTGTTTCATTCTCTGTTTAAACTTAGGTTTAAAATAAAATTTGTTGTTTAAACTACAAGTTTTAGTTTGGTAACTCATTCAAGTAAATAAATGTAAATATATCTCTGGAATAAAATTTTTAACCGTAACTGTAAAAAATTTTGGGAAAATTCGAATATGCTAATTTTAAATTCCAGGAATATACATTTGATCCCGATAGTAAACTATGAATTTTAAAACTAAAATGAGGATTTTTAGTGGACGGGATGGGTTGCAGTTCGTGTTTCATCAGAGAATGGGTTCGGGGACTTTCCCGATGATCTAGAGCGTTGGAGGAGTTGGGGTTGTGGGTAGATGAGGGTGGTAGGCCGACGCTATCGAGAAAAATAAGTTGATATTTTTCCGATCATTGATGACGTCGCGGCGAGGGGAACTAGGGTTTAAGAGGGGTAATGGGTTTAGCTCGGTTGTCGAGGCAATGCGAGGGCATCAGGGAATTAGAGGCGATCGGACTAGGTGGGTTAGAGGCGTTGGGTGGTGGCGAAGCTTCGGACCAAGTTTCGAGGTGGCCGGTGGTCGTGGGTGATGGTACGATGGGTTTTTGGGTGGTCGAGTTTTTGGGTCAGTGGGTTCGAATGGTCAATTTTGATCTGATCGAAATTTATTCGATCTGGTTGATGCTTTGGGGTCTCGCGTGTTCGTGTGTGTGTGTGGGATGGACGCGGTGCTCATCGGTGGCCGGTGTAACGACCCCAAAATTCAGGCCCAGTAAAAATTTTTAAAATCGCTTATTTGATGTAGAAATTCGTATTTTCACAAACGATTTCCGTCTCCAACCAAACTTCGCATTTGGAATGCGTCTAGATAGACATAGGCGTGTGCCAAATTTCGTTGGAAAATATTGAAATAAATTACGCCCGTCGCATTTACGTATCATTTCAAATCTTACGTATAAAATTCCTATCGTCCGAATTCAAATATTTTCTCGGTGTTGCATATGAAAAATATTCTGAACTTGACGGCGCATTTCGTTTCGTCAAATTTCGCTTTTAATTGCTAGTAAAATATGCACTCGGGCAAATGGTTAAATAAGGATTATCACTTGGCGAAATTGTCAAACCATAAATATTTTTATACCGTTGTGTCCGTCTCGCCGCGCTGATCAAAACGGTATATTTGTTTGTGTCAATCGGAGTTCGGGATTGCAAACGATAAATTGTAACGCAGCACAAGCCGGTGCATATCAGTTCAACATTTAAAATCTTGGAGCCTTTCAGCTGCCTTGGGAAGCCAAATAGCCTCCATTTTAGAAATCATCATTGCAACTACTGTTCACACTGAACTTTTCATTAATTGCATCCTGCTCTCTTACGTGATGGCCGTCCTCTCTCTTCTGCAAATTACATTCCTTTCTTTTCCCCGTATCTTCCCTCTATTTATTACTACTCCACTGTACACGAGCCTGTCTCATTTATTGCTCTGGTATCAGCTTTGCTTCGCCTTAAGAAAACGAGAAACGGGTACGTGGCTCTGCCCTCTTCCTTCTTCTTCCACATATTTTTCCTTTAAGCTACAGCAACAAGCTCCTCTCCACCCCTTTTTGCACTTTCTCTGCTTTGTTTTCTTATTTGCAAAGCTTCCCATGCTTCTCAAACCCCGGTTCGCACGTCCCTCACTGCCACAACCCCATACTACTTTGCATGCAAACCACCGCTCCCAACTCTCCACCACCGCCTCTGACCGTGTCCGCCTCCACCTTCCCCACGCGCCATGCCTACCCGCCCCATTGCTCCACCCACCTCCACTCGCTACAGCCACCTCCGCCTCCTCCGCCCCTGCCTGCCGCATCCACTCCCCGAAGCCCACTGCCCAGTCAGCGCGGCCGCACGACTCACCCACTCCGTCTATGCCCTGGCCACACCCCTGTAACCCCCGCAACCACCACAGCCCGCTTCCCACACGTGGCCCACTGCCTTCCAGACAGCCACCCAGACCCCCCCTGCGTGTCCAGACCACTGCACCTCCAGCAGCCGAACCCCATTCACCCACATCGCCAGCTCGCAACCCACTGCCCATAGCCCGCCTCCGCACCACCGTACCACGCCCACTACCGTACTGCACTAGTTGCTTCTCCACTTCCTTGCTCCGCCATCCCCTTGTCTACCCGTTGCCATGCAGAAGAAATCATCGCGGAAGGAGATGATAATGATATAAACTGCTGTTTATATTCTTCTCTGAATATTGGTTTATATTTATATTTGGGAATCGTGGAATCTCACGCACGTTTTGGTTTTGTACAGCAGCTCCAGTACCAGACGAACAACAACTCGATCTACCTTGAATCTAGCCTTCTTTATCTGGTTTGCTTAGGTAAGAACATATATATGTTAATGTATAGGTTTGTGTTTTTGTTAGTTAGTAACTGTGTCTCATCCTGGCCACAGCAATATCTCTGCGTTGATATATATAATTATATATATATGACTGTTATACTAAGTAACAGTAGATAACTTTGAATTTTGGTTGCTCATATACAGTGTTTTACTGTGTTGTTTCAGCTGTTGTTTCGGAGACGTAGGCTTCCATTCAACTTGTCAATCTATTTCGCTCTTTGCTTTGGTATGGGTATTATACATATTCAATTGATCCATAATTGCAGTAAACAAATTTTTGATTAGTTATTTGTTGAACTGCAGTTTGCGTCGTTTTGCATCGTGCTCGGTTGTGCCTCTTATCTATTCGTCTTAGTGCTTCGTCATCTTCTCAACCACGCAAGGTGAATATTTCATTCACGACTCAATCTATTATGCTATGATAATCAAGTGATAAATGGTTGTTTAAGTTAATTTGGATGTTAAATTGTTGATTTTTAGAATTGTTGAAATAAGGATTGCAAATCACTATGCAAGTTAAAAATTTAATATTGTTAGTTCACGACAAACAAGTGTGACACTAAAATTTGATATGTGATGATTGAATTTGGTTGTTAATGTAAGTGAATTTGAATATGAAATTGAAATTGATATAGGATAGTCGACAAAATTTAAATTGGACTATATATGTTGAACTCGACCCCTTAACTGTTAAATCAACCGTCGCGTAGAAATAGCATTAACTACACTTTGAACCATTGTATCTATGATTGATGTAGAAATGTGATAATAGACACCAAGTGAAACCATAAGATAATAATCTTTAATCTACATGAACGATAGTGTAGATTCTAGGAATAATTATATTAATTTGCATAAATAACAAATGTAAGTTAATACGATTATTTCGGGATTATTTAATAAATTGTTAAATTGTATGTATGGTTGCTATTGCTTGTTTATTTACTTTGACACCATCCCAGTTATCACACTGCAAGTTCCCTTTGCTATGCTTTGTTTTATATTGAATAATATTGGGTTGAAATGATAAATACCCCATTTAAACAATTTGGCCTAGGATAGAAAATAAAATAAGAAACCCGATTGGTCAACAAAACCACTTTCGAAATTGAAATATATTTTAATTTAAGGAATGAACTTAACAATTTGTTTGAAAATTTAATAACGAACTTAGGAATTTAAGTTGGAATAAATTAGCGGATTTAAATTTGAAACGGATTAATAACTTACCAAATTGGATAAAATGAATTGAAATTTTAAGTGAAATAAGATTTAGAAGCAAGTAAGTTTAGAATTTAATAATTTAAAGATTCAAAGATTTGTTAGCTCTAGTTTTAAACTCAGGCTTTAATGTAATAAATTGAACTTGTATATATTATATTGAGATTTAGGAAATTTTGACTTACTAATTTAATGAATTTAAATTAGGGATAATTTGAATTAAAGGATTTTAAATATTAACGAATTTACCAAATCAGGACATTGTATATGGAAATGAACTTCTTTGATTTGAAATGTAATTGAATCGGTAAATAAACCAATGAAGTTTGAAAGGGGAAATTTAGTTAATAAAGTTGATTTAATTGAATGTATGATAACAGTGGATATAAACATAAAGTGACATGAATTGAACTTGAGTTAGTATTTTAACTAAGTTTACCTTTAAATTGAATCCATTGATTTTGAACTAAATTTAATAAGCGACTTTTAGACCTTAAATCAAACTTGATTACTAAATTTTAAATTGTCAACTCAATGTTTGAGCGAAAATTTCATTTGGAAATATGTTTAAAATAAATTGAATCGTAAAATGTCAAATTTTGGAAGTCAAATTTGCACCTTGACTTTTGGACTTTGATTTGTTTAAACGTTAATTTAATCGACCATCGGGTAATAAATACGTAGTTGTTGAAGAGACCGGGATCGGATATGGACATACTCTCTGTCGATACCGAAAACCACTTTAATAACTATTATACACGGAGTGTTGATCCAGAATGAAGTGGATGGTTTGGTGAACGCGTTGACTAAAGAAAGAGAACGATATTGGATGACCTCGGACATGACTAAAACAGGAGCCGCGCCGGGCCATTGAGGATCGCCACCTCTAGCGGACACACTTCTTCGATACCATATCTATTACTTTTGTGATTCGATTTGGGTGCACCCTTTGATTTGGGAGTGTTGTTTCGCGGTGTTGAGATAGTAGCTACTATGCTCAACATCAGTCCGGATCACGCAACTACTAGTATCCTAGTTGGTATTGCCTCATGTACCTTGTCATACTGATTATCCTATTCGCGACCACTACGTTTTGATTTGTACCTTGAGTATATGGATTGCCCTCTGGTGACTTCCGGTTTTGGGGAAACTACGGTCTTGTATATGCTTTTGGGAATATAAAATGTGTTAAGGGGAATTATGGTAACGCCTTAACGCTATTTTAATATTCTATTTTACTGAATAGACATTACCTACATACCGTATTCTATTGTATATATAGATAGTTTATCGGATCCTTAGAGATGTTATTTTATTCATCTTTGAGTTATGAACTTTATTTCCTGCATTGATTATCCTGCATAAGATTTTGAGTCCTGACTCGAGTGTTTCTTTTTGTATATGCTCGGGTCAGTCTGAAGCTATCCAGTTTGCTGATCAAGGTTGGTTGAAGATGCTGAAGACTTAGTATTTATCTTTATCTGTCTATTTTGATGTCCGTGTCTGTTGGACATTTATGTATTTCCTTGCAGTCACCTTTTGTATAGACATTGTTGTACTATATGTAGTAGCTTCATGAACTGCTATTATGACGATGTATTTCCGCTGCATTATTCTGTGACTGTTCTGTTTCTGTGATGTTGTATTGATTCTCATTTACATTTATGTATTTATAATCCCATAATGATTCGTTTTTTGTATTATTTAAATTGACATGTGAGGATTATTGTCAATTTAAATGGTCCAAATATACGGGTTGTTATAGTTGGTATCAGAGCTTTGGTTTCCCTAAAACCTTAGTTGGGATTATATAAACTCATTAGAGATAGGGTAGCAATACCCTAGAATGAGGAGAATCAATTCAATATCTCGATCCTTTAAAATTCAAATTTCTTTGATTCGTTCATTTGTTTTTCTTCAAGCTGTATGATTTTCTACCCTTGGTTCTAAATCTCTTTCGATGTTTCAGGATGAGCACCGGAAGAAACAATAGGGGAGGAAGAGGCCATGGTCCTGCCCAGGCTGCGCCTGCCGCCCCAGCTCCAGTCAAATTCACCACTCTTAGCAAGGAATATACACAGCTAGGAGGTACTAAGTTTTCTGGATCCGAGGGCATTATCGAAGCTCAGCAATGGCTCAAAGGCTTAGAGAAGATATTTTCTGGATTGGAGATAACTGATGCTCAGAAGCGTCAGCTTACTGCGTGGCAACTTCAAGATGCCGCGCAAGATTGGTGGGAATCGGTTACTTCCCGTATCGAGGAGAACACCATCACTTGGGCCCAGTTTAGGTATTAATTTATTGGATTTCGTAGTCTAATTCTTCTTGCAATCTTTAAAATGTTACTCATCTAGTCTATCTTTTGACTAGGGATACTTTCTCGGCACAGTGGATGCCCTCTGCTGGGAAAACCCAACTTTATAGAGCTTTTATGGATCTTAAGCAAGGCAGTATGACTATTTCCGAGTACGAGAGGAAATTCAACGAACTCTCCAAGTTTGGCCCAGGATTGATCGATACACCACTTCTAAAGAACGAGAAGTTCATTATGGGAGCTAGACCAGAGTATTATGACTTGCTTACTGGCCACACTCACTGTACCTTCACAGAGCTTGTCGACTATGCTCTTCGATATGAGGCAAAGCCAAGGGGACCCACTGCCAAAGCCCCTCCTACTCAGCCCTCTTCCAGCCAGCTCGGAAAGAGGAAGATGAACTTCGATCAGCAAAAGAAAGCTTGGCAAAAGACTACAGGATTAGGATATGCCCAGAAAAGCCCAATCGACCTTGCTAAGATCACTTGCTTCAAATGCGATAAGAAGGGCCATTATGCAAATAGTTGTCCATCCACCGGAGCTGCTATTCCACCACCTTCTCAGATGAGGAATGATTTATGCCATGTTTGCCTCCAGCCAGGTCACTTCAAGAGAGATTGCCCATTAAGGAAGAAAGGCACACCATCAGGAGTATATGCTGTCACCACTCCTGCACCACCTCCACTACCTGCTCAGGATGACCGAGGTACCTTACGAAGTACTTTTACATTTCATAATTTACCTATTCGGGTATTATTCGATACTGGTGCTTCTCATAGCTTCATATCTATTGATCTTTGTGATAAGCTCAAATTAGAGCCTACTCTTGCTACTACTTCCTTATGTGTCTCCAACCCTATTGGAGGACTTGCCAACCTTAGTAGAATTTGTAAAGAGGTTGCGCTTTTGTATGGAAGATATCGATTCACTTGGGATTTTTATGTGCTTGGCTTCGAAGCATTTGACATTTTGTTGGGTGCTGATTGGTTAAGAAAATTCAATGCTATTATTTCTTGCAAAGCTCGATCTATTTCTCTAGTTAATGACAAGGGTCTACCGCTTGTCATCGAATGCAAATCACCTCAGAAATACGCCGGAAGCTTCATATTTTCTCTTGATGCTCACCCGGATGACCTTAGTACTACTCCTGTTGTTCAGAAATTTCCCGATGTATTTGGAGAGGTCGACTCTCTACCGCCAAAGCGAGAGATCGATTTCCGCATTGACCTTATTCCCGGAGCTACTCCCGTAGTTCTCCCTCACAGAAGGATGGCTCCTAAAGAAAAAGCTGAACTTAAAACCCAAATTGATGATCTATTTACTAAGGGTTTGATCAGGAGAAGTTGTTCTGAATGGGGCGCCGCAGTCGTCTTTGTCACCAAATCGGATGGATCTCTTCGCATGTGTGTTGATTACCGAGAATTAAACAAGCGCACTCTCAAGAACCGCTATCCGATGCCTCGCATCAATGATTTATTCGATCAGCTCCATGGAGCTAAAGTTTTCTCACAACTTGATCTAGCCACTGGGTTCCATCAACTCAGAGTAGCAGAGGATAGTATTCATAAAACAGCTTTTCGTACCGAGAATGGATTCTATGAATGGTTGGTTATGCCATTTGGTTTGACTAACGCACCTGCTTATTTCGTCGACTTAATGAATAGAGTCTTCCGTGATGTCCTTAACAAGTTTGTTCTTGTCTTCATTGATGATATTCTCGTCTTCTCCAAAGATGAGAAAGAGCATGAAACCCATCTCGCTTATGTTCTGGGAACTCTCCGAAACCATCAGCTTAAAGCCAAGTTCTCTAAATGCCACTTCTGGCGAGACGAAGTACGATTCCTTGGCCATATTGTTTCTGAAAACGGGATTTCGGTCGATCCAGCTAAGATCGCCGTAATCAATGTAAGTTCTATTCTATTCATAAATTCCATTCGATCCATCTTATTCCTTTCTAATTTGAAATTTATCTACAGGATTGGGAGACTCCTAAAACTCCTACTGATATCCGTAGTTTCTTGGGCCTAGCCAGTTATTATCGCAGATTCATTGAGCGCTTTGCCCGGATTTCTGCCCCACTCACTGCTTTAACTCGAAAGGATGTCAAGTTTATTTGGAGTGAGAAGTGTGAATCAGCTTTTAATGAGTTAAAACGTAAGTTAACTTCAGCCCCAGTTCTCGCGGTAATTGATGGGAGTGAAGGATTAACTGTCTATACTGATGCTTGTCGAGAAGGTTTAGGCGCTGTCCTTATGCAAAATGGAAAGGTTATTGCTTATGCGGGCCGTCAGTTGAAAACTCATGAAGTAAACTATGCGACCCATGATTTAGAGCTTCTAGCAGTTGTATTCGCTTTGAAACTATGGAGGCACCATCTTTTGGGGACAAAATTTGAATTATTCACAGATCATAAGTCCTTGCGGTATATTTTCTCCCAGAAGGACTTGAATCAGAGACAAGTCCGATGGCTCGAATTCTTGGCTGCATATGACCTCGACATCAATTATACTCCTGGGAAGGCAAATGTTGTAGCTGATGCTCTGAGCCGTAGCAAAGCATTGTCTTGTTGTAATCTTGTAGAAAGCATGCTATTTCAGCTTGTTATCTCCCCATCTCTTTTGGATCGCATCAAAGCTAAGCAATATGAGGACACCTTGCTCTATCGCATGAAGGAGTTAGTTCTTGGTAGAGTTGGAAATGCTGACAGTAAAGTGGGAGCACAGATAGATAGTAATGGAGTTCTGAAGATTGACAATCGTATTTGTGTTCCAAATGTTGATGGATTGAGACAAGAAGTGCTTAGAGAGAATCATCTGTCATCACTTTCATTTCATCCTGGTGTCACCAAGATGTATCGAAATATGAAGCGTTTATATTGGTGGAGTGGGATGAAGAGAGATATTTCTATATATGTCAGTAGATGCACCACTTGCCAGCAAGTCAAGGCCGATCACCTGAAGACGGCGGGATTACTTCAACCCCTAGAGATTCCGTGTTGGAAATGGGACCAAATTTCTATGGACTTCGTTGACGGATTACCAAGGACCAGAAAAGGGAACGAGAGTATATGGGTGATTGTTGATAGGTTGACAAAATCTGCTCACTTTATTCCTGTTAAGACCACTCGTACTGCTTCGAGTTTGGCCGAGATGTATATGAGAGAGATTGTCAGACTTCATGGAGTTCCATCTAGTATTGTATGCGATAGAGATCCTTTATTCACTAGTAAATTCTGGAAGGCATTTCAGGACGTCTTGGGCACTAAACTGAATCTGAGCACGGCCTATCATCCTCAAACAGATGGCCAAACTGAGAGGGTAAATCAGATTTTGGAAGATCTACTCCGAGCTTGCATCATTGATTTCGGTGGATCTTGGGAAGACTACCTTCATTTGGTTGAATTCACTTATAATAACAGCTATCAGGTAATCCAAAATTTTCAATTTGAATAAGTAAAAAAATTTGAATTGAAATATAACTATCTTTATAATCAGGCGAGTATTGATATGGCACCATTCGAAGCTTTATATGGACGGCCGTGCAAATTGCCAGCTTGTTGGATTGAGCATGGTGATCGATTAGTTCTTGGCCCAGAGATGATTATGGAAGCGTCCGAGAAGGTTAATGAGATCAGAAGGAAGATGAAGACCGCACAGGATAGGCAGAAGAGCTATGCAGATAGGCGTAGAAGAGATTTAAATTTCCAGGTTGGGGATGAGGTATTTCTTAAAGTATCACCTTTGAAAAATGTTGTTCGATTTGGTCGTAGAGGGAAGCTCGCTCCTAGATTTGTTGGACCGTTCACTATCACTGAGAGGATTGGTACACTAGCCTACAGAGTGGCGCTACCGGAGAAATTTGAGGGCGTGCACAACGTATTCCATGTTTCACATCTTCGGAAGGTTGTACATGACCCATCCATGACCATTCCTATTGCTCAGTTGGATGAGGTTGATATTGAGCCGGACTTGACTATAGAGAGGAGACCACTTCGTATTGTCGATAGGGATACGAAGCAGCTTAGAAGGAAGTCTGTTAGCCTAGTCAAAGTCCAATGGAGTCCCGATGATCGTGATTGTACTTGGGAAACCGAGGAGAGTATCCGAGATTCTAATCCAGAATTGTTTGTTCAAGGTAAAGTCCATTTTATATCCTTTACTTTATTCGATAATCTATTCTATATCTATCGTACCTCTTTTATTGTTCTTCCACTCTTTCCTTTGTTCCTTTTCGGGGACGAAAGGTTTTGAGTAGGGGAGAATGTAACGACCCCAAAATTCAGGCCCAGTAAAAATTTTTAAAATCGCTTATTTGATGTAGAAATTCGTATTTTCACAAACGATTTCCGTCTCCAACCAAACTTCACATTTGGAATGCGTCTAGATAGACATAGGCGTGTGCCAAATTTCGTTGGAAAATATTGAAATAAATTACGCCCGTCGCATTTACGTATCATTTCAAATCTTACGTATAAAATTCCTATCGTCCGAATTCAAATATTTTCTCGGTGCTGCATATGAAAAATATTCTGAACTTGACGGCGCATTTCGTTTCGTCAAATTTCGCTTTTAATTGCTAGTAAAATATGCACTCGGGCAAATGGTTAAATAAGGATTATCACTTGGCGAAATTGTCAAACCATAAATATTTTTATACCGTTGTGTCCGTCTCGCCGCGCTGATCAAAACGGTATATTTGTTTGTGTCAATCGGAGTTCGGGATTGCAAACGATAAATTGTAACGCAGCACAAGCCGGTGCATATCAGTTCAACATTTAAAATCTTGGAGCCTTTCAGCTGCCTTGGGAAGCCAAATAGCCTCCATTTTAGAAATCATCATTGCAACTACTGTTCACACTGAACTTTTCATTAATTGCATCCTGCTCTCTTACGTGATGGCCGTCCTCTCTCTTCTGCAAATTACATTCCTTTCTTTTCCCCGTATCTTCCCTCTATTTATTACTACTCCACTGTACACGAGCCTGTCTCATTTATTGCTCTGGTATCAGCTTTGCTTCGCCTTAAGAAAACGAGAAACGGGTACGTGGCTCTGCCCTCTTCCTTCTTCTTCCACATATTTTTCCTTTAAGCTACAGCAACAAGCTCCTCTCCACCCCTCTTTGCACTTTCTCTGCTTTGTTTTCTTATTTGCAAAGCTTCCCATGCTTCTCAAACCCCGGTTCGCACGTCCCTCACTGCCACAACCCCATACTACTTTGCATGCAAACCACCGCTCCCAACTCTCCACCACCGCCTCTGACCGTGTCCGCCTCCACCTTCCCCACGCGCCATGCCTACCCGCCCCATTGCTCCACCCACCTCCACTCGCTACAGCCACCTCCGCCTCCTCCGCCCCTGCCTGCCGCATCCACTCCCCGAAGCCCACTGCCCAGTCAGCGCGGCCGCACGACTCACCCACTCCGTCTATGCCCTGGCCACACCCCTATAACCCCCGCAACCACCACAGCCCGCTTCCCACACGCGGCCCACTGCCTTCCAGACAGCCACCCAGACCCCCCCTGCGTGTCCAGACCACTGCACCTCCAGCAGCCGAACCCCATTCACCCACATCGCCAGCTCGCAACCCACTGCCCATAGCCCGCCTCCGCACCACCGTACCATGCCCACTACCGTACTGCACTAGTTGCTTCTCCACTTCCTTGCTCCGCCATCCCCTTGTCTACCCGTTGCCATGCAGAAGAAATCATCGCGGAAGGAGATGATAATGATATAAACTGCTGTTTATATTCTTCTCTGAATATTGGTTTATATTTATATTTGGGAATCGTGGAATCTCACGCACGTTTTGGTTTTGTACAGCAGCTCCAGTACCAGACGAACAACAACTCGATCTACCTTGAATCTAGCCTTCTTTATCTGGTTTGCTTAGGTAAGAACATATATATGTTAATGTATAGGTTTGTGTTTTTGTTAGTTAGTAACTGTGTCTCATCCTGGCCACAGCAATATCTCTGCGTTGATATATATAATTATATATATATGACTGTTATACTAAGTAACAGTAGATAACTTTGAATTTTGGTTGCTCATATACAGTGTTTTACTGTGTTGTTTCAGCTGTTGTTTCGGAGACGTAGGCTTCCATTCAACTTGTCAATCTATTTCGCTCTTTTCTTTGGTATGGGTATTATACATATTCAATTGATCCATAATTGCAGTAAACAAATTTTTGATTAGTTATTTGTTGAACTGCAGTTTGCGTCGTTTTGCATCGTGCTCGGTTGTGCCTCTTATCTATTCGTCTTAGTGCTTCGTCATCTTCTCAACCACGCAAGGTGAATATTTCATTCACGACTCAATCTATTATGCTATGATAATCAAGTGATAAATGGTTGTTTAAGTTAATTTGGATGTTAAATTGTTGATTTTTAGAATTGTTGAAATAAGGATTGCAAATCACTATGCAAGTTAAAATTTTAATATTGTTAGTTCACGATAAACAAGTGTGACACTAAAATTTGATATGTGATGATTGAATTTGGTTGTTAATGTAAGTGAATTTGAATATGAAATTGAAATTGATATAGGATAGTCGACAAAATTTAAATTGGACTATATATGTTGAACTCGACCCCTTAACTGTTAAATCAACCGTCGCGTAGAAATAGCATTAACTACACTTTGAACCATTGTATCTATGATTGATGTAGAAATGTGATAATAGACACCAAGTGAAACCATAAGATAATAATCTTTAATCTACATGAACGATAGTGTAGATTCTAGGAATAATTATATTAATTTGCATAAATAACAAATGTAAGTTAATACGATTATTTCGGGATTATTTAATAAATTGTTAAATTGTATGTATGGTTGCTATTGCTTGTTTATTTACTTTGACACCATCCCAGTTATCACACTGCAAGTTCCCTTTGCTATGCTTTGTTTTATATTGAATAATATTGGGTTGAAATGATAAATACCCCATTTAAACAATTTGGCCTAGGATAGAAAATAAAATAAGAAACCCGATTGGTCAACAAAACCACTTTCGAAATTGAAATATATTTTAATTTAAGGAATGAACTTAACAATTTGTTTGGAAATTTAATAACGAACTTAGGAATTTAAGTTGGAATAAATTAGCGGATTTAAATTTGAAACGGATTAATAACTTACCAAATTGGATAAAATGAATTGAAATTTTAAGTGAAATAAGATTTAGAAGCAAGTAAGTTTAGAATTTAATAATTTAAAGATTCAAAGATTTGTTAGCTCTAGTTTTAAACTCAGGCTTTAATGTAATAAATTGAACTTGTATATATTATATTGAGATTTAGGAAATTTTGACTTACTAATTTAATGAATTTAAATTAGGGATAATTTGAATTAAAGGATTTTAAATATTAACGAATTTACCAAATCAGGACATTGTATATGGAAATGAACTTCTTTGATTTGAAATGTAATTGAATCGGTAAATAAACCAATGAAGTTTGAAAGGGGAAATTTAGTTAATAAAGTTGATTTAATTGAATGTATGATAACAGTGGATATAAACATAAAGTGACATGAATTGAACTTGAGTTAGTATTTTAACTAAGTTTACCTTTAAATTGAATCCATTGATTTTGAACTAAATTTAATAAGCGACTTTTAGACCTTAAATCAAACTTGATTACTAAATTTTAAATTGTCAACTCAATGTTTGAGCGAAAATTTCATTTGGAAATATGTTTAAAATAAATTGAATCGTAAAATGTCAAATTTTGGAAGTCAAATTTGCACCTTGACTTTTGGACTTTGATTTGTTTAAACGTTAATTTAATCGACCATCGGGTAATAAATACGTAGTTGTTGAAGAGACCGGGATCGGATATGGACATACTCTCTGTCGATACCGAAAACCACTTTAATAACTATTATACACGGAGTGTTGATCCAGAATGAAGTGGATGGTTTGGTGAACGCGTTGACTAAAGAAAGAGAACGATATTGGATGACCTCGGACATGACTAAAACAGGAGCCGCGCCGGGCCATTGAGGATCGCCACCTCTAGCGGACACACTTCTTCGATACCATATCTATTACTTTTGTGATTCGATTTGGGTGCACCCTTTGATTTGGGAGTGTTGTTTCGCGGTGTTGAGATAGTAGCTACTATGCTCAACATCAGTCCGGATCACGCAACTACTAGTATCCTAGTTGGTATTGCCTCATGTACCTTGTCATACTGATTATCCTATTCGCGACCACTACGTTTTGATTTGTACCTTGAGTATATGGATTGCCCTCTGGTGACTTCCGGTTTTGGGGAAACTACGGTCTTGTATATGCTTTTGGGAATATAAAATGTGTTAAGGGGAATTATGGTAACGCCTTAACGCTATTTTAATATTCTATTTTACTGAATAGACATTACCTACATACCGTATTCTATTGTATATATAGATAGTTTATCGGATCCTTAGAGATGTTATTTTATTCATCTTTGAGTTATGAACTTTATTTCCTGCATTGATTATCCTGCATAAGATTTTGAGTCCTGACTCGAGTGTTTCTTTTTGTATATGCTCGGGTCAGTCTGAAGCTATCCAGTTTGCTGATCAAGGTTGGTTGAAGATGCTGAAGACTTAGTATTTATCTTTATCTGTCTATTTTGATGTCCGTGTCTGTTGGACATTTATGTATTTCCTTGCAGTCACCTTTTGTATAGACATTGTTGTACTATATGTAGTAGCTTCATGAACTGCTATTATGACGATGTATTTCCGCTGCATTATTCTGTGACTGTTCTGTTTCTGTGATGTTGTATTGATTCTCATTTACATTTATGTATTTATAATCCCATAATGATTCGTGTTTTGTATTATTTAAATTGACATGTGAGGATTATTGTCAATTTAAATGGTCCAAATATACGGGTTGTTATAGCCGGAGGAGCGTGGGTAGGTGCACGGTGCACGTGTGTGCACTGGGGAGGAAGGAAGGTGAATGACGTGATGAACTCGAAGAAAGGGGGGAGGCGTCTCGAAGATTTTCGCTGATTGACTCGGTGAAATGGTTCAAGGCTTGAAGCCTGGGAACAATCTGTTTAACAGATTTTAGTAAAATTAAACTGAACCAAGTCTAAATGAAGCTTATAATAGATTTTAAGTTTAAATTCAAGTTTTATTTTATTTTTATCTTTGATTTAAATTTGAAATAAAATAAGGGTCTAAGAAAAAGAAGATTTAAAAGATGGGTTTCAGTTTTCGTTTTACTTGACAATTCTAAAATTTTAATCATTTCAAAAGCTGAAATGTACAATTTAATGGAAATTTAAATACTGAAGTTAAGTTCAGTTTTTATTTTAAATCGTAAATAAGTTTAAGTGTTAAGGTATGCTTTTAAATATGTAATTTAAAAGGGGCTTTGGAAAAATTAGTTTTAAATCTTTATTTAGGATAAATTGGAATTTTATTTTAAGTATCAAATTTTAAAATGGAATTTAGAAAGTAATTGGGAAAATAAATGTCTTTAAAACGTATTGTGAGTGATGATTAAATGATAAATAAGAATAAGTTTAAATTTGAATTAGTGAAGATAAAATGATATGCACTCATTAAATTAGTTCAAGTGAATAATTGATTAATTTATTTAATCAAGTAATTAAGATTTATTAAGTTACAGTTTAAAAACTTAATTAATTAAATAATCAGTGATTAAATATATGATTTTAAAGGTTAATTAAATGATAATTAACAATAATTAAATTGTGGTTAATTACTTAAGAATAGTAATTAAATAATTATGAATAGTTAATGAGGATCATTTACTTGAAATTTATTTGATAATAAATGTGAAAAGAATTATTCATAGAAAATTAATCTGATTTAAATTTATCAGATGATTGAATTGATCCTACTTAGGGATGTTTGGATTTTATTGGATGTTGAATTGTTGATATCCCTGATATATGATGCTTTATGATTATCCTGATTTGTGTTGTGATCTGTGATATAGTTTATTATTTTTGATATATATATCTGCGAATATGTGTATGAAGGATAAGCGTTATAGTTATATCGCTTATCGAATATATTGTTGTATTTAAATCTGTGATGATTGAAATGATGTTGCACTATTGTGTTAAACCCTGGACCACACCATACACATACAATTATGGATTTCACGAGGAAATCGATTAAGTCGCAGATTTTTGAAAGAGTTAAAAATTGAATTTTTAAAATTCAAATGTTTTGGAAATGGAATCGGAATAAATGTGAAAAGCTTTGGAATGGAATTTCAAAATAAAATTTATTATTTTTAAATTACTTGATTAAGTTTTGGAATTTAAATAATTTGATTTAAATTTAAATTCAATACTTGAAATTGAATTCTATGATTTGAAATTATGGATTAAAGATGTTATATTGGTTATATAGGGATTAAACCACTTTTAAGCATTATTTTTAGGAATTTGAATTTAACCCAAGGATTTAAACTCGTATAAATGAATCAGATTTCCAAAATGAAAACTGTTGTTTTCAAATGATAAACACTTTTAGATAAGAACTAAGATTCCAATTAATTAGGGGAATTTCAAGATTGAATAGAGAAATGATTTTCCTAAGTTATGAATGAAGTCTTTTTGAAAGCTATGAATTAAATCTGTTTGTTTTAACAGATTTAAATTGATGATTTGTTTAAATCAAATTGAAATGAAATTGTTTTGAAGGCTATAAGTTAAATCTCTGATTTAAAGATTTAACAAGTTAATCAAATTAAAATGAAAATTGATTTGGAAAATCTGTGAATGAATCTTTTGTTTAAAAGATTAAAAGGTGAAAATTGTTTAAACCGTTAAAGGTTGTGAAAATGAATCTTTTTTTTTGTTTCATTAAAGATTGAAATGGTAATTGGATTAAACCATTTGAAATAAAGTTTTGAATTATTAAGTTGTGACTTAATTGAAATCCCATTATCCATTTGTTTTTGAAATATCGTGCTCACTATTCGGTTTAGCCGGGAAAGGACTTTTATGTCGTATAACCCATTCCGAATATGTGATTCGACGTTATGGATAGCATTTGAAGACCGGTGATGAAGACCAGGTATTTGCGAAAGCGATAGGATGACCTATCGATTGTTTCTGCACCGAGTCGCGCCGGTATAGAAACTCCCTAAGTGATGGGAAATCCGATCGGGATTGTGAATATCCGGATTGCAAGGACTTCTTTGTAAGTGCCTTCGGTTCTGTTCGAACCCAGAACAGACTTGTATGGATAGTATGTCTGACATTACAAATTGAGATATAAAGCCGATTTCTTTCAAATATATTTCTGTTGGTGGCGGAGAATTTATTCTTTTAGCTTAACACCCTTCTCTGAGACGTACGAGCTCAGAGGTTATATAGTTGATGGTTATCAGCGATATATTCCCAATTTGGTAATGTGACATACTGAGTGTTGCTGTGAAATGATCATTGTGTTGATTATTTGTGATAGGATCATTTATTTGATCGTCTATCTTGATGATCATTTCTATGATCATTTGTTGACCCAAAGCATGGCTTTTGTATAAAGTATGCTTTTGTGGACGTGACTTCGTCGAGCCTCACACCCCGTGAATGGTCAAAACAGGAAAGAAGCAGCAAGGTTATGAGGGGTAGCGCCCTTTAGGATATGTGCATTTCCTTCTGGAAAAGGGTGGTATCATGGTATGGAGCCCAGATATTTACTCATGTTGAAAACACTTTGTTATGATTGTGTGAATTGATTACGAGCGCTCGGTGAAAGGTCCCAAAGGACCGGGGGATGGCATATTCGGTCAGTTGTTACTCAGTTAGGGGTAACCCGGCCTTGTGTTGGTAGAGATCCGATTTGGTTCTCGGGGATGTCCATCCAGAGGCATTCTCATGTGGCAATGGGAAGTTCCTTGGCCTGATCATTCGTTGGAAATCCAATTCCCAATACGAAACTTTGTACAGTATTAGTTGTAGAACCTGCCATTCACTTATGGTGGTCACCACTGTTTGGATGGTAGCTATAGTAGGCATAGTTCGAAATGTCTATGCTGGCTAAGATTTATATTCTACTTTCGAAATAAATTTTTCCTACACTATGCACTAGTAATAATATCAAATATTATTTTTAATGCGTATCAAGCATCTTTGACTATCATAAGGAGAAATCTCCTCCGATTCTGCGTTTGCATTGTGTGTGTGTGCGGGAGGCCTTATGGTAGTCTCATTTTTAAAAAGCATTGCGAATTGACTTTGAAAATCTTTTATTGAATGTTTTTAAAGATAAACTGTTTTTGTTGCTCACACCAGTCCCACGACTGATCCGGAGTTTATCGTTTCTTTCCTAAACTCTGGGTGCTCATTATTTTCTACACGAGCAGTCTAGAGTTGGGTTTTACAGATAGTTAGATATAGTGGATTATCTGGAGTTAGTTCAGTCTTTGGATCGCACCAGTCTTGGTTATCTAGGTGCATCGTTATTGGGAGTTCGAGCTATTGCTGGATTGATTATTGGAAATGGAGTTGCAGTTCTCGGAGTTCTCTTTTGAAGACTATCTTAGAGTTATTTGTTTCGCTGCTAGATATTATCTATTTTCTTTCCGCTGCTGTTTTATTGTATCATATCTCTGATGTATATTGATATCTATTGGATCATCTGTTGTATCAGATATTGTATCAAAGCTGTATATCAATGTATTATTTTTTTATTCCGCTGTGTTGTTTACTTAATGATTGTTATAAGCTCCGGCGAATCGGGTTTGAACGGTCGAATCTATGGCATTCGAATACGATTTGAAGTATGGATGTTGATTTTCGAGCGGGCAAAATCCGAGTCGTTACAAGACTCTACTGATATTTTCGTAAATTTTTGGACTTAGAAAATTTTTTGAAAATGTTTTCCAACCTTTATTAATTTGAGTATAAAAAGAATTAGTGGTTATAAATTGGTATATTTTATACAAATTTATAAAATTTGTAAATTTACCTGTTTATAAAGATTTTATTTTTGAATAAGATATATTGTTTACTTAATTCCTTCTTTCCCTTCTTTTTCCTTTTCGAAGACGAAATGTTTTGAGTGGGGGAGAGTGTAACGACCCGTAAATTTCAATAAATAAATTAGTTAATTTAGTTTGATCTTTGTAATTAAATTTAGAAAGAAATAAATTTTTTATAATTTATATTGAAGTAAATGTTAAAAATGAAATGTAGCAATGGTAATTAAAATTAATTTTTAACAATTGGAATGAAATCCCAATAAAGAAATAGTGTTAATTGTTGCACTTGGGTATAAAATTTATAATAAATAATTAAAGGTAAGCATTTAATTAAACAATGCAATAATATATTGATTAATAGTAACTAAATGTAAATTAAGGTAATAATGTTAATGCAAGGTAAGAAATGCTAATTAAAGTTAATAATAAATGAATGGGAGGAAATTCCAATTAATGAAAATAAATTAAATGTTATAATAAAAAATATAAAACGAAACAATGTCAATTAAAGTTGATCGTGAACGATTTCAATGAAATTCCAATTTACTAAATATAATTCAGATGTCATACTTGACTATGAATTGAATATAAAGAAACAAGAGTAGGTATTGAACAAACTGATGAATTAGTATAAAATTAGTGGTAGTTGCATAAGAACAGTATTGTGTAATCAATTTTGTAATTTAATATTGGAAGAATAAAAATTTGTAATCCATTAATGAATTTATAACGGGTACGAAATATAAGAAAGTTGATGTTAGCTAATAAATAATTAATTCAATGCAATCCCAATTGATTGAAAAATTGCAGGGTTATAATTGGTTGTAAATATGAATATTTGGTAATAAATTTAATATAAGAAAAACAAATGCAAATATTGAATTAATCAATGAAGCGATAATGATAAATAGTAATTGAATAAAATCAACATTGTGTATGTAATTGTTTGGAAATGAAAACTTATATAAATATGATTAAAAGTTGGTGGCAACAATTATTATAAAGCAATCATTTATTTAGTCCATTTAAATCAAAATTTGTAATCAATCGCAATAAATCTGAATTAAATATTACGTTAATGTAAATTAGCGTAATAATTGGGAATAACGTAAAAAAATTTCAATGTTATGATAATTAGTTGAATATAACATAAACTTAAGTGTAAATTTAAGCTTATGATAACAATTATTATAAATAACCTAATTAACTGGTCAATGAATTTATTGGAAATCAAGTTCATTTAAATGTTAAGTAAATGAAGGGTAAACAATAGGAACTAGGTATAGAGTAATAATGGACTTAGTACAAAGATTGAAACTAATCAAATCAAAGTTATTTGGAATTTATTATAATTAGTTGGAACTCAAATTTTAATAAATGAATTTATTATAAATGGAATTATTATAAATGAAATGTACGAGGTCCGTTTGACGCGCGGTTTTCTCCGCTAGGTTCGTATTGGGATTTCAGACATTTTGGCACTGGTTTGGATGAATTCTGAGACTATTCAAATTTTGGATTTAAATTGGATTTAAATTCAATTTAAATTCGAAAGGTGAGTGTTTTAACCCACTCACAATTTCTAAAATTTCTTATGTGTGTTAATTTAATTTCTGATGTGATTAGAAATTTATTTATTGTTATTTGGTATATTTTTATCATCATTCCAGTAAAAATTGAATTTATTGAATTAAATTGGTATTTAACTTATTATTGCATATAAACTGCCAGTTAAATTAATTTATTATTGAATATAAACTACCGGTAATTACTTATTTATTTTTATTCTATATTGATGTTATTGTTTGAATTGGATGATGATTGTGATAAATGGTTGATTGTTGATATTGGGTGAATGGATGTTGTATTTACGTTGTTATAGACTACAAGTTGTTATGCATTTTATTTCATTCGGGATTGCGGTATGAAATGATATATAACCGTAGTTTTATTTTAAATTGCGGATTGAGATGATAAATATTTATATCACTTGACCATAGGGTAGAAATTTTTATACAGACACTATGGTCTATATATATAAAAATAATTTGAAATTGATTTCTATGGTTTTGGAAAGAAATATACGGTTTTATAAATATTAATTTTTGATATTATATAGATATTATTATATATATAGTTAAATTTTTGAATTTAAGCTATGTATAAATTTATTTAATAAAAATAAGCTTAATAATGGAGTTTGATTTTTTATTATATGGTTAAGTACCTGTTTAAGATATTGTATATATAGAGTTTTAATGACTTAAATAAAAATTAAGTTGGAAGATAAATGTGAAGTTGGTTTGAATTGAATTATTTAAGAATTACTAGAATAATATTGACTTGAAATTTAAATAAAATTGAGATTTTAAAGGGTATGATTCTTATGACTTGATTTGGTTTAGAGTGATTTAAATGAGTATATCAAGTTAAATAAATTGAAAGAATATCCAGTTATGTGAAGTTAAAGGTTTTCTTAAATGATGTTGGATTTATTACACAAACATTTCAAATCCAAATAATAGTAATTGAATTTGATGTATATGGGATTATCAAAGAATTGTTTTGAAATGGTGGAATATTTAAAGCTTTGAAATATATGGAAATTGAAATGGTTTATTTGGGGATTCAAATCTGTATTTGGAATTGATTTTTGAAATTAAAGAAGCTAATTTATGATATAAAGTAATTTAATATTAAACCATTTAAGTATTGGAAGTTATGTTTCAAAGTTATGGGTTTCAAGGTATTATGATTTGAAAATTCTATGTTTTGGGAAAAGGGTATATTTGAAATAAAAATGATATTATATTGATTTGGGTTTTATAAATGATATCATATTGATTTGGTTTTTAAAACGAAAATGATATTGTATTTATATGGTTTTGAAATGAATATTTTATTCTGGTTTTGGAGTATAATTATTTTAAAATGATCGCGGTGTTATAATAACGTTTGGTTGTTGAAGAGACCGGGATCGGAAGTTGTCATACTCTCTACCAACTCCGAAAACTACTTCAACAACCGTGTACGCGGTGGAGATTCCAGAATGAAGTAGGATGGTGGCGGCGTTTCATTTGAGGTAAATACGTGGACCCGACTCCCGTGAGTTGGCATAAGTGGCTAAAACCAGAGCGATTGACGGGCTAAGCAGGTAGCACCTTTATCGGACACATCCCTTCGATATTATACTATGACTTTGGATTGATTCGGTGGCCACTTTTGATTTTTTTATCTGGGGGTGTGGATCGAGGTAGGCGGTAGTAATTACCACCGGTCCGGAAGCGTAATTGGTATATCTACCCTGGCATTGCCTAGTTGTGCTGTGTCACCTACCCTAGCGAGCTTTACAACGAGTTTGATTTGTGTCGTACCTATGGAGTATCTTCTCGTAGTCTCCCGATACGAGATATGTAGGTACTGTATGGACTACTGGCACTATTACGTGTTAAGGTGGAAAATGTAAAGCCTTAACGCTATTTAAAAGTAAGTTTATTTTACTATTAGACATTATTATAATAGTGAAATATTATTACATAGTAAATAGTTTAACGGATCTTAGGAGATGTGAATCCCGAGCATCACTTAAATTACTGCACTCATATTTATTTCTGTTGATTTAACTCACATAAGATATTTTAGTTCTGAGTCGAGTGTTTTGTCTTTCCAATTCGCTCGGGTCAGCCCGAGCATTTCAGGATTTGAAGGCCTTAATTCTGGAGGACGAAGACGAAGAATTATTATTACTATTTGTTATATATTCCACTACACCATTGTATTCCGCTGCATTATTAATATTCTCTGGTATGTGTAACTCTGATATGTATTGTATAAGAAAAATCAAATATTTTGTAAAACAACTTCATGAACTGTTTTTATGATTATTATATTTTATCGTTCCGCTGTAAGATTCTGTTTTGTTTTATTTCTTTCTTCCTTGTTCTTATTCGCCCCATAACAATCCACCCTTTTGTATGGTTTAAGTCAGACGTGTGTGGTTTATCGTCGATTTAAAACATACAAAAGGCGGGACATTGCATATATATTGAGATCTATTTTATTGAATAGAGTTAGAGGGGCTTGATATTAATTTATAACGTGGTTATAAATTAATTTAACCTCAATTTGTAGTTTAAATTAGAGATAGAAATATTAATCTATATTTTTATTACTAATTGGGATTTAGAAGAATGACTTTTAATGATATACATAAAGATTTAAAAATGATGGAATGATTTTTTAGATTTAAGAAATGGATTTACACTTAATTAACTTTTATAAATTAAGTGTAATGATTGCTTATAATTTGTTTTGAGCAAATGGAATTTTTTTTTAAAATGTTAATATACTTTTATAAGTAGAGTGAATGGAACATACTTGATTTAACTTGATAAATTAAGTGTATTATGGCTTAAAGTATTTTTTTAATCGAATGCAATATTTTATAAAGTGATTTATGATTTATAAAATATTTAGGGGTGGAATTTATTACATGACTTGGTTCCAAGTAAATAATAGATATTTTATAAAATGGTTATTATTTTATAAATGGTTTGAATGGGTATATTTAATTATTTATATGATTAAATAATATTAAGCTTTTAAATGATTCATAAGCTTATAGTTGTTTTCTAAATAATAGATTATGCTTGGAAATAATATATTAATGGATGGATCATCTCATAGATTACCGAATGGTATAACGAGTTAATTAGTGATTGATGGGTATATTTTTATGTCATTGTTTTTAATTGGTTGAATCAGTTTAACTGATTAAATTGTTTGTAGATTAGAATTGAATGATAGATAAATAAATTATTTGATTTATTGGTTATTTTAACTTTGAGATGGTAGAATTTTTGCTTTGGTGGTGTGTTTCCTTAGTGTATATAAATGGGCGCTAGATGTGTTTATTAGTTCCATATAGTTGGACTTGTTGTATACATATACCTATATATAATTTATGTGAGTCATATAGGTCTATGTGTGTATAAAGTTCTAGTATGTCCGACTTGGGGCTACTAGGAGAAGCATGGAAAATTTTATATATACTCATTGATATGCGGTTTAAGGCATATACATACATACATATACGTACATATACATACATACATATACATATATATATATATATATATATATATATATATATAGTCCTGTTATGTCTGACTTGGTACTATTGGGAGGAGAACAAAATATTTTATACATGTTCATTAATATGTAGTTTAAGGCATATATATATATAGTCTTGATATGTCCGATGTAGGTCTACTAGGACGAGCATAGAATATTTTATTTATATTCATGGATACGCAATTCAGAGCATGTCTATATGGTGTCGGTATATCCGACTTAGGACTACTTATTGGTGCAAACGAATCCATTATACCGTGGGGCGCACGACTTGCATATATGGTTCATGAGCATGGGCGGAGAGAGACTATGGAGCCAGTCTAAAGTAGGTCTCTTGGATGCTACGACAGGACCTACATACTAACTTCTTTTGCGGTGTTGGTTTTCAGAGGAATCCATAATATAGTTGTGGCTCTCAATAGGCCTCTTGGGTAGTGAATGACAATTCAAAATGATTTATTAATCCATACGAGGACATCAATACTTCAGCATTGGGTACCCATGTGGGAAGGATGTAGGAAAGGTTTAGCATTTACATAAGTTTCCAGTATGTTAGTATGGACAACTGGAAGTAAAGGCCACTAGTATGAGAATCCATTGTACCATTGAGATGACACAACTTGCAAACGTGATCCCTAAGTAGGGGCGGAGAGAGATTGGAATGCCAGTTTAGAGTAGGTCATATACTATTTCTTAGCACTCTTGGATGCTACGACGGGAGCTACATGCCAACTTCTTTTAAGATGCTGGTTTTCAGGGGAGTCCACAAGTTGTGATTCTCCATAAGTCTCTTTGGTAGCTAATGGAAATTTAGGATGGGTATTAGATATAGATATCTGTATTTCAGCATTGGGTATGAAGATGCTATGTTAGTAGCATTGTTATACAGTCGTATTCGTTTTGCATTTTAAATGCTTTGATGGGGATCATTAGATCGATTGGTGTCAATAGCGGACCCCACCCAGCAGCAATGATAGGTATTATCTTATTCTTTAGGGGTCTCTTATTGTTATGATAGTGCATATTATATTAGTTGGTTGAGTAGCATTATTGAACTTTGAGTATTGGACTAATATTGAGATATTTATACTACCCTACATTGGTAATCCGATATATAAAGCCGACTTAACTTTTTGATAGCGAGGGTGCAACTTGGTGGCCAGGTATCTCAAATGGGAAAAGAGCACGCCTAAGGCATGTGCTTGTTGGATTGATGGTTTGTTCTATTTATTCATTAATCGTGCAATTTTGGTTTAAGATGATATAATTATGAGTTATAGAGTTTTGGTTGTATTGTTCCACTCTATAGAATTTCGGGGACGAAATTCTTAAGGAAGGAAGAATATAACAACCCATATTTTTTGCCGTCCAAATATTTAATATTTATAAGTTAATTAATCAATGACTCAAAAAGAAGATTTTTAAGACAATGAAACTGGTGGTTGAGACCACTTCCATTGTGTCTGGAACGATGTTTTCGATCTTTTTGAGTATAAACATCGATATGGGATGCCAGATTTTTAGAAATGCATTAGTAGTCGATTTATAAATGATTCATATAGCTAACTTTTGCATACGATGGAACTGGTGCTTGAGGCCACTTTCATTGTGTATGGAATGATGTTTTCGATCTTTTTTAGTATAAACATCGATATATTTGGGATAGCGGATTTTGATGTATGAAGTAGGTAGATTTGTTAGTGTTAAAGGAGGAATGTGTTGGGCCCATTGCTTGTTCATTTCCTTTATTAACAACCGCAACTACCTTTCTTATTTCATATATATCATCATGTTGCCATGCCTCTTCCTTTGTTTCTTCCAACCCTAAACCTTCAAGCCTAAATCAAATTAAAACCCATGAAATAAATTCCCTAAAATAAAGCTAAAATCACTTAATTTCTTCTCTTGCCTTCTACAATCTCTATTAGTGTTGGAGCAATTAGAGGTGATTCTATTTTCGGCCATGGGGAGAAAGAGGGCTAGAGAATGGGTTTTATGTTGCTTTGGGGATACCAATGCTTGCTAGGTGAGTGGATACTAAACTTGTAGCTTGTAGTTAAATTAAGATGTGTGTTTTGTTATGAAACGTTGAATAAAATAAATATGTTATATTTCATTGAAGCAAGACGTGATTTGGTCTTGATTTAGTGTTTAAAATAAAGAGTAAAAAATCAAATGGTTGATTTATGATGAAAAGTTGGCATATATTAGAGTTAGTAAGCATCAAATATAAATGGTTGCTTTGTTATATATGATATAGTCTATATTATCGTAAATAAACATATGTATGAACTTTATCTGGAATTATGATGATGAAAATGTGATTTTTAATGTGGTAGCAAGCATATGAGTATTGTTGTAATCTGGTATGGGTAGTAGAAATAATTTGTAACTCGAATGTATGATGTTAAGTTGGTATAATGACCATTAAATGATCATAAAACTCATATAACTATTGTAAAAAGAAATGAGTAAAAGGTATAGAAAATAGTAAAGTTAATGTTTGGATTTCTAAAAGAAACAAACTTGTTTTAGTAACTTTCAAAATGGCAAGATCTTGGGCTCATGTTAATAAAAGTAACACAAGAAGGGATTTTTATAAGAGTTAGTAAACTATGAGCGGTAGCTTGAATGACTTAAGTAACAATGAAGATTATCATTTACCAACACTCTAGTGATGATATAATAAATAAATATTGCTAAAATGTGAATGTGGATTAAGAAGAAGGAGATTCATATCGTTAAAAGTGATAAAATAGTGATTTTTAATAAGTTATGTTAGTAAGCTATGATAGAAGATAGCTTGCTAAAGATATAAATCAAGTTGAAATAACGGGAAAAAGTTTATATGTAAAATAATAACCAAATCAAAACGATTTTTATATGCAATAGCAATCAAGTTATATTATTAATGGAAAGTGTTCGTTAATGAGGGCAATCAAGTTTGGATGATTAACAAAAAGTTAGAAAATGAGAAGCAAGAAGACTACATCACTTATTAAAGATGTGATAGATTAGCCGAAAGTGACAAAGATAAGGAAAATACCCAATTTGATAGTCCCAAGGCTATAAATAGCCTAGACCACTTTGGAAGGCCGAGAAAAAAAACCTTCCTCTCTCTATTTTGACTGGCGCCGGTGGCACTGCCTTTTTACAAGGAAGTGATGTGTGTGCATAGCCTTGTTCAAGGAAGCTGGTCGCACTGTGTTGTTCAAGGCCTTGGAAAAGGCAGTGCATGCACTGCCTTATACTGCCAAGTGTTTCAGCACTGCCTTTTATAGGCAGTGCAAACAGCACCGTGCTTGCGGGTGGTGTTATGAGGTAATACGATGCTAAGCACGGTAGCATTTTGTTTCGGGTCAGACTCTGGTTTCAAAGTTTGGGGTTTGAAGAAATTGGCTGGGCTCGGAGGGCCTTTGGCTTTGTTAGGGCAAAGTTATGGGAATGTTATAACTTGATGGGGCTTCGGAGCTCTAATGAAGTTCATTAGCATGGGCTAGCATGAATTCGGATAATCTATTCATAGACAACCAAAGGATATCGACTTTGTAAAAGAATTCGATTTTACCATTGAGACGACACGACCTGTAGACGTGATTCCGGAGCAGGGGTAGAGAGAGACTGGAACACCAGTCTAGAGTAGATCATATACTGTTTCGTAGTACGATTGGATGTTGCGACAAGACCTACAGACCAACTTCCTTTAAGATGTTGGTTTTCAGAGGAGTCTACAATATTGTTGTGGCTCTCGATAGGTCTCTTTGGTAGCTAGTGGCAATCCGACACGAGTATCAGTTGTAGATATTCAATAGGTTGACCTTGGATATTGCTCGTATATGGTTCATATGGGGTCTTCGGGTATGGGGATGCTTGGTTATACAGCAACATTAGGGCTGTATTTATCGGTATTTTGGAGTTTGCTGTCGACATGTATGCTGGGATATATATATGTATATACATCCACATAATATTGTTATAGATGAATTTACCTTATATTCTGGGTTTGACTGTGAATTGGGAGGTGTATGACATATTAATTATGGAGTGTAGTATTACCCCTGCACTTGTCTATTCATGTTGTTGATACTTAATATAGTTAAAACATGTAGTTTTAACTCATGATATGTCCCATAGATCCAATGCATGTTAGGATATATATATATATATCTGTATTTAACTACAATATTATGGGGTAGTTCCTCTCACCAGACTTCTATTTGAACCTCGTTCCCTCTCTTTTATTTCCTATTTCGAAACTTATGATTACTCCTAATAGAGTGGTCTGAGTGACAGGTTGATTTTGGGACAAGCTAGCTGGATAGCTAGACATTTTGGTTTTAGAGGTGAGCTTATATTTACAATTATCCATGTATGATTATATGTATCGGATGTTCTATTTGTATGTGACCATGCATTGTATTGATGTATCTATTCAGTGCAATGTTTGTATGAAGTTTATGTAGAGATTTATCCAAGTTGAGGCCTTCTTAGTTTTATGTATTTATTTATCTCTTTAAACATATATATATATATATATATATATATATATATCATCAGTTAGGCCAGTGTGCATTGTTTATTCCTTCGTCTGATTTTATATAATTGTCATATCATATATTGTTGTATTTCCACTGTGAATTTCACAAAGGTCGTGTCAAAATTTAGAGTTTAATCAAGTTTAAATATTTATGGACTTTGTCATTTTAAAATATTTCAAATCTATGTGTTGATCAACAAATATTTAAGATATCGAAAAAAGGTGGGTTGTTTCAAATAGTGAAACCATTTAAAGGTAAGCGAAGAGGTGCGACGTCAATGACCTCATCGTCATTGATATATAGCCACATAGTAATTTCCTTTGACGTGGCTGGAATCACTCCACAACTACTTAAATAGTTTCCATGCGCTTCCCTCCTCGTCGAAATCGACCATTATGACTGTGGCACTATTGCTAAGAGTCAAAGTGATGAACCACGACATAGCAGTTTTGTAATTAAAATCAAAATAGTTTTATTGTTAAATAAAGAAAATACTTCTCACCCACTCCTATTGTTTTGTCAAAATATTTTAACAATTCCTCTTTTTTGTTTTGCCGTAGCATAAACATTTTCTTTTCCTAAATATGCATAACAATCCTTAATTACTCATTTCTAATTAAGATTTACCATAAGCCTTTCTAGCTCGTAAATTCATAATAATTCAAATATATTTGTAAAAAATCCTAAAATTTCTCCAAACATCCAAAATAGTATATCCTTTGACATATAAAATTTCGGGTCCAGAATCAATGTTTAAATACCTTTCTTAAATTAAACCCGAATTTAATACCCAATTAGCCTTAGGTAATTCCTAATAAATTCTTGTAAATTAAAAACCCATCTCCAATATTAAGTTTTACCCAACATATCGAAAAATCATTTCATTTGGAGATCGTTAATCAAGGTTTTACTCTTAAATCTAATGCATTAATTTCATAAAAATGCATATTAATTACCATTAATTCAAAACGTGGCATTATTAACATGGCATAACATCCAAATATCTATACATTTGGTTTTTAAATCTAAACTGAATTTAATCAATCAAATTTAAAAGAAAATGATGGCCTATCATTATTTACCTTGATTTGATAATGAGAATTGAGACTTGAGTAACTAGATTTGATTCTCCTTAGCTTTAACTTGATTTCCTAAGTTTTCTTTCCTTTTTCTTCTTGCTTATGGCAACATGATTTTTCTTTTTGATTGGTCTAGTTTAGTGAAAAGTGAGAATAACATAAAGGGGAGAGGGTTTAAGAGAAAAGGATAGATCTATTACCTAAATTGCCCCTATCATATATTCACTTTATGTTTTAAGTTGTAAAACAACCATATCAATATATTTAGCTAAGGCCCAACCTTAATGTTTATCAAATCTCAATTCCCTTATCTCATTACACATTACTTTGTTCAATTTAATTTACTTAATTAAATCTTCTGAGTAATGTTAATCAAAATTAGGGGTGTTACAAACTCCCTTCCTTAAAGAATTTCATCCTCAAAATTCAATAAGGATTATAAAAAAAGCATCTCATAATGCAAACACTATAGCAACCTATGCTAGCATACCCTACCATCTACAAAGTCTATATACAACAAATATAGAACATATCATCATAAAAACTCAGGATAAGTATCTTTAATCATGTCCTCTATCTCTCAAGTACGGTCTTTCTCTTTATCACTCCATTGGAATTTCACTAATCTTACTTTCTTGTTCCTTAACTTCTTCTTATCTCTCGCTACAACTCGAACTGGTTATGTCACAAAAGTCGGATCCGGTTCTACTACTAAATCTTCCAATGCAGTTAGAGCAATAGTATTTTTTTGAATCATGTACATACTTCTAAGATGTGAAACATGAAACACATTATGGACTTCTACCAAACTAATCGGTACGTGATATTTCTGATCCTCTCTACGAAGGGAATGGTCAAACATATCTTGGTGCTAGTTTCCCTAACTTCCCAAAACATACCAGACCCTTCATCGATGATACATTAATAAAAATATGGTCTAGTCCCTTCATCGATGATACATTAATAAAAATATGGTCTCCAACTGAGCTCAAAATCCTTACGCCTTTTTTCTGCGTAATTTTTCTAGCTAGACTAGGCTTCCTTCATCTTGTCCTGGATTAACTCAATCTTCTTTGTTGCTTCTCTCACCAGATCTAGAGCTAAAACAAATCTCTCTCCGGTCTCTAACCAACATGCTGGTGACTGGCATGGCCTTCCATAAAAATCTTCAAAATTCTCCATTCCTATACTAGTTTGATGACTATTATTATAGGAATACTCCACTAGGTGTAAATGGTCTTCTCATGACTCACCAAAATCTAGTATGCAAGCTCTCAACAAATCTTCGAGCACCTTATTGACTTGCTCTGTCTGCCCATCCGTCTGAAGGTGATAATCGATACTCATCTTAAGCTTTATACCTAACACTTCCTGTAGAGTCTTCTAGAATTCACTAGTGAACAATGCATCTCTGTCACTGACTATAGTACCAGGAATCCTATGCAATTTAACAATGTTCTTCATAAACAACATAGCTAATATAGGCACCGTCCTAGTAGAATTAACAGGGATGAAATGGGCACTCTTGGTCAATCTATCTACCACCACCAATATACTCTCATTTCCCTTGTTCGACCTTCGTAACATGTCAATAAAGTCCATGGATATCGAACCCATTTCCGAACCTGTATATCCAAAAGCAGAACAATCCACTTGGCTTTTGATGTTCAGATTTCACTTGTTGGCAATTTGCACACTGCTTTACCCACAAACCCACTTCGCTTTTCATACCTTCCTTGAAGAAACTCCTCTTCATATCTTGGTACATCTTGGTTCCTCTGGGATGAATCATAAAATTTCGATCGATGACATTCCCTAGGAACTTCCCTCCTTAGGTTACCAATGTCTGGAATACACAATCATCCCTTCTTCCTCAACCATCCTCTTTGGTCAAGTCTATAATCATTTAAATCATCGATTAAATTTCCATTTTCTAGTCTATCGATCCATTTAGCTGATTCTAGATCATCTCTTTGCTTAAAAGAATCCTTTCAATCTATATTGGTCAAACTTCCAAAAAAGATAACATGAATGTAATTTGGCTAGAACTAGCAGTTGATCTTAACTGAACTCTACACGTAGTCAATGCCTCTAAATCCTTCTATTCTGCCAACATAGCTAACACCACATTCTGATGTTTTATGCTTAGTGCATATGCATATTTCCTTTTCATGGTGCATACTCAATACAAAAATCATAAGCTGCTAAAAACTATAGCCACCTTTGCTTATCATATTCAACTCTTTCTTAGAGAACAAATACTTTAAAGAATTATGATCCATATACAACTACACTTTCAGTGCAAAAATCTATGCTTCCAAACTCCAAGTCTTAACTCAGATATCTAGCATCATGTGGTCTGAGCTGCTGTGAAGCATATGCAATAATTTTACCATTCTGCATCGATAAAGGTCCTAATCTAGTTCCACACATCTGTATAAACCACTAAATACTGATTTCACTCTAGAACTACTAACACCAGTGCACTGGTCAACAAAATTTTCAATTCAAGGAATGCTTCCTCACATTTTTCAGATCAAATAAACTTCACATCCTTTCTAGTTAGCCTAGTTAAAGGCGCTGCCTTTCGCGAGAAATCCTTAATGAATCTCATGTAAGTGCCAGCTAATCTAGGAAAACTTCTTATTTCGGTCGCTGTCTTGGGCCTCTTCCAACTGTTAATAGCTTCGATCTTGGCTGGATCGACTGACACCCTTTCTCTGAAAGTAGATGACCAAGAAACTTTACTTCCTTCTTCCAGAAATGATATTTCAAAATCTTTGCTTTAAGTCGATGCAACCCTAACGTCTCAAGCACTATTCTAAGATGAATCGCACGATCTCTTTCATCCTTAGAATATTTTAGCATGTCATTGATGAACACCAATATGAACCTATTTAAGTGCTTTTGCAAAATGTAGTTCCTCAAATCCATAAAGAAAGTTGGTGCATTAGTTAATCTGAATGGCATTACTAACCACTCGTAACCATATCTCATTTGGAACGCCGACAACGGTATACTGTTCTCTGCCACTCTCAATTGATGAAACCATGTAGCCAAATCCAATTGGAAAAACACTTTGTCTCCACTCAACTGATTGAATAAATCGTTGATTCTCGAGAAAGGATGTCGATTCTTTATCGTATTTTCATTCAACTGCGATAATCGATGCATATTCTCAACAACCATCTGGTTACTTCACGAATACCATGGCGCTTCCTAAGGCGAACTTCTTGGTCTAATAAAACTTTTACCTTTAAGTCCACTAACTGCACCTTTAACTTCTTCATCTCGATAGGTATCATCCTACTAAGTGGTCTACTTATGGGTTCAACTCCAGGTACAAGATCTATATGCAACTCAATAGCTCGTTTCAATGGTATTCTAGACATTGGCCCAAAGACATCAGTGAATTCTCATACAACTAAAACTTGATTTAATTCGTCTTCCACTTCTGTGGCACCCAATAAAGCACAAATTTCTAAGATCGATTCCTCAGCTGAGTAAACCATTTGGTCACTACAATCAAGGTGTCTCAATGATATTTTCCTATCCTAGAAAAATATCCCAGCATCGTATCTTCTTAAACATTAGCCAAAATGATCCAAAAACCCAAAAAATCAAACACAAATCGCAGGTAAATGTATAACCTAGCAATTCAAATTCTAGACGACCACATCCCATCCTAGAGCTGCATAACCTTCTATTGGATTAGCTACCCTAAAGGAAGTAATAAGGTATGATGGTTCTAACTTCACCTTATCTACAAAACACTAAGAGATAAATGAATGTGATGCTCCTGTATCAAATAATATTCTAACTGGTGTACTATGAATCAAAAGCGCACCTTCCATCATAGACTTTCCTTTCTCAGCAGCAATCGGTTTAGGAGATGAAGGTTCTAAAGCAAACACCTTGCCTCTTTCAGTGTAAGCGGGCTCTGGACACAGGTTTTTATATTTCCCTATTTAGCCCCAGCTAAAACACTTTACTCCCTTTTTCTCCACATTCTTCTTCCCCTTGCCAATTCGGCACTCATGGGCATAATGTCCCTTCTTATCACATTTGAAGCACACAACGTATACTTTCTCCTTCTTGGTAGCTCCACTTTTCTGAGCTCCTCACTTCTTAAAGATCTTCCTCTTTTTACCATGCGAATTTTGAGTTTCAATTGGCTTCTCATTTATGAAGGTGGAGAGCATTTATTCGTTCTCGATCGCCATCTCCATCCCTACATTCTATGGATCATGGAGATATGGCATGGTTGCCATAGCATTCTCCTACCTCAACCCCAAGATAAACTTTTCATTTCTCTTAATAACAGTGTCAATGGTGGCATATCCATACTGGGATAGCTCATCAAAATTGTGGCATATTCTATCACCGACAGCCCTCCCTGTTCCAATCCCATAGATTTCCTAAGCAAGGTAGACTTGGCCACTTTAGACAATAATCTCTCTTCGAAACTTCCTTAGAAATCTGCCCAAGTCAATTCTTCTTTTGGTACCCCTACGGTAACTCCGTTCCATTAGTACAAAGCAACTCCTTGCAATTGCCTCGATGCCAGCCGCCTTTTTTGCTCATTTGTAAGGCCCGAATCAGCAAAGATCCTCCGCAATGTAACAACTAGTTTTCAACTTCTATCGCATCTTCAGTTCCCATAAATGGCTTCCCACCTAGACTGGTGTAATATCTTCTTAGCATATTTATTTCCAATCGATGCTATGGGATTAACTCCTCCTGCATTAGCTGCAACTCCTCCAACTACTCCTACAGCTGCTCCAAATTGCATCATATTAACAAAGAATTGATACATGGTCCCTTATCTATTGGTGGAGTTACAACACCTACATTGGCATTTGCATTTTCATTGGCATTTGCCCGTCGACTCTGGTTCCTCCTGGTACTGGGTCGAGCATTTTCGTTAGTTGTGGTGCTTCAGCTACCAAGATTCACTCTTCCATTTTCTGCCTCTGTATCTTTCTTTTCTATAAATCTACATACAAGTCTTAGTAAGATATCGAAGAACGGTCTAAGAGAGAGAAGAATACATACTTTTACATAGCAAATACAAGTGCGTTACTATAGCATTATCCTAAAACCCTGATCTTATCCTCTGATTCATTAGGATTATGTTTTCATAACCTTATTAGTTCATTTTGGTTTTATCATAAACCTATGCTCTGATACCAACTTGTAACATCCCCCATTTTGAGACCCAAAACTAATGGGTATAGATGTTGCAATCGTTCATAGTTATTAATTCTTAGCGACAAAATGCGACTATTTTAATCATATCCATAATCAGTAGAACATGAATATGAATTTTTTTGAAACATAGTTAAAAAACAAAATTTCCCATTTCATTTCACGATTGATATTTCATATTCATTATGTAATCACATTAGTAATCCCACGTTCAAAAAAATATAATTATTATAAAATTCTCCAAGAGCGACATATGAAGATGCCCCATTTGTTGATCAAAGTTAAATATTTGGCAAATATACAACTTCACCATTAAATCTAGATTGACAAACTCAAATTGCAATTTGAGAAACCCTTATTCTCAATCTACTCAACTTAAGTATTGAGCACTCAAGATTTTAAAGGGAAAAACAAAAACTTCAGGTCAAACAATGGTCTGGTGTGAGTAATAACCTACCATCTCAAACTAATGATATATGGTGAGAGCATGTTGTTGAGTGGAACAAGTTATCCTCTTATTAGTATCTTAACCAAAATAAATTAACCATATATTGTGCTCCTGCATCCATAGTGGTTAAGACATAATAATATATGATAATATGCAAGAATGCAATATACCCTGGATTACCCATCCTAATTTATCTGACTATCTATCCAAATTTATAATTTTTAGGGTCACTATGAACATATTAGCTTTCATAGGTTGACTAATAACATGTCTCAATTCTTAGGAACAATCTGTCCAACTTTAATAGTTTTCATGGGTTCACTAAGAACTTATTGGTTTCTACCAATACTTTCCAATCACAGTTTTCATAAGCTTACTATGAACTTACTGGACAATGACATCTAGTTTTCATGGAATCACAATGAACCTATTGATTCCTATCAATAACATCTCTCAATTCATAGTTTTCATAGGATCGCTATGAGTCTATTGATTTCCATCAATAACATCATTCGTATATAGTTTTCATGGGATTACTATGAACCTATTAGACCCTTCCAATAAAATTTATCATGGCATATTTTTTATGAGATGACTATGAACATACTGGACCCTTCCAATTTCCTGTCTAAAATAATAGTCTTTTGATCGGTTCTGGGCATACTATACTTCTAGCCTACCTGACCTCACGGATGCAATTCTACTCACTTAGTAGTTAATTCTATTTATATTCACTATTGGGTCGACCTAACTAGTTATCCTGTCCTAAATACCCCAAAATGCAGTTAAGGATCTTAGATGATGTGAGTAAGAAATAACAACAAGCATATTAACTAATTAAATAAACACAGGAACATATAACATCCTTCGTTCAGGTATGTTCAATAAATAACCTTTCATGCCTCATAGTCACTTAATCTTAAGTATTATTCGCTTTGGTAAATTTATCTCAAAACTTAGGCTCGCCATTATTAATTTACTTGAAAACATCTTCCTACTGATATATGACTAATCCTCTTAATCCATATTTTACACAAGGAAATATTTAGCTCTTATAATACCAAAGGTTTATTCCATTTTATAAATTACTTTTATTTTTCCATGTTCATGTTTGAAAATGATATAAGGTTTTCGCTTTAAATTAAATCAATCTTGTTTAGCATCGACTGTCAATACAGTATCGACGAAGAGACTTAAGGCCCTCCGCCTTTGTTACAAAATAGTTGAAACATTATGGCGTCTTTAATCTTCGTCGACCTCTATCAAAGTAGAAGACCAAAATTTAAAACCCTTTTTTAGTATTAAATCCTTATAAAGAATATGGCTCATTGTTGAAGACATAGGATCATCAACTCTCTAAAACATAAGTCTCATCGACCCTATTTGAAATAGTTTTAGTTAATCATAAAACAGGCTTCTTTGGTGATAAAAGATGAAATGATACAACCAATAGTCTCGACGACCTTTTCCGCATAAATCGTTACCAACCATTCCAATATACCTCGTCGACCTTAACAAATAGCGGCACCATTTAAAGGTAAGTGAAGAGGTGAGGCGTCAATGACCTCATCGTCATTGATGGATGCATTGCTGCTTATTTGTTGACTTTGACATGACTGGAATCACTCCGCAACTACTTAAATAGTTACCATGTGCTTCCCTCCTCATCGACGTCGACTATTATGGCTATGGCGCTATTGCTAAGGATCGAAGTGATGAACCTCGGCATGGAAGTTTTGTAGTTAACGTCAAAACTAGTTTATTTCTAAATAAAGTGTATAGTTTTCACCCACACCGATGAAGGGTATGGTACGATTTGGAAGTCAGGAAAACTGGCACCGAGATATATTGGACCATTCCCTATTATAGAGAGGATTGGAAAGCTCGCGCGTTGAGTAGAATTACCAAGTAGTTTGGCAGGTATCTATGTGTTTCATGTTTCTCAGCTTTGAAAGTATGTGCATGATCTAGAAAATGCCATTGCTCCAACTGCACTGTAAGATTTAGTAGTAGAAACGGATCCGACTTTTGTAATACAACTACTTCGGGTCGTAGCAAGAGATGAGAAGAGGATACGGAACAAGACAGTCAGATTAGTGAAAGTCCAGTGTAGTGACAACCAAACAGACCGTACTTGGAAGACAAAGGACATGATTAGGATACTTAACCTGAGCTATTATGATGGTATGTTCTATAGTTTTTGTATGTAGACTTCATTGCTGGTAGGATAAACTAGCATTTTTTGCATGCTTGATATGCTTGTTAAGTAGTTCTCACTGAATTTCGAGGTCAAAATTCTTTAAGGAGGGCCTGTAACACCCTAATTTTAGTTTAACATTATTCATGATATTTAATTGGATAGATTATAAAAAATGATGTAAAATATTAAGGAGAATGAGATTTGAAAATTTATAAGTCGAGCCATTACTAATGAACAAATAATATTGTTTTAAAAGCTTAAATTTTAAGTGCATGTATTAAAGGGCAAAATAGGTAGATCATCTTTTGATCCTTAAACCCTCTCCTCCTCATATCATTTACACTTTACTTATTCACAAAACAATCTAAAAGGAAGAAGTCAAGGTTGACCATAACCTAAGGAAGAAGCACGAATTCAAAAGGGGATTCAAGAGAAAAAGTTTAGTAAAGCTAAGCAACATCAAATCTTAACCCCAACTTCTAAATCTAAGGTGAAAAATAAGGTTCCATCTCCTTTAATTAATTTTGAGTTTGGTTATGGTTAATGCTCAAATTATTATGTCAAATTATACCATGTTTTGGTCGATTGTTTATTGTTTGTATAGAACCATAAATTATGGAAATTTTATGAAATCATATGTATAGGTTTTAAGGGTAAAACCTAAGATTTTAGTCTCCAAATGCTTTGATTTTTTGATATGTTATGTAAAATTATATTTTAGAATGAATTTTTTAATTTCATAATTTTTCAAGTTATATTAAATATTTTATGAATTTCCTAAGAAGGAAATTCGGTTATTTCGAGTTTTGATTATTTATAATAACTAAGTATAGATATTGGCCCTAAATTTTTTATATGATAAAGAATATCATATTTTAGAATTTATGTGATTTTTGATGGACTTTTCTAGGTAATTTTGAATTGTTATTAACTTATTATGCTAGATAAGCATATAAACCTATAATTAGTAAAGGGTATTAATTAATTAATTAAGTTTACAAATATTTTGGAACTCTCAAATTTGCATGCGTCGGTATTTTTAAAAAGAATTGGGTAAAGTGTTTTATTATCCAGTTGGATTTTGACAAAGGATAAGATTTGGTGAAAAGTGTTTTCTTTTATTGGTAATAAACCAGTTTTCACACAAATTACGATAATTCCATGTCTTATTTTTCGTCGTCAATCCCAATGTATCACCACATTCATGAGTGTCAACGTCGATGAGGAAGGGAAACACATGATAACTACTTAAGTAGTTATGCAGTGATTCCAATCCTATCGAAATGGATATCGGCGGCAACCTACCTTCGGCGGCATTGCATTCTTGTGTTTCATTATAGCATTCAAAAGCTTTGTTGCCATGCTCTTTGATGTCGCCTCTCTTTATTTACATTGCCATCAACGCCACCCTACGTCTTTACCCTTTTTTTAAAGCAACGTCACATGTTATCAATTTAAATGTTTTTGACGTTTAACTTATACTTTTGGCGGCATAATAGCTAAAGTGAGTTAAGTAAAGTATTTTATATGTCGTCGCTTGTCTTGATGTCGCTGTTCATTAAGGTTGGCAAAGGTTCTTTTGTATTACTTCAGTAATGTTGCCGACGGCATTGTTTCCGAGATTGTTGACGTCGACGTTGTTTTAGATAGGCGGATAACTTATAATATTGGCAAGTCGACAACATCATTTTCGACAAAGATTTTTATACTTAATGGAGATTTGAGTTTTTTTTCTAACCTTGGGTAGGGTTTAAAGCTATGTAAAGTGACGTTGATGCAGCGCCCCATGTTCGTAAGTCGCAGCCATGAGTCGGCCGCGACCTACCGAATTAGCGAGTCAACCAGGGGACGAATGCCTGGGCTTAAGTCAGCCGCGACCTAGCGAGTCATGCCATAACGAGCTATGACGCGCAACACATCTTGAGTCGCCTGAGCGACCTAACGAGTTAATCAATCAACCTGAGCGACCTAGCAAGTTAAGTCGTTCGGCCAACCGAATAAGCGACCTAGCGAGTCGCACTAAACCACTACTACCACATTTCTTTAGGTCGTCAACGAGCCACGACCTAACGAGCTACGACCTAAAGAGTTAGGTCGCTTGTATATGTTAAGTTGTTCCAGTTATGTCGCTCCATTGCTTATGACGCTCCTGAAGTTAAGTCGCTCACCTTATGCTATCTCCTAAGTCGCATGAAGTTATGTCGCATGATGGGTTATCTCCTTAAGTCGCAAGACCTTATGTTGTTAAGTCGCATGTGATGATGGATTCCTTATGTTGCTGAAGCTACTTAGGCCGTATCTTCTTAAGTCGTGAGTTGTTATGTCGCGTGATGTTATAGTTTCTTTATGTCCTTTGTTGTTATGTGTTGTAACATGATGTTGTAATTTCTTTATGTCGTAGGTCGTAAGTCGTGTTGATCTGTTAAGTCGCGTGTGAGTAGATCGTAGGTCGGCCACCTGTTGAGTCGCTGTTGTTAGGTTGGCTGTATGTGTGTGAGTTGTAAAGTGCTATAAATAAGGGTGTTGTGTCACTTGTAAAGGGAGTTGATTTTTGAATAAAATTGTTTGTGTGCTTTTGCCACTTTTATTGAAGTTGAGTGTGATCTCCTTCTTCTTCCATCTTCGGATATTCGAGTGCGCTCGAATCAACGAATTTGAAGCCGATTCATGAAATCTCATGCGCGAGATCGTCGAAGAATCGTAGATCTTCTAAGGCGGAATCGTACGCGATCAACGTGTTGAAGATAGCTAGAATCCGGTATCTCGAGAGATCAACGGATTTGAGAATTTATCGTACTACCAGGTTTACTTGACACGAATTCGTTTCGTGAGGAAGAAAGTGCGCCAATTTGTATCAAAACTTTATTAGCATGTCAAGTTTGTTAATCCGCTGCGTCACTATTTGGTACCAGAGCTAAGTAGATCAAGGGAGATAGAGCCGAGCCGAGAGCCATATCATATCCAAGGCCGAATCAATTCCTTTCATAGCCGAGCTAAGTAAGAGCCGAGCTAGTGCAGAGTTGAGCTAATTCCAGGCCGAGTTAAACCAAGTTAAGTCGAACCATATCAAAGTTAGATCGAAAAAGAGATTGTTTGAAGATCATGCCTCCGAGACGTGCTAATCGATTTCAAAATGTTGAAGATGTATATAAAAGACAAGAAGATGAGAAGATGGAACAGCGTATCAATGAAAAGTTTGATGAAGGTTTTGGAAAGTTAGAGAAATTGATGAAAGACATGAATCAAAGTCAAAGGAGAACTTCACCAGTTTCGAACCATAGTAGAAACCGGGTTTCACCATCGGTGTCGGAAGAAAGGAGAATGTCACCACAGTCTTATCGGAAAAGGAGAGAATCTTCAGTTTCAATGAGAAGAGAACACCATGAGTATCGAAATGAAGAAAGAAGAACCCCACGTGAGTTTGACAAGGAACCTTATCATGATGTTGAAAGACATGATAGAAGGGACATGCGTGATCATAGAGATATGGATGGACGAGATCGATATCGACATACATATGATTTTGAGGAATATGGTGATAGAGGAAATATTCATCATCGAGATCGAGGCCAAGTGTGAAATCGATATCTTGATTCAGAGAATGATCGTAAATGAGAATCAGGTATGAGGATGGAAATTTCAGAATTCGAAGGTGGTATGCAAGCAGAAGAATTTCTTGATTGGTTGTCAAATGTTGAAGAGATTTTGGAATTCAAGGAGGTGCCTGAAAATCGAAAAGTTCAGTTAGTTGCTACAAGACTAAGGGGAAGAGCTATGGCATGGTGGCAGCAAACTAAACTAACTCGGGAGAGAATGGAAAAATCTAAAGTTGTCACTTGGGAGAAGATGAGAAAGATGATGAAAGCTACTTTCTTGCCATACAACTATCAATCTCTTATGTATCAACGATTGCAGAACTTGAGACAAGGGATGAGGACAGTGAATGATTATGAAGATAAATTTTATCAATTGATTGCAAGGAATGATATTATGGAAACAGAGGAACAACTAACAGCTAGATATATTAGAGGGTTACGAATGCAAATTCAAGACATGGTGAATATGTTTAATCCACCGTCTGTTGCTGAAGCACATCAGAAAGCTCTAGCTTGGGAGAAGCAAGGGAGATGAGGAGGTGGTGTGTTTACAAGTTCTAACAATTAGAATAAAGGTGCTAGTAGCAATGCTAATGTTTCCAAGGCAGTCAGTAAACCAATTGTCAAAGAAGCCGCTAAAGCAAAGGTCGACAACAGTATCAAGTGCTACAATTGTGAGGAGATTGGCCACAAAAGTAATGAATGTACAAAGCCAAAGAAGAGAGCATTAGTTGCAGAAGAATGTGAATATGAGAATGAGGAAGCTGAAGTTGATTATTCTCAACCATCGAAGTTTGATGATGATGAAGAAGTTGTGTCAGGAGATAAAGGATGTAAATTGATGATGAGGAGGTCTTGTTTAACGCCAAAGCAAGAGAATGATTCTAGTTGGCTAAGGAGCAATATTTTTCAGTCTACATGTACTATTTTGGGAAAGGTTTGTCGGTTTGTTATCGATGCGGGAAGCTGTGATAACATTATTTCTGAAGAAGCCGTTACGAAGTTAAGCTTGAAGACTGAAAAACACCATAGACCTTACAAACTGGCATGGTTAAAGAAAGGTGGAGAAGTGAAAGTGGGAAGGCGAGCTTTTGTTATATTTTCTATTGGAAGAAATACAAAGATGATATATAGTGTGATGTAGCTGACATGGATGTTTGTCATTTATTATTGGGAAGACCATGGCATGCTACAAGAAAAATGTATTTTTATAACACCAATAGCTAACGTTTTATTTTATGGCGTTATTGTACATCTTAATTTTTTGGATCGGGCGGGTAAATTGGTTGTGTAACGCATACTAAGGCGCACTTTATTTTCGTGGCCGCCAATTTTTCTAAATATTTCCCCCCATTCTTTGTCTCAAAAACCCTAATCAGCCAATCAATTCGCCACTAAAAAGAAAAGAAAAAATAGGATTGGAAGCTCGCTTGCGGTTAACAACGGTAAAGGGAAGGCGACGGAACCATGGCGATAGGAGGAAGCGCGACTTGGTTGACTCGTGCGCGATGAAGAGAGTGGTAGAGATTGTCCGTGCGAGATGAGCTAATGGTGGCTGAGGTTTTATGCCACTTAATTTTTTAATTATTCTAATAGTTTACCACACATCAAATTATCTCCATAATTTGATTTTTAAATTTAATTGGATTCATTATAAACTAAAACTCAAATTTTCATCTTTATGCCTATGTTTTGATTTGTATTTACAATTAGGAAGTCTAAATTATATATATTATTATTGATTCTAGAATAAATTGTACTTTTTCTATATGCTTTTTTATCCCAAAGTTTGCTATGTTTTGCTCTTTTGTTCCCAAACTATATTTGTATTTAGAATGGAAAATTTTGTTTAGAAAATGAGATGATCTAAATACCTTTATTTTCTAGTACAAAACTGGTAGGAGTCATGAATGTGTTTTGTGAAGAACTGGAAGCTTAAACTCATTTTTCAAGGCAGGCTGCATTTCTCAAGGCCTCAGTGCACCACGAAGCCTAATTGTTGGAAGACCAAATTATAGACAGGCATGCTTGGATATTGCATTGAAGGTAAAAATTTTGCTCCCAGTTTTACACATTTAGCCATTTTGCTTAATTTCTGAAAACATTATATAGAAAGCTCAAGTCAGGCAGTTGATATTTATGTATAAATTGTAGAATAGTTTTCTAAATATCTCATTCCACTTTCGAAGACTCAAAGTATTTGTGAAGCCTTTGCCAAACTTATCCAGAGATGGTAATCTAGCTACATACCCATTTTCTTACATGAATTCCATGGAGTATGAAAAAATTATAAGAATACATTATCTAGAAGACAGGGGTCCGATCACTGATGTTGAACCCATTGGCAACTCTCATGTAATTATTAACAAGGTATGTAACATTAGTATGGTGCTGTCAATTTGTGTAATTTTTTCTCAAGATTCAGAGTAATTTCACTCTCAAATTCATGTAGAATTTCACTATTCTATTTACTTAAAAAATCACACTACTGTGCTGCTATTTTTCCATAATGTGTGTTCAAAAAGAATTGGTTGTCCTTCAAAATCATAAATTTGAATTAAGTGAAAAATTGCATGAGAAAATGAAAAGGTTTAAACCATGTCAGCAGGGCTGGCCCAAAGGGTAGGCGAGCTAGACTTTCGTCTAGGGCAACACCACCAAAGAAGGTGAAGAGGGGCAACAAATTTTCCAGCCACTTTTAAATAAAATAGACTAAGTAAAGCAACAGGGCAATAAAAATTATAAAACGAGTTTGTAGCACAGTGGTTCTATGCTTACCCTGACTCTTTTTGCGCTGGTTCAAGCCTTGAAGTTGCTATTTTATAATTTTACCAATTTTCTTATCAAAATTTTAAATTTCGCCTAGGGCAACACATATCATTGGGCCGGCACTGCATGTCAGTTAAATTATTCACTAAAAAGTGAACCCCATCAAAAGATGTCTGTTTTTCATATTGATGGTAATAGTGGTAGATAAATTTCCTTTTAATCCACGGTAACTGCTTAAAAGAATTGCTCCAACTTGGATGAATGTCTCGTTACAAATGAAACGTGATCCGAAAGCGGATAAAGAACTTGGTCGATGGATGATGTAATAATTTAATTAAGATTGATAAAAATTAACTAAATTTTGAATAATAATAATAGATTATAAAAATTTATAAAAATTAACCAATTTTATAACAATAATAATAGTAATAATTCATCTAATCTTATGATAAATCACTAAATTGATAATATAATAATTTCACTTGAATTTAGGTAAGGAGATGGTTGTATTTAGGTGACAGTTGCATGACAGTTTGAGGAATGGCGTTGGTATGCAGGCACAGTTAAATGAATTGAAGTGGAAGAGGAAATATGTGTGTATAAAGTGGAGTATGTGTGTATGCAGTTACGTGAATTGAAGTGGAAGGCAGTTAAAGTTGTAGCGGTGATTGGTAGAGCTGGTAATGAGAGGTTGTAGGATGTAGGAGGGTATTTGATGGTCAAAGAATGTTGGTAGAGGGGTTTTGGGTGTGCAGGGTGGCATTATGAACAGTGTATGATATGTTATGGCACAGTGCACAATTAGATTTAGAATCGTCGAGGGATTGATGACCACCGTACTGGTACTCACCAACTTAAATTAAGCTGAATTGTTTATACAAGACATCCTCTCCATTTGAGTTGACCTTAGTTGTTTTTTACATCAGCTACTCAGAAAGACTGTTGATGGACCTTCTTCCAAGGACTGGAGAGGTGGAAGAGTAGCCAGCTTTAACATTATTCCTAGCAGCATTAGAGATGCCAAGGTGAGACCTTCATTTTAATGATATTTCTCAAATAATATGAAATCAATAATGCAATTTATAATGAAAATAGGCTATAGGCAAATTGCTTCGTTTATTGAATGGAAAGCTTACTGGTATGTCATTCGGAGTACCTACTGTGGATGTTTCTGTTGTTGATCTTACTGTTAGATTGGAGAAGGCTGCTACTTATGATCAGATCAAGGCTGTTATCAAGTAAGTTACGGTATTAGCATACCTTACACTTATTAATTGCATTCATATATCAAAATATGATTTTCATTTGATGATTTTGTCGAATTCACAGAGAGGGGTCTGAGACTAATCTGAAGGGTATCATGGGGTACACAGAAGAGGATTTGGTATCTACCAATTTTATTGGCGACAACAGATATATTTTACTAGTATAATTTTCTGATATTGGTTTTTCTCTGGAGTTCTTGAATTTTTTTTAAGGAATTCCTTTTTATTTTATTTAATGACTAACTGGAAAAATAACTTCATGATTTCGCTCTGATTTAGGGCGGTTGTTGAGAGTTAGACTGTTATTTGTCCAATTACTTTTTTATTTGTTGAATGATGATGGCTTATTTACCATGAGTTAAAAGCTAGTTTCCCAAGGTATGTTTTTCTTCACGCTTATTTTCTAAGGCTCATATTCTCTGTTTGTCGAATAGGAGGGTAACTCAATATATGAAATTTGTGTGTGTTTATGTTGCCCTTTGCATCGCCAAACCAATCAAAGAATATACTTAGTTCTAGACCTTTTTCAAGCATTAGTGAAGTAGATATTGACTCTTGTCCTCCTTATCGTGGTAATTCAATCAATAATTGATGTAGAAACAAATATAGTAGAAACTCAACGTGTAACAAGAGATTATGGTTCCAAAATATTTGGAATAGTATTGTTCACTTATGTAAGGTTACTGGTGGATTGATTTGAAGACATTTAAAATGCAAGGTCAGCAAATCTATTTCTGTATCGATTGGGGTTCACTTATGTAAGGTTACTGGTGGAATAGTATTGTTCACTTATGTAAGGTCAGGAAATCTAGTTCTGTATCAATTGGGGTTTTAACAGACTTTTGAACTATAAGACATGCTAATATTCACAAATTTATAAGAACCATATTAATCTTTTGATCAGAGTCAGCTGATCCAGTCCCACTTCGAAACTATATGTTTTGATACCTGATGCATTGTTTGTTATTTCCTTAAGACTACCAAAAGTTGGCACTTCATTTGTTTTAACCTACTTTGAAATTATTAAACTAGTTTATGCTTGGTATATAGGTGAGATTGATCATAGATAAGCTAGGCCGATCTGTAGTTAAATTTGCTTGGTACGACTCTGGCCAAATGAGCGATGATCTACTAAAAGGTTACACCAAGGTTAGTTTTCCACCTTCTAGTTCATGCTTAATTTACCAATTGAAGCAACACCATGCTTAAGTACTTATTAGAGCTGTATATGCAGCTTTTCTTGTTTACACTAGTGATGATCAAATTTAGCAATATTCCATCTACTGGCTCCAAATTTAGTTGTGTACTCTTAGCTAACCATCTGGTCTGCCAAGCACCAATGCTTGCGGCTATATATTAACTTACTGTGTTTACTGTGGTAAAAACTTAATCCCCACGATTGCTAATCACGGCAACACGCTTCTTGATCCACATTTGGTTCATTTCTACGGTAATATCAAACTGAAATTAAATTCATGACTGAGCCAAAAAAAAGAATTGTGTTATTTATAAATACAAAAATTAATTCATTTTTATTAGGAAAATTATCGTATTAGGAAGAAGTAACAAACATTTACACTGTCAATGTGTGTAGCAATCAAACCAAGGTTTATTATCCAGTAAATTAATCTACGCATGTGGAAAATATGGCAACAGTAGATGTTTTGATTCATACATCCAATGCCAAAAGTAATTATAAATAAGCCATTTTCTCAATATGAAAAATATGAATGCAATCAATCTTTGTTGGAAAGCGATAAGCAGCCTGAATAATTTAGTTTTATATGGACATATTAAATGAACGTTTTTCATATTTTAATAGGTTTGTAACTTTGTATGGGAGGAAAAGCGACTTATTGAAACTTCGGAATGAAAGATATGAGGCGAGAAGCAGATGGGTGAAGTGGTTGGATCAAACTAAAGAAGACAGGTTTGGTTGAAGGATTAAGTTGTGGATAGTCTCACCTATCCCTTTTAATTTTCCTTCTCTGGACAGCTATTTCTTAGCCCCTGCCCCCACCATCATTAAATGGATAAGCTTGGTACGACGTATTTTCCCATGATCTTGATGATAGAAAGACCCGTGTTGTACAAATGTTTGTTCACTTCAGGCGATGATTGGTTTTCAAACCTACATTCGTGGAAATCCCAACTCATTTTTTTGTTTATTCAATGTTTATGCACTTGCTTTAATGTTTGTACACTGTAATGAAAAATATATCACATTTCTTTCTGAGCATGCTCTTGTGTTATATTTGTTGATTATAATCTTTATTCGTTTATGAAGATTTAGTTTGATTGTTATTATTAAAATGTAATATATAGGCATAGCTCTTGAAAAGTGTATCAACGATTTTTATAGCGGCTACAATGAGCTATTGAATAAATATTTTATAGCGGCAAAATGGTGTTATAAAGATTTCCAGTTTCATTGAGATTTAGCTGTATTATAGCGGCTATAATGAGCTATTGAATTAACGTACCATAGCGGCGAATTTGCGTTATAAAACTAAGCTCAACCATAGCGGCATATTTTGTGTTATAAATATTCAACAGTTTTTTATAACATGTCAATATACAACGCCTATCAAACTGCTATGGTTGTGATTAATAGCGGCTATATGCCGCTATAAAAGACACTTTTTGTTGTAATGGCAATATGATCGAGCTGTACAACATAATGGTCGCACCAACAGCTACAGTTTCATGTTCGAAGGTACTCAAATTACTTTGGTTCCTAAGAAGCGAGAACAAAATGAAAGCAAAGCAGAGAAGAAGGTGGAATTAACTTGCCTATTATCTTCGAAAGAATTTGTTGAAGAGGTGAGAGATAGTGCTGAAATGTTTATGTTGATTGGGTATGAAGCAAGTGAAGATGTTGAAATTCCTAAGAAGGTTAGACCAGTGTTGAATGAATTTGAAGATTTTTTTCCTACGGAATTGCCCAAGGAATTACCGCCGCTGAGAGACACACAACATCAGATTGATTTAGTGACAGGTGCTGTTTTACCGCATAGGCCACATTATCGTATGAGTCCGAAAGAGCATGAAGAGTTGAGGAGACAGGTTGAGGAGTTGCTTGAGCAAGGGCATGTTCGGGAGAGTCTCAGCCCTTGTGTTGTACCAGCTTTGTTAGTGCCGAAGAAAGATGGTTCATGGAGAATGTGTATGAATAGCCGGGCACTCAACAAAATAATTGTCAGATACAGATTTCCTCTGCCAAGACTTGATGATCTATTGGATCAAATCAGTGGGTCTATAATCTTTTCAAAGATTGATCTTAAGAGTGGTTATTATCAGATTCGTATTAGACTAGGTGATGAATGGAAGACAGCATTCATGACTCTAGAAGGATTGTATGAATGGCTGGTCATGCCGTTTGGTCTATCGAATGCACCAAGTACATTTATGAGGGTGATGAATCAAATTTTCAGACCTTACATTGGGAAGTTTGTTGTTGTTTACTTTGATGATATCTTGATCTATAGTGCAAGCACAAAGGAGCATATTCAACACTTGCGGAAGGTGTTAATTATTCTTTGTCAGGAAAAGTTCTATGCGGTAACGAAGAAATGCGTGTTCATGACGCCAAGTGTTTTATTTTTGGGTTATGTTGTGTCTGAGGAAGGGATACAAGTGGACCAGAGTAAAGTAGATGCAATCAGAAATTGGCCACAGCCCAAGACTATAACAGAAGCCAGAAGTTTTCATGGATTAACTTCATTTTATCGAAGATTTATACCACACTTCAGTAGTGTGATGGCTCCTGTTACATATTGTATGAAGGGAAAGAAGTTTTCGTGGACGGAAGAGGCATGATTTGCTTTTGAGCGAATCAAGGAACTTTTAACCTCAGCACCGATTCTAGTGTTGCTGGATTTTCAGTTACTATTTGAGTTACATACGGATGCATCGAAAGTTGGAAATGGAGGAGTGTTGAGTCAGAAGGGTCGTCCAATTGCCTATTTCAATGAAAAACTTTCTGGAGCAAAGATGAGATACAATACTTATGATGTGGAGTTTTATGCTATCGTGCAAGCTGTGAAGCATTGGAGACACTATTTCTTCCATAAAGAATTTGTTTTGTATACGGACCATGAAGCATTGAAACATTTGCAAGGGCAGGATAAAATTGCAGCTAGGCATGCATCGTGGATAACCTATTTGCAGAAATTTACATTCGTCATCAAGCATAAGTCTGGAGTAACTAATCGCGTCGCAGAAGCATTCAGTCGAAGGAATTCTTTACTAACAACTATGCGAGTAGAGGTGATGGGTTTTGACTTACTTCCAGATTTACTTACTTCAGATTCATATTTCTCCAGGATCCTAGACAAAGTCAAGCAGGGAGACATGGATGGATATATGCTGGTTGATGGTTTTCTATTCAAAGGAAATCAGTTGTGTATTCCAGATTGCAGTTTACGAATGAAGATTATCAAAGAATTGCATGAAGAAGGACACCTGGGCCGCGACCGTATTATGCAGTTGATCGCAAAGTCTTATTTTTGGCCGTCAATGAGAAAGGAAGTTGAAAAGTTTGTTCAGAGGTGCCATATTTGTCAAGTTTCAAAGGGGACCGCGACAAATGCAGGTTTATATTTGCCGTTGCCTATACCTACTAAGCCATGGGTGGATGTTAGTATGGACTTTGTGTTGGGTTTGCCGAGGACGCAACGTGGCAATGATTCTTTCTATGTGGTGGTTGATCGTTTTCCGAAAATGGTATATTTTATTGCATGCAAGAAGACGGCAGGTGCAGTTAATGTTGCACAGTTATACTTCAGAGAGATCTATCATCTTCATGGGTTGCCTGAATCTATTGTTTCATATAGAGACACTCGTTTTCTGAGTCATTTTTGGACGAGTCTATAGAAAATGGTCGGGACAAAGCTGAAATTCAGTAGTGCTTATCATCCACAGATGGATGGACAGACAGAAGTTGTGAACAGATCCCTAGATAATCTATTGCGATGCCTCGTGGATGACAATTTGAAGAGTTGGGATTCGAAGTTATGTCAAGTTGAGTTTGCACACAACCATGCAGTTAATCGAAGCATTGGGTTCAGTCCATTTCAGGTTGTTTATTCAAGTATTCCTAAAGGACGGTTAGATTTATCTACAGTACCACAGCAGAAAGGAGCGATCAAACGAGCTAGCGATTTTTTGAATGAATTGCAAGAGTGCCACAAAGTTCCGAAGAAACGATTGCTTAATGCGAATGAGAAATATAAGCAATCCGCGGATATTAAGCGACGAAATGTTGAATTCAAGGAAGAAGATTTTGTGTATGCAGTATTGACTAAGGATCGATTTCCTATGGGTACGTACAACAAACTAGCTGCGAGAAAGATTGGTCCTTTGGAAGTTGTAAAGAATATTAATGAGAATGCTTACCAGTTGATATTGCCAGATCATATCCATACTGCAGACGTTTTCAACGTCAAACACTTGATTCCATATCATGGGGATAAATGTGTCGAAGAAGAGGAGAGTGTGAATTCGGGGTCGAATTCTTTTCAACTAGGGGAGGATGATGCAGCACCCCAAGTTCGTAAGTAGCATGCCATAAGTCGGCCGCGACCTATCGAATTAGCGAGTCAACCAAGAGACGAATGCCTGGCCTTAAGTCGGCCGCGACCTAGCGAGTCATGCTATAACGAGCTATGTCGCGCAACACATCTTGAGTCGCCTGAGCGACCTAACGAGTTAACCAATCAACCTGAGCGACCTAACGAGTTAAGTCGTTCAGCCAACCGGATAAGCGACCTAGCGAGTCACGCCAAACCACTGCTACCACATTTCTTTAGGTTGTCAGCGAGCCACGACCTAACGAGCTATGACCTAAAGAGTTAGGTCGCTTGTATATGTTAAGTCGTTCTAGTTATGTCGCTCCATTGCTTATGACGCTCTTGAAGTTAAGTCGCTCGCCTTATGCTATCTCCTAAGTCGCATGAAGTTATGTCGCGTGATGGGTTATCTCCTTAAGTCGCATGACCTTATGTTGTTAAGTCGCATGTGATGATGGATTCCTTATGTTGCTGAAGCTACTTAGGCCTTATCTTCTTAAGTCGCGAGTTGTTATGTCGAGTGATGTCATAGTTTCTTTATGTCGTTTGTTGTTATGTGTTGTAACATTATGTTGTAATTTCTTTATGTCGTAGGTCGTAAGTCGTGTTGATATGTTAAGTCACGTGTGAGTAGGTCGTAGGTCGGCCACCTGTTGAGTCGCTGTTGTTAGGTAGGTTGTGTGTGTGAGTTGTAAAGTGCTATAAATAAGGGTGTTGTGTCACTTCTAGAGGGAGTTGATTTTTGAATAAAATTGTTTGTGTGCTTTTGCCACTTTTGTTGAAGTTGAGTGTGATCTCCTTCTTCTTCCATCTTCGGATATCCGAGTGCGCTCGAATCAACGAATTTGAAGCCGATTCACAGAATCTCGTGCGCGAGCTCAACGTCGAAGAATCGTAGATCTTCTAATGCGGAATCGTGCGCAATCAACCCGTTGAAGATAGCTAGAATCCGGTATCTCGAGAGATCAACGGATTTGAGCGTTTATCATACTACCAGGTTTACTTGACACAAATTCATTTCGTGAGGAATAAAGTGCGCCAATTTGTATCAAAACTTTATTAGCACATCAAGTTTGTTAATCCGCTGCTTCAGACGTGTACATCGCCTATCTATTTTTTAAGGGTGGAGAACCTAAAGTCTGCTTCTTCGATGTTTAATTGGAGATACCAATACATTTTAAAGTATAAATTTTGACATTATCATTGGGGATACCAATGAAGATTATTTTCAACATGCCATGTGTTTTAAGAAATTTGGCAGTATAATTAGGGATACCAATGTACTCAAATTTTTAACTTTGATTTTGCTTATTGGGGATACCCATGTATTGTTGACATTGATTATTGGAGGTAACAAGGTTGTATATAATCGACAATAAACATAAGGGATACCAATGTATATTTTCAATAAGTTTGACACGGAACGTTTGGGGATACCAATGTATGTCATTTTGGGATGATATAAATTTAAGGGGAAATAACCTAATTGGGGACACCAATAGAAATAGGTTAAACATATGGGTAACATGAATTAAATTACTAAGTGAAGGGTTCATATTCATCCGAGGAAAATTATGGGATGTGAGATGAATAGTCCATACCATGCTGGAGATGGGTAGTCTCTATATGATTAACAAAGGGTTCATAGTCATCCCAGGAAAACTGTTAGATGTATAATAGATAGTCCACATCATTTTAACTAAATGAATTCATATGTGATGGGTAGTCCATATGGTAAGGGATGAGTAATCCAGATGACAATTATATGTGAGATGCGCAGTACACATAACTTAGATAAATGAAATATATGTGATGGATAGTCTGCATAACTTTAATAATGAATCCTATGTGATGGGTTGTCGGTAGGGAAGAGGATGGGTAATACAATTGATAAGTATATACGAGATGGATAGTCCACATAAGATTAAGAAGGATGATCAATGTAAAAAAAGACAGATAGTCAAATGAAATTTAGATGGGTAGCCTAAATAAAAAGGGAATGAGTATTCCAGCATAAAATGCATGATAATAAATGCTTATTTTCGCTGTTCTAACCATTGTGGATGTAGAAGCATAATATATGGTTGATATTTTTTGGTTAAGATATTAGTGGGGGAAAAACCCATTCCACTCTACGGTGTGGTCTCACTGTATATCTATTTGGTTCGAGATGGTAGTTTATTATTCACACCAAACTGTTGTCCGACTCAAAGTTTTTGTTTTCTTCTTAAACTCTCGGGTGCTCATTTAAATAGTGGGAAGTAAGGGTTTTCAGGTTTCCAATTAGACGAATAGGCTTTCAGAGACGTACATGAGGCAATCTAGCTATTACCAACTTTATCTATTTCCACTATGTAGTTTAGTTTTGTCTATTTGGATGTAATGGCAAAGTTTTATAATTGTCAAATATTTGATTCTGATCAACGAAGGGGGCATCTTCATATGTCGCACTTGGAGTATTTTGTGTAGTTATATTTTCGTTGAACGTGGATTTGCAAATGGGATTATGTAATGGATATGAAATTATATTTTAAATGATATATAAAAGTTATTTCTGAATTGTGTTGAAAAATTTTCTTATTCATGTGCTCATGATTATTGATATATTTTTTCACTGGGAATTAATAACTACGGATGACTGCAGCATCCATAACATTTAGTTTTAGGCCTCGAAATGGGGATATTACACATTCCATAGTTGTCTAAAAACTATCAGTATGTAACCCATTGGTGGTGCCACCAACGGTCATGAGTAATACACTGCCCAACATCTAGAAAGCATTACGTACTCTACTTTAAAAGGATGTATCGATTCTATTCTCGATACATCTTGACTTGGAATGTTTAAAATGATACATTTATTTTTATTGTGGTAAATTACTCATGGTTACAATACTTTGTAATTACTGTCACAAAACATACCATTTATGGATTTCTATTACATATACTTTTAAGTAAATTAATTAATTAATGTAAATCATTATATCAAGTATATAATAGAAAGAAAACAACTTTTATTTTCGAATAAGATTGGTTATCAAGTTAGATATATGTAACAAATTACATAATTATCCTTAGGGAATACCCCTAACTCTATCAATTTTCCACTTGCACTTAGGGTCAATTATGGAATCTTATTCCAACTTCTCTAATCAGTTTCCTTAAAGCCAATTGGGTCGGTCCGTTAGTGAATGGGTATGCTATTATATTTCAATTATCTATTTTGTCAATCAATTCTCTCCTACGGTGATAAATTGTTTTATCATGTAGGACAATCTGAAATGTGTTTCTTAACTTCAAGCGAGCTCCAAGTTCTGTTACGAACTATATCGTGACATTTTTATCATATAACAATGTTACGAGATTCACAACATTTGGAATCACCCTCGACTAAGTTAAAAATTTATTCGTTTATGCATTTATATACATTGATTTTATTGCGGCGCTATTTAAGGCGATGTACATATCCTTTTTTATCGAATCAGCTACGATCTTCCATTCAGAACATTTCCAACTTTAAGATTCTTAGCTTGAATTTATTATTGACATACTATACTCAATATCACGTATGAAGTATGGGTCTAAACACTGCTTTATAAGGAGTTTGTTGTTTCTTTAAATAATTCTCTAGTATTTCAGAAATACACGAGAACACTTCAAACAACCATTTAGTGGTATCAATATGGATTTGATATTTTCTTCATGTATCAAATACATAAAAAAATTACGATATCAAAGACAGCATAACATGTATGATAATTCCTATTGCCAAAGCATAAAGAATCCATCTTACATGTTTCACGTTAAACATTTTAATAAGTTATCCTTGCATATCATTTGGGAAATTCCCAAAATCTTTTATACTTACTATAAATGGCATCATTTATAAATCCTATGACGAGTATTAAAACAACTAAAGCTAATTTTTAACATAAGTATATCGTTAACAATTAGCAATGTGTCGTTTACTTATGGTTTAGAAACATCTATGTACCTTTTCTTATGATCACACGCTTCCTCTGCATTTTGATTGACAATAATACTATTTGATACTTCTATCAAAACAGTTGTTCAATTTTGATGCGTTTCTGAATGATACTTTCATATCCTTCTCGGATCACATTCGAGAACCCAAAAACTCAATATAACTCCTACTGACTTCAAGACACTTTGGTTATTATGTATAAACAGTTATATCTAAATCATTATTTAGAATTTTCAGTTTTATGACATACATTTTATCCCTCACAATCAGTTTCATCTTTGGATCATATCCAAATTCATTTAACTACTAATAATTTCTCAAAAAAATTCCTTTACTATGAAATTGGTTGTTCTTAAAACAATAGTTGTTTCCAAGTGCAATGGAATAGTTATTCATAAACATTTTATGATTTTTCTTATATATAAAACCGATTTGATTTAGTTTACAAAACTTACGTTCAAAACATAAAAATATCATTCGATGACAGTCTTTCCTAAACTTCTTTTGGAAAGATTCGTACAAGATTCCTCATGAACTATTATGTAACGACCTGGAATTTCACTGCTTTGTTTTAGGAATATTTAATTAATTTTCAATACTCAAATAATAGATTTTATAATCAAAATAAAACTTTTTAAATAATAACTAGTGATGGTGAAATAGTATTCCAAATTAGTTTACAAAAATAGTTAGTTTGAAGACAAACTAAAAATGTGATCTTAGAAATTTTCGTCGACTAAAAGTTGTCAGAAATGTTGTGAACTCTTTAAACTAAATATACACATACATTTGCAAAAAGTTAGGATTATATGGAAAATACACACACACACTTAAGTATATATATGAAAGAGAAGAGACTTGGTATGTAAAACTTCGAAAAAAAGTTTGAAAAAGAAAAGATGTTTAAAGTGAAGTGACACATTAAGAAACATAAGTACAATGTCGTATTAATGCATTTTGGCTCAAGATGGCTAGGGGGAACATGATTTTCGTGATTTGTAGCGAGGGGAACAAGGTTGGTGAGGTGGCAAACATTAAATGGAGGGTAGGTACTTTAGGGTATCTGTGACGACCCACAAATTCGTACCCTCTGAACCGATAATAAACCACGTTTATCGACCTAGAGCGAACATAATTACAGATAATCATGAGAAAGAAAAGAGAGGGTGAGAAGAAAGAAGAAGAGAAGAGAAGAAGAAGAGAGAAGCAGAACCAAAACAATACAGAATCTTATATCGTAGTGAAATAACGTATAATATAGATCGGTAATCTTTACAAAGATAAACTATAATATACATAAATCAATATCAGAGTACACAATAAGTAATCATCAGCTTGGACAGTTATAATTATATATCCTTACAAATGCTAATAATTTACAACAAAAACAACAATGCAAAGCAGCGGAAAAATAAAAAGATACGTATATACGACATGAAGATCTCCAGCTCGTCGCTAAAACTCCAAAAGCACCAATCTGAACCTGTAAATATACTCGGTCTAATCCGAGCATCGAAAGGGAAGAATGCCCAAATCAGTCTAGTAAACCAACATGAGAAAAATACACCACAACTAAATTTATAAAGCTACCAAAACTTTTTCTTTATCAAAACAAAAGGTATCTCGTAACACCATGTCCACACATAAACACGGATGGTTTTTTCCTTAGGATAACCAAAACCTTTTCATATCAAATCATTTTATTTTATATTATAATAGTGTCTATTATAAAAATAATAATCAACATAGCTGAAATTGTTACATTATTAAATTTCAACAATACTAGGCTCTATAAAAAAAATGTCAGGCACGTAGTGGATTTTGGATTGCCATATAAATGACTAGGTGAAGGGACTACCTTTCCGAGTCAAACTCAGTACACCTCTAGAGGGATGTACCTAGGGTCCAGATACTAGGTGCCTAAACCAACAAAAGACCGACCTACCCCTTTATGGATAGTACCGAATATGTCATCACTCCGGTCATTACCGACCTAAACCCATGGCCACAAGCATACATCAACAATAACCAGTTACACGACGTCATAACATTTAAAGGTACATCTAGAAGATTGATGACATCTCCTAATAGGAGCGACCCACTTAGCCTTACTGCTTCCATCCCTATTTCGATCATTTTTCGAAGAGTGAGGCCAAAAGAGGTATCGATTACCTTTCACATATCACATATCACATCTTTGAATGCCACATTGTCATTCCAGTTGACTACTAATTGCCTCCCACAAAAATACAACCCTTGAGCTCATGCGTCTTAAGGAAGGTGTTAAGCTAAAAGAAGTTGCCTTCTCTGCTACTACAAGATGTACGTTTGTAAAAACCAATGTACGTAATCTTAGAAATGCAATGTCACATACTCATGCATACAAGTTATCGAGAAACATGACAAACCGAACGTACTCTCCGACAACGTCCTATAGGATTATTAGCGACATCCCTTGCAATGGATATTTCATAACGAAGAGATTACTGCTACTATATGTATATCAGGATTTAACCCAAAATGATCAACAAGCAGTCCTTCACTATGAAAATCCTAAATAGCACTATCATCGACCAACCAGCACAATTGTCGCATATATGTTGGTCGAAAGTGGTTTTCAGATAAATTTGATCTCAGTCTCTTCGCACCAACAACACAAAAGCGTTTCTCAACCTCAAACAGAAATCAAGTCTCATAGACTTACCACGTCTCTAACTTTCAACTTGCTATCCTTCGACCAAGAAGGAAGCTCAATAGATTGGAGTAATCACTCTGCACTACATAAATCAACATTCTCAACACAAACGATAATCAAGCCTACACAGTCAGTGACGTACTAAGTGTACGACTAATTAGTTTCTACATCAAGTTGAGAAACTAAAATGGTCAAATTTGATAGTCGGTTATTTAACTATCAAAGCAACAAACAAAATCTAGCATGTAAGTAGTCACTAGACCTGATTTTATTAATCGTTTATAAATCAAATCACTTTCCAATTATTCACTTCAAAATATCTTTAAAAAGATAATATTCAAAACCATTTCAATATTTGGAAAGCATTTTCATATACTTCTTTTAATAATAAGTGAATTTGCTATTTATTTTATTTTTAAACCATTTAAACTCCATTTTATGATATCACTTTCTAAAACATTCATTTAAAGAATTATTCTCTTTAAAAATGTGAATATATTTCCTTTTATAAAAATCCATATTTAGCTTATCAAATTAAATTAATTTCACATTTATAAAACAGCGTTTGTAATTCACATTTCTATTTTCTAAAAACTTCCATTTATAAAATTCTTTTATTAACCAATTTCCTGTTTATCTTATTTGCATATCAAAATCCCATTATAAGCTTATTTACTTATAAATCTCTTAATTTACAAATTCATTCTTTTGTAATCTTATTATTATTTATACAGTCTATTATAAATTCATTTCTAAATTTCAATTGCAAATCCATTTACAATTTTGATTATACATCCATTTCTAATATTTATAAAACACCGTTTATAAAATTTATTTCATTAGATCTCTTTATTAATAACATTCCTTTTATAACTTCCTTACTTTATAAATATCATTTACTTATAAGGTTTCATTTATAATTTATTTTTAACACTTATAAAGCTCATTTATAATCCCATTACTTTTATTTGTAAAGTATCAATTTTATAAATCTTATATATAAACCATTTATAATAAGTTGAAAATTCTCCATTTAACTTATTTTACAAAATAGTTAACTTCATATTTTAAAAATCATATTTAAGTATACTTCACAAAAAATAATTTTTATAACATAAAAATTTTAACTTTTTATTTATTTAAAATAAATCTATTTCTTTAGTCATTCAAAAATTCTTAAACATATATATTTTCAAAATCGCTCTGAAATCCTTTTTAAATTGAAATCAACATTTCTATATTTTAAGTTCCAAAAATATAATCCAATGTTGTAAGAGTACTAAATAAGGGGATTCACATCAATAATATAAAGCATGGCATCCATCACATCAAATATCACATAATACAACATATGTAACAACATATGTAAATAAATATTATCCATGGTGAGGAATCTTGTTGGATCTCTCCAACCTATCACTTGCAACAAATATACATATAATAAAAACAGGTAAATAGGCACAAGGAAGAAGTTGCAAAAAAATTAGTCTAAGGGACAACAAGTTTGCTTTTTAGTCCGAATGACACTTTTTAGTGTAAACTGAAAATGATACTTACAACTATTATTCTGTGATTTACACTAAAAAGTGTCCTTCAGCCTAAAAAACAAACTTCTTGTCCTTGAAACTAAATTTTTTTCTAACTTTTTCCTTTAGCCTAAAAACCCCTAATAAAAATATATACAATTTCTGCTTCGAGGCAGACGCGCGTACAAAGGGTCATTCGCTCATATACGGGAACGTATAAGGTCTCATTCGCTAAAAATGCAGGAGTATATCCAATTACTAACTACTATAGCATAACATCCAAACATCTAATATACATACATACATACATACATACATATAACATCCAACAGTCATCAAAACAGCATAATAAAAATATTCCCACTTGTATAAAAGTATAAGCGGATTAGAAAGAGTGAGTTTTTACTCACCTTGATTGCAGTCGTCGTTGCAACGTTTTATTTAGAATAAACTTAAACGAGCGTTTAATTTTATCCAAAAATCATGTAAGCTCCAAATAGATCCAATCTAATTCCTATGCATAGTATTTTCAGTAACGAGTGCAATGCAACTTGTTTCGTTTGAATCGGACATAATTTACAAAGTTATACAATTTTAAACATTTGAATTTAACTAAAATAATTAATGATATCATTAGCCACTAATTAATTACCCTTATTAAACCATATTCTTCCTCTGTTAAATGCGCACGCTCAAACCCATCGTCGCCATTTTAATTTCGATCGTCGCTCCTCCGATCGACGACTAGAACATGATCCGTCACCTCCCACGCAAGCGCCTACCCCCACCTCATCAACGCCGAAAGTCTGACCTCCCCAAACTCTCTCAATCGACTGCAAAACATATCCAAACGCGACGTGAACTCGAGTAAAATCTAGCCAACGTGGTGCACCATTTCTGATCATGGTCATTGATCGAGAAGATCTCGCGAAGCTCTACGACTTTGCAGTAAAAAGTTTTTGATGAAAGTGGATGGATTAGAGGAGGAAGTTTGAGCTTTTCTAGCCTTTGAATCGTTTGTGGCGGCTAGGGCATGAAACCCTAGGGTTTGTGCAAATTATATAACCTTGCGGCCTTATATAGAAAATTTTCATGCAATATTCATCCGAAAATATTTTGAAGTCCAAACGAAGCGTACTGCCTAGCGTTTATAACGTTTTACCCCTATTCCAAACACAATGGAATATATATCGAAGGCCAATTCCATCATATACAGAAGATAGGTTTTCAAAATCAAGTTATTTTAATTGAAATCCTTTAATTAATTTCTGTGCGTTCCAAGCCCGCATGGTCAAACGGTAAATCCAATTGAAACTGGTTTCGTCGAAATCCGAGATAATGACAAAAATGACTATTTTTACATGTTAATTAAATATTAAAATTTCCAATTTCTACCAAATCGATTTTAACTGAATTTTAAAACTTCACTAACTCCATTCAGATTCAAATAGAATTTAAAACAATGTCATAAATCATTTTTATTCATATTAGGTTCAATATTCAAATAATTAACTGATTTAACATATAAAGTTCACACTTGACTATTTAAAATTAATTAAATATTCTAAATTCAAACGACTGAAAAAACTGGTCATTACAGTATATTCGTAATTTATTTATTTCATCTTGTACAAAAGAATTTCATATTTCTCTCTTCTTCTTATTTTCATTTTTTTTTCATTTCCAGAAACTTATTTCTCATTTCCTGATCTCCAAAACCTTTAATGGCTTCCATATTACAAAAGTTTTAAAATATCTTAGTTTTCCACTTTTAAATCCTTACAAAACCTATTTAGACACTCCTCTTTCCTTTCTACAACTGCACCTCCACAAAAGCAAGCCCATGTTAACTCACCCAAGAATGGACAAACCCAGGCACCTTCATGGACAAACCCACCATGGCCTTTAAGGCCTTCAAAACTAGTTTCGCTAGGAAAAACCAATAGTCTAGGTCTGATTCAAATTCTAGTGAAATTCGAGTTGAGTTAGTAAGCTTTGATTTGGCTTTTTGGTGAGTAAAGCTCACCTCTTACTAAATATTTAAACTTATTTATGTGGTTTACTTGGTTGATAATCCATTAATTGTTTGGTTGTAAATTATGTTGTTTGTATGTATGTATGTATATGTACTTGTGTGAACTTGTTGTATAACTTAGAAAATGAAGTCGGAATTGCAAGTTAGAATCTTTCTTGTTATGTCATGTTTATATGTTGATACTCTTGCTTATGATGTTGTATACTAAAGCAAGTTAGCACTTGATTTTATTATGCTACGACATAGAATATTCTTCGGTTTTAAAAACTACTATGCTTAAATATTATATTTGAAAAAGTTATAAGTTTTAAACTTTGATCTAGTTCCAAAACCTTACTTTTGTTTTTCAAGCCCTTATACTAAGTTACAAAAGTAGTTAATATTGAAAGTTAGGGATTTTAAAATCATTTGAAATAGTAAATAAGTTTTGAAAATTTTGGGTCATATAGCAATAATCGCTATGTATGCAGTTCGTAAAAACGAACTCTTATAACAAATAAAATTATTTTCACTTAAGTATCTTTCGAAAATGTGTTCAAAAATTATTTTAAGTATGGTAAGTAATTCTTATTATTTAATTAGTTAATTATTTATTTAATGATTAGTCAGTTAATTAAGTAAGGTAATTAGTACTTAAGTGTCAATCAAGTAAGTTAATTATAATTGGTAATTAATCAAAGGTTAATTTTTATTTGATCATTAACTAAGGATTAATTATTATTTAGTTATTAAATATTAAATATTAATTAATTAATTATAAAAGGGTTATTTATTAACTAATTACAAATTAAATTAAGATTTAATTTAGACTTAATTAAGATTTAATTGTTATTATATAATTATTAAACCAAGTTTAAAATTTTATTTAATTATTAGATAAAACTTTTGAGGTTTTAAACCACTTTATTTCTAAAGATTATTTTTTCTTTTAAAAGCAACTCTCTTTTAAAGAATGTTTAAAAACCAAGGGATTTTTCTGACAATTACCTTTAAGTTACCCTAATTTGAATATGAAACGCAATTACATGTTTAGTAGAATAAAACAGCGTTCTGCTAATTAATTATATTAGACATCTGTTTAGCAGAATAAATCACCTTTCTGCTATAATTCACCAAGAAGATAATGTTTGACATATATTAAGCAGAAATCAAACCCGCTTCTGCTATTAAGTTAACTTGGACGTTTACCTAAATGTTGGTTGATTGTTAATGGCTGATTCCCTTTACATATTTGCTTGGTACGTGAATAATCATGTTATAACTGGAAAGTTAAAATGAATTAAATGAGAACCATTGTGGTCACTAAGCCTCCTTCTAGATTTGTAAAGCCGGCCATTTAAATATATTTTTAACAATTGTTTTTAAAAGTTAATTACTATATTATTCAAAGGGTTTTAAAGAAAAAATATTATTATTTATAATGTTCAAAATTTATTATCATTTTAAATATGATATTTAAAGGATGATTAAGCAATTTTTTATTAAAGGTGTTTTGAAGTAATTTGAAACTTTTCAAATGATTGGTCAAAGTTATTATTTTATTAGTGCAATTTAAAGACAAATTAATGAAGGATGTTTTAAATAATAACTTGTTTATTTAAAAGGAATTTTAAATAATTGTTTTGTTTGTCAAAGGAACTTTATCAATTAAGATATATTCAAGGAGTTTGTTTTAAATAAGGAAAATTTATGAAAAGTGTTTTACAAATCAAAATGTAATCCTTAATTTGGAAAGAAGTTTCATAAATGAATTTGGGTATTTATAAAAGAGTTTTATAATAAACTTGGAGATTTAGAAAGAGTTTTATAGATAGATTTGGAATTTTAGTAAAGAAGATCTTCATAAATGAAAGAGATTTATTTAAAAGGGTCAATGAATGAAATTTATAAAATAAATTTGAGATTAGATTTCCCCTAACTGAACTTCTTAATTATGGTGGTGTGGAACTTTCATTTCATGCTTAACATCGAAGGAATAATGTTTGGGGTTATCCTTATCCCTAATTAAAATAACTTCTGTTTTGATTCTTTTAATATGATTTTGAAATAAGAAATATTTTATAATGTTTTATGAATATATTTATGCCAGTGAGATAAGTATATGAATATTTTAATAAATATTCTAAAAAGGATTTAATCAGTGAAAGATTTATTTAAATGAGACTTAGTGGTTGCTATGTGAAATTAAATCTCTGAATTGTTGCTTGTTTGTTTATTTGATAGTTAAATAACCGACTATCAAATCTTGACCAGTTTTTACTTAGGAAGTAAGTAAGAGCTTCGTGTGTTCATACGTTTGAGATCCCCCAGAAGAACTCATTCTGGTGAAACATCTCTAACATAAGGGATATAATAAAGATCCCTTGGAACTCTAGTATAGTTCGCTTACTTCTAAAAGAACCGAGAATGAGTCAACCGAAAATAATCGGTTGTTGGTTTGAATATGTTATCCAAAAACCACTTCGAACCAACATGACCGTTCGAATGGAAGACATGTTGATGATGATCGAAGAAGAGTTCTTTGAAGTGTAAGGGTTACTTGCTGCTAATCCGGAAAGTGATTTCAAAATGGATGTAGTAGAAGTAATACCTTCGATTTCATTCAGATCCAGAAAGAACTTGTATAGATGAATGCTGGCATTACATTTCTACCTAAAGGGCAGTGCCAGCATTCCAAGTGGAAGTTGTTAAGTGGTAAAACCGTTGCCTTAAGCCTCACATACCCCGATAATGGCTAAAACATGGTAGATGTAGTAGGGCTATATGGGTCGCCCCCATTAGGGTATGATCATCCTTTATCCAGAGTCGATATATATGTATGCTTCGAGGTCCATTATGGTTATTTATCACAACCAAGGGGTGATCATATTCGATACTATCTAGTAAGGGGTAGGCTGATCCTATATTGTTAGAGGGGAAAATGAATTTGTAGCCCTCCTGTACATTTTATCTAGAGTTGTACTATTCGAAAGGTGGTCCCTTACCTTGTCAATACGAGCCTTCAGACTTGATTTTACCTATTATGCTGGAATTTAATTAATGTGACAATTTCAGCTATGTTTTTATATTTCTTTTAAACCTTAGACATTATTTTAATATTATCGAATTTCATAAAAAATGTTTTGGTTATCGTAAGGTAAAAGCCTATCCGTGTTTATGTGCGGGGTCGTCTTACGAGATACCTTTGATTTTAAAGAATTTTTAAAGGTGATAATTCAGGTTGCTTTAAGTTTACTCACACCAGACCCATGTCTGACCCGGAGTTTTATTTTCTTTCCCTTAAACTCTTGGGTACTCAAATTTATATGAGTAGCCAAGTAGTTCATCTTTCCCACGGATGCACTTCATAGGAGCTTGGAGTAGGTGGCATCATAGATAGCTAGTTATTTATCTTGTTTCCACTGTGGTATATGATTCTGTATCAGTTAAGTTGAGATAGGTAATTATAACCATCCCAGGGTAGAATTTGTACTATTATGACTCTAATGTATCGTTTTGAAAATGACTATGTAAACTTTTATATTGATTAATATATATATTGTTCTGATGCGTTGTGAGATTCTGTGTTATTTAGTTTCTTCTTGTCTTCCTTCTTCTTTTCTTCTTTCCCCAATGATCTATCTTTTCGGCATGTGGACGCTCGATATGTGAAACCATGGATGTATTAGTGTCGACTTCTAAGGGTTGAGAAGGGGACCTACTTAGTCTTTCGATTTGCATAACCTACCAACTACTTTGTGCAGGATATGTTGGAGTTTCTTATAAACCCTTATCTTGTATGATTTTGTAAACCATTCTTTGGATGAAATTGGCTTTAACCTTATGTACTACTCTTAAGTACACAACCTCTTAGAAAGAAGTTAGTCCCAACTTCACTAACAATTAATCGTACTTTGTTCAACAAAGTTTGATTACTCTGTATTGATACATCATTATGTATTATAGGCAAGAGTGACTTTTGAGATGAATCTTTGTTCTTTTTTAGATATGTTCGGAACTCTTTCCAATATAGTCACTTATTCAATCAAATAATTTTATTTTATTGGACGTTGTTTTATTTACTTTCGTTTTATATTCTATGATCTTATATAGACATACTACACATGCATCAAATACACACGTCCATATTTGTGATGACCCGTAAAATTCGATGATTAAAATGAGTTAAATTAATAAGATTTTTAATTAAATTTAGAAAGAAATAAAAATATTATAATTTATATTGGAGTGAACGTTAGAAATTAGATGTAGCAATTGTAACTAAAATTAACAATTTAAAATAAAATTGCAATTAATTGAAATAATGTAAATTGTCATGCTTGGTTATAAGTTTAATATAAGAAACAAATGGAAATGTTGAATTAGTGAATCATTAATAAAAAGAATATTAACTAGAATGGGAATTCAAATTAATAAATTAATGGGAAGTGTAAATGGTTGCATTTGGGTATAAAATTTAAAACAAGTAAATAAAAGTAGGCATTTAATTTACTAATGGAATAATACATTAATTAATAGTAATTAAATTAGTGCAGTACCTATTAATTGAAATGTAAATTTATTTATAAGGCAGTAATTGATGTAATAAAAAGCATGAAACCAAGTAAATAAATTTACTGAGAATATTAATTGTAGTTAATGTATATATTGGGCAAAGATATAATAAATGAAAATAGGATAGTTGTAACGACCCGAAAATTTCGTTAACTAAATTTGTCATATTTTCCATAATTTTTAATAAAATGAATGTTAGGAATTTGGTGTTGCCATTTGTTCTTATTAAAAGTTAACAATTTAAAATGAGATTTCCAATTCAATAAAATAATGTAATTATTGTGGTTTAATTTTTGAATGGAATATGTGAAAACAAGAGTAATTATGGAATAATATGTTATTTATTTAGAGTATTGAAAAAAAAATTTGTAAGCCAATTTTAATTAATAGTAATAATGCGATATAAGCTAATAAATTTGATCTCAATGCGATAACCATTTAATGAAGGTAATGAAACAGGATTTAGGAAAATGTATACTAGGTATAAATCAAATAGAAGGAAACAAACGTATATATCGAATTGATTTATGAATAAATACTTTGGATAGTAATTGAATGTACAGTAATGGTAATTTAAAACTTATTTATAGTAAGACTACATAAGATTCAGTAAATTAAGCGGTGGAAAGATTTTTCCTAGATATACTTTGAAGATGTGAAATTAAAGGTGAATATTAAAATTGGTTAATGTAAAATAACATTGATTAACCGTAAATGGGAAAAAATTTGAAAATAAAAATTTATGTTAATACAAGTGGATCAATTATAAACTTAAATGAAACATTCCAATTTAATAAGAGGTATTCGAATGTTATGTTTTATTTAAAGGTAATAATTGGATTTAATTGGAATTTGTATATGTTGGATTATATAGGAAAGGAGTATACAAAAGAAACTGTGAATAGTAGAGTAGCAACTGAAAAGGAAGAAATTGAAATAAGGGCAATAAACATTGTATAAATTAATAGTAATAAATGCCAACATTGAATTGTAATAAATATAATTAATATTACAAGTGGGTGAACGTTAAGATAAGGGTTAAGAGTGTTGGAATAGGTATACTAGAATAACTATAAAGTGTAAATGTATGTATTTATAGCAACATGAATTATTGAAGGAAAATAATTGGTAAACGGGGTTTGGGCTAAGGAAATGTTATTAATTGTTTTGAAACCTTATTTATTATGGGAAATTAATTTAGCATAAGAAAAACCAATGCAAATATCTAATTTATCAGTAAAGTAATAATAAATAGTAATCAATGCAAATTTATGTAACAATAGAATGTGAAATTTGGGGAATAGATGCAAAGTATATATAAGTTGCTGAAAGTATGCATAATAAGTGCAAATTTAATAAATCAATGGGAGTATAGATTTAAGAATAGAAAGTTTGGTAGTAAATAGGATATAAGAAGACAAAGGCAACTAGTAAATTTATAAATGAATTCATAATAATAAGTAGTAATTAATGCATAAATATTTGGCATTAGTGATAATTACAAAACTTTACCCATTTATCTAATTTATTTAATTAAATCTAAATTTATGGCAACATTGTTGTAATGATGGTTGTAAGTGAATTTGAATGTAAAAGGGTAACAATTATTTAGGTTAACCATTTTGAGTATGTTAAGTTAAGAATGGCAATCAATTGAAATAAATCTAAATTAATTATTTTGTTTTGGTTAATGTGTTCTAGTTAATAAAGGGGAGTTTATAAGAAATGAAGCATGCACTAATGACATGTGTTATAATTCAAATGTTATTTATACCCATAAAATGTCTATTTACTGAATAGAAAGATTTTTAAATCAATAAGCGAATTTATTGAGGTTCCAATTTATAATTTATAACATTTAATGTAGACTCAATTACAATTAATTGACTTAAATCGGGCAGTTAGCATAGATTTGTAATTGGAGTAGTTAATCCTATAAGATGAAGTTAATACTAATTCTATTTATAATTGGACCATTCGTTGATATAGGTTATAGAAAGCAAGATGTATAAATTTAATTAAAGTATCAACATTCAACAATTGTAATTATTGAAAATTAAAATGGAATTTGAGGATAATAAGGTGAAACCATGAACAAATGTTAATGCATCCTTATTACTGGTAAAAGATGAGTATATAAAAGTTTGAAAATCAAAGATAGGTTTTTGAAAACTTAATTTATAATTTCTAAATATAAGGAAAGGGAGAAATTAACACTGCAATGGGTAGACTTATCAGCTTTTAATTTACATCTAAATTTGTTTAGATCAATTTGGAAATTAATAAAATTGTGGATATATTTTGAAACGTAAACGAAACGTCTAGATTTACATTTGTAAATACGTTTAAAATAAAATGTAAATGATAAGGAATTTATTTATTTCCTAAATCCGTAACGTGTGTAATTAATATTATTTATCTTTTGGGACCACTTCCGTTTGCACGTTAAAATTCGTGCACACCTATTCTTTTGCGATATATCTATAAATAGACGATCAAAAACCCTAGCCTCCATCTTCTATCATTTGTCTGTACGTTCTTTTCTTCAACTCCTTCTCCTCCTCAAATGGATGCAAACCTAGATCTATTTCTATTCAAATTTCAAATGAAAATTCAAACATCTCAGAAAAATTCCAAAAAAATATATGTTGTAGATTTCATCCATACGAATCTACGCGCAGTCTCTGTTTTCGAAATCGATTCTCGAGTCAGCGGCAAATCGCGATCAAAATCAGGAAATTCGAAACCTAAGTCAATTTGGGCGTTTTGATTTGGAGCGACTATTTGCAAAATGGTTTCACGTGAGTCTCCAGTTATGTTGACGTGGCTTTATTATAATTAGGTTTGTTTGTTTATAATTCAATTTTTTTTTTGATTTTTTTTAATCGTTTAACTCGAATAACTTGCTCATACGTTATCCGTTTCGCGTGAATTTTTTTTTGTTAGGATCGTATTTAAATTCCGGATCTGATGACGCAGGTTTGGACAGATTTGGAGACCGTCAAATTTTGGGTTTAAATTGGATTTAAATTCGATTTAAATTCAAAAGGTGAGTGTTTTAACCCACTCACAAGTTCTAAAAAGTTTTTATGTTTGTTAAATTTATTTTAGATATGAGTAGAAATTTATTTATGACTGTTGGCATGTTTTATTCAGCATATCTATTAAATCGCATTTATTAAATTAACTGTTAATTTCTTTTATGTATTGCATATAAATTGGCAGTTAGAATTTATTTATGTGCATATAAACTGCTAGTCAAACAGTTATAAATTTAATTGAATATGAAATGTTAATTAATAACTGCCAACTATTTCCTGTTATATTGTATATGCCATATATTGATGTCTGTTTAAACTGATGATGTTTGAGATAATTTGGTTGATGATTGATGATGGATGAATGGATGTTTTGTTTCATATCATTAAACTGCAAGTTATCATGTATTTTTCATTTCATTCGGGAATGTGGTCTGAAATGATATACAACCGCAAAATTTTATATCTTTTAAATTGCGGATTGAAATGATAAACATCCGTATCACTTGACCATAGGATAGAAAATTATATACAGGCACCGCGGTAAATATATAAAATTATTTTTGAAATATTTTTCTATGGTTTTTGCAAAGCTATATATATATGGTTTATGTATTTTTGATTTGGTTATTAACAAAGGTTTTTATATATAGTAATTTTCGGTTTTAAGCTTTGTATAAATTGTTTTGAAGTATAAAATAAAGTTTGATTTTTAAGATCAAATACAATTAAGCATTTATTTAAAATTTAAGTTCTGGAGTTTTATTGACTTAAATGAGAATAAGGTCGGAAGATGAATATTGAGTAAAATTTGGAATTAAATAAAAAGGTTATTAAATTTTAAAGGGTATGATTTTTATAACTTGATTTTTGTGTAGAGTGATTTAAATGAATATATCAAGTTTAATAAAATTGAAAGATTATCCAGTTATGTGAAGTTAAAGGTTTTACTTAAATTATATTGAATTCATTAAGTAAACATTTCAAGTCTAAATAAGAAGTAATTGAATTTAATATATATGGGATTGTCAAATGAGTTTGTTTTGAAATGGTGAAATATTTAAAGCTTTGAAACATAAGAATTGAAATGGTATTTGGAAGTTTAAATCGATATTTGAAATTGATTTGTGAAATCTAAAGAAGCTATTGTGTTTTATAAAGTAATTTAATATTTAACCATTTAAGAGATGGAAATTTATTTCGAAGTTATGATTTTCAAGGTAGTATGATTTGGAATTATTATATACAAGAGTTGTGATTTCTAAATATTTCACTTTGGAAACCCTATGATTTTGGAAAAGAATATATATTGGAAAATAAAATGACATTATATGATTTTGGGTCTAAATGATATCGTATTGATTTGGGGTTTTACAAATATAAACGATATCATATTTATATGGGTTTAAAATGGATTTTTGTTCTGGTTTTAAAGTATAATTATTTTAAATGACCGCGGTGTTATAATAACGTTTGGTTGTTGAAGAGACCGGGATCGGAAGTTGTCATACTCTCTGCCAACTCCGAAAACCACTTTAACAACTGTGTACGCGGTGGAGATTCCAGAATGAAGTAGGTTGGTGGCGGCGGTTCCTGCAAGGTAAATACGTGGACCCGACTCCCGTGAGTTGGCATAAGGTGGCTAAAACAGGAGCGATTCTCGGGCCAATGAGGTCATTCCTCTGATCGGACACTCCTCTTCGATATTATACTTTGACTTTGGATTGTTTCAGTGGCCACTTTTACTTTGATTTTTGGGGGAGTTTGTTCGAGGTGGGCGGTAGCTGCGGCTATGCGTTTCCATCAGTCCGGATAGCAATTGGTATATCTACCCTGGCATTGCCTAGTTGTGCCGTGTCACCTACCCTAGCGCGCCTTATACGATTTTGGTTTTGTACCATACCTATGGAGTGCCCTCTGACGACGCCCAGTACGGGGGAGATTACGGTACTGTATAGACTATGGGAATATATTTTGTGTTAAGGGCTATATGGGTAACCCCTTAACGCTATTTAAAAGTAATTTTATTTTAAAAATAGACACTATTATAATAGCGCAATATACTACATAGTAAATAGTTTAACGGATCCTTAGGAGATGTAAATCCCGAGCATCTCTTGAGTTACTGCACCCATATTTATTTCTGTTAATTTAACTCACATAAGATCTGTTAGTTCTGACTCAAGTGTTTTGTCTTTTCAATTCGCTCGGGTCAGTCCGAGCGTTTCAGGATTTGAAGTTTTAGCTTTGGAGGACGAAGACGAAGATTTGTATTACTATTATCTACTATTATTCCACTACACTCATATTTTTCCGCTGCATTGTTATTGGTATGTGTAACTCTGATACGATTATATAAATGTTTATAAACAGTTTTATAAACTGTATATTTTATTATTATATTTTATCCTTCCGCTGTGAGATTCTATTTTGTTTATTTCTTCTCTGTTTTTCTTATTTACCCAATAACAATCCGCCTTCCGTATGGTTTGAATCGGCATGTGTGTCGATTTGAAGCGTGCGAAAAGGCGGGACGTTACAGTTGGTATCAGAGCTTTGGTTTAGCGATAAACCTTGGCTTTGTGGGGTTTGACTCTTTATTAATAGGGTAGTAATACCCTATGGGAGTCACTGAGTGTATATACGAGAGAACGTATTTGTTAGTGTTATAAAAAGATTTTGATATTGTGTTAATCTGTTCTGTTTTGTATTTATAAATTCTGGTTGGTGCATGGGACGCTATGACATCAATAGGGATTTCTAAACACTTAATAGGACAGACCGACATAATATTTATTTTTAATATAGGTGAATGAAATAACTTCGCCTATTATATTTTCTATATATAAAATATTTTATTAAGGTATTATATATACATATATTGTTGGTTGCAATAGATTGGTTGTTAGGAATAAAATTTTAAATAATAGGTGAAATGAGATTGAAATTAAAATCAATGAAATTTGGAAATTTTAGAACTTAAGTCCGGGAGTTTGGAAATTTGCTTTCAAAGGATTTATGAATTATAATAATTTTGTTTATAAGTATTTTCTTATATAAATATTTAGTATAATTTGGAAGAATTGTTTTAAAGAAGATTTTGGAGAAAATAAGTTTCGTACTTTCCTCTCTGTCGCTGGAAAATAATTTCGGTGATGGCGGCCGCATCATCAACTTTCATTTTCGAGTTTCGAAGGGAAAGGCCACTGTAGTAAATTCTACTGCAGATTTATTTTGAAATATCTAAATTTTAATTGTTTAAATATAATTAGAGGTATATAAGTTATAAGAATATACTTGTCTATTGAAATTTAACCCGGTATTTAATTCTTAATTTCCATTAATTAATTGTTTCAATTATGGTAGTGAAACAGAAAAAAAATTAATAATTGAAACCCTAAATAAAATAAGAGACTAAAATACTAAGCTATAAAGGAAGTTAAAATTTTAACTTATAAGGGAAAATTTAAGATTTATTGAACATTAAATTAATTAAAAGAAGAGATAAAACTTGTATAAATTCATTTGCATTTTCTTTAACATAAATAACTTACCAAATATGAAAAGTTGAAATGTTAAATAAGAGATTGGAATAGAATATTATACAAGTAGAAATTTTGGAAAAAATAAAGTATTAAATGAATTTCTATTATAAATGAGAATTTAATGTTATAAACTTAAGTTATAAATTGAAATTTTACCAAAATTAAAGGTAAGTATTATAAATAGGTGATTTTAAACTTAAGTAAATAAAATGAAATTCTTTAGTAATAAGGAATGATGTGTAGGGTTATAAACCTAAGTATGATAAATGCTACTAGTTTAATATAATAAAAGTAGGTAATATAAATAGATGACTGCAAACCCTTGTTAATGAGTTAATAAAATCCTTTATTTATAAGAATGGATGTTATAAGATTAAGAATTTAAGTGAAATTAAAAAGGGTTACTATAATTAAATGTAATAGAATTGGAAGCATTAAATAAATGATTGAAAGTGAGAAGTGCATTAAATGTAATAAAATAGAAGAAACTTACATGACCTAAATAAATGGAAACGGATAATTGGAGGAGTGAATAAAATTAAAGGTTGTTGGAAATAAATGTAAATTATAAAAGGATAATTTAAAGAAATAAATGAAAATTAAAGATAAACTGTTATATGAATGAAAAGATCAAACTGTTAATGTATGAAATATAAATTTATAATAAGTTAAATTGATTTGTTGGTTTAAACCGATATTGTTTGCTTTATAGTTGGCTGGGTAAGGAAATTTGAAGTTGTTGGATGAATAAATAATCTAATTATGTTTCATCTAAGACTGTTGAGTAAATGATGCACTGGATGGTTATTTTTCATTTCGTACCATTTCAAGTTTTGAACCCAAACAACTATTTGCTTGTTTGACTGAATGGTTGTTTTGTTTGTGTGTATGCTGTTTGTTGAAATCGATGATTGTGTATTGATTATTGTTAGTAGTTGAAACTATGAAAATATTTCACTTTAATATAAATAGTTAACCTTTTAGATTATATAAGGGAAATGCAGGTATGGAAGCAATTGCTACTGATTTTGGTTCTATAAATTAAGCGTAATTTGCCCGACAAATAGGTACGTTTCCGGATTACGTTTTGTAGCGATATTTTTATATATTTCCCGTGTTGGGATATACTATTTTGAATATTCTATATGATACTTGTTATATTTTGGTATTATATTTTCCCGAGCCTCTCCGTACAAAGGAGACTCTGCCAAAAATTTCCGTAAATTTTGGACTTAGAACTATGTTGAAAATGTTTTTCAAACTTTAATTATTTAATTATAAAAGGATATAATATTATAAAACGGGTATATTTTATTTAAGGTAATAAATTTAGTAAATTACTGTTTATAAGTTAAATATTTTGAATAAGATGTATTGTTATTTAATTCTTTCTTCTCCCTTCTTTTCCTTTTCGGGGACGAAAAGTTTTCAGTGGGGGAGAGCGTAACGACCCGAAAATTTCGTTAACTAAATTTGTCATATTTTCCATAATTTTTAATAAAATGAATGTTAGGAATTTGGGGTTGCCATTTGTTCTTATTAAAAGTTAACAATTTAAAATGAGATTTCCAATTCAATAAAATAATGTAATTATTGTGGTTTAATTTTTGAATGGAATATGTGAAAACAAGAGTAATTATGGAATAATATGTTATTTATTTAGAGTATTGAAAAAAAAATTTTGTAAGCCAATTTTAATTAATGGTAATAATGCGATATAAGCTAATAAATTTGATCTCAATGCGATAACCATTTAATGAAGGTAATGAAACAGGATTTAGGAAAATGTATACTAGGTATAAATCAAATAGAAGGAAACAAACGTATATATCGAATTGATTTATGAATAAATACTTTGGATAGTAATTGAATGTACAGTAATGGTAATTTAAAACTTATTTATAGTAAGACTGCATAAGATTTAGTAAATTAAGCGGTGGAATGATTTTTCCTAGATATACTTTGAAGATGTGAAATTAAAGGTGAATATTAAAATTGATTAATGTAAAATAACATTGATTAACCGTAAATAGGAATAAATTTGAAAATAAAAATTTATGTTAATACAAGTGGATCAATTATAAACTTAAATGAAACATTCCAATTTAATAAGAGGTATTCGAATGTTATGTTTTATTTAAAGGTAATAATTGGATTTAATTGGAATTTGTGTATGTTGGATTATATAGGAAAGGAGTATACAAAAGAAACTGTGAATAGTAGAGTAGCAACTGAAAAGGAAGAAATTGAAATAAGGGCAATAAACATTGTATAAATTAATAGTAATAAATGCCAACATTGAATTGTAATAAATATAATTAATATTACAAGTGGGTGAACGTAAAGATAAGGGTTAAGAGTGTTGGAATAGGTATACTAGAATAACTATAAAGTGTAAATGTATGTATTTATAGAAACATGAATTATTGAAGGAAAATAATTGGTAAACGGGGTTTGGGATAAGGAAATGTTATTAATTGTTTTGAAACCTTATTTATTATGGGAAATTAATTTAGCATAAGCAAAACCAATGCAAATATCTAATTTATCAGTAAAGTAATAATAAATAGTAATCAATGCAAATTTATGTAACAATAGAATGTGAAATTCGGGGAATAGATGCAAAGTATATATGAGTTGCTGAAAGTATGCATAATAAGTGCAAATTTAATAAATCAATAGGAGTATAGATTTAAGAATAGAAAGTTTGGTAGTAAATATGATATAAGAAGACAAAGGAAACCAGTAAATTTATAAATGAATTCATAATAATAAGTAATTAATGCATATATATTTGGCATTAGTGATAATTACAAAACTTTACCCATTTATCTAATTTATTTAATTAAATCTAAATTTATGGGAACATTGTTGTAATGATGGTTGTAAGTGAAATTGAATGTAAAAGGGTAACAATTATTTAGGTTAACCATTTTGAGTATGTTAAGTTAAGAATGGCAATCGATTGAAATAAATCTAAATTAATTATTTTGTTTTGGTTAATGTGTTCTAGTTAATAAAGGGGAGTTTATAATAAATGAAGCATGCACTAATGATATGTGTTATAATTCAAATGTTATTTATACCCATAAAATGTCTATTTACTGAATAGAAAGATTTTTAAATCAATAAGCGAATTTATTGAGGTTCCAATTTATAATTTATAACATTTAATGTAGACTCAATTACAATTAATTGACTTAAATCGAGCAGTTAGCATAGATTTGTAATTGGAGTAGTTAATCCTATAAGATGAAGTTAATACTAATTCTATTTATAATTGGACCATTCGTTGATATAGGTTATAGAAAGCAAGATGTATAAATTTAATTAAAGTATCAACATTCAACAATTGTAATTATTGAAAATTAAAATGGAATTTGAGGATAATAAGGTGAAACCATGAACAAATGTTAATGCATCCTTATTACTGGTAAAAGATGAGTATATAAAAGTTTGAAAATCAAAGATAGGTTTTTGAAAACTTAATTTATAATTTCTAAATATAAGGAAGGGGAGAAATTAACACTGCAATGGGTAGACTTATCAGCTTTTAATTTACATCTAAATTTGTTTAGATTAATTTGGAAATTAATAAAATTGTGGATATATTTTGAAACGTAAACGAAACGTCTAGATTTACATTTGTAAATACGTTTAAAATAAAATGTAAATGATAAGGAATTTATTTATTTCCTAAATCCGTAACGTGTGTAATTAATATTATTTATCTTTTGGGACCACTTCCGTTTGCACGTTAAAATTCGTGCACACCTATTCTTTTGCGATCTATCTATAAATAGACTATCAAAAACCCTAGCCTCCATCTTCTATCATTTGTATGTACGTTCTTTTCTTCAACTCCTTCTCCTCCTCAAATGGATGCAAACCTAGATCTATTTCTATTCAAATTTCAAATGAAAATTCAAACATCTCAGAAAAATTCCAAAAAAATATATGTTGTAGATTTCATCCATACGAATCTACGCGCAGTCTCTGTTTTCAAAATCGATACTCGAGTCAGCGGCAAATCGCGGTCAAAATCAGGAAATTCGAAACCTAAGTCAATTTGGGCGTTTTGATTTGGAGCGACTATTTGCAAAATTGTTTCACGTGAGTCTCCAGTTATGTTGACGTGGCTTTATTATAATTAGGTTTGTTTGTTTATAATTCAATTTTTATTTTGATTTTTTTTTTAATCGTTTAACTCGAATAACTTGCTCATACGTTATCCGTTTCGCGTGAATTTTTTTTGTTAGGATCGTATTTAAATTCCGGATCTGATGACGCAGGTTTGAACAGATTTGGAGACCGTCAAATTTTGGGTTTAAATCGGATTTAAATTCGATTTAAATTCAAAAGGTGAGTGTTTTAACCCACTCACAACTTCTAAAAAGTTTTTATGTTTGTTAAATTTATTTTAGATATGACGAGAAATTTATTTATGACTGTTGGCATGTTTTATTCAGCATATCTATTAAATCGCATTTATTAAATTAACTGTTAATTTCTTTTATGTATTGCATATAAATTGGCAGTTAGAATTTATTTATGTGCATATAAACTGCTAGTCAAACAGTTATAAATTTAATTGAATATGAAATGTTAATTAATAACTGCAATTATTTCCTGTTATATTGTATATGCCATATATTGATGTTTGTTTAAACTGATGATGTTTGAGATAATTTGGTTGATGATTGATGATGGATGAATGGATGTTTTGTTTCATATCATTAAACTGCAAGTTATCATGTATTTTTCATTTCATTCGGGATTGTGGTTTGAAATGATATACAGCCGCAAAATTTTATATCTTTTAAATTGCGGATTGAAATGATAAACATCCATATCACTTGACCATAGGATAGAAAATTATATACAGGCACCGCGGTAAATATATAAAATTATTTTTGAAATATTTTTCTATGGTTTTTGCAAAGCTATATATATGGTTTATGGGTTTTTGATTTGGTTATTAATAAAGGTTTTTATATATAGTAATTTCCGGTTTTAAGCTTTGTATAAATTGTTTTGAAGTATAAAATAAAGTTTGATTTTTAAGATCAAATACAATTAAGCATTTATTTAAAATTTAAGTTCTGGAGTTTTATTGGCTTAAATGAGAATAAGGTCGGAAGATGAATATTGAGTAAAATTTGGAATTAAATAAAAAGGTTATTAAATTTTAAAGGGTATGATTTTTATAACTTGATTTTTGTGTAGAGTGATTTAAATGAATATATCAAGTCTAATAAAATTGAAAGATTATCCAGTTATGTGAAGTTAAAGGTTTTACTTAAATTATATTGAATTCATTAAGTAAACATTTCAAGTCTAAATAAGAAGTAACTGAATTTAATATATATGGGATTGTCAAATAAGTTTGTTTTGAAATGGTGAAATATTTAAGGCTTTGAAACATAAGAATTGAAATGGTATTTGGAAGTTTAAATCGATATTTGAAATTGATTTGTGAAATCTAAAGAAGCTATTGTGTTTTATAAAGTAATTTAATATTTAACCATTTAAGAGATGGAAATTTGTTTCGAAGTTATGATTTTCAAGGTAGTATGATTTGGAATTATTATATACAAGAGTTGTGATTTCTAAATATTTCACTTTGGAAACCCTATGATTTTGGAAAAGAATATATATTGGAAAATAAAATGACATTATATGATTTTGGGTCTAAATGATATCGTATTGATTTGGGGTTTTAAAATATAAACGATATCGTAATTATATGGGTTTAAAATGGATTTTTGTTCTGGTTTTAAAGTATAATTATTTTAAATGACCGCGGTGTTATAATAACGTTTGGTTGTTGAAGAGACCGGGATCGGAAGTTGTCATACTCTCTGCCAACTCCGGAAACCACTTTAACAACCGTGTACGCGGTGGAGATTCCAGAATGAAGTAGGTTGGTGGCGTCGGTTCCTGCAAGTTAAATACGTGGACCCGACTCCCGTGAGTTGGCATAAGGTGGCTAAAACAGGAGCGATTCTCAGGCCAATGAGGTCATTCCTCTGATCGGACACTCCTCTTCGATATTATACTTTGACTTTGGATTGTTTCAGTGGCCACTTTTACTTTGATTTTTGGGGGAGTTTGTTCGAGGTGGGCAGTAGCTGCGGCTATGCGTTTCCATCAGCCCGGATAGCAATTGGTATATCTACCCTGGCATTGCCTAGTTGTGTCGTGTCACCTACCCTAGCGCGCCTTATACGATTTTGGTTTTGTATCATACCTATGGAGTGCCCTCTGACGACGCCCAGTACGGGGGAGATTACGGTACTGTATAGACTATGGGAATATATTTTGTGTTAAGGGCTATATGAGCAACCCCTTAACGCTATTTAAAAGTAAGTTTATTTTAAAAATAGACACTATTATAATAGCGCAATATACTACATAGTAAATAGTTTAACGGATCCTTAGGAGATGGAAATCCCGAGCATCTCTTGAGTTACTGCACTCATATTTATTTCTGTTAATTTAACTCACATAAGATCTTTTAGTTCTGACTCAAGTGTTTTGTCTTTTCAATTTGCTCGGGTCAGTCCGAGCGTTTCAGGATTTGATGTTTTAGCTCTAGAGGACGAAGACGAAGATTTGTATTACTATTATCTACTATTATTCCACTACACTCATATTTTTCCGCTGCATTGTTATTGGTATGTGTAACTCTGATACGTATTATATAAATGTTTGTAAACAGTTTTATAAACTGTATATTTTATTATTATATTTTATCCTTCCGCTGTGAGATTCTTTTTTGTTTATTTCTTCTCTATTTTTCTTATTTACCCCATAACAATCCGCCTTCCGTATGGTTTGAATCGGCATGTGTGTCGATTTGAAGCGTGCGAAAAGGCGGGACGTTACAATAGTTAATAATAAAGGAGTTAGAAATTTGAGTATATTAATGTAACATTATACAAATGTAAGATGTAAATGGGCATATATTAGTGTAATAGATAAGTACCCATGTTGACCTTACCTTTAAGATGGTAAGTTTATAATTGATTCAGAATAAAAAATTAAAATCAAATGAATGTATTTATTGGAATGACAATTGACAATTATTGAATTCATTAAAATTGTAAAGTTATAAATTGATTGGAAATTTTAAATTGGGAATGGATTCAAGGTTATATAAATTGATGTCATAATACGTAATGAATTGTAGATGATTGGATTAATTGGAATTACATGAAAAGATTTTAATTTAAATGTAATAAAGTGGATTAATTGGGAAATATCAATGTGTCAAGATATAGCCTTTGCTAATTAAAGTCAATAATTAATGAATTGAATGAAAGGCCAATTAATGAAAAAAAATGGGAACTTTGCTTTGTGAGTAATAAAAGCTTATTAATGTGAATCAAAGTAATAGTAACGGTAGTAAGTTACTATTTAATTGTCCTATTAATTTGTTGTAACTGTTATATTTGGGAATAAGATATTATTTTAAGTAAATAAAGGTAAGTATTGTATGAATATATGAATTAATGTATGATTTATGGTAATAGAATGAATTCATATGATGTAAGTAATTATAATAAATGTTTGAAAGTAATAAACTTTAAAGTTAATTAAAGTTTAATGGTTACAATTATTATAAATTACCTATTTGTTTAGTTCATAAAATTTAATTTGAAAGCAATTGTAGTAATTGACTTAATTAGTACAATCCCAATCAATTTAAGCAATTGGTTGGATAAGAAGAATAGAAAGCAAGATTTATTAACTCACTGAAATTTAAAATTCAATAATTGGATTTATTTCAAATGAATGAAATTAAATATTTAATTATTATGTTATTGAAAATTAAGTTGAAATTGGAGAATATTAATGTAATAGCTTTGAACCCAATGTTAATTTCATCCATTTGATCATAATGAATTGAATAATAAGAATGAATAGTGAATTCAATGGAATTATTGAAAATTTAACTTATAATTGATGAATATAATGAAATTCGATTTTACGCTGAAATTTATGATTGAATCAACATTTAATTGACATCAAATTTGTTTAAATTACTGTGATTGTTTAAGAAAATTATACCGATAAGATTTATAAATTTTGAAAGTGAAATTTGAAAAAAGTGATTTAATTAATGAATTTTAATTTATTTAATTTACTGGAAAAATAGCCATTATGGCCACTGACTTGGATTTCGACGAATCTAATTTCATCGGATCTGTATCGGTGAATTATTGTAGGATTACAAGTTTCGTAGCGATCAGACTTATCGTTTGATCGTACGGGCTTGAAACACCTTGAAATAAATTAAGTTGAAATCAATTTGAAAAATATTGATTTTAGCATAACTTCCTCATATGATGGAATTTGGACTTGAAACCTTTTCCATTGCATTTAAAATATTTTTAAACATCTGTATCGATATATGGGTTGACCCAATTTCGTTCCGGAGTCGAAACGGGCTTTTTGGGCCGCTTTATCGTTGAACGCATATATCAAATCGTATCCATCTATTCTTTTTCAACTTGCCTATATAAACCTTAATTTCCCTCATTCTCATTTGTCTGTACGTACATTTCAACTATATCTCCTCCTCAATGGCAGACAAATTCCAAACCCAATTACAATTCAAAAATCAAAAGCAAAAATTTCAAAATCCTCAATGTATATCGAATTATATAGGGATTTGAAGCTCTCGACGGGCGCAAGTCAAATATATGATTCATTTTTCAGTTTGAATCGTGGTTTGGTCTGAATTGGTTGAAACAATCTCGGCCATCCATCGCGTCGAAATCAACTTCGTCTGATCGACGAATCGAAGGTACTGTTCTGAAGAGGGGACCAAGGGGAGTGCATCCAGGTGATTGGCGTGATGTGATGATGGTTGGATCTTGTGGAATAATTCGATTAGGTCAAGAAATATTTGGTGGCGGCTGGAAATTCTTCATCAGTGGGGATGTGGAATTCGTGTGAAGGGGTTCGCGAGTAAGTGTCGCGATCAGCCGAGATGTTTGGGGCGAGGCCAAGGAGGCGCGGCGCCGTTCGATGGCGGCTGAGCATGGGGAATCGCCTACGAAAGGAGGCGGCTGTGATGTTGTTCTCGCGGTTATCAGTTGGGTTTCGAACAATTGTTGTGCGTGCGTGTGATTTGAGGAAGCTTGACGTGGCAATGTTGTTTGGGTGTGTTTTATTTTTCTGTTTTGTTTTAATTAAATTTTGTTTCCAAACAATTTAATCGCTATAACTTTTGCATGCGTGATCCAATTTACGCGCGGTTTTCTCCGCTAGGTTCGTATTGGAATTCCGGACCTTTTGGCGCTAGTTTGGATGAATTCTGAGACAGTTGGAATTTTGAGTTTAAATTGGATTTGAATTCAATTTAAATTCAAAAAGGTGAGTGTTTTAACCCACTCACAACTTCTAAAATTTCTTATGTTTGTTAAATTAATTTTTTGTCGTGATTATGCATTTATTTATGACTTTTCCGTATACTTAAATCTTCATCTCAGTTAATTGCATTTATTTAAATTAAATATTTATTTAATTTATTTTTGAATATAACTACCAGTTAAGTACCTGTTATATATGTTATCAGTTATCTATTGATATTGATCGATTGTTTTGGATGATGATTGTGATGGATGTATGATCTGTTGATGGATGAATGAATGTTGTATTATATGTTATTATAAACTTCAAGTTATTATGCATTTTTATTTCATTCGGGATTGCGGTTTGAAATGATATATAACCGTAATTTTATTTTAAATTATGGATTGAAATGATAAATATCCATATCACTTGACCATAGGATAGGAAATTATATACAGGCACCGCGGTCTATATATAAATTATTTTGAAAATGATTTCTATGGTTTTGGAAATGAATATACGGTTTAATAAATATTAAAATTTTGGTGTTATATAAATATTATATATATATATATATATAGTTAAATTCTTGGTTTCAAGCTATGTACAAAACTGTTTAATGAAATGAGTTTAATAATGGAGTTTAATTGGTTTATATTATATGGTTAAGTACCTACTTAAGATATTGCATATATAGATTTTTTAAATGACTTAAATGAAATTTAAGTTGGAAGATAAATATGATATTGATTTAAATTGAATTATTTAAGAATTGTACTCGAACAAAATTTGATTTGAAAATTTAAATAAAAATGAAGAATTTAAAGGGTATAATTCTTATAACTTCATTTGGTTTAAAGTGATTTAAATGAATATAAAGTTGAGATAAATGAATATATCAAGTTAAATATATTAGAAGTATATCCAGTTGTTTGAAGTTAAAAGTTTTACTTAAATTATATTGGATTTATTAAGTAAACGTTTCAAATCTAAATAATAGTAGTTGAAATTGATATATATGAAATTATTTAAGAATAATTTTGAAATGGTGGAATAATTAAAGCTTTGAAATATATGTAAATTATGTTGGTTTATTTGGGAATTTAAAATCCATATTGGAATTGATTTGTGAAGGTGAAGAAGCTATTTTACTATATAAAGTAATTAAATATTTAAACCATTTAAGTGGTCTATTATGTTTCAAAGTTATGAAATTCAAAGTTTTATGTTTTGAAAGGCTATATTTCAAGTTTGGTTTCGAAATATTATAACTTTGAAATGTTACGGTTTTAGAAAAGGATATTTGAAAATGATATCAAATTTGATTTGGTTTTTAAAAAGAGGAAATGATATCGTATTTATATGGATTTGAAATGGATATTATATTCTGGTTTTAAAGGTATAAACTATTTCAAAAAGACCGCGGTGTTATAATAACGTTTGGTTGTTAAAGAGACCGGGATCGGAAGTTTTCATACTCTCTGCCAACTCCGAAAACCACTTTAACAACCGCGTACGCAGTGGAGATTACAGAATGAAGTAGGATGGCGGCGGCGTTTTCTTTTAGGTAAATACGTGGACCCGACTACCGTGAGTTGGCATAAGGTGGCTAAAACATGAGTGATTATCGGGCCAATGAGGTAGCCCCTCTAATCGGATGCACTCCTTCGATATTATACTATGACTTTTGGATTTATTTGGTGGCCACTTTTGATTTTTGATTTTGGGGTGTTGTCCGAGGTGGGCGATAGTAGCTGCTACACGTTACCACCAGCCCGGATAGCAATTGGTATATCTACCTTCGCATTGCCTAGTTGTGCCGTGTCACCTACCCGAGCGCGCCTTTACAAGTTTCTATTTGTGTTGTACCTATGGAGTATCCTCTGGTAGCCTTCCGATCAGGAGGTATTACTGTACTGTATAGACTATTGGCATTATTTATGTTAAGGGGAATATTGGGTCACTCCTTAACTCTATTTAAAAGTAAGTTTATTTTACTATTAGACCCTATTATAATAGCGAAATATTACTACATAGTAAATCGTTTAGCGGATCCTTAGGAGATTTGAATCCCGAGCATCTCGTAAGTTACTGCACTCATATTTATTTCTGTTGATTTAACTTACATAAGATCTTTTAGTTCTGACTCGAGTGTTTTGTCTTTTCAATTCGCTCGGGGTGAGCCTGAGCATTTTAGGATTTGAAGACCATACTTCTGGAGGACGAAGGAAAAGATTTTATTACTGTTATATATTATATATTAGTCCACTTCACTGTATTCCGCTGCATCGATTATTATTCGTTGGTATGTGCAGCTCTGATATGTATTGTATAAATAAAATCAAATGTTAATAAAATAGCTTCATGAACTGTATATTTGATTATTATATTTTATCGTTCCACTGTAAGATTCTATTTTGGTTTTTCCTTTCCCTGCTTTTTCTTATTTACCCCATAACAATCCGCCCTTCTATATGGTTTAAGTCCGACGTGTGTGGTTTATCGTCGATTTAAACCTTGCAGAAAGGCGGGATGTTACATCTGGTATCATAGCTTTGGTTAGCGTTAAACCTTAGCTTTGTGGGGTTTGACTCTTTATTAATAGGGTAGTAATACTCTATGAGAGTCGCTGAGTGTATATATATGAGAGAGCGTATTTGTAAGTATTATAAAAAGGTTTCTATATTGTGTTAATCTGTTCGTTTTGTATTTATAAATTCTGGTTGACGCATTGGACGCTATGACATCAATAGGGATTTCTAAACACTTAATAGGACAGACCGACACAATATTTGTTTTAATATAGGTGAATGAATTAATTTTTTCTATTATATTTTCTATATATATATATATATATAAATTAAATTTTTATAAATAAGATATATATATATTGGTTGTGATATATTGTTTGTTAGGTGGTGAAATTTATAAATATTAGTTGAAATAAGATTTAAAATAAAATAAATGGAAATTGGAAATTTAGAACTTAAGTTTCGGGGTTTAATGATTTTGGAATATAATAATAATAATATTGTTAGAAGTATTTTCCGATATAAATATTTCAATATGATTTGAAAGAATTATTGAAAAAGAAATTTTGGAAAGAAATAAGTTGTACTCCCCTCTCTATCGTTGGAAAATAATTTCGGTGATGGCGGCCGCATCATCGACATTCATTTTCGAGTTTCGAAGTGGGAAGGCCACTGTAGTAGTTTAATACAGATTTGTTTTGATAAACCAAATATAAATTTTATAATTGTTTAATTTTAATTAGATATATAAATTATAAGTATATATTTCATCCGTCATTTTAGAATGATTTGAAACTTAACCTGATATTTAGTTCTTAAGTTTCCAATTAATTAATAGTTTTAGTTAGTGTAGTGAAATGGAATTTAACTAATAATTGAAACCTCTAAATGAAATAAGAAATGAAATGATAAATTATAAATGAGATTAATAGAGAGTTGAAATTGTAACTTATAAGACAAAAGATAGAATTATTGAACATCTAATTGATTAAAAGAAATAAGATAAACTTGTATGATTTCAATTACATTCTTTAAAAGCATATATATAACTTAACAATATTAAAAGTTGAAATGTTTAATAAGAAAATGTAATGAAAATTGTACAAGCAAAAGTATGTACTGAAGTGTTAAATAAATTTCTTTTATTAATAAAGGTTAAGGTTATAATTGTTATATACTTAAGTAAATATTGAAGTTATTTATTTTGAAAATAAGAAGAAAAATGAATATTGTAAATAAATGAAATTAAGTAGTAAATAAATGAATTAATATGCAAAGAAATCGAATTAAAAATGAAAATTTGCAAGAAATAATGTAAAATTAAAAAGATAAATCAGTATATGGATAAAAAGGAAATCAAACAACAATAGTTTGAAATGAAATTAACAAAAATTAACTTGATTTATTGTTTGGAATTTGTTGTTTGTTTGGTTTATGGTTATTTGGGTAAGGATACTTTAAAATTGATTAAATGAATGAATAATCTATTTAGCTTCACCTAAGACTGTTGAGTAAAGGGTGCACTTAGTAGTTTATTTTTCATTCCGTACAATTTAAATTTTTAAACCTGAATAACTATTTGTTTGTTTGATATGAATGATTAATTTGTATTGATTCTATGTGATGGTTGTATACCTTGTAGCAAGTGATTGTTGTGTATTAATTTGTTTGTTTATAGTTGAAACCACTTTAAAAGTTCCATTTATATAATTGCTAACTCTTTTGGATTATATAAGTGAAATACAGGTTATGGAAGCAATTGCTACTGCATTTGGTTTCGTAATATAAAGCTTTAATTGCTCGACTAATACGTACGTTTTCGGATTACGGTTTTATAGCGTTATTATATTGTTTCCCGTGTTGGGATATATATATATTATTTTGGAAAATATATGTTGTATGTTGTTATATTTGATATTATATTTTCTCCAGAGCCTCTCCGTACAAAGGAGACTCGCCCAAAAAATTTCGTAAATTTTGGACTTAGAAAATATTTTGAAAATGTTTTCCAAACCTTATTAATTTGAATATATAAAGATATAATTGTTTATAAATCTATATATTTATTTAAATTATCCTATTCTGTAAACTTATTGTTATGAATATAATGTTTTGAATAATATATATTGATTTATAAGTTCGTCTTTTGCCTTCTTTTCCTTTTCGGGGACGAAAAGTTTTGAGTTAGGGAGAGTGTAACGACCCGTAAAATTCGATGATTAAAATGAGTTATATTAATAAGATATTTAATTAAATTTAGAAAGAAATAAAAATCTTATAATTTATATTGGAACGAATGTTAGAAATTAGATGTAGCAATTGTAATTAAAATTCACAATTTAAAATTAAATTGCAATTAATTGAAATAATGTAAATTGTCATGCTTGGTTATAAGTTTAATATAAGAAACAAATGGAAATGTTGAATTAGTGAATCATTAATAAAAAAATATTAACTAGAATGGAATTCAAATTAATAAATTAATGGGAAGTGTAAATGGTTGCATTTGGGTATAAAATTTAAAACAAGTAAGTAAAAGTAGGCATTTAATTTACCAATGGAATAGTACATTAATTAATAGTAACTAAATTAGTGCAATACCTATTAATTGAAACGTAAATTTATTTATAAGGCAGTAATTGATGTAATAAAAAGCATGAAACCAAGTAAATAAATTTACTGAGAATATTAATTGTAATTAATGTATATATTGGGCAAAGATATAATAAATGAAAATAGGATAGTTAATAACAAAAGAGTTAGAAATTTGAATATATTAATGTAACATTATACAAATGTAAGATGTAAATGGGCGTATATTAGTGTAATAGATAAGTACCTATGTTGACCTCACCTTTAAGATGGTAAGTTTATAATTGATTCATAATAAAAAATAAAAATCAAATGAATGTATTTATTGGAATGACAATTGACAATTAATGAATTCATTAAAATTGTAAAGTTATAAATTGATTGGAAATTTTAAATTGGGAATGGATTCAAGGTTATATAAATTGATGTAATAATACATAATGAATTGTAGATGATAGGATTAATTGGAATTACATGAAAAGATTTTAATTTAAATGTAATAAAGTGGATTAATTGGGAAATATCAATGTGCCAAGATATAGCCTTTGCTAATTAAAGTCAATAATTAATGAATTGAATGAAAGGCTAATTAATGAAAATAAATGGGAACTTTGATTTGTGAGTAATAAAGCTTATTAATGTGAATCTAAGTAATAGTAACGGTAGTAGGTTACTATTTAATTGTCCAATTAATTTGTTGTAACTGTTATATTTGGGAATGAGATTTTATTTTAAGTAAATAAAGGTAAGTATTGTATGAATATATAAATTAATGTATGATTTATGGTAATAGAATGAATTCATATGTTGAAGTAATTATAATAAATGTTTGAAAGCAATAAACTTTAAAGTTAATTAAATTTTAATGGTTACAATTGTTATAAATTACCTATTTGTTTAGTTCATAAAATTTAATTTGAAAGCAATTGCAGTAATTGACTTAATTAGTGCAATCCCAATCAATTTAAGCAATTGGTTGGAGAAGAAGAATAGAAAGCAAGATTTATTAACTTATTGAAATTTAAATTCAATAATTGGATTTATTTCAAATGAATGAAATTATATATTTAATTATTACATTATTGAAAATTAAGTTGAAATTGGAGAATATTAATGTAATAGCTTTGAACCCAATGTTAATTTCATCCATTCGACCATAATGAATTGAATAATAAGAATGAATAGTGAATTCAATGGAATTATTGAAAATTTAACTTATAATTGATGAATATAATGAAATTTGAATTTACTCTGAAATTTATGATTGAATCAACATTTAATTGACATCTAAAGTTGTTTAAATTATTGTAATTGTTTAAGAAAACTAAACTAATAAGATTTCTAAATTTTGGAAGTGAAATTTGAAAAAAATTGATTTAATTAATGAATTTTAATTTATTTAATTCACTGGAAAAATAGCCATTTTGGCCACTGACTCGGATTTCGACGAAACTAGTTTCACCGGATCCGTATCGGTGAATTATTATAGGATTTCAAGTTTCGTAGCGATCAGACTTATCGTTTGATCGTACGGGCTTGAAACGCCTTGAAATAAATTAAATTGAAATAAATTGAAATCAATTTGAAAATATTGATTTTAGCATAACTTCCTCATACAATGGAATTTGAACTTGAAACCTTTTCTATTGCGCTAAAATATTTTTAAACATCTGTATCGATATATGGGTTGACCCAATTTCGTTCCGGAGTCGAAACAGGCTTTTTGGGCCGCTTTATCGTTGAACGTATATATCAAATCGTATCCATCTATTCTTTTTCAACCTTGCCTATATAAACCCTGTTGTAACCCTAATTTCCCTCATTATCATTTGTCTGTACATACATTTCAACTATCTCTCCTCCTCAATGGCAGACAAATTCCAAACCCAATTACAATTCAAAAATCAAAAGCTAAAATTTCAAACTCCTTAATATATATATCGAATTATATATGGATTTGAAGCTCTCGACGAGCGCAAGTCAAATGTATGATTCATTTTTCAATTTGAATCGTGGTTTGGTCTGAATTGGTTGGAAAAATCTCGGTCATCCGTCGCGTCGAAATCAACTTCGTCTGATCGATGAGTCGAAGGTACTATTCTGAAGAGGGGACCGAGTGGAGTGCATCCAGGTGATTGACGTGACGAGATGATGGTTGGATCGTGTGGAATAATTCGATTAGGTCAAGAAATATTCGACGGCGGCTGGAAATTCTTTATCAGTGGGGACATGGCATTCGTGTGAAGGGGTTTGCGAGTAAGTGACGCGATCGACCGAGATGTTGGGGCGAGGCCGAGGAGGCGCTGCGCCGTGCGATGGCGGCTGAGCGTGGGGAATCACCTGCGAAAGGAGGCGGCTGCGATGTTGTTCTCGTGGTTATCAGTTGGGTTTCAAACAATTTCTGTGCGTGCGTGCGATTTGAGGAAGCTTGACGTGGCAATGTTGTTTGGGTGAGTTTTATTTTTTTTTTGTTTTGTTTTAATTAAATTTTGTTTCCAAATAATTTAATTGCTATAACTTTTGCATACGTGATCCAATTTACGCGCGGTTTACTCCGCTAGGTTCGTATTGGAATTCTCGACCTTTTGGCACTAGTTTGGATGAATTCTGAGACTGTTGGAATTTTGGGTTTAAATTGGATTTGAATTCAATTTAAATTCAAAAAGGTGAGTGTTTTAACCCACTCACAGCTTCTAAAATTTCTTATATTTGTTACATTAAATTTTTGTTGTGATTATGCATTTATTTATGACTTTTCCGTATATTTAAATCATCATCTCAGTTAATTGCATTTATTTTAATTAAACCTTTATTTAATTTATTTTTGAATATAACTGCCAGTTAAATACCTGTTATATATATTATCAATTTTCTATTGTTGTTGATTGATTGTTTTGGATGATGATTGTGATGGATGTATGATCTGTTGATGGATGAATGGACGTTGTATTGTATATTATTATAAACTGCAAGTTATTATGCATTTTTATTTCATTCAGGATTGCGGTTTGAAATGATATATAACCGTAATTTTATTTTATATTACGGATTGAAATGATAAATATCCGTATCACTTGACCATAGGATAGAAAATTATATACAGGCACCGCGGTCTGTATATGAATTATTTTGAAAATGATTTCTATGGTTTTGGAAAGGAATATATGGTTTAATAAATATTAAAATTTTGGTGTTATATAAATATTATTTATATATATAGTTAAATTCTTGGTTTTAAGCTATGTATAAAATTGTTTAATGAAATGAGTTTAATAATGGAGTCTAATTGGTTTATATTATATGGTTAAGTACCTACTTAAATAGTTTAATTGGTTTATATTATATGGTTAAGTACCTACTTAAGATATTGCATATATAGAGTTTTTAAATGACTTAAATGAAATTTAAGTTGGAAGATAAATATGATATTGATTCCAGAATGAAGTAGGATGGCGGCGGTGTTTTCTTTTAGGTAAATACGTGGACCCGACTCCCGTGAGTTGGCATAAGGTGGCTAAAACAGGAGCGATTCTCGGGCCAAGGAGGTAGCCTCTTTTATCGGACGCACTCCTTCGATATTATACTTTGACTTTTGGATTTATTCGGTGGCCACTTTTGATTTTTGATTTTGGGGGTGTTGTTCGAGGTGGGTGTTAATAGCTGCTACGCGTTACCACCAGCCCGGATAACAATTGGTATATCTACTCTGGCATTGCCTAGTTGTGCCGTGTCACCTACCCTAGCGCGCCTTGTATGAGTTTCTATTTGTGTCGTGCCTATGGAGTATCCTCTGGTAGCCTCCCGATCAGGAGGTATTACGGTACTGTATAGACTATTGGCATTATTTGTGTTAAGGGGAATATTGGGTCACTCCTTAAAGCTATTTAAAAGTAAGTTTATTTTACTATTAGACACTATTATAATAGCGAGATATTACTGCATAGTAAATAGTTTGACGGATCCTTAGGAGATGTGAATCCCGAGCATCTCGTAAGTTACCGCACTCATATTTATTTCTGTTGATTTAACTTACATAAGATCTTTTAGTTCTAACTTGAATATTTTGTCTTTTCAGTTCGCTCGGGTCAGCCTGAGCATTTCAGGATTTGAAGACCTTCCTTCTGGAGGACGAAGGCGAAGATTTTATAACAATTATATATTATATATTAGTCCACTTCACTGTATTCCGCTGCATCGATTATTATTCGTTGATATGTGCAACTCTGATATGTATTGTATAAATAAAATCAAATGTTAATAAAACAGCTTGATGAACTATATATTTGATTATTGTATTTTATCGTTCCGCTGTAAGGTTCTATTTTGTTTTTTTTCATTCCCTTCTTTTTCTTATTTACCCCATAACAATCCGCCCTTCTATATGGTTTAAGTCCGACGTGTGTGGTTTATTGTCAATATAAACCTTGCGGGAAGGCGGGATGTTACTTTAGTGATCATCAACAAATATAACCAAGTATGTCAAATCGATTTGGTGTTATTAGACTTATTATTGCATACAACATAATTAACAGTGCATAGCTCTTCAATTGTTTTGAGATATAATTACCAGTGTCATACGATTCGTAGTCATATAATAAAAATTATTTTCCAAAACTATGACTTAGTCTGCAATTCAAAAATAATCAAAAATAATTTTAAATACTTCTGTATTTTCAATGTATCACTTTTGTTGTGAAACAAATTCTGCAATACAGCCTTCTTTCGTAACGAATATTCATAATATTCACAATAAGATATAATTTTGTCTAGTTTTCAGTCGGTAGCAAAAATAGTCATTATTTCACAAATAATGATCGGTATGTTTTATGAAAATAGTTATTGTAATTTGATGCAATCAACAAGTGTTACATGGGACGTTCCCACTATTTCTGGTATTCCTATCATAGCGTACTGAATATGAAAGTTCATTATTCACTTAATATGGATTATTAACTGGATGTATTGTAGCTAGTTTATAGTGGAGAGATTTTTGATCAAATATCTCGAACTCAAAGAAATAAATCTCATAGAAAATAATTTTATATATGAAAATGCATTTCAAAATAGAAATCGTATTTTTTATTTTAACATTGCATCAATCACAATTTTCACAGTTCTTGTTTTTGATGTTTTTTATGAAGCAGAAGTGATCATTCACTCTCTTCATCCCGACCGTGCCTTAAATCACATTTACTCTTATAATTTTCCTTTTTAAATGGCCAAACCATTCAAAAAGAAAACACTTACTACATAACAAAATCTTTACAAAAGCACATTCGATTATCCTTAACGTTTAAGGACATCAAATGTGTTGCACTTTACGTAAACCGATCAAACCTACATTTCAGCTATAAAGTTCTTAGATTTATACTATAGTTTTGACCTTATGTTACATTTAACACAATATGATCTTTTATATAATCAATCAAATTGAATACTCGATCTTATAATATTGATTGTTGGTTTATTAATGAACTAATTTCATCGAAGTATCATACATTATGAACTGTGATTGTTCCCCACATAACACTTATACGCAAAATATATGGAAAAATATTCGTAGTCTTGAATTGCTTTTACAGTTCGAAACTCATAGAATGCAATAAAGAGTGTTGACCAAATAAACATATAAGTGACCATATTATGAAAGTATTAAGTAGTATAAAACTAGGCACTTGTATGGGTATAGAAAACTTTGACATGCAATAGGCATTTAATAGTGAGCATATGTTGTAACGACCCGCAAATCCGTACCCCTTGAGTCAACACTATTCAAGAACAATCAACTCAAGTTGTACAGAAATACGAACCATTTGGGTTAAAGAAGAAGAGGTAGAAGAGGAAAAAATAGAAAACGACAACAGAATCTAACCATCGCAGCGGAATAAAATATAATAGATAATAAATACTCTTTACTCAAAACCAAATTTATCTGCTTACATATTTTACAATCATCAGAGTACATCAATCACAGCTCGACATCAATAACATACAAATGGATACACAACAACTCAACACAGCGGAATATATATATAAATACAAGTACGAAAGTACGTCTCGTCATCCAGCTCGTCTCTTGAGCTCCACAACATCATCCTTATCCTATAATACTCGGCCTGACCCGAGCATTACAGTTAAATAACACCCGAGTCAGTCTGGATTACCAGCGTGAGGAAATCACACCCAATTGATTATTAAAGTTTCAAAAATCCTTTGAAAACAAAAGCATCTCGTAAGACCATGCCACAAATAAACATGTCTGGTTTTTACCTTACGATAGCTAAAACAATTTTTATAGAAATCCTCTGATATTATAATAGGGTCTATAAACAAATACTTATAAAATAGCCGAAATTGTTACATCTATTAAATTCCAGCTACTAGCCACAAAAGTGTGTAATACAAACAAAACTCGTACAAGGCTCGTAGGGAGAATGGATTTCCAACTAATGACTAGGCACTGGGGTACCACCTTTCACAGTATGGGGTCTAGATCAGCGTACCGAGGAGTATGCCCGCTCCCCTGCAACACAAGGCCGGGACTACCCCTTACTGGATAATCCCGAGTGAGATCACCCCACGGTTGGGATCAGCAACCGCCCACTAAGCCGAAATAAAAAGGGACATCTAGACTGGAATGACCTCACCCTGCTTGGGTGCTACCCACCTAGCCTTGCTGCATAACCCCTGATTTTCAGTCATTCCCATTTGATGAGGCTTGAGGCTAAGCGTTACCTTTAAGAACAATATCTCTTAGAATGTCCATCGTCCACCTGACGATGTTTCGCAAGCATTCATCCATACAAGTCCGTCCAGGGTTCGAACGGAACCGAAGGCACTATTCCTACTACATCCATTTTGGAATTATCCTCAGGATTAGTAGTGACTAGCCCTTGCACTTCACTGCTCCATCTTCGAATCCAAACTCGTTTTCACGAAAATGTACAAACCGGATCGAAGTGGTTTGCGAGAAATAAATCTCGATCCCGGTCTCTTCGAAACGATCAACGCATTTGTCCAATATTGATAGTCGGTGATTTAACTATCAATTTATATTCACAAACATCCATCAAACAATAAATAATTTCCCAAATTATTTATTTATATCAAAAATATCTTCACAAGATATAATTTCACTTTTCAAACCCCTTTTGAAAACAGTTTCAAACATATTCCTTTCCCGGAATAATTTCCCAATATTTATTCCCACTGAAACGCCAAGTATAAAATACTTTTAGCTTTAAAATAATTTAAAAGCACTTAGTTATAAATTATACTTCATAGCCTTAAAAATTTAAAACTACTTTAATACCCAATTAAAATATATACTTTAGGAATATTTAATAAATAAGGCTACTTTTATAAAATATAAAACTAGATTTTTCTTTAAAAACAAATACCAAGTATTTCATAATTACTACGATAATAGTTTTGAAAAATATTTATTTAGAATTTAAACATTTAAGGATAATAAATTTTCTAAGATATTCTTTTTAAAACAACATAAACCTTTAACTTATATTTAAAATTACTTGAAAATCGTACTTGGCTATTCAGGGAAACACTCTTCTCTTTCACATCTTTAAAAATAAATCACTATTTATTTTAAACGAATTTCCCTTCCTTTATAAATTTCAACTTTGACTTCATATTTAAAATATCCTCCATTATTTTATTTTACCTGATATCCCAGTTTAAAGGTTCCAAATCTCATTTAAAATAAATTCTTTATTCATTCAAAAAAAATCACTTAAGCTTTACAATTTATTATTACCCCTAATAATTCAAATTCCTCTTATTCCAAATTTGTTAGAGTTTTGCAATCACTTTTAGTTTATTTTATTTATTTTCAATTCATTATTAATTTATTCCAATTCACTAAAATTATTTTACTTAAAAATTTACTCTTTTATTTCTTTCGAAAATACAATTCTAGAGATTTGATAATTTATTTTACTGAGATATTCAATCCAACCATACCATTCAATACTTCGATTACTCATAAAATCATCACGGGATATCAAGTATTCAGAACACAGAATATTGAATAATCTAGCTAATTTTGAGGGGTCCAGTTGGATCCCTCCAACCTGTTTTCCCTGCATCCAAAGATGTTAGCACAACAATATGCCAATTTCAGAATATAACATACTGTAACACATCAATCAATTTCAACCATTCAAACAATTATTTAAATTTAATCATTTAAATTTAAATTTAACTGAGTGAGATTAACTCACCTTTGACTACGCATGCACCCATTCCAATCCGGCATGTTTTCTTTTCAAATTTCAAACCTTGAATAAACATTATACAATTTAATTATTAATATCCGAATCAGTTTTATAATTAATTCCCAATTTAAAAATTTAATTAACCCATGATTTATTTCAAACTAATGATTAAATTAATAAAATATTTTAGCAACACCATAAATTTAATAGGTTTGTTAAACAAATCCGTTTCCAAAAATAAAATTTCCATTTAATAAATTTAATTTAATTCTCCTTAATATACTAGTAAATTGGTTAATTGGAATATAAATATGTATATTGGTATATACTTGTTATCATTATAAAATAATTTTTTTCTTTCTCTGTTTTACCTTTTCTTTCTCTGTAACATATATGTTCATATATATATATATATATATATATATATATATATATATATATATATATATTACACATTTAAATTTAAATGAATAACTGCAATTTAAAATTTGAATTAACCTAAATTATTAAAACAAAGATCGATACCACGTTGAACTGCGGCCATCAGGACTTCAATCCCCACCACGCGTACTATGCCCTAACCCCTACTCGATGCTCTTCCTATCGTCGACCGTGACCTCACCCTCCCTCTCCAATCCACGAAATCTCGATTCGAATGGCCAACCTTCTCCACTCGCGAGCGCATACATGATCGCACACGCCTCTGAACCGCGAAACCCAAATATTCTCGAAACCCTAGGTGATCGTGTACCCTAGCTCGAGTCACACGCGACTAAAATCCATCCTTTCCCCCTCACTCGGTCATGATTCGAACGAAGTCGAATTGGATTTCGTTGCGGTTATGATATATTTTTTTTCTTTCTTTCTGATTTCGATTTGAAACGTTTAAGCTTCGGCCGTACTTATTGTTTTATTTTCCGAGCTATCAATTGGAATTTGATTCGAGTGGTAAAGGTGAAGAAGAGAAAGGAGACTGATAAGAACTCATGGCCATGAATTTCGAACGAACGAGAAAAAGGTTTCGAGATTTTTTCTCTTCTCGGCTGTGTGGTTTTAATTTATTTTTTTTATTTTTTTAGGAACGAACTGGTTGTCTTCAAGAGGAAGGAAACAAGATGTTGGCGTGTAAGGGAAAATTAGCTACAGTAATTTGAAATGAAACGGAAAAGTATTGACGGGATGCAATTACGACTGAAAGAAAATTTGAGTAGACCAACATTACTTTATTTAAATTCAATTTGTCGCTATATAAATTTTCAACGCGTTTACATATCGTGCTCTCACACCACAACCCCAAACACTACGAAATTTGAAACCCGATAATAAAACACTATTACAGATCCAATGGAACTAGTTTCGTTAAATTTCGAGACTGTGCCCCGGAAGGCTATTTTTAAATTCAATTTAAACGATAAAATTTCAAAACTGAACAAACCACTTCCAAATTAAATTTTTAACACTTTCACTATCTTCACTATCATCAATATAAATTTTATAAGCTTTCAAATTATTTTTAACAGACTTGAAATTAAAGATTCAACAATTTACTCAACTTCTAATTGTTAAATTCTATTATTTAATTATCAAATAAATAGCGATATTTGTAATTCAAGTTAAAATTACTCTATTGAATATTTAAAATCAATTAAATATTTCGATTTTGAATGCTTGAAAATTCCGGTCGTCACATATGCTATATTTCCATTTGTTAATTTTCAATTCAGTGCATTTGTATATATTGATTGATAAACATTTTATCAATTATATTAAATGCACAAATTCATCATTGTAGATAATTATAATATTATTTAGCATATGTTCTTACAATATTACAAAGGTTAAATGTTATCATTTCATTTTTCTAATAAGGCTTCCACTAGTGTTTTATGTTTCTCTAAATTATAAGATGAAACATAAAAGTCTTTCGACTTCACTAGTAGATGTTAGGACTCGTTTGTCTTGGAATTCTAATTTTGAGTTTGCTCAACAAATTATAGCCCTAAAAATGATGGATAACTCCTTATTAGTTATATCACATACAACTCATAACCTATGTTTCCTTATCCTAACCTCATTCTGACATTGAGTTTGCTTAACAAATCGAAAGAGATTATTCACATACCTATCATATCGTGACGGCCGAAGTATAGTATATGTACCATGAGTTTGCTCAACAAATACATATAGTTATCTAAACTCGTTTATTCAATATATTAATAATACTATACATAACATCCCTAGCTTGAGTTTTCTCAACAACTAAGGAGAATGCAAGTAATTTATTAATATATATATATATATATATATATATATATATATGGTAGAGGACAACATTATTAAACATTCATAATCTTTGAGTGATATCGACTTATGGAATAATGTATTTCTAAAGGAATAACCTGGTGATTCAAATGGCAGACACATCGGAAATCACGGTATATGCACATTTACATATGTATTTATTCCTTAAGTCTATTTGGGTTTCTGTAATGTTCCACTTTTAGTTTATACATTTATATCATATAATTTCATTGTCATATAACTTTTATATTTCATATTACTTATATGATAGTATAATATTTTATTAATTAAATCTTATTTAATTAATTTTATATTAGTATCTCAATACAACTTTTATATTGGACATATCTACCATAACCTTTATAGTGTACACTATAACCTTCATAGCGTAACACATATATCTTATATATGCATACTTTTATATATTTAATTAAATATTTTTAATTAAATTATATTAATTTCAAAATTTATCTTATATATACATCAACGTATAAATATGTTATCTTAAACACTTTAAATAACATAACATATATCAACATATATATTACATGCATATAAGTATTAATTAATTGACTCATTTAATTAATTAATTTTGTTAATCATATTAATAAACTTTAAATTTTGAAAATAATATTCAAATAGTTTCAAACAATTTGAAATTTTCATTACCTTTTCAAACATTTTGGAAAGTTATGTTATATTACAACCTTTTATAAAATACATGTTTTTATTTTAAATTTAACTTTTATATTTGAATATTGTCATATTTTTTAAAACTATTTTGAAATTAGCCCAAGACCCAATTCATATTGAGCCTTTTCTATTAGGAGCAATCTTTCGGCTCACTTCTTCTTTTAGGCTAGGCTGGTAACCAGGTAAAATATGGTACTTGATTATCCAATTTCAATCCTAGACATTACTTTTCTAGACACTATACTAAATGGGCAAGCTTAATTAGTTAGCTCTAACATGACTAATTTAGACCTCATAAGCTATTGGGCTCTGATACCATTGCTGGAACTGAACCGCTTGCAGCGGAAGAAATGAGTGAGTTTCAAATTATTTTATCATTTTGGATCATTAAGGGCTTATGAAGTCTAAATATTTATAGATCTTACTTAAATTTTCTTTTTAATAAAATCAATATTTTATTTAATTTGATAAATAAAGGAGTTTTACATTTAATTCAAATAAATATATAATATGATGAATGTATCAAATACATTCATGTATTTGAATGATAAGGATATCATATGAGTAGCACATAAAAGTATGTAAATAAACATGTAAAAGTTAGAGAAAGAAACCTTTTATTACTTTCTCTAAACATAAATAATTAGTTTGGGAAAGATGGGGCCAAAATATAAAGAGAATTTTTTTTCATTTTCTCTCTCTTTAATTAGGTTAACTGGCAAATTAACATTTACTACAGAATTAACACATGCCTTTGTTGTCTAGATTTTATTTTTAAACATGTAAGTAACGGTAACAGGAACACATGCATATATAAGTTCAACATACACTTATACATAATATATTAAAATTAATTTTATTAAGAAATAAAAGTTGACTTACATTAACAAAAGAACAACTAATGAATAGAGGTAAAAATTTATCAAGAAGAAAAGGTATAGGTCTTTTCTCCTTCCATTACTCATTCAATCAATGTCATTTCAAATCAGTAATTAAACTATAAAATATATATATGCATACAATTTTTTTAACCATTATCATAATTTGAAATCTAGAATTAACAAATATAATCAAGCTTCAATTTATGAAGATTTTAAGATCAAAATTGTTATTGTACATAAAAGTAAAATTTTATACCTTAAATTAAAACAACACATTCATACATACATACATACATACATATATATATAATTAATTGCAAGCTAGCTTAAATTTAAAATAATAAACAAATATGTAAAGTTTTTTATTTAGATTGTGTTAGAATTAGAAGTTAATCAATTTACACAAAAGTTTGATTATGTGTGTTTTCCTAACAAAATAACACAATAGCAGAAAAAATTCATAAATAAATAATATAAAATTATATTCAATTCTCTGGTGAATTAAAATTGACAGTATATGTAATTTATATAAGTTGAAACAATATAAATCATATAAATAAACGGTTTTAAATAGGAATAAAGGAGACTACTTAGGCACATATAAATTCATATTAAAATTCAGATCTGAACTAAAGAACAAAAAATCGAATGAGATGTAATATTTCATAACTCGAATGTTAAGAATATGGACTTGTAATCAAAATGGAATAGCACAAAATAGGTGTAAATCAATTGATATTGTAAACGTATATTATTAAAGAAGATGTGATAAAAAGGAAATTAAATCCTAAACAATATTAACAATAATAAACATAAATAAACAAAGGATGAAAAACATGTTCAAATCTGAGTTGAATCAAATAATAAACAAGTTATTAATTGAGACAAAAATGGTTTTGATTTACATATTTAAAATTAATATATTAAGCACGCAATAAATCATTCATATCCAAACATATGAAGGATAAAACATATAAATAAATAAATCAGAGATCCCTTAAGATTTTGCTTGGAAATCGTATCTTGAATGATGATATCTCCTTAGATCTTCAAGATCCACATCTTATCTTTGCAATATATGAAAGAAATGTTTTTTATTTTATTTGATATTTTATTTGAAGTTGAAAGATTTTGAAATTTTGATTTTTTTTTCTACCATGAAAAGTTAGGAGGGGAGAGAGAAAAATAATAATTGAGAAAGAATGAATTGTAAGTACATAATAAAGTAGAGAGTATATTTTATTTGAAAGAAAGAAATTGTTTCCATTCTTTAATCAAAATTCCCTAATTATTCAAAAGATTGTTTCTTTCTCTAATTCTTTCTTTTCATGTGATTTGTCATCAAATGATATAAAATTTGCATAAATCATATCATACATAAAATTTCCATAAATCATGTCATCAGATGTCATAAAATTTCCATAAATTATTTCATGCAATCATCTTTAAGTTACATCGATATCATATATCAATACATGCAAATATAACTTAAATAAATGCATTAGAATAATTACAAACAGCTTTCAAATATCAAATAAATAATAATTAATATTTCTCAAATATCAATTAATTTAATCAATTTACGCATTTTATAAATTAATTAAATCATGTGGTTTTTCAGAGAATTCATTATTAAAGTTGAATGACTCAAAAATGTAAATTCAATCAGTGATTAATATCAAACTATTCAAATATTAACGTTCATACGTCACTTGGTAGGTGATGTGACATTTTGGCTGAATTCATCGCTTACAAATCTCTTGGTAAAATCCAATTTTATTTATTATAAGCGGTACCTAATAGTGACAATTATGTACACTAATTCTCTTCGGCAAAACCATGTTACGTTGGGACTTATGGAATTCGGTAATGGAAAATTCTATTCATCCATAAAACTCATTTAAGATACACTATTGTTTTCCCTTAAAAATCTATTACTAAAATACCCTTTTCCCTTAATTTCTTTTTTAAACTTTTGCATATAATCCATCAAAATTAACCTTAAAATTAATGAAATTTGGTCCAAATTACATATTTTAATGAAAACATTAATGAATTATTTCATTATGAAACCTGCAATTTCAATTAAAACAACATTCAGAACTAATTGTTGTAACTTACAAATGTTCACTTTTTTTCTAAAATTAGTGAAATTTTGTTGAAATTGAGAATTTTTTGAGAAGTTTAAATAAGTTACAATATTAGCGCAAAAACTAAAGTTCGTTTTGTTAAATTTAACTTAATTTGTTCTAAGGAATTTCTAATGTTGGGTAAACGAGTTTTAAGTTTGAACGAGAGAAGACAAAGAAAATGAAAATAAGGGTACTTTTATAAAAGACACGGTGTATGTAAAGTAATATTTGATGCATACTACTTTAATATATTTTTGTGTGTATGTTTAGTAATTTTTGATATATGAATAGAACTAGCCTTTGGTAATGGCAAAATTCCAATATCGTCTACATTCATCTTTATAATGTAAGCACAAAGTCCTTGGTTCAATAATAACAATTATTATTAATCGAAATGCTTTGGCCAACGACTTTAATTTTGAGTTGATTTCAGTTGATCATGATACTAACCTCATATAACCAAATAGATTAATCCTCTCTTGAATAGTGTTTCACTTTTAATGCTTTCACTCGACCCACTATAGTTGTTCGATCACTACAAGACACAGTGTATTCCAATGGAGCCTTCTAACAGCCTCCAACGTCATTGACCAACATCTTCCAATATCCAGTGTTTTCTCGTATTTTTTTTACTTAAAAACTGTAGGACGTTGGTAGACGTTGGAATCTGGACGCTGGCGGACATTGAATGACGTTGGAAATCCGCGAGCAAAACAGAAACCCAACTTCTTCTTCCCCATTCGGCTGAAACCTATTCCCCCTCCCCCCAAATTCCCAACTTTGCTCCGATTCCGACCCTCTGCTGCTCCGACGATCAACGGCTCCTCCGACGACTCCAAACCTCCCTCTTGTCCTCTCTAACTCCCTAATCTCTCAATAAAAGGTATAAACCCTAATCCCTATGTTTAACTAAATTTGTTAAATTAGTGTATTAAATGTTTGTATTGCCTTATTGTATGTATAATCTAGTTTATTGAGGCATAATTTATGTTATTAACTTATGTATTGCAAGATTATATATATTTAAGTTTGTGTTAACAATAGAATAATGTGCATACAATTAGTTTTAGGTTTGTTTGTAAACATTAGTTGTTAGTGATCATACAATTAGTTTATGTATTTTAGAAAATTTCAAAAACGATATTTTATATTCATGAAACCCTTAGAGCGTCTTTCGGCCCCGTCTGATAAGTATTGTATATGATCGTTATGTGGATATTCGGTTTTTAACAGAACAGACATCTATATTCATCGTATACAATATTTGTTGGATTTGTCCCTGTATTGGACAAGTTACGAACACAATAACGTAATTAAATCTCGTAAAAATTTCATTTTAAATGGTTCATAGAATTTTGATAGCGCTTCCTTTATGTTCCCTGTGTACACGCAAATGTGTACTGTTCAGGGAACTAAAGCGAAGTGCTGCCGAAATTTTGTTGAATCGTTTAAATTGAAATGATTTACGCGATTTAATTACGTTATTGTATTTGTAATAGGGGGTACGATGACCCATCGACAAAGTGTTAATGATCTTAATAATATAAAATTCACCAATAATATTGTTTTAATAAAATATCAATTTATTAAATTTATATCGTACTTTTTAATTATATACGTAGGTAAATGGACAAATATTTTATTGATCGAAGTTGGATGTACAAAAAAAGAAGGGTCGAAAATGGAGGCTCAATAAGTGAACAGTTTAATAACGGTGTTCGCGTATTTATTGATCTCGCTTTAAATAACAGAAATGACGAAGAAATCCATTGTCCATGTATTAAATGCAAAATGTTAAAGCATTTGATACCAAAAATGGTTAGTGTTCATTTGCATCAATACGGTTTCGTGCCGAACTGTTTGGTTTGGGATCGTCATGGAGAACCGTTAGCATCTAATCATGTACAAGCTGAGGAGGTAGTGTGTACTGAAATTGATACGATGAATCTCGTAGAACATATGGTTGAAGATGCTGCACGGTCAATGTTTCATGTTCCTCAATTAATTGATGACGATGGTAATGCTGAAGAAGAACCAAATATTGGGGCAAAAATATATATGTTTTATTAGATGCCGCAAAGAAACCCATTTGGGAAGGCTGCACAAGCGGAACCCAATTATCAGTAACTGCTGAATACATTGCGATGAAATCTAAATACAACTTCACAGAAGCTGGATTTACAGTTGTTGTACAAGCTACGAAACGGCATATGCCTCCCAATAATTTAATATGCGAAAATCATTATGAAGTAAAAAAAATGATGTCAGCTTTTGGTTTACCGTATCATAAAATAGATACATGTCTAAACGATTGCATGCTGTTTTGGAAAGAAGATGTCAACCTTAGAAATTGTAAAATATGTAATCAGGAAAGATACAAATCAAGAAAGAAAAAAGGAAAGGAAGTCCCGTATAAACGCATGCATTATTTACCAATTACTCCTAGACTTCAAAGGTTATGTGCATTTTCTGTAACCGCACAACATATGAGATGACATAGTGTTAGAACACGGGAAGAAGGTACGTTAACACACCCAGCTGATGGGGAAACATGGAAGCATTTTGACCACAAATATCCTGATTTTGCATCCGAGAGTCATAATGTTTGACTTGGTTTATGTACGGATGGATTTTCACCATTTTCTCAGTTTGGTTCTAAATATTCGTCACGGCCTATAATTGTCACACCTTATAATTTACCTCCATGGATGTGTATGAAAACTCCATATATGTTTCTCACAGTTGCCGTCCCTAGTCCTAATGATCCGACACAAGGAATCGATGTTTATTTACAACCTTTGATTGAAGAATTAAAAACACTTTGGTACGAAGGAGTAGAAACATACGATATTTTCAAAAAAAACTTTCGCATGTATGCTTATTTGATGTGGACAATCAGCGATTTTTCTGCTTATGCAATGCTTTTAGGTTGGAGTACGGCTGGTCGTCTAGCTTGTCCGTACTACATTGAAAATACACGAGCATTTTCTTCACCTCATGGAAAGAAAATTTCATGGTTTGACTGTCATCGATATTTTCTTCATATTAATCATCCTTTTAGAAGAGATAAGAAAAACTTTACAGCTAATAGACATGAAACTTTGAGACCACCTACGGTTTGGTCAAGCGAAGATATTTATGAACTTGTAAAGGATTATCCAAAGATACATGAAACCGGAGAACAAATTGAAATTCAAGGTAAATCATCGATTCATAACTGGTGCAAACAAAGCATATTTTGGGAGTTGCCTTATTGGAAAAATCTTCTGATTCGTCATAATATTGACGTGATGCATAATGAGAAAAATGTGTTTGATAATGTTTTTAATACAATTTTGAATGTCAATGGAAAGACGAAAGATGATTTGAAATCAAGACGTGATATCGAAGTAATATGTAATCGTCCTGAGCTTCATATAAAGCCAAATGACACAAAAAAAAACCAAAAGCTTGCTATAAGCTAGACAATAATCAAGTGAAAGTACTTTTAAAATGGGTGGAAGGACTAAGATTCCCGGATAGTATATCTTCTAATATTCGTAGATGTGTCGACTATAAGAACAATAAACTTAGCGGGATGAAAAGTCATGATTGTCATGTTATGATGGAAAATTTATTACCTGTCGCTTTTAAAGAACCGTTGCCCGCAAAAGTTTGGACTGTTGTAACAGAACTTAGTCTTTTTTATAAAGAGATTTGTTCTACTGCATTAAAAGTTGATCGTCTACGTAAACTTGAGGAAGAAATCCCGATATTGCTCTGCAAAATGGAAAAAGTATTTCCTTCAGGTTTTTTCAATGTTATGGAACATTTACCTATTCATCTTCCATTAGAAGCACGTCTTTGAGGGCCTATGCAATATGGATGGATGTATCCATTTGAAACATATTTAAATCATCTAAAAAAAGTGAGACAGAAAGCTCGAGTTGAAGGTTCGATTTGCAAATCATACATCGAAGAAGAAGCTTCGTTTTCTCTTTCATTATTTTAGTGACCATGTGAACATATCATCCGAAAGTGCTACACGTAATGATGAAGGCATTGATCAAGATGATTGTCAAACGACCTTATCAATTTTTAAAAAACATGGTCGGCCTGCTGGTGCTTGTGTGGAAGTATGGTTGGATGATAGAGATTATCATGTTGCACACACATATGTTCTTCTCAACTGTGTCGAAGTTGCACCGTTTGTTAGGTAATTTACTTACATACATACATACATACATACATACATACATACATACATATATATATATCATCAACACGTGTGTATACACAAATATATGCACAGATGTGTATCTTAATCATAATGCAACATTTGTTATATAATTGTAGTATTTATGAATCATAACATCCTAACGGCGATATCGGCAAAGAATTCGCTTCTTGGTTTTCTAAGTACGTTTTTGACACAACAAATTGTGTTGTAGACGAAGGATTGAAACATTTAACTATGGGACCAAAAAGGAAAGTGAAGACCTATCCAATATTCTTTGTCAATAGATATAAATTTAATACCAAAGAATACGGCGCCGAAAAATTAACTAACAATACTGGTGTATTTGTAAAGGTAGTGATGATCCAAATGATCATATACATGATTTTTACAGCGTGCTAATCCAGGTTTTGCAATTGACGTATTTCACACGACCCGCGGAAGAAGTATTTTTGTTTAAATGCAACTGGTTCAGCAACGTTTCAGGTTATGGAATCAACGTGCACCCAAAATATAATCTTATAGAAATAAAACATACTTCGCGTTATTATAAATACGATCCTTTTGTACTTGCCAAACAAGCTCTTCAAGTTTATTATGCTTCTTACCCATCTCTAAGAAGAGATAAAATAGATTGGTCGGCTGTTTTTAAAACTAAGGCAAGGTTTACATTTGATGGACGGAATATTCCCGAAGAACAAGCTTACCAAGCAGATATCGAGGAAAATAGAGGAATAATAATAACCGACGATCAAACAGATTTTGGACCTCTAAACGATGAATCAAATGCATTAATTGAAGCATTTGCGAGTACAGAGGAACAAATATAGAGTGCGAAACAAAGTCTGGATACGAAAATGACGAGGACTGATCAACTATCTACATTTTGAGAAGGTAAATTTATATTTTTTAAACATTATCCTGTTTTCATTAAAAATGAAATGGTATGCTAATATATGATATGTATCACATCTCGTTTTTATGTTACGCCATACTGTATGTTTAACATATAATCATTTTATTTTCTGTTATAATGTTTGTTTGTAACATGTATTAGATAGGTATGTCGTCACGTAGACATTCAGGGTCTCCCTCTTCCTCACAGAGAGGGCATGCTCGTCCGGACGGTGGTGATGGCAGTGGTCCATCACAGGAGCTACGGCGTCATGTGGTGTGGCTAAAGCCAAAAGCAGATCAAACGTAAGTATTAAATTTCAAAATTAAATTTCATTTTCATACAATCTTTTCTGAAAATATATAGTAGTCATGAAATATTAAATGTTTTTTCTCTGTTTGAACACAGTGGTTTCTCTTTGGAGCCGACTCAAATAGTTCTATCTATATCTCGACGGACGTACATGGGTCGTATGATCGAATGTTGGCCTAAATGGACATTGATTCCAGATAATGTTAAAGAGACTATTTGGCAGGATTTTTTGGTATGTCACTTTATATATTAGGAACATGTTATATCAATTCATGTTTACATTATTTATAAAAGTTGTATAACTCTTATTTGTCAAAAGTGCAGGCGGAAGTAGACCTTCAGGACGCTGATATTTCAGTCGTATATCACCACTGGTGCAGCAAAGTCGCAAAGAACTACCGGAAAACAGTAAACAACTTAAAAACAGCGGGAAAGAAGCCTCAGTGGATGAGCGCAGCTGTGTGGTATGATTTTGTGAAATGGTGGGGAAACGAGGAGTTTCAGGTAAATTTATCACATGTTTAATTTAAATTCTTTTACGCAAATACTAACTAGAAATGTTAAACAATTTTTGTTTTTAAATTAAATTTACAGAGGCAGTCGGAGAGGTACTCATCCAATAGGAGCAAAAACCCTGTCACACATCGTGGTGGTTCCAAGTCATTTCAGCATCACCGAGAGGACTTGGTATATTTATTAACTACATAATAATTTAAAGATTTTAAGTTCTAAGTTGTAGATAATGTAACAATATATATATAACATATATGTATATGAATATATTTCAGGAGAGACAGCGTGGTGGTGCTTCTGTGAGTTATTGTGATGTTTTCAAGCATACTCATGCGTTGAGCCAGGTTGACGAAGCAGGCACCGTTTCATACTCCTGGGAACACGATGCCAAAACGCAGTCTGCATATGTAAGTAACATAATGACTTAACACTTATATAAGTTAATTAAAATAATGTTATCTAAATTCAACTTATTTTACATCACAGCAAAAGTTTCAGCAAGCACGGACTTCCATTCTCGAGGGCTCTGGGCACGACGAGTTGACCGCCGACGAGGAGGACGTTGTTTTTGAGTCTGTCATGGATCCATCGGCACATGACAGACGCTATGGTTTTGGGAATCAATCGGTAATAACTTTAACTTAAATTTTAAAATTATTATTCTGAACCAACTTTTGCACATTGTGATGGATTATAGTAAACACGAATTACAATTATTAAACCCTGATAATTTAAATTTTATTTACAAGCTAAGAGGGCTCAGATTGAGTATCAGAGGGCTCAAGATAAGGAGGAGATTGCACAGTTCAGAGCCCAGGTCGCCGCGCTCAAGGAACGCAATATCCGCACCAAAGCCAAGACGGAGGAGCTGAACAGGCGTCTTACGGAGTTTATGGAGCAATACGGCCGGTTTCCGTCTTCTGGTTGTTTTGGAGGAGAGTGATTTCAGATATGATTTGATTTGTTTTGCAATGGACATGTATATTTGGAGAGTGTGAGGATATGATACATTCCGATGTTTTGGATGTTGGTTTGGATGTGATTTTTAAGATGTTGACGTAGTAGTTTGGATATTGTTGTATTGGACGTTTTGTTGGATGTTGATGTTGAATGGTTTATGTTGTTTATATTGACTTGTATTGTGTATATTGATTAGTATATATGCTTATTACTTGGATCTACTATTATGATTGATTATATGTGAGATATGTTGTTGTATATGTGCTCGAAATTGAGCTTTTTATGAGATATATGATGTTGGAGGTGGTTGGAAGCATGCATTGTTGGTTCTGTAAAAAATAACACCCAGATTTCCAACGTCTTTCAACGTCCACCAATGGCTTACCGACACATTTATTCCAACGTCTTACAACGTCCTCCATCGGATCTTCCAACGTCTTCCAACGTCTTTCCAACGTCTATTTGGTCAACATCTTCTTCCACGTGGACAACTTGAACGTTGGAAGACGTTGGTATATACGCGTTGGTTCCGTTGGTTGACGTTGGACGCCATGAAAATGTATATCAACGGCGTTTCCAACGTCCATCAACGGCTTTCCAACGGCCGCCAACGTCTGACCGCTGTTGGAATGCACTGTGTGTCTTGTAGTGGATGGACGTCATGCAACGATTTAACTATGACCAAAGCGGAGCTTTCATAATAAAGATCAACAGTATTCTCAAGTCGAGAGAATTGTGTAAATTAGTCACATCAATATTCTCCGCTTGACCTTAATTATACTAACCAAAAGAAAACTATCGAATGAGTTATTCCATTGTTATCCAATAACTATCAGTATATAATACCTTGGTGCTTCCAGCAGTCATGAGTAATACACTGTCCAACATCTGAAGACTTTGCATACATTAGTCTCAACGGATGTACCGATATCCAATTCGATACATCTTAACTAGAAATATTTAAAATTGTATATTTATTTTCATTGTGGTAAATTACTCACGCTTACAACATTTTGTAACATTATTGCATATAGAGCATACCCCTAACTTTATCACAAAGCTCCCTTAAATCTCACATTTGTATTATTGGGAGTGGTCTCGCCACTCATAGCGTCGCCATTTATGTCGATTGCTCCGAGCCCAAACCCATTCCCTTCGAAGGTGTTATTTTCATTATTTTTCAATTGCACTTTTTCATGAATATGTAAGCATATTTTTCATTATTATTAGATTAGATGGGTTGGATCTGGATTGAAAAATAGTGAATAATTCTGATCATTCCTCTTATCATCTTCAAGTTTTTAATTATAAATCATATAAACTATGATCGATGAATAATCAGTAATAGGCTGGAGCTTATATTGAATGAAGTAAAAAAAAAATTGCATTATAGTCTAGTTATTTGGTAATAAATTCTGGTGCACGATGAAGTTAAAACAGTCTACGCTTTTACATTTGCAATAATAGATAGGAATGAATACGAAAGAGATTATGATTTGTAATTATAAATAGGTTGGATTGCTAATAACAAGTTGCTGGTTGGAATGGTCAAAATTTTGAAACCAACTTTTGACGCCTCATAATCCCGTACTCAATTCTTATTCACTCTCATTGGAAACATTAGTTGCTTTAGAATTCTTATCTTAATTTGATATCTTAATATTGACTTTTGGATGCCAGTATCTACATTATCGTGCATACAACAACTAGTAAGTACAAGGAGAGTGGAAAGCTATAATTTGCTGCATACAACTAAAATCATGTATCCAATTGTTTATGATATTTTGATTTTGAATTTGAAATCGAAGATGGGTGATTTGCTATTGATATCATAATTTTCCGATAGTTAAACATATCTTATGAGCCAAATTCCAAAATTCATGTTACTATTTAGATGATAGTTTGTATTCTTATGAACTCATGTTGATTGCGTAAGTACTTAGCCTGTAACTATAGTTTTTGTGATAGAAAAATCTGATTTCAGAAACAACAATTTTTCTTTATTGCAAAGTTTGTTTCGGCAAATCCTTATGCCATAATATTTAAAAATGTAACTTTAGAAGAAAAAACGAACCCATCAAATGTTTTATAAGAAATTTGCTATCCATGGTATATCATTCTGTCTTGAGAAAAACTAATGTTTTTTAAGTTTTGCTCAGTCTGTTATGAACATCCATAATATCAGGTTACGATTTTGCCTATCGGAAAAATATGTACTTTATGAAGTAATCTCTCATATCCTCTTTTCTTGTTATACAATAAAAATCATAAAATTCACTATATCTTTGCGGTTTAAATTATACCTTCTTAAGTGTCACTAGCTATCAAGAATTGTTGCTTGTTAATTCAGAGTTTGCAATTTTGGTTTAATTTCTTACACAATTTCAAAGAACACAAATATCTTCTAAAAATCCTATGTTTATATAGGATCCCTCTTTTATTTTCCAAGAAGAGAGATTAGATTAATCTTCTCATTTTCCTTCTCAATCTTAAACTCCTCTCTCCTCAATATCAGACAGATAAAATAACAAACTGGAGTGTAAAAAGACTGTATCTTGAAAAATTATACATCAATTTCACCCAAAAGTTTAGACAATTCCTCATCAAATAAACTAAAATCAGGAAGCTCAAAGTCATAGTCACTCGAAGCTTCTGCAAAAAATTTAGTCGAAGGAGAACCCTGAGAAGCAACATTATATGTTGAGTTTGCAGATCACAAGATTTGTCAAAGTCCAAACTTCCTTTTACATGTTCTCTTTTATTCATTCTCCATGGACTTAACTTTGAAAACATTTTCAAAGGCGATGTTGAGATTTGGTGGCTTCTTTCAACCGAGCAGTCGTCGCTTCCTTTGATAGAGCTAGTTACAGCTGTTTCAGAAGAGATAATTGCATTAAGAGATGGATTCTCTATTGTAGGAATTTCAGGCAAAGAATAAGTGTGAGTAGAAGATGCTTGAATTGCAGTTTCCTCTATGTTAACTTGCATGCTATTTGTATTGGCTGACAAAATTACAAAGGTGTTAAAACTGATCATGAACGAACATATAAAATACTGTTTAGAATCATAGGTTTATAACATCTGTGACATGAATTTTTTTTGTAGAAGTGGGGTGATGCTTCTTAAAATCAGGTGGGTTTGGAGCATGTATTGGAAATTTTCTTTTTTTCCCCTGATGAGCAACTGGATACTGGAATTGAACTTATTCTGCAGTTTGAACTTGTATGTGCAGTTGCTTGTGCAGGATTGATAAAGGATCCATATATCTTTTGATCTGTAATGCAAACAGCATAATTCAAAATGCATTCAGCTGAAAAGATTGTCCTCAATACTGACATGTTAGATAGAGTTTCAATGGCTAATCTGCTCAGAAATATGCTAAAAATTCGAGATGGCATATTGTCCAAGAATCATATATCTTCCATGTTCCATTGTATAAGAAATTGGATATATAAGCTATTTTGATCGTGGTTGGTCACTGTCTTTGGCTGTTATTTCGATCCTTGGTTTTGTGTTATGTAAAGGTTTGCAAGTAGGAGAAGTGCAGCTAACTGCCTTTCAGGTTCCTCTGTTGATATGCAGGTAAATATTTACTAAATCTTTTTTTTTCTTTTTTCCTCCTTTTATAGCATATAGTGTATGTCATCTCACTAGTTTAATTTTGCTTAACCATCTGTAACCTATAGTCTCAAGTTTGATTCTAGAATGTCAGTTACAACCATGAGTTCCCAAAATCTTTTGTTTTTGTTTTTTTGTTTTTGTTTTTTTTTGTTGTTGTTTACAATGTAAGACGGCCAAAGTTAAGTCATATCTATAATGCTACTTAATTAGGATATCTTCCCTTGTAAAATAAATTATGATTTAATTACTTGGATTAACTTTACCGATTACCTTGTTTTTTTTATAATTTATTAGAGATGGTGCATCTGAGATGATGAAAAATCAGTTTGGGAACTTTGTTGCATAGAAATTTCAAGAGTCATGCAATGGTAAGCAGAGACAACTAATTCTTCTAGTACACGGCACCAATCGTCATATATATTAAAACATTTTTTGTATGCAAACTTGTCTATGAATTTTGAAGGATTTTATGTGAATTTGCCTACTTTGTAATGAGTTTTGTGTCGGAATAGTTATGTATATCTTTTTTGTTATGTGATTAATGTGTTTTGTCATTTGTTTAAGTATTGTGACTATTTGATTGATACTTTTTTATATCAAAATCTGTCACATGATAAAGTGGCGTTTGAGAAACGCGTTAAAATAATCAACAGAGTTTGGTAGCGTTCAACAAATGCAACAATAACAGCGTTTGTGAAAATGCTACTACAATATTTTATAGTGCGTCAACAGTATTTTTTAGTGGTGTTTATACAGTGCTACGATAAAAAAAATTGGTTGCGTTTGTTGAAAACTACAAAATATGTTGCTTTTCGGAGCGTTTATGAAAATGCAACAGAAAATCCTGGATTTTTAGTTGCACGTCATCATTTACTACGACCCCAAGTAATAGTATCTATATAAAGAGTAGAATCATCATCTCAAGTTGTATTTCTTATTCTTCTTCTTAGCCTCCATTATCAATCTTGTAAAATTCTCTTTTCATAAAAATAATGAAAATATCCACTTCTCAAAGTGAATGTACACTATCTCACGATAGTGAAACCACTATAAATCCGTGTATGAACACTCTATTTACTTTCTTTTATGATTTGCTGTTTTATTCTCTTGTTTTTGTTTGTTTTATGGCACTAGTGATCTTATTATTTTCGCACTTATTTGGGTTAATTTACAGTCATTTGTACAAAATCTACTCAGGAGTATGCACCCTATACTAGGGCCAGAAAGTGATCGATAAGGTGACAGGATCTGAAGATGGAAGTGAGGTTAAACCTACCCAGGAGTATGCACCCCACACGACGGGTTCATATGTAGCATTCGGTTCGCAGCTGGCTATAGGAAGTGGAAAGGAGATAATATTTTTGAGAAGTGGCAGTAGACGATGAATGCGATATTGGAAAGAAATCGTGCACATTGGGTTATGTTTGACGCAGAATCATTTCTAGTAGATATCTCAGAATTTGAAAGGAAGAAGATGGAAGAATGAGTATTTACTGCTCTCCAACTGGACATGGGTGAGAAGGTCATTCTAGACAGTGAAACTACCGCTAGAGGATTATGGAAGAAATTGGAGGACCTCTACATAAAGAAGTCTCTCATGAATAGGCTGATTTTGTTGAAGACTTTCTTAACTTACAAGATACGAGAATACATCGTTGAAAGCACATCTTAACTTCATCGATGACCTGATGTTAAAGATGAAAGTTGTTGATCTAAATGTGGAGAAGGAGCAAAAGGCAATGGTGGTATTGTACTCTCTTCCAGAGCGATACATTGTATTCACTAATAGCTTAATTTATAGCAAAAGCACGCGGACATTAGAAGATGTAAAGATGAGACTCCTGAGTAGATAGAGTTGGGGGTATGCCCTAGGGGCAATTATGTAATTTGTTACATATATCTAACTCGTTGACCAGCCTTGTTCGAAATAAAGATGTTTTCTTTATATTATGTACTTGATATAATGTGGTTATATTAATTAGTTAAACATATGTTTAATAGAAAATTTAAAAATAGTATGTTTGTAATAGTAGTTACAAATTATTGTAACCGTGAGTAATTTACCACAATGAAATAAATATACCATTTTAAATATTTCTATTCAAGATGTATCGAGACTGCATATCAATACATCCGTTAAGACTAGAGTATATAATGCTCTCAAATGTTGGACAATGTATTACTCGTGACTACTGGGGGCACTAAGGTGCTACGTACTGATAGTTATTCGATAACCATGAAATGACTCACTTGATAATTTTATATTGGTTAATATAACCAAGGTCAAGCAGAAAATATTGATGTAACTAATTTACACAGTTCTCTTGACTTGAGAATACTGTTGATCTTCAATGTGGAAATTCCGTTTTGATTATAATTAAATCGTGGCACGACATCCATTGAACGACTATAGTTAGGTCAAGTGGAAGCATTGAAAGCGAAACAATATTCAAGTGAGCGTCGTCTCCTCATATATGAGTTTAATATCACGGCCAACTTAAGTCAACTCAAAGTCAAAGTCTTTTACCAGAGCATTTCAGTAAATAATAATTGTTATTATTGAACCAAGGACTTTGTATTTGGGCTATAAATTTGAATGTGGATGATATTAGAATTTTGACCATTATCAAATTCCATGAATCCATAGTGATATAGTTTTGACAAAGAGAATTAGTGTAAATGATAATTACCATTAGGTACCGCTTATAATAAGTAAAATTGGATTTTATCAAAAGACGTGTAAGCGATAAATTCAGCAAAATGCCACACCATCTGCTAAATAACATATGAACGTTAATATTCGAATAGTTCAGTATTAACCGCTGACTGAATTTACACCTTTGAGTCGCACAAGCTAATGATGAATTCTTTGAAAAACCACATGATTTAATTTGTAACATCCCGAGATTTATGAATTTAAATTTTAGTAATATATTGGAACTTTTTGAAATAAGAATTGAAAAGTTATAAAGAAATGAAATATTCAACAAAACAAGAAATTGTTTAAGCCCAAAAAAAAAAAAAAAAAATATAAGTTATAGATTAAATGTTAATAAGTTAAATCTCGAATAGAAATAAAATTTAAGAAAATGTATATTGTAATAAAATCACATAATTATAATCTAACAGGTAAACATTCAAACAAATAAACAAATAAACCTATGAATAATTAAACAAATAAACAAGTAATCTAACATTTAAGCAATAAAAACATATAAACAAATCAAACAAAATAACACTTATGAAAAAAAAAAATATAAAAACATATGAACTGTACCTATAAAGGAAAATGTAAGAAAGTAAAACATTCAAACAAATAAACATGTTACTAAATTAAATCAGGTAAGTCTAAGAACCTAAAACAAAACACTTTTATTTTATAAAGTAAACTAGGAAAGTAAGTGTTTTAAATAGAAAAAAAAATATATGGAGATAGTACTTACAGGAAAAAGAAAATCAAATAGCATGCTGAAAATGTATAAAGCATGAAACACTACATGCTTCCATTTAATGCTTCATTTAATGCCATTACTCTAGTAACAATCAAGTGTGACATTGACTGTAAAATGCATGCTTGTATTAAATGTTACTCTTCAGCCTCCCTTGAAGAAAGGAGGAAAACATGCAAGGTACAAAAGCCTGTATAAGCCACTATGCAAATTAAATGTTCAGTACTTTGGTTAAAAAAACCTGTCTACCTCCCTTACTTGTATATTTCTATATATATCAACCTATGCATCATCTCGTTTAAAAACTTCTTACTGAAAGAAAAAAAAAATATTTAGCAAAGAAAAGGAGAAATTAAAAGGAAGAGAAGAATCAGAAAGAAAAAGAAAAACCTGCAGATTTCAAAGCAAAAGTATTCCCTGTTTTCAAATATTTCCAAGTGAGTAAATCTATACATTGTTCAAATTCTTGGTGCTTGAATTTTTGCATGAAAGAAATAGCTCTGAACTTGTGTTTGATTTTTCCTGCAAACATTATTTTCCTTCTGTTTCTGTTTTATACTGATATGTTAAAATCTCTAGTTTACAGAGTAAACTATACACAAACCCGACATCTTCTTATTCTCCTTGCTCCTGAAAAATGTTAGTAATCAAGTTAAAACTTTTGTTTTAAATCCTCAAACAAGTGTTTGTAAAGATATTTAAACATACGGAAAAGCATGTTCACTGTAATATAGTTTACAGGTTTTAAGTAAAGTTTGATAGAAAAATAAAATGTTGAAAAATATAAATTCAATGGTATAATCTGAATCCATACCAAAATCTATGATTTTCAAAACAAAGATGAAATTTTTTAATGAAGTGATAAAGAGCAGTTTGGGATTTTGATCAAATTTGCATTTTTGTCAATCCCTGAAAAATCGAATCATTTATAAATATTGAAATTTGTACTGAAGCATGATTGAACATCTGGGATGTTGGGAAAAATGTAAAAAAAAATCTCTATTGCATAAATCTTGAATTCGAATCCAAACTAGGGTTTAAGGACTGTTTCCAGTTCGCGTTGCAAATGAGATCGCCGCTCCACCTATGGGTGATCGGAATCCACGTCGCCGGTACCAATCGAAGCATCACATCTTGATGAAGCTCCAGTATGATTTTAGTGGCTTCTGATGGCCTTACGGGGGAAGACGAGATGTTTTAGTGGTGATGTGTTGATGGGTTTATTCGATTGAACCACCGGAAGTTGAACCACGGCGATTTTTAAACTTCTGGGTGGTCGGCTAGGTTGAGGTAGTCTTCGTTGACTTGCCGATGGTCACGCGGAGGGTCAGAACGTCACCGTTCAGGCGTACACGTATACGCATATCATCGCGTGTCTGAAAATGGTGGGTTGTGGAAGAAGGAGTGGCATGGAGGAAGACTCGAAGCACGACTGGAGGAAAACTGGGGAGAAACCGAAGGGAGACTCGGGGGAGTTTCAGCGTTGAGTCGTGTAAAAGTTTTGACTTAAACAAATTTTGAAAATTTTTATTGACATGGGTAGAATTGGGCAGAAACTCGAAGCAGGAAGTGTTTTAACTCGAGCGTGACTCGGGGGAAGTCTCGGGTTGACCACCTGAACCATATTTCCAGTATGACATTTATGGACAATTTAAGTTTAAACTATTTTTATAAGCATTCCTTATGAAATGATAATTGTTAATGAAATGTGAAGTTAAATTAAAAAATGATTAGATAATTTATGACTTATAATTACTTTGTAATTTATAATATTAAATAAATAAAAGCAATAAAAAAATTAAAGTTCTAAATTTAAAAATCATTAAGTTGATAATTTAAAATGATTGATTCAAAATTGATAGTTACATTAAAATAATTTATTAAGGAATAATAAATTAATATATTCAATTGAGATATAATTGAATTGTAGTTTTAAATGATAATTAAAGTGAATAATTGTCATAAATCAATGATTGTGAAAAGAAATTTAAGAATGATTTACAAACTTGTAATTAAATTGATTTATAAACAATTAAGTGTTTAAATAAATTTGTAAGTAAGAATTTGTAAATTTGGAAACAATAAATTGAATAATCAAAATGTAATTTATTTATCCAGATTCTTATCATTAAATTTAATTAATTCAGTGGTAAATGTATTTAAATCACATTGGAAAGTAATTAACTATTGTTGTTAACTTACATTGATATCTCTGTTCTGTTTGTAATTCTGTATGATGTAATTGCCATGTTATTACACTGTGATTATGATTTGTTGTGTATTGATGTGAAAACCCTGTTGTCCGTAAAACGACATTTAAACTTCGATGCAACAGGGTATCGGATTTCAGTTGGTTATCCGAAACCCACATCGAACCTGTAAATATTTATGAATGACATCCACATGTTTTAAAATTTGACACTCGCTATTCGAATTAGCCGGGAAAGGACCTGTGTGTCATATAACCCATTTCGAATATGTGATTCGACGTCATGGATGGCATTTGAAGACCGGTGTTGAAGACCGGGTATTTGCGAGAGCGATAGGATGATCTGTCGATTGACTCTGCACCGAGTTGCTCCGGTATAGAGTTCTCCATATGTGATGGGGAATCCGATCAGGATTTTGGATATCCGGATTTGCAAGGACTTCTTTGGAAGTGCCTTCGGTTCTGTTCGAGCCCGGAACAGACTTGTATGGATAATCTGTCTGACATTACAAATTGAGATATAAAGCCGATTTCTTTCAAATATATTTCTGTTGGTGGCGGAGAATTTATTCTTTTAGCTTAACACCCTTCTCTGAGACGTACGAGCTCAGAGGTTATATAGTTGAAGGTTATTAGCAATATATTCCCAATTTGGTAATGTGACATACTGAGTGTTGCTGTGAAATGATCATTGTGTTGATTATTCGTGATAGGATCATTTATTTGATCGTCTATCTTTGTGATCATTTCTATGATCATTTGTTGACCCAAAGCATGACTTTGTATAAAGCGTGTTTTTGTGGACGTGACTTCGTCGGACCTCACACCCCGAAATGGTCAAAACAGGAAAGATGCAGCAAGGTTATTGGGGGTAGCACCCCTTAGGGTATGTACATTTCCTTCTGGATAGAAGTGGTATCATGGTATGGAGCCCAGATACTTAACTTATGTTGATATCGCAGATATATATATATATGATTTTGTGATTTGTTGCTGGGCCCCGGTTAAAGGTTGGTTACGACCGGGAGATGGCATACTCGTGTCAGTAGTTACCCAGTTAGGGGTAACCCGGCCTTGTGTTGGTAGAGATCCGGTTTGGTTCTCGGGGACGTCCTTCCAGAGGCGTTCTCATGTGGCAATGGGAAGTTCCTTGGCCTGACCATTTGTTGGAAATCCAAAGAAACAATACGAGCCTTGTAAGGTTTTAGTTGTAGAACCTGCTTCCTCAGGAGGTAGCTATAGTAGGCATAATATAATGGTACCTATGCTGGCTAAGATTGATATTCTACTTTCGAAATAATTTCTTCACTATGCACTAGTATAATATCAAAGAATTCTTTTTCTCGTATCAAGCATATTTAACTATCATAAGAAGAAATCTCCTCCAATTCTGCGTTTGCATTGTGTGTGTGGCGGGAGGTCTTATGGTAGTTCCATTTTAAAAGCATTCCGAAAATTCTTTTATAAATCTTGTTATTTAAATACAACTGTTTTGGTTACTCATACCAGTCCCATGACTGATCCGGAGTTTATTGTTTTCTTTCCTAAACTCTGGGTGCCCATTATTTCCACACGGGCAGCCTAGTAACAGGTTTAGGTTATTTTGGAGTAGCAGTATTTTGGAGCTCTTATCTTGGAGATATATTAGGAGCTTTTGGAGATTGCAGGTGTTAGCTTTTGGGAGTTCGTTAGCATCTCTCTCATTTGAGAACTTTTGGATATATGTTCACTGTTGTATTATCATGATGTTGTATTTAGAGATCGTGGTATATGTATTTATGTACTCTGTTGCAGTATGGATATTATGTTGATGTTGTAACAGTGATGTTATTTATGATATTGATTCTGTTCCGCTGTTTTATATTCATCTGATTGTTGTTATAAGCTTCGGCGATGCGAATTTGATGTCGTTTATTGGACATCGAGTTTGGGTCGTCACATAATTAATTTGTAAAATTTTGTAAATTGATTAAATTAATTGATATTTGAAAAATATTAATTATTATTTGTTTGAGCTTTGAAAGTTTTTTTTCGCGATTATTTTAATGCATTTATAAAAATTAAATTTACGCTCATTGATATACGATATCGATGTAATTTAAAGATAATTGCATGAAATGATTTATAAAAACTTTAGTCATTTGATGACATGATTTATGGAAATTTTATGTCATTTGATGATATGATTTGTGGAAATTTTATGTCATTTGATGACATACGTGTAAAGAAAGGATTGAAAAGAGACAAACAATTAAGGCAATCAATTATTAAATTTTTAATTAAAAATGGTAAAAGTTTCATTCTTTCAAATAAAACATATTCTCTAATGCATTCTATACGTAGAATTCATTCTTTTTCTCTCTCCTCCTAACTTTTCATCGCTAAAACAAAAAAAAATCCAAAATCTTTCAACTTAAATAAAAAGATCAAGCAAAATAAAACAAAAGTGGTTTGTCCATCTTTTGCAAAGATAGGATGTGAATCTTGAAGGTATGAGGAGATATCATCATCCAAGGTATGATTTCTAGGAAGCATCCTAAAGCGAGTCAATCGGATTTAGAAGCATTCATTCAAGTTGCAAATCAAAGGCAACATCAATATGGTGTGTTTTAAGGCTTGGGTAGCAAGATATGTCATTTTCTATATATATATATATATATATATATATATATATAGTGATTTTGCAATGTTTGATGGAAATTTATTTTGACTTTCATAATTTGTATTGTGTACACTGTCTTGCTTAATTAGAAAATTGTTTATGAATATCGAATTTTTTTTTTGAATGATATGATTGAGTTTTCACTTGATAGACCAAATTAAATTTGTTTACATTTTAAAACAATATTTAAATGTAAATCTATGTTTTTAAACATTGTAATTAAAGTGTAATTCTTCATATCTGAATGTTTACATGTTCGAATTGATCAGCTGCATTCTTTACTTTGTTGAATTGAAACTAAATCTATATACTTTAAAATACAATGTTTTATTTTAGTTCTATGTTTTAAAATTTAATTTAAAATTTAATTTCTTTAAATCTGAAAATTTACATTTTCATGTTGATTAATTGAATAATATTATAAGTTAATAATGAAATTTATATAGAATCAATACAATGTTTTAATTGTAGATCTATGTCTTAATCTTTTATAACAAAGTGTAATTTTAGTTTTGAATGTTAATATATGTATGTATGTATGCATGCATGTATTACTTGCATTTTTATTGCATTAGATATTTATATATGAATAAAAGGAATTTTAACAACAAATCAAAGTTTTGAAATTAACTGTAATAACTATCTAATTTATATTATTAGAAAGCTTTGACTCAAATTCATATACACATATTTGGATCTACTTGTATGTGTCCATATAAACTTTATTTTTCTTTATATATATTGTCATAGGATGAAACCAATTCTCTTTTTTACTCAAGACACTAATGTATACATATAATTCATTGTTTACCTTCCATATCTTACATTTTTGTACTTATTGATTGTCATTGATATGTTGCATTAATTAAGTTTACTAAAAGAGAGACTGTATCAATTATGTATGTTATCTCTTATTTACTTCCATTTCAATTCCTATGTAATAACCATTCAAATTGTTCTTGATTATTTTATGTATATATATACCAATTACCACTAACTATGCACACTCCCTATCTGTTGCAGTTGTACAATTATTACTGTGAATATATTTATATTACATGTCATATTTAGATTAGTCAATAATGTTTTTTTATTGATCAATTATTTAATTTAATTAAGAGAAGAAAATAAAAGATTTCTTTCTCTAACTAAATTTACGATCTCTCATTAATGGAATAATTTAAGAGAAATGAAATAAAAAGTTTCATTCTCTAGATCAATTTATGCCCCCTCATTTAAATAAGTTGCGAGAAAGGATATGAAATATTTCCTTCTCTGAATAAATTTGAAAAGTAAACATTACACACAAATTTGTGTAAAAGAGTATATTTGATATAATCTAACTTACATACACACTAAATTAAAGTGAAATTTTATTTATAAAGTTAAATAAAATAAAAAATTTAATTAAAATAAATTTAGGAAAGTTTCAAATCAATCTAGACTTCATAGGCCCGTTAAAGATCCAAAATGGTTAAATTTTTTGAAATTCACCCATTTCTTCTGCTACGAGCTGACCCATTTTTAACATTGGTATTAGATTCCAATAGTCTATGCAGTCTAAATTAGTCATGCTAGGGCTAACTAATTAAGCTTGCTCACTTAGTACCGTGTTTAGAAAGATAATGTCTAGGATTGGAATTAGGTAATCAAGTACCCTGTCCTACTTGGTTACCGATCTGGACTGAAAGGTAAAGTGAGCTCAAAGGTTGCTCGTGATAGAAAATGCCATATTCATATTGGGCCTTGGGCTAATTTTGAATTAAGACAAGATTTTAAATTTAAAAGTTAATTTTAAAACAAAAACATGTTTATTATAAACTGTTATAATATAACATAAGTTTTCAAAATGTTTAAAAATATAATGAAAAGTTCGAAATGTTAGAAACTATTAAAATATTAATTTGGAAATTTAAAATTTATTAATAAGATTAATTAAGTAAATGAATTAAATTAGATAATTAATTAATACTTATATGCATATATTATGTACGTTGATATATGCTATGTTATTTTAAAATTTTAAGATAACATAAGTAAATATGTATGTATATAAGATAAACTTTCGAAATTAATATAATTTAAAGAAAATTGTTTAATTAAATAAATAAATTAAAGGTTATTTAATTAAATAAAAAACACATATATAAGATGTACGTGTTATCCTATAAAGGTTATAACATACCTTATTGTTAACCCAAAAAATGGATCAACATCCCAGATTAAGTGTAAAAGCACCAGCCTTGTTTATCAAAGCAAACAAAATAGAAAAAATGGATAGTAACTTGCAAATAAAGTAAGGCGATAAGAGATTTTTATAGTAGTTCAGTTGTTAACGAAGCCTATGCCTACTTTATAACTTTTGTTATTAACTAACTATTTTTACAGTTGAATCTGACTACAGTTTGATTGAATCTTCTAAGTTAGATCATGTCACAAGTCCAAGAGTTCACTGGAGAATCACAGCGAACCCCTATATGACTATTATGTGGGAGGAGAAGAATGAAGAATAATCTATGTAGAGTTCTAGTAGCTAATCCAGAAGATCCTATTTATGTTGTGAGTAGGATTGTATTTATAGGGGTTGGAGAGCCATTGGACCAAGCTTGCTTTGCCAAAAGCCTACACATAATGCCACGAAAGAGTTCAAAGAGTCTGAAGACGATCCGAACTAACCTGATGGATTGCTAACTATCTATCGGGCATGGATCGTTAGCGATCCTTGTACTTAGGGAATTTTTTAGCGATCTCCATCTGGTTATTTTCCTATCTTCTATTGAGTCCCTTGTCCAAATATCAAGTCGTTTGAAGTTTGTTGATCATCCATCTTCATGGGTCATCTGGTCCAGAAGAATCATTCATAACTTGCTCAAAACTTAACGAAATCAAATGAAATTTTGTATGGTATTCTCTCCAGGATCTGTGAGACCTATGCCAAAAATTTTAAGGTGGTAGGGCCTAACCTACATGGATCACTAGTGACCCATCAAGATGGATCGTGTAACGACCTGATTTTTCAACTTTCGAAAATCAACATCAATACGTCCACTGTATCAAGCCAAACAATCGAATGCCGAAAAACCGAACCGTTGGGGGGGGTAAAGAAGAAGAAGATAGAAGAAGAAAAAAAAACAATAGCAGAATCTCACATTCTCAGCGGAACGATCTATAATAGATAAATGAATAATCTTTAAATAAAGAAACTATATCAGTTATACATTACATTATCAGAGCTTTACAACAACAAAACAGCGGAAAAGAATATCATATACTAGTGATAAACCTCGACATTCAGCTTGCCTCCAGATCTTCATAGCATACCTTTATGACTTTTGCTCCAGAACAACTGATAAGCTGACTCTAGGCTGCCCGTATGGAAAATTGTGTGCACCCAGAGTTTAGAAAGGAAACAATAAACTCCAGATCAGTCATGAGACTAGTGTGAGATCTTAAAACAGTTATTTGCACAAATAAAAGGAAAAGAAATCCGTTGATGCTTTTGGAAAATGAAACTACCATAAGGCCTCCCGCCACACACATAATACAATCGCATAATTGAAGGAGATTTCTCCTTATGATAGTCAAACATCCTTGATACGTAAAATTCCTTTTGATGTTATTATGATGTTATTAGCCAGCATATGTACCATTATAGTATGCCTACTATAGCTACCATGTTAAATGGCAGGTTCTACAACTAAAACCGTATAGAGCTCATATTGAATGATTGGATTTCCAACAAACGGTCAAGGCTAAGGAACTTCCTTCATCGAATGGGTACGCCTCTGGAGGGACGCCCCGAGAACCTAACCGGATCTCTACCAACACAAGGCCGGGTTACCTCTGTAATTAGGTAACTAACTTTCACTAGTATGCCACCCCTCGGTCTAGACCGACCTTTATCCGAGGCGCCTCAACAACCAACAACCACATAAGTAAATAATCTGGACTCCAAACCAGAATACCACTTTTTATCCACACAAGTTAAATATCTGGGCTCCATACCAGATACCACTTTTTATCCAGAAGGAGATGCACATACTCTGAAGGCCGCGACCCCCACAACTTGCTGCATCCTTCCTATTTCGACCATTTCCGGGGTGTGAGGTCCGACGAAGTTTCATCCACAAAGCTACGCTTTTCACAAAAGCCTTGCTTCGATCAACAAATGATCAGCAATACTTAACATGCCACATTACCAAATCGGGAATATATCACTAGTACCCATCAACTACATAACCTCTGAGCTCGTACGTCTCAGAGAAGTGTGTTAAACTAAGAGAATAAATCCTTAGCCATCAACAGAAATGTATTTGAAAGAAACTAGCTTTACATCTCAAAGTGTAACGTCAGACATACATCCATACAAATCTGTTCCGGGTTCGAACGGAACCGAAGGCACTTTCTCCAATTAAGGAAAGAAGCCCTTGCAAATCTGGATATTCACAATTCACGTCCGGGCTCTCCATCACAAAGGGTGATATAAATCTCTACACCGAACAACTCGATGCAGAGACATTCGACAGGTGATCCTTTCATTTTCGAAAATACCCGGTCTTCAACACCATCTTCAAATGCAATCCCATTTCGTCGTATCATTATTCGAAATGGGTTTTATGACATAAAGTCCTCTCTTGGCTTAACCGAATAATGAGCGCTTATTTTGAAAACAAATTCCAGTGCCGTTTCAAAGGCCAATATTGATAGTCGGTTATTTGATTATCGGATAAAATTCACAACAACCATCAAGCCTCAATAATTTCACAAATTTTTTATACCGATAGTCGGTTATTTAACTATCAAACAATATTCACAACAACCATCAAATTTTAAATAATTTTCCCAAATTATTTATTTTCAAAATATCTTTCGCAAGATATATTTTCACACTTCAACCCTTTGAAAACAATTTTCAAATCACTTTCACTTTGCGGAGTAAATTTCCAATATTATTTATTTCCACTGAAAATTTGCCGAGTTCGAATACTTTAAAATAATTTTAAATCACTTATCCAAAAATATGTACTCGAAAATATTTAAAATAAAAAAAAATTAAACACTTTATTTAAATATTAGTTATGAAATATTATACTAATATCTCATATAAAAACTTATGCCCAGAACAATTTTAAAAATAATTTTATCAAATAAAGTGTAATTATTAAAATAATCATTCTCTAAATCAAATACCGATTAAATCTTTAAAATAATCACTTCTATAATTAACTTAATAAATATTTAAAAAAAATTTAAGAAAATAATTTCTCCAAAGCATCTTTTTTAAACCATCCTTAAAACTTTCAATTAAGATTTATAAGCAACTTTGAAAATATACTCGGTTTTTCGGGGAAAATACACTTTCCATTTCAAAATAGTCCATTTAAATCAATTAATAAACCCTTCTTAATTTATCTCAAATTTACATTCCAAATTCGTAAAATTTTCTTTCCACACTTTTTAAAAAATAATCCAATATTTACTTTTAAAACAAATTCTTCATTCCTTTATAAATTTCCATTATGAATTTAAATTCCAAATATCCACTGATATACAATTTTCAAATCGATTTTCAAATATTCACTTTCAAACGCCAAATCAAACTCCAAATTGATTTCCAAAATTATTTTCAAACACCAAATCAAATTACAAATTGATTTCCAAATTGATTTTCAAACACCAAATCAAATTCCAAATTTATTTCCAAAATTTATTTTCAAACACAAATATACCACCTTTATCTAGATTTTTAAAAGCTGAATTTTAAAATAAATTCTTCAACTTTTAAACAATATTACTCAAAAATCCATTTATTTCCATTTATTAAAATCTTTTTCCATATTTTAGAATTTATTCGATAGGATTTAAAAAAAATCAATCTTTGCCCTTTTAAAATTCCTTCTTTTAAATTTATTCAACTCCCTTAAATTAATTTACTTAAAATTTTCTACTTTAATTTTCAAAAATCCAATTTTATATTTTTGGTATCCTACGATACCATAAATATATTCGGCCAAACCATAGCCTTCAATGATTTCAATCACCAATATAATCGGTCACAGATTATAAACAAATCACATCACAACATATGAAATAAATTCAACAATTTTGAGGAATCCAGTTGGATCCCTCTAACATGTTTCCCTGCATCCATAATTGTTAGCACAAAAATTAAATACCAATTCCACTTTGAGGTGGAATATCGCGGTATATGGGATTATATCATATCATCCGCTATTATGCGGCGCATAGGGTCTCATCCGCTACATAGTGTGGAAAATCAATCACTCCAATACACACACACACACACACACACTACTATCATATATACTATCACAACCAAACAATCAATCAATAAATTCAAATACTAATATTTTCAGTTGAGTGAGAAGATCTCACCTTTACTTATTTTGCAATCCATTTCCATTCCAGCCTGATTCTCCATAATTTTAGACCTTGTATATATATTGTATAGTTTATTAATATTCGAAATAAATCAAACAATTAATTACCATTTATAATTTAATTAACAAACGATTTGGTTTAAAACTGATTTCCTCTAATAAATTATCTTTAGTAACCAAAATAACTGATTAACCAGTTAAACAAATTATTCCCTGAATACATTAATAAATCGGTAAATTAAAAATATACATTTATTTTCTTTTGAAACTACACATATACATGTAACTTATATTCAAAAATCCAATGTTTTTAAATAAATTCTTACACTCCCAAATCTTATATATATATATATATATATATATATATATATTTCTGTTTGTAACATATTTATTACCTTTAAATTAAAATCAGAATCTTATATCTTTACTGCAAATTCAACTACTCTGTCAACATACACACACACACACAAAAATTTTAGTTTGAACGAAAGTAATCGAAAGATTACCTCACTGTTCCCAGTGAAATCGCGAACCCGTACCTCCCATCGATCCTTCTCAGTCGCTGCCATGCGCGCGGGATCATTGCGAGACCCTCTCTGCCTCAAGACACCATCAATCTGACACACGAGCTCGCTGCTCTCTGCCAACGAATCCAGCCTCGCATCTTCCCTTGTTTAAGCTCACGCACGAGCTTCCCTTCACCTCGAACACGACATGCCTCGCGATCCTCCTGGTGGCGACGCGATTCGCGAAGACACACTCGAGTTGCCCCTAAGATCGGTAGCACTTCGAAATTCGAGCGATCGAATTTGGGTTTTCGAATATCCTGCTCCACCATTTTCTTCTGATTTCTATTTTTTTCTAAGATAAAATGTTTCGCCTTTCTTTCGATTGGTACATATATCTCATGCTCGATTTTTCTCTGAAAGTGGGGAAGGAAAACTCGCGATTTCGTTCTTCCTTTTGGCTTTCGAATTCGATTTGAACGAATGAGCGATCTGTCGCCATTTTTTTCTTTTAAGAAATCGATCCTTGTTTTGATTTTTTTTTTCTTGCACGGCCATGTGAAAAAAAACAGAAAGAAAAGAACACGTAGTTGAAAAGAGGGTACATTTTTTAATTGTCTGATGAAATATTATTATATTAAACATATATAAACATTTAATTTAAATTCAAATTCAAATCGTTTAAAATTACACAATTCAAAATCTTGACCTTCAATCGAGGCATGCCACCAAGCATTTATAATGTTATACACATATTCGAACGCAATTGATAAGGTTTCGAGGCCAAATTCGATCGTATGGAGAAGATAGCTTTTTAGACCAGTTATTAAATCAAATTTCGATATAAATTTCAGCGCTTTTGCTATCCATACCGACAGACGGTCACTCCAAACACTACAAAAATTGAAATCTGTAATACAATATTACGAATCCAGTAGAACTATTTTCGTTGAATTCCGAGACTGTGCCTCGGAAGGCTATTTTTAAATGTCTATTTAAACGATAAAAATTCAAAAGTAAACAAAACACTTTTAAACTTGATTTTAAAAGTTCTATTATATTCAGTATTATTAATATAGATTTTACAAGCCTTTAAATTATTTTTAACAAGCTTAAAATTGAAGATTCAAATTTTTACCCCACTTTCAATAATTAAATTTAATAATTTAATTGCCAAACAACAGATATTTTTGAAATTCGAGTTAAATTAACTTCCAGATATTTAAAATGGATTAAATATTTTCAATTTAAAATATTCAAAAATTTTGTGTCGTCACATTCTTCTCCCCTTAAAATGATTTCGTCCCGAAATTACTAGTTAAGAAGAATGATCCTTGACCCATTTATCATTTTCCCAATCCAAATAGTTTTATCAACTTGCCAAAACAAATCTTTTTATTAAAGGCCCATTATTGCTTCAACTAACTTTCCAAAATCTTCCAAAGTTTCCAAACAACATTATTTACTTCATAATCCAAATTTAAATTTAAATTCAAAGTTTAAATTATCCAATTTTTCTCAAAAAAATTTTAACTTCCTAAATTTTCGAAAATTTTCGGCAGCGTCTCCTTTGCGTGGCTAGCTCGGTACAACTAAAAAATGCCACCATGGGCCCCCAGATTTCAAAAGAAAACAAAAGGCCAAGTGGCGAGACAAGAAAATCATCAAATTTCATATAGAAATTTACATACATACCTTTTTGTCGAACAATTTCATTTTTATCTTCAAAATCAAAAATCCATTTCCTTTTCCTTTATAATACCTATATATCCTACTAGCAATAATTTCCAATTACAACATTCAAAAATCATTTTGCACACTTCTTTACAAAAGTATCAATATTCATTCAAGCCGGTATGATGTCCGTATATCATCCGTGCACAATACCAAATTCGTTCGCTCACTCGATCACACAATTTCACTTCCGAACAAGTATCGTCCACCCGACTTCCTAGTGCGGACTCAGATCTGGTTTCTTGGTCAGAAATCGTCATTCTCCTTGCATATCCGTAAACTATGATAGAGAATTTCTAGAATCAATCAAAAATCCATATCCAGGTTTTGCCGTCGAAAATCGAGTAAAAAATTAAACTCGGATTGATATGATTATCTCGAAATTCTCTGCTCGAATTCTGGATCAAATTGTTATGCGAATAAAATAATATACGTACATCCCACATATTTATTTCTAATTGATTATTAGCTATATCAATTCCCTTTTCTTTTATTCACATTGATTTTTTTTCACAATCACAATTTCGCAACTTCCAGTTAAATCTTTATTCAATTGTTAACTTAGTACATTATCTAGTACCAAATTTTACTTAAGAACTTTGCCATTTATTTCTTAAGTTCAATGCAAATATTCTATCAACTTCTTATATTTATTTTCAGTTCATCACTTTGGTTTATATGTACTTATTTCTAAATTTGATCTCCAATTTTCACATGAATTCACTTTACCTTCATTTATAAATATTGAACTCGATTCATTTCAAACCATATTTAATTTGTCATTCCTTCGATTAGTTTCACTTACTAATTTTATTTCAATAGTTTGCTTCATTTGATCCAACTTGACAAATTTTCCACTTAACTCAATTTAAATTCAGTTCCAATGTTTAGCTTGAATTTCATTTACTTACAAGTTCAAAATGAATTTCAATATTCAGTTTCAATTTCATTTACTCACAATTGTAAATTCATTTATTCGTTCACTAATTTATTTTCTTCCTTACTATATTTTATTCCAATCCATTTAGTCTACTAGACTTACTTCTCAAATTTATTTTTATTCAAATTAATCCAATATAAATTCAGTTTCAAATTCGAATTTTTTTCCAAATTTTCAAACTTATTTATATTTCACACTTATTTTATTTTAACTTTTCTTCAAGTAAGATTTTATTCTAACAATTTCAAATTCTATAAGTTAACAAACTCAATTATATTCCATAAATATTTTAAATAGGATTCCAGAGTTTTAGATAATCACTTAAGTATTCCAAAACCATCTTTTGAAATCAATTATATCCAAAAATTAATTATTTCAAAACCAAACTCAATTTCGCAAAAACTTCAATTTTTAAAATAATGTGGCAGCAATTCCTCTCCTGGAAACTTGACAATGAACACCGATGATGTCGCGATGATCATCGAAATTATTTTCCTGTGACCAAAAAGAGTTTCATCCCTTCAAAACATTTTTCCAAATATTTTTAAATTCTAGAGTCCACCAGATTTCAAATCCAATTCAAAAATATTTTCCAAATAATTTCACCATTTTTTTTCAATACCTTTGAAAATCATTTCCAAACCCAAGGGATTTTAAACTTTTCATTAAAATTTCAAATTTCAAATCCTTTCAACTTTATTTTCAAATATTACTCTGGAATTCTATTTCAAATTATAAATTTCATTTACAAATCCTATTTGTATATGAATTTTGTTTTCTTAGCTTTTTGTTTCAATCTCTTATTCAATAATCAATGATAATAATTTAATATTATCACTTCTTAACAACCAAGCAACCATATATAATTACAATAATTTATGGAAAATAATTTCTTTTACGTACAAAAATAATTTAGGTAAAATTATTTCATTTACTCTATTTTAAAACAATACCGTGTCGATTTATCTTGTTTAAGAGTTTAGAAACACCTATCGATATAGTTGGACAAACTGCACTGACCAGAATCTACAAACAATCAACCGATAAGTCAACACAATATAAAAGCAATTTTATATTCACTAACAAATACGTGCTCATATCTATTATTACACTCATACTCATTCTAGAGTACTGCTGACTCTATTTCTAATGAGTAAATTTCCCCACCAGAGCCAAGGTTATCACTTAACCAATTGCTTTGATACCACTCTGTAACGACCCGATTTTTCCACTTTCGAAAATCGACATCAATACGTCCACTGTATCAAATGCCGAACAATCGAATGCCGGAAAACCGAACAGTTAGGGTTAAAGAAGAAGAAGATAGAAGAAGAAACAGAAACAATAACAGAATCTCACATTCGCAGCGGAACAATATATAATAGATAAGTGAATCATCTTTAAACAAAGAAACTATACCAGTTATACATTACATTATCAGAGCTTTACAACAACAAAACAACGAAAAAGAATATCATATGCTAGTGATATGCCTCGACATTCAGCTTGCCTCCAGATCTCCACAGCATACTTTTTTGACTTTTGATCCAGAACAACTGATAACCTGACTCTAGGCTGACCGTGTGAAAAATTATGGACACCTAAAGTTTAGAAAGGGAACAATAAACTCCAGGTCAGTTATGGGATTGCTGTAAGATCTTAAAACAGTTATTTGCACAAAGAAAAGGAAAAGAAATACGTTGATGCTTTTGAAAAATGAAACTACCATAAGGCCACCCACCACACACATAATGCAATCACACAATTGGAGGAGATTTCTCCTTATGACAGTCAAACATGCTTGATATGCAAAATCCCTTTTGATATTATTATTAGTGCATAGTGTGGAAAACATTTCGAATGTATAATATAAATCTTAGCCAGCATATGTACCATTATAATATGTCTACTATAGCTACCATGTTAAATGGCAGGTTCTACAAAATAAACCGTACATGGCTCTATTGAATGATTGGATTTCCAACAAATGGTCAAGGCTAAGGAACTTCCTTCACCGAACGGGTACGCCTCTATAGGAACGCTCCGAGAACCTAACCGGATCTTTACCAACACAAGGCCGGGTTACCTCTATAACTAGGTAACTAACTGTCATGAGTATGCCACCCACGGTCTAGACCGACCTTTATCCGAGGCACCTCAACAATCACATAAGTAAATAATCTAGACTCCATACCAGAATACCACTTTTTATCCACACAAGTTAATATTTGGGCTCCATACCAGATACAACTGTTTATCCAGAAGGAGATGTACATACCCTGAGGGGCACGACTTCCATAACCTTGCTGCATCCTTCATGTTTCGACCATTTCCGAGGTGTGAGGTCCGACGAAGTCTCGTCCATAAAACTACGCTTTTCACAAAAGCCATGCTTCGATCGACAAATGATCAGCAACACTTAGCATGCCACACTACCAAATCGAGAATATATCACTAGTAACCATCAACTACATAACCACTGAGCTCGCACGTCTTGGAGAAGGGTGTTAAGCTAAGTGAATAAATTCTCCGCCACTAATAGAAATGTATTTGATAGAAACCATCTTTACATCTCAAAGTGTAACGTCGGATGTACATCCATACAAGTCCAATCCGGGTTCGAACGGAATCGAAGGAACTTCCTCCAATTAAGGAAAGAAGCCCTTGTAAATCCGAATATTCACTAATCACGTCCGGACTCCCCATCACAAAGGGTGATATAAATCTCTATACCGGAGCTAATCGATGCTGAGGTATTCGACAGGTAATCCTTTCATTTTCGAAAATACCCGATCTTCAACGCCATCTTCAATTCGAAATGGGTTTTATGACATAAAGTCCTCTCCCGGCTTAACTGAATATGAGCGCTTATTTTGAAAACAAATTCAAGTGTCATTTTCAAAGGCCAATATTGATAGTCGGTTATTTAACTATCAAACAACATTCACAACAACCATCAAGACTCAATAATTTCATAAATTGTTTATACTAATAGTCGGTTATTTATTTTTTTGAAAGGCAAGCGGGTTTTGCTGGGCCCCTACCAGAGTTTATTAATAAATGAAGGAAGAAAACCTTGACAAAAACATGCTTTTGTCACAAAACAAGAGACAATAAGGAGTACAAACAACAGATATCAACCTACTAGGACCTAAAAGAAGTGAAAATAAGCATCCAGTGCAGCAATCAAACAAGAGTGACATGAAAATACGACGTGCACAAAAGAATGCACAAGCAGAATCATGTACTAAGCTTAACCAAAAACACAGGCAAGTCAATTCCAAAACCCATGACAATGAGGAGAGAAGCCATAGCGTGAAAATCTAATCCCAGAATCAATTTTTGACATAACAGTATCCCAGAGTTGAGGCGCAGCATCGACTTCAAGTCTAAAGCACCGAGAGTTCCTTTCAATCCAAACCGTTCTGATGTAGATTTTAAGAACAAAGAAAATATCCCTATTGCCATGCCTATTCCTCGTCGCAGTCTTCAGTTCGTTCCATTTTGTAGTAGAATTCCCATCATAGCTCGCAATACCAACTTTGTTAAACAGTGTGCTTATCATATTGAATAAGAAGCCACACTCAAAAAAGAGGTGATCAACGGATTCAGGATACGAATTACAGAAGAGGCATAACTGATCAATAACCATACCAGCAGACAAAAGTTTGTCTCTAGTTTGTACAGCCATATTTATGATTTGCCAAAACATCAAATTTTCGTTAGCCGGAGAATAGTAGTCCAACACACCTTAGCCCAATGGGAGATAGAAAAAGCTTCAGTTTGAAGGAGAAGATCATAAACCCAACAAATGCAATGAGGTCTTCCCCTCCAAAATAAAGCTGATTCAAGATTGATAGGGACCACATGCTCACGCAAACTCCTCCATAACGCGTTGACAACCTGATTACTGGAAGAAGGAGTGCACAGCTTCCCATTAACAATATACCCAACAGCACAAGCATTATTTCCTGTTAGGGATTTGCATTCGTTCTTGAGCACTCAGCTTAGTATCGAACACCAAGCCATCTTCCAACCAAAGATCCTTCCAAAATTTAACAGAGCAACCAGGGGAAACAATGTACTTAGCATAAGGAAGGAGAATACTTCTGATGCTCAAAATTTTTTGCCATATCCAACTCGTTGTTTGAGAGACTTTCATAGACAAGAAGTCCCCATTCTTAATTCGATAGTTCCAAACCCATTGCACCCAAAGGCTTTTCTTTTTATTCAACAAAGCATCCACATGGGTACTGACTGCTGCTATATTCCATATGGAGATATTGATGATTCCAAGACCACCATTAATGAGTGGCTTTTCCAAACTGCTGTGAGACAGTGGAATAAACTTCCTGTTGTGGATTGATCCAGTCCAAAGAAATCTAAACATAGCAGCTCTAATCATAGAGAGCAAATGAGTGGGCATAATGAAAGTTCTAGCCTAATACACAGTCATTGAAAAACATACAGAATTGACAAGCACTATTCTACCAGCCATGGACAACAATCAGGTAGTCCAAGAGTTAAGCTTAGAAGTGATTTTATCATAAAGGGAAATGCAGTTAGCCTTGGTAACTCTGGATGTACATAGGGGAAGGCCTAGATATGACATCCTATTTTCCATAGGCTGAAGACCAGATTGTGCCATAAACCTAGCTTTGTCAGTTAAGTTAATGCCAGAATTAGAATATGGGATTTAGAATGATTGATCTTTAGCCCAGTAGCAAGATAAAAGGAATGAAGACACTGATGGATGCCAGCAATGGAATGGTCATTAGGCTTAATAAAAATCACAATGTCATCCGCGAAGAAAAGGGAGGGGATTTGAAGGAGTTTACACTTAGGATGGTAAGAGATTGTCTTATCTTCAAATTTAGTTGCCAACATACAGTTCAGCGCCTCCATAACAATAATAAAAATGTATGAGGAGATCGGATCCTCTGGCATACCCCTTGCTTTCCTTTAAAATATCCTGACATTTTCCTATTGTAACAAAGTGAGAAGGATGGGGTAGATATACAGACATAAAGCCAAGCTACAAAGACTTTAAGAAATCCCATTAATGACATTACACGAACAATAGAGGACCATTGCAGACAATCATAAGCTTCAGAAATGTCAAGCTTTAGCGTAGTTCTAGGGGAGATCTGGCCTCTACCATAACCATTAATTAGTTCATGAGCCATCATAATGTTGTCAAGTATGTTCCTTTTAGGTAGAAAAGAAGATTGATTGGAAGAGATAATAGTTGGGAGCACCATAACAAGCCTTGTGGCAAGAATCTTGGAAATGCACTTACAAACCACATTACAGCATGATATTGGTCGAAATGAGGTGGCATTTTCAATGGGCCTAACTTTATGAATTAGGACGAGATTGGTAGCATTAATCTCACAAAGCAGTTTGAAGTTATTTAAAAAAAAAAATTTGAATAGCAGATATAAAGTCATCACTTATAATTTGCCAACTAGCTTTGAAGAAGACGTCATTAAATCCATCAGGCCCACCACACGATGAGGCATTCATAGAAAAAAGAGCTTCTTTAATTTCCTGATTAGTAACCTTATGCACAAGCATGTTATTTATAGTTGAGCTTATCATGGGAAGTGGTAGGTTGTTAAGAATATCGAGGTTAGGAACAAAATTGCCATGGTTACCTAAAAGCTTGGAGAAGTGTTGTAACAAATGTTGATCAATCTCTTCAACAGATGTAAGATGAACCCTTCATCATCCCAAAGAGAATGGATGTGGTCCCTAGATTGTTTGTTCTTTATTGAAGCATGGAAGAAAGCAGTATTTCTATCTCCATCTCTAACCCACTTTTGATGCATCTTTTGCTTCATCATGCTAGCTTCAGTTTTTAAGGCTTCATTAAGCTGATGAAAGAGGATGGACTCATTCTGGGCAAAGGAAGGATTGGTGGGATCCCCGTCAAGGAGAATTTGAGCCTTCTTTAGCAATTCCTTAAGAGAGTTGGAAGCAAGTGAGCCATTTCTAAATTTGTGAGAAGCCCAATGACGTAATGCATTCTTAGTAGCCTTCAATTTCCTGCACAAGATAAACATAGGATTGCCTTGAAAAGAGTTAGACCAAGTAGTAGATATGATAGTAGTATATTCAGGGTCATTGACCCACGCATTGAAGAATTTTAAAGCATTTTTTCCTCTGCATGGCATAAGGGAGGGAGAGATGATTATCGGAGAGTGGTCAGATAAGATAGGATGTGGCAGAAGAGCAGAGATGGCAGGCCACAAGGATAAGGCTGAATCATTACAAAAAGATAGATCAATGTTGGTAAATGTTCGAAGCCCAGATCGGCTTCTGTTGTTCCACGAGAAAGGTACACCAGTTTGAGCTATGGAAAGAAGTTCTGAGTCTGAAATGGAGATATTTAGGGGGGCAATATCCCTTGGCATTAAAGGCTGCCTACCAACTTTATCTTACAGGTTGTAACAACAGTTGAAATCACCTAGAACAAGCCAAGGGTGAGTGTTCTGCCTTAGATATGGGAGAAGATTAAGAAGAGATTGCCTAGAAGCTATAATATTATGAGCATATACAAAGGTCAAGTAAAAAGAGAGATTAAGAGGGAGGAATATGGCTTGAAAGTGGATTAGTTGGGATGTAGATAGAATGGATTAGCTGGAGATAGTCGGTTATTTAACTATCAAACAATATTCACAAAAACCATCAAATTTTATAATTTTCTCAAATTATTTAATTTCAAAATATCTTCGCAAGATATATTTTCACACTTCAACCCTTTGAAAACAATTTTCAAATCACTTTCACTTTGCAGAATAAATTTCCAATATTATTCATTTTCATAGAAAATTTGCCGAGTCCGAATACTTTAAAATAATTTTAAATCACTTATCCAAAAATATATACTTGGAAACATTTAAAATAAAACTATTTTTAAACACTTTATTTAAATATTAGTTATGAAATATTATACTAATATCTCATACAAAAATTTATGCCCAGAACAATTTTAAAAATAATTTTATCATATAAAGTGTAATTATTAAAATAATCATTTTCTAAATAAAATATGAATTAAATCTTTAAAATAATCACTTCTTCTATAATTAACTTAATAAATCTTTACTTTAAAGATTTAAAAACAACTTAATAAAATAATTTCTCCAAAGCATATTTTTTTTAAAAAAACCATCCTTAAAACTTTCAATTTATATTTATAAGCACTTTTAAAACATACTCGGCTTTCTAGGGAAAATACACTTTCCATTTCAAAATAGTCCATTTAAATCAATTAATAAATCCTTCTTGATTTATCTCAAATTTACATTCCAAATTCGTAAATTTTTCTTTCCACACTTTTTAAAAAAATAATCCAATATTTATTTTTAAAACAAATTCCCCATTCCTTTATAAATTCCTATTGTGAATTTAAATTCCAAATATGTACTGATATACAATTTTCAAATCGATATTCAAATATTCACTTTCAAACACTAAATCAAATTCCAAGTTGATTTCCAAATTTATTTTCAAACAACAAATAAAATTACAAATTGATTTCCAAATTTATTTTCAAACACCAAATCAAATTCCAAATTTATTTCCAAAATTTATTTTCAAACACCAATAATCCACCTTTATCCAGATTTATAAAAGCTGAATTTTAAAATAAATTCTTCAACTTTTAAATAATATTGCTCAAAAATCCATTTGTTTCCATTTATTAAAATATTTTCCCATATTTTGGAATTTATTCGATTTGGATTTCAAAAATCAATCTTTACCCTTTTAAAATTCCTTCTTTAAATTTATTCATTTCCCTAAAATTAATTTACTTAAAATTTTATACTTTAATTTCCAAAAGTCCAATTTTATATTTGTGATATCCTACAATACCAAAAATATATTTGGCCAAACCATAGCCTTCAATAATTTCAATCACCAATATAATCATTCACAGATTATAAACAAATCACATCACAACATATGAAATAAATTCAACAATTTTGAGGAATCCAGTTGGATCCGTCCAACTTGTTTCCCTGCATCCATATATGTTAGCACAACAATTAAATACCAATTCCACTCCGAGGTGGAATATCGCGGTATATGGGGTTATAACATATCATCCGCTATTATGCGGTGCATAGGGTCTCATCCGCTGCATAATGCGAGAAATCAATCACTTATATATATATACTACTATCATATATACTATTAGAACCAAACAATCAATCAATAAATTCAAATTATAATATTTTAAATTGAGTGAGAAGATTTCACCATTATTTATTTTGCAATCCATTTCCATTCCAGCTTGATTCTCTATGATTTTAGACCTTGTACATACATTGTACAGTTTATTAATATACGAAATAAATCAAACAATTAATTACCATTTTAAAATTTAATTAAAAACTGATTTGGTTTGAAACCGATTTCCTTTAATAAATTATCTTTAGTAACCAAAATAACTGATTAACCAGTTAAACAAATTATTCCCTGAATACATTAATAAACTGGTAAATTAAAAATATACATTTATTTTCTTTTGAAACTTCACATATACATATAACTTATATGCAAAAATCCAATCTTTTTAAATAAATTCTTACACTTCCAAAATCCTATATATATATATTTCCTATTTATAACATACTTATTACCTTTAAATTAAAATCATAATCTTATATCTTTACTGCAAATTCAACTACCGTGTCAACATATATATACACATTATAAATTTTAATTTGAATGAAAGTAATCGAATGATTACCTCACTGTTCCCAAAGAAATCGCGAACCTGTACCTCCCATCGATCCTTCCCAGTTGCCGCCACACGCGTGGGATCATTGCGATACCCTCTCTGCCTCAAGACACCATCAATCTGACACACGACCTTGCTGCTCCCTGCCGACGAACCCAGCCTCGCATCTTCCATTGTTCGAGCTTGCGCATGAGCTTCCCTTTCCCTCGAACACGACATGCCTCGCAATCCTCCTTTGGCGACGCGATTTGCGAAGCCACACTCGAGTTACCCCTAAGATCGGCAGCACTTTGAAATTCGAACGATCGAATTTGGGTTTTCGAATATCCTGCTCCACCATTTTCTTCTGATTTCTATTTTTTCTGAGATAAAATGTTTCGCCTTTCTTTTGATTGGTATATATATCTTGTGCTCGATTTTTCTCTGAAAGTGGGGAAGGAATAATCATGATTTTGTTCTTCCTTTTGGCTTTCGAATTCGATATTAATGAATGAGAGATCTGTCGACATTTTTTTTTTTCAGAAATCGTTCCTGGTTTCAATTTTTTTTCTTTCTTTAAAAATGCACGGCTTTGATGTGAAGAACACGTGTGAAAAAAATAGAAAGAAAAGAACACGTGGTTGAAACAAGGATATGCGTTTTAATTGTCTGATGAAATATTATTATATTAAACATATATAAATATTTAATTTAAATTCAAGTTCAAATCGTTTGAAATTACGCAATTCAAAATCTTGACTTCTAATCGAGGCGTGCCGCCAGGCGTTTATAATGTTATACACCTATTCCGAATGCAATGGAAAAGGTTTCGAGGTCAAATTCGATTGCATGGAGAAGATAGTTTTGGACCAGTTATTAATTTAAATTTCGATATAAATTTCGACGCGTTTGCTATCTGTATAGCCAGACGATCACTCCAAACACTACGAAAATTGAAATCCAATAATAATACAATATTACGGATCCAATGGAATTATTTTTGTTGAATTCCGAGACTGTGCCTCGAAAGGCTATTTTTAAATGTCGATTTAAACGATACACATTCAAAACTGAACAAAACACTTTTAAACTTGATTTTAAAAATTCTATTATCTTCAGTATTATTAATATAAATTTTACAGGCCTTTAAATTATTTTTAACAGGCTTAAAATTGAAGATTGAAAATTTTACCCCATATTCAATAATTAAATTTAATATTTTAATTGCCAAACAACAGATATTTTTGAAATTCAAGTTAAATTAACTTTCAAATATTTAAAATGGATTAAATATTTTCAATTTCAAATGTTCAAAATCTTCGGGTCGTCACAGATCGCCAACGATCCATCATAGTTACTTCAATCAATTCTATTTTTTTGTGAGCCTTCTTCTATATCTTCTAAGTGTTCTTCCAAAATTTCATGTCTATCCAACTTTGTATGAGTTCTCTAGGTCTGTTTTAAGTTAGCTCCTTTTGGTCAAAGAGCATGAATCAGATGAGTCTTCACTTCTTGAACTACGCTGTTTAGAATGCTATGAAACTTGGCAAGCATTATTAAAAGAGATAGTTTATCATGATGCAAGTGGTTGGGATGACTTGCACTTAGGGATCGCTAGCGACCATCCACTTAGTGTAACGACCTGCCTTTTTGGACGGTTTAAATCGATGATAAACCACACACGTCAGACTCAAACCATTCAAAAAAGCCAGATTGTTATGGGGTAAATAAGAAAAAAATAGAGAAAGAAAGGAAAAATATACAGAATCTCACAGTGGAATGACAAAATATAATAATCAAATAAATAGTTCATGAAGCTGTTTACATAAACATTGATTATATTTTTATAATACAGATCAAAGTTACATACAACAAGAATAAATAATAAATAAATTCAGTTGAACAACATGATGCAATGAAATAAATATAATAAAAGATAATAGTACAAAATCTTCCCTGAGAAAGCAGTCTTCGATAAACTGAAAAGCTCAGACTGACCCAAGCGAATTGAAAGGACAAAACACTCGAGTCAGAACTACAAGATCTTATGTAAGTTAAATTAAAAGTAAATTAATATGAGTGTAACGGTGTCGGAGATGTTTACGGGGTTTGACATCTCCTATCCAATGTCAACGTGAGTGCAATGACTTAAGAGATGTTCGGGATTCACATCTCCTAAGGATCCATTAAACTATCTACATACATTGTACAATACGCTATTATAATAGTGTCTACAGTAAAGTAAAGTATTAAAATAACATTAAGGCGTTACCCATATCCCCATTAACACATTATTATATAATTCCATAGTATACACAGTACCGTAATTCATCCGTAAACTAGAGGGCTATTAGAAGGCACTCCATATGTGTGACGCCCCACCTCTATACCCACGCTAGCCAAAGACACTACTGGGTAATGCCGTCAACTAACACGGAGAATAAGGCTGGTTAGGAGAGACCATCTATAGCCTTGCTCTAACTATTTATTGAATACATTGACAATAGACATACCAAGCAGGTCGACCTACCCAATGAATACTTAAAACAAAACCATAGGTGGTTGGAGGATCTATCAGAACAGAATATAACAACTCAAATGTAATATACATCACAGAACAGTAGATCATCATATACACATATATTGATACATAACAGAATATACAAAATAATACATGTCAAGTGGTATAGCAAACCACAATATACAGACGATTCCAGATGAATACATATATCAGAGTTACAATGAAAAGGACTACACAAAAAGCTTTAACAAAAAGGAACAAGCTGGATAGTCCATGCAGAAGCAAAATAGGCTAAGTCCAAAAGCACCTAACCTGAAACATCTCGGTTTGACCCGAGTATAAAATACACAGGTCAGTCTAGCTAAACAAATCAGTTAGATAAACTGAGCAACAATAACCTGCAAGGTCACAAAGTATAACAAATATCTCTAAAAGAAATACACAATCACCTAACAAAAGATGAATCATTTCATAACAAGCCTTTTATCATCGGCAACTCAGAGAAACAAAGGATAGGAATATCCCAAAACAAGCCATAAAGGCAAATAACAAATACCAATGAAGGTAACACAAGTTCCACAAGGTAATCACTACATATCATGTGGCTCAAAAAGACCAACATCGAAGGGCGATACCTAGGGAATATACATATCAATGAAACATCATAAAATTTGCACGTGCTAAGTACTGTATAAACAAGGATCCATGAGCCCGAAGACTCTAAACCCAAGTATCACTCGAGCGACTCATAAAGACCTAACTCCGAAAGCGATACAATAGGGCAACAAACCCGAAGGCACAAACTCGGAGGTACAAACCCAATGGCAACATACCCGATGGCAACATACCCGAAGGCAACAAACCTGAAGGTGCAAACCCGAAGGCAACACACCCGAAGGCAACAAACCGTAGTGGTGAAGGTCCGGAGGCCCAGTACTGGACACCACTAACTGGCGGAATGTATCATAACTCTCAAAAAGGAATCCGAAAAGTGGTAACGTGAGTCCCATAACCACTCGTTCGCACTAAACGGTTTACTATCCGTTAGTTAATTTCACACTCAAAGCAGTACAAAGTCTACCTCATCTCATCGGTAAACCAGACCAAAATGTCAAAACAATCAATCGAATAGGTCGGGGATTAATCGGAAAGATAAACGCATGGATTCATTGTAACGACCCAACTTCCAAATACCAGGAAGTCACGTCGTTATGAAGAAAGAAAGGGATAGAAAAGAGAAAGATAGAAGAGAAGAGAGGAACAACACAAGAATCTTACACAGCGGAACGAATAAATTATATTAATAACATAAATATTACATAGTTTACAACCATTATCAGAGATACACGATATAATCAACTCATACTAGACAGTTATAAATACCTGTCTAGTTATACAATTCAATCACAAACAACATCTCAGAGAATACACAGCGGAATACTCTATAACTATACGCAGAAGCCTCCTGCTCCATTGCTCCTCCACACTTCGTCAAAGCTAACCTAAACCCTAACCTGAATTCCCTTGGCTACTCATAAAAATTTGAGTACCCAAGAGTTTATGAAAAACAAAAAAAATAAACTCCGGGTCAGACAGGGGTCTGGTGTGAGTAACAGGTTAAAGTTGCTTAATTTTCAAAAACCTTTGGAAATAAAAGGTATCACGTAAGACTTCCCACACATAAACATGGAAAAGTTTTTACCTTACGCTAACCAAAACATTTGATAGGAAATCCGATGATATTATAATAGTGTCTATGGTTTTCAAGTAAAACACAAAAATAGCTGAAATGCTTACATCTCACCTTCCAACATAGTTGGGCACAACTAATACGTACGACACTTATTGAATTTTGGATTCCATACAATGGCAGGGCTACTGGGGTACCGCCCGTCACAGTACGTGGCCTAGATCACCGTACCGAGGATTACTCCCTTCATCCCCTGCAACACAAAGCCGGACCCGTTCCTTACTGAACAGTTCCAAATAAGACAACCCCGACGGTTGTAGCTACTTAACCGTCCACACACAGCCGAAATAAAAGGGACCTCTAGACAGGGGTAAATCTTACTCTCAAGTGGGGGCTACCCACGAAGCTTTGCTGCACCTCCCCTGTTTTAGCCATTCCCGGTTGATGAGGCTTGAGGTTACGATTACCTTTATAGGTCATATCACTTAGAATGCTCATCGTCCACCTGACGATGTTCTGAAAGCATTCAATCCATACAAGTTCGTTCCGGGTTCGAACGAAACCGAAGGCATTATCTCGTTACACTCATTTTGGAATCACCCTCAGAGTTAACGACAATAACCCTTGCACTCTAAATCACCATCTCGAATCTATAAGAACTAATTCCATCAACTCATTACGGAATCACCCACAGAGTTATACTGACGTATAGCCCTTACACCTCGAGTCTTCACAAAGCTCCATTTTGATTCATGACCTAACGTTATTTGGAATCGATGTGGTTTTCGGATATCCAAATATGGAAACCCGATCCCGGTCTCATCGAAACCAAAGTGTGTCTTTTAAGGTCCAAGTTGTTTTAAAGTTTAAAACAATTTAAAACAGTATCTATATACACACAGATAGATAATTCATAAATCATAACTGATAATCAATCATTATCAATAACAGGTAATTCATATCACCAATATCACATAGATATTCCATATAATACCATCACAATAGATAACCTATGTTATCATCACAATACAAATCAACATCCATACCACACAATATATATTTATCTCATTACTGAGATTTCATCCAAGACAATCAATGACATCCATTCATACATAAGCAATGATTTATTCATCCAATATAATTAATTTAAAATGAATTAAATTAACTATCTCTAATTAATTTAAAATGAATTAAATTAATTACTCTATCTTTAATTAATTTAAAATAAATTAAATTAATTACTTCATAAATACAAATCTTGCTTACTTGATCATTTAATTGATTACAGTCAATTAATCAATCATTCAGAATAAATTACCTCAATTAATCATTCTTGATTAATTATATCTAATTACATTCATGTAATTATTCTTAATCAATTTCACAAATTAATTAACCTCAAACAAATAGTAATTAATCTTTAATCACTTCAATTAATTAATTAATCATAATTAATCGCCTTAATCCTTAATTAATTACATTAATTAATTACCTATTATTGATTAATTAATCATAATTAATCATCCTTAATTACATCATTAATTAAAATAATTAATGATCCTTAATTATTACTTACCTTAAGTAATTAACTAAGTTAATTACTATATTAAACCAAATTGATTATCCCTAAATTAATTTATTAATTAATCCCTTGATTAATCATTAAGTAATTTAAATCCAAATTACTCATTCTTAAACATCTCCCTAATTACAACCTGTAATTATTAAACAATTACTTAACTAAGTAATTTTCAAATCATTAATTACATAAAGTAATTATTTATAAAACTCAAGTGTTTATAATTAATTAAACTTAATTAAATAAAATAAACTATCTTATTAACTAAATTAATTACATTAAGTAATTAATTCCTTAATTACTTTATCAAGTAATTACTCTCTAACCATTTATAATTGATTAAATTAATTAATCTAATTATAAAAATTAACTACATTAATTAATTGTTAAATAATCATAGTTAATGACCTTCATTAACCATCCTCAAATTATTTTATAAGGTAATTAACTTAAATTAATTACCATTTAAATTATCTTTAATCATTTATTAATTAAAGATTAATTATTAAATTAATTAACCTTAATTTAAAACTTAATTACATAATTAATATCCATTTATCATTAATTAAAAATTTAATTAATGATCTAAATTTTAAATTGATTAATCATTAATCAATTATTACTTCCAAATCTAATTAATTTATTAAATTAATTAATTTATCTTAATCACCTTATTAATTAATTCTAAACATATATCTTAATCAAATTTTCAAAATAAAACATAACTTAATTATGTTTAAAACAATTTAATTCAAAACAAAGTACTTATGAAATTACCTTTAAATTTCAATTTAAATTCATGTTTAAAACTTATCAAAGTTTTAAATAATTTAAAACTTTTAAATTGCAAATCAAACAAATGCTATGGAAATTTTTAAAGTTAAAGTCATTTCAAAACTTTCAGTAATTTAAATTTCCATTTTAATTTGAAACTTCAAATTTAAGCCTTCTTTAAAATTTAAACCTGAAATTCAAATTTACTTTTGAATTTCCAGATTTCAAGTTAACTTCAACTCTATTCATATTTCTATAATCTTATTATTAAAAAGTTTAAACTATCTTATCAACATGATATAGTTGATAAAGTTAAATTTTTAAACTTAAGTTTCTGTTAAAAAAAAACTGGAATTTTAAATTCAAATGAGAAATTAAACTTGCATTTAAATTTGAACTTAAATTTTCTCATAACAGAAAACTGCAGTTTTTAAAAAAAGTTCAACCCAGATTTTGAAAAAGAAAAACAGGTTTCAAAACCTGAAATTTGAATCCAATTCAAAAATACAAACTTGAATTCAAATCAAATCACAACTTGAATTTGATTTTTAAACCTAAACCTTAATTTAGACCTAGAACTACAGATTTTAAAAAGTTTAAATCCAGATTTTAACAAAAGTTTCTAAACCCTGGAATTTGCAGTCATCCCGAGCAAATCTAATCCTACTTCGAGTCACATGCATCACTGCTCCGAGTTTTAAAACCATCTGCTTCGAGTTGTTTAACAACTTGCTTCAAGCAACCCAAAGGCCTTACCCCCTGAAACACCCCAAACCAAACAGCTCACCAGTAAACATGTCGCCGTGCATATGCACGGCGACCACCACCTCTTGCGACCTCCAGTGATGATCCATCAACTACCATATACCCAAATATACCCACATAGGCCTTCAGTTCGAACAAAATAACAAGAATTCAAAAATTTCCCTAATTTCCAAAACCTGTAAACAGAAAACAGGTTCTTGATGCAAACCTGTCAGCGGCCACCATTCTCACCTCTGGCTTCGAACTCACTCACCACCAATCCAACGATTCCCCAGACATCAATGCACACGGTCAACCCTACACTTCAAACCATCTCAATGCACAAACCCATACAAAACTAGGGTTATACTCTGGAAATCAAAACTGCATCTGTTCTACTCAATAAAATTCTCATTTCAGATTTTTCTAAGGATCTAAACTCCTTACTCTATAACTCAGAAAAGTATTAAGTTTCCTTAAAGTACAGTTTTCAAGAATTTGCCCCAAATCATATTATTGTTCAATAACAAACTATTACTGCAACAACCACCTAAAAATACTACTGCCTAATTTAAAAATCAAGTTTTTATTAATACATTAAGTTTATGAAACTGCATATTTCATTATTTATATGATTTGTCTTGATCAAGATTAATATGCAATGGGATTGCAAGTGTTACAGGGATATCATCCTGTATATATATATAAATTTATTTACTTAAGTTTAAATTTAAAACTTAGGCAGCCAAACACATCACTCCATAATCTTTTAATCCTATCCCTGATAAGCAAACTCCTAAAATTATTCTATCCAAATACTATCTTAAATTAGATCAATGTAGGGAATTCTTTTAATAGAAAGATGATCTGGGTATACTTGTAGAATATAACCAACATGCATACACAAGCACAATTACATCAGACATATAACATAATTTATCCTAAGCAACCTGATTTCCAGTTTAAAAAAAAATTTAAATGTTACTCACCTATTAAATGCAGACCCCTGTTGTATTTTGAATTTGCAGAACACCACAAAAAAAAATGCAGGCTTTATGAAAAAATGCAGGTGCTTTCTCTGTTATACTTCCATTCCTTTCCATGACCAAGATGCTTGCATGCAGGTGTTTAGATGAACTTGTATATGCTTGAACTTGAAGCTTTGAAAAACAGAGATGCCCTCAAAACTGAAATGCTTTGAAAAGTTTGAGATGCTTTGAAAACTAGGGCCTCTGGGATTTGGAATTGCTATGAACACTCTAATTAACTTGCATGCATTTAGAAATTGAGGCAGATATGAGGATTGAAAACTTGCATGCACTATTGAAACATGCTACAGATTTTTGATAAAGAGGAAGTGGAATATGCAGGTTTGGAAATGCAGATTTGCCCATTTGGTTTGTACAGGGATTTGAATATGCAGGCTTAATTTTTGAAGAGGTGATCAAGATTTGGTGTTGAATATGTAGGAATTACTGATTTTAGAGGTGATGTGTTTGATTAAGGAAAATGAAAATGCCACATGAATGAAGATGCAAACTAATGTAGATGTATTTTCAGATTTAATAAAAGAAAAGAAAAGTTTAAAACAAAATTTACACTTGTCATAAATTAGACACTTGTCTATATGAATACATAAGAATCAAACACTTGTTTTCTTAAAGATAATTAGTTTTTAATTACAAATGTATGTTACATTTTCTTAAATTAAGTTGTTAGTTTATATGTATAAATTTATAAATGTAAACAAAAACAAATCATGTTTATAAACTTATACAAATAAAAATTAAAACAATTTAGATTTTATACTTTTGAATTTAAATTCAAATTAGATTCAAAACCAAATATTTTTCAAATCAAGTTATACATATAAATTCAATTTGAAATAAAAATTACAAATTCTTATTCAAAACTTATTTTAAAAGTCATTACAATATTAATATTGTGTTTATAACTCTTTTGTTATTAAATTACAAGAAATTATATTTTTATCAAGCCATAAAACCAATTTAAATATTTATTGAAGAAGATTATTAAATTTATCTGAATAATTATTAACAGAATATCAATATCAATTTAATTTTAACTACAGATTATTAAATTGATATTGTTAAAAATTCCGGGATGTTACAATCCTTCCCCCTTAAAAGAATTTCGTCCTCGAAATTTAAAACAAAGGTAATTTAATAATCTCATTAAATTTTAAATTTAAACACAAGCATATATCAAACCTATGCTAACAACCAAAACAACCAATTCAACCAATCAAACAAATCTAATTATCCAGATAAAATTCTGGATAAAATTTCTTCGAGTTTCCCCAGGTATATATATATATATGTATATCGGGATACTCGCTCTAGAGAATCCAAACAAACAATACTATGAAGCTATAAAACTCCTATACAACTATATCTATAACACTAGACAAGATATCAGACTACAGACGAGTCTGACTCAACAACCAAAACTCCAGAACTGTTGGTTCTACAACCAGAGATAAATCATACACGTACTCCCTCAAAGATACGTGAAACTCATCGAATCCCAATTATCCAAACTGGCAATCCAATCCTGAAGATCAATCTCTCAATCTCCCAGATCACAGCAAAGATCCAAAACTCTTCAGAGCTAACTTCTCAGACTTACCCAAACTTATAGCTCACTTACTATCAGAGAAAACTTATCCAAAATTAAATCTCCTACTTCAGAGTCCAAATCACTCCGACTCTTATCCACAAAACTCTTCAGACGATCCTGGGCTGTCTACAAACTTACTGATCAGCTCGACCTTCGCTGATGCTTCCAGAAACAAACTAGACCAATCAACACAACAAAATGATCTCCTCAAGATAAACCAAAATCAAGAACTCAAACTCAACTTCTCAACATCAGAAGACAACGACTCTTTTGTCCGGGAAAAGAAAAGCAGATACACTTTCAAACTGCTTCCGCTGCTCAACTCTGATCCAAAGTAGAAGAGAATGCTGAAGAAGAACACTAGCACAAACTGGAAAACACACCCCAGAGACATGGTTCAATAAATCGATAAGAAACTTTCAGAAGTTCCTCCAAAACTCCGAGCTGCTATACCAACTCAATCTCCTAGAATCATCCTTCTATAAAGCTGAACTACTGGTACCAGTCCTGGAATTCCAGTCGATAAGCAAGCTCAAACTCCAGATGCAGACAAAACTCTAACTTGCTGAAGACATCCAGAAAAACTCAGATAACCCAAGAGAACACTCAAACAATCGCAAGTCAATTTTGCGAACCTCCCAAACCAAATCCAAGGAATATTGTTCTCCTCAAACCAACAGAACAGCTTACACTTCACTTTACTGCTTCTGAACTCTACTTCAAGAAACTTCTAAACCAGAAGATCTCTCGCCAACACCAAGAACACTTCAAGCTGCACCGCTGCCACAGATGCCAAAGAATTCCAAAACAAAGCTCTCCGAGAAACTCGGACTTCAAAGCAAACAAAAACTCCGGTTGAACACAGCCACCACACTGAAGCAGATTCACCTCCTTAACTTGTTCTAAAGAAAACATCTTTGGTAACATCCATAGTCACTGCATCTCATCACGCAGCTACTACTTCCTGAGGTATCAAAAATACCATCACTCACTTCTGCATAACCGACAGATCCAAACTTTACTCATCCAACTTCAGAAATGAACTCCGAACCTTCACAGGTTTCCTTCAGAGATCAATGAAGTTCTTCATCACTACATAACTCACTCGAGACGGTATTAGGTCTACAGTCTCAACAGAACACCCCCAACCTTAAACATTCAAACTCCAACCAATGGTAGTTGTGTTATACACACCACTACCCCAATCTACCTTTATAACTTATATTGGAAAACCTGAACAGGTAACCCAACAGATAGGTAGAAATAAATATATATATATATATATATATAATAAAAATTACAAGTACGCTCTCTCAAGAAAGACACCACTACAAAGCCTAGGTATTCACTCAGCCTAATGCTCCCTAAAAAAGACATACTTCAGAGCCTAGGTATTCACTCAGCCTAATGCTCTGATACCAAATGTAACGACCCAACTTCCAAATACCAGGAAGTCACATCGTTAAGAAGAAAGAAAGGGATAGAAAAGAGAAAGATAGAAGAGAAGAGAGGAACAACACAAGAATCTTACACGGCGGAATGAATAAATTATATTAATAACAAAAATATTACATAGTTTACAACCATTATCGGAGATACACGACATAATCAACTCATACTAGACAGTTATAAATACCTGTCTAGTTATACAATTCAATCACAAACAACATCTCAGAGAATACACAGCGGAATACTCTATAACTATACGCAGAAGCCTCCTGCTCCATTGCTCCTCCACACTTCGTCAAAGCTAACCTGAATCCTAACCTGAATTCCCTTGGCTACTCGTAAAAATTTGAGTACCCAAGAGTTTATGAAAAACAAAAAAAATAAACTCCGGGTCAGACAGGGGTCTGGTATGAGTAACAGGTTAAAGTTGCTTAATTTTCAAAAACCTTTGGAAAGAAAAGGTATCACGTAAGACTTCCCACACATAAACATGGAAAAGTTTTTACCTTACGCTAACCAAAACATTTGATAGGAAATCCGATGATATTATAATAGTATCTAGGGATTTCAAGTAAAACACAAAAATAGCTGAAATGCTTACATCTCACATTCCAACATAGTTGGGCACAACTAATACGTACGGCACTTATTGAATTTTGGATTCCATACAATGGCAGGGCTACTGGGGTACCGCCCGTCACAGTACGTGGCCTAGATCACCGTACCGAGGATTACTCCCTTCATCCCCTGCAACACAAAGCTGGACCCGTTCCTTACTGAACAGTTCCAAATAAGACAACCCCGACGGTTGTAGCTACTTAACCGTCCACACACAGCCGAAATAAAAGGGACCTCTAGACAGGGGTAAATCTTACTCTCAAGTGGGGGCTACCCACGAAGCTTTGCTGCACCTCCCCTGTTTTAGCCATTCCCGGTTGATGAGGCTTGAGGTTACGATTACCTTTATAGGTCATATCACTTAGAATGCTCATCGTCCACCTGACGATGTTCTGAAAGCATTCAATCCATACAAGTTCGTTCCGGGTTCAAACGAAACCGAAGGCATTATCTCGTTACACTCATTTTGGAATCACCCTCAGAGTTAACGACAATAACCCTTGCACTCTAAATCACCATCTCGAATCTATAAGAACTAATTCCGTCAACTCATTACGGAATCACACACAGAGTTATACTGACGTATAGCCCTTACACCTCGAGTCTTCACAAAGCTCCATTTTGATTCATGACCTAACGTTATTTGGAATCGATGTGGTTTTCGGATATCCAAATATGGAAACCCGATCCCGGTCTCATCGAAACCAAAGCGTGTCTTTTAAGGTCCAAGTTGTTTTAAAGTTTAAAACAATTTAAAACAGTATCTATATACACACAGATAGATAATTCATAAATCATAACTGATAATCAATCATTATCAATAACAGGTAATTCATATCACCAATATCACATAGATATTCCATATAATACCATCACAATTGATAACCTATGTTATCATCACAATACAAATCAACATCCATACCACACAATATATATTTATCTCATTACTGAGATTTCATCCAAGACAATCAATGACATCCATTCATACATAAGCAATGATTTATTCATCCAATATAATTAATTTAAAATGAATTAAATTAACTATCTCTAATTAATTTAAAATGAATTAAATTAATTACTCTATCTTTAATTAATTTAAAATAAATTAAATTAATTACTTCATAAATACAAATCTTGCTTACTTGATCATTTAATTGATTACAGTCAATTAATCAATCATTCAGAATAAATTACCTTAATTAATCATTCTTGATTAATTATATCTAATTACATTCATGTAATTATCCTTAATCAATTTCACAAATTAATTAACCTCAAACAAATAGTAATTAATCTTTAATCACTTCAATTAATTAATTAATCATAATTAATTGCCTTAATCCTTAATTAATTACATTAATTAATTACCTATTATTGATTAATTAATCATAATTAATCATCCTTAATTACATCATTAATTAAAATAATTAATGATCCTTAATTATTAATTACCTTAAGAAATTAACTAACTTAATTACTATATTAAACCAAATTGATTATCCCTAAATTAATTTATTAATTAATCCCTTGATTAATCATTAAGTAATTTAAATCCAAATTACTCATTCTTAAACATCTCCCTAATTACAACCTGTAATTATCAAACAATTACTTAACTAAGTAATTTCCAAATCATTAATTACATAAAGTAATTATTTATAAAGCTCAAGTGTTTATAATTAATTAAACTTAATTAATTAAAATAAACAATCTTATTAACTAAATTAATTACATTAAGTAATTAATTCCTTAATTACTTTATCAAGTAATTACTCTCTAACCATTTATAATTGATTAAATTAATTAATCTAATTATAAAAATTAACTACATTAATTAGTTGTTAAATAATCATAGTTAATGACCTTCATTAACCATCCTCAAATTATTTTATAAGGTAATTAACTTAAATTAATTACCATTTAAATTATCTTTAATCATTTATTAATTAAAGATTAATTATCAAATTAATTAACCTTAATTTAAAACTTAATTACATAATTAATATCCATTTATCATTAATTAAAAATTTAATTAATGATCTAAATTATAAATTGATTAATCATTAATCAATTATTACTTCCAAATCTAATTAATTTATTAAATTAATTAATTTATCTAAATCACCTTATTAATTAATTCTAAACATAAATCTTAATCAAATTTTCAAAATAAAACATAACTTAATTATGTTTAAAACAATTTAATTCAAAACAAAGTACTTATGAAATTACCTTTAAATTTCAATTTAAATTCATGTTTAAAACTTATCAAAGTTTTAAATAATTTAAAACTTTTAAATTGCAAATCAAACAAATGCTATGGAAATTTTTAAAGTTAAAGTCATTTCAAAACTTTCAATAATTTAAATTTCCATTTTAATTTGAAACTTCAAATTTAAGCCTTCTTTAAAATTTAAACCTGAAATTCAAATTTACTTTTGAATTTCCAGATTTCAAGTTAACTTCAACTCTATTCATATTTCTATAATCTTATTATTAAAAAGTTTAAACTATCTTATCAACATGATATAGTTGATAAAGTTAAATTTTTAAACTTAAGTTTCTGTTAAAAAAAAAACTGGAATTTTGAATTAAAATGAGAAATTAAACTTGCATTTAAATTTGAACTTAAATTTTCTCATAACAGAAAACTGCAGTTTTTAAAAAAAGTTCAACCCAGATTTTAAAAAAGAAAAACAGGTTTCAAAACCTGAAATTTGAATCCAATTCAAAAATACAAACTTGAATTCAAATCAAATCACAACTTGAATTTGATTTTTAAACCTAAACCTTAATTTAAACCTAGAACTACAGATTTTAAAAAGTTTAAATCCAGATTTTAACAAAAGTTTCTAAACCCTGGAATTTGCAGTCAACCCGAGCAAATCTAATCCTACTTCGAGTCACATGCATCACTGCTCCGAGTTTTAAAACCATCTGCTTCGAGTTGTTTAACAACTTGCTTCGAGCAACCCAAAGGCCTTACCCCCTGAAACACCCCAAACCAAACAGCTCACCAGTAAACATGTCGCCGTGCACATGCACGGCGACCACCACCTCTTGCGACCTCCAGTGATGATCCATCAACTACCATAAACCCAAATATACCCACATAGGCCTTCAGTTCGAACAAAATAACAAGAATTCAAAATTTTCCCTAATTTCCAAAACCTGTAAACAGAAAACAGGTTCTTGATGCAAACCTGTCAGCAGCCACCATTCTCACCTCCGACCACCTGACATCTAGCCACTCCGGCTTCGAACTCACTCACCACCAATCCAACGATTCCCCAAACATCAATGCACACGGTCAACCCTACACTTCAAACCATCTCAATGCACAAACCCATACAAAACTAGGGTTATACTCTGGAAATCAAAACTGCATCTGTTCTACTCAATAAAATTCTCATTTCAGATTTTTCTAAGGATCTAAACTCCTTACTCTATAACTCAGAAAAGTATTAAGTTTCCTTAAAGTACAGTTTTCAAGAATTTGCCCCAAATCATATTATTGTTCAATAACAAACTATTACTGCAACAACCACCTAAAAATACTACTGCCTAATTTAAAAATCAAGTTTTTATTAATACATTAAGTTTATGAAACTGCATATTTCATTATTTATATGATTTGTCTTGATCAAGATTAATATGCAATGGGATTGCAAGTGTTACAGGGATATCATCCTGTATATATATATATATAAATTTATTTACTTAAGTTTAAATTTAAAACTTAGGCAGCCAAACACATCACTCCATAATCTTTTAATCCTATCCCTGATAAGCAAACTCCTAAAATTATTCTAAAATCCAAATACTATCTTAAATTAGATCAATGTAGGGAATTCTTTTAATAGAAAGATGATCTGGGTATACTTGCAGAATATAACCAACATGCATACACAAGCACAATTACATCAGACATATAACATAATTTATCCTAAGCAACCTGATTTCCAGTTTAAAAAAAAAAAATGTTACTCACCTATTAAATGCAGACCCCTGTTGTATTTTGAATTTGCAGAACACCACAAAAAAATGCAGGCTTTATGAAAAAATGCAGGTGCTTCTTCTGTTATATTTCCATTCCTTTCCATGACCAAGATGCTTCATGCAGGTGTTTAGATGAACTTGTATATGCTTGAACTTGAAGCTTTGAAAAACAGAGATGCCCTCAAAACTTAAATGCTTTGAAAAGTTTGAGATGCTTTGAAAACTAGGGCCTCTGGGATTTGGAATTGCTATGAACACTGTGATTAACTTGCATGCATTTAGAAATTGAGGCAGATATGAGGATTGAAAACTTGCATGCACTATTGAAACATGCTACGGATTTTTGATAAAGAGGAAGTGGAATATGCAGGTTTGGAAATGCAGATTTGCCCTTTTGGTTTGTACAGGGATTTGAATATGCAGGCTTAATTTTTGAAGAGGTGATGATTTGGTGTTGAATATGTAGGAATTACTGATTTTAGAGGTGATGTGTTTGATTAAGGAAAATGAAAATGCCACACGAATGAAGATGCAAACTAATGTAGATGTATTTTCAGATTTAATAAAAGAAAAGAAAATTTTAAAACAAAATTTACACTTGTCATAAATTAGACACTTGTCTATATGAATACATAAGAATCAAACACTTATTTTCTTAAAGATAATTAGTTTTTAATTACAAATGTATGTTACATTAGCTTAAATTAAGTTGTTAGTTTATATGTATAAATTTATAAATGAAAACAAAAACAAATCATGTTTATAAACTTATACAAATAAAAATTAAAACAATTTAGATTTTATACTTTTGAATTTAAATTCAAACTAGATTCAAAACCAAATATTTTTCAAATCAAGTTATACATATAAATTCAATTTGAAATAAAAATTACAAATTCTTATTCAAAGCTTATTTTAAAAGTCATAACAATATTAATATTGTTTTTATAACTCTTTTATTATTAAATTAAAAACATTTTACAAGAAATTATATTTTTATCAAGCCATAAAACCAATTTAAATATTTATTGAAGAAGATTATTAAATTTATCTGAATAATTATTAACAGAATATCAATAGCAATTTAATTTTAACTACAGATTATTAAATTGATATTGTTAAAAATTCCGGGATGTTACATTCATGGTCCGTGTTTTACCTAACCATTTAATCTCCCTTCCATTCCGCTCGAAGTGCGAAATCGTGTGTGTTTAAGTAGAATTTATAAATTGGAGAAACGAGCTTTTAATGCGATTTAGAGGGATTATTTATGAAAAACCCGTGGATGAAGTCAAAAATAAGTTATCAAAGCCAAAGATGTAATGACAACCACTAAAAACCAACTTGAATCGATAAAATTTGGAAAACCAATCAAAATGGGCAAAAATAGGCAAAACAGAAAAATAGGAGCAGGTCGGTCAGCCGGCTACAGGGTTCGGTCGGCTGGCCAGAAGCAGAAAAAAAGCTTGGGATAGCAGGTCGGTCGACCGGCTACAGGGCTCAGTCGGCCGAACTGCAATTTTCTACAGTTCCTGGCCTTTCTCATCCAAATGCAAACTCTTCCAAAACGTGACCGATCGAGCAATGGACCTAAGGAGTCTTAGCCAATAGATACCCCAGCTCCATTAGCTCTCCGATTCGCCACCAAAAACATGTTCAAAACATCAAAGTTAGGATCTTTAAAGAATTGAACCCGAACACTAAAAATTTGGATATTCACCAATTCAATCCAAACCAAAAGCAAGTGCATATGAACAAGTGTTAGGAATTCATACCCAACATCAAAGATAGAAATAAACATAGATGTGAGATAAAAATCTCACCTTACATCAATAATCAAGAGAAGTAGATGTGAGTTCAAAACTCACCTTTTATCTCAAAACAAAGAAGAAGAAGCTCAAGCACAAGAAGGAGACTAACTACTCTTCACTTCAACTCTACAAGCTTCAATCTAAGAAAAAAACACATATTTTCCAAATTAGGTTTAGGAAACTTTCTGAAATTGAAGAGGAGAAGAGTTGGAGAAGATGAAGAGGAGGCTTACCAATACCTTCTCTTTTATTTGGAGCAAGAATTCAAGTTGCAAGAGGAAACTAGGGCTTGGAATATCTAATTCCCATTCTCTTTCCCCATTTTCAGTTTTTAGCTTAAGTTTTTATGAAATGAATAAGTGAATGAAGAGAGGGACTGAGTTAGGGTTAATTAGATAGTTAGTGGGCTGAACCCAACCCCAAACCCAACTAGAAAAGGTTGCAAAATTCAACTTACTCCAAACATATCAAAGCTTATACTCAAAAAGATCGCAAACGTCATTTTGGACTCAATGGAGGTGGTTTCGAGTCCCAATTCGGCCATTTGCAAAAAGTAACATTTCGGATCCAAAAATCCGACTAACGACGCTATATTTAAATAAAACATTTAAATATAAAATCGTTAAATATGCGGGTTGTTACAGATCTCCCCTCCTTACAAAATTGCGTCCCCACAATTCCTAGAGACGATACTTGTAACAACTACATACATACAACATCATTCAAAGGGAAAGAAAATAAGCTTGAGATGAAAAGATAAGCTCACTGTTGCCAAGCGAAGATAGAAAACCTAGATAAGATCGCTCGATATACTCTCTGGTTTCCCAAGTACAGTCGTTGGGGTTAGCGGACCATTGAACTTTAACGAGTGACACGTCCTTGTTTCGAAGGTGTCGCACCTCCGTGTCAAGTACGCGAATAGGCTGCTGTACAATAGATAAGTCCGGTGAGACCTCAAGCTCTTGCAAATCAGGAGAAGCGATAACGGAATCCGACTCCCGAAGACACTTCCGAAGTTGAGAGACGTGAAATACGTCATGAATGCCAGACAAATGAGCTGGAAGTGAAACTCTATAAGCCACTGGGCCAATACGTCCAGTAATAGAAAATGGTCCTATAAAATGAGGAGCCAATTTCCCAGTCGTATTGAAACGCATAACCCCCTTCAAAGGAGAAACAGGAACAAAGACAAGATCACCAACTGAGAATTCGAGAGGCTTCCTACGGTTATCAGCGTAGGACTTGTGGCGGCTCTGTGCCTCTTTCATTCTCAAACAAATAAGATCAATCTTCTCGAAAGAATCACGAACAAAATCTGGGCCAAGAATAAGCGTCTCCCCAGATTCCAACCAACAAGAAGGTGATCGACATGGCCTTTCGTATAAAGCTTCGAAAGGAGCCATACCGATACTAGACTGAAAACTATTATTGTAGGAGAGCTCTACAAGAGATAGGTGATCCTCCCAACTACAACCAAAATCAAAAATACAAATACGGAGAAGATCTTCCAAGACACGATTCACCCTTTCAGTCTGCCCGTCAGACTACGGATGATAAGCTGTACTAAAATTAAGCTTTGTTCCCAAAGCTTGCTGAAGACTCTTCCAAAAATGACTCGTGAATAAAGGATCACGATCACTCACAATAGAACTAGAAACACCGTGAAGTCTCACGATTTCCTTGATATACAACTTAGCCAAATGCGAAGCAGTCCTATTAGACTTAATAGGGATAAAATGAGCAGACTTAGTGAGGCGATCAACAATAACCCAAATGCTAGAATGGTCTGATCTCGAACGAGGTAGGCCGTCAATGAAATCCATAGAAATCTGATCCCATTTCCACAATGGAATCTCTAGAGGCTGAAGAAGAACCGAAGGACGCTGATGTTCGGCCTTAAAACGCTGACAAGTTATGCAGTTACTCATATAACTCGCCACATAGCGCTTCATGCCTTCCCAATAATAAAGACGACGCATATCCGCATACATCTTACTACTACCAGGATGAATGGTATACTTAGAACGGTGACAGTCATCAAGAATGTCATGCCTAAGCGCAAAATCAGAAGGCACAAAAAGACGGTTCTTCTTGCGAAGACACCCATGAGAATCAATGATGAATTCCCGCAACGCCTCATCACAGGATCTAGACTCACAAAGCTGAATAAAATGCAATAAATCAGGATCACGCCGTTGGGCATCGACAATACGATCCGATAAAATGGGTCGAGCTCCCAAACTAAATAATAGAATAGGAGAATCAGAAGATGAACATCGATCACGAATTTCACAAAAAGATAGAGTCTCAAGAATATCCCATTCGGCAAGCATCATAGAAATAACAGCCGAATGTTTGCGACTAAGCGCATCTGCAACACGATTACCCTTACCAGGAGTATACTGGATATCAAAGTCATAGGAAGCAAGAAACTTGAGCCAACGCTGTTATCTCATATTGAGTTCCTTAGTGAACAAATACTTCAAAGATTTATGATCGGTATAGAGAATGAAGTGCTCGCCCAATAAATAGTGTCGCCAAATCTTCAAGGCGAAGACAATGGCGGCTAACTCAAGATCATGAGTGGCATAGCGAACTTCATTCGGACGCAGTTGCCTAGAAGCATAAGCAACTACCCGATCCTTCTGCATAAGAACAGCACCGAGACCACTACCACAAGCATCGGTGTAGACAACAAGATCATGATTCCCCTCGGGAACCACAAAAATAGGAGCATTAGTGAGAAGTTCCTTCAATGTCTGAAAGGAAGCTTCACACTTGTCAGACCAAATAAAACGAATGCCTTTTCGAGTAAGGCTGGTGAGAGGAAGCACAACACGGGAAAAATCCTTAACGAACCGACGGTAATAGCCCGCCAATCCAAGGAAACTACGAATCTCATGAACATTCTCAGGCCTCTTCCAATTCTGGATGGCTTCGATCTTTGAGAGATCGACAGAAATGCCATCGGAAGATACAACATGGCCTAAGAACTTAATCTTATTCTCCCAAAAGTGGCATTTGGAGAATTTGGCTCTAAGCTGATGATGACGGAGAGTACTCAAGACAATTCCCAAGTGATTAGCATGCTCAGCTTCAGACTTAGAATAAACAAGGATATCATCAATGAACACAAGGACGAACTTATCAAGATATTCCCGGAATACCCGATTCATGAGATCGACAAAGAAAGCAGGAGCATTCGTCAAACCGAATGGCATAACGAGCCACTCGAAAGAACCATAACGAGTGTGGAAAGTGGTAAGAGGTATGCTATCCTCCACGGCTCGTAACCGATGAAAACCCGTGGCAAGGTCAAGCTGAGAAAAGACCTTAGCACCACTCAATAGGTCGAACATATCATCGATCCTAGGCAATGGATACCTATTCCTAATGGTTAACTCGTTAAGCTTGCGATAGTCAATGCAAAGCTTAAGAGTTCCATCGGATTTCTTCACGAAGACGACCGCGGATCCCCACAGAGGAAAACTGGACTGAATCAACTGCTTGGACTCAAGCTATAAAAGCTTCTTCTTGAGTTCCTCATTTTCCTTTGTAGACATCCTCGTGGGAGGACGACTAACTGGCTGCGCGCCTGGAATGAGATCAATACGGAACTCAATTGCCCGCTTGGGTGGCAAACCCGAAACCGGTTCAAAAACATCAGAAAAGTCACAAGCAACAGGAATACGAGACATATCATCATCATCTCACGAGTCAAGAGAACATAAAGCCATTTCGGAATTATCCACATCCCGAAGAACAAGAGATAACTAAGTAGATGAATCCGGATGTCGAAGATAAAAAATTCTCTCCGAACAAATAATCCTGGCATCATACCTTACTAGCCAGTCCATACCCAAAATCATATCAAATCCCAGACAAGAAATAACGTGAAGATTCGCACGAAAAGAAAAGCCACATAAAACAATCTCAACACAATCACAAAGCAAGCTAAGGGTCGTGGATCCCCCAATAGGATTCGCAATCCTTAAAGAAGTAACCAAACAAGAAACATCCAAGGATAAATCATCAACGAGCTTTTTCGATACGAAAGAATGTGAAGCACCCGTATCGAAAAGAACTCGTATACCATGATCGTGAAATAAAATAGAACCTTCTAAAATAGATGGAGATATACCTTTGGGTTGAGAAGGACCTTCAGAAACCTTAGCGGCATAAAGCTTGCTAGACTTTGCACCAGCCGGAACAGTAGGACAAGTGGAAACATGATGTCATTCCTTCTTGCAATAACGGCAGAGAGAGGCTTGGAACAAGCTCGAATCATATGATCAGGAGAATCACAATTGAAACACTTCCAAATGAAAGGTGTTCCAGAAGACTGAGGCTGAGAGCTAGGACTACCAGTCTTCTTCTTCTTAGAAGGAAAAGACCCGGACTTCTGAAATGGAAACTGCCTCTTGTTGGGGTTCTTGGAAACCTCAACATCAACATCACTATCACACTCCTTCTCGATGGTCTCGAGATGAAGTGCAGAATCAACCAACTCCTCAAAAGAAAGCTTAAGCTGGAGCAACAAAGACTTCTTAAGATATTTCTTAAGACCAGAGACAAACTTCAAATTCTTCTTATAAGAAGTGCTAATGAATTCAAGACCATACTTAGATAAAGCCTTGAATGATGCAACATACTCAGAAACAGAAGATTTCCCTTGCTTCAACTCAAGGAAGCGACGGGTCAATAAAACTTTTTCAGATTCAGGAACGAACTTGAGTTCAAATCGCTCCCGAAACTGAGTCCAAGAAAGAGTAGACTCATCAATTTCGGCTACAAGAAGCTCATACCAATCAAGAGCACGCTCTTGTAATAAGCTATAAGTTACAAGAACTCTATCATGGTCAGAAAGATCCATGCGAGAGAAGGTACGCGCGCACATGCGAAACTAAGCTTGGACTTCAAGAACAGACTCGGAGCCCTTAAACGGCTTTCCTTCAAGGTGAGAAAAATCACTGCATAGATGTGCAAAGGCAGACTTGCGAGGAGGAGATACTCGAGGAGGAACTGGAGGCTGAGTGCTCCTAAAAAAGTCCAAAAACTGATCCGCAGACATATAAACGCCATCCAGATGTGAGCCACTGGATTGCCCAGCATCCGAACGTCGTCCCCGGCCTCTTCCAGCCATACGCTGAAAGTAAGATAAGAACAAGATTATTCACAAGGTAGAAGGAATAGAGAGACATGATGATTCAAAAATTTGTAGCACTTATGCACTCTGATGTAACGTAATATGTGCATCTATTATGTGTTTATCATATTTTGTTCTGAAAATGGCTCCGATACCACGCTGTGACGCCCCACCTCTATACCCACGCTAGCCAAGGACTATTGGGCAATGCCGTCAACTAACACGGAGAATAAGGCTGGTTAGGAGCGACCGTCTATAGCCTTGCTCTAACTATTTATTGAATACATCGACAATAGACATACCAAGCAGGTCGACCTACCCAATGAATACTTAAAACAAAACCATAGGTGGTTGGAGGATCTATCAGAACAGAATATAACAACTCAAATGTAATATACATCACAGAACAGTAGATCATCATATACACATGTATTGAAACATAACAGAGTATACTAACTAATACATGTCAAGTGGTATAGCAAACCACAATATACAGATGAGTCAAAAGAATACATATATCAGAGTTACAATAAGAAGGACTACACAAAAAGCTTTAACAAAAACGAACAAGCTAAATAGTCCACGCGGAAGCAAAATAGGCTAAGTCCAAAAGCTCCTAACCTGAAACATCTCGGTCTGACCCGAGTATAAAATACAAGGGTCAGTCTAGCTAAACAAATCAGTTAGCTAATTTGAACAATAATAACCTGCAAGGTCACAATGTATAACAAATATCTCTAAAAGAGATAACACAATCATCTAACAAAAAGATGAATCATATCATAACAAGCCTCATATCATCGGCAACTCAGAGAAACAAAGGATAGGAATATCCCAAAACAAGCCATAAAGGCAAATAACAAATTCCAATGAAGGTAACACAAGTTCCACAAGGTAATCGCTACATATCATGCGGCTCAAAAAGACCAACACCGAAGGGCGATACCTAGGGAATATACATATCAATGAAACATCATAAAATTTGCACGTGCTCAGTAATGTATAAACAAGGATCCATGAGCCCGAAGACTCCAAACCCAAATATCACTCGAGTGGCTCATAAAGACCTAACTCCGAAAGCGATACAATAGGGCAACAAACCCGAAGGCACAAACCCGAAGGCATAAACCCGAAGGTAACATACCCGAAGGAAACATACCCGAAGGCAACAAACCTGAAGGTGCAAACCCGAAGGCAACAAACCGTAGTGGTGAAGGTCCGGAGGCCCAGTACCGGACACCACTAACTGGCGGAATGTGTCATAACCCTCAAAAAGGAATCTGAAAAGTGGTAACGTGAGTCCCATAACCACTCGTTCGCACTAAACGGTTTACTATCCGTTAGTTAATTTCACACTCAAAGCAGTACAAAGTTCACCTCATATCATCGGTAAACCAGACAAAAAGGTCAAAACAATCAATCGAATAGGTCGGGGATTAATCGGAAAGATAAACGCATGGATTCATGGTCCGTGTTTTACCTAACCATTTAATCTCCCTTCCATTCCGCTCAAAGTGCGAAATCGTGTGTGTTTAGTAGAATTTATAAATTGGAGAAACGAGCTTTTAATGCGATTTAGAGGGATTATTTATGAAAAACCCGTGGATAAAGTCAAAAATAAGTTATCAAAGCCAAAGATGCAATGACAACCACTAAAAACCAACTTGAATCGATAAAATTTGGAAAACCAATCAAAATGGGCAAAAATAGGCAAAACAGAAAAATAGGAGCAGGTCGGTCGACCGGCTACAGGGCTCGGTCGGCTGGCCAGAAGCAGAAAAAAAGCTCGGGATAGCAGGTCGGTCGACCGGCTACAGGGCTCGGTCGGCCGAACTGCAATTTTCTGCAGTTCCTGCCCTTTCTCATCCAAATGCAAACTCTTCCAAAACGCGACCGATCGAGCAATGGACCTAAGGAGTCTTAGCCAATAGATGCCCCAGCTCCATTAGCTCTCCGATTCGCCACCAAAAACATGTTCAAAACATCAAAGTTAGGATCTTTAAAGAATTGAACCCAAACACTAAAAATTTGGATATTCACCAATTCAATCCAAACCAAAAGCATGTGCATATGAACAAGTGTTAGGAATTCATACCCAACATCAAAGATAGAAATAAACATAGATGTGAGATAAAAATCTCACCTTACATCAATAATCAAGAGAAGTAGATGTGAGTTCAAAACTCACCTTTTATCTCAAAACAAAGAAGAAGAAGCTCAAGCACAAGAAGGAGACTAACTACTCTTCACTTCAACTCTACAAGCTTCAATCTAAGAAAAAAACACATATTTCCCAAATTAGGTTTAGGAAACTTTCTGAAATTGAAGAGGAGAAGAGTTGGAGAAGATGAAGAGGAGGCTTACCAATACCTTCTCTTTTATTTGGAGCAAGAATTCAAGTTGCAAGAGGAAACTAGGGCTTGGAATATCTAATTCCCATTCTCTTCCCCCATTTTCAGTTTTTAGCTTAAGTTTTTATGAAATGAATAAGTGAATGAAGAGAGGGACTGAGTTAGGGTTAATTAGATAGTTAGTGGGCTGAACCCAACCCCAAACCCAACTAGAAAAGGTTGCAAAATTCAACTTACTCCAAACATATCAAAGCTTATACTCAAAAAGATCGCAAACGCCATTTTGGACTCAATGGAGGTGGTTTCGAGTCCCAATTCGGCCATTTGCAAAAAGTAACATTTCGGATCCAAAAATCCGACTAACGACGCTATATTTAAATAAAACATTTAAATATAAAATCGTTAAATATGCGGGTTGTTACAATATGTTTGGTACAAATCAAACTCGTAGAAGGCTCGATAGGGCAATTGAACCCGACACTCGAGGCAATGCCAGAGTAGATATACCAGTTGCAAATACGGACTGGCGGTAACACATAGCAGCTACTACCGTCCACCTCGGAACACACTCCCATAATCAAAATCAAGGAGAGGCCACCAAATCATCACAAAGTCATAATATGGTATCGAAGAAGCATGTCCGATAGGAGGAATGACCTCACTTAGCCCGGCGTGACTCCTGTTTTAGTCACATCTAAGCTGACACACAGGAGTTAGGGTCACGTAAATACCTCATACAGAATCGTTCTCCAAACCATCCAAATTCATTTCTGGAATCTCCACCACGTACATAGTTGCTAAAGTGGTTTTCGGTATTGGCAGAGAGTATGATAATATCCAATCCCGGTCACTTTAACAACCAACGCTTATTTCACACCAGATTGTTCTTTTACGTTTCAAATGCCAATTCAAAATTGATATCAAAATATCACATTCTCAAAACCATATAATTTTCGAAATCACATTTACTTTCGAAATTATATCACATTTGAAATCATATCACTCTCAAATTCATATTTTCAAAAATAGATTAAATCCTCGTTCAAAATCATCGTATTCATCAAATATGTCATTTAAATCTCTACTTATGTTATAACATCATTAAACCTTATGCGCTTTAAAATTAAGGCTTGATTATAAACATTTCCACTTTACACCATCTAAAATTTTGAAAATAATTTAGATAGTTATAAATAGTTTAATTAGTTTACATAGTTTTCAATGGAGATAAATTAGGTTGAATAGGTTTAAAATAGACTAATTAAATTTAAAATAGATTAAAATAGACTAAAATACTTTAATTAGACTTAAAATAGTTTAAATTTTTTAAAATAGATTAAATAAGTTTATTACGGATTATTTGATTTAAAATAGATTAAATGAATTTAAAATAGATTAAATGAATTTAAAATAGATTAAATAGAATTAAAATAGATTAAATAGTTTAAACTAAATTAAAATAGTTTTAAATAGATTAAAATAGTTTAATATAGTTTAAATGATTTAAAATAGACGAAACATATTAAAAAAGATTAAATAAATTAAAATAGATTAAGATAGGTTAAATAGGTAAACTAGTTTAAAATAGGTTAAATTAAATTAAAATAAATTAAATAGTTTAAATTGATTAAGTTGGTTTAAAATAGATTGACTTATTTTAATAGTTGAAAATATTAAAATTTGAATTTAAAAGAACATTTACAGTTGATATTGAGATAATAAATTTTGAAATTAACATCATATTTAACCATTTCTTCCATTCCAACATTTCAATAACTTAATTTCGGAAATTGTTGTTTATACGTCAATTTCAACTTCAGCATTTCAATTTAAATCAATTCCAATTTCAACATGTACTCGAACTTCTGAAATGATTTAGTTTATATAAATCAAGTTTTCTTCAAAATATCATTTAACTAAATTCAAAATTTGTGGATTTAAAATCGTTTAATTTAACCAATCCGGTGTCCGTATATAATTCTCTACCCTATGGTCAAGTGGTATGGATATTTATCATTTCAATCCGCAATTTAAAATTGTACAGGTATATTTCATTTCAACCCGCAATCCCAAATTTATTTCAATGAAAATCGCTTGGGTTTATCGTTTCAACCCATAACGATTTTCCCATATTCTATATGATCGTTCGGGTATGTATCATTTTAACCTATAGGGAACTTGCAGTGTTATAACAATATAAAATATAATATCCAGTCATCCAATATCAACAATCAAACATCCATCAAAATCATCATCCAAATAAATCAATAAACATCAATAGGTAACTGATTATCATTTACAAGTATAAACTGGTGAATTAAAATTTAATATTAAATTAAATAACGATTAAATGCAATAAAAGCCATATTTAACGGGAATGACAATTTAAACATACCAAACATCAATCAATCAATTTTTAATTACATCGTAAATTTAATTAAACAAACATAAAATAGTTTAGTAGTTGTGAGTGGGTTAAAATACTCAGGTTTGGTTTAAATCGATTTGAAATCCAAATAGAGGTCCAAAATTCAATAGTCTCGGAACTTATCCAAACCAATGTCAAAATGTCCTAAATTTTAATATGATCGTAGCAGAGCAAACCGCGCATGAATAAGACCTCGTATGCGAAAGTTATGCATATTAGAACATTAAAAGATTTAAATTAAAATAAGTAAAATAATTAAATTAACAAAACACATACACCTTATTACACACCAGCAGCTCTACCATCGAACCCTAACTCATACGTTCTCAAACTAGATCGAACTATACCCGCCAACATCGCTACCCAATGCCACGCCATCATCCAACGTGATCTGACCTCATCGATGGCTCCAACTCCCACGGCCGCACCTTTCGGGGTCACGCCCCCAAATCAAACCCGCCACCTAAAGTTTGAATTCCCAGCCAATACGAGACATCCTGACACAAACGAACACCACTGATCAGCAGCTCTGGTCCTTTTCTATGCAACGCAACCCCCCGATCGTTCCCAGGACGAATATCCACCGTCCACTCCTACAACCACTTATGAATGGCTGAGGTTCATCGAAGAATTTTGGTCAAATAGTGCATCTAATTGGAAAACGGATTGCAGATCTAGGTTACGCTCGTTGAGAGCTTCGAATTGGTATATAATATGATAGGGTTTAAGGAGTTTTAATTTTGAAATGGATTTGGAGATTGAATTTTTTGGGTTTAAATGTAAAAAGGGTTTCTGCCATTGAAGGAGAGAGAAGGAACAGTCAGACAGAGCAGTACGTATAGGAATAAGAAATAGAAAGGCTGCTACGGTTAGAACAGAACAATTATGAACAAGGCCCAATAATAAAATAAGCACAATCAAATTGGTACGAATGACAATTGCGACCCAAAAAGCCCATTCTGCATTCGAAACGAAAATGGGTCATCCCATATATCAAAATAGATGTTTTCGATAATTCTAAATTCAATGGAACACATTTCAAATCCTAATTCCATTGTATGAAGAAGTTAGCTTCAAAATCATCTTATTTCAAATTGATTTCAATTAAATATAATTAGATTGACATCTACGCGTTTCGAGTTCGTACGATCAAATGACAAATTCGATCGCTATGAAACTTGAAACCTTACAATAATTCGTCGTTACAGATCCAATGAAACTGGTTTCGTCGAAATCCGAGACGGTTGCCAAAATGGCTATTTTCACGTTAATTAAATAAATTATTATTAAATTGATTAAATCGCTTTTTAATTCCAAAATTTATAACTAACCATTTTTATCATTTTTGTTTACTTAGATACTTACAATAAATTTAAACAATTTACATATCAATTCAGTGTTAAATATTATAGTAATTACAATGTTCAATTTCAACTGTAATTAAATCCAATTAATTAAAATTTAATTCTAATAAATTGATTTAATTTGATTTCAATCATTTTTATTCAACCAATCACTACACTATAGACATAGTTAACATTTTTTTGTATTTTATTACATTAATATTCTTCTTTTATCATCTTTTTCCATCATAATAGCAATATTTAATTACACTAAATTTTTGTCAGTTTTATTATAATTTTAAAATCCCAATAAATCAATTATTGCATTGTGAATATAATTAACATTTCTATACATTTTATTGCATTCACCTTTTACAGTTATCATCTTCTTTCACATTAATGTAATATTTAATTACATTTATTTGTAATTGATTTCAAATTTAATTCGACGGATTAAATAAATTGGTAACAAATGACAATCGTTGCCTTTTCTTAATTTAATAACATTTGTTAGTTTGTTATCTACACAAAATGCCATAACTACTACCACAACACTACTTTTATCAATTGCAATTAATTACATACTATTTCATTAATTTATACATATTTAAATTATCAATTACACCTTTTATCCAATTTATCAATTAATACACACATCATTACAATTAGTTACAATCTAAAACCAATTATAACTTTTCAATCATTTAAGTTAAATGGAATTACATTTAAAGCAGTTATCAATTACCTTAAATTAATGCTATTACATTTTATTCTAGTTATATTCTTATCATTAAATCACAAATTTTTATTTCTTCCAACATTAAATCACCAAACCTTATTAAATTGGCTATTTTTAATTATCGAAAATTATGGGTCGTTACACTTATCGTATTTTTAACTTATTTTTCTTAAGGTCCACTAACTTGTTTTCTTGATTGTCTTGGTTGAGTCTCGATTTATTCAGGCATAGTTTGAATGTTCTAACTCCTATAGAATTCTAATGGGTTAAAAACCCAATTAATACATGCCTTCCAAAGTACGCCTTTTGAATGAAAGGCGTGCTTTGTTTATAAATAAGTTCATGTCTCCAGTCTTTGATAAATGAGCTTTCCATCTGCTTAAGCCTTAGTGAACCATCCAGTTTCTTCATATTCTCTTACCAGTCACAAGTAATTTCAAACCTGTTACAGCCTAAGACTCTAAGCTCTGCCTAAGTGTAATCTATACATCACAATCATTCCAATTTCATTTGTAGTTATTACATTACATATATCTAATTAAGTCACATGTTTCCAATTACATCACATATCTCCAATACATCACATATCTCTAATTGTCCCATGTTCATTCAGATTTACATCATTATCATTTTGCTTCTCATTTAGAGTCATCTTGTCATATATCAAAATCTCATTATATATCAAAATCTCATCATATCACATCATATATCAAAATCACATCATATCACATCATATATCAAAGTCATCAGGTGCCATCTAGAATTTATCCATTTTGTTCTATTTATAAGGCATTCAAATCCTTTTTGCAAAATCAAATCTTTTTTAAGGTTTGATCTCCCTAGACCATTTAAGTTTAATGCACGATCTCTTCGAATCATATTTTATTTAGTTTAGAGGAAGATCTCTCCAGATCGTTTGTTGTTTCAATTTAGGGGGATGATCTCTCTGGATCATTTGCTCATTAAGTTCATGGGGATTAAGTAAGCTCATCCACTCACTCTTCGGTAAGGGGACTTACTTCTTGCACTCAGTTCCCGTCTCTCCGATCGAGACTCTATGGCGTTCGATATCGTACAAGTCCATCCACTCATTCTTCGGCAAGGGGACCTGCACCTTGCACTCCGGTCTCGTCCCGGCCGGGACTTTATGGCGTTCAAAATTAGTTATCACAATAAATATGGATCTTACAAAATTCAAATTTCAAATCAAAGAAAACAGGTAGAAATTAAATAAGAACAAATCATGAGTGTCTATCGCAGACATCCGACTCAGAGTGTGACAAGGAACCAATCTAGGTTGTGTACACGTCAAAGCAGTCTGAGATTACTATCCGAAGCAGCTATCCCGGATATCCGACTCAGAGCGTGACTAGGAACCAATCTAGGTTTAGCTCACGTCTAAGTGGTATGGGATCATTATTGTTTTTACAACTAATATATGTAAAGAAAAGTGCAAAAAGGAGACCAAAGCAAAGAGTTGCCGTTGGATCTAACTTCCTATCCACCCCAGATATGGGATTATTTGTCTTGGCCCAGGTCTCTGGGCATTCCTTGAAGCCTCCACTGTGGGTGTTGGCTGCTCCGGCTATGCTAGCGTAGCTCTGTTCCTCATGTACTATGGCAGTTGGTCATCCCAAACTAGTTCTTCTTTAAAATCACGAAGGTGTCGGCACTCATACGTTTCATGTCCGCCCTGCTTATGAAAGATGCAAAACTTTCTGGATCCTTTCTCTCGATCAGTGGGCTCTCTTCTCAGAGGCTTTCGATAGGAAATTTCCCCTTAGTGTTTAGGTATATCCTTTCAAAGTTTCAGTCAGCACAGAGTAGGAAGAGAATTTGGGCTTCCTCCTTTGTCATTTCGGTTCTCTAGAATCATCTTCGGCTTCTCTTTTCCCTTTGTCTTTTCCAAGTCCTGCTCCAGAGGATCCCTTCTCAGCCACAAAATATATTTTGATACCTTTATCTTCAAATCAGTATCCTCCTGACGTAAATATCACTCAGCTTCACAAGAAAAACTCAACAAGATCCATTGGCCCAGAAGTCAGTCTTGCTCGCAACTTTAGACACTATAGCCATTAAAATCACCGATGGATTTGGCCTATTGACCACAACTGCTGCTTCATCGAATCTTGTTAAATAACTTCTCAAGGCCTTCCTAGGCCATTATTTCACATTTGCCAATGTCGTCACATTCTTCGGTTGTGATACATGAGCTTGGAATTGTCTTAATAATCTGCCTACTAACTCAGTCCTCGTGCTAATGGAACCATTCTCCAGTTTTCCAAACCACATCGCCGCCAAATCTATCAAATATAATGGGAATCACTATCTCATTACTTCCTTAGAAGCACTGAACACCTCCATAATGTATCTTATCAAATGAATCATTGGATCGGCCTTTCCGCCATACATTTCTAGCGCAAAAAGCTTGAAATCAGAAATATTTCTCGCATTCCGGATATTAGCAGTAAACGAGTTTCTGTTCACATCTTCTAAACCCTGATCTGTTGGTCCTCCTCTAACCAACCTCCTTACCAATTCATCAACACGATTTTCACCCTCCAACGAAGGTCTTCGTCCGAAAGCGATATTTTTCTCCCTACCATGGCAAGGGAAATCCAATGCATACTCCATTAGGTGCACATCGGTGTTCTGTCCTACCCTTCTCGCCTCACTCTATCCTCCGCTCCTTCGGGTAACTCTATCACATATTCCTCCATCGGTTGCACCCTAGTATTTAGATTAGCTCATGTACTATCTGCTCCTGGAGTTTCAGCAATCACTCCATTATTGGCCCTCTCAATGCCAACTCCAATATTCATCCCATCATCAGCGTTGATCCCCGTGCTGACTCCTATGGTGCTCCTAAGTGTCGGTTGCTTTGGACCTGGAGGCAACATTCCATCTAATTCTAATCCAACTCTAGCAACTCCTGTGTTGTTCCTTAGGGTCTGAATTCTTACACCTCCTGCAATTCCTTGCCGTCCCATCCTTCGGAAGAATCCCTTCATCATCTCTAGTTGGCTAGTCAAGATTCCATCCTGGATCTCCTTCATCAAACTTTCCATTTCTTCTCTAGCTACATAGTTGGATTGGTGAGAATTTGAGGATACTTCCTGACTGCCCCCAAGCACTGGTTGACTTGCTTCAGTTTTAGATCTGGTGTTCGACCTCTTTATTTTTTCCCAATCACAAGCTTCAAGTTTTCGGATATACCTTTGTTCTTAGTGAAAGCACCAAAATGTTAACCCAAAGAATGGATCAACACTCTGGATCAAATATGAAAGCATCAGCCTTGTTTATCAAGGCAACAAAATAGAAAAAAAGGATACTAACTTGTAGATAAAGTAAAGAGACAAAATATTTTTACAGTGGTTTGGCTGTTAATGAAGCCTACATCCACTTTATAACTTTTTTATTAACTGACTGCTGTTACAATTGAATCTGACTATAATTTGATCGAATCTTCTAAGTTAGGTCAAGCCACAAGTCCAAGAGTTCACTGGAGAATCATGTGACCCCTTAGATGACTATTGTATGGGGAAGAAGAGTGAAGAATGATCTATATAGAGTTCTATAAGCCAGTTCAGAAGATCCTGCTTATGTTGCAAGTAGGATTGTATTTATAGGGCTTGAAGAGCTAATGGGCCAGGCTTGCTTTGATAAAAGATTGCATATGATTCCACAAAGTAGTTCAAAGAGTTTGTGTGACGACCTGAACTCGATGTCCGACAAACGACATCAAATTCGTATCGCCGGAGCTTATAACAACATCAGATGAATATAAAACAGCGGAACAAAAATGAATATCATGCATACAACACAGGTACAACATCAGAATATCCAACAATACATCAGAGTATTAAATACATATACCACAACTCCAAATAACATCATAATAATACATCGATGATCATATATCCAAAAGACTTCATTGAAAGAAGTGATAACGGACTCCTAAAAGCTAAACACCTGAGAATAAAAAGTTCCTACAATATCTCCAAAGCAAGAGTTCCAAAATGCTGCTAACTCCAAAATACGGAAACCTGCTACTGGGCTGCCTGTGTGGAAATTAAGGGCACCCAGAGTTTAGAAAAGAACAATAAACTCCGGGTCAGTCATGGGACCGGTATGAGTAAACAAAAATAGTTGCTTTTAAATAAAAATAGATTTATAAAAGAAAAGTCGATATGCTTTTGAAAAATGAGACTACCATAAGACCTCCCACCACACACACAATGCAATCGCAGAATTGGAGGAGATTTCTTCTTATGATAGTCAAATATGCTAAGTATGAGAAAATTTATTTGATATTATTACTAGTGCATAGTGTAGAAAACATTTTGAAAATAGAATATTAATCTTAGCCAGCATAGGTACCATTATGCTATGCCTACTATAGCTGCCATGTTAAATGGCAGGTTCTACAACTAAAATCATACTGGGCTCTTATTGTTTCTTTGGATTTCCAACAAATGGTCAGGCTAAGGAATTTCCTACTGCCACATGGGTACGCCTCTGGCGGGACGTCCCGAGAACTTGACCAGCTCTCAGCCAACACAAGGTCGGGTTACCTCTGTAACTAGGTAACTACTACACGAATATGCCACTCCCCAATCCTTTGGGACCTTTATCCGAGGGCCCTCTATCATAAAGCAACAACCACACAGTAAATGAGATTGGAGCTACCACACAGGCAAAAATATCTAAGCTCCATACCATGACATCACCTTTTTCCAAAAGGAAATGACATACCCTAAAGGGCGCGACCCTCATAACCTTGCCGCATCTTTCATGTTTCGACCATTTCCGGGTTGTGAGGTCCGATGAGGTCTCGTCCACAAAGCTATGCTTTACACGAAAGCCTTGCTTTGATCCCAAATGATCAACCAATGATCATCAACACACAGCAACACTTAGCATGCCACACTACCAAATTGGGTGTATATCGCTGATAACCTTCAATTACATAACCTCTGAGCTCGTACGTCTCAGAGAAGGGTGTTAAGCTAAGAGGATAAATTCTCCGCCACCACAGATACGTATTTGAAAGAAATCTGCTTTATATCTCAAAGTGTAGTGTCAGACACACAACCATACAAGTCTGTTCCGGGTTCGAACAGAACCGAAGGCACTTCGTCCAATAAAGGAAGAAGCCCTTGCAAATCCGGGTATCCACAATCCCGATCGGACTTCCAATCACTTAGGGAATCTCTATACCGGAGCAACTCAGTGCAGAGACAATTGATAGGTTATCCTATCGTTCTCGAAGACACCCGGTCTTCACCATCGGTCTTCAAATGCTATCCATTTCGACGTATCACTATTCGGAATGGGTTATATGACACAGCGGTCCTTTCCCGACTAAACCGAATAGTGAGCGCTCAATTTTTAAAACACGTGGATATAACAATCACAAAGATTCATATTCAGAGTTCGATGTGGGTTTCGGATAACTAAATGAAATCCAACTACCTGTCGCATCGAAGTTTAAATGTCGTTTTACAGGCAAAGAGATTTTCACATCAATACAGAACAAATCACAAATCATAGTGCAGCACAAAACAATCTACATCACACCGTATGCAACCAGAACAGAAATATCAATCTAGTGCATGGCAGTAGTTAAATTTTTTCCAATGTAGTTTAACCACACAATTATTTTAATCAATGATCAATTATTCCTAACGATAATTAAATTAATTAAATCTCAATTGCTTTGTTAATAAATTATTCCTCAATCAATTAACTTAGTTAGCTACAAATTATAAATTGATCAATTCAAATTATTTAACTAACAATTTTAATTATACGTAATTTAGACACTTAATTGTTTATTAATCAATTACACATTATAAATCAATCTTAATTACTTTTTTTTAAATCATTAGTTAATAAAATTTATCATTTAAAAATCTTCCTTATGCTTTAAAAATCAATTTGTTGTTACATTGAAAGTTTTAATGTTAATTTACTTCAATTCTTATCTTAACTTTAATTATTTAGAGGAAGTACTGATTATAAAAACTTTGTTAAGCATTTGCTGAGTTAATTAAAGTAGAAATATATATTTTTCTTTAGTTTAACTTAAGTGCCTAAACTCAGATAGCAGAAAATATACTCGCGTACGCGAGTTCCTCCCCGAAGCCAAGCGTCATTTTACTCGAGTCCCCTCTACTCCTCACATACATTCCTTCTTCCCACTTCTTCTTTTTTTCAGTTAATGTTTAAATTTAAGCTCAAGTTCAAACTAAACGGCAGGTAGATAAACCATTGCGCTCGTGTTCCAACTCGAAGTAAACCCCCCAGCCCTCTCGAGCAACGACTCGAGCTAATCCATCCACCAACACGCTGATACGCCGTACACGTGCACGGCGCCTCGCCGTGACACCAGCGAACACCACCTACCTCGGCAAGTCGCGAATCTGCCTTACACTCCAAATCCAGCCTCGATTTGACAACATCCACTCTAAATCGAAATTGAGTGTCTTGATCAAAACCTGGAATTTCGAACACCCTTAAAAAATTCCCTCGCCAGCGTTCCTCAGACCATCGAAGAAACTCCGATTCTGTCCACACCATCTCAACACCACGTTCGACCTTTTCCCAGAGCCTTTCGCAGCTCGATGCGTCGGAGGAGACGAACTCGTCTCGTTACTAACGCGTCTAGAAACTTGAAACGAAACCCTAAATCAACCTCATCCCACCAATCTACATAATAGAAATTTTTTCTAACATTTTTCCTATATTCGTGAATCATCACACTAGCTTCTCAACAAATTCCAGCATCCAAGATTTGTTAAAACAACAGAAATTGATAAAATGCATTTTTGGTTCATTTACGAACTGCACCTTATAAACTTATCTAAAAATCATTAATCTTATTTTAAAAATCTCACTTTTGTATGTTTATTCCAGATATACAATCGAAAAAACAAATTAAAATATTCGAATTTTTTTACTTGATTTGAATAATGGCTGAGTTTAACAGGTTTCAAAAAACAACAACATTGTTTGGCTCTGATTAATTATTAAACACACTACATGATTTAAAACAACACTTTGGTTTGTTTTCAATCCCATTCCAGAAGAAACAGAGAGAAAAGAAAAAAATATATAAATGATTTAAGTTGCCATTGGTTTACTCTGTAAACCAGAGAGAAGAAGAAAAAGAACACAAAGATGAAATCCTGAATATAAAGGCACATACACTAGCTTGTTCATAGGTTAAGGTTCTCAACTTTATCCAGGCATGCGTACAACAATAAGAAATTTGATTTAAACAGAAGTTCACTCGCATTGACAAAGGTTTGAACAGAGAGCTGCTTTAAATTTGAAACAGAGGATACTTTGGTGTTTCAAACAGCTGCAGTTGATCTGCCTTTGAAACTTCTTGCTTTGTTTTGTTGAATTAGATTATAGTTTATAGAATGATAATACTTAGTTTCTTTTTTTTTTCTTTTCCAGGTTGGTAAATCATATTTTGGACGAAGTGAAACAGATATAGATGTGTATGTAAAAGAAATGCACAGGGTTTAGCAAAGGACTGAAACCAGAGATTTTTTTATTTGTTGTACTTTGTAATATTTTGTATATTTTTTCCTCAATGGTGGCTGAAATGATTTTGATTTAGGGTAGAGGTGATGGCATTTAATGCATGTGTTCCCATCTTAGTTTACATAAAATTTTATTTTGCTTTTATAAGTACAATTTTATTTTATTAGGAGATTTTTCTATGCCTTGCCTAAGTCTTAGTTTCCCTGTTTTGATTTAAAACTCACAGTAACATATTCATTTGATTCTTGTATGTAATCTTATTACAACATACTTTGTTTATTTTATTTCCATTTGAAGTTTTACAATCAACATTTAATTTATCATTCATTTAAAAACTTAAACTATCAAACATTTATTTATATCCATATAACTTTATACTTATGTAAATTACATAAATTTTAGTGTTGAATCCATATATATAATTTATTTGTATTATTTGGTAAGTATATTTTGTTTATATTTTATTTCACTTCATATATTTATTTTAACTAAACATTCTAATTCAATATATATATATAAAATGTTAAATTCAAGTGATTTAATTTTCAAAAGAATCTGAAGTTTTATTCATTTAAATCAACACGTATTTTATTTGTTTTAAAACTTTTCAAATTAAATTTCCAAATTTTTTAAATAAGTTACCAAATTCAAATTAATAAATTCTGGGATGTTACAATATCCCCTCCTTAAGAAAATTTCGTCCTCGAAATTGAAAGAGAGAGAAAAGTAAACAAAGAATATACGAATTTAGAAATAATAAGGAAATGGCTTTCCATTTTAAGCCGAGATGTCTATTCTGCATTTGGGACATGATTTCTTCATATTATCTTCAGTTTCCCAAGTACAATCCTTTGGATTGCCACTCCATTGAACTTTGACCAGTTTCACAACTTTGTTTCGCAATAGCTTCTCATCACGATCTATAATTTTTATCAGCTCCCTTTTAACTTCCAAGTTAGGAGTGATCTCTAGATCCTGTTGAGCAGCTTCTTCAATAATATCATCTGGGTCGTGCACATATTTCCGAAGACTAGAAACGTGAAACACATCATGCACGCCAGACAACCAGTTAGGTAGCTGTACTCGATATGCTAGAGGACCAATCCTTTCCAGAATAGGAAAAGGACCAATATAACGCGGTGCTAGCTTCCCAGTTTTTCCGAATCTCAATACACCCCGCATCGGAGATACTTTCAGAAATACAGAATCCCCAACTTGAAATTCCAAATCTCTTCTTCGGCGATCATAATAGTTCTTTTGACGGCTTTGGGCAGTTAATAACTTCTTTCGAATAAAATCTACCTTCTCTGTGGCTCCTTTAATCATATCTGGTCCAAGGACGAGTCTATCCCCTGATTCGATCCAACATGCAGGTGATCGACACGGACGACCATATAAAGCTTCGAAAGGAGCCATTTCGATACTAGCCTGATAGCTGTTGTTATAAAAGAATTCAACCAGATGTAAATGGTCCTCCCAACAACCACCAAAATCGAGAATGCAAGTACGCAAAAGGTCTTCTAGAATTCGGTTAATTCTCTCAGTCTGCCCATCAGATTGTGGGTGATAAGCAGTACGGAAATTTAATTTTGTTCCCAAAGCGTCTTGAAATGCCTCATAAAATCTACTAGTGAAGATCGGGTCACGATCACTCACTATACTGCTGGGAATACCATGGTGATGAACAATTTCCTTTATATATATACCTGCCAAGCTTGCTGCAGTACGAGTGGATTTCACTGGAATAAAGTGAGTAGTTTTGGTTAGACGGTCCATTATAACCCAAATTGCTTCATTTCCCTTATTGGTTCGTGGCAATCCGTCGATGAAATCCATCGATACCTGATCCCATTTCCATTTTGGTACTTCCAAAGGTTGAAGTAAACCGGCCACTTTCTTTTGATCGCTTTTGACTTGTTGACAAGTAGCACAACGACTCACGCAAATAGATATGTCTCTTTTCATTGTCTTCCACAAGAACGTTCTTTTAACATCTCGATACATTTTATTAATTCCTGGAGGATGCAAAGTTTGGACTTGTGGCATTCGTCTAATACTTCACGTTTCAGCTCTGGAATGTCAGGGACACAAATTCTTCCTTTCATCCTTATGACTCCATGATCATCACTTGCAAAACTAGAATCTTCACCTCGACGAATTCTCCTATATATTTCCTGAAGAAACTGAACTTCTTTTTGCTTGTTGGCGATCTTTTCAAGAAGAGTAGGAGTGATAACAAGATATGCGAGAACATCATGTCTTCTGCTCAAAGCATCGGCAACCACATTGGCTTTTCCAGGCGTATACAGAATATTTAGGTCATATGATGCCAGAAATTTCAACCAACATTATTGTCGGAGATTCAGATCCTTCTGGGTAAAGAGATATTTCAAGGATTTATGGTCGGTGAATAATTCAAAATTTTCACCTAGGGAAAGAAGAGTTCATTAAGTATATTATTTGAGTTAAATTAACTTCGTAAATTGTTAAGAAAGTCGAAAAGATTCTTACCCAGAAGATAGTGTCGCCAGATTTTTTAAGGCAAAAACAACAGCCAAAAGTTTCAAATCATGTGTTGGGTAGTTTCTCTCGTGCGGACGTAATTGTCTATTCGCGTAGGCAACCACCTTTCCACTCTGCATTAATATTGCACCTACCCCATCACCACATGCGTCGGTATAAACAGATAATCCATGATTCCCGTTTATAATAGCGAGAACATGAGCAGTGGTTAATCTCTTCTTCAACTCCTGAAAAGCTTCATCACATTTTGGAGTCCAATTAAATTTTACATCTTTCATTGTTAGCTTAGTCAGCGGACTAGCTATCTTAGAAAAATCTTGAACGAATTTCCGGTAATAGCCTACTAAACCCAAAAAGCTTCGAACTTCTTTCGGAGTCGTGGGTCGCTTCCAATCAAGGATAGCAGAAATTTTGCTAGGATCAACCGAAATTCCTTCTTCATTAACAATATGGCCAAGGAATTTGACTTCTTTGAACCAAAAGTGGCATTTGGAATTGCAAATAAGATGTTCCTTCTCAAAATTTCCAAAACAATTCTGAGATGTTCAGCATGTTCCTCTTCGGTTTTGGAGTAGATTAGGATATCATCAATAAATACAAGAACAATTTTATTCAGCACCTCCCGAAACACATGGGTCATCAAATCTACAAAGTATGCTGGAGCATTGGTTAGCCCAAAAGGCATGACTAACCATTCGTAGAACATATTGGGACCCCTGAAAGCAGTTAAATGTACGCAATCTTTGGCGATTCGTAGTTGATGGAATCCTTGGGCTAGATCCATCTTTGAAAAGAAACGAGCGCGGTGCAATTGATCAAATAAATCATCGATCCTGGGTAAAGGAAACTTATTCTTGAGAGTCATTTTATTAAGATCGCGGTAATCTACACACAATCTCAAAGATCCGTCTGATTTAGCGACGAACACAATGGCTGAACCCCATTCAGAAACACTGGGTCGAATTAATCCTTTTGCTAGTAGATCATCGGTTTGTTGAACTAATTCAACCTTTTCCTTGGGTGTCATCCTACGACTTGCGTGAACAACAGGACGAGCATTGGGTACAAGGTCAATCCTAAATTCGATTTCTCGATGTGGAGGTAAAGAATTACTTCTTCGAATACGTCCGGAAAATCTCTAACAATTGGTATAGACTCCAAACTGGGTTCGGGATAACCCAATTATACATCAATCCTTCTCTTTTAGGACTAGGGTCCTCACAAGAAATTTCGATGAAATATCCAAATTCGGTTTTAATCGAAATCAATCGATTAATGCAATCCAATTTGGCTTCGTATTTTGCTAGCCAATCCATTCCGAGTAAGACTTCAAACTCGTTAAAATCAAGAACGAAGAGACCAATAGGGAATTGATGATGAGAATATGAGATAGAAACGTCTCTACATCGAAGACAGATATTCGCAGGACGTCCAACTGGATTCCTTACGCATATAGGCTAATCAACAAAATCAGGTTCAAGATTTAATTCATTGACAACTTGCTGAGAGATAAAACTATGTGTAGCGCCCGTGTCATATAGAACTCTAACAATTCTATCATAAACAGTAAGGTTACCTTCCAGAACTCCTTTTCCTTTTCCTGCTTTGGAAGATGCAGGTTGGTCCTTGACTGTGTACACCTTTGCTGTTTGAGCTTGCTTCATGGTTGGACAGTCTTTAACTTCATGCCCCACTTTCTGACAGCAATAGCACTTCCTAGGCTTCGCTTGATCGGATTGACTGACTTGTTTCTTAGGCTTCGTACATATGCTCGAATAGTGGCCCTTCTCCAAGCAATTATAACAAGTGACATTCTCTGTCGTGCTTCCCTGAATGCTCTTCTTTTTCTCGTTGCCCTACCATGGTTTCTTGCCTCCAAATTTCCGCTTCTTCCAATTTTGATCGCCCGAATTTCCTTTCTCTGCCGGGGCTTCTTGCGTATCAAGTGTAGCATATATGTACCCCATATCAACTAAATCTGAAAAAGATTCCTTAACGTGGCCCGTCATTCTTTCGTGGAATTTCTTATTCATTCCGCGAATGAATCTTTCGTTCATCTTTAAAGGCGTATTCACCAATTCGGGACCAAAACGAGACAATTCATTAAATCTTTTCAGATACTCCTCGAATGATAAACTTCCGTGCTTCAGGTCCATAAATTCCTGGTACATTCTAGAAATTCCGGCTGATGGCAAATAACGCTTCTCAAACACTTCTTTGAATTTCTCCCAAGAAAACTAGTCTTCTGGCTTATCTACCATGATTGTCTCCCACCAGGCTGAGGCTTCATCTTGAAGTTGCCAAGAAGCTATGAGTCGTTTCTGATCATCTTGCAGTTTTAGCCCTCTGAAGATTTTCTCGCATGATCTTATCCAGGCTTGAGCCTCAACAATCGAATCTTTGCCGGTGAACGGCTTACCACCAAGTCTCGAGAAATTTTTATGCAAGTCAGCCAGATTCGGCTGTTGCTGAACTGCTGCTATTGCTGTTGGGGGATCTTGATCAGGTGCTGTGGCACCTCCTTGACCCCTAACTCTTCCCCTTCGTCCGCTCATTCTTACTATCTGTAATTAGTAAGAAAATTGATTTAGATGCACGAATGAAATATCTTAAGGAATATCAGCAGTAAAAAGAAATAGACAAATAAAATTTGGAGTTCCAGTCTTGGTTATACTCATTCTAGGGTATATTTCACCCTATCTTTAATGAGCCATCTGTTGTGTTATACTCCGTTGCTAAAATTCTTACTCAACCTTCAGCTCTGATACCACTTGTGATGACCTGAACTCGATGTCCGACAAACGACATCAAATTTGTTTCGCCGGAGCTTATAACAACATCAGATGAATATAAAGCAGCGGAACAAAAATGAATATCATGCATACAACACAGGTACAACATTAGAATATCCAATAATACATCAGAGTATTAAATACATGTACCATAACTCCAAATAACATCATAATAATACATCGATGATCATATATCCAAAAGACTTCAATGAAAGAAGTGATAACGGACTCCTAAAAGCTAAACACCTGAGATCCCCAAAAAGTTCCTAAGATATCTCCAAAGCAAGAGTTCCAAAATGCTGCTAACTCCAAAATACAGAAACCTGCTACTGGGCTGCCCGTGTGGAAATTAAGGGCACCCAGAGTTTAGAAAAGAACAATAAACTCCGGGTCAGTCATGAGACTGGTATGAGTAAACAAAAATAGTTGCTTTTAAATAAAAACAGATTTATAAAAGAAAAGTCGATATGCTTTTGAAAAATAAGACTACCATAAGACCTCCTGCCACACACATAATGCAATCGCAGAATTGGAGGAGATTTCTTCTTATGATAGTCAAATATGCTAAGTACGAGAAAATTTATTTGATATTATTACTAGTGCATAGTGTAGAAACATTTCGAAAATAGAATATTAATCTTAGCCAGCATAGGTACCATTATGCTTTGCCTACTATAGCTGCCATGTTAAATGGCAGGTTCTACAAATAAAATCGTACTGGGCTCGTATTGTTTCTTTGGATTTCCAACAAATGGTCAGGCTAAGGAACTTCCTACTGCCACATGGGTACGCCTTTGTCGGACGTCCCGAGAACTTAACCAGCTCTCTGCCGACACAAGGCCGGGTTACCTCTGTAACTAGGTAACTACTACACGAATATGCCACTCCCCGGTCCTTTGGGACCTTTATCCGAGGGCCCTCTATCACAAAGCAGCAACCACACAGTAAATGAAATTGGAGCTACCACACAGGTAAATATCTGGGCTCCATACCATGACATCACCTTTTTCCAGTAGGAAATGACATACCCTAAAGGGCGCGACCCTCATAACCTTGCCGCATCTTTCCTGTTTCGACCATTTTCGGGTTGTGAGGTCCGATGAAGTCTCGTCCACAAAGCTGTGCTTTACACGAAAGCCTTGCTTTGATCACAAATGATCAACTAATGATCATCAACACACAGCAACACTTAGTATGCCACACTACCAAATTGGGAGTATATCGCTGATAACCTTCAATTACATAACCTCTGAGCTCGTACGTCTCAGAGAAGGGTGTTAAGCTAAGAGGATAAATTCTCCGCCACCACAGATACGTATTTGAAAGAAATCTGCTTTATATCTCAAAGTGTAGTGTCAGACACACAACCATACAAGTCTGTTCCGGGTTCGAACAGAACCGAAGGCACTTCGTCCAATAAAGGAATAAGCCCTTGCAAATCCGGGTATCCACAATCCCGATCGGACTTCCCATCACTTAGGGAATCTCTATACCGGAGCAACTCGGTGAAGAGACAATCGATAGGCTATCTTATCGTTCTCGAAGACACCCGGTCTTCACCACCGGTCTTCAAATGCTATCCATTTCGACATATCACTATTCGTAATGGGTTATATGACACAACGGTCCTTTCCCGGCTAAACCGAATAGTGAGCGCTCAATTTTTAAAACACGTGGATATAACAATCACAAAGATTCATATTCAGAGTTCGATGTGGGTTTCGGATAGCTAAATGAAATCCAACTCCCTGTCGCATCGAAGTTTAAATGTCGTTTTACGGGCAAAGGGTTTTTCACATCAATACAGAACAAATCACAAATCACAGTGCAGTACAAAGCAATCTACATCACACCGTATCACAACCAAAACAGAAATACCAATCTAGTGCATGGCAGTAGTTAAATTTTTTCCAATGTAGTTTAACCACACAATTATTTTAATCAATGATCAATTATTCTTAACGATAATTAAATTAATTAAATCTCAATTGCTTTATTAATAAATTATTCCTCAATCATTTAACTTAGTTAGCTACAAATTATAAATTGATCAATTCAAATTATTTAACTAACAATTTTAATTATACGTAATTTAGACACTTAATTGTTTATTAATCAATTACACATTATAAATCATTCTTAATTACTTTTTTTCAAAATTATTAGTTAATAAAATTTATCATCTAAAAATCTTCCTTATGCTTTAAAAATCAATTTGTTGTTACATTGAAAGTTTTAATATTAATTTACTTCAATTCTTATCTTAGCTTTAATTATTTAGAGGAAGTACTGATTATAAAAACTTTGTTAAGCATTTTCTAAGTTAATTAAAGTCAAAATATTTTTTTTCCTTTAGTTTAACTTAAGTGCCTAAACTCAGATAGCAGAAAATATACTCGCGTACGCGAGTTCCTCCCCGAAGCCAAGCGTCATTTTACTCGAGTCCCCTCTACTCCTCACATACATTCCTTCTTCCCTCTTCTTTTTTTTTCCAGTTAATGTTTAAATTTAAGCTCAAGTTCAAACTAAACGGCAGGTAGATAAACCCATGCGCTCGTGTTCCAACTCGAAGTAAACCCCCCAGCCCTGTCGAGCAACGACTCGAGCTAATCCATCCACCAACACGCTGACACGCCGTACACGTGCACGGCGCCTCGCCGTGACACCAGCGAACACCACCTACCTCAGCAAGTCGCGAATCTGCCTTACACTCCAAATCCAGCCTTGATTTGACAACATCCACTCTAGACCGAAATTGAGTGTCTTGATCAAAACCTGGAATTTCGAACACCCTTACAAAATTCCCTCGCCAGTGTTCCTCTGAGCATCGGAGAAACTCCGATTCCGTCCACACCATCTCAACACCACGTTCGACCTTTTCCCAGAGCCTCTCGCAGCTCAATGCGTTGGAGGAGACGAACTCGTCTCGTTACTAACGCGTCAGAAACTTGAAACGAAACCCTAAATCAACCTCGTCCCACCAATCTACGTAATAGAAAATTTTTCTAACATTTTTCCTGTATTCGTGAATCATCACACTAGCTTATCAACAAATTCCAGCATCCAAGATTTGTTAAAACAACAGAAATTGATAAAAATGCATTTTTGGTTCATTTACGAACTGCACCTTATAAACTTATCTAAAAATCATCATTCTTATTTTAAAAATCTTACTTTTGTATGTTTATTCCAGATATAAAATCAAAAAAACAAATTAAATTATTCGAATTTTTTTACTTGATTTGAATAATGGCTGAGTTTAACAGGTTTCAAAAAAAAAAACATTGTTTGGCTCTGATTAATTATTAAACACACTACATGATTTAAAACAACACTTTGGTTTGCTTTCAATCCCATTCCGGAAGAAACAGAGAGAAAAGAAAAAAAATATAAATGATATAAGTTTCCATTGGTTTACTCTGTAAACCAGAGAGAAGAAGAAGAAGAACACAAAGATGAAATCCTGAATATAAACATTCCCAGGCACATACACTAGCTTGTTCATAGGTTAAGGTTCGCAACTTTTTCCAGGCATGCATACAACAACAATAAATTTGATTTAAACAGAAGTTCACTCACATTGACAAAGGTTTGAACAAAGAGCTGCTTTAAATTTGAAACAGAGGATACTTTGGTGTTTCAAACAGCTGCAGTTGATCTGCCTTTGAAACTTCTTGCTTTGTTTTGTTGAATTAGGTTATAGTTTATAGAATGATAATACTTAGTTTCTTTTTTTTTCTTTTCTTTTCCAGGTTGGTAAATCATATTTTGGACGAACTGAAACAGATATAGATGTGTATGTAAAAGAAATGCACAGGGTTTAGGAAAGGACTGAAACCAGAGATTTTTTTTCTTTGTTGTACTTTGTAATATTTTGTATATTTTTTTTCTCAATGGTGGCTGAAATGATTTTAATTTAGGGTAGAGGTGATGGCATTAATGTTGTGTTCCCATCTTAGTTTACATAAAATTTTATTTTACTTTTATGAGTACAATTTTATTTTATTAGGATATTTTTCTATGCCTTGCCTAAGTCTTAGTTTCCCTGTTTTGATTTAAAACTCACAGTAACATATTCATTTGATTCTTGTATGTAATCTTATTACAACATACTTTGTTTATTTTATTTCCATTTGAAGTTTTACAATCAACATTTAATTTATCATTCATTTAAAAACTTAAACTATCAAACGTTTATTTATATCCATATAACTTTATACTTATGTAAATTACATAACTTTTAGTGTTGAATCAATATAAATAATTTATTTGTATTATTTGGTAAGTATATTTTGTTTATATTTTATTTCACTTCATATATTTATTTTAAGTAAAAATTCAAATTCAATATATATATATATAATGTTAAATTCAAGTGATTTAATTTTCAAAAGAATCTGAAGTTTTATTCATTTAAATCAACACATATTTTATTTGTTTTAAAACTTTTCAAATTAAATTTGCAAAAATTTTAAATAAGTTACCAAATTCAAGTTAATAAATTTTAGGATGTTACAGTTTGAAGACGACCAGAGCTAATCTGATGGATCGCTAGCGATCGAGCATGGATCACTAGTGATCGATGTACTTAGGGGATTTTTGAGTGATCTCCATTTGGTTGTCTTCCTATCTTCTATTTGAGTGTCTTTTCCAAATACCAAGTCGTTTGGAGTTTGTTTAATCACCCGTCTTCACGGGTTATCTAATCTAGACGAATCATCCATAACTTGCTCAAAACTTAACAAAATCAGATAAAACTTTGCAGGTACTCTCTCTAGGGTGTAGGGACCTACCCCAAAATATTTAAGATAGTGGGGCCCAACCTGCTTAGGTCGCTAGCGGTCCATCAAGATGGATTGCCAACGATCCATCATGCTTACACCAATCAATCCCATTTTTTCTACTAGCCTTCTTTTATGTCTTCTAAGTTTTAACCCAAATTTCAAGTCAATTCAACTTCGTATGAGTTATCTAGTTCCATTTTAAGTTAGCTTCTTTTGGCCAAACTGCCTAAATCAGACGAGTCTTCACTTCTTGAACTATGCTGCTTAGAATGCTATAAAACTTGACAAGTATTCTTAGAAGAGAAAATTTATCATGATCTAAGAGGTTAGGGTGACTCATAATGCATACATATGGATCACTAGCGATTCATAAGTGATGGATCACTAGAGATCCATCCACTTAGTGTATACTCTGCTTATATTTTTTGAGGTCCATCGAGTTGTTTTCTTTATTGCCTTAGTTGAGTCCCAAGTTATTCTGACATAGTCTGAATGTTCTAACTCTTATTAAATTATGATAGGTTAAAAACCCAACCTATAAAGATTATAGTAGATTTGTCCAATATAAAAGTTGTATTGGAATACTAATTAAATTAATTAAATAAGATTTAATTATTTAAATATAATCATAAGACTATCATATAAGTAATATGAAATATAAAAATTATGTAACAACAAAAATTATATAATATGAATTTATAAACTAAAAGCGGAACATTAAAGAAACCCAAATAGACTTAAGGAATAAATACGTACGTAAATGTACGTATACCTTGAAATCTAATGTGTCTCTGACACTTGAATCATAGGGGTATTCCATAAGAAATATATTATTATATAAGTCGACATCACTCAATATAATATATTGAAGATTATGAATCTTTAATATAATGTTGTCCTCTACCATACACACACACACACACACACATATATATATATTAATAAATTACTTGCACACTCCTTAGTTGTTGAGCAAACTCAAGCTATGGATGTTACATGTAGTATTATTAAAATATTGAATAGACGAGGTACGATAACCATATGTATTTTTGAGCAAACTCAAGGTACATATACTATACTTAGGCCGTCATGATATGGTGGGTATGAGTGCATAATCTCATTCGATTTGTTGAGAAAACTCAAGGTCGAAATGATGTTAGGACACTTAAACGTGGGTTAGGGGTTGTATATGGTACAATCGATTAGGAGTTATCTATCGTTTGTGGGGCTATATTTGTTGAGAAAACTTAAGGTTGGAATGCCAAGACAGATGAGTCATAACACTCACTAGTGAAGTTGAAAGACTTCTATAGGGTTTGGAGAAACATAAAAGACTAGTGGGATCCTTATTAGAAAATGAAATGGTAACATTTAACCTTTCTAATATTGTAAGAACATATGCTTAATATTGTTATAATTATCTATAATGATAATTTTGTGCATTTAATATGATTGATTAAACATTTATTAATTAACATATACAAATGAATTGAATTCAATGTCAACAAATGGAAATATAATACTCACTATTAAATTATTATTGCATGTTATTGTTTTCTATACACATGCAAGTGCCTAATTTTTACAACTACTTAATACATTCATGAAACGCGCACTTACATGTTTATTTGGTTGAGATTATGTATTGCATTTATGAGTTTCGACCTTCAAAAGCAATACTAGACTATGGATATTTGATCCATATACTATCACATATAAATGTTATATGGTGAACGGTCACAGTTTATAATGTACGATACTTCAGTGAATATAGTTCATTTGAAATAAGCCAATAAACTGTACTATGAGATCGAGTATTTAATTTGATTATTGCATAAAAGATCATATTGTGTTAAAGGTAACACAAGACCAAGACTGCAGTATAAATCTAAGAACTTGATCACTGAAATGTTAGTTTGATTAGTTTACATAAAGTGCAATACATTTGATGTGCTTAAAAGTTAAGGATAGTTGAAAGTGCTTTTGTAAAGAGTAGGTTATGATATTGTAGTAACGGTTTTCTATTGAATGGTTTGACTAAAAAGGAAAACGAATATACAAGGGTATGTGTAATTTAAGGTATAGTTGGAATAAAGAGAGTGAATGATCACTTCTGCTTCATAAAGAAGCATCGAAAACAAGAATTGTGATAATAATGATTAATACTTAAAATTTAAATAATAAATACGATTTCTATTTCAAAATGTATTTTCATGTAGAAAATTGTATTCTATGAGATTTATTTCTTTGATTTTACGATTTTCGATCAAAATACTCTCCACTGTAAACTAGTTGCAGTATTCAAGATAAATAATTTATATTGAGTGAACGATGGACCTCCAAATTAAATACACTGTTATAGTAATAGCAGTAATAGTGAGAGTATGCCATATATCACTTATTGATTGCATTAAATCACGAAAATTGTTTTGTTAACACGTCTCGAACATTATTTACGAAATAGTGACTATTTTTCATTATCAATTAAGAAATAAACATAGCTATATTTCAGTATGAATATTCGTTATGAAATAAAACTATAATGTGGTATTTGTTTTCATAACAAAACTGATGCATCAAAAAATACAGATGTATCTAATATCATTTACAGCTATTTCGGAATTATAGACTAAGCCGTAGTTTTAAAAATAATTTTATTATATGATTATGAATCATATGACACTAGTTAATTATATTTCAAACAATATGCACCCAATTAGTGGGAGCATCATAAGAGTTGATAAACTCTTAGGATTGATAAATATAGATGTATGTGATCATAAGTCTATTAATATCAAAACAGTTCCACATACTTCATTATATTCACCAATGAGTTATCACCGACATGGACAAATGGATTTGATACACAAATAATATATCAATGGTAAACTCATAGAATATAAAACAGAAGTATATAAAATAGCATGCTATAGAAATGCTTCGATTTGATCGAATGAATGAGTATATTGGAAAAAGTTCCAAACGTACCTAAAAATGAATAAAGATTCAATCTTAACAGTCACTCCTTCATGTGATACATAATGATGCATCGATAAAGCATAATCAAACTTTTTCGGACAATGTACAATTAATTGTGAGTGAATTTGAATTAGTTTCTTTCTATAAGGTCATGTACTTAAAAGTAGTACACAAGGTTAATATTATTTCGTCTAAATAACAGTTTACAAAATCACACAAGGTAAGGATTATAAGAAACCCTAACATATCCTAGGCCAGGAGTTGGTGGGTTGTGCGAGTCGAAATATTGCACGTAATACTTATTCGTAAGAGATATTGTATGAATCTCCAAATGAGAATTTTTGGAAGACTGTCATTGGATGGTATATTTATATTTTGAACAAAAATTTTGTAAACTAAGACCAAATCGGTTTTTTAAATAAAGAAATTCATAGAACGTTCATGAATACCTATTTTGTTGCACTGAGAAACAATTATTGTTTCAAAAAATACCAACTTCATTGTGAAGAAATTTCTTTGAGGAATTATTAGTAGTAATATAGAATTATATACGATTCATAGATAGAACTGATTAGATGACATGAAATAAAATTAACTAACCTAAACGAACACCGCACACAAGAATGCTAATAATTATTCTCACATAGTGAAGAGAAACTATGAGTTTCTTATCAATATCGATAATATATAATCCTCGATTGTTTAAACCATTAAGATTTGTTTAAACCATTAAGATTGTTGATTCTAAGATATGTATGATGTGCAAATCCGAAAGAATCCCAAGTACGCTATCATAACATGATTTTGGTAGTCGTAACCTAAAGGATCGGATGTGATTCATCGACCGTGTCAAGTTAACTCGGCTTTACTCACAAAATTACCACTTGATATGACTTTATGTTTGGTACATATGTATTAAAACAGAAAATTCTAAATAATGATTTAGAGTAAACTGATTACACATAATAACTAAAATGTCTCGAAGTCATGGGAGCAATATTGAATTTGTGAGTCTATGGATATGATCCAGGAAATGATAGAAAGTATTATTTTATAAGCATCAAAATTGAACAAATATTTTGATACTAATATCGAATAGTTTTATTATCAATCAAAATGCAAAGGAAGCGTGTGTTCATAAGAAAGAACGTTAAAAGGTACATTGACATTTTTAAGCTATAAGTAAACAACAAGTTGATTTTAAACGATGTACTTGTGTTAAACTCAACCTCGGTTGTTTTAATGCTCAATATTTGGATTGTAAATGACGTCTTTTATAGCGAGTATTAAAGATATTGGGAACGTCCCAAGTCGATATGCAAAAATACCTTATTAAATTGTTTAATATGGAACATATGAGATGAGTTTCTTATGCACTAGCAATGGAATAATCATACATGTTATGTTATCTATGATGCCGTGATTCTTTTGTGTATTTGATATATGAAGCAAATATCAAATGAAAAATGATATCACTAAATGGTTGTATGAAGTATTCTCATGTATTTGTGACATACTAGAGTATTATTTATAGAAATAAAAACACCTTATGAAGGACTGTTCGGATTCAAACTTCATAGGTGATATTGAGTGTAATATGTTAATAATAAATTCAAGTTAAAAATGTTCCAAATGAAAGACCATGGCTAATTCAATGGAAATTGCTAAGTACATCGCCTAGAATAGCACTACAATAAAGACAATGTATATAAAATATAAATGCACAAGTTTATAATGAAACTCCAAATGTTGAGAATCTCATAACATTGTTATGTGATAACAATGTCGCAATATAGTTCATAACAGAACTTATAGCTTACTAGAAGTCAAGAGACATACTCTAAATTGTTCCAAATGATAAACATTTTATCGCCATTGGAGAGAGTTGATTGATAGAGTAGATAATTAAAACATAATAGCATACCCGTTCACAAAGGGATTGACCCAATTGGCTTTGAGAAAACCAATTAGAGAAGTTGGAATAAGATTCCATAATTAAACCCAAATGCAAGTGGGAGATTGATAGAGTTGGGGGTATGCCCTAGGGGGATTTATGTGTACATATATCTAAGTCTTTGACATTTCTTGTTCGAAATAAACATGTTTTCTTTCTATTGTGTACTTGATATGATGTTATAATATTAATTAACTTAATCAAAAGTATATTTAAAAGAAAATCCATAAATGGTATGTTTTGTGATAGCAGTTACAAAGTATTGTAACCGTGAGTAATTTATCACAATGAAACAAATATACCATTTTACATATTCCTAGTCAAGATGTATCGAGACTGGATATCGATACATTCATTGAGACTAGAGTACATAACACTCTCAAAATGTTAGGCAGTGTATTACCTATGACTGCTACGGGCACCAAAAGGTTACATACTGATAGTTATTGGATAACTATAGAACGACTCATTCGATAATTTTCTGTTGGTTAACATAACTAAGGTGAAGCAGAAAATTTCGACGTGACTAATTTACACAGTTCTATCGACTTAAGAATATTGTAAATCTTCAATGTGGAAGCTCCACTTTGGTTATAATTAAATCATGGTATGACATCCATCGAAGGACTATAGTTGGGTCGATTGGAACCATTGAAAATGAAACACTATTCAAGAGAGGATCGTCTCCTCATTTATATGAGATTAGTATCACAGTCAACTTAAGTCAACTCAAAGTCAAAAAATTTAGCTAGAGGATTTCGGTTAATAATAATTGTTATTATTGAATCAAGGACTTTGTGTTCGGATAAAGTTGAATGTGGATGATATTGGAATTTTGACCATTACCAAATTCCATAAATCCAAAGTGATATAGTTTTAACGAAGAGAATTGGTGTAAATAATTGTTACTATTAAGTACCCCTTATAATAAGTAAAATTGGATTCTACTAAAAGATGTGTAAGCGATAAATTTGGCTAAAATGTCACACCACCTTCTAAGTGATGTGTGAATGTTAATATTCAAATAGTTCAATATTAATCGCTGACTGAATTTACACATTTGAGTCGCACAACCTAGTGATGAATTCTCTAAAAAACAACATGATTTAATTAAGTTATAGAATGTTGTAAATTGATTAAATTAATTGATATCTAAGAAATATTAATTATTATTTATTTGATGCTTGGAAGTTTTTTGATTATTCAGAAACATTTATAGAAGTTAAATTTGCACGCATTGATATACGATTTCGATGTAATTGAAGATAATTGCATGAAATGATTTATGGAAATGTTATGTTATTTGATGACATGATTTATGAAAATTTTATGTCATTTGATAACATACGTGTAAAGAAAGGATTGGAGAGGGAGGAACAATCAAGAGAATTAATTAGGAAAGTTTTAATTAAAGAATGAGAAAAGTTACTTTCTTTCAAATAAAACATATTCTCTAATGCATTCTGTATGTACAATTCATTCTTTCTCGTTCATTTTTTTTCTTTCTCTCCTCCTAACTTTTCAAGGCTGAAATAAAAAAATGAATCTCTAAAATCTTTCAACTTCAAATAAAAAGATCAAATAAAATTAAACAAAAGGTTTCATCATCTCTTGCAAGGATAGAATGTGGATCTTGAAGATCCAAGGACATATCATCATTCAAGGTGTGATTTCTAGGAAACATCCTAAAGTGATTCAATTGGATCTAGAAGCATTCTTCATTCAAGGTCTAAATCAAAGGCAATGTCAACAAGATGTGCTTTAAGGATTGGATAGAAATATATGTCATTTTCAATCCATAAATAGTGATTGTGCAATGTTTGATGGTAATTTAATTTGACTTTCATTACTATCTTGCTTAATTAAAAATTGTTTATGAAGATTGAATTTTTTGTTGAATGATATGATTGAGTTTTCATTTGATAGATCAAAACTAAATTTGTTTACGTTTTAAAATAATACTTAAGTATAGATCTATGTTTTTAGACATTCTAATTAAAGTATAATTCTTCAGATCTGAATGTTTAGATATTCGAATTGACTAGCTATTTTCTTTACTTTGTTAAATTAAAAATATATCTATATATTTTAAAATACAATGTTTTATTTTAGTTCTATGTTTTAACATTTAATTTAGATTCCATTTTTTAAATTTAGGAATTTACATTTTCATATTGATCGATTGAGTTATATTTAGTGTTTAAAATGAAATTTATATGCAATCAATACAATGTTTCAATTGTAGATCTATGTTTTAATCTTTCATAAATAGTGTAATTTTAGTTTTAAATGTTAATATATATATATACATATATGTATGTATGTATGTATACATCTATTACGTGCACTTTTTATTGCATGAGATATTTACATATGAATAAAAGGAATTTTAATAACAAATCAAAGTTTTGAAATTAACTATAATAACTATATAATTTATATTCTTAGAAAATTTTGATTGAATTTCGTATATACATATTTGGATCTACTTGTATGTGTTCGTATAAAATTTATTTTTCTTTACATATATTGTTATAGTACAAAATCATTTCTCTTTTTTAATTAAGACAATAATATCTACATATAATTCATTGTTTACCTACTATATTCTTACATTTTTATACCTATTGATTGTCATTAATATGTTGCATTAATTAAGTTTACTAAAAGGGAAACTGTATCAATCACCCTTATCATCCCTTATTTATTTCCATTTCAATTCCTATGTAATAACCATTCAAATTGTTCTTGATTATTTTATGTATTCTTATCAATTAACACTAACTATGCACACTCCCTATACATTGCACTTACACAATATTTATGGTGAATATATTTACAATTCATGTCATATTTAGATTAGCCACTGATGTTATTTTATTAATCAATTATTTAATTTAATCAAGAGAAGGAAATAAAAAGTTTCATTCTATAACTTAATTTATGATCCATCATTAATTGAATAATTTAAGAGAAAGGAAATAAAAAGTTTCATTCTCTAAATAAATTTATGCCCCGTCATTAATTGAATAATTTAAGAAAAAGGAAATGAAATATTTCCTTCTGTGAATAAATTTGAAAAATAAACGTTACACATAAATTTGTATATAAGATTTTATTCGATATACTCTAATTAACACATTGAATTAAAGTGAAATTTTATTTATAAAGTTAAATAATTTTATTTAAAAGAAACTTAGAAAAGTTCCTAATGAATTTAGACTTCATAGGCCCATTAAAGGTCTAAAAAGTTAAAAAAAATTAAAATTCACTCATTCTTTCACTGCGGGCTAGCCCATTTCTACATGAGTGAAGAGATGAGAGATCAAATAAAAATTATGAGCGAAAGTGGAGGAGCTGGTAGTAGTCATGGACTTTTCATAAAGAGAGGAAAAAAGGAGGAGAAGAATCATAACTTCAGAGCGTGTTCTAAGTCAACAAAGCCCAGAAGTGGTTGGAGAGGCAAGTCTAGAGACAATGTGTGTCATTGTTGTAAGAAGCAAGATCATTAAAAGAAAGATTGTCCATATCTGAGGAAGGGAATTGAAGTGGATGGTTCTTCATTTATTGAGGTGGAGAAGGTTATTTAAGATGATGTGTTGAATGCATCCGTTTCCAATGTACCAGACCATCGAATGCTGGATTCAAGGACGTTTTTCCACATGATGCCTAGAAAGAGTACTTCTACTCTTATAAAGTTAAGCAGGAAAGTGCTATATTGATGGCTAAAGATGCTACTTGCAAGTCATTAGGAAAAATATCGGTGCGTATTCGTATGCATGATGATGTAGTGCACCTTATCGCTGGAGTCTATTATATTCTAGATTTAAGGAAATCTCTTCTATCATTGGGTTAGATAGCATCTTTGAGTTGCAGGATTATGGTAAAGTCGGATAGCTTAAAAGTGACATGTGGTGCTCTTGTATTGATGAAAAGAGTAACGATCTGAAATCTTTATTTGCTGAAAGTATCTACAGTTATTGGATAGTCATGTGTTAGAGTTGATAGTTCATGAGCTTTAGATGCCACCAGACTTTGGCATCTCAGATTGGATCATGTTTCGAAGAAGATCTTGGAGTTGCTTCATAGAAGGAAGTTGATCAAGGGTGAAAGCTTGAATCATTTGGAATTCTGCCAGGATTCTGTATTGAGGAAACAGACAAAGGTTTCTTTCAGTGTCAATGGACATATGAATATCTGGTGACTAGTAGCTATAGCTTCTATTAGAGGAGCTAATTATTTTATCTCTTTTATCGATGACTACTCTCGGAAGGTTTGGGTCTTCGTGATGAAAGCTAAGTCGGAATCATTTGAGAAGTTCAAAACTTAAAAGACACTTGTAGAGAATGAAATCGGAAGAAAGTTAAAGATGCTGTGATCCGACGATGGCAATGAATTTGTTTCTAAGGAGCTCGTAAATTTTTGTAAGCAGGATAGAATGCAGAGACACTTCACTGTACCCGAAGATTTGCAATCAAACGTAGGTTTTGAAAGGATGAATACGACTCAACTGGGGAAAGCTCGTTGTTTAAGATTGATGACAGGGTTATCTAGAGGCTTTTGGACTGAAGCTTTATTGACTACATCATATATTATCAATCTAATTACAAGCTCGGCCATTGTTGGGAAGATTCCAGAGGAAATGTGGAAAGGTACATCTATACATATCAGTTATTGTCGTATATTTGATAGCCCTATGTATGTTCACCATATAGGAAATGACAAGTTGGAGGCTAGAGCCAATAAAGGCAAATTTTTGGGCTATAAAGAAGGCATCAAAGGGTATCACATTTGAAATCTTGTTAATAGGAAGGTAGTGCACTCTAGATATGCCATATTTGATGAGTCCGCTATGTTTAAGCCGAAGGGGAATCCACCAAGTTCAGTCGATTCAAAAGCTGAAAAGCCTAAGGAGATGAAAACTATTCACATAGATCAAACTAGTAGTAGAGTCAGAGCTACAAAAGAAGACATAGTAATTGCAATCGTTGACACATTTCATGAAGGTCCACAATTCCTATAGTAATGGTGGTGATGGTCGTGAAGCTAAAGATGATTCAGCTCAAAGTAGATTTGATAGAATCTTAGGAGAAGTTATACCTATTTGGGCTAGTTTTAGAGTTAGAATGCCACCAAATAGGTATGAAGACTGGAATTATGAAAATCTTAGCCTTGATGATTAGTTTGACTATGCACTGCATATACTGCAAGATGAACCTTTCGACCATGATGAAGTTATGAGTTCAAGTGTCAACTCGAATGCATACTATGGAGGAGGAGGTTGATTCATTGAAGAAGAATCAGACTTAGCAATTGGAACTACCCCCTCAAAGAAGTCGAACCATAGGATGCAAATGGACATATAAGGTGAAGGACGATGAGAGATATAGGGCTAGACTTGTTGCAAAGTTCGAGCATTGCTCGAACTTGATTCACTTATTGAACTGCTAAGTGCCACTTGATGGCACATGGAGAGAGTGAATTCGAAGATGGACATGTTTGTTTTGAGGATTGATAGGTGCTACATGGAGAGGGTACACTCAACACTTTGTTGACGGACGGTGGCTTTGCTAGAGTTCGTTGATAAAATGCAATGGGTGATCACCATGCCGAAGATCATTGGGGAAGTATTTGTTGTGTCTTGTCCGCGAGCCACTTGGATTAAGATGATGTAGGTGAAGTTTGTAGGGTTATGTGAAAATATAGTATCAAGATAGAGATTGTTAGGTTTAGTGATATAATATTTCCATACTAAAGAAGATTTAAAAGATATTGTTGATTTCGGTGATACAATATTTCCAGTTGCAGAAGATTTGGAAGATATTTGAGATAATAACTCAAATATATTACCTCTTTTATAGCATTAAAAGAGTAATGAATTACCTATATGAGAAGAAGAATTATTTTGAGAGATTGAAGTAATCAATTAATTCCCTAATTAGTTGACTAAAGAAGGAATCTAATCAGGCACATGTAAGTTGGGGGAAATTGGAAAATCAAGTTGACAAACATTTCTCGTATGAATAGGAGAATTGATGAGGCATTGTTTATGATCATAAATCAATTACTTTGACACCAAGTAATAATCTTCATATAAAGGAATAAATTAGCAAGAGTAGAATCTTCATCTCAAGTCGCATTTCTTATTCTTTTCTTAACCTCCATTATCGATCTTTTAAAATTCTCTTTTCTTAGAAATAATAAAATCTTCTCCTTTCAAAGTCGATGTACACTATCTCGCGATAGTGGAAAACTATAAATCTGTATGTGAACTCTCTATTTAATTTCTTCTATGATTTGTTGTTATATTCTTTTATTTCTATTTGTTTTATCACATAACAACATGGTTTGATTACTTCACATTTATTTGGGTGGATGTACAATCATTAGTGTGATCTACCCCAATAGTTATAGTAACAAATTTTGAAATATAGAGCTCCATTCAACCACTTCGTAGGGTTATTTATATCCTTTACTGTAAATAACTTAAAGTTGAGAGTTTTAGATCAAATATCTTGAATTAAAGAAATAAATTTATATATAAAAAATACATTTGGAACAAATTTCATTTTTCTTTATTAAGCCTCTAAATATAATATAACCAATTGTGCTTTCAATATCTCTCCATGAAGCAGAAATAACCATCCACTCTCTTCATTCTAGTTGTGCAATATTACTACTATTATCAAATTTTCACATTTTCTTTCGAAAATTCAAACTATTAAAAAAAGAAACTCTTTATTACAAGACTTCACCGAATTCTTTACTGAAAAGCATTTGGTCATCATTAAAATTTTGAGGATATCCACTTTGTTATAAGTACACTGATCAAACTGACAAGAATTTTTTTTATTTGTAGCATTGATCGTTAGCATTTCAATGCTAAGTGTTCCAGTAGATTGTTTAGAAAAAATAATAAATAAATGATACCAATGGATCACACCAATGATTTGGTGAAGTTTTCTCTCTACCGCTTATTTTTTTCCACACAACACTTAAAACATTTTCATTGACCTTCCTCTCCTAAACCACTGAAGCAAAACGGAAAAAAATCTTCTTCGATCCAATTTTCTATCATTTCTTTCTTGTCTGATTCTAGAGCTAATTTGACAAACGTGTAACGTCATTCCATTGCAGGAAAGCACATCAAGAAATAGATTGAAACTCCAACCTTTCATAATCACCCAAACATAGTAGCAAAATCACATAATTCATTGAAAAAGAAGAATCCCTTGGAAAGTCAGAAGCATAATCATGGTTGCTTATGTTCATATTCTATAGTTCTTGATAGTGTTAGGTGTGGCTCGCATTGTTGGTACATGGGTTAGATGGGTAAGTCCCACATCGCAAGAAATATGGCGTATAACATGCAATATATAGGGATTGTTGGAAAGTAACATAAAGAATTCCTTTTGTTACAAGTAAGTGTTGCCAAGACTATGTGTGTGCTCGTTGAGGCAAACAAGGGATGTTTAATTAGGACGTCGATATATTGAAATCGTCGTTAGGCCGATCACACAATAAAGCGCGCATATATAGGGACGCACTGGAGTGCCGAAACTTAACATGGTATCAGAGATGATGGTTCGAGGGACCATTAGGTAATGCGAGAGTAACCGAAATATAACTCATTGAGGCATGAGCAAAGAAGAACGACTTGTTAAGGTGGCGATATGGCTAAGCATCCTGATCCCATTATTAGAAGAGGACTCATAGATACGCAACCATCTCCACTATATTGAGGACTCGATGTCTCCAAGATGAATTAAGTGAAAGTACTTGCCTTAAGGTGGAGAATATTAAAGCGAATAACTGCAGAAATAAGTGGAAGTAGCATTGCCTAACTGTAGAGCTTCTTCAGCATGCTCGCCAAGAAAGTTTTGAGGAAAAGCTCGCCAAGGTATAGATTGCTGGATGTGGCTTGCATTGTGCATGCATGGATTAGACAGATAAGTCACACAACGTAAGAAATATAACGTATAACGTGCTATATATATGGGATTGGTGGCATGTATCATAGAGAATTCCTTTTGTTATAAGTAAGTATTGCCAAGACCATATTTGTACTTGTTGGGAGGCGATAAAAGGATGTTTAATTGGGACGACAACACATTGAAAGCTTCATTAGGTGGCGTCATCACACAATGAAACGCGCGTATACGAGAACACGCTGGAGAGCTGAAACTCAACAAATAGAACTTTTATACATATTAAACGACAGTTTTTGTTTGATGATTAATACAATACCATAGTAACCTTCAAAAATGAAAATTTTATTTCCTAAGATTTTTTTTAGGTTGAAATGATAAAAGGGCATAACAAATGACAGTATTAGGTAGTTTGTGTTGAACTTTATACATACTCTAACATTGCATGCGAATTGCACGAAGTTGGAGAGAAGATTTGAGCCAATTCATTACTTCTTGTAATTTAAATCTTTGGTAATCATTTGCCTTTTAACATATTGTTTTGCATCATGCGCACTACACCATAACAACCATTTCGTAACACTTAATTTTTTTCAATTGCCAACACTTATTTGTGTTGTAAATTAATTACAACAATATCCGTTGCCAAGCTAAAAATGTGTAATCGAAAATACACATTTATGATATCTTTATTGTTAACATATATGCATTGGAAAATCTGGTTAAATTGAAATTAACTAAAATTTTGTTGGGACAAAAAAGTAAATGAGCATCCTTTGTCATCCTTGGCCCCTGTCCTCTTCTCATCACTTATTCATTCAGCCACTACCTAAAAGTAAGAAAAGAAAGAAATTCGACTTGCGATTCCATTTCGGCCTCGACTTAAGGGGAATCAATTTCAACCTCGAATTCGGGCGACTTGATTTCGCTCTCAACTTCAGGGACTCGCCCTTGCCCTCGACATCAGACGCTCACCCTCGACATCCAGTGCTCACCTTCGATGCCGATACAATTCACACATTATAAAACTAGAACACTATCTCTTTCATTCATCTTGTTTAATCCCCCTAAACAACATAAAACGACTGTGTCAAACCCTAGCTCCATCCCCGTCAAATCCCTGTGCCACCTCGGCCTCGACTCAGATCCCCCGCCTCCTATACCTTGTCGTCAGATCCCCTACGTCAGCACCATCTCCATCTCCATGCACGTCAAACCAATTTTCAACTGCGACCTTTCATAATTAAACCTTTAGAATTGATTTTCCAAAAGATTGCATGTTTGTTGGTGGGAAATTGTTGGTAATTTGTTTAGAATAAGAAATTTTTGTTATTTTTGGTTTGCACGGTTTTTTTATTTTGATAAAATGATAATGAGGGTTTTCATTGTATATGTTTAATAGATGATGGTTTAGATGGTGAGGCTAAGCAGAAGAATATAACCACTACTAATTCCAAGGTGATTATTTTATTTTGATATTCTTAGTTCTCTATGGCAGTTTTTTAGCTTGCTGAGATGAGTACATTATCCCTTGAAACAATGTGTGAGGTTTTGCTTTAATGGACTTAATCTGCAATATTGAGATGCTTATGTTCATGTCTTCATCATATGGCGTAATTACCGAAAGGTGTTTTACCAATTTCGAACTAGTATTATATATGCTAAACGTAGATTTGCTCTTGATTTTCATTTCCTAGTTTATTGTAGTATATATTCAAATTTTCTCTTGCTTGATGGTAATACATAAATTTTACCAACTGCCATCTTAGTTGGTTCTATTGAACTCCATTATGTGTTATGTATCAATGAGATTGAAGTATATTTTTTTATCTTTCATAAAGTTTTCTAGAGTATATTTATTTTATACTTTTCAATATTGAGCATCCTAAGCATTCATTGCATAGCACTGTTGCACCTTTTAGCTCTTGACAGTTCCTACGTAATGTATTATTGATTTTGGTCGTTGCTGCTAAAATCCATATCTTGCTAAATGATTGTAAGTGCAACACTAGCTTGTTGATGTTTGGAACACCTTGACCATGTTTGTTAAGTTTTTCAAATTAGCCTAAACTTCGTATTGCATATTAAAAACACAAGTGCTCACACTTATAGTCCTTCATACTTTTTTTGAAAGTGTAGTCCGTTATACTTGAATGCTGAAGTAAAAAAAATAAAATTATGAACATTTTGATTCTACATTTTAATTGTTGAATTTTAGTAGTAAACTTGAATTTACGTTACTAAAATTTCTTTAATGCCACCAACTTGCTTGGGCTAATAGTAAATCATTAAAATTGAACCTTTTTCCTCGTATGTTTGCATGCACACGTGAACGAATCAGAAATAAATACTGGCATCAATAGTGAAGAATTTTTACTACATGGGTACCACTCTGTGCATAGAACATGAACACTGTTAGACTATTAGTGCAGCAGAGAACAAATTTGGCACTAGATCCCAGAATCCCCATGTTATTTTTTAATTTTTCTTTTCTTCCTTTAACTGTTCTACCAAAAGTTATTTTTACAAGTAAAATAATAATACTGTGACAAAATAAGAGATATTTTATGGCAATATCACAACTCAATTATAAATTAAACTTGTTTAACTTCAGAATTATGGCTAGTCGATACAAGGATACATAGCTTATAATACATGTTACATAAACTTACCATTATATCCCTAGATCCTCAAGGTTGTAATTATGATTTGAGTTATGGTTCAATATTATGTTTTTCATTTCCATTTTGATCGTCACAAAAATCTAAAATTTCGGTTCCGTTTCAGAATTTCCGCTTCAATTTTAGCTTGCAAATTTCGATGTTTTTTTTGTAAATACCTGTTCGAAATTACATACAAGACACACACAGCCTAATCTTCAGACCATCAAACCACATGCAATACAACTATAGAAATGAAGTTATTAATCGGTCTTACCTTATTAAAATGACAAAGCAATACCTATCTTTATAGAGGGTAAACAAAGAAGCTGCATGAATCAAATCATATGTTTTTGGATAAGTAGACATTGCCTTGCATCTGAAAGTTTAAGAGTTTACATTTAAAAATTTCAGAACTATTTTCAATAGACTATTTCAATCAAAGTTTTATGCATTTTCGATGTAATATAATAGAAGGCAAGGTATGTTTTTTATTTTCAGTGTTGTAAAATGAATAGTTCCATCTACTTTAACATTTTTTGCTAGTTAGCTTTTAAGAGTAAAGAGTGAATATATATATATATATATATATATATATATATATATATATATATATATATATATATATATATATATATATATATATGTACGCAAATGAGGTAGCCTATCACGTTAAGGTATCGAGACAACAATCGACGATGGTAAAAAAATTTGTCACTCTTTTAAAGTCTATTGACATTGTTTTATTTGTTTGGATACTTGAAGATTATGTCTAATGAATATAAAAGGTTAAAAACTAACTAGTCTTGACATGTTCCAATCAATCCACGTTCATACACAACTCCAAGGGTACTAATATTCGCGATGGTGGACACGACAATCACCCAAACCGGATCATTGATCATTGCAGCTGCAAAACCACTAAAATTCGCATTCATATAAAGCAAATTTGTGAATTCCGATAAGATTTGCTATGTATGTCTTCATGCCAACGCACTGGTCATAGAAAAAGTTGCATGAGCGAATGAAATAATAAAGATATGATGAGCTTAATTTAGCATCTGTATATTTCTTTAATATGTTGCCCTTCCTTCTCTTAATTAACTTTTCTTTGGTTTAAAGTCTGAGAACACTAGTGCATGCTATTTGCTTTGTTTTAAGTATCCATTCATTGAACAAAGTTTAGTTATATTTCTAGTTTCAATTATATGCAAAAGTACCCAATACTTTACTAACCTACTTTTGAGTTTACTTAGCGTGTGATGAAGCATTTTGAATAGATATATATTTCTATAATTCACATTCTTGTATTAACTAACTAGTTTTGTCATTACAAACTAGCATTTACATTATAACTAGTTTAACTCTGTTATATATATATATATATATATATATATATATATATATAAGTACCTTTCTAAACTTGGATATTTTTCCATACATTGCCATACACACACACTGTAATGACCCATAAATTTTAACTGTTCTTTTTCGTAATTAACTGAAATTTTGCTTGAAATTAAATAATAAAATTTAGCATTGAAAATTTGGTATGTGTCTATTCAAATATAGCAAATGGCAGATTTTCGTCAGAAAATATGAAAGTTATTTTTGTTGTGTAACTTTCAATTTCAATTTATAATAAGTTAATATGATGAAAATAAAATATTTTCGAAATCTGAATATTTTTACACATTAAAAATGTAAATCATTTTTTGAGAGAGACGTCATATTTCGTTTCACCAAATTTTGACCACTATAGCTCTGTTTATTTTATTTTTGGCGAAATAGCAGCAGTTTGGCAGCGAATATCGAATTTTGATAAGATGATTGTATCATTGATATCTGCATACCATTCTATTCGTCTCGCCGTGCTGATCTCCGCAATATATCCATTCGTGCATTTCGACGTTCGGTATGTAGGGGAATCGACAAAAAGATTTGCCATATCGGTTTCACATTCGGGCTTTTGGATTTCCTTGTCCTTTCATTTTCACTGTGTAAACGAATAGCCATCGGCTGTTAAAAAAAATTCTAGCTTTTGACCGTTGTTATTCCACTAATTAAAATATATTGGTGGTTCGTTCTCTACTCTTCATTTTCTTCTTCTCTCTACATATCTAGGTTCTGCCACTTCTAAAATGAATAAAATATATATTTGTAAAGCACGTATATTTGTTTAAGAAATTGAGTTCATCGTCTTTGCAACCCAGTTTTCCTTCTTTCTCTTTCACTCCGTCATTTTTATCCAATCTATGCATATAAAAGAAAAATATATATAAGCAGTTCGTACAATCGTACATATTGTTTGGGAAACCAACCGGCTCCTTTCCACCCAGCCCAATCACAACCGACACCTTGTCCCTCCGACCTCGACAACCCACCTACACGTCCTTTCACTCCATTCTCCATACAAGAAGCAATCACCACACCACTCCATGCAACAGCTCGCCACCCAGACCTTATTCACCACCCAGACCTTGTTCGCCACCCTCCAACTAGTCTCCGCGTCCATCAGCCACCCGCCACCTTTAACCTCCGCCCATTCGCTCCCTAAACCGAGCCACTAATAAGCAAAGTCTCACCTGCATCACAGATCCAGCTGTAGCCACCAAAGCCATAGCCTTCGCCACTTACTGACCCAACATAGCACGCCCCACCCAAACCCAGATCGGCCATGTCAGCCATTCCCTCTGTGCTAGCAGTTGCATAAACAAAGAAAAGTAAGTTCATGATTCTTTATTATATATATATATATTATTAATAGTTTATAAGCTTAAATTATATTCGTAAATTATGGTTTCGAAACATATATATATACTATTGTGCAGTTCTCATTTGCTTGCTCATGTTCTTCTAATAATGTATGCACCTACATATATACATACATACATACATACATATATATATTAGACCTAAATCTGTGTAGACAACATGTCTCAGTTTTGGTCTCTGGGTTACAAGCATTTTGGTTGCGTTGCATTTCCACGTTTACTTCGTATTATATAAATATTTTAAAGTTATATTATAAAAGGATATAATAATATATAAACTTCTTAGATATGTGTTCGGTTGGTATACATTTTGGCTTGAGAAGAAGCTCCTCTTCTCTATTGTTATTACATCTAATTTTTTTTCTTTTCAAAAAAGTATATAGGTTTTATTTTATTTTTAATATGTGTTTTGATTCAAATGTTGATTTTTTTCTATAAATTATGGGTATTTGATTTAATGGACGTTTAAATCGAATATTGATTTTTATGAAAAAAAATATGCTTTGATTTTAAATTAAAATAATTGTATAAATTTTATTTTAAAATGATTTACATATATATATATATATATAGTTTATGTATATAAGTTCACTTACATAATCGATTTTCGTCCGTTGTGCTTTGCTTTTGGTTTCGCCGCTGTCCAAAATTTGATCTAAGCAGTTAGTAGCTTTGATTTGTCTGTATCCGCGTGCGTGTCCGTGTCATCTTCTTCGCCATCGTTGTTCTCTAGCCTTAAAAGGTGAGAAATCACTCACGATTAACATTCTTATATTTAATAAAATTTAACTTACGTGAAATGATGACTGAAATATGCTGTTAAATTTTAAATCGTCAAGTTATTTAATTTTTAAATATGATATGCCATTATCTGCCATTGATCTGTTGTATATATTATATTTAAATTTGTAAGCGATGATATACGCCTATTGTTGATATGTTATATTACTATCATATTTGTTCTCACTCTGCAAGTTCCATATTGTTTAAAAGTTCCCTATGCATTGAAATGATACATACCCGAATAATATTATAGATTAGAGGAAAACCGTTATGGGTTGAAATGATAAACCCAAGCGATTTTCATTGATTTCAAATTTTAGGATTGTAAGCTGAAATGATATATGCCCGTAATTATTTAATTTGTGGAATAAAATGATAGATATCTGTATCACTTGACCATAGGATCGAAAATTATATACGCACACCGTTGGTCTATATTCGAAAAATGATTTCCAAATTTTGAAAGGAAATATATGAGTTTTAATCAATATTGATTTTTATAATATAATATATATATATATATGTTATTTTATACATGTATAAAATTTAGGTTTTTAAAATAATATGTCTGGAAGTTTAAGTTATAAGTTAGATTTTAAAAATATAAATTTTAAGATTTTACTTATAATTTTATTATTTTGAAAATATAAAAAATAAGATCTAATACAAATTACATTTAATAATTAGATTTAATTAAAAAATTGATTTTTCAGTAAATTTAATAATAGTGGTTGGGAAGATAAATTAATGTTTAATTGAAATTTAAATTGGTAAATAACTGAATTTAAATAAGAATTGATTTGAACTTATTGATTTTGAGATTTTGAAAGATATGATTGATAACTTGATTTGATAAAAAGTGATTAAATGAATATTCTCAATTTTAAATAAAATTGAGACTGAATATTTAATATTGATTTAAATTTATAAGTTGAGATTTTATTTAATTGTTATTAAAATGATTAAGTGAATATTTTTCAATTTGAATAAAATTAAAGTTAAATGTTAAAATCTAAATGGAACTTATATCGGAAATGTTTAAATATTTAAACTTTGAATCTTATTGAAATTGAAGAGATAGTTCAAATCTGTTTGAAATCGATAAAAATTGTAATGATTTATGGAGAATTTGAATTGAATCTTTAACCTTTAAAATTGAAAGTGTTGAACCGAGATTGATTTAAATTGAATTTTGGAATTTAAGTTGATTTGAATCGATTTGTGGAATAGGAGTAAACAATTCTAATTTGGAAAATACTTTAGTATAATATCTTTAAATAAATTTAAACTATTTTAAATTTACAACTATTTTAATATACAAATTATTTTAATATATAAACTATTTTAATTTATAACTATTTTAATATATATACTATTTCCATTTTCTAAACTGTTTAAGTGGGAAGTGTTATGATTTCAAAAGTGTTATGATTTCAAAAGTGTTACGATTCTGGAAATGAATATTATTTAAAGTGAATAATGATATCGAATTGACATGGTTTTGAAATGAATATGATATTTTGACATGAAGTATGAACTGTTTGAAATGAAATGATCACGGTGTGAAATAAGCATTTGGCTATTAAGAAGACCGAGATCGGATATTATCATACTCTGCCAATACCGAAAACCACTTTAACAACTGTGTACGTGGTGGAGATTCCAGAAATAAAGTAGGTTGGTTTGGTGAAGATTATGTATAAGGTATTTACATAGCCCTGACTCCCATGCGTCAGCTTAGATGTGACTAAAATAGGAGCCATGCCGGGCCAAGTGAGGTCGCACCTCCGATCGGGCACATTTCTTCGATATCATTCTATTACATTGTGATTTGATTGGGTGCACCTTTGATTTGGGAGTGTGTCACGAGGTGGGAGATAGTAGCTGCTATGCGTTACCACCAGTCCAGATCCGCAAATGGTATATCTACCCTAGCATTGCCACGCGTGTCGTGTTCACATGCCCTATCGCGCCTTCTACGAGTTTGTTTTGTACCGTACCTATGGGGTGTCCTTTAGGTAAACCACCGATTTGGTGGAGCTTACGGCATAGTATAGACTATGGAATTATATAAAATGTGTTAAGGGGGATATAGGTAACGCCTTAACGCTACTTTAATACTTTACTGATAGACATATTATAATAACGTTTATTACTACATAGTAGATAGTTTAACAGATCCTTAAAGAATGGGAATCCCAAATATCCATTAAGTTATTTGTATTTCACTTGAGTTGATTTACTAACATAAATCCTGACTCAAGTGTTTTGTGTTTTTCTTTATGTTCGGGTCAAACTGAGTGTCACAGCATTTGAGACTCGCCTTTAGGGATTAAAGCTTTGTTTGAAGACCTATCTATCCAGCTTTAATTTATTTCGGTTTATTGCAATCATTTATGTTCAGACTCGTCAGTTGCTTATGTATTAGAGATTCATTTGTAATTGAGATTCTGTAGGATTTTGTTTCAGACTATAATGTTTTATAGTAACTTCATGGACTACTATTTATCTATTCTGGTGCTTATTGTTGTAATACTCTGTATCTGTGATTTTGTGATTGATTTATTTACGGTATATGCTAAGTTTTGCCAAATATAAATTAACAATCTGTTGTTTGAGCAATTCAAGTCTGACATGTGCGGATGCGAATGGTTAAAAATGCCAGGTCGTTACAATTGGTATCAGAGCTAGATTAGGAAAAACTTAGCTTGTGAAATAAAAAAAGATTATTAATTATAGAATCACCTTCGTTCGAGCTTGAATTTCTTCCTCTTTGACTCGGATTTCCTTTGAATTGTAGGACTCTTCTTTTGTTCTGAAATCCATTCTTGTCTTATCTTGTTCTTATTCTTTGATACTGGAGTATCTCATAGCTCAAACCTCAACTGTCAACTTCACCTTTATGTGACTAATCCCACTACACCACAAAAGGCTTTTAACAGCGTTTGATAAACGCTGTAATATGATACAACAGCGTTATTTCAAATGCTGTATAACGACATGCTGTCGTATGTACATAACTTACAACAGCTTTTCTATAAACGCTGTTGAAACATCTCTGTGACAGCGTTTATTACGAGCTGTCAATAATGTTTTTACAGCGTTTTCAGACGTGCTGTATTATGTTTCAACAGCGTTTATAATTTAGTTGTCGAAGATGTTCAAATTCTACTTTAACTGTTTACAACAGCTTTTTCTAAACGCTGTTATTGAATCATCAACAATTTCGACAGCATGTTAAAAACGCTGTTATTGAATCATCAACTTTCGACAGCATGTAAAAAACGCTGTTATTGACAATTTCAAGACAATTACACCACGAATTAAACGTTGTTGTTTCTTCATTGACAGCATTAATCAAACGCTGTCTTCTATTTATATAACAGCTTTAATATTCCACTCTATTTTTGAATATTCCAAAACTATATTTTAAGCATATTCAAGCAACTAGTATATATAACAGGTTCTAATAACTATTAATTGGTTACATAAACTAGTTAAGGCAATATTAATAAACAAAAGACACCCATAAACCAAGTTTCAATAATATCCATAAACAAAAATAACAAAGTAAACCAAGTTGCCACAAATTCTGTTAAACAAAGATATGTTATATGTTAAGTAAAAGTATAATATCAATACAGTAAGTCCACACCAAATGCCAACAACAAAACGTGCATCTAAAAAGTTTCATATGCTTGCTGCTTGCTACTTGCTACTTGCTACGGAAGAAGAATGTGTCATCGCCATCTTTAATTACCTGCAATGAAGAAATTTGAAATGATCAGTGAGTAAACGCCATCTAAAAATTTGAAGTTTCATATGCTAAAATGCTTAACTGCGCCAAAAAATCACTATATGGATCTAAAAATTTGAAGTGGATCTAAAAATTTGAAGTGATCAGTGAGTAAATGCTTAACAACCCACCACTATAATCAATACAAACCAGTGCACATCACCAGTGAACATCAAACCAAACTGCACCATATTCCATCCCCAACTACCCCCACTACCACCCTATTGCAAATTCCTCCATCATCACCATTTAAATACACTCTGCTACGGCCATAACAGCTGCAACAAAATCCACTCAACTACACGACCAGACACCAAGCATTGTCATTACATTTACACCACCAATCATCTTCACTGCTTCTCCCCTGTTCAAACCCGGTCAGACCAAACCATCCACTTCTGCCACTTCTCCTCTCTGAACACATCCTTCATTACTGCCACATTCAAACTGTCACATTACTACTCATCTCGTCATCAGCATATCATGCATCACATTACCCACCATTTCTTCAACGTACCGCACTACACTACTTCACAAACAAACCAATTACCTTACATATCAACAGCCTACCCTGCTACTGCATTGATTACAACATCATCAACATCCTACCATCAACACTTCAACACATACAACCATATCTCCCCAACACCTCTGCATTTCACCCCTGACAACCAACTGATTGCTATCAGACATCATTTCCACCAACTATTCTACATTTTACCCCACTGCATACTCACCTTCATCCCCTTTCACAATCACTGCTATTCACAACTCCACAATCTTGCCATATAATTCAAAAACCACAACCATTCTCACTGACCACACTCTGACATCCATCTCTGCAATCACCCACATACACTACCCTTTCACCACAAAAACAGTCACCGTCCTGCTATTCACCCTATACATTAACCACCAGCCCATACAAACTTCCACATACACACTGATAAACATCTACACACTGACAAATTACACAGCAATACCCTTCCATTGCATTAGCAGTTCCAGTGCTCCAACTTCTACAAACAGTTTCAATCAACTATGACCAAACCACCCTGTTCACTGGCCATTACCCAATACCACTACATCCATACATCAAGAACTGTTGTTTGTATCACAAAGTCTAAACCAGTGTGCTGTTTGTATTACAACTGCAACTGTGCTGCTACCCTTCACACAAATTCAACAAACAATTTAGACATCAAAACCAAGCAAGTCGATCACTTCTACAATCAAACCTTCATCACCTGCAGTGCCTCAACCTGCCTGCATCACCTCAACTGCCTTCCTTTGAAACCTGCTACATACATTGACTCAACCACACAATCATTCAAACTCCATTCTCCTTATCAAACTGACCAAATACCCACTACATACATCTGCTACCATGACTGTGCACGAGCTTCTAACCAACCACCAGAACAAACTGCAGCCAACATAAACAACCTTTAAACGGATTTACATTCGAATACCCATTGCATAAATCGAATACCCCCAACACCTGAATCAAACCATCGCCATCTCCCAAATCACTACGCGACCACTCTTGAATACCCAATACCCAAATTGTGACAATTCCAATCACCAATCGCATGCACCACATCATCAAACACCAGCAGTCAATAACCTATAACCTACACCAGCAGTCACCTTTGCCTTGCAATCACCATTCAAACTCCCCTTACTCATTCAACACTCCCTACACCACCTCAGTTTCAAAACCTGAACACAACCACACAAACCTGAAACCAAGCCATTCCACTGTTCTACCAACTTTATACCTCACTGCCGCCGCCATATTGCATTTTCCACAACCAAAACCACCGTACCCTACTTCTACCAATTTAGTTGCCTATCACTTCTCTGGCATATACACACCTGACAGTCCACATACCTCTGTCATCCACAACCTGTTCATCGCCTACATTACCACATCCTACAACCAGTTCCCCACTTCAACTCTACTTCCACATCACCAAACATTGCTACTCAATACTGCCTTATACTTCACTTCTCCAACACCATCTGTGCATACAAACTACAAACTCTTCCAACTGCTCACAACAGTCTCTGTTGCTAAATCACCCGCCTCCTCCCACATCAAATACTTCACTGCATTACCCTAAACAGTGCTAATCATCCACCACCATCTCAGAAAACACCTCTGCTGCAACCAAGCATACCCTTTGACCACACCATACTTCCCCTACCACCAGCATACAACACATCAACCTTTATCAAACTTCATTTGCCTTCCCTCAACTTCACTATCACCATTTCCAAACTTCCCCCATCAAACTGTCCCACATAACTCCTCCACCAAACATCATAACCAACGTACTTCACTGCTGTTACACCATCTCATTTCGACAGCTTCCCCTACATCAAAACTGCACACAGTCATCACCAGCCTACATACTGTTGCATCACCAAACAACTACACCACTGTCATATAAAACTGAAATCAGTTCACACTTCCATCAAATACAATAAATACCCCAACTTCAACACTTCATTATCACTTCACATCCTCACCTTCCTTTGCCAAGCTCCTCCTCTTGCTACTGCCTATAACACTCCTTTGTTATACAACCATTCAACTCCAAAACAAATACCAGAACTACATAAAAACTTCACTTCACTCCCAAAAAAAAAACAATGGACATTTTTTCCCAAAATCAGGAGAGTTAACAATGGATTTGAATTTATGAGATTTAATAAAACCGCTCACAGCCAATCAATGTTCATTTACACTAGCATATTTAATCAAATGAAACTATAGTAGTTTTTTATCTTGTCTATTGCATATAAACAAGATGTGAAACTTACATGGAAGTTGAGCCAATTCTAACATTCGCAACAGGCCATGCTACAGTCGAGCCAATAGCATCTGATAAGCATTCCATGAAGGATGTAGGCCGCCATATAGGTGCATTTGGGACTTTTACAACATCCACCCAAACTCTTATCGCATTTGGTCCCAGTGGAACAGAATGTACCAAAGCATTTGGATCTGTTGAAGACACGGTTCCTTCTGCTACTATTTTTCCCGTACCCTCTAAATCAATCAACTTGCATTTGGTATTTGCAGAAAAATTTGCACTCTATCACATAACAAAAAAAATGGTAATACGGTATCAACAATTCTTTGAGAGGAATATTAGCAATATGAACATGTTACCGTAAGAGATGTTGGAGCATTGATCATAGGAGCAGGACATGTGCTAGCGTTAACCGTTTCAACAACCACTGTTGATTCTGGCCATGCTATTTTCTTACTAATAGCTTCTCCAATACATGTCATGCCAACTATAGGCCTCCACAAAAATGCATCTTCTTTTTTCGGATTGTCTACCCAAACTATCTTGGCATCTGGTCCAAGAGGAATACCATTAATTATCTGATTTGGATCACTCGAGTACACTCGTCCTTCAGCAACCAGTTCTTTGCTCCCACCCCAATCATACAGCTTGCAATTGGTTTCCATGCTATTAGTTTTACTCTATTAAAAAAATACATTTGTCTAAGTTGAACATAGAAATATACAAAAACATTGCACAAATTTCAGTAACACATCTTTAAAGCGTTGTAGCAATAGAAATATACAAAAAAATGCTAAACCATACTACCATAAAATGCTAAATTTATGGATAGAGATTATTATCCACGATGGCCCTACATATTAAAAAAAATGCTAATTAGTGTTAAACTTACCTTGTTTTGTTTTCTGGAGTCCTCACTTTTATGTATAACAACTTTATCAGCTGGCCATACTACTATCTCATCCTTGGCATCTCTTATATATACCAAACCAGGAGAAGGCCTCCATAAGAAAACATCTAATTTTCTTGGATGGACAATCAAATTTTTTTTGGCATTTGGACCTGAAAGGGACTTCATTGCACAGTTCTTTCGGATCGCTTGACATAATTTTTCCTTCGGCGACAACCTCGTCATCATCTCCATGCCAAGGCAGTAAACTACAATTATCACCTGTTTGACTATACTTACTCTGCAATTAACCAAAACAATATTATATGCAACCGTTGGATTTTTACCACTACGGATGTGTTCTCTTCTCCCCAACTTCCTTTATCCTGCCAAATCAATAATATTGCAAATTAATGGTAAAAATAAATAGATGTTCATTTAACCAAAGAATAAATTGTCGAAATAATCACAGAAAAATAATCACAGAAACTTATAATAAAGCTTTTAATCTTTGACAGTATAAAATCTTTTCAGAAAAGAACAAAGAAAAAAATACCGAACATCCAGTGAGTTATAACTATACTTTCGCAGCTTTGGTATGCCTGATGCAGTGTTCTTCACCATTTTTATATTTTTTTTATTGCAACCAACTGATGTAGTTAGCTATTCGGTACTAAAAATAATAATATAAGCTTACAATAGGAAAGGAAGTTGACAGTTTTGTTGGTGGAGATGTTGTTTAAATGATGTAGAGGATGTTGGTATGTGGACAGAGGAGAGGTGCACACTGTTGTTGGGCAGTGAGCAAATTGAGGCCGAGAGCAGTAGAATGTAAATGGTTGTGCACAGAATGTAATTTAAGGCAGGGTTTAACAAGGCAGGGGATGTATTTGAAGGTGAGAATGTTGACAGCAGTTAGATTGTGGAATCAGTGAAGAGAGAAGTGGATGTGGTCGGGAGGAATGTGCTGCGCTGTTATGGGAGAGTTTGACAGTGGAGTATGCAGGGGGTTTGTAAATGTAACAGGCAGAGAGTAGTTTTGTAACACAGAGTGAAATATAAAACAAAAAAATAGTGTAAAAAAATTGAAAGGAGAGGAAGAAGAAAAATGTAAACCAATGAAAATGAAATGACCTTTTTTTGGGTTTTGAATTGTTATGTGTTTTTTTTGTTAAATAGCAATGCAAATGCAAAACAAATATAGACCGGAAAAACAAAAACACAACAAAATGAGCACAAAAATCACATAAAAATCACACAACAAAATGGTTTTTTTTTTAAATGCAAAACACACACAAAACAAAACAAAAAGAAAAACCTCACTCTCACCAACACCCTGTTCTATTGTAAATGCTCTGTATAAGAGTTGAATTACAATGGCAAATGTTTTGGCTGTTTGTTCATCCAAGTAGCCAGATTTGTAACCATGCATAGAGAAATCTTTTTTTAAGGACAATGGACGTCAAAACATAGATATCTTGTTTTGTCATTTAGGTTATCTCCATGAAATTGAAAATCATTCTCGAAATTTCTGAACACCAAAAACATTTAAAATATAAATTAAAAGTCGTACCAGACGCTTCATTAACATGTAAACCACTTGCTTTAGTTCTGAGACACTATGTTGACATTGAGCTACTTGAGTATCTTTGATTTGTGAGAGAACCGCCTTGGTCGCAGTAATGCCTCTTCCCATTCCACGTAGTCGTCCCGGTCTATCTTGTCCCAACACTTGTGAGAGAGCATCATCTTTGAAATTACATGTTAAGCTAGGTTGTGATTCATTTTCCACCTTTTTTATTTTCTCCTACAAAATATATATTTTAAATATGAGTTATAATTTATATTATTTTCAAAATAATTACTTTAAAAAAGGTCAAAAGCACTTACAACAATTTCGGCAACATGTGCATTCACGGGTTCGCCATTCTTATGAGTGTGAGATTTAACCCAAACATCAACTCTAGAAATGGAAGAAGGATTTACACTTTCCTCTTTCTGCATTAAAAATGACATAACATTAGATAAAACAACTAATCATAGTAAATTAATCAAATATTTTTTCTCACCATATCTTCAGTTAATCGTGCCATTCCTCGACGACTACAAGTATGTGGCATTTGTTTACCCCTCATGGATTTGAATTTTTCGCTTCGTAACTATGTATAAAGATTTATCACATTTATTAGTTAATTTGCATTCTTTGTGCACTTATATTTTATATACAGAAATGATTAAAACAATTACTATATAATTACCTTAAACTCATTACTAGTTCTGGACTCAACAAACCTTTTCCATTCCTTCATAGTTTTGACATTATCTGGTTTTAGTCGAAGTCGTTCCTCCGTGTTTTTTGCCTTTAATAACTTGTCAACTAGTTTTCTTTTTGAACACCTCCAAATACATCCCATTTGCCGAAGAATGGGAACCTTTTGCCATTCTTCATCTAGTTTAAATCTAGCCTGTAACAAAGAAAAATATCAAAATATAGTAATTTTATTTAAAAACTGAATAAAGAAATTAATAAGATCGCATAGTCATCGAGAAGACAGACAATGGAAACTGCTAAATTTCCGCAATGTCCAAAACCCCAACCACTAATCAGGCAAACTTCCGTACAAGTTAGGTACTACATATTACAGTAAGTTTAAATAAATATATCGACAAAGGGAAGTTTAGGCCAAGTATCAGGGTGAAAAGACATATAGTATATGAACCAACAACAAATGATGTATTATTGTGCACACATGTAAAAATGAAAATTATAGGGACATCAGATGTATTAGCTAACAACTGGGTTATCAAAATTAAAGAACAAACGGTGAACATAACAAACCAACTGCATTTCAAAACCTAAGTAAACTAATCCACAACATACAAGTACATCCAGGTTGCCAAAATTTTAAGATTAGTAAAAGTTACAGTAAACTACCTGGTTAACCATTTTAGAAAAAGGATAATTTCAAAATTGAATTAGTAACAGCCCTCGGACAAATGCGGAAAAACATATTGCAAGAGTAAACACTTTAAAATAAATGTGAAGTGGTGTAAGGAAACAAGGGTAAAATCCTTCTTGTTCTACCAACATTCAAGGACTAACAGGAGTTTGAAAAGGATAATTGTGCAAGTCTTTTAAAAGCTTTAGCAGTGGTTGTATGCAGAAACTATCAGTCAGACATAAGCAGCTACAACCACTAAAATTTTAGTAATTAGGACAGGACAAAACTTGTGGAAAAAGTAACAATTTGCTATACCAAATCACATCAGACATATAAAAAGGTAAATCAATCCTCAAAAACTACCATTCGAAGAATTACCACTGAAGTCATAAAGCATAACAAACTAATAACATATAACCCTTAGAAAAAAATTATAATTACTCAGTGTCCTGAAAAATATTTCACATAGTTTTGATTTGCCTTCGTAGCTTTTCCCAGACGGTCTCCATTGTGATTTCTTATATCTTGATCATTGTTTTTGTTTGATTTCGTTTGAGTTTAGTTATTTTTGTTATCATATTCTTCATGATTATTAGAAAAATGTTCTCTTTTTTTCTTTATACAATTGTAAGAAACACATGCACTGTATTGTGAATGTATTCGCTGTTAGTGACATATCGTCAATATTCCACTGTTTCATATGGTCACTGGGTTGCTGATGTATAAAAAGTAAAGAAATAAATAGATTTAATAGCAGTAATCAGTATACAGTAACTAAGAACATTGCAAGATAAGCAAACCTGAACGGATTCCCATAGAACTGATTTCAATTCTTCACCAAGTTGCCTCCAGTCCTCAAGTGTAAATGGAACATGCTCGCGCACAAGTGGCCCCAGATAAGAAGATAGCTTCACCGACCCTTTTCCTATCGGTTCGCCCGATGAGTTAAACTCGACTTCGATTCGGCTTGCAACATCTGAAGGAAGTCTTTTCACTTTGGTTGGGCCTCTAGTCTTCTTTTTCGAAATCTGATTTGCATCAATGTCTTCAATTGTTCTCTCGATTTCCATTTTTGTTTCAGGATTCCATCGACTTGCATAGCAGTGTCTGCGATTGAGTTGTTTGCATTCCCAACATCATTGTTTTCCAAAGGTGGCTCAGTATGCTCTCCTATTGCATTAGACCCATCGACTGCATATGTGGATTGTTCGAGTCTTTTTTGATTGCGCGTAATCCTCTTATCCATTGTCTTTTTCGTACTTCTAACCATTTTCTGCAAGTATAACATATCAACATATGAATTTCAAGTTATAAGAGCATATTCTAGGTAAAACTTTTAAGGTACAAATAAAAAAGACTTTGTCAGAGCATGCAGTATGCACTATATATTGTTGCATGACGTAACATTTTTGACTTGTATCACTTGACCTAGTCAATGTTATTTCTGGTTCAAATTGGTGATCATCCTTGTAATTAAACTAATTATTTATTTCATTACGTTACTAATTCTTTGCACTGGTACAGTGCACTTGATTGTCAAGGGAATCTAGTACATAATTATCAGGAGTGTTTTTTTTTAAATTAATCATCCAATATATTTTCATAACCAAATATCAGTTTGCCTTACAAAAATTGTAACATATAGAAAGTACAAATTGGCCTGCGTCTTACCAAAATCAGAACTCAGGTCCAACTTCGATCATGCGAGGAGAAGTTAAGTCTTTGAGCAGTAGGCCTTGTAAAAAATGCAATATATAAAAGATGCAAATAGGATGAGGATTGATGCTATTTTCTGTACAGATGGTCTATTTGAGATTTACATACCAAAAAATTGAAGTGTTATTTGTTTGCATCTGAAATTTCAGTTGCAATATATTTACTGAATAAGAAATATTGTTAATAGAAAATAGCTATTAATGTATAATTTAAAGATTTATATAATTTTATTTCAAGTGTTGTAATGAACGTTATTTGCTGCTTTGATTTATTAATAACAATAACATTCCATAACAATTTGTTCCATGGTAACAAACAATATTAGAAAGACAGAGCCTTTACTACATATTGTGTTTTAGCATTGTCATTAGCAATCCAATGCATCGGTGAAAATAAAACAAACAATATTTGCAAGAATATACAACTGCAATTAGTATACACTATACATTTGTGTAGCCATCTTAGGAAAAAAAATCACAGGCTTTGTGTTGATTATAGCAATTAGCAAGAAAACCATATGAAACATATATACTACTATAATTTTAATATATTGGTCGGTCATCTGCATCCATATCGTTTCCAAAGTTGCTACTGACATCACCATATACATACATCAAAGTTCAAAACAAAATTTCAAATTTCAACATTTAATAAGACTTCAAATCTAACTTAAACTTCTCATAAGAAAACAAGACATCAAAACTACTCAAGTATGCCTTCGCAATCCTCCCTGACATAACTAACATTCTCAACTAAATCATCTGCATCCATATCGTTTTCTTCAGGGCCGCTCGCAACATAGTTAGCTTCTTCAACAAAATCATCTATCTCTAATTCATAAAAACCTCTTGGCGGTGCTTTCATTACAACATACCAATTAGCAGAATCATTTTCTCTTGAATAAAAGACTTGTTTCGCTTGAGATGCGAGGATATAAGGATCTTTTGAAAATGAAACCTGACTTTGATGTAAATTAACAAGAGTGAATCCATCTTCAACTTTTATCTCGTTTCCTATGTTCGCCCAATGACACTTAAAAACAGGAATATAAAAAACATTATAATCTAGTAAAATTATTTCAGTCAGTATCCCATAGTACGTAACCACATCAACCACTTGAGAAATGTCTTTTGCACTTGCTCTACACATGGTAGTCGCGTCATAAGTTACTCCGCTATTCTGGGTTTCTCTATCAACATCTTTTGTATGAAATCGTTGTCCATTAATAATATATCCTTTGCAAGAGAATGCCGTCTTTTTAGGACCGTATGCAATCCATTTTAATATTTTATCATGATCCTTTGAGTTAACAGGTATCTAAAAAAATATTCAAACATATTAAACAAGTAATTTCATTAATTCATATATGAAAATATTGAAATTCTTTAACAAACCTTCCTTTTAATCCAATCAGCGAAGCTATCTCTATGGGTTTTCCACAGTAAGGTCGCATTTTTTTCTAAGCGCTTGTTTGAATTTTGCAACTCCTCCAAATGCAAACTAGTACAGTAAAAGTGATGTTAAATTATAGTTGCCAATACAAGCACATCAAATCAATGAAAGTGGGACATAACATATACTCACTCTAAAAATGGTTCCACCATAGCCATATTCATTAACACAGCTAAATGAGCAATTTCTTTCTCATTGGAAGACAATGTAATTGATTTGGACATTGAAATTGGACGCCCTTCAAGTATTGCATTATCTTCATAATCTTCATTTCGATCTTTTTTTTCAATATCTACCGACTTACTCAAAAATTCACTAAAAATTTCATGCATTCTTCGGCAAGATATGATTCTGCAATGCACCCCTCAGGTCGTGCATAATTTCTTACGTAGTCTTTGAGTGTTTTCATATACCTTTCAAAAGGATACATCCAACGAAAATGAACTGGTCCGCACAATCGTGCTTCTCTTCCAAGATGATTTGTCAAGTGTATCATAATATCGAAAAATGAGGGTGGAAAATATCTTTCAAGTTCACACAATATTTTAACGATATCATCATCAAGTTGTTGCAACTTCTCCCTATCAAGAACACGTTGACATATTTTATTGAAAAATGAACATAGACGAATTATTGCATTTCGGGGTCTGGTTGGCAATAAACCTCTTACTGCAACCGATAATAATTGTTGCATTAAAACATGATAATCATGAGACTTCAAACCACTAATTTTACAATCCACCAACGACACGCATTTTTTGAAATTTGAACAATAACCATCGGGACCTTTGAAATCATACAACCTTTTGCAAAATATTTTTTTCTCCAATTTTGATAATGTATACGGAGCTGGTGGAAGATATGTTTTGGTTCCACGGGGTTGTGCATAAAGACCATGCCGAATACCCCAATCCTCTAAATCATGTCTACAATTAATCCCATCTTTTGATTTGTTATCATGCAACATTGTACTTAGTGTGCTTTCACAAACATTTTTCTCAACATGCATTACATCCAAATTATGACGCAATGGAAGTTCCTACGAAAAAAATTAACATTTAAATTTTCTATATATTCTTTTTTTTAGATTAATAAATAAAAAAGAGATTTGAATACTAACCTCCCAATATGGCAAGTCAAAAAAAATTGATCTTTTTTTCCACCTTGATAGCTCCTTTTTTACAGAATTATCATCTTCATTATCTTCATCCTCACTACTGTCATCGATCTTCCTTTTCTTACTTTTTCCCTTAATCCGCTCTTTTCCAAAATCATTTCGGATAGTCATTCAAATTTTTATACTCTTTACGAAAAAGACAACAATCATTCTCACATGCATGAATCTTTTCAAACCCCATATCAAATAGTTTGAGGAATTTCTTTACTTCATATAAAGTCTTAGGAAGTACATTATTCTTTGGCAAAAACAGTTGTTGCACATTAAGAAGCTTATCAAAACCAGAATCGGATAATCCAGTTTCGCATTTAAGGTTATACAAAATAGTGATGGCAGATAACTTTGTATGATCTATGCAACCAGGATATAATGGGGTTTCTGCATCTTCCAAGTTCTTAAGTAAATCATCGTGTCGTCTCTGTGCATCATCCTTATCTTTATCATCATCAAAAAAATTATGATTAAAGTAGTCTTCATCTTCATAGTGAATTGCTTTGAGTAAGTCGTACGCCTCACTCTTTTTATTATTATTTTCAACATCTACTTGCTCGCCATGATTATACCACCTACCATCTTTGTACTTAGGATCCATTCCCTTTATAATTAAATGCTCAATGACGGTTTCACCATAATGATGACTAAGATTTCGACAATCTAAACAAGGACACAAAATTTTCTCTACATCCCCTAACTTTTTCTTCGCAACACGTACAAAATTTTGAGCTCCTTTTCCATACTCTTTACTGGTTCTATGTTTAAAATTGAAAGCAACAAGAATGTTAGCTTTCATTTTCAAAACATGTTAAGTCTAAAGTTATGTGTAAATTTAGTTGTATATGATTACCTGTGTAGACGCAACCAGTCTTTCTCCATCATCATATATAATATGGAAGCAATCAAGTATCTAAAATTCAAAATAGTAATTGGAAATTAGACTATTTAAACAAGTAATGAATGCTAGAAGAGTTTCTGGGCCTTTTAACATTCAAACTTTAACAGACTTAAGTCATACAAACTTTAACATTCACCGTAGTGCTTCAAAACTGCACCATTACAACCCATCTTAACATCCACAATCTTACTTCATAACCTCTATCATATTCATACTCCATCACCTTTATTTCTACCACTGACCAACATCCCACATACTTTCTTCAAGACTGCCTTAGCTCTCTATTATGAAAAAGTCTTCAACAAATTGGAAAAGTGAGCTGGAACATATACAATGGCCGAACCCACAAGCGATAAATCACATGAACACCCATATGCGAAATTTGTTACGTGGATGGATGTCAGCCATTGATGGATTCAAGATCAAGACACTAACTGGAGCAGATTTATGTAGAAGAACATGAGATGCTTATAGTTGAAATAAACACAGAACTCACACGTTCACGCCACAGAACCCTATTTCAATCATGTAATGATTAAATATTCATCCAGTTTTGAGCTGGGATCCGAAGGTAAACGTTAAAGTCAATTGCAATCCAGGCTACATGAACTTAGCTAGTTATATGGCAGTATGTATGCATATGTTGAAATTTATGTAACATAGATGACTATGTGCATAAGAACATATACGCACATTTACTTAAACGCATCAACCACAGCCATACTCCAAGCGACCCCACGAGAGAAACTGTGAGAAATAGACAAGGTGATATCCTATGCTGACCAATTTGAACATGACGCGTAAATACAGAGGGCTAACCATAATCATGACCCACGACACAACACATGCTTAGTATCAAATCCCATATTATGGGACACCTTCCAAAATTAATTAGTAGATAATGCAATTACTAATATATATTTAACACTTTTCTACCAAGCTAAAAGTGGTCCACAAACAAGTTACAAACTTCAGTAGAACCATACATATGCACTGAATGCATTTACTTGTGGGCTTTTTTTACAGTCCTACATGATACATGCAATGTGCTGCCAGCCCATAACACCAAAATGAAATCTAGGTAACAATTTCAGAATGTCATTTTACAGACTTACATTGTCCTTTCTTGATATTTAATAGAAATCAAGCTGGGTAAGTTGACGGCGAATATTGCTGTATCAAAAGATGATCCAATTAAATATTAAAAATTGTTATTAGTAGGATGAGTGTTTTGAGGGACACAACTATTGCCGATGTATAATAAAAACAAGCAGGATAATGTAACAATGTCCTATTACTGATATTTGATAAAAACCAAACAGAATAAAGTAACAATGTCTTATTATTAGTATTTAATAAAAATCAAGATAAGTTTTAAGGCTAACATTGTTATATCAAAGGATAATCTAAGACAGTACAAACTGTTAAAGTTGGAGGCTTTTGAGGGACACAACTAAAATGCATATACAACGATTCAAAATGTATTGGTTAACGCGTTACCTTCTGACATTTAGTTGTTATGTATAAACATTGCAAAGCTACACTGGGAAACATCCACATGAATTTAGGCCACAAACCAAAAGGAATTCTGTAAGCCAAACTGTTTCCAAAAAAATTTCCATTACAACAGCGCTATTTTGTAGCACCGGAGTAATGTCTATGCATTACCCCTCTCCTGATACTTGACTTGCGCCATTAACAATAAATTTGGTTGCTGATAAATGGCCTCACTTTTAATGTTCTCCAAAGATAAAAAAATCGAAGCCGCCTCTATTGTTACAATTTTATGATGAAGCCTAAAAGATAGACATGCAACCTATAGTTAATGACGCAGAACTAGCAGTTCGGAGAGTAGATTGCTAACCACCAAGATGTTGGCAATCGATGGGATCATAACAAATAAAAGGCACACATCCTCTTTTAAATAAAACAAAACTATATAGATATATGCATGTGTATTAAATTTAGAACAATTTATACCTTAAATTTATATTTAAATATGTATTACATACAAAAGAAGATAAAACAAGCAAATATTTAAACTTGTATAGAGCTGCCAAAATTGTTCTATTGATTTTATATAATTTTTGTATAACTTTAAACAAGAGGATCAACTTGAACGAGACACAGAGAGAAATAAGTTGAACTATGAATGTGTGTACAAAGAACAAAACCATAAAGCATGCGTATTCAAAAGATGGAGTGATATTAAAAATATAGTGGACATTACGGAGAAAGAGAAATAAAAATAAAAAGGATATAAAGTACTTCAAAATTAAAATTAAGGGTAACTTGTTGTAAAGTACTACCACACATGAATATAATAATATCCTTTGGATAATACAGTTGAATATGAACTAAAACATGAAGAATGCACGTTTCAAAAAATACCTGTTAACACAGCATTAAAAAAGTAAATAAATTGTAAAAACAAAGCATTCACCATCTTTTTAAAGGAAAAAAGCAAAGTTTCCCACTGTTCAGATTCCAAACTTTCTGCCTTATGTGTGTACTAAAAAAGCATTTCAAAATGTTTGTATTTGCACCAAAAGAAGAAAATGAGTATGATGCTCATATTAATATACATGAAACATCAATGAAAGAAAATACAATTTATTTGTATACTCAGATTTCATTTGGTATACAATATTTAATTAGAGAATTGTTTGAATGAAAATTTTAAATGCAACAATTAAAAATATGATAATTATATTCTAAACTACAAAGTTTGAATATAATAAGAATTTATAAACTGGAAATTAAAGAGAAAAAAGAATGATTGCTTTTTCTCCCTTTTTTAGCTTTTCCGACCGTCGAGATTTGACCGTATATAAACAACTCTAAATCTATATTTTTGATGTTATAAGAAAACTTCTACCTGATTTGCGTTTTCTAATTTAAAAAATTTAGAATCTGAATTATATATTTATTTCTATAAGGATTTTTTTTTGTAATAACATTAGAGATAAAAATCTGATGTAGGGTTTGATAGTGCAGACCATCCCTCCGCAACTGATGCAGCCCAATACACAACACATTTAAGGATATCAGTCCGAGGAGAATACAACTTAGGGATCTACGCAGGTTTCTTAGTTGACTAGCGCTGCTATGATTAGTGTTTACCACAGAGGTGGTAATGGGTAAGTAAATTTACAACATTTTAATACTATACTACACATTTTTATTGTTATCAATGATTTACATAATTAATACATTGACAAGTTTGACTTCTCAGATAGTAACGCAATATCACGCATTATTAGCTTAAATCTGAAGTCTCGTATCACATAGTTTTGGCCTAATTTTACTCCCTCCCCATTGAAGTAAAAGATGCTTGTTTCGAGGAATTTAGGGTAAATTAATGTTGTTAATAATTATCGCATATTTAGAGTAAATCCTTTTGATAATTGAAATATCATTCTGTCTATTTTAAGTTCCAGAAAAACATGTATTATTGGTTGCGCTAATATGCACTAGTGAAGAAACCAGCCTACTCTCCATACTGCACAATTAACACGTTTCATTATTGAATCCTTTACTACATATAATTGATTCATAACAATCTCCTTACAAAGCTCCATCTTCTCCGACGGTTTAAAACAACCATATATCACCAAATTAAAAATCACCATTATATAATTTTTAAATGACTTGATATATACGGTCTTATGCTCAAATGCAGATTTTTGCACCTTATATGCAATAAAAAATAAATATGTACAGGGCCATTAATCCAAAAGTAGATTATTTTTCTCAACGTGGCTTTATTTTCAGTGGTATCCATACCTTTAACAAAAATTACTTAAAAGTACAAGAATCCACCTTGTATTTCCAGTTCCACCAAGTTTAGGGCAATCAATTCCAAATCGATGCTGATAGAAGAGCCGGTGACAGAGACACTCAATCAAAATCGACACGGAAGATGAAGGATGCTGCAATCTGGTGGTAGGAGAATCGAAATCGAAATGGATTGGTAGAAAAATGAAAAACGATGGAGAGGATAATGAATTATTAAGAGACGAGGGAAAATGAATTTTCTTTGGAAGTAAGCATGTGAGTTGGCGGCAAACCAAAAAAAACACAGCGATACTTTTTTCAGCGTTTATCCTCACGAATAACTCTCTCAAAAACTTTTACTACAGCATTCAATGTTTAAACGCTGATAATAAATGCTGTCAAAACAAACTTTTGTTGTAGTGTCCCATTGGTAATCCCTCCAACCTAAATATTATTTATAAAGGGGTGAAACTCCTTTACAACAAGCGTCGATTCGTCGGAGATTTGTTTGTCCTTGGTTTAGATGCTATTATTTCTTGTAAAGCCCGAACCGTCTCTAGTAGATGATCAGGGTAATTCCCTTGTAATCTTGACTCCACTTCAATAATCAAAGATCATCGTGATATTGGGTGAAGTCACTTCTCACCTCCTCGGTGAGAAATTGAATTCCGCATAGATATCCCTGGAGCTTGACTTGTTGTCTTGGTTCTCGTTGATGATATTCTCGCCTTCTCTAAGTCTCGGTTGAACCGGTTAAGGTCTCCCGCGATTTATATCAGTCTATCCACCTTTCCTCTATTGTAATTTAATTATCTACCTTCCTTTCGAGCCTATCTATGTTAGTTAGAATTCTATTGGAATAGGGTCACTCTAAATCTGAATTTCCATCCTTGTTTCAGAATCCATTTTTGAATCATCCTATGAGGGAGTGTATTTGTTATTAATATAAAATATTTTATATTGTGTTGTTTGACTTGTTAAGGTTGATTTGGGGTTTCGATCGATTCACTTGGCTAACGCTATCGATAGGAATTCCAAAACACTTGCACAGAGCAAACTGACACAATATTGTTTACAAAATTGATAAAGAAAATAATTTTAGGTATGACATTTATATTATAAATATATAGGTATAAATTTAAGAAATTGAATAGTGAAATGAATTGGTTGTTAGAAGTGATAATATTAGATTTTCATTTATCATTTTGTTAACATTCTTAAACATTAACTATTGTTGTATAATATAAGGAGATGAAATTTTAAACATGGTTTATAAAGTTGTTTTGCAAATAAAATAAATTCAGATTAAGGACTTGAGAATTCAAATTTTTGATGTTTTTCAAAAATTTGATTTTTAAGTTTTGGAAAAATATATTATTTATTTGAAAGTATTTTCGAATAGAAATTTGTTTTCAAAAGAAGAAAATCAGTACTCTCCTCTTTTGTTGCTGAAAAATAATTTCGCTGATGACTGCAGCATCATCGACATTCATTTTCGAGTCTCAAAGTGGATAGACCACTTAGTAGCTTCGCTACATTTTTGTTTTGAAAAATGGATTTGATTTGAATTTCTTCAGTATGATTTGAGGTATAAAATAGATATGTATATATTTATTTCAAATGGTTTGAAGCGAAACCTAAAATTTAACTCTTAAGTTTTATATTAAATGATGGTTTTCAACTATTGAAATGAAGCAAAATTGTGGAATAATTGGAGTATTTAAAATGTGAAATGGAATCAAAACAACTTGAAGTAGTTGAACTAGGATAATTTATTTGTATAATACTCAATTTTATTTTTAAAACATATACAACTTACCTGAATATTCAAAAAAAGTTCAAATGTTAATGTGAATTACAATTAAAAGCTATACAAGAGAAATTTATATAATAAAATAGTCAAACTAAAATTTTGCTTAATAGAAATGTTGTAAATAAAAGGTAAATTTATATGGTGTTTAATTACACTTAGAAACATCAACATAACTTACCTAGAGAAAGTTAAATGTTAATGAGAACATGTAATTGAATAATATATAATATAACATGCAAGTAATAAGATGTCCAAAAATGAAGTTTTATTAAAGGATTTTATAAAAATAATAATAAATTGAATTGTTATAATAATGGTTTATACATTTAATCTATTTTACAAGAAGTGTTAAGTGAATAAATTGAATAATAAATGAGTTAAATAAATATAGATTGATTTGAAAGAAAAATGAAATTAAGTTAAAAAGGGAAGTGGATTGGATGGAAATGTAAGTAAATTTAAAGGTGAGTTATTAGAACAACAATAATAAATGGATATTAAATAAGTAATAAGATGTATAATATTAACTCTTGAAATGGAAATTTATATGGTTCTAAATTAATTGACGTATCTGGTTCTTTGTATTTCGAATATATCTTTTATTTCCGTTGTTTCTTTTCTCCTATCTCGTTCCTTTTCGAGGACGAAATTTTTTGAGTGGGGGAGAGTGTAACGACCCATAAATTTTAACGTTTCTTTTTCATAATTAGCTGAAATTTTGCTTGAAATTAAATAATAAATTTAGCAATGAAAATTTAGTATTTGATATGCGTCTATTCAAACATAGAAAATGACAGATTTTCATCAGAAAATATGAAAGTTATTTTTGTTGTGTAACTTTCAGTTTAAATTTGAAATCAGTTAATTTGATGAAAATAAAATATTTTCGAAATCTACATATTTTTACATAATAAAAATGTAAATCATTTTCTGAGTAAGACGTCATATTTCGTTTGGCCAAATTTTAACCGCTATAGCTCCATTTATCTTATTTTCGGCGAAATAACAGTAGTTTGGCAGCGAATATCGACTTTTGATAGAATGATCGTATCGTTGATATCTGTGTACCATTCTGTTCGTCTCGCCGTGCTGATCTCCATAATATATCCATTCGAGCATTTCGACGTTCGGTACGCATCGGAATCGACAAAAAGATTTGTCGTATCGGTTCCGTATTTGGGCTTTTGGATTTCCTTGTCCTTTCATTTCCACTGTGTAAACGAATAGCCATCAACTAAATTCTTCAGCTTTTGATTGTTGTTATTCCCCTAATTAAAATATATGGGTGATTCGTTCTCTGCTCTTGGTTTTTTCTTCTCTCTACATATATGGGTTCTGTCACTTCTGAAATAAATAAAATATATATTTGTAAAGCATGCATATTTGTTTAAGCAATTGATTTCATCGTCTTTGCAACCTAGTTTCCTTTATTTCTCTTTCACTCTGTCTTTTTTTTGATCTGTGGATATAAAAAATATATATATGCAGTTTGTACAATCGTGCGTGTTGTTTGGAAAACCAAGCGCTCCTTTCCACCTAGTCCAATCACGACCGACACCTTGTCCTTCAGCCTCGATAACCCACCAGCACACACCTACACGTCTCCTCACTCCATTCTCCATGCAAGAAGCAATCAACACACCACTCCATGCAATAGCTCACCACCCGGACCTTGTTCACCAACTAGACCTTGTTCGCCACCCTCCAGCTAGTCTCCGCGTCCATCAGCCACCAGCCTACTTTAACCTCCTCCCATTCGCTCCCTGAACTGAGCCATTGACAAGAAAAGTCTCACCCGCATCACAGATCCAGCCGCAGCCACCAAACCACAGCCTTCGCCACTTACTGACCCAACACAGCATGCCCCACCCAAACCCAAACCGGCCACGTCAGCCCTTCCCTCCGTGCTAGCAGCCGCATAAACAAAAAAAGGTGAGCTTATGATTCTTTATTTTATATATATATATAGATTTTACTAATAGTTTATAAGTTTAAAGTATATTCGTAAATTATGGTTTCGAAGTGCTAGACAATATGTCTAGTTTTTCTCTTTGGGTTACAGGCATTTTGGGTTACGTTGCATTTACACGTTTACTTCGTATTGTATAAATATTTTAAAGTTATATTCTAAAAGGATATAATAATATATAAACTTCTTATATACGTGTTTGTTTGGTATACATTTTGGCTTGAGAAGAAGCTGCTCTTCCCTATTGTTATTGCGTCTGATTTTTTTCTTTTCAAAAATGTATATAGGTTTTATTTCATTTTTAGTATGTATTTTGATTCGAATGTTGATTTTTTTACTATAATATATGGGTATTTGATTTAATGTGCGTTTAAATCGAATATTGGTTTTTATGAAAAAAATGTATGCTTTGATTTTAAATTAAAATAATTGTATAGATTATATTTTAAAATGATTTATATATATATAGTTTATATATATAGGTTCACTTACATAATTGGCTTTCATCATATCCAGTCTGTCATGCTTGGTTTTTGGTTTCGCCGTTGTCCAAAATTTGATCGTAGCAGTTAGTAGCTTTGATTTGTCTGTATCCTGTGCATGTCCATGTTATCTTCTTCGCCATCGTTGTTCTCTAGCCTCAAAAGGTGAACAATCACTCGCAATTAACATTCTTATATTTAATAAAATTTAACTTACATGAAATAACTATTCAAATATGCTATTAAATTTTGACTCGTTAAGTTATTTAATTTTTAAATATGATATGCCTTATCTGCCATTGACTTGTTGTATATATTATATTTAAATTTATTACCAATGATATATGCCTGTTTTTGATATCTTATATTATTATCATATTTGTTCTCACTCTGCAAGTTTCCTGTTAGTTTAAAAATTCCCTATGGGTTGGAATGATACATACCCGAACGATATTATAGATTAGGGGAAAACCTTTATGGGTTGAAATGATAAACCAAAGCAATTTTCATTGATTTTAAATTTTGGGATTGCGGGCTGAAATGATATATACCCGTAGATATTTAATTTGCGGATTGAAATGATAGATATCTGTATCACTTGACTATAGGATAGAAAATTATATACGGACACCGTTGGTCTATATTTGAAAAATGATTCCCAAAGTTTGAGAGGAAATATATAGGTTTTAATAAATATTTATTTTTAAAATATAATATATATATACGTATGCTATTTTATACATGTATAAAATATAGATTTCAAAAATAATATGTTTTGGAATTTTTAAGTAATAAGTTATATTTGAAAAATATAAATTTAAGATTTTACATATAATTTTATTGTTTTAAAAATATATATATAATAAGATTTAATACAAATTACATTCAATAATAAGATTTGATTAAAAAAATAGATTTTTCAATAAATTTAATAATAGAGGTTGGGATGATAAATTAATGTTGACTTGGAGTTTAAATTGTTTAATAATTGAATTTGAATAAGAATTGATTTGAACTTATTGACTCTTATATTTTGAAAGATATGACTGATAACTTGATTTGATAAAAAGTGATTAAATGAATATTCTCAATTTTAAATAAAATTAAGACTGAATATTTAATATTGATTTAAATTTATAAATTGAGATTTTATTTAATTGTTATTAAAATGATTAAGTGAATGTTTTCCAATTTGAATAAAATTAAAGTTAAACGTAAAAATCACAAAAAAAAAGAAAAAAAAAGAAAAAAAAAAGAACTCATATTGAAAATGTTTAAATATTTAGACTTTGAATCTTATTGAAATTGAAGAGATAGTTCAAACCAGGATTTGAAATCGATAAAAATTGAAATGGTTTATTGAGAATTTGAATTGAATCTTTAACCTTTTAAATTGAAAGTGTTGAACTGGGATTGATTTAAATTGAATTTTAGAATTTAAGTTGATTTGAATCGATTTGTGAAGTTGGAGGAAACAATTCTAATTTGGAAACTACTTCGGTATAATCTCTTTAAATAAATATAAACTATTTTAAATTTACAACTATTTTAATATACAAAATATTTTAATATATAAAGTATTTTAATTTATAAATATTTTAATATATATTCTATTCTCAATATCTAATCTGTTTAAGTTGGAAGGGTTATGACTTCAAAAGTGTTATAATTTCAAATATGTTACAATTTTGAAAGTGTTACGATTCTGGAAATAAATATTATTTAAAGTGAATAATGATATCGAATTGACATGGTTTTGAAATGAATATGATATTTTGATATGAAGTATGAACTATTTGAAATGAAATGACCACGGTATGAAACAAGCGTTTGGTTTTAAAGAGATCGGGATCAGATATTGTCATACTCTTTCTCAATACCAAAAACCACTTTAACAACTGTATACATGGTGGAGATTCCAAAAATGAAGTAGATTGGTTTGGTGACGATTTTGTATGAGGTATTTACGTAGCCCTGACTCCCATGAGTCAGCTTAGATGTGACTAAAACAGGAGGCATGCCGGGCCGAATGAGGTCGCACCTTCAATCGGGCACATTTCTTCGATACCATTCTATTACTTCATGATTTGATTGGGTGCACCTTTGATTTAGGAGTGTATCACGAGGTGGACGGTAGTAGCTGCTATGCGTTACCACCAGTCCGGATCCGCAAACGGTATATATACCCTGACATTGCCTCGCGAGCCCGTGTTCACATGCCATATCGCGCCTTTTACGAGTTTGTTTTGTATTGTACCTATGGGGTGTCCTCTGGGCAAACCACCCGTTCGATGGAGCTTACGGTATTGTATAGACTACGAGAATATATAAAATGTGTTAAGGGGGATATGGGTAATGCATTAACGCTACTTTAATACTTTACTGATAGACATATTATAATAGCGTATATTACTGCATAGTAGATAGTTTAATGGATCCTTAAAGGATGAGAATCCCAAATGTCCTTTATGTTATTTGTATTTCGCTTGAGTTGATTTACTAATATAAGAATGTTAATCCTGACTCGAGTGTTTTGTGTTTTTCTTTATGCTCGGGTTAGACTGAGTGTCACAGCATTTGAGACTCACCTTTAGAGATTAAATCTTTTTTTGAAGACCTATCTATTCAGCTTTCGGTTATTTCAGTTTATTGCAGTCATTTATGTTCAGATTCGTCAGTTGCTTATGTATTAGAGATTCATTTGTATTTGAGATTCTGTTGTATTTTGTTTCAGACTCTGATGTTTTATTGTAGCTTCATGAATTACGATTTATCTATTCCGCTGCTTATTGTTGTAATGCTCTGTGTCTGTGATTCTGTGATTGATTTATTTACGGTATATGCTAAGTTTTTCCAAATATAAATTAACAATCTGTTGTTTTGAACAATTCAAGTCTGGCATGTGCGGATGCGAAACATTTATATTATCAATCCGACAATATTAAAATATGCTTGAATTCTATTATATATTCATGTAGAAATCTGTACTATACTATTATTACTGAGTTATGTTTCAAGAGCTCATAAACATCCTTCAATATTTTAAGCACGGTTACTTTTTATAATATATATTATTTTGTACATAGCTCTCTTTCCTCTTCCCTTCCAATCCATAGATATTCACATCCTCCTCAAATTTACCTAACAAAATTCAGCCTTCGCTATCCTCTCTACAGATCCCTCTATGTCGATGAATTTCGATTTATAAACCTAGATAGAAAAAAACCGCTGAATTTGACTGGTGACCCCTCAAAGGCACTGTCGGTTCCTCATCGTTCTCTCAACTTTGCACCTTTCGTCGCCCGTATTCCATACAGATAAGCATCTGTTGGTTCCCTCAACTTTTCCATCTTCGTTCGTCATCGATTTAGGGTTTGGCAATATATGCTGTCATCATATTAATACGTGCGGATTTGACATTAATTCTACTATGGTCGTTTTATTGGTTAATACTTACTGTGTACCAGTAAAGAAGTCAATAAAGTCCATGTTTCATCGTTGAGGTACCGATTTGGAACATATACTCGCATATTGATATGTGCAACTTTTAAATTAAATTTGTTGTTGGCTGTTTGTTGACATATACTTGTTGTCCCAATATGTGATGTTATTGCTTCATGCAGCTGATACCAAGTCTAAAATTACATACGCATAGTCAAATCTACAAAATAGTTAATAGTTTGACACATACCGAGCCATTAACTAAATGTGGTTGAAGCTTTAAAATTATTATACCATGTTTAAATTGTTCTTATTGTAAATGCGTACACATGGTCTGTGTTATGGTTTCTTTACTGAATCATTTTTTGGCGACAACATGCAAATTATGCTCTATCAGATAAAAGTCCATGGTTATTTCCTGTTAACATACAATTTCTGACTGTAAATTGTAGGAGATAAATCTGTCAAAAATGAAGAATGAAGGTTAATATGAAGTCAAGCATTGTTAACTAGTAGCAGATCCAACTATTCAACATATCACTTATAAGGTTTAAATTTCCAATTGAAAAGAGGAATACATAAGCAATAGTATTACTATTCATTTCCTTCTGTTTAAGCCTGTTATGACTGCATACAAAGTGGAAAAGGAAGTATATTTCATATATTTTTATTTACTGGATGCCCTGTAGTAGTGATTGAGAAGTGCACTTGGACCGTTTGTTTTAAATTAGTTCACATTTTTTCATTACGGTGGATATTAATACAACACTGCACCACAAAGCTAACTTACATTTGGTACATACAATGTAAGTAAATAATGTAAGTAAATACGAAACCCTTAATTTTTGGTGAACGATACAAACAACATACAATGATTGAATTTAAAACATCATTCAATTAATAATGATCATATCACTTCAATATATTATATACAATTTTACATGACAGACAGGCAATATATGCTGACATCGTATTATAGTATACTATGTATTGTCTCCCCCTGTAACAATAGAGTCAAAATATCTATCTTTTTTTCCAAGCATAATTTGACCAATTAGAATCAATTATGGATTAATATACTGGTGTACAGCTTAAATCTAACACCCACTTATGTTCTAATAGACATATAATCATATAGTTATTTCTAAAACCAATAGTATAACATTTGAAACAACATTTGATGACTGTTTTTTCTTTACCTATTTATATGGTTAAACATTTTATTTAATTTCTATTGTTTGCGAGCATGTGCTGTATCAGTTTCTCAATTTCTTTCTTCCCATCAATGTTTCAAGCTGTAGCTTTTGGATTGCTAAGATGAAGTCTGAATTACAGTTACATTACTACTTAGTCATATTCCCTAATATTCTTACATTGATTTTTGATCAGATGTGTGTAAGAAGTTGTATTGCAAACTCACTGTTTGAGTTAGGCTAAATGGCTACAACATATTGACTTATAATTATTTTGTCAAAATATTTCCGTTGTCCATTTATTTTCACTGAATTTATACAGCTGTGTTTGTAAATCATTAGTATTTTTCAATTTATTTTGTCCATAAGTCAGCTTTATTCAATATTTTAATTATAAAATTTCAACTACTAACAAAAAATAAAACCATCGCATACGACTAGCATGTGTTCAGTAAGTTTAGTAAATGTATATAGTGATTTTAGAAACATTATTTATACAGATCTTGTCATGTCATTTATAGTAGTGTGTGTTTATTGTAAGTGTGTGTTTATGCTGGTCTTGTTATGTGCATAACTATTTAAAAACCATCTGATCAGTTCTAGATTTTACTACCTCAAAAATACAAACATGTCATTGCATAAGTATTTAATTTTCAATTATTGTCCTTGCATATTTGCTTGTTTTTATTTAATGTCATTTTATTGTTAAATCATGTGCTATCACCTTTAGTACTATTTTTCATCGTTTTTAGTATGAATTTTAATTTAATACGATATTGAATGTATGTAAGCACTTATAGAAGAAGCAGAAGAAAAAAAAATGGATGGTAGTTCTAGTGGTAATGGTGAGGTAGAAGATCTTGAAATCGATCCAATTGCGGAAGTTTTTGTTTCGATAAAAAGAAAAATTAAGATAATATTTTATATTAAATATAGCCTACATTATATCTTTTAACATTCAAACCATTATATCTTTCAACATTCACCTTACTGATAAGTGTCTATTTGTTTGTAATGCTTATAAGCGTTGGAATATATTTTCCCCAACGTTTATAAGCGTTGGAGACTATGATATATTTTCTCAACGTTTATCTATTTTTCCAACCCTTATAAGCGTTGGCGAAAAAAAATTCCAACGCTTATAAGCATTGCAAATAAATGCCCACGTCTCTATAGCGACACATATAAGTGTTACTGAAATTCTTGGGAACGTTATACTAGTTGGGAATCCTCTGTTTTGGTGTGCGTGTATTTTAACTTTTGTTTCAGTAGAGATATTTAACAGGTTTTTTTCATTCGAATACTTTTCACTTCTTACTCAACTGGTCTAAGTAAGGTTTTCCTCCGTGCTATTTGTTAAGTTCAATTGAAAATTATTCTTATAAATACCAAATGACAAATTTTAGGAGAACGAGAACGAGTATGTGTAATGGTCAAATATGGTTGGCTCAGTATGTTCAACGACCTATTACCTACTTCAGCTCACTTTAGTTTCATTTTCTTCATCCATATAAACTAAATAATATTGCTTTTAAGTTTCAAAAAGTACATTTGTAGAATCAAGTTAGCATGATAAGTATTGATTCATTCATGATAATTTTACAGCAAGTTCGAAAATAAATTTATCAACTGTTATCAATTGAATGTTTAATACTTGTACTTTTTACAAAAATATATTGAGTTAATAGAAAGAATAAAGTACATATAATAGTAAATCATGACTTAAGGATGGAATATCTTATCTGATTGGGCAAATATGGGATGGATATAACACCACAACTTGTTTAAATAAAATATAATTTGCAAGATTTTTGGACATTTGCATTTACATGGACGGATTTAAGTGCCTGGTTGACAAATGAGTTTATATACTTAAACAAAAGTATTAAACGACTCATGAACTACTCATGCATTGGTTTCACATCCTCTTTGATGCTTTGCTACTTATTTTACTGATTTCATATCTCATTTTTCTTTAGAAAAGAATCATCATGACTAGGTGGAGCAAATGCATATGTCAGAGATGTTTGGTTAAAACTGCTAGGTAATCTCATCGTTACTTGAATACACTTATTTATTGAGTTATTTTTATTATACGTCTAGTATACCAAAACAGAGACTAATCAATAATAAAACTTGTCTCACAAGTTTATAACTCAGATTTCCACTATTTTGAAATCTGTATTAGTTATTTTAACAATAAGTATGTTGTAAATAATTACAACAACAAACTAACAACTATAGTAATAATACCTATAGCAATAGATCAAACGTTATATTATTTAAAGAAATAGTACAACGTAGAAACGAAAATGATATATATATATACACACACAAATATATAAATCAATAATAAACCTAACCGGTTGAAGAAGGAAATTCCGTCTGAGGCTTGTCGTAACAATTTTCTTAAGACTTTATTTAAAGTCTCCCAAGATACAACAGACGTAATCTGCATGAGATTGTAATGGGTATGTCAACTCTGTGATTTTTGTATAGAGCAGTAGAGAAGAAGAAGCAGAATAAATTAGAATTGGAATGGAATCAGAATGTGATCAGTATTCTCTTCTATTTATAATTTCGTTCGTGCCACTTCGAACAGTCGCGTCCGCCTGACGGGTTGCACCCGTTACCTTTCATTGCTACTGTTCGTTAACGGGTTGCACCCGTTCGCTACTGGTTCTGCGTTCGCACCCGCTCGCGTTTAATGGGTCGCACCCGCTTCTGTCTGGTAATGGATGTGTATATTCGCCTAAAAACCCACGCCCGCTTCAGAAGTCGCACCTCCTCAGTCAATCCGCGTCCGCTTCTGAACAGATTCGCACTTGTTCATATAGCCTACAACTGTCAGAAGACTCGACCTAGTTTTGCAGTAAAAATAGAATCATATTAGACCCAAACCCAAACCGAGCCCGTCCCGGTTTGGTCGGACGGACGACGGCGGCGTGCGCGCGCGTGTGGTGGTGATGCATGATCTCCCTCTTCACAACGAAGCAAACATTTGGGTGTTCCAAAGCCTCAACCCCTTCATTAGAAAGCTATTAATATACTTTAGCTTTGTTTGAAGTTTTGGCGATGTGGGGCAAGTGTATTTCATTTACACTTTATATTAGGAATTCCAACAATCCCCTACATAAATGATAATAAACTTTCTCCCCCACACAAAGCGAAATATCACATAGTACAAATGAAATAATGTTTTATCGTGGATAAGTAGATACTTCACTTTGAACTTTCCCTAGTTAAAACTTATCGGATCTACTTGGCTAATCGGTGAATTATTTCATCTTGAACCGTCGGCCTTTATTGTATATCCAGACAATAAGTTTTACGAAGCTTTGATTTCCTTCTCATCCAATCTCTTGGTTGTGTTCATTTTGGTCTTGAACAATTTTTTGGTTCTGCGAGTGTTTATAGAAAACATAAGCCTTTAATATTCTCATAGAGCTGACCCAGCTCACACTAACATAAGTGATCGCAACCATTAAGAGTATCCTACATATACCTCACTTGTTATTTCCAAGATATGGTCATCAATAAAAAAACATAGTTTTAACATTTAAATACTTATGTAGGCATGGATTTATATTGTGCACCATAGGAATGGAGTTGGACTATGTCCACGCAAATGCATTACGTCTTGAGTTACTCAGAACTGGTTTGCCTATTGATCCAAGTCCGTGGGATTTCCAGTCGCTAAGACAGGTTTCTGTATATGATAACTCTTGGTGGTTTAGGCTTTTAAACCCATTCTCCTCGATGTGCACTTAATTTTCTCTCTTGATAAAACATTAGTAAATGGATCCACTAGGTTATCATTTGTTCTAACATACTCTATGGAAATAGTTTCATTTGAGAGTAACTGCCTAACTGTGTTATGACATCGATGAATATGTCATGACTTTCCATTACACATAAAGTTGTGCGCTCTACTTAGCGCAGCTTGGTTATCACAGTGTATGCATATGGCCGGTACAGGCTTAGGCCAAAATGGAATATCTTCTAAAAAGTGACGAAGCCATTCTGCTTCATCGCCTGTTTTATCTAAAGCGATGAACTCTGGTTCCATAGTAGATCGAGCTATGCATGTTTGTTTAGTATATTTCCATGACACTGTTGCCCCTGCTAAGGTAAATACATAACCGCTCGTTGATTTTGATTACTCTGAATCAGCAATCCAGTTTGCATCACTATATCCTTCTAAGACGGCATGTATTTTTCGTAATGTAAGGAATAATTTGTGGTATTTTTTAAATATCCAAGCACTCTCATTAGTGCTTTCCAGTGTTCTTTTTCTGGATTGCTTATATACATGCTCAGTCGACTTACTGCATAAGTTATATCTGGTCTTGTGCAATTCATGAGATACATGAGACATCCTATTACACGAGAGTATTCCAGTTGCATTACACTCTCATTAATGTTTTTATGCAGTACTTTTGATGGATTAAAAGGTGTCTTACTCCTTTGATTTCAAAATTTTGAAAATTTTCAATCACTTTGTCTACATAGTGTGACTGAGATAATTCAATTCCATTAGGTGTTCTTATTATTTTGATTTCCAAAATAACGTATGCAACTCCTAAGTCTTTCATATCGAAATTGCTAATTAACATCTTCTTTATGGTCTCTATTACCTGAGTATTTGGACCAAATATTAACATATCGTCTACATATAAACAAATCATCACATATGATTGTCCAATTTGTTTATAATAAACACACTTATCGCATTTATTTATACGGAAACCATTTCTCATCATGACGCTATCAAGTTTTGTGTGCCATTGTTTTGGAGCTTGTTTTAGTCCGTATAATGATTTTACTAATCTACAGACTTTGTTTTCATTTCCTTTGGAAACAAAACCTTCAGGTTGCTTCATGTAGATCTCCTCATCGAAATCTCCATTTAGGAATGCTGTCTTTAAATACATTTGATGAATTTCTAGATTATAGATCGATGTAATGCTATTAGCATTCTTATAGAGGTTATTCTTGTTACCGGCGAATATGTATCAAAGAAGTCTACTCCTTCTTTTTGGCGATATCCTTTAGCTAGTAATCTTGCTTTATACTTGTCGATAGGGCCATCTGCTTTCATTTTCTTCTTGAAAGTCCATTTACAACTAATAGGTTTTATTCCTGCTGGAATATCAACAATTTCCCAAGTTTTATTACTTAGAATTGAATCAATTTCACTTTGAATTGTTTCTTTCCAACATGAAGATTTAAAAGATGACATTGCTTTCTTGTACGTTTGAGGTTCGTGTTCTAACACGTGTGAAAAAATCCAAACCAAATATCTTGAAAGTCCTAGCCCTTACGCTTCTTCTTGGTTCAACTTCCTTAATCTCATGATGAGTTTCATCTTCATGTGAATTGTTTGATTCTTCTCTTGTCCTTTTAGGGACATTATTCCCTTCATTCCTTTTGTGCGGAAACACATCTTCAAAGAATGGGGCATCTATAGATTCCATGATTGTATTTACATGAATATCAGCTATATCAGACTTGAATATAAAAAATCTATAGCACTACTAATTTGGACTGGCCCTAAATAGTAACAATCTATGTTTTTAGTCCAAGTTTGACTTTCTTGGAAGGCGGAACTGGAACTTTTGCCAAGCACCCCTATACTTTGAGATATTTAAAACTTGTTTTGTGTCCTTTCCATAAATCATATGGAACTGTTTCTGTTTTATTGTGGGGGACTTTGTTTAATATGTGATTAGATATATTTAAGACTTCCCTCCACAAGTTCATCGGTAGACAAGAGGCTAAAAGCATGACATTAATCATGTCTTTTAACGTTCTATTCTTCCTCTCGGCTACACCATTTTGTTGTGGTGAATATGAAGTTGTTGTTTGATGAATTATACCATTTTCAGCACAGAACTGTTCAAATGGTGATTCATATTCTCCGCCTCGATCAGATCTCAATATCTTGATCTTTTTATTTAACCGATTTTCTACCTCGGCCTTGTACTTTATAAGTGATGTAATTGCTTCATCTTTACTATTCAAAAGATATACATAGCAATATCGCGTATAATCGTCAATAAACGTGATAAAGTACTTTTTCCCACCTCTGATTCCTTTCCTAGTGCAGGAATCGGTTCCTCCTTCTACCTTTGCAGACAGAGTGTGGTGAGATAAAATAGCATTTGATTTTGCCATGTTATAAAGTCATCACCATCTCCTTTGAACGAATCAGGCCTGTTGTGAGTAGTGCCTTTGTTGATAGTTCAACTGTTGCCATCTATGTTTTAGAGAAAACTGTAAAGCTTAAGATGTTATATGTCTAGTATACCAAAAAAGAGACCAAACAATAATAAACTTGTCTCACAAGTTTATAACTCAGATTTCCACTACTTTGGAATATGTATTAGTTATTTTAACAATAAGTATGTTGTAAATAATTACAACAACAAACTAACAACCATAGTAATAATAATTATAGAAATAGATCAAACGTTACACTATTTAACGAAATAGTACAACGTGGAAACAAAAATGATATATATATATATATACACAAATATATAAATCAATAATAAACCTAACCGTTGAAGAAGGAAATTCCGTCTGAGGCTTTTCATAACAATTTCCTTAAGACTTTATTTAAAATCTTCCAAGATACAACAGACGTAATCTGCACGAGATTGTAATGGATATGTCAACTCTATGATTTTTGTATAGAGCAGCAGAGAAGAAAAAGCAGACGAAATTAGAATTGGAATAGAATCAGAATGTGATCAGTGTTCTCTTCTATTCATAATTTCCTCCACACCCCTTCGAACAGTCGCGTCCACCTGACGAGTTGCACCCATTGCCTTTCATTGCTGCTGTTCGTTAACGGGATGCACCCGTTCGCTACTGGTTCTGTGTTCGCACCCGCTCGCGTCTAACGGGTCGCATCTACTTCCGTCTGGTAATGGATGCGTCTGTTCGCCAAAAAAACCGCGCTTTCTTTAGACGTCGGCCTTGCAGTGAAAATAGGATCATATTAGACCCAAACCCAAACTCGAGCCCAGCCCGGCCCGGTTCAGTTCGATCGTACGGATAACGGTGGCGCGCGCATGTCTGGTGGTGATGTATGATCTCTCTCCTCACAATAAATCAAACATTTGGGTACCCCAAGGCCCCAACCCCTTCATTAGAAAGCTATTAATATACTTTATCTTTGTTTGAAGTTTTGGTAATGTGGGACAAGTGTATTTCATGTACACTTTATAATAGGAATTCCAACAATCCTCCACATAAATGATAATATACTTTGCTTCCACACAAAGCGAAATATCACAGAGTACAAATAGAATAATGCTTTATCGTGGATAAGTAGATACTTCACCTTGAACTTTCCCTAGTTAAAACTTATCGGATCTACTTGGCTAATTGGTGAATTATTTCATCTTGAACCGTCGGCCTTTATTGTATATCCAGACAGTAAGTTTTACGGAGCATTGATTCCCTTCTCATCCAATCTTTTGGTTGCGTTCATTTTGGTCCTTAATAATTTTTTGGTTCTCCGAGTGTTTATAGAAAATATTAGCCTTTAATATTCTTATAGAGGCGACCCAGTTCACACTAACATAGGTGATCGCAACCATTAAGAGTATCCTACATATTCCCCACTTGTTATTTCCAAGATATGGTCATCATTAAGAAAACATAGTTTTAACCTTTAAATACTTCTATAGACATGCATTTATATTGTGCACCATAGGAATGGAGTTGGTCTATGTCCACATAAATGCATTACGTCTTGAGTTACTCAGAACTAATTTGCCTATTGATCCTAGTCCATGAGATCTCCAGTCGCTAGGATAGGTTTCCATATAAGATAACTCTGGGTGGTTTAGGCTTTTAAACCATTCCCTTCGATGCATAGTCGATTTTCTCTCTTGATAAACCTTTAGTAAATGGATCCGCTAGGTTATCATTTGTTCTCACATACTCTATGGAAATAGTTCCATTTGAGAATAATTGCCTAACTTTGTTATGGCTCGACGAATATGTCATGACTTTCCATTATACACAAAGTTGTGCGTTCTACTTAGCGCAGCTTGGTTATCACAGTGTATGCATATGGCCGGTACAGGTTTAGGCCAAAACGGAATATCTTCTAAAAAGTGACGAAGCAATTCTGCTTTTTCGCCTACTTTATCTAAAGCGATGAACTCTGATCCCATAGTGGATCGAGCTATGCATGTTTGTTTAGTAGATTTCCATTACACTGCTGCCCCTGTTAAGGTAAATACATAACCACTCGTTGATTTTGATTCCTCTGAATCAACAATTCAGTTTGCATCACTATATCCTTCTAAGACGGTAGGATATTTTCCATAATGTAAGCAATAATTTGTGGTATTTTTTAAATATCCAAGCGCTCTCATTAGTGCTTTCTAGTGTTCCTTTTCTGGATTGCTTGTATACCTACTCAGTCGACTTACTGCATAAGCTATATCTGGTCTTGTGCAATTCAGGAGATACATGAGATATCCTATTACACGAGAGTATTCCAGTTGCATTACACTCTTATTAGTGTTTTTATGCAGTACTTCTGATGGATTAAAAGGTATTCTTACATCTTTAATTCTAAATTTTGAAATTTTTCAATCACTTTGTCTACATAGTGTGACTGAGATAATTCAATTCCATTAGGTGTTCTTATTATTTTGATTTCCAAAATAACGTCTGCACTCCTAAGTCTTTCATATCGAAATTGCTAATTAACATCTTCTTTACGGTCTCTATTACCTGAGTATTTGGATCAAATATTAACATATCGTCTACATATAAACAAATCATCGCATATGATTGTCTAATTTTTTTATAATAAACACACTTATCACATTCATTTATACAAAAACCATTTCTCATCATGACCCTATCAAATTTTGCGTGCCATTGTTTTGGAGCTTGTTTTAGTCCGTATAATTATTTTACTAATCTACAAACTTTATTTTCATTTCCTTTGGAAACAAAACCTTAAGTTTGCTCCATGTAGATCTTCTCATCGAGATCTCCATTTAAGAATGACGTCTTTACATCCATTTGATGAATTTCTAGATTATAGATCGATGCAATTGCTATTAACATTCTTATAAAGGTTATTCATGTTACCGGCGAATATTTATCAAAGAAGTCTACTCCTTCTTTTTGACGATATCCTTTGGCTACTAATCTGGCTTTATAATTGTCGATAGAGCCATCTGCTTTCATTTTCTTTTTGAAAATCCATTTACAGCCAATAGGTTTTATTCTAGGTGGAATATCAACAATTTCCTAAGTTTTATTGCTTAGAATTGAATCAATTTCACTTTGAATTGCTTCTTTCCAACATGAAGATTCAGAAGATGACATTGCTTCCTTGTACGTTTAAGGTTCGTGTTCTAACACATATGTGAAAAAAATCTGAACCAAATGTCTTGGAAGTCCTAGACCTTACGCTTCTTCTTGGTTCAACTTCCTCAATCTCATGATGAGTTTCATCTTCATGTGAATTGTTTGATTCTTCTCTTGTCCTTTTAGGGACATTATTCCCTTTATTCCTTTTGTGTGGAAACACGTCTTCAAAGAATGAGGCATCTCTAGATTAAATGATTGTATTTACATGAATATCAGCTACATCTGACTTGCATACCAAATTCTATAGGCCCTACTATTTTAGCCTGGCCCTAAATAGTAACAATCTACTGTTTTTTGTCTAAGTTTGACTTTCTTGGGAGGCGAAACTGGAACTTTTGCCAAGCAGCCCCACACTTTGAGGTATTTAAAACTTAGTTTGTGTCCTTTCCATAACTCATATGGAATTGTTCCTGTTTTATTGTAAGAGACTTTATTTAATATGTGATTAGACATATTTAATGCATCCCCCCACAAGTTTGTAGGTAGGCCAAAGGTTAAACGCATGGCATTAATCATGTCTTTTAACGTTCTGTTATTCCTCTCGGCTACACCATTTTGTTATGGTGAATATAGAGCCGTTGTTTGATGAATTATACCATCTTCGACGCAGAACTGTTCAAATGGTGATTCATATTCTCCACCTCGATCAGATCTCAATATCTTGATCTTTTTATTTAACTGATTTTCTACCTCAGGCTTGTACTTTATAAATGATGTAATTGCTTCATCTTTACTATTCAAAAGATATACATAGAAATATCGCGTATAATCGTCAATAAACGTGATAAAGTACTTTTTTCCACCTCTGATTCCTTGCCTGGTGCAGGAATCGGTTCCTACTCCTCGAGATGCCGTTGCAGACCGAGTATGGTGAGATAAAATAGCATTTGATTTTGCCATGTTATAAATTCATCACCATCTCCTTTGAACGAATCAGGCCTGTTGTGAGTAGTAGCCTTTGTTGATAGTTCAACTATTGCCATCTCTATTTTAGCGAAAACTGTAAAGTCTTAAGATGTTATATGCCTAGTATACCAAAACAAAGACTAATCAATAATAAACATGTCTCACAAGTTTAAAACTTAGATTCCCACTACTTTGGAATCTGTATTTGTTATTTTAATAATAAGTATGTTGTAAATAATTACAACAACAAACTAACAACTATAGTAATAATAACTATAGCAATTGATCAAACGTTATACTATTTAAAGAAATAGTACAACGTAGAAACGAAAATGATATACACACACACACAAATATATAAATCAATAATAAACCTAACCGGTTGAAGAAGGAAATTCCGTCTGAGGCTTGTCGTAATAATTTCCTTAAGACTTTATTTAAAGTCTTCCAAGATACAACAAACGTAATCTTCACGAGATTGTAATGGGTATGTCAGCTCTATGATTTTTGTATAGAGCAGTAGAGAAGAAGAAGAAAAAGAAATTAGAATTGGAATGGAATCAGAATGTGATCAGTATTCTTTTCTATTTATAATTTCGTCCGCACCCCTGCGAACAGTAACGTCCGGCTGACGGGTTGCACCCATTGCCTTGATTGTTCGTTAACGGGTCGCACCCGTTCGCTACTGATTCTGCATTCGCACCCGCTCGCGTCTAACGGGTCGCACCCTCTTCCATCTGGTAATGGATGCGCCTGTTCGCCAAAAAACTCACGCCCGCTTCAGAAGTCGCACCTCCTCAGTCAATCCGCATCCGCGTCTGAACAGATTCACACATGTTCGTATAGCCTGCAATTATCAGAAAACCCGGTCCAGTTTTACAGTAAAAACATGATCATATTAGACCCAAACCCGAGCCCGACCCGGTTAGGCCAGTCGGACGACGGCGGCGTGCGTGTGGTGGTGATGTGTGATCTCTCTCCTCACAACGAAGCAAACATTTGAGTGCCACAAGGCCCCAATCCCTTCATTAAAAAGCTATTAATATACTTTAGATTTGTTTGAAGTTTTGACGATGTGGGACAAGTGTATTCCATTTACACTTTGTATTAGGAATTCCAACAATTTTCAGTGTTTGTAGAAATTTAAATATAAACTAAGAGGCTTCTGCAGTGTGCACGTATGTATGACATGTTTGATTAAAAATGCTAGGTAATTTCATCGATGTTTCTTCATTCAAATGGATCTAAACCTTCATCAAAAATTCGTTGAGTTTCAAAAATCTTATAACACGTTTTTGGTTATCTTTTAATATTAAATTATAGAAATGGGTTTTTCCTGAACAAATACATGTATGTTATATCTGAATCAAATTTGTTATCCTCCTGTTTCTGGCATTGGTTATGCATTGAATTGCTTCAAACAATTTACAAGCCCATAAGGAGTAATCGGTTAATTCTATTCATACGCCAACAATTGCTAAACGTACATCAGAAAATATAATAAACTACTATACATCAAATGCTACTTCGCATACACCATGTCTTTTACAAAATTAGCCTTATTTTCATCTTCCCTATTTCAAACTTAATTTTTTTTACATAAATAAGAAATTCTTTACTACAAATTAATTTAAAATTCAAAATGAACTTTAGTTTTAGCGCTAATGTTGTGATATTTTAATTTTTTCAAAGTTTCTTAATTTCAACAAAATCAACTCCAATTTTTGTTAAAAAAACGCTTTTAAATTAAAGCAATTGGTTGTGAATATTCTTAATTCAAATTTTAGAATTCACGATAAAATAATTCATTAACTTTTTCATCAACGTATATTGATTGGACGAAATTTCATTAATTTTAAGGTTAATGTGAAGGATTATATAAAAAATGATTAAAAAATGAAATATAAAAAGGGTATTTCAAAAATAGATTTTGTAGGAAAACAACGGTGCATGTTAAGTGGTTTGTGGTACATGAATAGAATTTGTCTTGTTAATCTTGAAAGGTATTACTTACTTAGTATTCCTTCTGGTCTTACATTATGGTGGATTTTTGAATTTCAAGTTGTGGTATGCAAAACATATTCCATTATATGTTACTTGATAAAAATAAAACCTATTGTTTGCGGAAGAGATTGCATGACATAACTAAACTAGAAAATTTGCAATTTAATTTAACATTTCTGACCCTGTGAAGGGAAGTCGAGGTGGATGTTTGGTGGAATAGTAATACAAACAATTATACTGATCTTTATTTCCATACGTTCTGAGTGGGAAGAAGAGATATGGAAAATTCTACTATTATTTTGAAATTTTTATACATTCAAATCCATTTTTGCGCCAAACATTTTGAAGAAACACCTTCTACCTAATCTACAACATAGTAATTAATTTGTGAAATTTCACTTTACTGAGTAGAATATATGCACACTAGATTCATTGAAATTTTACTTCACCGGAGGATTTATTTAGCTGGTAATGTACACAAAAGTGTGTAAACAGTACTTGTAATGAACCTGTAACAAAAATTTGCTTACACAATTTATTACAAATTATACCTCATTTATCTAAATGCCTTATGTTCATTTCCAATGTACATTCATCATCTTCTCATCTCTTTAATCTTCACTTCCAGTAACAAAACTCTTGTGATCTCCACACTCAAATGTGCATTTTTCATGGCAAAATCATCGTAATCACTAGACAAAATCACAGCCTCCATATGCTCGACGATTGACCTCATCGCCTTTTTTTTTTGAAAGTTTCATATTCAAACAAATCTCTGAAACCTCTAACACTTGTAGTGCATTATGTTGTCCAACTGTACTTAGAATTTGAGCTTCACAAACTTTCTGAAGAAATGGAACGTTGTACTTATTTGCAGCTAATAGCAATGCGTAAACGTACTTCTCAAATTTATTTTCAGAACTTACAGAACCAGAGTACAGAAATTCTAAGAAACATTCAAGCTCTTCGTGCGAAAATTCAGGAAGTGATATAGTGTCATTTGCTGGTGCTGTGTATTCATCCAAGTTCTTATTGCGTGTATAAGATTATTTTTGTTATATGAAACAAATATTAGTTGTTTTCTGCCAAATTATATTAAAACATATATGAATTAATTTGAATAAACCGATCAACAAAGCATTATGTGCAGGTATAGCAGGGCCTGCTCTTGGCTGCACAAGAACGTTTGTGGGTAGTTCTTCCTTGAATGCATCCGAGACTTCATATGCAAAATATAATCTCTTGTTTATCACTTCTTCCTTTTCCTTTACTTTTTTTTTTGTGAGTGATTCTCCGTATTGAGAGACAAACAATACTAGAAGCACACTTATTAATCCATGTGGTTGACAGCATTTGATATCAGCCTTCGATTATGATCAACGGCCAGTATTAGAGCTTTTATTGTATTTGGATTGCCAAAGATAATATATGAGCTCATTAGCTTATTTCCAGCCCAATATATTTGTATATAAATACTCTGCTCTTGTAATTAAATCTGTATCAAAATATTATCAATAAAAGCTGATTTTCTACTGTTATTGCTTTTACGCCAAAGTTTCTGTTATCTGCAACTTACATCAAGAAACCAGGCATTTCAAGATTCTTGAATCACCATGGCTCTTGAAGAAGAAGGAACGACATCAGCCAATTCAGGGAACCAGCCCAGCAATCACCAAGATTCGAATCTGATCTTGATCAAACCTAAAAGTCAAGTTATCACAACACCGCTAGATGAAGACAACTATATCTTATGGAAATATCAAGTTGAAATAGCATTAAAAGGATACGACTTACATGAGTATATTGCTGGAACCAAGAGCATACCACCAGTCATGATAACTGACAAAGAAGACAAAATGGTTAGCAATCCAGACTACAAACATTATCAAAGACAGGACAATCTTTTATCATCATGGCTACTATCTTCAATTAGTAAAAGCTTACTCTCACAAATGGTTGGATGCAACAGCTCTTATGAGATTTGGTCAGCAATTGAACGCATTTTTAGTTCGCAATCAGCAGCAAAGGTCATGCAATATAGAAGAGAATTACAAAATGCAAGGAAAAATGATATGTCAATGAGCGAATATCTTGCCAAGATCAAGAACTTATGTGACAAATTAAAGGGGGTAGGTCATAATGTGTCTATCAGTGAGCAGATACTGGTGATAACCAATGGATTAGATCAAGATTATGAGTCCTTGATAAAATACATTCCCATACAACCAACCCTACCCGATATTGAATACATCCACACTGCCTTACTTGCTCATGAGGGGAGGATTCAACAAAGGAAGTCAATGCAAGAAGAATGCAGTGTCAATTATGCAGTCACATCAAGAAACAGAAATCAGAAAAATACATCAAATCAACCCAAACAAGACAATCAAGGTCAGAGAGGAGGCTATGTTCAAAGAGGAAGAGGTAGAGGAAGGAGTGGATACAATAACAAAATTAGATGTCAGATTTGTGAAAAACTTGGACACACAGCAAACAAATGCTATTTCAGATATAAAGAGGATTTCAATGCAGGACAAACATCTCAAACCAGCAAACAACCAAGTGCAAATGTGACTCAAATTAGCAATCAATCCAGAAATAATGGAGATAATGTTACTGATGATACCCCCAAAACAGATGATTACAGCATGGATGAATGGTTTCCTGATTCTGGAGCCACAAATCACATCACAAACAGCCTATAGAATTTGAATTTAGGGAACAAAGGATAAACAGGTAATAAAACTGTTCTTATGGGAAATGGTGAAGCTGCAAACATAACACATGTTGGTACTGGCTATATAAAAGGTACAAGGTTACTCTATTTAAACAATTTATTAAGAGTACCAAGTATCAAGAAAAACCTTATTAGTGTTTCACAATTTGCCAGTGAAAATAAGGTGTACTTTGAGTTTCACCCAAAAACATGCTTTGTTAGAGATTCATTAAATAAAAATATATTATTGCAGGGTAAGCTGGACAATGGTCTATACAAATTTAGCAATATTCAAAACACTGATGCTGCTGATGAAAGAATTTGGTCATATAATGTTAGCTCAACAAATGACAGTAATGTAAAGTTGTTTCACGAATGGCACTGTAAACTCGGCCATCCTAGCTATGATGTAGTTAAACTGATTTTATTGGAAAATAATTTTTCTGTCCGAAATAAGCCTGATTTATCTCTATGTGATCATTGTCAAATGGGCAAAATGCATAAATTGCCTTTTCAAATTTCTGAAACTATATATGAAAAACCCCTTGAGTTAATCACTGCAGATTTATGGGGACCAGCACCACTGTTTTCAACACAAGGGCACATGTATTATCTATCTCTTGTAGATGCACACACAAGACATACATGGATTTATTTTCTCAAAGCTAAATCTGATGCTAGTTTTGCTATAACACAATTTATTACTCATGTTGAGAAACAATTTAATCAATGTGTAAAGATAATACAAACAGATGGTGGGGGAGAATTTAAATCATTAAAAGATTTTTTTAACAAAAAAGGAATTCTTCACAGAACCACCTGCCCCCACACATCAGAACAAAATGGTATAGTTGAGAGAAAGTACAGACACATTGTGGAAACTGGTTTAACACTTCTGTCTCAGGCATCTCTGCCTTTGAAATACTGGAGTGATGCTTTTGCTACTGCAGTATATCTTATTAATAGGATGCCGACAAAGGTGCTAAACAATATTTGCCCACATGAAAAACTCTTTAATGTTAAACCAAAATATGATCATTTAAAGGTGTTAAGGTGTTTGTGTTATCCCTATCTCAGACCATACAACAAACACAAATTGAGCCTGAGATCAAGTCCATGCACTTTTATGGGATATGCACACAATCAAAAAGGATATAAGTGCATGGACAATCAAGGCAAAATTTATATTTCTAGGCATGTTGTGTTTAATCAAAATGTGTTTCCATTTACAGGTCAAAAAGGGCAGAATCATGAAGCAAACAATAACAAAATTCATGATTTTTACATCCCAGATTTGACAGAATATGCTCAAAGAATCAATCAGACAGTGCAGGATGGTGATAAAGATGCATCCATATCCAGCACCAAATCTGGATACAGTTCAGACAATGAAAATAATAACAGCTACTCACAAATTGATTTCAACAATCAGCAAAATACTAGCATATCAAGTAGTAGCCAGAATAATGATCAAAGTACAAGTGTGTTTAATAGCAACCAAGCAACAGATACAGCAACCAACACAAGTGACAATCAACTAGAAGATTCTCACAGACAGCAGACAGAAATAGGACACCCCATGATCACCAGATCTAAAAGTGGTATTTTCAAACCTAAACTATACATAGCTCAAACACATGAGGTGGAACCAAGTTCTTATGATCAGGCTAGCAAACATGAGAAATGGAGAAAGGCAATGGATGAAGAATTAAATGCCTTAGTCAAAAATAAGACCTGGACACTTGTGCAACCACCAAAGAACAAAAACATAGTGGGATGCAGATGGACTTATAAAATCAAGAGAGATGCAGATGGTAATATATCCAAGTATAAAGCAAGGTTGGTAGCAAAAGGATATTCACAACAGTTTGGTTTTGATTTCACTGAAAGTTTTTCCCCAGTAATCAAACCAACCACCATAAGAATGATGTTAACCTTGGCTCTTCACAAAAATTGGAAAATAAGACAGCTAGATGTTCATAATGCTTTTTTGAATGGTGAATTATGTGAAGATGTCTACATGCAACAACCAGAAGGATTCAGTCATCATGTAGATAAAAATTATGTTTGCAAGTTACACAAGGCCATATATGGATTAAAGCAAGCCTCTAGAGCTTGGTACGAGAAGCTCAAAGGTACACTAACACATTTGGGTTTTGATGCCACAAAGTCAGACAATTCTCTTTACTTAAAAAGGGACAAGGATATCAGCATATATATACTTGTGTATGTGGATGATATACTCATTACAGGAGATAATCAGCAGGAAATCAACCATATCATAAAGCTACTAGACAAGCACTTTGCAATCAAGGACATGGGTGAATTAAAATATTTTTTAGGAATCAACATCCAAACGAAAACTGACAATGAATTCTTCCTGTCACAAAAGCAATACATCAATGACATTTTGGTCAGGCACAACATGGACAAAGCAAAGCCACTACCTACACCTATGACATGCAGCAAGCAGTTATCCAAAAATAAAGGCGAACCCATTGATAATGCCAAGCAATACAGAAGTATTGTTGGAGCACTTCAGTATGCAACTATTACAAGGTCGGACATATGTTTTAGTGTCAACATGGTATGTCAGTATATGCAGAATCCCTTAAACGAGCATTGGATTGCTGTCAACCGAATTCTTAGATACCTCAAAGGCACCAATACATATGGATTAAGTTTAAAAGCTAGCAAAGATATAAATATTCATGCTTACAGTGATTCCAATTGGGCTAATGACATATACGACAGGAAATCCATCTCTGGATACTGCGTCTACCTGGGACCAAATCCAATTTCTTGGTGCACGAAGAAGCAAAATACCATTTCTAGAAGCAGCACTGAGGCTGAATATAGGTGTATAGCAAGTACGGTCGCTGAAATCGCCTGGATCGAAACCCTAATTTGGGAATTAGGGTTCGAATCAACTCGCAAACCCATCATCTGGTGCGATAATCTCAGTGCAATCTCTCTTTCCATGAATCCAGTTCAGCATACTCGGAAAAAGCACATGGAGATAGACCTCCACTTCGTTCGTGAACGAACAGGAAGCGGCAAGTTAGCCATCAACCACATACCATCTTACTATCAAAGAGCGGACTTTCTAACCAAAGCTTTATCTGCCAAAAATTTCAATTTCGCAAAGAGCTCAGGATTTATTCAGCCAACATGGAAGACAAGGAAAATATGAAACCCTAGTTTTGTTTGAGGCGGCATATTGAGAGACAAACAATACTAGAAGCACACTTATTAATCCATGTGGTTGACAGCATTTGATATCAGCCTTCGATTATGATCAACGGCCAGTATTAGAGCTTTTATTGTATTTGGATTGCCAAAGATAATATATGGGCTCATTAGCTTGTTTCCAGCCCAATATATTTGTATATAAATACTCTGCTCTTGTAATTAAATCTGTATCAAAACAATATCAATAAAATCTGATTTTCTACTGTTATTGCTTTTACTCCGGTTCCCTGAAACAGCAATGATTAAACTCCATGGTTGAATTTCAACGATCGCAGTAAATCTATCTGCTAATTTCTAAAACTTAAAAAGAATGTTGAATTTTCGATGAAGAACTTGCCATAGATGATCTTGGACCGTGCAATAATTTATCAGAGCTCAAGCCTTCTCCAATATGATTAATGTCTTTCTCCTTCAAGAACTTCGCTCGCACCTCCTTTTTTGCAATCCTTTCTCCAATAAAGTGGTAGCGTTTACTGCTACGTGAACTTCGATCATGAAAGACAGCATTCTTAACGAATGATATGACTAACTTGTTATCTATAAATATCTCCATTGCATTGTGTTGTGACATGTGCAACTCTTTTAGTAAGTCTCGAAGCCAACTTGCATGACGCACACAAGATGAAGCAGCAACATACTAACCTTTCACAAGTTGATAGTATCACGATTGTTGTTTTTTGAGCTCCAAATGAAGGCTTTGTCTTCCATGCATAAGAGAAATCTAGTTGTAGTTTACGATCAACATTTCCAACCCAATCACTATCACTATAACTAATCAACTAAATTATCAGAAAATGAATACAATAATCCAAAATTAGTGGTACCTTTTGTGACGACCCAGAATTATGGGTATTTTAAATTGGAATATTTTGTTGATTTTAAATATTTAAAAGTTAATTTTTAACTTGAATTTCAAATATAACTATTTATTTGATAATTTAATTATTGAATTAAATAATTGGAAATTGACTAAATTATTGAATCTTGAGTTTTAAGCTTGTTAAAAATAATTTAAAGGCTTATAAAATTTATATTAATAATACTAAAGATAATAAAAAAATTAAAATTGAGTTTAAAAGTGATTTCTTCAGTTTTTTAAAATATATCGTTTGAATTAAAATTTAAAAATAGCCTTCCGGGGTATAGTCTCGGATTTTGACGAAACTAGTTCCATTGGATACGTAACAGTATATTATTATCGGACTTCAAATTTCGTAGTGTTTAGAGTTATCATTTGGTCGTACGAGATAGAAACATGCTGAAATTTATATTGAAAATTCAATATAATAATTGGGTCCAAAAAGCCATCTTCTACATAAGATTGAATTAGGACTCGGAACCTTTTCCATTGTGTTCAGAATAGGTGTATAACATTATAAATGTCTAGCGGCATGCCTCGATAGGGGTTCGAGATTTTAAGTTACGAAAAATCGAGATATTTTAAATTTTAAATTGATATATATTTTTATTTCCGGTCAAACCTATCTTATCTCCAGCCACCTAGGATTTGACCACTACCTCTTCTACACGTTAATGTCTTGTTCTTCCCTCGCTCTTTTTTTTTAAAGCCACCACCAAGTACAGTGATAAAAAATTAAGAGAAAAAAATGGCCCAACAAAAAATTTAGTTTGAATGGGAAAGGGGAAAAATCGCTTTCGTCCTCGTCGTTTGAATGCAGCTCAATCCAACGGCCCTTATCACGCTGGACCACCAGAGGCTATAATAGGCCTCGAGTTCAACTAGAAAAGTGGGCGCGGCGACTTGATGTGGGCGACTAACGGTAGAGATGGGTGTTTGCGGTATGTGGAGGCAGGAAAGTCGAGTTGAACGGCAACGCGGTATTTTTCGAATTGCGGCAATTTGGTGGAGTTTGGAGGGAGGGCGTTTGAAGGGAAAATGCTTGTGGAGGGGAGGCGCAGCTTCCGTCAAAATCTGGTGGGGCGAAGTGGACCATGGCGATGGCGGTGTAGTTTTGAACGGTGATGAGTTTTCTGGGTTTTGGTAGAGGACGAGGGCGTGCGGGAAGGCCGCATTAGCTTCATGGGTTCGTCGAAGTCTAGGGGATTTGGTAGAGGGGAAGCGGCGATCTCCAGTGGCCTCTGGCGGTGGTGAGGGGAAGTCAAAGGAGAGTTGGACGTGGTCAACGCGGGATGAGGAAGGAGGAGTATTAGTGGCATTTTAAAATTTAAACGAGGTTAATTGTATGTTGGTAAAAAAAAATTGTTATAATAATTATGTAATCTTATAAATTATATAACTTACTCGTTTTCGATCGGATTCGAACGACGCTAATTGTGTTGGGTCCGCATTGCCGAGCACTGCATTTTAGAGCTGGATTGGAGTTGACTCGGGCTAGTTAAATTTTGAGCTATGTTCGGCTATAGACTAACTAGAACGCTCCGGCGACAATATAAAATCAAGATGAGTTAAATCTCACTCAATTTTGGATTATTGCAAATAGTTAAAATTAATTATTGATTGACTGGTTGAATTGGTAAAATTATTATCAGTTGAATGTAATATTATACATAGTAGTATGTATATTGGAGTGATCGGTATTCCCGCATATATATCGCGGATGAGACCCTATGCGTCCTACATAGTAGGGGATGACCCTATATACCGCAATATCCCCCTCAACGTGGGATTGGTATTTTTATATTGTATTAACATCTGTGGATGCAGGGAAACAGGTTGGAGGGATCCAACTGGATTCCTAAAAAATGTTGAAATTATTTTCATATTCAATGATATGATTTGTTTGAATAATCTATGATAGATTATAGTGGAATTTGAATTTTATTGAATGCTATAGTATTGCAGGTCAGATTTTGGTATTTTAAAATACAATAAATATGAACATTGAATTTTTAAAAGAAAATAAAAGGGGAAATTAAAAGTAAAATATTTATAGTGAAATTTGGATTTTTTTTAAAGGAAATGAATTTGGAAAAATAAATATAGCTTGATTTTAAAAGTTGTACTTAATAATTTCAGAATATGGAAAAATAGGGATTTTGAATAATGTAAATAAAAGGATTTTAAATAATAGAACTTAAGCGATATTTTTTAAGTGTAAAAGGAATTTATTTTAAAATCGAGAATTTAAATTGTTTGGGAAGATAAAAAGGAAATCTGGAAAGAAGATATGAAATTGTTATACTAGATTTTTAGTAAGATTATGAAAAGATAGTGGAATCTGGATTTACTCGGATTTTGAAATAAATTTGGGTTATTTAAGAAATTAATTTAAAATGAAATTTAAATTAGAAATCGGTTTAAAATCGATTAAATGTTGTGAAACCATCATAAACGAGAAATAAGACTATGGAATTTATAAACAAGGTTTACAATTAAAGTAAAGTGATTATCTATGGATAAATTGAAGTCATAAATTCACGGTGAGGATTTATAAGGAGATAGGTAAATCGGCTTCAAAATAAATGGTAAATTTAGTTTTAAAAATGTAAAAAGAGAATTTAAAGAATTGGGACATAAATCAAATTGGAAATAAATCAAGAAGGATTTATTAATATTAGACTTGTTATATGGGATTGAAAAATATATTTTTCTGAGAAGTTAAATTTATATAAAAAAGGGATTTTTAAGTATTAGCTAGAAAATTTAAAAGTGTTTGAGAATATTTCAGGAAATTAATTATTTAGTTGTGTAAATTGTTTAAAGTATATTTAAGTATTAATTAAGTAGTTTTATAAGTGGTTGATATTAAGTTAATTATTATTTAGGAATTAATCAGCATTATTATTTTAAGAGATAGATTATTCTATATTAATATTATTTTATAATAACTTTTATTTTAAAGAGTAATTTCCTAAACTAGCTTGGAGATTATTATAGAAATTTTATAAGTATTATTTTGAAAAAATTATTTAATAAAGTTTTCGAAAAGTAACGGTATGCTTTGATGGAGTAATCGAAGGCAGTGTCTGCAGTTAAGTTTTGGATTTCTCTGAGATAGAGACGTAACCATTAAGCAGTGAATCCATGGTTGATACCGAAGTGGTACTTTCCACACTATTTTTAAAAGGGTTTCAAATATTTTTAAAAGATAATTTTGTGAATTTACTAAATTCGATAAGATAAGCACATATTTTTGGATAAAGAGATTTAATTTATCTAAAACTTGAATAAAAATAAAACTTGGTATTTAGTGGAAAATGGAATATTTGATTGAATGATGTTTATTTTATAATTAAATAACCGACTATCAAATCTGGACCCAAAATATAACTTTGGGAATATCTGAAAGAAACATGGGAATTAAATAGTACAGATACCATTCGAGGTGCTATACTGTACGTATAAACTCGTTTCGTTCTCCTAGGACATTTATAACAAAATCCGTCCACTAACGGTCAGGAGGTGATCTCTGATCTTATTTTCGTCTGACTATTTCCTAAAGAACTGTTATTGAGTTTATAAAAAAAAGTTGAACGTTGTTTCGAAGAGACCGGGATCAGATAAGTTATCTGAAAACCACTTCGATCCAACGAGTACATTTTCGAAGGGAAAATAAGAGCATGGAGTCGAAGATGGAGCAGTGAAGTGCAGGGGCTAATCGCTACTAATCCTAAGGATTTTTCCAAAATGGATGTAGTAGGAATAGTGCCTTCGATTCCGTTCGGACCCAGAACGAGCTTGTATGGAGGAATCCTATTAGTACATTATCATTGGAGGACAATGAGAATTCTAAATGAAAATTCCTTTAAAAGGTAATGTAGCCTCTAGCCTCATCAACCAGAAATGACTGAAAAGTACGAGAGATGCAGCAAGGCTAAGTGGGTAGCATCCAATTAAGGTATGTTTATCACCTTTCTAGATACGCTTGGATATTATTTCTACGATTCATGAAAGGAGCTCGAAAGGGGTGGGAACACACGAGGTGATAGCATATTCGGTCTATCCAGGTTAGGAATAGTCCGGTCTTGTATTGCAGGGGATCCCAGCGTGGTCCTCAGTACACTGTTCTAGACGTGTACTATGATGGGTGGTACCCCAATGCCTAGTTATTCGTATGCAATCCATTATACATTGTTCCGCTGCGATTGTGAGATTCTATGTTGTTATTTCTATTTTCCTTCTTCTACCTCTTTCTTCTTTATCCCTAACAATATGGTATTTTCGGCATCAATTTCTCAACATGTAATACAGTGGACGTATTGACGTCGATGTTCGAAGGTCGAAAAGCCGGGCCGTTACAACCTTTAATATATCGAAGGATCCTTTTTGCTATCTTCAAGTGAGATGCTGTAGGAACTTCCATTTATCGATAATAAGACCACTACTAGAACGGCTACCAATTGCGGCAGACGTTTGCGTTGGCTAGCGACGACCAAAACAAGGAAGCTGTCACTAGTCGACGCAAAGTCTGTATGTACAGAACGAAACCATGAACATGTAAATCATCTTCCTCCTTCCCATTAAAAAACCCGAACCCCTCTTCTTACTGCTGCCACCCGCCTCCCAGCCGCAGCCCGCCGTTGCAGCCTGCCGTCGTCGAGTAAAGCACTCCAAATCTTACCGTTATCTCCTCCTCTCTAATATCTATAGTTTTTAGGTATAAACTCAACACTAATTTTGAAATTGGGTGATTTAGGGATTTGGAATTGATGATTATATCTTATTAGTTGATGATAATATAGTATATTAGTTGATTTGGGTATATAATTAAAACCCTAATTTAGATAATTAGTTGATTATGCATTAGAAATTGATGATTATTGCGTATTAGTTGATGATAGTTAAAAATTTGTTCGATTTGGGGATATTAATTAGTGATTTGATCGTTTACTTTGTAGTTAAAAACATTAGAGTTAATTTAAAATCCGAAAATTAGTCCATAATTATTGACTAATATGTTTATTGGTGATTTTACATGAATATTTGTTATAGCTTAGAATGATGTTTATTATAGTTCACGCAAAAATTAGTGTATAATTATTAATTAATATACTGCTAGATTGGTATGGCTAAACATAAGTAATATTTTTTATTAAATTAGCATGTGTACATTACAATTTCGATTGTTAGTATAACATAAAATTAATTTAATTTATTACAAGTGCTAATACATAATTGTCATTTACAAAATTGATAAAAAAATCTAAATTGTTAACTGAAGTTTAAAATATGTTTTAAAATTCCAAATGTATTAGTAGGCGATTTAAATGGTTGATTGAATTATATAATTTTGAAATGAGCAAGAACGACAAATATTATACTGAAATTAATTTTTGAAAAAATTAAGAAATGAATATAATAACAATAAACATTCTACTAAAATCGATTTTGTTAAAAATGAAAAAATTAATATAATAACATTAAATATCTTGTTAAAATCAATTTTGTAATAAAAATTAAAAATGAATATAACAACAACTAATATTGTATTAAAATCGATTTTCTAAAAAAATGAAGAAACAAATATAACAACAACAGATGTTCTACTAAAATTGATTTGTAATAAGAAATGAATATAATGTTGATTTGAAATTAAGCATTAAATATTATTTCAACTAATAATTGATGCTAAAATATTGATACCTTCAGTCCCAAAAGGTTATAATTTAGTTTAGAAAATACAACGACAAAAATATACCCCTTGGATGCAAAATTATGCGTAGAAGAGAAGTGAAGTGCTGTCGAAATTAGACAGAATGTGGTATGTGAAGCCTTTAGTTCTAATTGGCTTTACTTTATTGAAGAAAAGACAACGATAAATATTCTAGTAAAATTGATTTTGTAAAAAATGAAGAAATGAATATAATAGCATTAAATATTTTGATAAAATCGACTTTCTAATAAAAATTAGGAAATGAATATAATAAGAATAAATATTATACCCAAATCGATTTTCTAAAAAAAAATGAATATATTGTTGATTTGAAAAGAAACATTAAATATTATTTCAACAAATAATTGATGCTAAAAAAATTAAAGCTTTTAGTCCCAAAAGGTTTTAATTTAGTTTAGAATATACAACAACAAAAATATACCTCTTGGATGTTAAGTTATGCGTAGAATAGAAGTGAAGTGATGTGCTGTCGAAATTAGACAGAAGTGTGGTATGTGAAGCCTTTGGTCCTAATTGGCTTTACTTTATTTTAGAAAATACAACAACAATATACCATTTAAGCGCAAATTATGTTGTCAAAATTACTAACATATATTTTTAAATTAGGAAAATTGTTCAATTATTTTATCGACCGTACTTGAATATATGAAGTCAAAACTGGTATGAAAGGTTCGTTGAAGCAACATTTCAACAATGGTGTACATGAGTTTGTTAGATTCGCTACATCTAATAATCAAAATAACAAAAAACTATGATTCCCTTGTAATAAGTGCCAACATTTGAAGCAGTGGAAACCAGACACAGTTAAAGTATATTTGTATAAATATGGTTTTTTGCCAAATTATTATTTGTCGGATCGTCATGGAGAAGATGCTGCATCTACACCTAATTCTGTAGCATCAAAGGACGATCATGTTATGACAAACCCAATAGAAGACATGTGGAAGATGCAGCACGATCAATGTTCCCTACCATCCAAGTTGACGATCAAGACGTAAACATCGAAGAGGAACCGAATATGGGAGCAATTTTTTTTTATGATTTACTGGATGCTGCTAAGAGGCCGTTGTGGGATGATTGTAAAAGTGGAATCGAATTATCAGTAACTGTCGAATACATCACTATGAAATCAAAATTCAAATTTACAGAAGCTGGATTTACAACAGTTGTACAAGCTGCAAAACGCCATATACCATCAAATAATTTGATGTGCGATAGTCATTATAAAGTGAAAACACTTATGTCGGCTTTTGGTCTGCCGTACCAAAAGATAGATGCTTGTATAAAAGGTTGTATGTTGATTGGAAAGATGATATTAACCTTAGAAACAGCAAAATATGCAATGAGGAAAGATACAAACCAAGAAAAATGAAAGGAAAGAAAGTTTCGTACAAGTGAATGTATTATTTACCAATCACTCCTAGACTTCAAAGGTTATATGTGTCTTCAGCTACGGCATGTCATATGCGATGGTATGATGTGAGAACAAAGGAAGAGGGAACTTTAACACATCCATCTGATGGAGAAGCACGGAAACATTTCGCTAAAACATACCCTGCGTTTGTTGCAGAGGGTCGTAACATAAGACTTGGTTAATGTACGGATGGATTTTCACCATTCTTTCATTTTGATGGTAAATATTCATTTTGGCCTATTATTGTTACTCCATATAATTTACCTCCATGAATGTGTATGAAGACTCCACATATGTTTTTGATTGTTGTCGTTCCTGGCTCTGATGATCTAACATAAGGAATCGATGTTTATTTATAACCATTGATAGAGAAGTGGAAAACATTATGGCATAAAGGAGTTGAAACATACGACATTTCGAGGAAAAATAATTTTCATATGTTCGCTTCTTTGTTATGGACTATTAGTGATTTCCCTGCATATGAGATGCTTTCAGGTTGGAGTACAGCCAGTCGTCTAGCTTTTCCTTATTGCATGGAAGAAACACGAGCATTTTATTTACAGTAAGGAAAGAAAATTTTATGGTTTGATTGTCATCGATGTTTTCTCTATCCCAATCATACTTTTAGAAGTGATTAAAAAAACTTTAAAGCTAACGGAGAAGAGAATATGCAGCCACTAAAGATTTGGTCAAGCGAAAATATATATGAGATTGTGAAGTATTTTCCTAAAATACATGAAACATGAGTGCAGACTGAAATTCCAGGTAAATCAGACGTTCATAATTGGTGTAAGCAAAGTATATTTTGGGAGTTACCATATTGGGTAGATCTCTTACTTCGACATAATATTGATGTGATGCACAATGAAAAAAATGTATTTAACAACGTGTTTAATACCATTATGAATATAAAGGACAAAACTAAGGACGATTTGAATAGGAGACTTGATATAGCACACTTTTGTAAGCGTCCCGAACTTCATATGAAGCCCGATGACAATAAAAAACCTAAAGCATGCTATGAACTAGACAACAAGCAAGTAAAACTCGTGCTAAAGTGGGTAGAAGGACTAAGATGTCCTGATGGGATTTCTTCTAAACTCCGTATATGTGTTGACTTTAAAAACAATGAACTTAGTGTGATGAAAGGTCACGATTGTCATATCATGATGGAATATTCATTACCAGTGGTTTTTAAAGAACTGCTGCTCGTAAAAGTATGGAGTGTTATAACAAAATTAAGTATGTTTTATAAACAGCTTTGTTCGACGATGTTAAAAGTTGACCATATACAAAAACTTGAAGTAGAAATCCTTATACTGCAGTGCAAACTGAAAAAAATATTTTCGCCGGGTTTCTTTAATGTAATGGAGCATTTACCTGTTCATCTTCCATCCGAAGCACTTCTTTGAGTTCTTCTGCAATGTGAATGGACGTATCCATTCGAGAGATAATACTGACTATCTGTAATATTTATGTTATTCTAAATTGAATTGGATTAATTTTCATAAGAAAATTTGAATCGAAATTTTTTTCTAATAGTTACTTGAATCATCTGAAGAAAAAATTTAGACAAAAAGCACGAGTTGAAGGGTCGATTTGCAAATCATTATCTCATTACTTCAATGACTATGTGAATTTATCAATTGTAAGTGTACCTCATAATGATGAAGTCGTTGAACTAGATTTCTCCTAAGCAATATTATCTATTTTTAGAAAACATGGCAAACCTGTTGGAAAATGTGTAGAAATATAGTTAGAAGATAGAGATTACCATGTAGTGCACACATATGTTCTTCTTAATTGTGTTGGAGTTGCACCATTTGTTAGGTAATAATAAATTCATACTTATTTCAGTTATACTTACATGTTACTTATAATGGAACATATTGCATATATGTTCATAGTATATATGAATAACGACATCAATCTGGAGATCTCAGTAAAGACTTTGCTAAATGGTTTTCGAACTACGTTTATGATCCAAGAAATAGTGTCGTTGATGAAGGATTACAACATCTTGCACTCGGACCAAAAAAAATGTCAAGACTTATCCAATACTCTTCGTTAATGGATTTAAATTCAACACCATAGATTATAGTGCTGACAAATTAACATATAGCAGTGGTATATTTGTCAAAGGTAGTAATGATCTAGATGAGCATATAAAATATTTTTATGGCGTCTTAACACGTGTTTTAGAATTGACATATTATATGTAACCCACAGAAGGAAAAATTATTCAAATGCAATTGGTTCAACAATTTTCCTGGTTCTGGAGTCAACATGCACAAAGATTATAAGCTTATTGAAATAAAGAATACCTCACATTATTACAAGTATAATCCTTCCGTATTAGCCAAGCAAGCATTACAACTTTATGTTGCTCCGTATCCATCCTTAAACAGAGATAAAGCAGATTGGTCGGTTGTTTTTAAAACAAAGGCAAGATTTATGTTTAATGGAATTAATATTCCAAACAAAGCAACGTATCCAGCGGATCTTGAGCCAAATGATGAAATAATAATAACTGATGATATCGATGTAGGTTTGTTGAATGATGAATCAAATGAATTAATAGAAGCCTTTGAAAGCACAGAAGAAAAATACGTAGAGTACGAGACCGATTCTGAATCAGAAAACGACGAAGACTGATAATTCTAAATGATGAGTATGTTGTGAGCTATGTATCGGTTGTTATATATTGTGTATTCTGAGTTTCCAATGTTATATGTTAAAAATGATGACTATGTTGTGAGTTACGTTTCAGTTGTTGTATATTGTATATTTTGAGTTGTAAATGTTATATGTTAATATTGATGACTATGTTGTGAGCTATGTATTGTTCCGCTTTTTGAATTCTAAAAAAATGACATATGTTATCACTATATGAAATGATTTGTCTGTAGCGGATATTCCTTTTAGGAGATATAGCAGCAGATCACAGCCTTCTCCAACGGCACGGCGCCAGATGTACATCCATTGGCAGAGGTTGTTCCTAAGAGCGTGGGGCAAGTATCAAATTTATTGCTCGTTCTAATATTTAAAATTATATTAATTAAATTCCTACATTAAAATTTATATAGGGGTTTTGAAGTTGTGCCTTCGGACTACATTCTACAAGAATTCAGGAAGGCCTATATGAGTCGGATGTCTGGATGGTGGCCTCATTGGGATGACATCCCAAACCATATTAAGAATGCTATACGTGCCGACTTGATGGTAAGTATAAATTTATAATTCGATTGGAAAATAATATAATGTACATAATTCTAATTAATTTCAATATCAGGTCTCCATCCGTGTCGATCTGCGGGATAGGGACATGCACTCCAAAGCAAAGAACGCGAGAAAGAAACCGTTATGAATGAGCATCGATTTTTAGGCCGAATTTCCCCTGCTATGGGAAACCCCCAAAATAAAAGTACCTTATTTAATTTCATATTGTTATTAAAATTTATTTAAATTTCGTATGTTTGTTGCATTAAATTAGTTAACATGTCTTTAAATTTATAGGAACTGTTAGCACGAAATCATGCAAACAGGAATAATAATCATGCTTTGCACCGTGGTGGATCTAAATCCTTTCAACAACATCGCACGGAGTTGGTAAGTTTAGCGATTTCTTTTATAAACAGATGTAACATTATTTGATTATATTTATAACATTGTTCTTTGTAACAGCGTAGGAAGCTAAACGTGAGCCTACAATGGCTGAGGTCTTCATAATGACGCACGCTGTCGAGTAGAGAGATGAGGAAGGCAATGTGTCATATACCGGGACAGATGATAAATCTGAATCAATAATGGTAAACATGCTTTATTTTTTTTTACTTCAAACTTCAAAAATTCTAAATTAAATATTTATTGTAGCGAAATATTATTCGTGATCGCAGGCAAGATATAACACAGAACATGCTCGAATGACACAATACACTGGCCGTCAGTTAAACTTAGAGGAGTCAAATAGTATATGGGATGCTTTGATTGACCCTCCTTCGCGAAATAGGTGCTACGTTTTCAGAAATCAGGAGGTAAAATGCTTTATTAACTAATATATAAGCAATATTTAATATTGAGCATAAATTATAACCTGCTATCAATAATTTACAGGCCACAACGATCCAGTCGTCCTACAGAAGATCTCAGACTGAAGAGGAGATAGCTCAATTGAAACAACAGCTAGCAGAGATCAATGATTAATGAAAGAGTGGGCTTTGGCGCGGCAACTAGATGAGCATATTGAGGCATGCTTAGCTGATCATAGGATAATGCCAGGGGACGACGACGACGACGATGAGCAGGTATGGCTATGTTTCTGATGGATTTTGATCATTTTATTTTGTACATATCTGGCATATGTTACATTTATGGATTTCATACTTGTTTATTGGTTGGTTTGTTTGATGGATTAGTGGATGTTTTGTTTGATGTGCATGAGTTGGTTGGGATGTTTTGTTTGATGAACTTGTTTGTAGAAATGGTTTTGTAGTTTGATGAGATATTGGTGTTGATTGATGACCTGGTTGTGTAAATACCGATATTTGCGTTATATATTTGATTATGTGTAGCATATATGAGATTATACGATTCTTGCATTGGTAGTAGTTGTGAAACTGAGTATATATGCGTTGTAAATAAGGTGGATGGAGATATGCGTGTTTGGATGGCCGAAGGAGAAGGTAATCGCAGAAAAAGGTTTCCAGACTAGCGAACGACTATCTATTCCTCGGCTAGCAAAGGCAGTTTGGTTCCAGAGTAGTGACGGCTGGTGTCTATTTTCGATAGCCTTCAAACTTTCAAAAAGTTGTCACGTGTCCATTTAGCCGTCACCAACTGTCGCTAATATGGAAATGGAGCCGTTGCTTTCTTTGTTGGCATTAAGTTAAATAGCGACGGCTGGCGACGGCCACTGACGACATTTTCCATCGCTAAATAATGCCTCTTTTGTAGTGGACCTACTCCATTAAGTGTTCCCAGTCTGTGCATGTTAAGTATCTCATTCTACGAACCAGCCTTTTAAATATGGTAGGGTCTATGTCCTCTTCTTGTGAGAGCTTCGTACCACATTCTACTGGAGGTTTTAAAGGTTTGCATTCATCCATATTGAATTTTTTTTCAATATTTTATTTGCATATGTTCCTTGAGAAATAAATATACCATGCTCACTTTGAATTAATTGGATTCTAATAGTATGACATGAATCCAACATCCGTCATCTAAAATTCTAAACTGATTTGCTTCTTGAAATCATCAAAGCCTTTGGATTATTTCTAGTAAAGATTGAGTTATTCGCATATAAACATGCAAATAAAATATCTCCATTTTGATTGGTTTTTATGTAAAGAGCATCCTCATGGGGTATTTTACAAAATTATTATCTAAAAAATACTTATGAATTCTTGTGTTACATGCTCTTGGAACTTGTTTTAAACCATAAAGCGTCTTCTATAATTTTAAAACTTTATCTTTGTGTCCTTTAGTTTTACAACTTTTAATTTTATAACATGGTGGTTGCTCCAAATTAATTTTCTCTTCTAATCTACCCTATAAGAAAACAGATTTCATATCCATTCAACGTATTATCCATTAGTTTTGAGCTGCTAAAGAAAATAATAAACTTATAGTTTATGAGCGGGAAACATGAGCAAATACCTCATCATAGTCTATACATGCTCTTTGCTTGTATCCTTTAACAACCATTCTTTCTTTTATCTTTCAACTTTTCCTTTAGCATTCTTCTTCACTTTGTATGCAAACTTTGCACCAATAATTTTGTGTCCTTTAGGTAAATAACCAACTCCCATGTATTGTCCTTTATGCTTTGATTTATTCATCCATAGCTTCATTTTATCTTTTATCTTGTTTTGCTTCTTTAAAACCTATTTATTCACAATTGAAAAAAATAAAATAAGTTAATATCATTGGAAATTGGAATTACCTTGTATAATATTGACAATTATCTTAAGCGTGATGATTTTTCACTAAAACTTTCTTAAAATGGGTATTCTTGATGGATAGATGAAGGAGATGACAGTATTGGACTAATGGGTTCTTCTTCCACATCATCATTGCATCCCTCTTCATAAAAAGGAAAGAAACTGTAATCATCTTCTTGTTTGTTCTAGTATCAACCACTTTCTTCATTGAATTTCATTTCCCAACTATCAATGACTTTTGCGTTATTAGGTTTAAAAAAATTATAATATTTTAACCTCGAATCATTCCAATGAAAAATCATTTTTAACTTTTGTCATCTAGTTTGGAGCATCTTTGATCTAGCACATGGGAATATCCGATATTCTCAAATACTTTCAAGTGAGAAGTATATAGCTTTCTACCACTCCAAGCTTCTTCGGAGGTTTAGTTCCACACACTTTGAGTTGGAGAGTGATTGGATAATTACACCGTCCGTTCGATGACTTCAGCCCAAAATTCTTTTAAAACATTTTTACATTTTAACATACCTATCCATGTTAAGAAGAGGTCTATTCTTCCTTTCTATGACCCCATTTTGTTATAGTGTGTATGGGACTGTTAATGGACAATGAATTCCATTTTCTTCACAAAAATTTTCAAAACATTTTGATCTTAATTCTTCGTCTCAGTTAGATCTCATAGCTTTGATTTTATAACCAATTTTATTTTCTATAAAGGCGGCTTTAAATTTGTAAAAGCATCAGATACATCTGACTTTTGTTATAGATAATAGACCTATGTTTTTCTACTAAAATCATCAATAATAAGTGCAAAATATTCATATTTTCCAAGTGAGCGTAGTTTTATAGGGCCACAAATATCCGTATGAATTAATTATAATGGTTTTTTTTGCCTCTTGTAGCTGATTGTTTTGAAAAACCTTTTCTTGGTTGTTTTTCAAATAAGCATCCTTCACTTATTGATTCTCATGATTTATTGATGGTAATCTTTCATCATTTTTTTAATTCTTTGATAATTTAAAGCCTCCTAAATTAAGATTTTCAAATCTTAGATGTCAAAGTCATGATGAATCTTCATTACACGATTTTAGGCATTTAACAACATTATTTGATATATTTAATGAAAACATTCTATTTTTGACATTTCCACTTTAACAATTAAATTTCATTTACCATATTTCGTTAAAAGACTATTATTTTTCATATGTATATTATATCTTTTTTCTAAAATTTACCTAAACTTAAAATATTTGTTTTCATTTTAGACACATAATAAACATTAGAAACAAAGTCATGCTTTCCATTATTTAATTTAATTTGTATGTTTTATTTTCCTTTAACGGGAATTTTAAATTCATCTCCAAAATGAATATTTCTACTTACCAATCCATCAAGCTCCATGAACATGCTCTTCCTTCCACACATATGATTACTTGCCTCCGTATCCAAATACCACGTATTATTACTGTTATCTTCATCAACTCTATGTGTTAAATGCAGTACAAAATTTTATTCATCTTCTCTAGCAAAGTTAGATCTCTCTTGAATTTTACTAAAAAGTGGGTCTACATTCGAAAGTAAAATACTCTAATTTATAGTAGTTATAATATTTTATTTGTGGCTTTTCATATCCTGATCTTCCATTTTTCTTTATGTTTCCTCCTCTTCCTCACCTCTTGCGATACATGTGTTTTGTATTTTCTCCTCTTTACTAATGTATTTCACTTCTTCCATAACTTTGACCATGACCTCTTTCGCTTTGAATTTGAACTTCTTCCATTTTGAAGTATCTCAATTTCCCACAAAGTGAGTTTGTTTGAAGAGCTTGTTGCAATGGCTCTTCTTTAATTTTCTTCATGGGCTTGACGTGAACCTATGATCTAACGATCCGGCTTTTCAAACCTCGAATACATCCATGGTATTCGCGTGTCGGACATCCAAGCGCCGAAAAGACACAAAGTTAGGACAAAATAAAAGGAAAAAGAAGAATAGAATAAGAAAGAGATAACACAACATCAAAATCTCACAACGGAATGATAGTATATAATATCCAATGTACAATACAAAGAGTTACTTCGAATAAAGAAATTCCAGAGTTACCAAAACCAAAGTACTATCATCAATCTAAACATTATAACATCCTATCTTCATAATGCTGCTATATATAATAAAGTAATGCGACAAAATAATAATACTATGGTAGGTAATCGTCCAACTCTTCTCCATAAGCTACAAAGAATCCATAACTAAATCTGAAAACATACACGGGGCTGGCTCGAGCATTATAAGAAAATAACATCCTGTTCGGTTTGGTAAATTGGCGTGAGAAACTCAAGAAAAAAGTGTGACATATAATAACACCTTTTGAGGCCATACGGGTTTACATAACGGTTTTCCCCTAAAGCAACCAACCATTCATTAGGTTTAATATAGTGATATGATAGATAATGTCCAGGGTTTAGAATATAAATCATATCAAATAGCTATAATACTTACATTGGTTACACCACAACATTTTTAGGTTACATTCAAAAACCGCTGAGGTATGTTCATTGGGATTTTTCCATTGAGATCTCTTCGGAGAAGCTGAATCTAATCTCCATGCACATGAGTTAGAAAGTACCTCCCGAGCACCATATACCTCTAGATAAAATATAACATTAAGGTAAACCCAAGTGGCTTATCGTTTGAACATAAACATGAACAACATGAACCAAATATCATCAACTCCCGTCGACAACAATCGATAAGTATCTCTATATATGGAGTTGATAATACCCTAATGTAGGTCGGCTAAACCCCATGATGTGCATCCTGCTCTATTTTCTGTCATTTTCAATGTTGAGGTTACATTCGGCATCTTTCACATGAGTCTTCATCACTTGAACAAAATAGGAATTCCTAAATGGATTCCCATATCTCGAACAGATCACGAATTACTACATAGATTTGAGCACCTTGATTAAATCTTGAATCTCCATGTAGATTCCCATTTAAGTCTTCCAATGAATGCTAATAATTTCCTCTCTTTTGGAATACTCCTCAAGATAAGCAGTCCTACATGATAGCATCGTTTGAAATATTAACGCTAACCTTTCCTTTAGGCTTAACCTTAGTATTACAATTCGACTCTATAACATTTTACTTCATAACCGCTCCAAAACATAGAGCTCGTACATTAATTTTGAAGTGGTATTGTATAAGTAGAATACTTGCAGATCCCCGTCTCTTCAAAACTAATTCGATGAATTTTCGGTAAACTCAATTCTGGTTCTTTCAGAAGTAAATGAAAGCTAGAGATGTTTCGTATCAGTGCTCCTCCCTGGGGGTTCTCATTGGTATTAAATCGTGAAGCTTTTATTAGGTCAAGTTTGATAGTCAACTAGTGGATTATCTAGTCAAAATAATTAGTTATACAAATCAATATTTGTATACTTAACTAGTTTTCGACATTCCAACTTAACTATTCTTCATCCAAGATTGAAGTCAAGCAAGTTAGAGCACTAGTTGTATATTAAATCCTTGCCTAGACATTTCATTTTTGAATCTCACAAATAGATAAGTCTACTTCGTCGCCTTTTAATGTTAAGCATAACATTAACGATTTCCATAAATGAGTATGAAATCAACACGATTAACACGTTTTCGACATTCTTGACTTAACCATTCCTCGGTCAAGTGGTAAGCATGTCGGTTAGACCTCTATTCCTCATTCCCTACGCGAACATCAATCTTAACTCTCATAAGTAAATAAGCCTACTTCGTCGACTTTCAGTGTTAAGCATTGTTAATTTCCTTTTAAACAAGTAACTAAACAACTAACCATTTGGCCATTATGCAATTTTTAACTCCTTTCTAAACCTTTTGTTTATACTTTTAAAACCATTTTTAAAATGATATATATATATATATATATATATATATATATATGTATTTATGTATGTATGTATGTATGAATGTATGTATGTATATATACATATGTATATGCATATGTAAATGTACAGTAATTTATTTATAAAACTAGATATTACATAAACCATTTTTAGAAGATATTTATTACATAATATATAAAGTAGTCAACATATTTTCTAAAAACTATATTTGAATAAAAATGATTTTAAAATATTATAAAGTATTTATTGTAGGTTTTAAAACATTCACTCAAAATATTATTTGAAAATAAAACATTTATAATTTACTTAAAAACTTGAAAAAAAAATAAGTTTTTATTATAAAATCATCTTTTTAAAAAATTCACAACTTGTCTTAAAAATTCATAATATCTCAAACCACTTTTGAAATACTCTAATATGAGTTAGTAAATTGAAAAAAAGAATGAAATAAAATACTTAAATTTCAATATCTTTTCAAACCTTAAAGTCCAAAAATCAAGACTAAACGAGGTTCTTTTTTACAAGTGAAGTTTTAGCCACTTTTCGAGATGTTACCTAACCTTTTTTTGTTCAAAATTTTAGGGAAATAAACATACATATAGAATATTATAACTATGGGGAGAAATCTCTAAGGATCACTCTATAAAGTTGCATAGAAATGGTAAAAAACAAGCCATTTCTAAGTGCATCCGCAACGACTACTGTTATAAGTGCACATACAAATCCGAGTTCAATTTAACCCAAATTCGACTATAACCTATGTGCTTTGTTTCAAGATTATGCTACATATACAAATCCATTCAAATCCTTTCAATTCCATATGTATGCCACTTACTTTCAAAGCAAGAATTAAAACCAAAGTTTTAACATATGGCCCTATCAATTCAAACAACTTAAACATAATCAAACACAAACATATATCTGTTACATTTCAATTAAAGTGGTGAGTTAGATGACCTTCAACCTAATAAAAAACAAGATCCAATTACCCAAGTCCAATCTCACCTTACAACCACCTTTCCCTTCTTCCTTCTCCTTGCTTTACTTTATTATTAGCCTTAAAAGGGCCAAATGCTCATGCCTATGATGGAGGGGAGAGCATGGCTTCACTTCTTCGATATTTAACATGGAGGAAGGTGTTGTAATGTTGTCCCAAGGTTTCACTCAAATTTTAAGTTGATTTGGATGAGTTTTGCAAATATTTTCTTTAGAATATAAGAGAAGAAGAAAACGTGAAAGTAAGCTTGTTTTAGCGTTTTGAATTTGTGATATATTATCAAGGGTATGCCCCTCCTTTTATAGGCTTAGAATAATGTTTCCTAAGCTTATTCTCACCCCCCACCATGCCATGAAAGCCCCACCTCCACACATGCCCTCACTTCTCCTTTACATCACTTTGAACAAAGTACCATTACACACCTTACATGATAATATCCCTTATCCATTTTGAAGCTTCTAGAAGCTTCCATTACTTTATGAAGTGGGGTTTGTTAATTAGTTGCTAATGATTTTATTTGATCATTAGACAATGGAAAAAATTTGAACAACTTATATCGATCAAAAACCTATTTACCGATAAACCGATTTTCGATCAGATTATCGATTTTTCTTCGAAGAATATATTTTTGTAAACAATTTTAAAAAGCAAGCTTCTTATCATTATTTATTAATTAAATGATATTTAACAAGGTTAGAAAATCACATTTATAACACTTAACTATATCTCAAACATTTCAATATTCGAAGACGAAGTGTTTGAATTTTGCAAGTCGCTACATTCTCCCCCATTTAGAACATCTCGTCCTCGAAATTTAAATAAGAACGACAATCAAAGAAGATAAAAAATAAGATACATATATAGAGTTTTGTTGAAACTATGTACAAGCTAAATTGGAAACCAAATTCATACTAGGTGACTCTACCTCAAGCAGTGAGTATATGACAAAAGATATACGATACTAAGATAAAAAGGAAATCCTTGTGTATAAGCAACTCTAGATAGAACTTCCTTAAACTATCTTCTGTCTTCTCAGTACCACCCCAAGCATCCTCGTTCAACGGAATTTTCTAACCATAATGAAGGAATAAGTACACAAATACTCAAATAACATTCATAATCACTAGCAAGCAATGCTCATGGTTCACTTAGGTTCAAAAACACTTTAGGATGATAAACAATCTGCTAAGCATACCTTACGCTTAGCAGCCTTAGATTATTACTTAGATAATTATTTATGCTACCTCATAACGAACCGAAGAGTCATTCTCGAAACTCTTCATAGGCCAACATAATACATCATACAAAAGTATTAAAGCTTGTACGATGTACATGGACCATTCTAATGCAATATTCGATCTGATTACTTACTCGAACATATAAATTTCACTTCAAAACTAGTATAGATCACTTGACCTCTCTGGTGCAGACTCTTATTTAGTTCCTTGATTAGAAACCTCCATTCTCCTTATATAGTCATACTATGATAGAAAACATTGAAATCATATCATGAATCTGTATCAAGTTTTCGCCATTAAGAATCCAGTGAAAAATTCTTGTACGGACTGGTGTAAACCATCTCAAAAACATGTACTCGAACACTGGATCTGTAACAACCCTGGATTTTGGCCCTGTTATTTTAATAAATATTTAATCCAATTAAACAAAAAAGTAAACTGATCATGTTAAATGAATAAATCTTGTGGAATATTTGTCATTTATTTATATGGATTTGTATTTTTAAAAGGAAACTGGATTCTGGAAATTTAAAATAAAATCTCTTAAAAATATTTATAATGAAATTTGTCTTATATAATTGAATTAAAATACTTGTCTTGTTAACATTTGATAATAAATATACTTAGATGTGAATGATAATGTTCAAAATAAAATTAAAGTCTATCAATATAAAATATAATATAAAATATAAATAAACCATATTGAATCTAATTTAAATATTGATAGCTAAAATACAAATACAAATAAATGTAAGTATAAGTAAACCATATGAATATTGATAGTCAAGATATAAAATACCCATGTAAATAAAAACAGGAATTAAATGAAACACTAAGCATACGATAGAAGAAGAACAACGTATAAAATAAATAGGACAAAATGTAATGTAAAAACCAAACACAAAGTATAGAATGAGATAAAGACAGGTATGTCATAATACCAGACAATATTTATATATAAACTATCTTCACTCACAAAGCCAAGGTATAAAGTAAAAACCTAACAACTATATATTATAGTTCAACTACAAGTTAATAAAACATACAATTAGAAGTTAAAATAAGACAAAATGTATAATTACAAACAAATATCTTTATACAATACCTTCACATACAAGCCACAGGTCAACTGCAAGGTGTACTTCTACAAATATCTATCTTTATACAGCCGAACATAAATATGGCATGCAAACATATTATGAAGCAAAGCATTTAATTTGCGATCAGCTCAGCATACATTTTTGTCAATTCAAATATTTATAAAACCTGGTCAAAATAAACAAACCTAAGAAAACAACTTGACCAGTTAAAGCCTTCCTTTAACACCCTATTATCTTATATATATATATATGAATACATCTTCTATGTAGTTCGTTCAAAAAATTTGCTAACCTGTGAAAAACAAAAACAAGAAAAGTAACTTAGTTAACCAGAAAAAAAAAAGAAACAGGAAAGAAAATCAAATTGCATTCAAGAGCTAAAAACAGAGTTCAGGGTAGCTTCATAGGCAGTTCAACTGCAGATTCAAGAAAACTGGAGTGTATTTTCTGTTCAAAGGAAATGGCAGGTGAGTAAACATTAAAGTTTTCAAGCTTAAGTTTAATTACAAACAGTATGTTGATTCATAGAATATATGGGGATGTATATGTTGATATGAATTTGGATTTACATAAATATTGTTCTTCTCTGTTATGTGTTCTCTGTTGTTATAGTTTGCTTATTTTTGTTTAAAACTCAAGTTATTCTCATCAACATTGATAATCTGTATTCATTCAACTTAAACAAAATGTTTAAACTAAATTAAGATTTTTTTTTAAAGCTAATTGAAATATGTTGTAGGAAATACATCACTGTAACATGTTATACAGGTAAATCAAATATTTCTTTGATAAATTTGAATGCCATAAATTGCTAATTCGAGTTTATACCTTGAATTTTAATACTAAAAGTTACGATTTTTAAAATTTGACTGAAGATTTTTAGCTCAGTATTTCAAGAGCAGTTCACACTTGAATAAAAATTAAATTTTTACCAATTTCTCGAAATTGAATCAGTACTAATTGATGAAACTTGACTTGAATCAAGTTTAAGCCTTTGTGATTTCATGAAAATTATTAGAAATTTTTTATATTGCTTGAGATTTGGATACGAGATCATAGTAGGGTTTTAGTTAGAGTTTTTGGTTCATGTCAGTGATGTATCGAGTTCATCACCAATACGCGATCGAGTGGCTCGAGTTTCTAGAGGTTGGTGGTTTATCGTGTTATTGTCGTGTGGGCGAAAGTTTGGGTGCTGCAGGTGAATGGAGCGGCGGTGGCGAGGCATTTTGCCGAAGGTGTTGTTACAGTTTTTTCGAGCAGAAGCCAAATTTTCGAATTCGAACTTTTTCAGGTGATTTGAAGTTTGATTACAAGCTTAGTGTCGATTTGTGACTTGTTGTCGATATCGGCGTTCGCCGGAGAAGAGAGTCGCCGCCATGCACATGTACAACAGCGATGATGTGCTTTTGTGACATGAAGATATGGGTCGCGTGTCGTACTCGAGGAAGATGGATGAACGCTTCGAGATTGTGTTCGAGTCGCGCTAGGGAATGTTAGGTGATTTCTTCGAATTCGAGTTTGTAAGTATGTTCCTGATCCTAGAATCTAAGTTTAAGTTTAAACTAAACTTACTGAAAAAAAGAGGGGTAGAAGATGAAGGTGTTACAGGAAGGGCTCGGGTGATATAAGGGGTAACTCGAAGTAGCACTCGAGTGAACATAGGGGAAGTCTCGGGTTTTTGGTAGAACTGTCGTATTGCATTAAGGCAGAAGTTGAGTACAATTTGGTTTTCACAAACTTATTTAAAACATTGCGAGTTTAGAAAATGTTTGAAAGTTAAGCTAAGATTTTGTTCAAGTTTTAATTATTTTAGTCAAAAGCTTAACGATGTTCTTAAACACTTAAATTATTTTAATTAAGAAATTAATTTAGGTTAAGTGTAAAGTTAATTAACTCTTAAGTTTGTAGTTAATAATAAAATGATTTAAAATTTAAAGAGGACTTTTAAGGGTTATCTACATTGAGTAATTAAAATTAAATGAAATTATTTCTAGAAAGTAATTAAGAATAACTACTTTATAATTGTAATTAAAGATTGATAAACTGATGATTTAGTGATAAAGTAAATTGTAATTAACTACTTAAGTTAATTAATGAATGATTAATAGTTAATTAATCAAGTAATTTAATTATGAATTAATAGTTAATTAATTAAGTAATTTAATTAAGAATTAAGGATTTATAAGTGATTAATTAAGTAATTATAAAATGGGTAATTAAGCTTGATTAAATAAGAATTAAGGTTATTAATTAATGATTAAGGAATAGTTAATTAAGTAATTAAAGTTAAATAAATTGATTTGGAAGTAATTAAGTAAATAATGTGAAATAGAGTAATTAATTAAATAATTAAGACTTAATAATTGATTAAGAAATGATTTATTAATTAAATAATTTGAAAAGAAATAAGTAATTGATTGATAATTAATGATTAATTAAACAGGGTTAAGTAATTATTTCACTAGTAATTGTTTTAAATTGAATTAATTACAAATGAGAATCGAAGATGATTGCTTATGGATTGTTTGTGTGTAGAATATCTGATCTGTGATATTTATTTGATAATATTCTGTGATGCTCTATGATATGCTCTTGATATATCTGTGATAATTATGTATGATTTATCTGTGATAAATGTTATTCGAATTCAATCATTGAAATAAACTGTTTAAGTTAATTAGACAACTTGGCCTTTAAAATGGCGTTTGGATTTCGATGAGACCGGGATCGGGTTTGCTAGTACAGCGTGATAGGGGGTTCTCGCTTTGCGTTAGGTGGCGAACGACAGACTCTTACCCCTACATGCCACCGGGGGTAGTATAAGGCCTTGCGGGGTTGGTTGCGAGTCGAGAGGCTGGCCGTAAAAGCAAACCCGAGGTATCACTGTGAGCCACGGCGGGGCTGGGATGGTTGAAAAGCCTACCGGTCGAGTGAGCCGCTGTCGATGGTTGCAAAGCCTAGATCGTCACAGTTGGTATCAGAGCGCTAGGTTGAGCGAATACCTAGGATCTTGAGTGATTTCTTTCTTGAGAGAGCGTATTTGTAATTTTGATATATATTTATTTCTACCTATTTGTTGGATTACCTGTTCGTATTTTCCAATGTAAGTTATAAAGGTAGATAGGGTGGTGGTGTGTGTAACACGACTACCAATGGTTTGAGGTTGGAAGTATATCTGTCGAGACTGTAGACCTATTACCGTCTCGAGTAAACTTTGGGTGGTGTAAGGATTTCATCGATCTCTGAAGGAAATCTAGTAAGTGTCGGAGTGCATCTTTGAAGTGTAAGCTTGGATGAGTTAGATTTTGGATCTGTTGGTTGGACGGAATCAAGTCATGATGTCTTAATGCCTCAGGATGTAGTAGCTGTGTGATGAGACACAGTGATTATGTTTGTCTCCGAAGATGTTTCTTTGGAACAAGTTAAGGAAGTATGTCTGCTTCGGTGTTGTGGCTAAGTCCAGTAGGATGTTTCTGTTTGATTCGAGATCCGAGTTTCTCGAAGAGCTTTGGATAGGAAGTTTTTGGGCGTCTGGGTCAGCAGTGTAGTTCGAAGTGTTTTGTGTGCCGTCAAGAAGATATTCTGGTTAGCATTTTCTTGAGGTAATTTCAGGATTAGCAGAGTGGATCCATTTCTTTGATGGATTTTCTCGACAAATATAAGCTGTTTTGGATTGTAATGAGGGAACAGTTTCGTTGGAAACTGATTTGGGTAGAATTGCCAGAATGTCGTGTGATAATTCTGGAATTCGCTTGAGTAGTCTCTTGCATGGAGTTGAGATTTCTCAAGAGAAGATTGAAGTTATCGGTGTGGTCCAAGATTTCCCTGATGTTTTTAAGTAAGTCAAGTGTTTGCCTCCCCATCGTGGGATAGAGTTTGCATTAATTTGATTACAGGAGCAGTGCCGGTGATTCAACTTAGTAAGAGAATGGCTCCTAGGGAGAGAAGGGTTAGTTGAGAAGACTCAGGATCTTTTAGAGAAGGGATTGATTAGGCCCAATTTTTCTTGTTGGGGTTCTGCTGAGGTGTTTGTCGCCAAATCGGATGGATCGCTAAGATTCTGAGTGGATTTTTGGGAATTGATTAAGTTTGTTCTGGTATTCATCGCGGATATTCTGGTTTTCTCTAAGTCTGAAGAAGTGCACAAGCAGCATTTTAGGATAGTATTGGAGATACTGAGGAGGCATGTTTTGAAGGTGAAGTTCTCAAGTGCCATTTTTGGAAGTCGGAAGTTATATTTTTGGGGCACATTATTTCTGGTAAAGGTATCTCTGTAGATCCAGCGAAGGTCGAATCTATTCTGAATGGAAGCAACCGAAGTCTCCGACGGAATTTCGCATTTTTCTGGGTTTAGCTGACTATCAAGGATTATTCCAAGATTTCTTCACCTCTGACTAAGTTAACAAAGAAAAGAGCTAAATTCAAATGGACACCCTGGTGTGAAGAAGCTTTTCAAGAATTGAAGATGAGGCTAGCCAGTGCACCAGTGTTTGTTATTCCGGATGGAAAAATCAAAATTTGAGGTTTATACGGATGCTTGTATGGTTGGATTGGGAGCAGTGTTGATGCAGAATGGAAGAACTACGCTACGCACGATCTTGAGTTGTTAGCCATTGTTTTGCTTAGAAGATTTGGACACTATCTCTTGGGAGAGAAGTTTGAGTTATTAACGGATTACAAACCGTTGAAATATCTTTTCTCTCAAAAGAATCTTAATCTGATGCAGCAGCGATGGGTCGAGTTTCTAGCATCATTTGTTTTAGATATTCGGTACCCTGGGACAAGCAAATTTTATGGCTGATGCTCTTAGCAAGGATGCAATTCTGTTTCTTTTGGAAGTTGTTCCATCTCTACAGGACAGAATCATAAGCAAGCAAATTGAGGATTGATCTTTTGAGAAACTGATTCTTGGAACTAAGGATGGTCGGTATTCTGATTTCAAGATGAATGATCAAGGTGCTTTAAGGATTAAATGGTCGTTTGTGTGTGCCTAATCTAAATGGATTGAGGCAAGAAGTATTAGCTAAGTGTCATCACTCCAGGCTAAATATTCACCCAGGGATCTCTAAGATGTATAAAGAGATGAGAAGAATTTTCTGGTGGCCGAGCATGATGAGGGATGTAGTTGCTTTCGTTAATAGTGGTGCTTTCTGTCAGCAAGTGAAAGGAGGTCAACAGAAGTCTACAGGTTTGTCGCAGCCTTTGGAAATCCAAGAATGGAAATGGGAGATGATTTCACGGATTTTATCGACGGTTTGACAAGAACCAAGAAAGGAAACAAAAGAATATGAGTTATTTTGGATCATTTAACTAAGAGTGCTCATTTTATACCGGATAAGGAAACTCGTATTGCAGTTTCTCTAGCAGAAATTTTCATAAAGGAGAGAGTCAGATTTGCACGGTGTTCCTGTTAGCATAATAAGTGATCGTGATCCTATTTTCACCAGCAAATTTTTGGAAGCTCTGCAATCAACTTTGGGAACAAGTTTGAGATTGAGTACAGTCTATCATCCTCAGACAGATGGGAAAACGGAGAGGCTGAACCGAATTCTAGATGATTTGCTGCGAGCTTGTGTTTTGTATTTTGGTAGAGCATGGGAAGACCAACTTCTTTTGGTAGAATTCTCATATAATAATAGTTATCGAGAGAGTATCAGGATGGCTCTTTGTGAAGCTCTGTATGGAAGACTGTGTAGATCCCCATCCTGTTGAACAGAGTCAGACGGTCATCTTGTGCTTGGACTAGATTGGATTCGTGTAGCTTCTGCTAAAGTTGAGCTTATCAAGGAAAGGTTGAGAGCTACTCAGGACCGTCAGAGGAAGTACGCAGATAAGAGGCGTAGACAATTGGAATTTGAGATTGGTGATTTTTTTGGCCAAAGTTTCCCCGATTAAAAGGAGCTATTAGATTCGAAAAGATGGGAAAACTTGTCCGAGATATATTGGACCATTTCGGATATTGGGAAAGAGTTAGAGCTATAGCTTACAGAGTTGAATTGCTAGAAAGGATGTCTGGAATTCGTAATGTATTCCATGTATCTCATCTAAGGAAATTTTTTTCATGATCCATCATCAGTTGTAGAACCAGTAGTCCAGAAAGATTGGGAAGTTGAGCCGAATTGACTGTGGTCAGGAATCCAGTTCGGGTGGTTGATCAAGACGAGAGGAAACTTAGGATTAAGGTAGTGAAGCTCGTAAAAGTGCAGTGGAGTGAGGATCTCAGAGATTGCACCTGGGAAACTCTGGATAATTTTAGAAAAACTTATCCGGATTTGTGTTCAGATAACTAATGTTGTTTGTTCGGATAGACTGTTTGGTTGTTTGCAAATGTATGAATGATATGTATGTTTGAATGGTTGATATAACAGCTTTTAAATTATCTTTTGTTTTAATTTCGGGGATGAAATTCTTTTAAGGGGGGAGGAATGTAACGACCCTGGATTTTGGCCCTGTTATTTTAATAAATATTTAATCCAATTAAACAAAAAAGTAAACTGATCATTTTAAAATGAATAAATCTTGTGGAATAATTGTCATTTGTTTATATGGATTTTTATTTTTAAAAGGAAATTGGATTCTGGAAATTTGAAATAAAATCTCTTAAAAATATTTATAATGAAATTTGTCTTATATAATTGAATTAAAATACTTGTCTTGTTAACATATGATAGATAAATATACTTAGATGTGAATGATAATGTTCAAAATAAAATTAAAGTCTATAATATAAAATATAACATAAAATATAACATAAAATATAAATAAACCATATTGAATCTAATTTAAATATTGATAGCTAAAATACAAATACAAATAAATGTAAGTATAAGTAAACCATATGAATATTGATAGTCAAGATATAAAATACCCATGCAAATAAAAACAGGAATTAAATGAAACACTAAGTATAGGATAGAATAAGAACAAAGTATAAAATAAATAGGACAAAATGTAATGCAAAAACCAAACACAAAGTATAGAATGAGATAAAGACAGGTATGTCATAATACCAGACAATATTTATATATAAACTATCTTCACTCACAAAGCCAAGGTATAAAGTAAAAACCTAACAACTATATATTGTAGTTCAACTAGAAGTTAATAAAACATACAATTAGAAGTTAAAATAAGACAAAATATATAATTACAAACAAATATCTTTATACAATACCTTCACATACAAGCCATAGGTCAACTGCAAGGTGTACTTCTACAAATATCTATCTTCATACAGCCGAACATAAATATGGCATGCAAACATATTATGAAGCAAAGCATTTAATTTGCGATCAGCTCAGCATACATTTTTGTCAATTCAAATATTTATAAAACCTGGTCAAAATAAACAAACCTAAGAAAACAACTTGACCAGTTAAAGCCTTCCTTTAACACCCTATTATCTTTTATATATAAGAATACATCTTCTATTTAGTTCATTCAAAAACTTTGCTAACCTGTGAAAAAAAAACAAGAAAAGTAACTTAGTTAACCAGAAAAAAAAAGAAACAGGAAAGAAAATCAAATTGAATTCAAGAGCTAAAAACAGAGTTCAGGGTAGATTCAGAGGCAGTTCAACTGCAGATTCAAGAAAACTAGAGTGTATTTTCTGTCCAATGGAAATGGCAGGAGAGTAAACATTAAATTTTTCAAGCTTAAGTTTAATTACAAACAGTATGATGATTCATGGAATATATAGGGATGTATATGTTGATATGAATTTGGATTTACATAAATATTGTTCTTCTCTGTTATGTGTTCTCTGTTGTTACAGTTTGCTTATTTTTGTTTAAAACTCAAGTTATTCTCATCAACATTGATAATCTGTAATCCTTCAACTTAAACAAAATGTTTAAACTAAATTAAGATTTTTTTTAAAAGCTAATTTAAATATGTTGTAGGAAATACATCACTGTAACATATTATACAGGTAAATCAAATATTTCTTTGATAAATTTGAAGGCCATAAATTTCTAATTCGAGTTTATACCTTGAATTAATACTAAAAGTTATGATTTTTAAAATTTGAATGAAGATTTTTAGCTCAGTATTTCAAGAGCGGTTCGCACTTGAATAAAAATTAATTTTTTTTATCAATTTCTCGAAATTGAATCAGTAATAAATGTTGAAACTTGACTTGGAGCAAGTTTAAGCCTCTGTGATTTCATGAAAATTATCAAAAAAAATTATATTGCTTGAGATTTGGATACGAGATCATAGTAGGGTTTTAGTTAGAGTTTTTGGTTCATGTCACTGATGTATCGAGTTCATCACTAATACGCGGTCGAGTGGCTCGGTTTCTGGAGGTTGGTGGTTTATCGTGTTGTCGTCGTGTGGGCGAAAGTTTGGGTGCTGCAGGTGGATGGAGCGGCGGTGGCGAGGCGTTTTGCCGAAGGTGTTGTTACAGTTTTTTCGAGCAGAAGCCAAATTTTCGAATTCGAACTTTTCCAGGTGATTCAAATTTTGATTACGAGCTTAGTGTCGATTTGTGACTTGTTGTCGATATCGGTGTTCGCCGGAGAAGAGAGTCGCCGCCGTGCACGTGTACGGCAGCGATGATGTGCTTCTGTGACATGAAGATATGGGTCGCGTGTCGTACTTGAGCAAGATGGATGAACGCTTTGAGATTGTGTTCGAATCGTGCTCGGGAATGCTAGGTGATTTCTTCGAATTCGAGTGCGTAAGTATGTTCCTGATCCTAGAATCTAAGTTTATGTTTAAACTAAACTTACTGAAAAAAAGAAGGGTAGAAGAAGAAGGTGTTACAGGAAGGGCTCGGGTGATATAAGGGGTTACTCGAAGTAGCACTCGAGTGAACATAGAGGAAGTCTCGGGTTTTTGGACAAACTGCAGTATTGCATTAAAGTAGAAATTGAGTACAATTTTTTTTTCACAAATTTATTTAAAACATTGCGAGTTTAGAAAATGTTTAACAGTTAAGCTAAGATTTTGTTCAAGTTTTAATTATTTTAGTCAAAAGCTTAACGATGTTCTTAAACACTTAAATTATTTTAATTAAGAAATTAATTTAGGTTAAGTGTAAAGTTAATTAACTCTTAAGTTTGTAGTTAATAATAAAATGATTTAAAATTTAAAGAGGACTTTTAAGGGTTAACTAAATTGAGTAATTAAAAGTAAATGAAATTATTTCTAGAAAGTAATTAAGAATAACTACTTTATAATTGTAATTAAAGATTGATAAACTGATGATTAAGTGATAATGTAAATTGTAATTAACTACTTAAGTTAATTAATGAATGATTAATAGTTAATTAATCAAGTAATTTAATTATGAATTAATAGTTAATTAATTAAGTAATTTAATTAAGAATTAAGGATTTATAAGTGATTAATTAAGTAATTAGAAAATGGGTAATTAAGCTTGATTAAATAAGAATTAAGGTTATTAATTAATGATTAAGGAATAGTTAATTAAGTAATTAAAGTTAAATAAATTGATTTGGAAGTAATTAAGTAAATAGTGTGAAATAGAATAATTAATTAAATAATTAAGACTTAATAATTGATTAAGAAATGATTTATTAATTAAATAATTTGAAAAGAAATAAGTAATTGATTGTTAATTAATGATTAATTAAACAAGGTTAAGTAATTATTTCTCTAGTAATTGTTTTAAATTGAATTAATTACAAATGAGAATCGAACATGATTGCTTATGGATTGTTGTGTATGTAGAATATCTGATTTGTGATATTTATTTGATAATATTCTGCGATGCTCTATGATATGCTCTTGATATATCTTTAATGATTGTGTATGATTTATCTGTGATAAATGTTATTTGAATTCAATCATTGAAATAAACTGTTTAAGTTAATTAGACAACTTAGCCTTTAAAATGGCGTTTAGATTTCGATGAGACCGAGATCGGGTGTCATTTATGATTATTCGAAAACCACACCGATCCAAATTAAACGATAGGTCGTGAAATCTCAAGTGGAGATCGAGATGGTGTTTTCAGAATGCAAGGTTTATCGTCGTTGACTCTGAGGGTGGTTCCAAAATGAGTGTGACGAGATAATGCCGTCGGTTTCGTTCGAACGCGGAATGAACTTGTATGGATTGAATGCTTTTAGCACACCGTCGGATGGACGATGAGCATTCTAAGGAATATGTTCTATAAAGGTAATCGCAGCCCCAAGCCTCATCAACCGGGAATGGATAAACAGGAGAGGTGCAGCAAGGTTAGGTGGGTCATGCCCAAGCAGGACGAGATATACCCTTGTCTAGATGTCCCTTTATTTTTCAGCTGTGTGGGCGGTTGATTGCAACAACTGCCGGGGTTATCTTGTTCGAGACTGTTCAGTAAGGAATGGTTCCGGCCTTGTGTTGCAGGGGAGTTAGGCTGGCTCCCCGGTACGGTGATCTAGGCCACGTACTGTAACGGGCGGTACTCCAGTATCCCTGCCATTGTATGGAATCCAATCTCCAATAAGCGTCGTATGTTTTGATTGTGCCCAACTATGTTGGAATGTGAGATGTAAGCATTTCAGCTATTTCTGTATTTTACTTGAAAACCCTAGACATTATTATAATATCACTGGATTTCCTATAAAATATTTTGGTTAGCGTATGGTAAAAACTTGCCCATATTTATTTGTGGGGAGTCTTACGTGACACCTTTATTTTCAAATGTTTTTCCAAAGTTGAACAACTTTAAACCGTTTACTCATACCAGACCCATGTCTGACCTTGAGTTTATATTTTGTTTTTCATAAACTCTTGGGAACTCAAATTTTTATGAGTAGCCAAGTGATAGGTTTGGACTTTGATTTCTGCAGGAGCGTGGAGCAGGAGTTTCCAGACGTATATATATCTATCTAGTTTCGCTGTGTTAGATAGTGTATGCTGTATCTCTGATGTATATAGTGACTGATGTATGTATGACTGTCAGGTGTATTGAAATTGTATAACTCTGATATATGTAAAACTATGTAATAGTTATGCGATGTATTATATTTTGTTCCGTTCCACTGTGAGATTCTGATGTTGTTGTTCTTTCTTTTCTACTTCTATCCCTTTCTTTCTTAATGATGATACGTCTTTCTGGTAGTAGAAGGGCGGGTCGTCACAGGATTAAGAACAGTCATACGAATAAAACGATCTACATATAGCAACATACTTCTACTTAACTACACTAATTCCTTTTTAATCATATTCATTTACGCAACCGTATGTTATTCAATACTAGAAATGTTTATGAATCATTTCATAAAAACCTAACTTCAAGTTTGTAAACATTTTATAACTTAAGTTCATACTCATATAGTAATCCACTACATCCTAAAAGCACATACAAAACATCATTTTGTTTTACTTAACAAGTATGATTAAATTTTGAACTTGTTTTAACTTACAATCCTTTTCAAATTTAAGCGTTATATAAACTCAACTTTATATTTCAAAAAAAATTAGCTACAAGTGTTTGCGCCAAAATTGGTCACAAACACCCGATAGTTGATAATTCACAATCACAGATCTCAAATGAATAACAAATATGTAGATCACTTAGAAAACTCAAAAGAAAGCAGTAAACAACATAGAATTTATAGTGGTTCGACGATCTGGCCTATGTCCACTTTGAAGTTTATGACTTTATTGATTCACTTGATGATTTCAATCTGTTACAGCAGATTACAGTTGGGTATAGCTCTGAAGTTTGAATACAACGTTGATAGAAAGATGTAGAATTAAATCCGACAGAGTCTGGACGTCGAATGGCCAAAAGATCCCCTTTCTGTAAGCTCCAAGGGGATATTTATAGGCGTAGGAGGCTGATATCGCGCTAAAACTTCAGGAGACTTCTTCCGGCATGTGAGTGGGCCCACGCGACCGATCCCACCAAGTTTCGACTCGATCTGCAATCGATGCGAAACAATTTCGTATCGATTAAAAAATGATCCAATCGAGCTGAAACTTGGCAGGATTGTTCTTTAGCTTGCACGTAAGCTCCTATGAAAATTTCGTTGCATTTGGACCTGTGGTTTGTGAGATATGATCGATACGAGTTGAAGTTTCTCGATTGGCTGTTTGCTTCGAGTCGATCACTTCGAATCCATGTCTCCGAATGGATGGTTGCATGTGACAACGCGGCGACGTGGCGCACATATCTCGCATCGATCCGCCTTTTGCTTCGAGTTGACCGTGTCGCATCCATGAACTTCGCCTCGTTTTTGTTGATGACCGTTGACTTGTTCGATTCGATAACAGTTGCCAATACGTATCGATGGAAGTAGGCTTATTTGTATCGATAAAAATGGCCCCGTTTGTATCGATCATACGTGATGGGTACGATCGATGGATACGAACTAATGAGCCTCGATGGATTAGAACAATAACTTTGGGTAGATCGATACGAGCAAGCATACTACTTTGATGGATTCTAAATTGCACATCCTGACCAATTCGAACAAACGCTTGCCGATGGATACGAAGTCGGCCGATGCAATTTATGCGAACAAGGCTGCTAAGTGAGAGCCCTGGTTGACACGAAGTGACTAAGTTCAATGGATTCGAACAGTGTGATGGTGGATCGATTCGAATGTGATGGATCCGAATTGATCGAGGCGGACCCATCCTGATGGATACGAATCTGATCGATGCGAGTAGACCATCACCTTGACCTTCTGATGGATACGAATAGCACATTTTTGCTAACTTGTATCGATCATATCTCTTTTATGCAAACTCCGATTAACCTGAAATTTGAAACGCTAGCTTTTATGGCCTTGCTTGTCATGTCTGGTCAATTGTGGCCCGATTCGGACTCGGACAAAATTCATCGATATCCATAGCGAAGCAGTGTATAACCAATCTTTGAGACGAACTGTCTTCGGTTTTCGACCAATCTTTTGGTATCACGGTTTTGCCAAAAGGTGAGATAACAACAAGTTCTATAATAATTCGGAAGTTTCCACTTGTCCAAAATTTTCGAAAAATCCACTTCGTTTTAATAATTGAAAACTACCAAACAATGTATCATATCATGATGCACATATCATACTTTCCTAATGCATAGGCTACATGTGTCCATGAAATAACTTAACAAGAAAACTTTAGAACTAAATACGATTTTTCAAACAATTTTGAAATAATATATACATATATCTTTTGTATATCGAATCATACTTTCCGGATTAAATCAAAATCCTTTTTACCAAAAAGAACTCTATAGCGTCCCCCACTCAGAAAGGTGAAAATGAACTCTGATGATGCTGCAGTCATAACCAATATTATTTTCAAACGACAGAAGTGAGTTCAATACACCCAAACCATACTTTTAGTATACTCAGCCAAAATCATTTCAAAGGGGTATCGAATACATCGAATAATACTAAGTATCGTGACCTTAATTTCCTAAATTAGTTTCTTAAATATTTACTTTCAAATAATACTATTATTATTTTCGCTAAAATCTTAAAAAATATTTTTGAAGATGCTGAAATTTAAGTTCTCGAATTCCCTGTTTAAATCCTTTTTTGTTTATAAATTATATTTTAGAAAACATACCTATGTAAAATCACTTTTTTATATAAATATTTTCACAAAAATTTATATCTAAATATTCTTTCTTTCCTTTTGATTATGGTAAACTTCTTTACTAAATTTAGCTCCTAACCTAACATGATCATCAAACGTCTTAGTTTGAAACTGCGAAACTTAATTCACAAGGTGTTCGTTTTGATGTACCCACAATTACTATCTACTCAACCCATGATGTAGAAAGGTTAAGCTGCTCATAAACTGGTTGAGCACAAAAGAATAACAAGCAATGCTCCTAAACTAACCGAGTATGATTAAATAATCATCAAGGTTATGAGGTATGAAACTATGAGAAGTACAAGAGTCAAATAAACACGAATAAAAAAGGCATAACAGATAGTATACCCTGAAGAATTCGCTTCCCCTTCTTAGATGGAGAAATAGCAAAGACCCTAGCCTGCTCGTCTTTCTTGAGCATGGGACGATCTCTAACAAAGTGGCCAAGCCAATGACTAGCACTCCCTCGGTGCCTTAACTCTCTGCCCTCCTCTGCCTAACCCATACTTATTAGAAAAGCGACCGTTCTTTCCACACTTGTTGTAAATAAGGTTAAACCCATTTGGCCGAAACTTGTTCTTATTATCCCCAGCTGATGTAGAGACAATAGGCCTTCATGCTAAACTCTTAAACCTCAAACCCATATTCACCAAATTCACAAAAGATCACGTAAGGTTATCTATCATGTCCTCTGAAACTTGGGAGGCATGCCTACCACAAACATCTCATTCTTCTTCAACAGCGTGTCAACTAATATACCCCCGTACCGAGACTAAGCAATGAACCAATTCTCATACTTCACCATTGTCATGGCCACTTGCTTCAGATCCAAGAAACTTATAAATAACAAATCTTCCAGGCTTCCATAACAATTTCATCTCAAACTCTTCTTTAAATCGGGTCTAAGATAAGTCGTTCTCTTGGTCATCAACTAAAATAGAACTCCACTAATCCGTGGTTGTGTCTGTCAAATGTCACAATGCCAACCTCCTCTTCGTTGCATCGTCTAGCTCCATATCTCCAAATATCCAATCACACAATTTAATCCAAGTATGGACTTCTATGATCGTCTCTATACCACCAAACCTCTTAACTCCCAGCCTCTTATAATCATGACAAAGGAAAACCCATTTAAGGCCCGACCTGCATGACCTCCTCTATGACATTCTCCCTTGGTTCCTCAACTGGAGCAATATTTCTCGATACTTGTTCCTGCCATTTGTGATAATACTATACCAACAACCTCTAACATTAGTAGCTTTAGTACCCATAGTTCTTACTACCTAATCAAAGTAAAACTCCTTTAGGACATGAAATGATAGATTTATTTCAAAGAGAGAGAGAGTTACTAAGAAAGAGATATTCCTAAGGAATAATTTTAAAAGTCTAGTTTTCAAAATACAAATACACTCTCATATGTATAATATACTCGACTCATTCTAGGGTGTCGCTTACCCTATATCTAATGAGCCATACTTAACTAAAGCCAAGGTGCATGCTTAACCTTGTGCTAGATACTAAATGTAACGACTCGACTTTTCGATCTTTGAATGTCGACATTGAATACATTCACGGTATTCGTGTGCCAAATACCAAAATATTGGAAAGACGGAAAGTTAGGGTAAAAGAAAAAGGAAAGGAAGAATAGAATAAGACGGGAGAACATGACATTAGAATCTCAAAATGGAACGATATAATATAATATCGAATGAACAATACAAAGGGTTACTTCGAATACAGAAATTCAAGGGTTACCAAAACCTAAGTACTATCATCAGCTTGGACGGTTATAGTTGCATGTCCTCACAATGCCGATATATACAATACACTAGTGCAGTGAAAATAATACTACTATAGTTAGTAATCGTCTGCTCTTCTCCATAAGCATGAAGGCATCCATATCTAAATATGAAAACATACATGAGGCTAACCCGAGCATTATAAGAAAATAACATTTGGATCAGTTTGGAAAACCATTATACGAAACTCAAGAAATAAGTGTGACATATAATTACACCTTTTGAGAGTGTACGGATTACCATAACATTATTCCCCTCAAGCATCCAACCATTTATTAAGTTTAATATGGTGATATGATAGATATGTTTAGGGTATAGAATATAAATCATATCAAATAGTTGTGATGCTTACATTAGTCACACCACAACATATTTTGGTTACATTAAAAAAACGCTAAGGTATGTTCATATATTGGATTTTTCCATGGAGATCTCTTCGAGAAGCTGAATCCAAACTCCATGCACAAAGGTCAGAAAATACCTTCCGAGCACCGTATATCTCAGAATAATATACCATTAAGGTAAAAAAAGTAGTCCACCATCCGAACTTAAATATGAATAACGTGTATCAAATATCAGTAACTCCCTCCGGCTAATAATCGATAAGTATCTCTAGATATGGATTTTATAATACCCAGATGCAGTTCTTCTAAACCCTAAGTTGTACATCCTACCATGTTTTCTGTTATTTCCTATGTCGAGGTTATGTTAGGCATCTTTCAAATGAGTCTTCATCACTCAAATAGAACATGAATTCCCAAATGGATTCCCATATCTCAAACAAATCACGAATCACTACAAGGATTTGAGCATCTCATTCATATCTCGAATCTCCACATAGGTTTCCATAGAAGTCTTCTGACGAATGCTAATAATGTCCTCTCCCTTGGAATACTCCTCAAGATAGATAGTCCCACATAATAATGTCGTTTGAAATGTTAACGTTGACCTCTTGTGATAACCCGAAAATCCATACCCTTTGAATCGACAATAATCCACACATGTTCGACCCAAAAAGCACAGACTGACAGAAAGTCAAGAGAAAGAAAAGAAGAGAGAAGAAGAGAAGAGAAGAAAGAAGATAGAAACAAATAGAACAATACAGAATCTCACATCACAGCGGAAAATATATAATATCGTATCAATGATCTTTACAAAACAGAAACTGTATATATGTACACATCAATCAGAGTTCAACAATCAATTAATACTTATCAGCTTGAACAGTTATAATAACCAATCCTCACAAATGCTGATAATATAAACAACAAACAAAGCAACAATGCATCGAATAATCACTAAGCAAATACGGATGTACGGAAATGAAGATCTCCAGCTCTCCTGCTGAAGCTCCAATGGAACCAAATCTGAACCTATAAATATACTCGTTCTGACTCGAGCATTGAAAGGGAAGAACGTCCGGATCAGTCTGGTAAACCAGCGTGAGAAACACACTCAACTTAATTTATTAATTTACCAAAGCTTTTCCTTTATCAAAACAAAAATATCTCGTAAGACAAGTCCACACATAAACATGGACATGTTTTAACCTTATGATAACTAAAACATATCATATCAAATCCTCTTATATTATAGTAGTGTCTACTATATACCAATAATATTAATCATAGCTGAAATTATTACATTGATTAAATTCCAGCATATAGCCCAATTGGGTAATACAATCAAAATGGCAAGTACGTAGTGGAGTTTGGATTTACATACAAATGAACAGGTGAAGGGACTACCTTCCGGCAGTACATCTCTAAAAAAATGTACCGAAACCATCACAAAGGATCCTCTACCAACACAAGACCGGCCTACCTCTATACTAGGTGGTACCAAATATATCATCCTCCGGTCATTACCGACCTTTACCAAGGGCCCTCTAGCATACAAAGCACAATAATCAGATACACGACGTCACAGCGTGCAAAGATATATTTAGAAGAGGTTGATCATATCCTACTTAGGAATGACCTACTTAGCCTTGCTGCATCTAACCCTGTTTTGGTCATTTCCGGTTGATGAGGCTAGAGGTAACGATTAGCTTTAACAAAGCACAACCATATCATTTAGAATACCACACGGCCATTTCCGTTGACTACTAATTGCCTTCCATAAAATACAACCCTTAAGCTCATACGTCTCAAGGAGGGTGTTAAGCTAAGAGAAGTTGCCTTCTCCGCCACCACTGATTTACGTTTGTAAAAACCAATGTATCTAATCTATAGAAATGCAATGTCAGACAAACATCTATACAAGTTGTCCAGGAACAGAACAAACCGAAGGCACTTTCCTACCACATCCTGTCGGGAAATCCCTAGGATTAATAGCGAATAGTCCTTGCATTGGATATTTCATAATGAAGAGACCACTACTACTGGATGTATATTGGGATTTTAACACCAAACGATCAACAAGCAGTCCCCCACTATGAAACTCTGAAATATCAATATCGTCACAAGCAACCTGCACAATCGTCACATATACGTTGGTCCGAAGTGGTTTACGGATAAACCGATCCCGGTCTCTTCGCACCAACAACGCAAAAGCGTTTCTAAACCTCACACAGAAACTAAGTCTCATAGACTTATCACGTTTCCAACTTTCAACTTGCTATTCTTCGGGCCAAGAAGGAAGCTCGATAGATTGGAGTAATACTCCGCACTATACGAATCAACATCCTCAACACAAGCGATAATCAAGCCTACACAGAAGGTTACGTACTAAGTGTACGACTAGATAGTTCCCACATTAAGTCGAGAAACTAAAATTTTAGGCAATTTGACAGTCGGTTATTTGACTATCAAAGCAAACAAACAAATATTCAGCACCATAACAATCACTAGACCCTTTTAATTAATTTTTTATTAATTAAACCATTTGCTCAATATTCACTTTAAATTATCTTTTAAAAGATATATTCTCAAAACATTTCAACTTCTATATTTGAAAACATTTCCAAATACTTATTTAACAATAAGTAATTCACAAATCAATTTATTTTCAACACTTAGAAAATATTCAATATACTTAAATCACGATTAAGTATATATTTTATTCTATAAGGAAAGCATTCTCTTTAAACACATTTATTTGGGTCAAAACGAATGTTACGTAAAACATCGTTACGACAACCTAAAATCACAAGTATAGGGGTTCGAAATTTAGATAGATTTATAAATCCCAATACTAAACAAAACATTTCCTTTCGAAAATCATTTACTATAACAATAGTGTTATAGTCCATCATTTCCTTACTACTTTTCAAAAACGTCTATTTCTACAATGAATGTTGAAATCTATGTATTCGATACTCAAAATATTTTGAAACATATTTAAATCGTTTTTATTCCATTTAATATATCACTTTCCAAAACATTTATTTAATTTCAAAAGATTATTCACTGTCCAAAATCGTGAATATAAATCATTTACTAAATTCAATACTTCTACACATTTATTAAAGAATTATCCACTGTCCAAAATCGTGGACGTACTACCTTAAATAAACTTCTACATTTAACTTGTCAAATTCAATTGATTTTGGAGTTATAAAACAACGTTTATAAATTCACATTTTTATTTTATAAAAACTTCAATATACAAAATTCCTTTTCTAACCAGTTCTATTTACATCTCATTTATATGCCAAAATCCAAATTTATAAGTTAATTACTTATAAATGATCTATTTACAAATTCATTTATTTTATAACTTCACAAACTATAAATATATAAATCTTATTTACTTATAAAATTCATTTATAACTCCAATTCAACACTTATAAAACTCCTTATAATTTCATCACCTTGATTTATAAAAATTCAATTTTATAAATCTTAAATATATGCCATTTATAAATAATCAAAAATCTCGATTTAAATAACTTATTCTTTTAATAATTTACAAACCGTTATTAAACTTATATAACTCCAAAAATCATACTTAAAGTATATTTCATAAAAATCATAATTTTTATAACATAAAAATTATAACATTTATTTATTTAAAATGAATCAATTCCAAAATTCAATAAAACGTATACTTTCAAAAATCACTTTAAAATCCTATTTAAATTTGAAAATCATCACTTTAACATTTTTAAATTTCTAAAAATAGGCCCAATGCTGCAACAGCACTAAATACATCAATCACGGCATCCAAAACATCATATATCATATGATAACAGAATATATCACAATATTTGTAAACAAAATCAATACTGTTGAGGAATCCAGTTGGATCCCTCCAACCTGTCACCTGCAACAAATATACATATTAGAAATATATGTACAACGTCCGCTTCAAGGCAAATGCGCGTATAAAGTGTCATCCGCTCATACACGGGAACGTATAGGGTCATCTGCTCCACTAGGCAGGTATATATCCAAATATAAACCAATATATCATATATCATCCAAACAATCATCAATTATCATAAATAATATTTATTTTCACTAATATAAAATATCGGTGAGGCAGAAAGAGTGAGTTGTACTCACATTGCGTCCAATAGCAGTTGTAGTGTTTTATTCCGAATAAAATTAACGCACGTTTAATTTTATCCAAAATTCACACTAGCTCCAATCAGCTCCAAACGAGCTCCATCGCATAATATTCGACAATGTGAATCCAACACAAGTCGTTTCGTCAAAAACGGACCTCGTATCAAAAAGTTATAGTATTTTAAAGATCGTACGAATTAATATAAATTAATTTACTATTTTCTTTTTATAATTTTTATAACCTTAAACAAATCTAGCCGTTCGTTCATCAAACTAAATCAGGGCCGAGCATTGCTTTCTTTCCCCAGGCCAAAAGAACGCATGCGAAACCTATTTTGGCCGCCGTAAACCCTAATCGACGCGCCACCTCCGGTCGATTTCAGGTTGATGGAAGGCCACCACTTCAAAGCTCCATCATGTCTCCACCTTCACCCGCGAGCACAGCAAGCTCGGTCATCCCATCATCATGAAAAATGCACATGAAATTCGTGTGTTCAAACCCATATTCACATCGATCCGTAGCTCCATTCTCGATCACAGCCGTTGATGTTGAAGATCTTAACATGCTCTACAATTTGCTAGTTGAAGGTTTTTCGTGAAAGTGGACGGATGAGAAGATAATCGAGGAAGAAGAATGGAGTTTTCTGACCATTGTATAAATAAGTGGCGGCTAGGGTTTGTAACCCTAGATGTTTTGCAAAAGTGAAAAAAAGATGGGCTTTTATATAAAATTTGACGACACTATTCATCCAATTTTTTTCTGAACTCGAAACGAAGCGTGCCGCTTGGCGTTTATAATGTTTTATCCCTATTCCGAACGCAATGGAATGTATATCGGAAGCCAATTCAATCGTATTTGGAAGATAGGTTTTCGAATTGAATATTTAAATTTAAAATCCACTAAAACAGATTTCTACGCGTTTTAGCTTGCCCCTGACAAACCGTAAATCCGATTGACATGAAATTTGAAATTTTACAATAATATAACATTACGGATCCGATGAAACTAGTTTCGTCGTAATCCGAGACTGTTTGAAAAATGACTATTTTTACTCGTCAATTAAATATTAAAATATTCAATTTCTAGAATTTAAATTTTAATTCGACTTTAAAAGTTTACTAACATCATTTAAATTCAACTAGAATTTATTTCAACTTTATAAAACATTTTTATTCATATTAAATACAATTTCTAATTATTTCCTCAATTTCAAATACTAAATTAACGATTTAATTATCCAGTTAAATTACTATATTCGAAATATAATCCATTCATCTTATAAAATTTACTTGTGCACATTAAAAATCAATTAAATATACGAATTTCAATGACAGAAATTCTGGGTCGTTACATTCTCCCCTACTTAAAAGAATTTCGTCCTCGAAATTACCAAGTAATAAAAAGTCACAATATCCATTAACTTTTCTAAACAATTCGTTCAAACTAGATTTACCAAATCTCTAAGTGTTTAACTTTCCCAAAATCCATTAGTTAAACTCTTGCAATAATTTTTTCTAAGCTTTCCAAATCCATTCTTAGTTATCTTTTCAAAATCAACCAATATCGTTTAACTTTTCAACTCAAGTCAAAATTTAGTTATCAAAAAAATTTCTAACGCCTTAGATTTTCAAAAAAAATCGCCATAGTCTCCTTTGCGCGGTTCGATTCGAAAAAAAACAACAACATATATATCACAAACATACATCTCATCATCAAGGATGAGGCATCCCGAAGGGAAAAAAGTGTAAAAGTACGATATGTAATCCGAGATATGTACCTTATATATTATTAGCAATCATATACGGCTAATATAGCGCGAAAGCGAGCTCCAAATGCGAAGCAAGCATCATCCGCACCTACTAAACACTCAATAAACCATGAGAAACATGTATATATGAAAGTAATATCAATATACAACATATACCACTACAATAACTATAAATGCCAGTGTAGCAAATGCAAAAAAAGCAACGAATCCAATCATCAAACAACTATCATCCAACTAACATCCAACAAATCCATAACTATCAATCAATTGATAATCAAATCAATATACCTTCACTTCTTATTAATATTCGTTGGATTGATTTTTCAATTTAATCACATTTGATTCATTATCATTGGATTTACTAACATTCATTCATTCATATTCAATTAGTTTACATTCACTAATTTATATTCAAGTTAGTTCACTTCCAAATCAAATCAAATTCTATTCTATTTAAATTCACTTCACTTCCATTTTGAATTCAACTGCTTCACCTTCAATTTCATTAATTCAATTTCATTTCATATGAATTTTTATTCAATCAACTAGCATCCATCTAACAACCAATGCATATCCAACATTACCAAATTAACTTACTTTACATTCATTCAATTTGCTTCAACACATTTAATTTCAATTGGTTTAACATTCAGTTATTCAATTTGGACCGAATTCTAGTATTCATTATAATCTCATTTTTATACAACACTTTCAATATTATTATTAATTCACAACCTCTTAACAACAACATTTTGAATGCTAATTCATTTTACAACTAAAGTTGAATTTCTTTGTATAACTCAAGTTCATATTCATTTAATTACTTCATTTCATTAATTCACTTTATTAATTTACTTCGATACCAAAATCAACTTCATTTAACATCACTTAAGTTGTCTTTCATTTCAATCTCATTTACCTTCACTTTCACTATACAACTTAAGTTCATTCTCTCATTTATTTCAAATTCTATTTAATTTAACTTTTACTTAAGTCAAATTTCATATCACTATTCAAATACTGATTTTTGATTTGCTTAACAAAATTGTTTAACCATTTTAACAATTGGTTTTACTTATCTTTTCACATTTTACTAGTTATACAACTTATTTATTCATAATTCCATGAACATCTGCCTAAGTTCATTTTTTTTTTGGCAAAGCCAACGTGGTTGACTGGACCCCTACCAGATTTATTGCAAAACAATAAAATAAATATTCAAACAAGCTTTGAATCAAGCTAAAAAAGAAAAAGAAAAGGGAGAGGAAGAATTAACTAGGAAGCCCAAGCATGAATAATGGCAACAGGGTACAGCTTAATGCTCCTCTTAAGTTGCATGAAAACTCTAGTCCTCACTTCAAACCAGAGAGTATCAAGATTTTTCCTTAAGTTCTCAAAGATTATAGCATTCCTTTCTCTCCAAATCACATCCAAATAAATTTTCAAGCAAACAACCAAAGCTCTAACCTCATCATTCCTCCTTCTAGTTGCTTTATAAATTATACTCCAAATAGAGACAGAGTTGGCAAATGCTAAATCAAACCCAGTAATACAACTTATTCTACTCATCATGATAAGTAAAACTGGGCATTCAAAGTAGAGATGCTCAATAGTTTCTTCACACAAGTCACAAAAAACACAATCAGTGCAACAAGTCAACCCAAACTTGTTCAAAACATTCCTAGTCATCAAAGCATGACTAACAACCTTCCACATCATCAAGCTCTCCCTTAGCACAAAGTCTTTTGTCCAGATTACAGAGAACCACCTAGCAGTAGGCAGAGGAGTAGATGCAGATAAGTGGTTGTACACAGAGGATATAGAGTGTAACTTCTTTTCCCAAGTAACAGAAATAGGATGATTAGCAGACTTGAAAAATTGAAGAATATCCCTCCACATTTGCCTTATCAACTGATTGCTATTGTAAGGCAACATCATATTTCCTTCAATTAAAAAATCATTAGCCTTAGCATCACTATGAATTCCAGATTGCCGAATCAGGGAATACTCACATACTTTAGATAGAATCAAGCCCTTCCTAACCCATGGATCATACCAAAAACTAACAGAAGTATTAGGTTTAAGATGATAGTGAACCATTGGTAAGAAAACATCCCTAAGTTTCAGCAGATTTCTCCAATTCCAGTTGTAGTTCTGAGGTATATCCAAAGTCCAAAAATATCTACTCTTAATATTGTATTGCCATGTCCATTTGACCCATAAACTGTCTTTCCTATTGATAAGATCATCAAAGTGTTTACTAAAAGCAGCAGTATTCCACTTACTAACATTGATAATTCCAAGCCCACCCTGTTTCAAAGTGGACTCAAATAAGGAAAAAGAGCAAGGCAATAACTTTCTGTTGTGAACACTTCCACTCCAGAAATACCTATTCGTGGCAGACCTAACTAACAGCAAAAGCTTAGCAGGTAAGATAAATGTACGAGCCCATAGACAAGGGAAGGAAAAACAACAGCTTTTATAAGAACAAGCCTACCACATTGAGATAAGTGCCTGTTGCCCCACTTGGACATGACAGAAGTTATTTATTGTATAGGGCTAAACAGTCAGCATTAGCTATTCTTTTAGTTATTAATGGAAGACCGAGATAACTCATATCAGAAGCCATACAAGAGATACCAAAATGCTGATATAGAGCAGCAGCATGTACATCAGAGACACCAGCAACAAGCATGGATGATTTAGATTGATTAATTGAAAGGCCAGCCATAAGGTTGAAGGACTGCGGAGCCTCCATTAAACCACTTATAGATGAGAACTCAGGCTTAGTAAACAACATAACATCATCAGCATACATGATATAAGATATTTGGAGGTTGGAGCACTTAGGGTGATACTTGATGATCTTATGGGAATAATTAAATTTAAGAATAACTGTGAAAACTTCCATGACCAAAAGATATAGAAAAGAAGAAATAGGGTCACCTTGACGAATACCTTTCTTACTTCTGAAAAATCCAACAGGCCTTTCATTAATAACAACAGAGAAAGAAGGAGTGGAAATGCATACATAAACCCAGGACACAAATATTTTTGGAAAACCCATCCTTGCCATAATTCTAACAATAGAATCCCAATGAATAGAGTCATATGCTTTGGAAATATCAATTTTCAGAGCAGCTGCAGGAGACACATTACCTCTACTATAACCATTTAATAACTCTTGAGCAAGCAGAACATTGTCAAGAATATTCCTGGTGGGAATGAATTCAGCTTGGTTGTTGGAAACAACAGAAGGCAAGACAGTAGCAAGTCGAGAAGCAAGAATTTTGGAGATACATTTGTACACAACATTACAACAAGAAATAGGCCTGAAAGAGGTAACACTGGAAGGAGGAGAGACTTTAGGAATTAAAGCAATATTGGTGCAATTGACTTCCCCCAGTAATTTGCATTTGTTAAAGAAGTTATGAATAGCTTGGCAAAACTCATGTCCAAGCACACTCCATGTTGAAATGAAGAATGTAACATTGAGACAATCCGGTCCACCAGCAAATTGCTGGTTCATTGAAAAGAGGGTTGATTTAATTTCCACATCAGTGACAGGCTTAATAAGAGAAGCAACTTCATGATGAGAAATGCATGGCAAGTCAAGAGAAGAAGTTAGGTCTAAATATGGACAGAAACCATCAGAATTGCCAAGAAGATTAGTGAAGTAATCAATAAACGCTTTGTCAACAGATTCAGGAGTTGTAAAAAGAGTGCCATGTTCACCAGAAATACTAAATAAATTCTCAGTGGCATGTTTAACCTTTAAAGAGTCATGAAAGAATTTAGTATTCCTGTCTCCATCTTCAATCCATTTGGTGTGCAATTGCTGTCTTTTCATACTAGCTTCCAAAAGAAGAGCATTATTAACTTCCTTGAATAATCTACCTTCCTCTTCAGCGGCATGAACATCATCAGGATGCTCCATCATATTGTCTTGACATATCTTCAGTTGTTCCTTCAAGGTGGTAGATAACAAGCTGCCAGTTCCAAATATGGTAGAAGCCCATAATTTGATCTCTTGCTTGCTACATTTTAACTTCCTGTAAAACTTGAACATAGGATTACCAAAACAATTAAAGTTAGAGTTTACTTGAGAAACTAAAACAAGAAAATGGTCATGCTTAACCCAAGCATTAAAAAATTTAAAACTTCTCTTCTCTCTTCTTAAATGAGGACCAAAAGACAAAATCAAAGGAGAATGGTCAAACATGATTGGTTGTGGTAGAAACATGGATAAGGAAGGCCAAAGATGGAGAGCTTGAATATTACAAAAAACATGATCTATAGTTATGAAGATTCTAACACCACTACGGCTATGATTGTTCCAAGAGTATTTAGCCCTAGAATTATTAACCAAAATTAGATCAGATTCAATGATCGCAAGATTCAGTGGAGCAATGTCTCCAGGAAGAAGGGGAGATCCACCAAATTTGTCCTCAAAATCAAAACAAGAGTTGAAGTCTCCCGTAACAACCCAGGGATGTGAATTTTGTCTTAGAGGAGGAAAGGAATTAAATAAGAGATTCCTGGAAGAAACAGAGTTATCTGCATAAACGAAAGATATGTAAAAGGAAGTTTGAGATTGAAGCACAAAGACATGAAAATGAATGGATTGCCTTGTTTGCAGAAATGGAGATAGAGTCAACACAGTGGGATCAAAAAGAACAAGAATTCTACCATAAGAAGCAGAATCAAGATCATGGTGATACTCCCAATCTGGATTGATATACCTAGCAGCTTTAGAGGATAAGGTTTGATTGAGCTTAGTTTGAAGAAGACCAAACAGACATATATCATGCTTGATGATAAGACTTTTAACCTGATCGAGTTTTCAAATTACCATGGACACCTTTGATATTCCAAGATGCAATTTTTTTATTCATTGATAAGATTTGGGGATAAGTGGGATTGATTTCTTCTCTTTGCAGAAAGAGCCCTAGTTTCAATTTGCCTAAGAATCAGAGACCTTGGGGAAGGATGATCAGGGATGGTAGGATTAGAGGAGGATGGATCAGGACGTGGGTCAAAAGAAGGTACAGGGGAGGGGGAGGTTAATGGCCATCCTGGTAAGTCAATTGAAAAGTTATATTGTGAAGGTTGTGCAGAATAAACATCCACAACAGATTTATGCATGGAAGGAATTAATTCCTTAACTTGAGATTCAAAAGAAGAGCACCAGTTTCTGTCAAAGTCTGATACATGGGTATCACCATTTTCATGCACAACTGCAGTTACATTACTTACATTCTTATTACTACAAGCAGTATTAGAATTCATAACCAGTGAATGCTCCACAACATAAGAATTTTGATTTATTTCTTTACTTCGAGAATCATGACCATCTACAATTCGAACCTTATTTAGGGAAGAGGTCTTAGCATTTACCTCACATACCACATCAGTTGGAATTTCACCTTCCTACACATCTAAATCTTCCAATATGGTTTGATCATCAGTTTGAAGCAAGTCATACTTATTAGAGGTGGTAACATTACAAGCTTTGTCAATACTGAGCATGGAATTCCTTTCATCAAGATTAGTTATACTTTCCTCATTTCCATTTAAAGCATTCTTTCCTTTCTCACTTGGCATTTTCAAAATAGTAACTTCCACTTCTTCACGCATATGACCTTTTTTTTCCTCTATTGTTATTAACTTTTTGCCAAACTTGTTTCACTTTGACCTCCTTAGCTACTTTTTTCCCTGGCTTCTCTTTGTTCTGTTCCACTTCACTATATTTTAGGTGCACATTATTTTCACATATATTAGCATTACCTTCACCTGATGCTTTCTTGTAGCTGGCTAACAAATGTCCAAATTCCTTACATAAAGTACAAATTTCAGGCTTCCACAAATAATCAACTTTCACAAACTGCTCAGAACCATCAAGCAATTTGATTGAGAAATTTTCAGGTAGTTCATGATTTGGGTACACCTCAGCTAAACATTTAGCAAATGAAATATGTTCAAATTTTTCTGTTAAAGCATCCATACAGAGAAGCTTACCAACCCTTGAAGCTAGCCAATTAATACCCAAAGGCGACCAGACATACAAGGGAATATTAGATAACTTAATCCAAACAGGAACAGCTTTGATACTACTACAGCTGTTACCAATATTTTCATCCCAAGGCTTAACAATAAAGAGTTTATTCTTCATCACAACTGGATCAGATTCTGCAATCTTATTCCTATCTTCATCATTAGAAAACTTAAATAAAAACAGAAATCCATCATATTTAATAGAGATAGATCCCTTCAATTTCCATGCCTTCTTCAGAAATACAAGACAGTGGAGAAAGGCAATGGATTATCAAGAAAAAAACCAACAAGGAAATCTTTCCACGTAGCACTTCCAGCTTGAATAACTTCATCTGATGGAACAATGAACTCTCCTTTGAACACAGGTTGGATGTCACGAGGAACATATTTACCAGCATTACTAGGTTTAGCCTTGAACAGAGGTTCCAAGCAAGGGATGAGGAGGAATGCGGGGGCAGAGTAGGGGATGAGAGAATTGGGGCAGAAAGGATGGGTAGAACAGTGGAAGCTGCAGCTGAAGAGATAGAAGGGACAAGGGCAGGACAAGGGATGAGCGAAGGAACGGCGACTGACAGGGGAGGTAAGGAAGAGGCAGAAGGAGGTACAAGGATGGGAGAAGAAGGACAAGGCTGATGCAAAGAAGAAGGATGGGATGGGTCGGTGGGAAGAGGAATTAAACGAGGAGGGGTCCCCATGAAAGAATTATACTTACACTCAACTTGATAAATTAAAGTTACCTAAGTTCATTTCCATTCACTAAACTCTTTCTTTATAATTCCAAATCCAATTTACTTTATTAACTTATCTGATCCAGTTAAAATTCAATTCAATTTATTTAGCTTTCCTTTAGTAAAATTTCAAATCATATATTTCACTTACTAACTCAAATTTATTTTTCAACTTTACTAAAGCTAAAATTTTATTATCATATATTATAAGTCCAAAACTCATTTTACTTATATTTATCAATTACAACTTGGATTTTAAATAGAATTTGTTTATCATAACAAAAATTCAATTTCAATTTACTATTGGTAGCAAATCCAACACACAGAAACTCGAAAATAATACTGATGATGCTGCAGTCATCACCCTTATTATTTTCCAGCAACAGCAGTGAATTCGGTGCTTTATATACTTTTAAAAATTTCTTTTTATTCATAAATCACATTTACAAATCTTGTACTTATATAATTTCACTTATTTTCTATTTATAATAATATAACCTCTTTTACTTTGAAAAACAACTTCCATAATCAACGGGATTCAAATTTCATAAATTCTTAGTTTAAATCTTTTTTTGTTTATAACGTATTGTCTCATTTCTTATATATAAGATTATTTCACAATTGCAAATCATATTAATTATAATTCCATACTTATAATCCATTTGCTTATATAATTTATTCTCTTACAATTGTTGCTTCTATTTAGATTATTCAAACAGCTTTTATTAACTTATATATATATTTACATTTTCAAACAACCAAACAATCAATTTATATACACTTTAATAATTCTGAAAAATTATTTCCTTTATACATAAAATATAATCGAGGTAAAATTATTTCATTTACCCAATTTAAAATGATACTATGTCGACTTGCCTCGTTTAAGTGTTTGAAAATCCCTATCGATAACATGGCATCCCACATACCAACCAGAATTCACAAACAACTCAACGGATAAGAAAACACAATATAAAACATTTTATATCCACTAACAAATACGTGCTCATGTATATATATATATATATATAATACACTCAAACTCAATCTAGGGTGCTACTGTCCCAATCTATACTGAGTACACATCAAAGCTCAGGAATATACAAAATCTAAGCTCTGATACCAGCTGTGACGACCCGGAAATCTATACCCTTTGAATCGACAATAATCCGCACATGTCCGACCCAAAAAGCACAGACTGGTAGAAATTCAAGAGAAAGAAAAGAAGAGAGAAGAAGAGAAGAGAAGAATGAGAGAAGATAGAACCAAATAGAACAATAGAGAATCTCACATCAAAGCGGAAAATATATAATATCATATCAATTATCTTTACAAAACAGAAACTGTATATATATACACACATAAATCAGAGTTCAACAATCAATTAATAGTTATCAGCTTGAACAGTTATAATAACCTGTCCTCACAAACGCTGATAATATAAACAACAAACAAAGCAACAATGCAGCGGATAATCACTAAGAAAATACAGATGTATGGAAATGAAGATCTCCAGCTCTCCTGCTGAAGCTTCAATGGCACCAGATCAGAACCTATAAATATACTCGGTCTGACCCGAGCATTGAAAGGGAAGAACGTCCGGATCAGTCTGGTAAACCAGCGTGAGAAACACTGTAACGACCCGTATTTTACGTGTCGATATAATCGTAGAATTATTAGGTCGTTAGTGTTGTTTATGTCATCCATAGCCTAAGTCGTGTAAAAGATAGCTCGTAAGGAAGTTAACTCGGTTGCATAGGGTCCTTAGATCGGCTCTTGGTTAGGTCGTAGAGGGTTCTTAAGTCGTAGACGACTTAAAGTGGTTGCATGAGTTAGGGGTTAGCGACCTAGTAGTATTACGAGTTAACGACCTAAGAGTTAGCAGGTTAGTAGAGTTAGCGACTTAGGGTCTGATGAGCCGTGGACGAGTTAAGTGTTAGCTCGTGTGAAGCTTAAGTCGTATAAGATTTAGGTCGTGTGGAAGTTAGGCCGGTTAAGCGACCTAAGAGGTGAGCGACCTAAGATAGAGGAGCGACTCAAGATAGTACGACCTAGTAGATAACAGGTTAGAGCGACTTAAGTATTTGAGCGACCTAAGAAAGTGAGCGACCTAGTAGTTGTAGCGACCTAAGAGAGCGAGCGACCTAAGGGGTTTAGCGACCTAATAGTAGTTGACTTAAGGGAGTTAGGTCGGAAAGCGACCTAAGATAGGTCACAGTGTGCATTTAGGTCGTAGGCGACCTATGTTGAGGCAGGATGTTTGTGTTAGGTCGTAGGTCGTGGATGTGTTGGGTCGTTAGGTCGTTCTGACAACCTAGAAAGGGACACGGCTTGTTGGTGTTAGGTCGCGCATTTTGCGTAAGGGTTAGGTCGTTGGAGAGTTAAGTCGCGTATGCTTTAGGTCTTTGGGTCGGTAGGTCGTTAGGTCGTAGAGGCGCGTATGCTTTAGGTCGTAGGTCGGGATAGTTAGGTCGTGGACGACCTAAGGGGCGGACGACCTAAGATTTCAGCCTATAAATAGAGGGGTTTGGCTCACTTTTTGGCACCGGTTTTTGAAGCGACGAAGTGCTGCCATTTTGAGAGCTCGACTACAACATTTCTTCATTTCCTTTTCTCCATTCCAATCTAGTTCTAACATCCATCCAAGATCGAAGATCGAAGAGCCAAAGTTGAAGATCTTCATCCGACGAAGCTAGATTTCACCATTTCAAGCGAGATTTCACCAAATCGAGCTTGAATCCTTGCTGTCCAGATCTGAAATTGATAGTTTTTGAAGTGTTTGGGTGATTTGGTGAGTGGTGGTTATCTCTCACGCGGACCCAAAGGAGTATATTGGATTGGTGGTTTGTTGGAGTGTTGTAGATAGTGATTTCATACATTTTCCTTAGATCCAAGTGTAGATCCATTACTTATGAAGATGTTTGCTTATGCAAGTTCATTCATCAAGTTGTAGAGACAAAACCCATGATTTATATTTGTTAGATCTATGCTAGAAACCCATGATTCATGTATGTTATATCTATGCTCATTTATTTACGAAATTGCCATTGTAGTTATAAATGCCTACTTAGACCATATTCGATTACTTGATTGCTTAAGCTAATGATTGATTTGATTGATTGCTATGTATGTTAGTTGATTGATAGTTAGATCTAGACAAGATGGTCGAAGATGATTCAAAAGCTAAGTGGAAAGGCTCTTGAATAGTGAAAGCTGCTTGTGGCATATGAAGCGGATGTTGAAGCTCATATGTATGGATTAGATGATGTTGAGATGGACTTTGCCATGATGCGAGGAGGCAAAGCATGATGATGAAATGGGACGGGTCATGATGACGTTCCAAGCACGGGCTGCGACGACGTGCGAAGCTATGTTGATAACTCGGTGATGCGATCCGGGTTGATGATAATGGTTAGCTTGAGAGGCGATTGAGCTAGTATGGAAATAGTCGTCGAGGAGGATGACTAGGAGGCTGAGATCTCATCGTTGTTGAAGGTTCTAGCATGCTCAAAGCAAGAGCACGTTGGAACGGGCTGCGACGACGTTCCAAGCACGGGCTGCGACGACGTGCTAGTACTCTGGGTAGTTGCGAAAATTCCTAGGCACGGGCTGCGACGACGTGCGGAGTTATGTCTAGAACCGGGGTTACCATTAGCCCTTGACAGGTGGTCATTCAACTAACGGTGAAACCAAGGCAATAATAACAGTGATAGCCGGAGTCATGGATGTTTGGACGTTTGGTTGTATCATCATTCGGTCTCAAGAGCGGTGTTTTCTGGATGCTTATCTGATCTTGGTTTAGGCCTTGGGGGTTTGTATTTGGAAAACATCGACCTTGACTCGAGTGATTATTGTTTTACCTTAATTGTCTGCTATGTTATGTTTGCTTCACTTTAGTTTGAGTCTGGGGGCTATCACTGTAGAAAGAGGTGGAGTGGGATGGTTTGGTTCCTATTCCTTTATCCTTTATACTCTTTTGGTATGTTTGATAGTCGATTTACTGCTCACTAAGACTTTGTCTGACTCAAGGTTTTATGTCTCCTCTTATTACCTTGGGCTGTTCATCCATGTTGGGATGGGCAGACTAGGTAGCAGGTGACAGGTGCTGTTCATGGAGGTCTACGTTGATGATGACGAAGACGAGCAGGAGGCTTTTGCATATTATTTTCATATTATGTACTGGGTGTTCCGCTGCTATATTTGTTTGAGTGTTATGTAGTGAGGCTTTGATGTATGGATGATTCATATGTTTGTATAAAACTTCTATGATACTTATATGATGATGTTCTGTTCTATGGAGCTTCACTATATTATATTCCTCTATTATATTTTATCCATGCGCTGTGAGTTATACGATAGATTCTGCGATGTTTATTCTACCCTTGACGGTCACCCATGGCTGCCTGGCACGCCTTTCAGCGCACTATTTCCTTGTTTTGGTACGGGAGTCATGGGCGGTCGTCACATTTGGTATCAGAGCTTTGGTTAATCGATTTTAGCCAACGCTCGCTGCCGTAACTACGTATGAGAGACGTAATTGTATTTTGATGAATGATTACTATATATATAATATAGTAGTTTAGAAGGATTTGAACTTCTTATGTAGTTGTTTCTCAAGGTGTTCTAAGTCATTCCTTTTTGTAGATATTAAGGATGAGTCGAAGGGGGAGACCAGCTGCTAGGGAAGGCCGTGCTGCTAGGGAAGCTGTTGATTATGCTCCTATGTTTGAGGCCATGATGACTTCGATCATGAGAAGGATACCAGCTTCAGGGCCATCAGTGGATGTTGGAGTTCAAGTTCAAGCTCCAAGACCAGTGGATTTTGCTAAGCTTTGCAAGGACTATACTTCTCTTGGAGGAAAGATTTTCTTGGGAACGGAATCGACCATTGAAGTGCAGAGATGGATAGATGCTTGTAGAAGGATTTTTGGTGACTTGGGAATTGAGGATGCAACTAAGAGGAAGCTCGCATCAAGGCAACTTCAAGGGAGAGCTTCGGATTGGTGGAATTCTATCACCATTGATACTCCGGAAGAGGAGATTACTTGGGAGCAATTCCAAGTTAGATTTGAAGCTAAGTTCATCTCTACGGCTCAGAAATCTATTCTTTTTAAGAAGTTTGTGGAGCTCAAGCAAGGTGGAAGACCCGTTCTTGAGTATGTTTCTGAGTTTGAAGCTTTGTCCAAGTATGCCAGATCGTATATTGATTCTCCCTATCAGAAGAATGAGAAGTTTGTGACTGGTTTGGATTCTTATCTTGGAAGACAGTTGGTGGATCATCTGGACGATCCGTTTGAGAAGCTTGTGGAGAAAGCTCTCAGGCATGAGAATTTGTTTCCTAGGGAGAGTTCTGTTGTTGCTGTAACCAAGAAAGGGTTTAAGCCACGGAAGGGTGGAAACAAGAAGAGGAAGCAACAGCAACAGAAGGGTAAGGATGGCCAGAAGAAGCCGAGGGGCGAAATGACTTGCTATAATTGCCAGCAGAAGGGCCATCTCTCCAAGGATTGTAGGAATCCAAAGGCGCCGGCAAAATGCCACAACTGTGACAAGCCAGGGCATTTTAGGAAAGATTGTCCAGAACCGAGGAAGGACAGGCAGATTGTGCAAGCTTATGCTTTGGGAGCTGTGCCGTCGTCTTCAAAAGCTCCTACTGCTGAAGAGAAGGGGAAGAGTGTGGTGGTTCAAGGTACTCTTTCCATTTGTGGTGTTCCAGTTAGAGTGTTGTTTGATACTGGAGCGTCGCATTCTTTTGTTTGTGATGATCTTGTAGGCCGGTTAGGTTTGGAACCGGATATTGTTGATAGGCCATTGGTTGTGACTAATCCAGTTGGGGGTTCGTCATGTTTGTGTATGATATGCCGTGGTCTAGTTGTGTCGAGTCATGATTGCTCGTTTGTTTGTGATTGTTTTGTTCTGAACTTTGCGGGGTTCGGAATTATTTTGGGTATGGACTGGCTTAGGAAGTATGCGGCAAGGATTGATTGTGAGAGGCTGGAGGTGACAGTCGGGAATGTGGAAGGGCGAAAGGTTGTGATACGATGCAAGCATGAGGAAGGCGTCTTCATGAGCTTCATGTATTCGCTGGTTGTTCCACGGGATGGACTGTCATTGGTGCCTATTGTGAATGGATTTGAGGATGTCTTTGACGAAGCCAAAGGATTACCGCCGCATAGGGAGATTGAGTTTCGTATCGATCTAGTTGAGGGAGCCAGACCTGTTGTGATTCCTTTTAGGCGGATGGCGCCTAGGGAGCAACAAGAGTTGAAGGTGCAAGTTGATGACCTTTTACGGAAAGGATTCATTCGGCGTAGCGTGTCCGAATGGGGTGCACCAGTTGTGTTCGCAACCAAAGCGGATGGATCGTTGAGGTTGTGTGTCGATTATCGTGAGCTGAATAAGGTGACTAAGAAGAACAAGTATCCATTGCCGAGAATAGATGACTTGTTTGATCAGCTTCACGAGGCGAAGGTGTTTTCTCAGATGGATTTGGCAACGGGATTTCACCAGTTAAGAGTGGCGAAGGATAGTGTGCCGAAGACTGCTTTCAGGACACCATCCGGTTTTTATGAGTGGCTGGTAATGCCATTTGGATTGACTAACGCACCAGCATATTTTGTGGATCTTATGAATAGAGTATTCAGAGATCGGTTGAATAAGTTCGTGCTTGTGTTCGTGGATGATATTATGATTTACTCCAGAACTGAGGAAGAGCACAAGACGCACTTGCGTATTGTTTTGGAAATCTTACGGAAGCATCAGCTGAAGGCTAAGTTTTCGAAGTGTCACTTCTGGAAAAGTGAAGTGAGATTCTTAGGCCATGTTATCTCTGGAAGTGGAATAGCGGTTGATCCCGCTAAGGTGGCAGCGATCCAGGATTGGGTTAGACCTAAGAATGCATCTGATGTGAGAAGTTTTCTTGGATTAGCAGGATATTATCGTCGGTTTATCAAGGACTTTTCCAAGATAGCTGCACCATTAACAGGATTGACGAAAAAGAATTAGGTATTCAGTTGGGATGCTAAGTGTGAGCAAGCTTTTGGAATCCTGAAAGAGCGACTGACGAGTGCTCCTGTTTTGACTATTCCAAGTGGGAATGATGAGATGGTGGTTTACACCGATGCATGTGGTACTGGACTTGGAGCAGTGCTAATGTAGAAAGATAAAGTTGTTGCATACGCAAGTCGACAACTGAAGCCTCATGAAAGGATTATCCGACTCATGATTTGGAGTTAGCGGCGGTCGTATTTGCTTTAAAGATGTGGAGACATTATCTTTTGGGAGTTCGATTCGAGTTGTTTACGGATCATAAGTCGTTGAAGTATCTTTTCTCCCAAAAGGATTTGAATCTTCGGCAGCAACGGTGGCTAGAGTTTTTGGCATCATATGATTTTGGTATAGCTTATACTCCGAGAAAAGGTAACGCAGTAGCTGATGCGTTAAGTCGAAGACATGCAGGATTGGGAGCCATGTTTTCGGAATGGAAGAGTCTTTAGCTAGATTTGACTTCAGGCCCAGATGTGAATTGGAACCTGAAATGTTGGCAAACTTATCGATAAGGCCTACTCTTGTGGAAAGAATTGGCGAGAGCCAAAAGCGAGACGATAAGCTTGTCAAGATTATCCGTGATTTGGAATCTGGATTGGACTCAGAGAAGGATAAAAGATTCGAAGTCGATCGAGAGGGTTGGCTTCGTAAGCAAGGACCACTGGTTGTTCCCGATATCGATGAGTTGAGAGATGAAGTTTTGAAGGAAAGTCATCACTCGAAGTTGACAATTCATCCAGGAGGAAATAAGATGTATCGGGACATGAAGAGAACCTATTACTGGGAAGGTATGAAGAAGGATGTTGGAAATTTTATTTCCAAGTGCATGAACTGTCAGTTGGTAAAAGCTGAACAGAAGAAGCCCAGTGGATTGCTTCAGCCGTTAGAAGTTCCTACATGGAAGTGGGAACAAATATCGATGGATTTTGTCGATGGCCTACCTAGAACCAAGGCGGGAAATGAAGGGGTATGGGTCATCGTAGATCGGTTGACCAAGAGTGCAAGGTTCATTCCTGTTCGATCGACTAGGACTACATCGAAGTTGGCTGAGCTTTATGTTAAGTGGATAGTTCGATTCCATGGTGTTCCGAAGAATATAGTGAGCGACCGAGATCCTTTGTTCACTAGTGGATTTTGGAAGAGCTTCCAGGAAGTTTTGGGAACCGAGTTGTGTTTGAGTACAGCTTATCGTCCCCAAACAGATGGTCAGACTGAGAGAGTCAACCGAGTTTTGGAAGATCTCTTGAGGGCATGCGTTTTGGATTTCGGAGGATCATGGGAGGATCATCTTCATTTGGTGGAATTTGCGTATAACAACAGTTATCAGTCGAGTATTGGTATGGCACCATTTGAGGCATTGTATGGAAGACCGTGTAACTCTCCGACATGTTGGTTGGAAACTGGAGAAAAACTGATACTTGGGCCAGAGATGATTCGACAGACTCCGAATTGTATAGGGATCATTCGGCAACGAATGAAGGCAGCCCAAGATCGTTAGAAAAGCTATGCCGATAATCGTCGTAAGGATTTGGAATTCGACGTAGGTGATATGGTTTTTGTGAAGATTTCTCCTCTGAAGAATGTTATTCGATTTGGAAAGAAAAGAAAGTTAACTCCGAGATTTGTTGGACCATTCCCGATTATTGAGCGAATTGGAAAGCTCGCTTATAGATTGGAGTTACCGGAAAAGATGGCGGGTGTGCACAATGTGTTTCATGTATCTTATCTACGGAAGTATGTGCATGACTCGAATACGGTGGTTTCTGCTGATAGCTGTGAAGATTTAGAGGTTGATCCAGTGGTTACGAAACCTCGTAAGCCGCTTCGTGTTGTTGAAACTGACACGAAACAGCTTAGGAGGAAGACGATTACGTTGCTCAAGGTACAATGGAGTGATGATGTTAACAACTGTACATGGGAGGAGGAAGAGAGGATGAAGGCAGCTCATCCTGAACTCTTCAAGGTATAGCCCTAAGGTGTCGTGACATCTCATGAATTTGTAACTTGATCCGATCTTAGAATTCTGCATGCTAGGCTGGAATTGGATGCATGGTTTGTTGGTTGCTATGGATGGTAGGCATGCAGAATAGTTTTGGTTGCTCTTGTTTGTTTGGAATTTCGGGGGCGAAATTCCTAAGGGGGAGAGAATGTAACGACCCGTATTTTACGTGTCGATATAATCGTAGAATTATTAGGTCGTTAGTGTTGTTTATGTCATCCATAGCCTAAGTCGTGTAAAAGATAGCTCGTAAGGAAGTTAACTCGGTTGCATAGGGTCCTTAGATCGGCTCTTGGTTAGGTCGTAGAGGGTTCTTAAGTCGTAGACGACTTAAAGTGGTTGCATGAGTTAGGGGTTAGCGACCTAGTAGTATTACGAGTTAACGACCTAAGAGTTAGCAGGTTAGTAGAGTTAGCGACTTAGGGTCTGATGAGCCGTGGACGAGTTAAGTGTTAGCTCGTGTGAAGCTTAAGTCGTATAAGATTTAGGTCGTGTGGAAGTTAGGCCGGTTGAGCGACCTAAGAGGTGAGCGACCTAAGATAGAGGAGCGACTCAAGATAGTACGACCTAGTAGATAACAGGTTAGAGCGACTTAAGTATTTGAGCGACCTAAGAAAGTGAGCGACCTAGTAGTTGTAGCGACCTAAGAGAGCGAGCAACCTAAGGGGTTTAGCGACCTAATAGTAGTTGACTTAAGGGAGTTAGGTCGGAAAGCGACCTAAGATAGGTCACAGTGTGTATTTAGGTCGTAGGCGACCTATGTTGAGGCAGGATGTTTGTGTTAGGTCGTAGGTCGTGGATGTGTTGGGTCGTTAGGTCGTTCTGACAACCTAGAAAGGGACACGGCTTGTTGGTGTTAGGTCGCGCATTTTGCGTAAGGGTTAGGTCGTTGGAGAGTTAAGTCGCGTATGCTTTAGGTCTTTGGGTCGGTAGGTCGTTAGGTCGTAGAGGCGCGTATGCTTTAGGTCGTAGGTCGGGATAGTTAGGTCGTGGACGACCTAAGGGGCGGACGACCTAAGATTTCAGCCTATAAATAGAGGGGTTTGGCTCACTTTTTGGCACCGGTTTTTGAAGCGACGAAGTGCTGCCATTTTGAGAGCTCGACTACAACATTTCTTCATTTCCTTTTCTCCATTCCAATCTAGTTCTAACATCCATCCAAGATCGAAGATCGAAGAGCCAAAGTTGAAGATCTTCATCCGACGAAGCTAGATTTCACCATTTCAAGCGAGATTTCACCAAATCGAGCTTGAATCCTTGCTGTCCAGATCTGAAATTGATAGTTTTTGAAGTGTTTGGGTGATTTGGTGAGTGGTGGTTATCTCTCACGCGGACCCAAAGGAGTATATTGGATTGGTGGTTTGTTGGAGTGTTGTAGATAGTGATTTCATACATTTTCCTTAGATCCAAGTGTAGATCCATTACTTATGAAGATGTTTGCTTATGCAAGTTCATTCATCAAGTTGTAGAGACAAAACCCATGATTTATATTTGTTAGATCTATGCTAGAAACCCATGATTCATGTATGTTATATCTATGCTCATTTATTTACGAAATTGCCATTGTAGTTATAAATGCCTACTTAGACCATATTCGATTACTTGATTGCTTAAGCTAATGATTGATTTGATTGATTGCTATGTATGTTAGTTGATTGATAGTTAGATCTAGACAAGATGGTCGAAGATGATTCAAAAGCTAAGTGGAAAGGCTCTTGAATAGTGAAAGCTGCTTGTGGCATATGAAGCGGATGTTGAAGCTCATATGTATGGATTAGATGATGTTGAGATGGACTTTGCCATGATGCGAGGAGGCAAAGCATGATGATGAAATGGGACGGGTCATGATGACGTTCCAAGCACGGGCTGCGACGACGTGCGAAGCTATGTTGATAACTCGGTGATGCGATCCGGGTTGATGATAATGGTTAGCTTGAGAGGCGATTGAGCTAGTATGGAAATAGTCGTCGAGGAGGATGACTAGGAGGCTGAGATCTCATCGTTGTTGAAGGTTCTAGCATGCTCAAAGCAAGAGTACGTTGGAACGGGCTGCGACGACGTTCCAAGCACGGGCTGCGACGACGTGCTAGTACTCTGGGTAGTTGCGAAAATTCCTAGGCACGGGCTGCGACGACGTGCGGAGTTATGTCTAGAACCGGGGTTACCATTAGCCCTTGACAGGTGGTCATTCAACTAATGGTGAAACCAAGGCAATGATAACAGTGATAGCCGGAGTCATGGATGTTTGGACGTTTGGTTGTATCATCATTCGGTCTCAAGAGCGGTGTTTTCTGGATGCTTATCTGATCTTGGTTTAGGCCTTGGGGGTTTGTATTTGGAAAACATCGACCTTGACTCGAGTGATTATTGTTTTACCTTAATTGTCTGCTATGTTATGTTTGCTTCACTTTAGTTTGAGTCTGGGGGCTATCACTGTAGAAAGAGGTGGAGTGGGATGGTTTGGTTCCTATTCCTTTATCCTTTATACTCTTTTGGTATGTTTGATAGTCGATTTACTGCTCACTAAGACTTTGTCTGACTCAAGGTTTTATGTCTCCTCTTATTACCTTGGGCTGTTCATCCATGTTGGGATGGGCAGACTAGGTAGCAGGTGACAGGTGCTGTTCATGGAGGTCTACGTTGATGATGACGAAGACGAGCAGGAGGCTTTTGCATATTATTTTCATATTATGTACTGGGTGTTCCGCTGCTATATTTGTTTGAGTGTTATGTAGTGAGGCTTTGATGTATGGATGATTCATATGTTTGTATAAAACTTCTATGATACTTATATGATGATGTTCTGTTCTATGGAGCTTCACTATATTATATTCCTCTATTATATTTTATCCATGCGCTGTGAGTTATACGATAGATTCTGCGATGTTTATTCTACCCTTGACGGTCACCCATGGCTGCCTGGCACGCCTTTCAGCGCACTATTTCCTTGTTTTGGTGCGGGAGTCATGGGCGGTCGTCACAAACACACTCAACTGAATTTATTAAGTTATCAAAACTTTTCCTCTATCAAACAAAAGTATCTCGTAAGACATGTCCACACACAAACACGGACATGTTTTTACCTTACAATAACTAAAACATATCATATCAAATCCTCTTATATTATAGTAGTGTCTACTATATATAAATAATATTAATCATAGCCGAAATTATTACATTGATTAAATTCCAGCATATAGCCCAATTGGGTAATACAATCAAAATGGCAAGTACGTAGTGGAGTTAGGATTTCCATACAAATAACCAGGTGAAGGGACTACCTTCCGGCAGTACATCTCTAGAAAAATGTACTTAGGACCATCACAAAGGATCCTCTACCAACACAAGACCGACCCACTTCTATACTAGATGGTACCGAATATATCATCCTCCGATCGTTACCGACCTTTACCGAGGGCCCTCTAGCATACAAACCACAATACTCAGATACATGACGTCATAGCATGCAAAGATATATCTAGAAGAGGATGATCATATCCTACTTGGGAATGACTCACTTAGCCTTGCTGCATCTAACCCTGTTTTGGTCATTTCCGGTTGATGAGGCTAGAGGTAACGATTACCTTTCACAAAGCACAATCACATCACTTAGAATGCCACACGGCCATTTTCGTTGACTACTAATTGCCTTCCACAAAAATACAATCCTTAAGATCATACATCTCTAGGAGAGTGTTAAGCTAAGAGAAGTTGCCTTCTCCGCCACCACTGATGTACGTTTGTAAAAACTAATGTACGTAATCTATAGAAATGCAATGTCATAAAAACATCCATACAAGTTGTCTAGCAACAGGACAAACCGAAGGCACTTTCCTGCCACATCTTGTCGGGAAATCCCTGGGATTAGTAGCGAATAGTCCTTGCATTGGATATTTCATAATGAAGAGACCACTGCTACCAGATGTATATTGGAATTTTAACCCCAAACGATCAACAAGCAGTTTTCCACTATGAAACTCCGAAATATCAATATCATCACAAGCAACCTGCACAATCATCGCATATACGTTGGTCCGAAGTGGTTTCGGATAAACCAATCCCGGTCTCTTCGCATCAACAACGCAAAAGCGTTTCTCAACCTCACACAGAAACTAAGTCTCATAGACTTATCACATTTCCAACTTTCAACTTGCTATCCTTCGGGCCAAGAGGGAAGCTCGATAGATTGGAGTAATACTCCACACTATATGAATCAACATCCTCAACATAAACGATAATCAAACCTACACAGAAGGCTACGTAAGTGTATGACTGAATAGTTCCCACATCAAGTCGATGGACTAAAATTTTGGGCAATTTGATAGTCGGTTATTTAACTATCAAAGCAAACAAACAAATTGTAGCGACCAATAAAATTTTATTAATTTTTTTTTTTTTTTTTTGGTTTTATAACGTATTTAATTTGGATTTTGAGAAATTATTAATAATAATAATTTTGAAATAAAAATTTGATATTTGGATTACGTATAATTTTATAGTTTAAACCAATAAGTTGTAGTTGTATATGGCTTGCATCTTATTCTATAATAACCAGTGTATATTTTGCTGTCTACTAGTATAATACTATATGTTAGTTTATTTATGTGTATCGATCTAAACAATGATTTTAAAATAATAATAAAAATATACATACATACATATATATAATTGGATTTGCGTTTGAATTTAGAAAATGATTTTGATTCATATATATAGTTATATACATAGTTATGCACATATATAGCCATAAGTTCAACTCATACCATATTAAATTTCTTTTAAAGGTTTTAGCTAAATCTATGGGTGAGCGTTGACACACCTTTCCACCTTATATTTAATTCTCTAACGTTTCAATTTGCATTCTATCCGTTCATAATTTCTTTTTTTTGTGTCAGCTGAATCAATGAGAGACTGTTACAATTTCATTTATTTGTGTACGTTTTCATTTTTATTATTGTACACATCACGGTACCTTTAAAATTGTGACTTCATTTCTTTTCTTCGGTCTCAATTATAGAAGCGTGCTGCGCACGTTATTATTAATTGCTTTGAATCTCACTACTCTATATTTATTCCTGTACGTTTTATCTTCGCTTAAATTTCTCTCTCCATTCTTTTTTCCATTTTAATACCCTTGCCTTTCCATACTCACGTGCTTTCCAATCAAGCAATAAATTATTTAAATATCCACCTTATCAACTTGACCGTTGTTATTGCATCACACTAGTATATAATTCAAATCTATCATTATTCTACCATTCTTCTTTAACAAATTATATGTAACAGTATATCATAAATGGACAGCTCATTCTCCACCCATTCATTTCTCCTATTCAATTAATAATGGAATATAAAGTTATATATTTGGTATACAATTCAAACAACCGTTACCATTCATACCTCCTAAATTCTAGCGATTGACCCCTCTATTTCCATCGGTTCAAATTTATATAAACTTTATATTCGTTACACGTTACATTCATTTATTTGACCGGTCCTTTCCTTTGTTATTTCCCGAATTTCGTGCGTTACTAACCAATGCTCCATATTTATTTGCCTTAATGATTCAGCTAAATTTAAGGATCACCGTTGCTTTTACCTTTTTGTTTATATTACCATTCCCCTATTTTAGCCGGTTGCATTTGATATTTCCTTGATTTAAGCTTTCTAACTTTTAAATTTCCACTACTCTATATTTTTTCTGTACATTTATCTTTGCTTGAATTTCTTTGTCCATTCTCCTCTTTTGCATGTGAAGCTTCTTCTGTAGGTAAATGGCTGCACCATTTTTTTTTCTTCTTCTTATTTCTTTTCTTTTTCTTCTTCTTTTTCATCCTTTTCTTTTGTTTTCTTATTGTTTATATTGCTTTTCCTTTATTTTAAGCACAACATGTTTTTGTCTATTTATTTTTTTACATGTTTTGATTTTCAATGTAACATAAAAGTTTATAATTTAAGCGTATATATATATATATATATTTAAAAAGGATCGCTTTATATTAAGGTCACATGGTATTTGGAGAAGTATTTTTTTAAAACTATTTTATCACTTTTATTTATATTTTACAATCCCGGTCCTAGGAGCATTTGATTGTTGGCTATACAGTTTGGGTCTATGTATTTACATTTAAAAGATAATGTTTAAATTTATGTAAAGGAAGGCAAAATTATGATGTATAAACTGGGATAGTTTAACATATATAGGCGAGGACATCATTAATTCCTACTCTCTATTTTCATCAGTTTTGGTTTATGCATTTAGTAATGCTAACTAAGCTATATATATATAATTGGTTTTGCAAGGTCTATAGTTATATAAAATAATATGTCGATTTTATGGATTTTTGTTTACAGTAGTGCTTCACTTTTGGTTTTAAAACATAAATAGTTATATGTTTGGCAAGTTCACATATTGCTGTTTTGTAAGATCACGTTTAATATGTATATACTTTTTTTATAGATGAGAACTTGGTTTTCAAATATTTTTTTTTTAGTATGTTTTGGGATTAATTATTTAATTTAAACAAATATATTTATTTTAAGTTTATGTTTAATTTTTAATAAATGTAAGCTTGATTTGTTTATTTACTTATATGTTTGAAACGCTTGTAAATTTAATTTGCGGTGTTCAAACTTAGAATATAAATTCATATGTATATATAGTATAGGTCAGTTTTATGAATTTTTTTTATATACATATTTTAAGTTTTATTTTATATAGTATGGTTTATATGTTAGAAAAAAAAAGGAGAGAGGTTTTATATCCATAGTTATATGTTACTGCATTGGGTAATATAGCTGTTAAGTGTTGTCTGCATTTGTACATTGATTTTTACTTGGACTGTATATATATATTGAATAACAAGTGTTTGTAGCTTTCTTTGTCGCAGTTAATATAAGCTATGTTGAAAATGGGTCTCAACATTGTTTTTTTCTTTAAACTTGCATGTGTTTATGTACATTTCAATATGAAAGTTACAATATTTATTTCAAATTTTATTACATTTGATTTTTAATACAAAACAGTGATTTTTCGTACATACGTATTTTGTTTTGATATTGGTCTTAAAAAGAAATATTAATTTAATAAGAAAATAATATATTTATTTTGATTTATATATGTATATGTGCTTTAAATGGATATTGTTTTCAAATTCTCTTATACCAATTCTCTTCATCAAACCCGGTTCTAATTTGATTCCGTCGATTCCTGTTATCAGCTTTGTCCGTCGTGCCCGTTTTCTCCATCGAATCGTATCCATCTAGCGTCGCTTGGAATTCGTAGCTCGTTTCCTTGTCAAATCTGTTTAGCCTCGAAAGGTGAGCAATCACTCACGATTAACACTTTTATATTTATTGAATTTGATTTCAATTGAAACGACAATTGAAATATGCTGTTGTATTTATTTTTAATTGTTATATATGCTATTATTTGTATCTGTTCACCTATGACACCCAACACCATTATCGGTTAATTATGTATGTGATAATAATACAGATTGGTTGATAATTGATTGTTTGATTGATTGTTGTTTAAATTGGATGTTAATTATTTTTGTTAAGTGATAACTAGTTTGCTAGTTTAATTTGAGTAGTATAGTTTACAAATTAAACGGATTATATATGATGGACCTTACTTTATTAAAACCTGACCCCGCCATATGTAAATTTGATTAGTTGAATTTGACCCATTGATTGTCGTAGAAATTGATAAATTATTCTTGAAATCTTTGAATGTAGTTTGGATTAATTGTTGTATTATTAAACTGAAAATGAAATGGAACGACAAGGGAAAACTGAAATGTAATAACCTTTAAATCTACATGAAATGATAGTGTAGATTTTAGAAATAATTATAAAAATAACAATGCGAATTAATACGATTATTTCGGGGTTATTTGATTTAATCTATTGAATTGTTATTGATTGTTGTTATTGCTTGTTTACTTACTTTGACACTATCCCTGTCATCACACTGCAAGTTCCCTTTGTTATGTTTGATTTTTGAATTAAAATGGGTTGAAAAGATAGGCCCAAGCGGGTTTCGTTTAATTAAATTTGGGATTACGGGTTGAAATGCTATCCACCCGTATACATTTAGTGTACGTATTGAAATGATAATAGCCATAACACTTTGACCATATGATAAAAAAATCTATGGTCTTATTAAATGTAAATTCTTAAATACATCTATAAAGGGTAATGATAAATATAGAGTTAATTATATCTAGTTAATCAAGATTTGATTAAATACATAAATTATGATAAATAATTTATGTAAATTTTATTCGGATAAATTTTGCAATAATATTGAAAAATTAAGGTTGGGAGATAAATTTGGGTTATTGTAAAATGATGTTTAGATAAGGATTTATTTATTTAAATCAATTTGAAATTTATCGAATGAGATATTTCACGTTTAATAAAATTTGAGAAATCTTGAGAAAGATGTAATTTAAAGTCACTAAAATGGTATTGAATAAGGGAAGGTTCAAACTAAATAATAATGATGTAAAAACCAAGAATCTATATGAAACTGTTAAATTTAACATCTAAGTATTTAAGCCATGAACTGTATTGTAATTAAATGGTTTAGAAATTTGATATGTATTTGGGACCAAGATAGTTGAATTTGTTATGTAGATAACTAATTGAATTTAAGGGAAATTGAGGTTGAACGAAATCTGGAAATTTGTATTTAGAAAACTAGATTGGGAAATTTAGGGGAAATATTAAATACTTAAAGTATGGAAACATATTGAAATGGAAAGGGTAATTAGGAGATCCAAAATCCAGATTTGAGATTTATAATTGAGATTGAATTTAATTTAAATGGAAAGGTCAGGTTGATGTGAACGATTTGTTAAGTTAAGGAAATTGCAAGTGCTTTACCATATACAGCATTTAATATATATAAATACTATTTGGGAAATATAATTATTCGAAGTGAATTTGACATTTGGGTTTGAAGTATAAATTAAGTGAATGACCACGATGTAATAGTGTATATTTCTACCCTGTAGATAGTTCTATGGACCCTTAGAGGATGGTCATCCCAAACATCCTTTAAGTTATTTGTATTTCAGTTGATATTTCACTTGAGTTGGATTTATTGATATAAGAATGTTAATCCTGACTCGAGTGTTTTGTGTTTTGCTTTACGCTCGGGTCAGACCGAGTAATACAGCATTAGAGACTCACCTTTGGAGATTGGAGCTTCATTTGGAGATCCAACTATCGTTTCAGCTTTCAGTTTTCTAGATTGACTGGTTCAGAGAAGTCATCGGCTCGTACTGAAGACTTTTCTGTATTCAAGAGATTCTGATGTATTTTATTTTAAACTCTGATGTATATAGTAGCTTCATGAACTACTATTTTTCTATTCCGCTGCATTATATTACTCTGTGTCTGTGATCTGTGTTTGATTTATTTACTGTATATTTTAAGTTTTGCCAAATTAAATTAACAATTCGGTATTTTGAATTATTCAAGTCGTACATGTACGGTTTTAGTGTCGATTTGAATGGTCCAAAATAGCGGGTCGTTACAGTTGGTATCAGAGCTTTGGCTCTAGGCAAAACTTAGCATATATAGTAAATTTATTTACAGAATCACTTTCGCTCGAGTTGAATCTCTTCCTTTCGACTTGATTTCCTTTGAATTTTGGAATATCCCTCGGTTCCGAAATTCATCCGTGTCTCTTCCTATTTATATTAGTTTAATTGCGGAGTATCCCATAACTCCATTGAATAATTTGTAAAAGGGTGAAAACTCCTTTACAATTAGCATTAATTCACCTAGATTTCTGAAGTCACGGTTGACCGGTAGATGTCGCCCGCGACTTATAGAAGGATATCCACCTTCTACTTTGTAATAAAGATTTCCTCATTTTGCTCAAGCCTTCACACTTTGTTTCGAAACTTCCTTTGATCAAGTTTTCTCTTAGAAATTGAACCTCTATCTGGTTTGATATTGGACTCCCTGAATGATAGGAAACTATTTTGTAGATGGCAAAATCGGAAGAGCAGAAAGCAGCTCGTCGAGCCCGGAGAGCACTAGCCCGTAAGGAACAGGAGGAAGCAATGGAGAAGTGGGAAAAGATTTGGAGGGAAAGGGCAGGACCTGGACCTTATGACAATGTCATCTGTTATCGGTGTCAAGAGAAGGGACGTTATGCAGCCATGTGCGGGAAGAGAGATGAAGGAAAGAAGAGTGAGGGCCAGCGTTATCGATCCAAGATCTTCTGTTTTAAGTGCCGTAGTACGGGACACTTTCCCAATCGCTGCCAAAAGGTGAAGAAAGTAAATGCTGCACCCACGGCATCAGTCGACCAATCAACCATTTGCTATCACTGTAGGCTGACTGGACATATAGCTAGGAATTGTCCTGTGAGGAAGTACGGAAGGAAGGCTGCGTTCCCGCAATTCGTTAAGGAGGATGGGTGTGTAGTGCATTTATGTAAGAAATGCAGAAGTTGGGGCCATATTGAGGGGGAGTGTTCTGGACCGATTGAAGTCCCACCCGGTAGAATTAATACCGATGCTTTGTTTATGTAAGGTGGTTCTCGGTAGATCTGTTTGTTTCAGCAGTTGTTTGTTGCTTTCGATAAACTCTATTGTATCTTTTGCTTAACTGAAGTTCTCTAATAAAGTATTCATGTTCCTGTTTCGTTGATATGAAATTCAAATCTCTATCTTTATTTTGAAATCCATTCTTAGATTATCCTTTGAAAATCGGGTACGTTTGTATTTTGAAATTGCTTTATATATCAAATTTATATTTTAATAACTATGATTTTTCCTATATATAAAAAGAAATGTTTCGATAAGGATTATATACCTATATATAAATCAAATAAGAAATGTTATTCTATATAAAAAATTTTGAAAGGATTTGAAATTTTGGAAAATTATAAGAAATTGATTTATATAAAAATGATTTATAACTGAAGTGGTAAATTTGAAATTCGAGAATTGAATTCCGGTATTTTGAAATTGGTTTTAAGATTTTGGAAATTATAGGAAAAATAGTACGATTTAAAAGTATTTTTCCGAATAAGAAATGTTTTAAATGAGTTCAAATGAATTCCATTAATTTTGAAGAAATTTCAAACGAGTTTTCAAGAAAATAGAAGTCCAGAACTCACTTATGTCGCTAGGGAATAATTTCGGTGATGAGTGCACGCATCATCGACATTGATTTTCGAGTTTCAGAGTGGGGGAGAGGCTCCTTTAATAGCTTCGCTATGCGAGTGATCTTGTAAAACCGTTTTTGATTTCAAATTCCGTAGTAATTTGATAGTTTCGAAAGAAATATGTATATATTTGAAATGATTTAAAGTATACCGGTGTTCGATCCTCGAGTTTTGAGTTGACCTAGAATAACCCTATTTATAAAAAATTGATTTCCAACTAGTGATTTGAAATCTATTGATTTGAAAGGTACTCAATTTTGGAAAGAGAATTTTATATAATCGAAGTCTATATAAGGATATTTTGATATACTATTGATTTGGAAAGTATTCGTTTGAAAATGGAATCCTATATATATGGACTTTATATAAGTACAATATTTGAAAGTGATTTGAAAAAGGTACTATATGATATATATTTTCCAAATAAAGATATGGAAAAGTGCCTTCTGCTTGATATCCGCTTTGTGGCCACAGCGTGGATTCATTCTATCGTTATTATTCTCTCTGATTTTGGTTTTCCGGATGTAATACTCGAGTGTTCCCACCGTGACGTGTCCCACGGTTTCTTTTTCTCTCGTGAATGCACAGCGAAATTGCCTGGCTGAGTCTTGCCTAGGGGTACGGATTGTTTCCTGGGGGAACCAGGCGGAACCATTGTGTATCCTGCAATCTGTGTAGGTCGCGAATAGTAGCGCAAGTGCCTGGCTGAGTCTTGCCTGGGGGTACGGATTGTTTCCTGGGGGAACCAGGCGTAACCATTGTGTATCCTGCACCCTACTAGTCATCATGGCGTAACTCGCAGGGCTGTGAAAGCTTACGGATATGGATTGTTTCCTGGGGGAACCAGGCGTAACCATTGTGTATCTGCGAACCATGATCGGACAAAGGTTTTGGTTTGATTGTTTTGTTTGGATCGTACTTTCCATATCTGTTTTAAAGGGTTTTTCAAGTATTTTCACTGGTTGTTGAAACAAGCCTACTAAGTACTTGAAGAATTCTAGCTTTGCGCCTGATCAACGCATGGCCAGAGTCTGCAAGAACAAGGATAAACTTGTTGAAACATCGAGTTATAAAAGTATTTTCGAAAGAAAATTTACTTTGATATAGTAGTATCTTATTATAAAAGTGTTATTATAAAGGTATTTATTATAAAATATTTTTCCCAACAAAGAAATTTGCATTAATCTTTGGAATTAAATTCCTTTGGTAAATTGAAAATTCTTGCCCGATACTATTCCAGAATCTACCTTCCTTTCCTTTTTGAATAAAATCTTTTAAAGATTGCTTATCTATATGCTACATTGGTTAATAGAAAATTTTAGTGGTATAAATATTTTTGAAGTGAATGATTTATTAATAATGTTTGAAAGGTATCTAAAGACAAATTTATAAATTTATGAATTATGGATTTAATGTTTTCAACAGCTTCTTTGTAAATATAACTAATGATGCAAATAATTGTTTTCAAATAGCTTTCATATATGTATATAGGTGTTAGTTAAACATATTAAATTTCAATGAGTTTTGGAAATTTTAAAGTATTAAAGATAGCTGAATCGCAAATAAAGTTTTCAAATGAATAATTCAAGTAAAATTATATAGTTTTAAATTAATTATTTACCCTTAACTTTCAATCTACCTTTATTTCTGGTTGTTCTATTCTCCTACCTCCTTCCTTTTCGGGGACGAAAAGTTTTGAGTGGGGGAGAATGTAGCGACCAATAAAATTTTATTAATTTTTTTTTTTTTTTTTTTGGTTTTATAACGTATTTAATTTGGATTTTGAGAAATTATTAATAATAATAATTTTGAAATAAAAATTTGATATTTGGATTACGTATAATTTTATAGTTTAAACCAATAAGTTGTAGTTGTATATGGCTTGCATCTTATTCTATAATAACCAGTGTATATTTTGCTGTCTACTAGTATAATACTATATGTTAGTTTATTTATGTGTATCGATCTAAACAATGATTTTAAAATAATAATAAAAATATACATACATACATATATATAATTGGATTTGCGTTTGAATTTAGAAAATGATTTTGATTCATATATATAGTTATATACATAGTTATGCACATATATAGCCATAAGTTCAACTCATACCATATTAAATTTCTTTTAAAGGTTTTAGCTAAATCTATGGGTGAGCGTTGACACACCTTTCCACCTTATATTTAATTCTCTAACGTTTCAATTTGCATTCTATCCGTTCATAATTTCTTTTTTTTGTGTCAGCTGAATCAATGAGAGACTGTTACAATTTCATTTATTTGTGTACGTTTTCATTTTTATTATTGTACACATCACGGTACCTTTAAAATTGTGACTTCATTTCTTTTCTTCGGTCTCAATTATAGAAGCGTGCTGCGCACGTTATTATTAATTGCTTTGAATCTCACTACTCTATATTTATTCCTGTACGTTTTATCTTCGCTTAAATTTCTCTCTCCATTCTTTTTTCCATTTTAATACCCTTGCCTTTCCATACTCACGTGCTTTCCAATCAAGCAATAAATTATTTAAATATCCACCTTATCAACTTGACCGTTGTTATTGCATCACACTAGTATATAATTCAAATCTATCATTATTCTACCATTCTTCTTTAACAAATTATATGTAACAGTATATCATAAATGGACAGCTCATTCTCCACCCATTCATTTCTCCTATTCAATTAATAATGGAATATAAAGTTATATATTTGGTATACAATTCAAACAACCGTTACCATTCATACCTCCTAAATTCTAGCGATTGACCCCTCTATTTCCATCGGTTCAAATTTATATAAACTTTATATTCGTTACACGTTACATTCATTTATTTGACCGGTCCTTTCCTTTGTTATTTCCCGAATTTCGTGCGTTACTAACCAATGCTCCATATTTATTTGCCTTAATGATTCAGCTAAATTTAAGGATCACCGTTGCTTTTACCTTTTTGTTTATATTACCATTCCCCTATTTTAGCCGGTTGCATTTGATATTTCCTTGATTTAAGCTTTCTAACTTTTAAATTTCCACTACTCTATATTTTTTCTGTACATTTATCTTTGCTTGAATTTCTTTGTCCATTCTCCTCTTTTGCATGTGAAGCTTCTTCTGTAGGTAAATGGCTGCACCATTTTTTTTTCTTCTTCTTATTTCTTTTCTTTTTCTTCTTCTTTTTCATCCTTTTCTTTTGTTTTCTTATTGTTTATATTGCTTTTCCTTTATTTTAAGCACAACATGTTTTTGTCTATTTATTTTTTTACATGTTTTGATTTTCAATGTAACATAAAAGTTTATAATTTAAGCGTATATATATATATATATATATATATATATTTAAAAAGGATCGCTTTATATTAAGGTCACATGGTATTTGGAGAAGTATTTTTTTAAAACTATTTTGTCACTTTTATTTATATTTTACAATCCCGGTCCTAGGAGCATTTGATTGTTGGCTATACAGTTTGGGTCTATGTATTTACATTTAAAAGATAATGTTTAAATTTATGTAAAGGAAGGCAAAATTATGATGTATAAACTGGGATAGTTTAACATATATAGGCGAGGACATCATTAATTCCTACTCTCTATTTTCATCAGTTTTGGTTTATGCATTTAGTAATGCTAACTAAGCTATATATATATAATTGGTTTTGCAAGGTCTATAGTTATATAAAATAATATGTCGATTTTATGGATTTTTGTTTACAGTAGTGCTTCACTTTTGGTTTTAAAACATAAATAGTTATATGTTTGGCAAGTTCACATATTGCTGTTTTGTAAGATCACGTTTAATATGTATATACTTTTTTTATAGATGAGAACTTGGTTTTCAAATATATTTTTTTTAGTATGTTTTGGGATTAATTATTTAATTTAAACAAATATATTTATTTTAAGTTTATGTTTAATTTTTAATAAATGTAAGCTTGATTTGTTTATTTACTTATATGTTTGAAACGCTTGTAAATTTAATTTGCGGTGTTCAAACTTAGAATATAAATTCATATGTATATATAGTATAGGTCAGTTTTATGAATTTTTTTTATATACATATTTTAAGTTTTATTTTATATAGTATGGTTTATATGTTAGAAAAAAAAAGGAGAGAGGTTTTATATCCATAGTTATATGTTACTGCATTGGGTAATATAGCTGTTAAGTGTTGTCTGCATTTGTACATTGATTTTTACTTGGACTGTATATATATATTGAATAACAAGTGTTTGTAGCTTTCTTTGTCGCAGTTAATATAAGCTATGTTGAAAATGGGTCTCAACATTGTTTTTTTCTTTAAACTTGCATGTGTTTATGTACATTTCAATATGAAAGTTACAATATTTATTTCAAATTTTATTACATTTGATTTTTAATACAAAACAGTGATTTTTCGTACATACGTATTTTGTTTTGATATTGGTCTTAAAAAGAAATATTAATTTAATAAGAAAATAATATATTTATTTTGATTTATATATGTATATGTGCTTTAAATGGATATTGTTTTCAAATTCTCTTATACCAATTCTCTTCATCAAACCCGGTTCTAATTTGATTCCGTCGATTCCTGTTATCAGCTTTGTCCGTCGTGCCCGTTTTCTCCATCGAATCGTATCCATCTAGCGTCGCTTGGAATTCGTAGCTCGTTTCCTTGTCAAATCTGTTTAGCCTCGAAAGGTGAGCAATCACTCACGATTAACACTTTTATATTTATTGAATTTGATTTCAATTGAAACGACAATTGAAATATGCTGTTGTATTTATTTTTAATTGTTATATATGCTATTATTTGTATCTGTTCACCTATGACACCCAACACCATTATCGGTTAATTATGTATGTGATAATAATACAGATTGGTTGATAATTGATTGTTTGATTGATTGTTGTTTAAATTGGATGTTAATTATTTTTGTTAAGTGATAACTAGTTTGCTAGTTTAATTTGAGTAGTATAGTTTACAAATTAAACGGATTATATATGATGGACCTTACTTTATTAAAACCTGACCCCGCCATATGTAAATTTGATTAGTTGAATTTGACCCATTGATTGTCGTAGAAATTGATAAATTATTCTTGAAATCTTTGAATGTAGTTTGGATTAATTGTTGTATTATTAAACTGAAAATGAAATGGAACGACAAGGGAAAACTGAAATGTAATAACCTTTAAATCTACATGAAATGATAGTGTAGATTTTAGAAATAATTATAAAAATAACAATGCGAATTAATACGATTATTTCGGGGTTATTTGATTTAATCTATTGAATTGTTATTGATTGTTGTTATTGCTTGTTTACTTACTTTGACACTATCCCTGTCATCACACTGCAAGTTCCCTTTGTTATGTTTGATTTTTGAATTAAAATGGGTTGAAAAGATAGGCCCAAGCGGGTTTCGTTTAATTAAATTTGGGATTACGGGTTGAAATGCTATCCACCCGTATACATTTAGTGTACGTATTGAAATGATAATAGCCATAACACTTTGACCATATGATAAAAAAATCTATGGTCTTATTAAATGTAAATTCTTAAATACATCTATAAAGGGTAATGATAAATATAGAGTTAATTATATCTAGTTAATCAAGATTTGATTAAATACATAAATTATGATAAATAATTTATGTAAATTTTATTCGGATAAATTTTGCAATAATATTGAAAAATTAAGGTTGGGAGATAAATTTGGGTTATTGTAAAATGATGTTTAGATAAGGATTTATTTATTTAAATCAATTTGAAATTTATCGAATGAGATATTTCACGTTTAATAAAATTTGAGAAATCTTGAGAAAGATGTAATTTAAAGTCACTAAAATGGTATTGAATAAGGGAAGGTTCAAACTAAATAATAATGATGTAAAAACCAAGAATCTATATGAAACTGTTAAATTTAACATCTAAGTATTTAAGCCATGAACTGTATTGTAATTAAATGGTTTAGAAATTTGATATGTATTTGGGACCAAGATAGTTGAATTTGTTATGTAGATAACTAATTGAATTTAAGGGAAATTGAGGTTGAACGAAATCTGGAAATTTGTATTTAGAAAACTAGATTGGGAAATTTAGGGGAAATATTAAATACTTAAAGTATGGAAACATATTGAAATGGAAAGGGTAATTAGGAGATCCAAAATCCAGATTTGAGATTTATAATTGAGATTGAATTTAATTTAAATGGAAAGGTCAGGTTGATGTGAACGATTTGTTAAGTTAAGGAAATTGCAAGTGCTTTACCATATACAGCATTTAATATATATAAATACTATTTGGGAAATATAATTATTCGAAGTGAATTTGACATTTGGGTTTGAAGTATAAATTAAGTGAATGACCACGATGTAATAGTGTATATTTCTACCCTGTAGATAGTTCTATGGACCCTTAGAGGATGGTCATCCCAAACATCCTTTAAGTTATTTGTATTTCAGTTGATATTTCACTTGAGTTGGATTTATTGATATAAGAATGTTAATCCTGACTCGAGTGTTTTGTGTTTTGCTTTACGCTCGGGTCAGACCGAGTAATACAGCATTAGAGACTCACCTTTGGAGATTGGAGCTTCATTTGGAGATCCAACTATCGTTTCAGCTTTCAGTTTTCTAGATTGACTGGTTCAGAGAAGTCATCGGCTCGTACTGAAGACTTTTCTGTATTCAAGAGATTCTGATGTATTTTATTTTAAACTCTGATGTATATAGTAGCTTCATGAACTACTATTTTTCTATTCCGCTGCATTATATTACTCTGTGTCTGTGATCTGTGTTTGATTTATTTACTGTATATTTTAAGTTTTGCCAAATTAAATTAACAATTCGGTATTTTGAATTATTCAAGTCGTACATGTACGGTTTTAGTGTCGATTTGAATGGTCCAAAATAGCGGGTCGTTACAGTTGGTATCAGAGCTTTGGCTCTAGGCAAAACTTAGCATATATAGTAAATTTATTTACAGAATCACTTTCGCTCGAGTTGAATCTCTTCCTTTCGACTTGATTTCCTTTGAATTTTGGAATATCCCTCGGTTCCGAAATTCATCCGTGTCTCTTCCTATTTATATTAGTTTAATTGCGGAGTATCCCATAACTCCATTGAATAATTTGTAAAAGGGTGAAAACTCCTTTACAATTAGCATTAATTCACCTAGATTTCTGAAGTCACGGTTGACCGGTAGATGTCGCCCGCGACTTATAGAAGGATATCCACCTTCTACTTTGTAATAAAGATTTCCTCATTTTGCTCAAGCCTTCACACTTTGTTTCGAAACTTCCTTTGATCAAGTTTTCTCTTAGAAATTGAACCTCTATCTGGTTTGATATTGGACTCCCTGAATGATAGGAAACTATTTTGTAGATGGCAAAATCGGAAGAGCAGAAAGCAGCTCGTCGAGCCCGGAGAGCACTAGCCCGTAAGGAACAGGAGGAAGCAATGGAGAAGTGGGAAAAGATTTGGAGGGAAAGGGCAGGACCTGGACCTTATGACAATGTCATCTGTTATCGGTGTCAAGAGAAGGGACGTTATGCAGCCATGTGCGGGAAGAGAGATGAAGGAAAGAAGAGTGAGGGCCAGCGTTATCGATCCAAGATCTTCTGTTTTAAGTGCCGTAGTACGGGACACTTTCCCAATCGCTGCCAAAAGGTGAAGAAAGTAAATGCTGCACCCACGGCATCAGTCGACCAATCAACCATTTGCTATCACTGTAGGCTGACTGGACATATAGCTAGGAATTGTCCTGTGAGGAAGTACGGAAGGAAGGCTGCGTTCCCGCAATTCGTTAAGGAGGATGGGTGTGTAGTGCATTTATGTAAGAAATGCAGAAGTTGGGGCCATATTGAGGGGGAGTGTTCTGGACCGATTGAAGTCCCACCCGGTAGAATTAATACCGATGCTTTGTTTATGTAAGGTGGTTCTCGGTAGATCTGTTTGTTTCAGCAGTTGTTTGTTGCTTTCGATAAACTCTATTGTATCTTTTGCTTAACTGAAGTTCTCTAATAAAGTATTCATGTTCCTGTTTCGTTGATATGAAATTGATTTTGGAGTTATAAAATAATGTTTATAAATTCACATTTTTATTTTACAAAAACTTCAATATACAAAATTCCTTTTCAACCAATTCTATTTACATCTCATTTATATGCCAAAATCCAAATTTATAAGTTAATTATTTATAAGTCATCTGTTTACAAATTCATTTATCTTATAACTTCACAAATTATAAATGTATAAATCTTATTTACTTATAAAATTCATTTATAACTCCAATTCAACACTTATAAAAGTCCTTATAATTTCATCACCCTGATTTATAAAAATTCAATTTCATAAATCTTATATATATGCCATTTATAAATAATCAAAAATCTCGATTTAAATAACTTAAATTAATAATTTACAAACCGTTGTTAAAACATATATAACTCCAAAAATCATACTTAAAGTATATTTCATAAATATCATAATTTTTATAACATAAAAATTATAATTATAACATTTATTTATTTAAAATGAATCAATTCCAAAATTCAATAAAACGTATACTTTCAAAAATCACTTTAAAATCCCTTTTTAATTTGGAAATCATCACTTTAACATTTTTAAATTTCCAAAAATAGGCCCAATGCTGCAACAGCACTAAATACATCAATCACGACATCCAAAGCATTATATATCATATGATAACAGAATATACCACAATATCTGTAAATAAAATCAATACTGTTGAGGAATCCAATTGGATCCCTCCAACCTGTTACCTACAACAAATATACATATTAGAAATGTAACAACCTGATATTTTCAGCCACTCGCATCCACACATGCCAGACTTGAATTGCTCAAAATACCGCATTGTAAATAAGTTTGGAGATGAAATACAATCACAGACACAGAAATATCATAATAACTCGCAGCGGAAATTAAAATACCACAGTAGTTCATAAAGCTACTATAACAAACTCTCAAAAACATAATACATAATATCAGTCTGAAACATATTCAATAGAAATCCAAATACATAGCAGTTTATAAATACAAAACTGAAATACAAAACTGAAACTGAAAGGGAATAGATACCAGACAAGCAGAATCTCCAAGGATTCCTAGCTCCAGGAAAGAAATCCAAAGCTAAGCTGTAAATACTCAGGCTGACCCAAGCGTAAAGTAAAACACAAAACACTCGAGTCAGGACATATATACTTATATAATGTAAACCAACTCAAGTGAACTATAGTAGTAATTCACCATAACTTAAAGGATGCTTGGGATCGCCCATCCTTTAAGGATCAGTTAAACTATAATTTAAATACCTCCCGTGGTTAAAATTTCTAAATATCAAATATCATTTCAAAATTAAATATCATCCAAAATCCATTTCAAAATATCGTATCTTCCAAACCACATTCATTTATTTAAAATACCATTTCAACACGCATTTCAGAATAGTTTATATTGCAGAACAAATTACTTCATTTTAAATCATAAAAATGAAGTTATTATATTTAATAATTAAATTATTAAATTTCCAAAATTTTAATCTTTCAAAATTCATTTATTCACTTAAATTTATTAAAACAATGAAAATTCAACTTTCGCAGCATTTAGAAAAATGCTACGGAAAGTTACTTTTAAACAATTCAATTTAACAAAGACAACATTCAAAATGCTGTAATAGGGTTACATTAGTTCAAATAAAACCTTAGTTAAATTCAACAATTATAGCACTTACAAAGTGCTATAATAGCCTTTAATTCAATTTAGCCCTTTAGTTCATTTATATTAACTACAGCATTTACAAATGCTTTAATATCCTTTACTTTAGAAATAATAGCATTTCAAAATGCTGTTAATTAAATTCCAAATATTCACTATACTTTCACAAACCATTAAATTTTTTATTTAAACCATTACAAAATTATGATCATATATAAAATCAAATATTTTTCACTTTTATAACCATCATTTGATTTTCCTTAAATTCATGATTTTATAAAGTTAAATTTCCATTCAAAAATCAATATTTAATAATAATTCACTTATTAAATTCCAACATTCAATTTCAATTCATATAATTAAATTTTTAACTTAACACTTAAGTTTAAATTTCAAAATATAACTTATTTTTCATTTTATTTACTTGACTTCAAAATTCACTTTTAAACAAAATTCACAATTTTCCAATTTAAGTTATATTTCAAAATTCAACTCAATATTCATTTATTTCTCATTTTAACTTATTCAAAGTCCATTAATATATTATAAAATCATATTATATTAATTTAATTCAAAATATTTTAAATTTATCATATTTTCATATTTAATTTAAATTCCATTTATAATTAAATCAAAATTTTCAAAATAACTTATATTTCAAATTTCCACTTTATCATTAATTTATTTCACTTATAGATTCTCAGAAAAATCAAAATACTTTACAAAAAATCATTTTTAATTAAGTTTAAATAAAAAAAATATAATATTTACATTTCTAAAATATTTAAAAAATTTTAGAAAAATATATTTTAACCACGGGTATGTATAACATTTTCTACACTAGGTAAAGTGATACGGGTAATATATCATTTCAACCCATAATTTACAAAGAAAACCCGGGTTTTATCATTTCAAACCCGCAGTCCCAAGTAAATGAAATAATTTTGAAAATCGTTCAGGCCTATCATTTCAACACATAACGATTTTCCCCTATTCTAAAGTCCGTTCGGGTATGTATCATTTCAACCCATAGTGATTCTAATCTAAAGTGAATTTGCAGTGTGATAAACTGATAAAAATAACAGAACAGTATAATATAACAGTAACAGATGATATAAAAGGTATTTAAGCATGGTGAACATCATATAATCATAGCATAACAGATGTAGTATGGTGATGTATTTTGCAGATTCAAAAGTGGTCAATTTACTAGTTATATAAGTATACAATGTCTGGTGAGAATAACTCACTGGTTTGAGCTGGAGACACAACAACGAATGCACAAAAGAGATCCACACAAGCACGATAGCATGACAAGATTACGAGTGAGAGAGCCACAAGATTAATTCCCTTAAAAACAAATCAAACCAAACAATATAATACACATAATCTTTCAAGCTAAAACGATTAAACTAAGCTAGAAATAACTGCATAAATCAAAGCAGAATTGCTTTGCACTTGCTTATAGCATACCCTAGGTTCGGCCATAGGTGAAGTACAAGGCTAAAGGAAGGTTTTTGGATCAGGTTTGGGTTGGATATGGTCGGCCTAACATAGGTTTGTTGAAGTGCAAAAGTGTGCATGCGTGAAACAACACAACAAGGCAAACAATGCCACTTCAACATGGATTCAAGGCAATTCAAGGTTCATCCAAGGCTCATGTGGGCACGGCCTTCTCTGGTGGTTCAAAGTGATAATGTGGCAGAGAGTTCAGATGAGGATGGAGGTGGTGGAGGTGGAGTAGGTGGCGGCTATGAGGTGTTGAAGGTGATGGAAGTTGATGTGGTGCTCGACTAAGCTATTTAAGAGGAGTTTTGGTATTTTGGTGATGGATCAACCACCTTGGTGGCTCGGCTTGGGGTTGGCCAGAGAGGAGGTGGTGGTGGTGATGTGCTCAGGTGGTGGTGGAGGCAGCAGGGCTGGTGGTGGAGGATGGCCGAACCTAAAGGGAGAAGACACAAGAGAAAAATCAAATCAAAGAAAACAATAAAAGTGGAAAAAAAAAGATTACCATTTTTTTTTTCCAAAGCAAGAGGCCGAATTTTTTTCAGGAACGAGGAAAAATGTTTACATGAATGATAAAAGAAAGTAGGCAGCTGAAGGAAGTGAGTAGATATGGCCAATTGATGAAAAGATACGGTTAAAATGTGAAAAGGTGGGAACACCAAAGGCCATAAGAAACAAAAAGTCACAAACCATTCACATTTCTTTATTTCTTTTTGTAAATTTTAAAATAACTGAAAATACATATAATTTCAGTTAAAATTCGAAAATATAACAAATATACAAAATATAAATAAATAAATATTAATTATATATGATTAAAATAAGCAAATTGCACAAAAATGAAAACTAGTCTAGAAAATTTGAAAATAAACAGAATAAACTTTGAAAATTTATATGGACTTGGAAAATATTTATAAATAAAGATAATAACATAAAATAAAAATTCATTCACAAAATAAATAAATAAATTTTAATTAAATATAATTTAAATGAAGAAAATAGGAGAAAAATAGAAACTAGCCTTTAAAATAGGAAATAAATGCAATAAATTTTGGAAAAATTATAACATCACTCAAAAATTGTTTTAAAATAAAATATATACCTAACCTATCATATTACACATATTAGAACATGATTTGACAAATAAAAATATTATTTATATAAACTAAAATAGATAATTTTATTAAATAAATCAATATACACCCAATATTGTAAAAAGCACAACTTTCACAATGTAAATCGAATTTCAACGAAACGAAAAGTAGTATTCTTGAAATTAAATTTATTTTCATAATAAAATATAAAATTCAAAAATTCAAATATTTAAATTTTAAATTTAAAAGTCAAAGTTTGACCAGATTGACCAAAAATTCACTTTTCTGGAAATATCCTATTTATTCAGATTTGAAATTATAATTCACACAAAATTAAAATTTATATTTAAAATAACAAAATTTATCCATTTTAATAAATAAAATAAAGTTTTCAAATAGAATAATCAAAAAAAGATCACAAAATTTAGTGTTGTTACACTCTCCCACACTCAAGTCTTTTCGTCCTCGAAAAGAACAAACAAGAAAAATATGGAAAAGCAAGATAGAAAAAGAAAATAGTACATGAAAAAACAATTCCGGATTCGAAGAACGAATGCTCTCCTCCATATCCTAGGTACATTCTCGATCATCAGTACTTACATAGTACTTTGACCAGACTAACAGATTTCCTTCTGAGCTGCTTCGTACCGCTGTCAACAATACAAAGTGGCTTCCTGTCAACAATCAGATTAGGCTCAATATCCAAACTATCAAGAGCAGAAGGCTAAACAATAAGAGATGGATCATGAAGATGACGGCGAAGGTGCGAGACATGGAATACATCATGTACTCCAGTAAGTTTCTCGGGCAAATCTAAATGATAAGCCAAAGAACCAACTCTTTCTATAATGCAGAAAGAACCCTCAAAGAAGAAGAAGGTAGGAATAGCTAGGAGGAAAAATAGGTTGGAACACAAGGATGGACCATTATTTTAAAACCATATACATTTCAATTTATAATTTTATATTTACAACATTTTAAACATTTTATAATATGATAAATAATCACTTGATTCAAATTTGTTAGTTCGAAGTAAACAAAATTTAAAACATTTTAAATTATTTAGACAAGTAAAATAATGATCAAAATATCCTTTATATAATACTTTATAAAAATACTTTTATAACTCGATGTCTTAACAAGTTTACTTTCGTTCCTATAGACTCTGGTCATCGGTTGATCAGGCGCAAAGCTAGAATTCTCCAAGTACTTAGTAGACTTGTTTCAGCACCTAGTGAAAATACTTGAAAAACCTTTTAAAAGCAGATATGGAAAGTATAATCCAAACAAATCAACCAAACCAAAACATTTGTCTAACCATGGATCGCAGATACACAATGGTTACGCCTGGATCCCCCAGAAAACAATCCGTATCCCTAAGCTTTCTCAGCGCTGCGAGTTACGCCATGATGACTAGTAGAATGCAGGATACACAATGGTTACGCCTGGATCCCCCAGGAAACAATCCGTACCCCTAGGCCGTCTTAACTAAGCAGTTTCGCTACTAATGCGACTTACATAGATTGCAGGATACACAATGGTTATGCCTGGATCCCCCAGGAAACAATCTATACCACTAGGCCATCTCAGCCAGGCAGTTGCGTATGCAGTCGCGCTCGTAAGACTATAGAGATCGCCATGGAATTCGATGGACACTCGAGTATCATATCCGGAAAACCCAAAACAGAGAGAATAATATCGATAGGATGAATCCAAAATGTGGCCACAAAGCGGATATCAAGAAATAGGCACTTTCCATATCTTTACTTTGAAAATATGTATCATATAGTACCTTTCAAAATCAATTTCGAATATCATACTTATATAAAGTCCATTATATATAAGATTTCATTTCCAAATCAAATACTTTCCAAAATCAATAGTATATCAAATCGTACATATATAGATTTCGATTACATAAGATTTCTTTTTACAAATTGAGTACCTTTACAAATCAATAGTTTTCAAATCACTTCATACTTATACAAATCAACTTTATATAAGTTCGATAGCTCCCAAATCAAAGTATTTAAATAAACAAGGTTCTCAATTTCAAACCCTTTCAATATCAATTCAGTTCCAAAATCATATATTATTTCTCCAAATCATTTCTTCCTAATTACATTTATTCAGCTTTAACGTTTCTTAAAACAATAGATTTTAGAAAATAATCCAAATTTCCAAATCAACAAAATTTAGGTCAAGCAAATTCATTTCCATTTCAAACATATATCCACTTTCAAAAATCCTAATACTTTCAAAGTTATAAATCTTTCGAAACCAAAATACGTGAAATCATTTCACTTTGAAAATCATAACATTTCGAAATCATACATTTGAAATCATAAAACATTCCTTTAATTCTTTACATTTCACAAATTTATTCAATTAAGCCCAAATCTAATATTTCATCAGTTTCAATTCAATTTAGTTTTTCAACAAAGCCATTTCAAATAAAGATTTGATCCATAAAATAAACTATTCAATCTTTAATATATTTCAAGGCCTAAATATACCATATTCCAAAATAAAAGTTTATAATTTCATATATCTCAAATTTTACTTCATTATTACTTAGTTATGAAATATTAATTTCATAAATCCATCATTTTTAAATAAACTCAATTACAAGTAAACCGCCCTTTCATACAAATATAAACTTCAAATATTCATTTATCAAAACCAATTATCATTTCAAATTCACATTCTTTATCAAAATAAAGATTATATCATTTCCAAACCATTTCAATTATCAAAGTATCTAAGATGGTTACAAAGTTTAAAACCATCCTTTTTTAAAACCTTCAAACTATTTATTTCTATATGGAAAATCTAATTCACCATAGGAAATATTATTATTCTATATATATACTTTATTCAAAACATTTCAAATCTATATTTCATACTAGTATAATTCAAAATAGTCTTATTTATTTCACTCAACAAACAGTTTAAATTTATATAAATCATATTACTTTATACTTTAATCATACAAAACTGAACTTATATTCTTTATCAAATACCTTATACCTTTCATAATTTCTTAGCCTTGAAAAGTTAACCTTGATTTGGAAGTGCTCGAATCTTCAAAATAGTCGAAGAAATCATATTTTCAATTCAAGAGTTGGAAATCACCAACAAATCAGTAAACCAATTCCAAAAGATAGGATTATACCAAAACAAATCTGAATCTTGAGGACTGAACACCGACTTACTTTAAATCATTTCAAATATAAACATATATATACATATATCTTTCGAATATCAAACCATACTTCAAAATCTGAAATCAAAATTGATTTCACAAAATCATTCGCATAACAAAGCTACTAGAGTGGCATGTCCCCACTCAGAAACTCGAAAATCAATGTCGATGATGCATGCATTCATCACCAAAATTTATTTTTCAGCGACACAAGTGGGTTCTGGAATTTTATTTTCTTGAAACTTCTTTGAAATCACTTCGAAATCATTGGGATTAGTTCGAATACATTTGAAACATTTTTTTCGGAGAAATATCTTTAAATCATATTATTATTATTATATATGTTTCAAAATCTTAAAACCAATTTCAAAACACCAGAGTTCGGTTCGTCAAAATTCAAATTCAAAACTCTTCAGTTATAAATCATTTTATATAAGTCAAATTCTTATAAATTTTCATAATTTCAAATCCGTTCGAAATTTCAAATTTTCATTTAAAAGATATATAATCCTTATCGAAAATATTTCACCTTTATATACAAAATTGGATCATCCTTATCAAAATAATAATTTCGATGTATGCACAAATTCCAAAATACAACCAACCACAAATTTCCAAAGAATGATTCAAGGTTAGATTTGAAACAAACAGAGACTAAAATTTAGAGGACTCTAATCAAATAGAATTCTTGTTCGAAGATATGCTCGAACGAAGATAAGATAATTTAATTACCAAATAGAAGATAGATAAGCCTTTATAAATTGCAGGCGACCTTAATTGGTCAACCACGATTTTAGGAATATAACCAATACGGAAATCTAAGGCAAATCGACATTCGATTGCCAGAGATAGAATCCGGGTAGAGCAGGAGATATATAACATCGTAAATCGAGGATACAGAAATCTTTGGCGAATCAATGCCAATTGTAAAAGAGTTTCACCCCTTTACAATCATTCAAAGATTTGCGGAATCACCGATCTTTATAGAGGTCATTCCAAAATGGAGTTATGGAATGCCTCAAAATCAAAAGGATAAAATAGGTAAGACAAGACTGGATTTCAGAACAAGTGGGAGCGTTCCAAAGTTCAAGGAATCCTAACCAAGAGAATTCTAACAAGGTGGATACAAAAGGAATGAAGTTTAGAAAATCTTGGTTTCAAAATAAGAAAATTTTTATACCAAAATAATCTTTGAAAATCCTTTAAAAATCATTTGGAAATCATTTTATGCTTCAAAAATACGTTCTCTCACAAAGAAAGGATTCTGAGATTGATTTCACTCATTCTACGGTATTTCTAACCTATCTCTAATGATTTTTTGCTCCGCAGGCTATGGTTTGTCTAAAAACCAAAGCTCGATACCAACTATAACAACTCGATATTTTCAGCCATTCGCATCCACACATGCCGGACTTGAATTGCTTAAAATACCGCATTGTAAATAATTTGGAGCAAATGAAATACAATCACAGACACAGAAATATCAGAATAACTCGCAGCGGAAATTAAAATACCACAGTAGTTCATGAAACTACTATAACAAACTCTCAAAAACATAATACATAATATCAGTCTGAAACATATTCAATAGAAATCCAAATACATAGCAGTTTATAAATACAGAACTGAAATAGAAAACTGAAACTGAAAGGGAGTAGATACTAGATAAGCAGAATCTCCAGCGATTCCTAGCTTCAGGAAAGAAATCCAAAGCTAAGCTGTAAATACTCAGGCTGACCCAAGCGTAAAGTAAAACACAAAACACTCGAGTCAGGACATATATACTTATATAATGTAAACCAACTCAAGTGAACTGTAGTAGTAATTCACTATAACTTAAAGGATGCTTGAGATCGCCCATCCTTTAAGGATCAGTTAAACTATAAATTAAATACATCCCGTGGTTAAAATTTCTAAATATCAAATATCATTTCAAAATTCAATATCGTCCAAAATCCATTTCAAAATATCAAAATATCGTATCTTCCAAACCACATTCATTTATTTAAAATACCATTTCAACACACATTTCAAAATAGTTTATATTTCAGAACAAATTACTTCATTTTAAATCATAAAAATGAAGTTATTATATTTAATAGTTAAATTATTAATTTTCCAAAATTTTAGTCTTTCAAAATTCATTTATTCACTTAAATTTATTAAAACAATGAAAATTCAACTTTCGTAGCATTTAGAAAAATGCTACGGAAAGTTACTTTTAAACAATTCAATTTAACAAAGACAGCATTCAAAATGCTGTAATAGGGTTACATTAATTCAAATAAAACCTTAGTTAAATTCAACAATTATAGCACTTACAAAGTGCTATGATATCCTTTAATTCAATTTAGCCCTTTAGTTCATTTATATTAACTACAACATTTACAAATGCTGTAATATCCTTTACTTTAGAAATAATAGCATTTCAAAATGCTGTTAATTAAATTCCAAATATTCACTATACTTTCACAAACCATTAAATTTTTTATTTAAACCATTTCAAACTTATAAAATCATATATTTTTCACTTTTATAACCATCATTTAATTTTCCTTAAATTCATGATTTTATAAAGTTAAATTTCCATTCAAAAATCAATACTTCATTATAATTCATTTTTAAATTCCAACATTCAATTTCAATTCATACAATTAAATTTTTAACTTAACATTTAAGTTTAAATTTCAAAATATAACTTATTTTTCATTTTATTTACTTAACTCCAAAATTCACTTTTAAACAAAATTCACAATTTTCCAATTTAAGTTATATTTCAAAATTCAACTCAATATTCATTTATTTCATATTTTAACTTATTCAAAATCCATTAATATATTATAAAATTATTTTAAATTCATTTAATTCAAAACATCATAAATTTATCATATTTTCATATTTAATTTAAATTCCATTTATAATCCAAAATAATTTATATTTCAAATTTCCACTTTATCATAATTTATTTCACTAATAAATTCTCAGAAAAATCAAAATAATTTACCAAAAAATCATTTTTAATAAAGTTTAAATCAAAATATTATAATATTTACATTTCTAAAATATTTTAAATTTTTTAGAAAAATATATTTTAACCACGGGTCTGTATAACATTTTCAACACTAGGTAAAGTGATACGGGTAATATATCATTTCAACCAGTAATTTACAAAGAAAACCCGGATTTTATCATTTCAAACCCGCAGTCCCAAGTAAATGAAACAATTTTGAAAATCATTCAGGCCTACCATTTCAGCCCATAACGATTTCTTCCTATTCTAAAGTCCGTTCGGGTATGTATCATTTCTACCCATAGTGATTCTAATCTAAAGGGAACTTGCAGTGTGATAAACTGATAAAAATAACAGAACAGTATAATATAACAGTAACAGATGATATAATAGGTGTTTAAGCATAGTGAACATCATATAATCATAGCATAATGTATGTAATATGGTGATGTATTTTACAGATTCAAAAGTGGTCAATTTACTAGTTATATAGGTATACAATGTCTGGTGAGAATAACTCACTGGTTTGAGCTGGAGACACAATAACGAATGCGCAGAAGAGATCCACACAAGAACGATAGCACGACAAGATTATGAGTGAGAGAGCCACAAGATTAATTCCTTTGAAAACAAATCAAACCAAACAATATAATACACATAAGCTTTCAAACCGAAACGATTAAACTAAGCTAGAAATAACTGCATAAATCAAAGCAGAATTTCTTTGCACTTGCTTCCAACATACCCTAGGTTCGGCCATAGGTGAAGTACAAGGTTAAAGGAAGGTTTTTGGATCAGGTTTGGGTTGGATATGGTCGGCCTAACATAGGTTTGTTGAAGTGCAAAAGTATGCATGCATGAAACAACACAACAAGGCAAACAATGCCACTTCAACATGGATTCAAGGCAATCCAAGGCTCGGCCAAGGCTCATGTGGGCACGACCTTCTCTGGTGGGTTCAAGGTGATGACATGGTAGAGAGTTTAGGTGAGGCTGGATGTGGTGGAGGTGGAGTAGGTGGTGGCTATGGGGTGTTGAAGGTGATGGAAGTTGATGTGGTGCTCGGCTAAGCTATTTAAGAGGAGTTTTGGTATTTTGGTGATGGTTCAACCACCTTGGTGGCTCGGCTTGGGGTTGGCCAGAGAAGAGGTGGTGGTGATGTGCTCAGGTGGTGGTGGAGGCAGCAGGGCTGGTGGTGGAGGATGGCCGAACCTAAAGGGAGAAGACACAAGAGAAAAATCAAATCATAGAAAACAATAAAAGTGAAAAAAAAGGTTACCAAATTTTTTTTCCAAAGCAAGAGGCCGAAATTTTTTCAGGAATGAGCAAAAATGTTTACGTGAATGATAAAACAAAGTAGGCAGCTGAAGAAAGTGAGTAGATATGGCCAATTGATGAAAAGATATGGTTAAAATGTGAAAAGGTGGGAACACCAAAGGCCATAAGAAACAAAAAGTCACAAACCATTCACATTTCTTTATTTCTTTTTATAATTTTTAAAACAGCTGAAAATACATATAATTTCAGTTAAAATTAGAAAATATAACGATTATACAAAATATAAATAAATAAATATTAATTATATATGATTAAAATAAGAAAATAGCACAAAAATGAAAACTAGTCTAGAAAATTTGAAAATAAACAGAATAAACTTTGAAAAATTTATATAGACTTGGAAAATATTTATAAATAAAGATAATACAATAAAATAAAAATTAATTCATAAAATAAATAAATAAATTTTAATTAAATATAATTTAAATAAAGAAAATAGCAGAAAAATAGAAACTAACCTTTAAAATAGGAAATAAATGCAATAAATTTTGGAAAAATTCTAACATCACTTTAAAATTGTTTTAAAATAAAATATATACCTAACATGTCATATGACACATATTAGAACATGATTTAACAAATAAAAATATTATTTATATAAACTAAAATGGATAATTTTATTAAATAAATCAATATACACCCAATGTTGTAAAAAGCACAACTTTCACAATATAAATCGAATTTCAACGAAACGAAAAGCAGTATTCTTGAAATTAAATTTATTTTCATAATAAAAGATAAAATTGAAATATTTAAATTTTAAATTTAAAATTCAAAGTTTGACCAGATTAACCAAAAATCCACTTTTCTGTAAATATCCTATTTATTCAGATTTGAAATTATAATTCACACAAATTAAAATTTATATTTAAAATAACAAAATTTATCCATTTTAATAAATAAAATAAAGTTTTCAAATAGAATAATCAAAATAAACAATTAAAATAAATCACAAAATTCAGGGTTATTACAATAAATATATGTACAATGCCCACTTCAAGGCAGATGCGCGTACAAAGGGTCATCCGCTCATACGCGGGAACGTATAGGGTCATCTGCTCCACTAGGCAGTTATATATCCAAATATCAACTAATATATCATATATCATCCAAACAATCATCAATTATCATAAATAATATTTATTTTCACTAATATAAAAATATCGGTGAGGCAGAAAGAGTGAGTTGTACTCACATTGCGTTCAATAGCAGTTGCAGTGTTTCATTTCGAATAAAATTAAACGCACGTTTAATTTTATCCAAAATTCATACTAGCTCCAATTAGCTCCATCGCATTGTATTCGACAATACGATTCCAACGCAAGTCGTTTTGTCAAAAAAGGACCTCGTATCAAAAAGTTATAGCATTTTAAAGATCGTACGAATTAATATAAATTAACTTACTATTTTCCTTAAAAAAATCCAGCCGTTCGTTCATCAAACTAAATCAGGGCCGAGCATTTCTTTCTTTCCCCAGGCCAAAAGAACGCACGCGAAACCCATTTTGGCCGTCGTAAACCCTAATCGACGCGCCACCTCCGGTCGATTTCAGGTTGATCGAAGACCACCACTTCAAAGCTCCATCACGTCTCCACCTTCACCTGTGAGCACAGCAAGCTCGTTCATCCCATCATCATGAAAAATGCGCATGAAATTCGTGCGTTCAAACCCATATTCACGTCGATCCGTGGCTCCATTCTCGATCACAGCCGTTGATGTTGAAGATCTTAACGTGCTCTACAATTTGCTAGTTGAAGGTTTTTCGTGAAAGTGAATGGATAAAAAGATAATCGAGGAAGAAGAATGGAGTTTTCTGGCCATTGAATGAAGAAGTGGCAGCTGGGATGTTTTGCAAAAGTGAAAAAAAAAGATAGGCTTTTATAGAAAATTTGATGACACTATTCATCCGATTTTTTTTTCGAACTCGAAACGAAGCGTGCCGCCTGGCGTTTATAATGTTTTAACCCTATTCCGAAATGCAATGGAATATATATCGAGAGCCAATTTGACCGTATTTGGAAGATAGGTTTTCGAACTGAATATTTAAATTTAAAATTCACTTAAACAGATTTCTACGCGGTTTAGCTTGCCCCGAACAAACCGTAAATCCGATTGACATGAAATTTGAAATTTTACAATAATTTAACATTACGGATCCGATGAAACTGGTTTCGTCGTAATCCGAAACTATTTGAAAAATGACCATTTTTGCTCGTCAATTAAATATTAAAATATTCAATTTCTAGAATTTAACTTTTAAGTCGATTTTAAAAGTTTACTAACATCATTTAAATTCAACTAGAATTTATTTTAACTTTATAAAAGATTTTTATTCATAGTAAATCCAATTTCAAATTATTTCCTCAATTTTCAATATTAAATTAACGATTTAATTATCCAGTTAAATTACTATATTCGAAATATAATCCATTCATCTTATAAGATTTACTTCTGCATATTTAAAATCAATTAAATATACGAATTTCAATGATGGAAATTCTGGGTCGTTACACCTCTGCTTTGGACTTAACCTTAGGATTGATAGTTCAACTCTATAACATTTCTCTTCACAACCGTTCCCAAAACACATTGAATTAGTATATTAGTTTTGAAGTAGCATTCGATAAGTAAAGCACATATCGATCCCGGTATCTTCAAAACCAATTCGATGAATTTTTAGTAAACTCAATCCTGGTTCTTTCAGAAGTAAGCAAAAGCTAGAGATGTTTCGTATCAATGCTCCTCTTTGGGGTTCTCATTGGTATGAAATTGTAAAGCTTTCTGATACATCCTAATTTGTATTATGCCAGGTTCGATAATTGACTAATCGATTATCTAATCAAAACAATTGCTTATACAAATTAATAGTTGTATACTTATTCTCGTTTTCGACATTCCAACTTAACTATTTCTCATTTAAGAGTGAAGCCAGGTAAGTTAGAGCAACGGTTGCATGTCAATATCTTGCCTAGACATTTCATTCTTGAATCCCACAAATAGATAAGTCCACCTCATTGACTTTTAGTGTTAAGTTTAGTATTAATGATTTCGATAAACAAGTAAGAAATCAACACGATTAACACATTTCCAACATCCCTGATTTAACTATTCCTTAGTCAAGTGGAAAGCCGATAGGTTAGAGCTCTATTTCTTATATCCCTACTTGAACATCAATCTTAACTCTCACAAATAGATATGCATCGGCTTTTAGTTTTAAGCATTGTTAATTACCTTTGAAACAAGTAATTAAACAATTAATCATTTGGCGACTAAGCAATTTCTATCCTTTTTCTAAACCTTCTGTTTGTACTTTTAAAACCCTTTTTAAAATGATATATATGTGTATGTATAATAATTTATTTATAAAACTAAATATTAAATAAACCATTCTTAGAAGATATTTATTACATAAGATATGAAATAATCTAAATATTTTATAAAAACTATATATGCTTAAAAATGCTTTTAAATACATATGATAGATTTTTAAAACATCCACTCAAAATATTACTTGAAAATCAAAACTTTATAATACACTTAGAAACTTTTAAAAACAAGTTTTTACTATAAAATCAAATTCTTTAAAAATCATAACTAATTCTTAAAATTTCATTTATATCTTACGTCACTTTTGTAATACTCTAATGTGAGTTAGTAAGCATTTGTAAAAAGAATGAAACAAAAAATACTTAAATCTAAATATCTTTCAAATCTTTATAGTCCAAAAATAAAGATTAAATGAGTTTTGCACAAGTAAAGTTTTGGCCACTTTTCAAGATGTTACTTAACCTTTTGCTATCCAAATTTTTATGGCAACAAATATATATAAAGGTGATAATTCAATTTACTCATGGCCATGGTCCTAAACTCTATTCCTCCTGCCTTTAATCCTTTTGCCACCACTCCCATTCTTTCCGCTACTGATTTCCCACCTCTTCACCTATCGACTGCCGCCAACATCTAGCGGTCTGTCCCTTCCCAACCCCTATTTTTTCATCCAAACCCTAACCCTTTAGACCCTCAAGATCTGCCGCCTGACACAACTGCTCCTCTCCTTTAGCGATCCCTCTACTTGAACCGCCTGACCCTTCTTCCACTTCCAATTTCCAGCCCCCATCTCGTCGCCCTTCGACTCATTGGTCCTCCTTATTTAAAGAAAAATAAAGAAATGCTAGATGCTTCCAGCCAAAGCACTTTAAAATCACTCGCGATGGATTGCCCAAAGCTCCACCTCAAGAGGCCTGTGATGAAGGTATTTCCTTTAAGAGTGAGCACCTGTTGGGTTTTTTTTAGGTGATAGATTATCCTATGCTATTGTTACATCCCACCTGAGAAAATTGTGGAAGCTCAATGGCGAAGTTGAAATCAAATCTAATAATCGGTACTTCTATTTTTCCTTTTCTAATGATCAAGATAGATCTCATAAATTGCAATCTGAACCCGATCTTCATCAAAGGAAAGATGTTTATTATTACCATATGCAACCCTTCTTTTTATCGTACCCAAGCACAGACAAGAAGTGTTCCGATTTGGGTGCACCTCTACCGAATTCCACTAATCACCTGGATGCTTCTAGGCATAAACTGGATAGCCTACCACATTGGATGACTAGTATGGTTTGACGTTAGCATGCAGAAACTAAAACGCTTTGAATATAAGGCTTTAATAGAGATATCCGCTAATCATGAGCTCCTTGAATTTATAGAGATAGCTAGTCTTGGCGAGAGCTGTCCGAATAGGATAGTAGAATTTGATTGGAAGCCAAAGATCTGCACATATTGCAAAAATTTTGGACATGAGACAATTGAATGTGAAAAGCCAAAGGGTGTTAAAGTGTTGATGGCATGCCTGAAGATACTCAACAGTTCACAAGTGAAATAGCAACTACCGGTAGACATGAATGTTTTGCAACTAAGAATCTCACACGCAATGAAAACGCGGCTCAAATCATCTATGTTGCTCCTAAATGCAAGAAATGGGTGAGTAAAATCACCGAGCAGGTTAATTCCACTACCAAAAATTTACCAAACGAGCCTCATCCATGTTCTAATACCACATCACCAATCACTATACCCCTCATCATTAATTCTCATCTCACTAATGATACCACAACCGTTACACCATGTAAAATCCAAATGTTATATCTCATAGGTCTCGCTCCATTCTCTACCCACTAGCCAAACGCGAAGCTGTCCCATGCTAATAATGCCACCCAATGTTCTGTTACTCATTTATCAATAATTAGTGATCCTTCATTTCCCAATAATATGCCCCTACCTATTAGTTCACATGCAACTCATGCACATTGTTAGAAATTCTTTACCGTTCGATCTTTCATGATTAATGATGAACAATTTAAGTAATAGCCCAAGATCACCAATACCGAATATTTCACAAACAAAGCTTAATATGATTTTTTGTTTGTTTAAGATGACGTATCTTGATTAACAATGGAAGATGTAATGGCTGTCATCTTCTTCTTCTGACTTCTAATAATTACTCTTCTTCTCAGAATTCGGTTTCTCTCTCTAACCCTATTTGTTTATATGTTTCTTGATGGAGAAGAATACATCTATATCAGGAGAGAGAGAGGACCCAATCCTTTATATAACATTTAACTCTGAATCTGGTACGTCCATCATATACCAATTCAACGCTTAAAATTAATCACAGACCTAATGTTCTAATTATAGAAAGGACTGTTTATGCTTAATTAATCGGGTCACATTAAGATTAGAAACTGCATAACGTTAAAGGTAAATGAAACCTTCTATTTATGACCTAATTAATAGGGTCATATTAAGATTAGAAACTGCATAACATTAAAAGTAAATGAAACGATTGCAGTTTCTAATAGCAGTTTTCTAACATTCTCCCACTTGACCCGATAATTCATAATATCAAGTGTTGAACATCATACTATGATAAATTACTGAGAGTTATGGCGATTGTGCATTATTAATTCAATGCATTCCCTTCCATATACTACAATACCAGCAATCCATCATTTTATACTCATAATTTATACAAAACAGCATAATGGATCACATAATGTCTTATATCATAATGATTAAACATAATATCTTTATAAGACTCTTTCTTGTTTAAAATTAAGTAACATACGTACTACCACATTAAAACAAGAGATACATAATTGTATATCAAAAACACACAAAGAAGCTCAGAATATCATACATCAATTATTATTAATACAACCAAGACCCATTCTTTGAACATGTTCCTTAAATTGTCTTGGCTGTAACCCTTTCGTCAAAGGGTCTGCAATCATAAGTTCTGTCCTGATGTGCATGATTGACACTCTTTATTTCTGAACCTCATTTTTCACAACAAGATACTTCAGTTCCATATGTTTGGCACCTTTAGAGTACTTGTCGTTTTGGAGAAAAACACTGCTGCAGAGTTATCACAATAAATTTTCAGCGGCCTTCTAATGGTGTCGACAACCGCAAGTCCTGAAATAAAGTACCGCAACCATAATGCATGAATTGTGGCTTCATAACATGCCACAAATTCTGCCTCCATAGTAGATGAAGCAACGATAGTTTGTTTCGCACTTTTCCATGATATGACTCCTTCAACAAACATAAACAGGTAACCAAAAGTCGATTTTCTAGTATCGATACATCCAGCAAAATCTGAATCGCTATATCCAATCACCTCCAATTCATTGAATCTACTATACATGAGCATGTAATCTTTCATGCCTTGTAAGTACCTTAACACTTTCTTTGCAGCTTGCCAATGTTCCCTTCCTAGATTACTTTGATACCTTCCTAACATACCGACCGCAAAACTGATATCCGGTCTAGCACAGGTTTGAGCATACATTAGGCTATCAACTACAGATGCATATGGAATTGATTCCATTTCCTTTCGTTCAACATCATTCTTAGGACATTGCATGATATTGAATTTATCACCTTTCTGTACAGGAGCTTTCCCAGGTGAACACTTACTCATTCCAAATCTTTCTAGAATCCTTTCGATGTATCCTTTCTGAGACAATCCCAATATTCCTTGTGATCAATCATGAAATATTTCTATTCCAATCACATATGATGCCTCTCTCATATCTTTCATTTCAAAATTCATTTAGAGAAATTCCTTAGTCTCATGCAATATGCTTAAGTTATTTGAAGCAAGCAAGATGTCATCAACATAAAGGACTGGATAAATAAACTTGCTCCCACCGATTTTTTGGTATAAACAGTAATCAACCGTATTTTCCTTAAAACCAAAAGATGTAATAATGGTATTGAACTTTATATACCATTGCCGGGATGCTTGTTTAAGCCCATATATTGACTTCTTAAGTTTACACACCAATTGTTCTTTACCTTTTATAGAAAAACCCTCAGGTTGATCCATATAAACATCCTCATCAAGATCTCCATTCAGAAAGGCTGTTTTCATATCCATTTGATGCAATTCCAAATCATAATGTGCTACTAATACCATTATTATTCTTAGTGAGTCATTTTTCGAAACAGGAGAAAATGTCTCCTTGTAATCAACACCATCTTTCTGAGTATAACCCTTAGCAATAAGTCTAGCTTTATAACGTTCGACATTACCACTAGAGTTGTGCTTGGTTTTAAAAACCCATTTGCATCCGGCTCTTTTACAGCCATGTGGTAACTCAAAGAGATCCTAAACTTCATTCTGTTGCATGGATTTTAGGTTTTCTTTCATGGCATTAATCCATTCCGTTGACTCTTTACTTTCTACAGCATGTGAAAACGAAACTGGGTCCTTATTGATTCCTATAACATAATCTGATTCTTGCATATAAACCATATAATCATTAGAAATAGCTGACCTACGATCTCTTTAAGATCTTCTTAATGCTACTTGTTGTCGTTCGAGAATCTAATTTCTTTTCATGTGGATTATAAATTCTCGCTTCCGCTAGACAACCCCAAACATGCAGGTGTCTTTAGCTAGGTTTCCTGTTAGTCCATAATTCAAAAGGAGTCTTTTGAACAGCTTTACTAGGAACCCTATTCAACAAATAATTAGCGGGTTTGAGAGCATACGGCCACAAATTATTAGGTAGTGTAGAATCCGACATCATACTCCTAATCATATCTATTAACGTCCTATTGCGCCTTTCTGCTACACCATTTTGCTGTGGTGTACCTGACATTGTGTATTGCGCACATATGCCATGACTTTCGAGGAATTTTGCAAATGGACCTGGACACTGGCCTGACTCATTATATTTGCCATAATATTCACCACCTCTATCAGTCCTTATGATTTTCACCTTTTTATCTAATTGCCTCTCAACTTCCTTTACAAACGTCTCAAGGACATTCACGGATTGAGATTTTTCATGAAGCAAATAGACATAACCATAGCGGGAAAAATCGTCAATAAAAGTAATGAAATAGTTTTCTCCATTAAAGGCTGGAGTGTCCATAGATCCACAAATATCGGTGTGTATTATTTCAAGAAGCTGACTGCTTCTAGTGGCTCCTTCCTTATTATGTTTGGTTTGTTTACCTTTAATACAATCCACACATAATTCTAGATCACTAAAGTTCAAATTTGAAAAAATTTCATTACTTACTAATCTCATCGTTCTTTCTTTCGATATGTGACCTAGTCTTTTACGCCATAAGAAAGCAGAATTTTCATTCAACATGCTACGTTTGCATCCAACATTATTTATTACATTCAGCAAGGAATTCGCATAAGTGTCATTCAGTTTCAAGTTATATAAACCATCAATTAGAATACCAGAACCAACATTATCAGTATTCTTATATAAATCAAAATAACCAGATCCAAACATACATCTAAAACCAGAAATATCCAACTTACTTACGGAAATAAGGTTTCTAGATAATGAAGATACATAAAGGGTACTATATAAGTCTAATACATATCCACTTTCTAGAATTAGACGATAAGTCTCAAAGCCTTCTATTGTGGATTTCATTCCGTTTCCCATGAAGAGAAAACGATCTTCATTTGGATTTATGTTTCGGATCATAAGAAATCCCTTTCTTTTTGAACCAAGCTATCCTTTTCAGATAGTCATTTTGATAATGTCCTTTCCTTTTACAGAAATGACATCGAACATCCTTTAGTTTCTTCTTTTCCTTATCCTGCCCATTCTTAGTAGGTGCCTTTTTCTTCTTGAAATGACTTGATTTTCCATTCTTTTCTTTACCAGCTTTATTACTCACAAAACTTACTTAGTGATTCACTCGATTTTTCAAACATCCTTCTTCCTGAACAAGTTTACTGGCCAATTCATTAATATTCCACTTATCCTTTATAGTGTTATAGTTAATTTGAAAAGGTCCATATTCAGAAGGTAGCGAGTTCAGGATAAACTGGACAAGAAAAGAATCCTCTATTGTAAGTCCAATGGAGTTTAACATTGTTGCAAGATTAGTCATCTCTATAATGTGCTCTTGCATAGTTCGTGACCCATCAAACTTCATGGTCGTGAGTTCTGCCATAAGAGTACCAGCGAGTGACTTATCAGCTAAACGAAAACGCTCTCTGTTTGCGGAATTGTTGACTTGATGTTATTAGCAACAGTCATCTTAATAAATATGAGATTCAACATGTCACTGCGTTCCCATGTTTTATGGTGTGATTTTTCTGTCTCAGTACTAGTTGTTGTAAGAGCAACAGGTTTATCTTCAAGGAGTGGCAAGTCAAGATCCTGAACACCTAAATGGAAAATGACTTGTTCTCTCCATTCAGAAAAATTAACACCAGTGAACAATGTAACAGATGAAGCATGTGTGTTCATGGGGACTACTGCAAATTAAAAAAATAAATTGAAATAACTATAAGCTCATAGCTAACGCGATTCAGATATGTACATAATAGTATAATATAGCACTCCTTTGGGTAGATACCATCTTATACTTAACATAATTAAATACCAAAACATAAGTAAGTAATAAATATGTTCAATTAAATAAAACTGACATCTTTGGATGATCAATATTTATTTCATCAAGATATCTATTAAACCTCATCATGTCAATTATAGAACAAGACTTTCCTTTGGGTAAGTTCTCAGGTTCTACCATTAGTGACGCCAGTTTTTTTTTGGTATTATTATAACTGGCAATTTCTATCAATAATCATTATGTCACTTATGCACTAAATGATTATTCTGATTTTGACCACTTTGGTGATTAACAAAATCATAAATCTCATGTGCATAATTTACTTATAACACATACTTGATTAAACATCACGAGCAAAGCATAGAACAGATCAATTGCAATCATAGAAAATATTCAGTTATTGATTGGTGGCTCCGTTACCAAATGTCAGAAATTCTTTATTGTTCGATCTTTCATGATTAATGATGAATAATTCAAGTAATAGCCCAAGGATCACCAATACCGAATATTTCACAAACAAAGCTTAATATGATTTTTTTTTTTTTGTTTAAGATGACGTACCTTGATTAACAATGGAAGATGTAATGGCTGTCATCTTCTTCTTTTGACTTCTAATAATTACTCTTCTTCTCAGAATTCGGTTTCTCTCTCTAACCCTATTTCTTTATATGTTTCTTGATGGAGAAGAATACATCTATATCAGGAGTGAGAGGACACAATCTTTTATATAACATTTAACTCTAAATCTGGTACGTCCATCATATACCAATTCAACGCTTAAGATTAATCACACACTTAATGTTCTAATTATAGAACGGTCTATTTATGACTTAATTAATCGGGTCACATCAAGATTAGAAACTGCATAACGTTAAAGGTAAATGAAACCTTCTATTTATGACCTAATTAGTAGAGTCATATTAAGATTAGAAACTGCATAACGTTAAAAGTAAATGAAACGATTGCAGTTTCTAATAGCAGTTTTCTAAAACACATTTCGTCAACAATGCTACTTTAGAGCATTCTGAGACTATTACCAACAATTTCACCCGTCCACTTCACTCTCTTTTGCCTTTCAACCGAACGAACGAGCTGTGTCCAGATAACTGCGAAACTAGCTACGACCAGTGAAGTTATATAATTGATAGGATTTATAATGGTAAAGCTTTCGCCGTTATAAATTTATATCGGTGAAGACTTCGGCGTTATATATTTGTAATGGTGAAGTCTTCATCGTTATAAGTTTATAACGGCGAAAACTTTGATGTTATAAACTTACGTCTAAATTTATAAATTTATAACGGCGAAGTATTTGCCATTATAAACTTATAACCGTAAATTTTTGCCCTTATAAACTTATAACGGTAAAAGCTTCGTCGTTATAAAAACTAGCCAATTTTCAGTGAACTAGACAGCAAATTGGTTTGAACTAGCCACTAGGAAGTGATCAAGCTATACATGAATACTCCGTGTTTAGTTTTTTAACTAAACAAATCATTGTTGGTTGTGCTCTAACATCCCCAACCTAACGTCTGAAGCAACAATCCTGAAAACATCTAATACTTTTTCTAAAGAGAATGTAAACTCTGGAATTAACCTACTAGCTAACCAACATGTCTCGAATATGTCCAGCCTTATCTTAACGTCTAAAGAACCCCATGGAATCCCCATCACAGCTAATCATTTTTGCATACTTTCTTAAGAATTTGTGAACCCTCTACCTAATCGTGTTTCCTCTCTCTCTCATATTAACCAATCTTCTGGACCGGTCCCCTCCTCCTCTTTTGATTCAACTGCTACCACCAACAACCCTCCACCAAAAACCAGTCCCTACTCTCATATTATCCCTCCTTCCCACTTAACTCTGTCCTCCACCCCCCCTCTTCCTTGAACCCTATTTCCTCTCAGCATTATCTTGCTTCAAGTGACCTCTCTGTAAGTAATTCCAAACATGGAAGAAAGAGAAAACAAGCTCCAACATATGACTTTAATATTGGCCTTGAATTAAGTATGCATTAAGTTCAACCTTTATCCTGCTTTAAATCACTACCGAGAAATTACTTCCTGCATAGGCACACTAGGCTGCATGCCCATCCTCTCACCCCTCCTCTATTAAAATAATCCCATATAATATTGCAATGTGGAACATTAAGGAGACCCACGTCCCCTCTAAGCTAGTTGAAACTAGAAACTTTATTCATCAACATAATGTTCATGTTATGGGAATTTGTGAGACAAAACTTGATGAGTTGCAAACTGATCTTGTTGGTAGTAAAATAATGCACAATTTGTGAATCGAGCATAATATTAACCAAGCCCCATATGGTACAATTGTTGTAATCTGGAATCCAAATATATATTCGCTAACCAAAATCCACTCCATTGATCAACTTATCCACTTCTACTGCACTCTCCTTCCCATTAGCTCTAACCTCTTCATAACTTTCATCTACGCACGTAATAACATACAGCGAAGACATCAACTTCAGTCAAGCTCTTCTTGGATATATTTTGGTGACTTTAATTGTATTAGTCACTCTGGCCGAAAGATTGGCGCCAAGTCCCTCACCCTCTAAGAAAAACCCCTCTAAATCGGGCTTCTGGGCCCCTCCACATTAGGAACAACAAATCAATATCAGGTGTTAGAAATTTTTGCAAATTTGACCACGCCTTCCGCAACTCAACTTCCTTATCCCACTGGCCTTCTATTCATTCCCTTTGCTCCTCTTTCCCTTTTTGACCGTAATTCCTTAATTATTAGATGGGGTGATGATGTCATGGCGTTGAGAAAAATCTCTCTTCTAAATTTTTCAATACTGGGTCATCTCATGAGCAATATAGACATCTGATTTTACAGGTTTGGTCCTCTCGTGTTAAAGGTAATACTACGTTTAAGCTGTAGGCAAAGATTAAGCTCCTAAAGAGAAAGCTAAGGGATCAGGCTAGTGAAGTGTTTGGTAAAGGGAACAAGCTCTCCACTCATATAAGGGATGCTCTAACTTTTCTTCAAAACCAAATTGCGACTGATCTGAATAACAACTCTTTATTTGATTAGGAATCGCTCCTTTTGGAGCAACTAAATGCTGCCTTGAGTAATGAAGCTTCAATGTATCATCAAAAAGCTAGGGAATCTCATGAAGCTCTTGGGGATAGAAACTCATCATACTTTCACTCTAAACTCAAAAATAAGCAGTCTTCTCATATGACTTACTCTTTAACTGGTTATCGTGGACAGCAGCATAATATTAGTGAAGCTATCAACAATGCATTTCTAATTTATTCTCCGTTTCTTTCAATTTTAAGGCCTGTTGCAATCGGGTTCTTTTGGACCTCGTTGTTCTTGTAATTGCCATATTTTGTATTTGTACAGAGTTTTAATATATTCAGTTGGGTTCCCTTTAGTCCATTTTTCTTTCAAAAAAACAAGCATACATTTAAAATATTATAAATATGGTGAGAAATCTAAGGATCTAGCTACAAAATATCATATAAATAGCCAAAAACAAGGCAATTCATAAGTACATCCACAACGACTATCTCTATAGTGTTTTTTCAAATCCGATTTCAGTCTAACTTAAAGTTCAACTACAAACTATGTGTTTTGTTTCAAGGTTATGCCACATGTTATACAAGTCCATTCAAGTCCGTTCAAGTTCGTTCAAGTCCATACATATATCATTTACTTTCAAAGCAAGAATCAAAACCAAAGTTTCAATATGTGTCACTATCAACTCAAACAACTTAAACAGAATCAAACACAAACATATATGTGTTATATTTTCATCAAAGTGATGAGTTAGCTCATGTTTAACACAGCAAACAACCCAGATCCAAATACCCAAGTCCAGCCTCACCTTGCAACCACCTTTCCCTTCTTCATTCTCCTTGCTTTACTTCTTCTTTAGCCCAAAAAGGACCAAAATACTCACAAGCTATGATGGAGGGGAGAGCATGGCTTCACTTATTTAATATTTAACATGGTGGAAGTTGTTTTAATGTTGTCCCAAGGGTTTACTCAAATTTTAAATTGATTTGGATGTGTTTTGCAAATATTTTCTTTAGAATATAAGAGAAGAAGAAGACATGAAAGTAAGCATGTTTTAGCATTGTGAATTTGTGATTTATTATCAAGAGTACCCTCCTTTTATAGGATTAGAATGGTGTTTCCTAAGCTTGTTCTTACCACTCCTCCCACCATGCCCTGGAAGCCTCACCTCCACATACACCCATCACTTTTCCTTTACATCGCTTCACTTACCATTACACCCTTTACATGATAACATCTCTTAGTCACTTGGAAGCTTCTAAAACCTTCCATTGATTTATGAAGAGGAGTGTGTTATTTAGTTGTTAATGTGTTAATTTGATCATTAGACAAGTGCACAACAGTTTGAACAACTTATATCAATCAAAAAGTTGTTTGCCGATAGACCGATTTTCACTCACATTATTGATTTTTCTTCAAAAAATATGTTTTTGCAAACAATTTTAAAAAACAAGTTTTTTTATCATTACTTATTAATTAAATAATGTTTAACAAGGTTAGAAAAAATCACATTTATAACTCTTAAATATATTTCAAAACGTTTAGATATTCGAATACTAAGTGTTCAAATTTTTGGGTCATTATACTTGAGTTGATCAACAGTTATAGATTCTACATTTTTAGATCCTTCAATTGCTACAACAACGTAATCAAATTTTGAATATTTACATCATTGATTCTCAATTACTCTAGAGTCTTTCATTTTTTAATATCTTTTTATTTGATTCACAATAGATAAAATGTAACAATCCGACTTTTCTACCCTCGAATGTTGATACTAAATACATACACGGTATTTATATGTCGAACACCCAAGTGTCAAAAACTTAGATAGCTAGGGTAAAACAAAAACAAGAAATAGAACATGGAAGAAGAGAATACTACATCAGAATCTCACATTGAAAAGATAACATATAATATCAAAAGATAGTACAAACTATTAGTCTAAGATACGTTGCATTTCAGAGTTCAATAACAAGTGTTGTCGTCAGTTTTGACAGTTATAACAACCTATCCTCACATATGCTGATATATATTGTAGGATCGATTTCACCCTAGAGGGGGGGTGAATAGGGTGATAGTGTTAATTATAAAAATTAATTGCGGAAGCTTATAAAATAATTTCAACACAGATCACAGAATATTACCAGCATAGAAATAAATAGCAAAATAATAAAATGCAGAAATAGAACGACACAGAATTTACCCAGCTTCGACAAAACCCTGCCTACGTGCTGCCCATAAGGTTTCTACTAGAAATTAGTTAGTCAGACACTTACACACGTAAACTCGCGATACCCGCTATCGACTAAACCTAACTCTACGCTCAAAACCCTGCCACAACTCAGCCACTGAGTTGCGAATTCTCAAACTACGCCACGTAGTTTGTCCCCTAGTCACACGACTAGAAATTACAACGATTTTAAGAAAGAATTTAAAAAACGCTTTAAAAAAAAAAACTAAACCCTAATTTAAATAATTTTAAAGCCTTTAAAATTAAGGCCCAACAAAGAAAGACCGGCTCAAAACAAATTAATCCTTTCTCCTTTTTATTTCCAACCTGACTCCTTGTTTGTGAAAATGGCGGCTTGCTCGTTCCTCTTTGCAAATAAATTAGGGCTTGTGAAAACTGGGGCTGTCGACTTCAATATCTCGATTGAATGAATGGTTTAGCGTTGTTGCTTCGTCAATCGATGATCTCTCTGCTAAGCACACGGTTCCCCCAATTTCCGATCGAGTTATCTGAGTGGTATGTGATTTATCTCTTTGCTTCTTCTGATTTGCTTGCTTGAACTCGATGCTGAAATTGCCGATGATGATTTGTTTATATAGGGTTTGTAACCCTAGATTTTCGTTCACACCAATATATTTGAATTTGTCAAATAATTTGCTCGGCCGTTCGATTAATTTTTGATGTTGATGACTTAATCAAATTCGTATAATTGATGCTTGCTTGGTTGACACGGTTTTGAATTGCTATCGTGGTCATCACGGTGTTGATTTTTGCTTTGACTTCGGCCATGTATTGATTTCGTGTTTGTTCTGGTTGACTTGTTCATTGACATGACTGTGGCGATTTCACTGTGACTTCGGTTTTGCTTTACATTGACCTTGGCCTTGATAAAATCGATTTGCTATTGCCTGTATATCATTATCTTCAAACTTGTTATATTCTTAGTGGAATTTTTTTACAGTGGTTGATGCTTGTCTGGTTAGTTCGTACTTTCACCTGTAGCAACTTTGTGCATTTTGTTGCGGCCTGTACTTGTATACTGCTGTTATTGTTGTACTTGTGTACTTCATATATCCCCCGTGTATTGGTTGCTTCCCTGACCTGTGCATGGCTTGAAGTCTGTACACATTTTTTCCTTGGTTCTGGCTATTCTTTGTTTCAGTGACATTTGCTTCTGCACCTTGTCTTGTTCTTTATTGTAAGGTTGAATCACTGTCATTTGTTTTCGAGTACGATACTTGCACTGTTTCATGTGTGCTTGAACTCGAATACATAAATTTCCATTCCATGACTCTGCATATACTCTCTGAGTTGCTTTGGCCCTGTTGCATACATGTTTCTTGATATGTTGGTTCGGTCTTGTACCTGTAGTTGTATTCATGTACACTCTAGCCGGTTGACTGTTGCATTTGTTCTGCCTATGTGCACTCATGTGTATTGGTCTGGTTCATTGTAGTAGTTGTTAGAATTGGCTTGTGGTCTTCGCTGGCATTACGGGTGCATGTGCTTAGTTGAGGCTTGTATTTTGATGTTCAAGTTGCAGTATCCTATGTAGACTTGTTTTCTCCGTCTTTTATCGTCTCTGTTTTGAGGCTGTGCTTGCATGCTCTAACCTGATGCATATTGGCATGTGGCCTTTTGATCTGTTCTCACTGGCCATGTGGTCTTTTGATCTGTTCTTTGAGTCAGTGGTATTGTCTATGTTGGTTTTGGATTTTGACCATTTTATTGAGCTTGTACACTTACATTGCACATGAGTTGAATCTAGCTTAAACGCTCGGGTTTGACCTTGTGCACGTGTTGTGTCATTATTTGTGTTGCATTTGAGTTGAACCTGGCTTTTCATTTGGGTTTGACCTGTGCTCACCTGTCCCTGTAAATCAATCAAATGTATATCGGTGTGCACAGCCTTGTGGCATGTACAGTGATACACTCTGCATGTCACATTGTTCGTGTGTGATGAATTCAAATGTAAATAATGACGAACAACCCAAATAACTGAGGCAAATAATATTTTCAAAATCACATTTTATTTTATACTGCAAAAACATTTCCTTTTCAATTTTACTGCGTCAATATTTGTTTTTGTAGATTGCTCAGATGCTGGATTTAATTTGAATAAAGTTGAAGATAAACTACGAGTGTGAGTGATATGTAGTGAGGTTAAATGTGAATATGAAATTGTGATGTATTTGTAATCAACATTGTATATGTATAGTGAGAGCTTGAATTTGTACTATTCAAAATTGTAATAAATATTTGTTTGAATAAAATTTTTGTTTGAATTCAAATTCTGTGTTATTTAATTTTATTCAGCAAATATTTATTTAATCTATGAAAAATAAAATAGTACATTAACAAATACATTTAAACAAATATATATGTTTATTATCATCAAAAAAAAAATCATATAATCTCACATTCAACAATCTTCCCCTTTTGATGATAACAAACATATATTTAAGATTTTGAATATGTTAAATGTATTTGATCATTGATATGCTCTAATTGCTCCCCCTATTTAAATGCTTCCTCTCTACACAAAGCTCCCCCTACATATATGCATACAAATAAAAATATGCAAATGAGCCTAGATGCAAATAGAAAATTATTTGACCTTTGCTTGATTTTATATGACAAAATCTTAACTTTTCTCTCCCCCTTTTGTTATCAGCAAAAAAATAATAGTGTTAGAGAAGATAGGGATAAAGTGATCGATATTAATTCAACATTAAAAACTCAATTGAAAATAAATATTAAATTTCAATAAAAAATCAAACAAAAATCATAAATATTTTGTTAGGCGCATATTCCACTTTTAGAATGATGGGAATGATGTCATCATATAAAACCATACAGTTGTGTCTATTTGTGGTATATTTATATCAAGAATTTGAATATCTACTAACCATGCATAACCGTTAGGACTTTTAAATGAGATTAGTAGTATTCCAATTTTATTTAAAAAAATGAATTCAAGTATCTTCTAACCACGCATAACCGTGAGGACTTTTAAATGGGATTAGATCAACTTGTTTATTTTAAAAATCAACTTTTGATATGCGTTCCATACATGCATAACCGTGAGGACTTTTAAATGAGCATGGAAGCACATAACAAATTCCAAGTAATTCACCCATGCATAACCGTGAGGACTTTTAAATGAGAGTGAATACTTTGGTATTTATTTATTATTTTTGTTTCTTTTACTACATAAATTTTTTCTATTATTTTTTAAAAAAAAACGTAAAAATGATAAACGAACGATTCCTGTTTAAAGTACCACATATCGACAAACTATATAGAATTTTGATGAGTGATGATCGTTAGAAATATAATAGAGATAGAGATGGTCATGGAATTTTTACCAACAAAAAGTTTTATAACTCATGTTTAAATTTCTAAAGAAATTTACTAATTATATCGTCTCGAGTCATAATATATAATAAATATCAACACTCATCACTTTTTCAATCACTATTTATCTTTTCGATAATTATTAGGGAGTCAGATTAGTCAAAATAGTCATTTAAAATCAAATTCAAAAATAATTATGAAATCAATTTTTCAAAATGGCTAATCTGAAAATATGGTCAAAAATGATTTTCTCGAGGGGGTTTTATAAGAAATTTTTTTGCTATTTGAAAATTGTTTGAAATGAAAAATATGTAGATATTTTCTTTGAAAAACGATGTAGTTACTAAATGTCTCAAAAATCACGTTCAACTAGTAATTTTTCTATCAACTAGATTGCCAGTGTAATCTGCATCTGAATTTCTTTTTCACTCAAAATGATCATTAATTGAATTTGATCGACCAAACCATGAAGTGTGCACCAAAAATTTCAAACTCGATTTTAACAGCAATTTAAATGACATTCTCTTGAATTTGAATTGAAGCCGTGTTAATAATAAAAAAACCGTGAATATAGGGTTAGCCGAATTATAACCAAATGTATTATTATCCAACAAAACACTATTTTTAATCCAAACTAATATATATGAAGTAATTCGAAGAATCTAGAGAATTTTACAGTGTTTTTGGCATAAGAATATAATTGGGCAACTATTTTGAATAAGTCAGAATCTAAATCATCATCTTTTCATCATCACATTATTGGCCGCTTTAATTCAGAATATGGTGCAGATTATCACATTTAATATATATCGTTTAAATAAATATACCTTTACCTGTTTTACCTTTACGATATTTTTCATTGTTGTCCGTTGTGATTCTATCACCTTTATACTAGGCTAAGGAACTTTGCTTTGTCGCCCGTTGTGTTTCTGTAACAGCCAAAATCCAGAGAACACTGTCGTTGTTCCTTAGCCTGCCACCACACCAACACGGGAAAAGATTTATGTGACCTATTTGTGTTTATAAGTGCATGGTTGCTAGTGGCAGAAAATTTTGAAAAACAATTTTGTAAAGACCCAAAACTATTTATAATTGTTCCCTTCGGCACCCAAATTTGTTTAACTTTGAGAGATTTTATATTTGTGCCTTTTGGAACCCAAATCGGTATAGTTTTCACATGTTTGGGTCTATACCAACAACTATTTTGAGTGTGTCCATATTTTCTACAAATCGTGCACATAGAATTAACTTGATTAATATTTCTTTCAACATTTTCAGAATGATTATATCCAAGTCCTTGTCTTACCGTATTAACAGTTTGCTTTCCTAATAGCATATTCAACGATTTTTTACTTTTTGAAAATTTATCTAAAGTCGTTGACAATTGTTGGACTTGTGGTTTTGAGAGACTCATTTTCGTTTAACAATTGTGTGCACTTTTTAATAGAATTCTCTCTTTTAGTATTTTCATTCTCTTTTAAAATCAGAATTTCATTTTCAAGCGATTTCATTTTAATTTCTGATTTTTTAATTTCTTCATCAAATGTTGGACACTTATCACACTTAGGGATCCTACTTTGATAGGTTTTAACTAATTGGCTAAGTTGTTCATTTAATTCTATCAAAGTGTCTTTTTGTGATTCAGGTTTAGCGTATTTTTCCCTAAGTCACTCAAAACAACCATTTACTTCGTGGAAATAATTAAGTAATTCATAGTGAGTAAGTTTTGATACCTCGCTTGGCTCATCATCGTCGCTATTGGTTATATTTCCACGAAGGCACATATCTGCTTTCTCACTCTCACTGCTAGAACTTTGACTATCTTCATCACTTGTATTCCACGTGGCTGCAAAACTTTTCCTTTTTGATTTCTTTTTAAAGTCGCGTTGATTTTGAGGATAATTGGGCTTGATGTGTCTGGGTTGGTTGCACTTGTGACAGATGATCTTCTGTTCTTCAGAGTAGTCTAGTGCTTTGGCTATTCTGCTTTTCACTTTTTGAATTCGAGCTGAATTTCCATATTTGTAATTCCACTTTTTGAATTTCTTTATTAATAGCTCCAATTCTGCTGCTGCATCATCATCGTCATCGTCATCACTTTCAGTTGTTCCTTTAAGAGCTATTGATTTCTTTCGAGTATCTCCTCCTTCACGCTCTTCCTTGAATTTCATTTCTAGCTCATAAGTGGTGAGATTTCCGATGAGTTCTTCGACTTTCATTTGTTTCAATCTTTTGATTCTTGAATGGCAGTCACTTTGGCTTTACTTCGTGGAAGGACTCTGAGGATTTTTTGGACTATCTCCAACTCTGTGTACGATTTTCCAAGAGCTTTTGATTTGTATACGATATTGGAAAGTCATACATGCATCTCTTTGACATTTTCTTCCTACGCCATTGTGAAATTCTCGTATTCGCTGCTTAGCATGGCAAGACGAGATTCTTTGACTTGAGATGTTCCTTCGTGAGTCACTTCTAGTGTGTCACTACACCACAAAGGCTAATTAGGCAGTGCTTAGGGCCGTATCGAATACCATTAGGCACGGCCTTAAGCCGTATCAAAATAAAGCATGTTTAATAATTAGATACGGCTAAGGGCCGTAGCTAATTATACGAATTAGATACGGCCCTTGGCCGTATCTAACTTGAGAATTAGATACAACCAGTGACCGTATCTATTTCTCCAATTAGAAACGGTCCATGACCGTATCTATTTCTCTAATTAGATACAGTCATGGGCCGTATCTAATTGGAGAAATAGATACGGTCATGGGCCGTTTCTAATTGGAGAAATAGATACGGTCAGTGGCCGTATCTTTTTCTCCAGTTAGATACGGCCAAGGACCGTATCTAATTCGTATACTGAGCACATGAATTAGATATGGCTTTTGACCATATCTAATTGATGTAATAGATACAGCAATAAGCTGTATCTAATTCACAAAGCTCATGACCATAAATTGCAATACCGTAGATGCAGTATAATACAATAAAAGCAGTATCTAATTGACACAGCTCACAGCCGTGAATTACAACAGCATAGATGCAGTATTATACAATAGAAGCAGTAATAAATACGGCAATAGCTGGATTACAATAGAAGCAGTATTATACAAAATATGGTCAATATTACACAATAGCAGTATTATACAAAATAACTGGAAAAGATGTTTCTCATATATGTTATAATATACAACAAGACAACTGGAACTCTGCAAGATTTTGAAGTATTATACAACAGCACTTTCTCAGCAACAATAAATATAATATGAACTTCCATGTTGCATACACAAGAAAACTGAAACTCTGTAAGATTTTGAAGTATTTCAGATTTTGTTTCGCCTCCTTCAATCTCATATGCATCCAGATCACCAAGCTTACCCCCAGACTCGGACTCTTTCAACTATCTGTAAAAAGGATGGTGTGCTTTAAGGTCATTACTTATAAAGTAGAAAACATGAACAGGTATATGTTTAAGGTCAACAAGCCCGTGCTACACTGCTACTACTGTATTCAGGTTTCCATATTTATAATTCAGCAAATGCAATTTATGATTCAGCACATGCAATTTATGATTCAGCAAATGCAATTGATTTGCAGCGTGTCTTGTTTTCATACACTATGCTATGACCAAAGCAACTCAACAACTAAATGATAAGCACATTACCCTACTTATAACTTCAGTAAGGAAACATGTACTATATCTTTTCAGGCACAACATTGATACGAAATAGAAAACTAGGTTGTATAGAACAGTGAATAACTTGTACAGAATTTTTAACGAATTCTAATGTACTTTTATGACAAATTCAATAAGCAAACACTACCAGTGGTGAGCAGGCTCATGCTAGAATACACTACCAGTACTTAAGTAATATATTTTTTACTCAAAAATGTTTGCATCAATGTATTATTTTTTTCGAAATGGATACTTGAACCTCTTCTTATATTTCTAAACTAAACCATCAATTTACTTATGTTTCAGTGTTTAAGTTCAACACAGGGCTATCAAACTTGACTCAGGTGTCTGTAAGTGAGTACCAGAGTTGCACTGCACTTAACTATGTAAGCCTATTTAAAAGTTTCTAAAAGATACAAATAAATTTGTGAAGGAGGTGACTAAACATAAAGCTTCTGCAGTATGAATTCTTGTTTATTTGAAGCCACTAGAAATGTCTGATTTAGTCCACTGGCGTTTCATATCTACATGCAGAGAGACAACTATCTGAAACCAAACAGTAATCATGAAGGTTGTTTGTTTAAGCTTTTTAGTTTTATTTTATTTTGTTATTATTTTTGTTGTTTTTTAACGGTTTTGGTTATGGATGGTTATAAAATAATTAAATGGCTTATCATTCATCTATAAAATAAATAAAAAATTTACTTGCAATGGCTTATTTCATTTGTTCCTTTGGAAATTACTGCTTTCGATCCTTTTTTACTTGCAAAATACAAATTTTTCCCATCAGTGTTAAATTTTTTGTCCATGGAAGATTCATATAACTACGACTTAGTCATATGAATGGTGAAAGTGGTTTGATGTGGAGAGTTGACGGAGGGAAGTGAGGCAGGGGCAGCAGGTAAGGAGGAAGGACAGTGTACGGTGGGTGGTGAAATAGAGGTGGTAGGAGGAAGTTGTTGTGATGAATTGTAATGCACAGTTTAATATTGATGTGAATGTGGTCTTTTGTTGGTTTGCTGTCGAGAAGTGATATCAGAGATGGTCATGGGTGATGTGTGGCAAGGCAGAGCGGTGAAGTAGAGTAGACAATGAGATGGTGATTTCAGTGCTTCTGGTAGTGGCACTATTTCTGATTAGGTGATCAGGTGGATGGTTTTTCTTGTTATATTCAGGCATGAATGGTCAGTGGTTATGAGTAGTTGATACAGGAAAGTTGATTTCACTTGTTGTATGGAGGAGGTGAATGTATGAAATGCAGATGAAGGTGTGAACTGTTGAACTGGTATAGGGTGGTGATCAGTGAGTGCAAAACTGTTGTATGATGGCTGAAGAGCGGGCTGTTGCGATGGCTGTGACGATATTGTGATGAAAAGCAGTTGTATGACAAGAAATTATGTTGTATATAGTTGGTATTTATGGTTGTGGCGTGGTGGTTGATGTTATGTGGATCAACGGGCAAGATGTGTGGCTGTATTGGATGACTGGAGCAGTGGGAATGGCAGTGGTTGGAGGAGGTTGCTTTTTGGTGATATGCAATTGTAGTTGTGTTTCAGTGTTGATAGTGGAGGGGGCAGATGTTGTAGTGAGGTGGTTGGTGTAGTTGCGTAGGGATTTGAAGGTAGAGGTTGATAGGAAACTATTGCAGGAGGTGAGTTGTTTGTTGACTATGGGTGATGCAGTAGATGGATGTATGCAAGGTGGGGATGAAATGGTTGTGGTAAGTATGATATTGTGCAGTTGTAGAGGGAATACATAGGTAGTTGTGATGATGATATATGTTGATCAAAGGGGTTGTGTATTGGAGATGGATGATGGTTAATGAAGTTGAATTGTTGCTGGTTGACTGTGATTTGATTATAATGAAGCGGAGATGACTTGTGAGGAGCAGAGGTGGACAGAAGCTTGTATGTCAGTTTGTTGTAAGACAGTTTGTGAGAGATAAGGCTACGCATAGTGAACATGATGAATGGTGGATGATGGTGAGATATCAGGGATGAGGTAGGAAATTGAAGATGGTGGTAATAATATGGAGGAGGAGTGTGATAGAGGAGGGAATGTTAGATGAGGCAGTGTGGTTGTTGAAGGATTTGTTGACTAGGAGCAACGGGATGGATGAAATGGTATTGGCAGAGGAGGTTATGTGTATGCAGTGATATTGTAGTTAAGATTGTGGGAATGGAAGATTCAGCTCTTGTTAATAGTTGTCAACAGTGAGCAGGCAGTTTAATTGTATGTATTGGTAATTGTACTGCGGTAGGGAATAGAGTGTGGTGGAGATGATCTATGCAATGAAAATTGAAAATTGTAATTGAAAATTGAAAATGATATGAAAATTGAAAAATGCAATGAATTTTTTTGTTCTAAATTGTGTGTGTTGATTTTTTTTTAAAATAGAAATATGCAAATGCAAAAACAAATAAAACAACAACTATACTTGTAAGAAAGATATATTGGATATGGACATACACTTTGCTACTAAGGAATGTCATGTTAAAGATAAATAATTTTTGGATGGCATATAATCAAAAACCAGATAAATAATTTTTGGATGAGCTCACATACCTGCTAAAGATATCGAATCATAATCTTTGGATGGCACACATACCCACCCACTCCAACATCAACAAAGGTCTCTGCAAATTGATGATTTATTTTGTTGGTTCTCTCATCTGGTAGCAGTATATTGTCCAAAACCAATTTTTCATGTGTGGATGGTACAGATTTCCCATGGATTTTGGACGATGTAGAATCTCGACATACAGTACCTATTGCAATAAAATTTATTGTCTACATCTATCCAACAAAATAACTGCATCGAAAACAAGTAAGAACAAAAAGCAACTAATAAATACCTGTTGCTATTATGTCTAGATCAGAGTTGAGGATTTCACATTTTTGATTGTTCACCACATTGGTCGTATCCTGGGATTGAGAAACAACGAATTTAGAAGCATTGAGTTGTGCGTTGCGTTCTCCTTGTTCTATGTTTCCCACCATGTTGATCAGAAGCTCCATTTGCCCAGACAAATTTCCTACTGTACTCTCCAAACTTCCCACCGTACCCTCCAAACTTCCCATCCTCATTTTCAACTCAGCATTGTCTCCACAAACATGTTTCAATCGTTTATGTGCAATAGAAGAAGCCTTAATATTAGTCTTTGGTATGACGGTCCCAACACCGCGGCTCCTACCCCTTGTATCCTTCACTTGTGATACGATATCTTCATCCACTGTCAATTTTTCCTCATCACTATCGGTGATCTTTTCCTTCAATTTCGCAATTTGATCCTGAGATTGCATAATACTTATATGGACACATAGTGCATAAAAGAAAGAAAATTGCTCATGTTTAACTTTAGGAGCAGAAATAACTTACGAAGTACGAAGAATTGGCATCTGATATGCTACCATCTTTTTTCGTGTGTGTCTTCTCCCATACATGACGACGGTTGATATTTGCAGATGGATTTGCAACGATCTGCAATATATAAAATATGTTAGTTGTGATTTTTACCATTTTTGAAAAAAATGAATATAACTTACCATTTCGTGTTCTATTCTAGCGTGACTTTTACGGCCTGCATGGTGAGCATAACTGAGCAATGATCTATTTTTTTTGGCTAACTCCCTTCTTCCGCTCGCTTCAGGCGTTGCTTCATTTTTTATGAACTCGTTCCAATCTTCTTGAGCAATTGTAGGTGGACAATTTTTCATTCGTTCTTCGTCATTGTCGAAAGTGTCATAAAAACTTGCTCTCAAGTTTTTTTTGTGTCTCCTAAAAGCCTCGGACATTCTTTTTAAAAAAAATTCCTTTGAAAGCGGTTCGAGCGCATACATTTTCTGCAAAAAGTAAAATACATAAACAAGTCAATCAATTCTATCAGACTTAAAACGGGTTTTAGAAACCGACTGTAACAGGTAGTGCATATACATTGCAAAATAGAGTAATTGATCATAAATATTTTTTAAATATTGTCAGAAATGAATCAAAGTAAAAACTTACCACCAATTGGTTCCAAACATCATCCTTATATGTACCGGGTACTTTGTTCCAACTTATGTATGATATCGGCACATGAGCTCTTACTAGTTGACCCAGCATAGTGGCGATTTTTCTAGCGTTTTCTGGGACTGGAATACCAAATAAGTTTTGATCAACTATTTTTTCTTCTGAACATGATGAATGTGATGATGCTGGATTTTGTGACATAGTTTCCTGCACACGGTTAAAAAATCATTATTGATTTGTAATTGTATCAACTCAGCTGTCCTGAAATAATAGGAATTGTTTTTGGTTCAATGATATCTCACACTCCTACTACCCCAAGGAATAGGAATTCCAACGAGAAATGAAGCATTTAACAATTCATCAGTTAACAAATGGTTTTGGTAAGGTCTTCTAATTTTTCATTATCTTCAAAAGATGATTGATAGACGGTAGGAAACTCAATGTCATCCACATTTGTAGTCAACCGTTTTGGAGTATGCAAAACCACAGACCAACCGTTATTTTTTAAATCTGTTGAGTAGAACACTTGACTCGCTTCTGATGCAAGAATAAATGGCTCATCATTCACGCTATCTTTGCTCTTCAATTTCCCTAAATTAACCATGATCAAGTTTGAAACAGGATCTATTTTGCAACCATTGATCCTATCCTCGACCTTTACCTAATCACAATAAAAAACTATTTGTTTGAAGTCAGTGTAATCCAACTCAAGTATCTGCTGAATGACTCCGTAATACGTTGTTTCTGCTTCCTTATAATTTTTATCTTTACCACTTGCTCTAAATTTTGTAATTGCTTTCATGCATACACTGCTATCTTGTGTTACCATACGATTTTCGTTCATTTTCATGGAAAATAAAAAACCATTCACTTGGTACTTAGTATAACTAAGCGCCGTGAACTTCGGCCCATGCACTAGCCGCCAGAGAGTTGGATCAACATCGATGCACTTCAACAACTACATAAAATACAATAAGTAAAACAAAACATGGTCACGAAGGTGTATTGCCAACTTATAAACATGTGAACTACATAAGATGCTATAATACCTCGTTGCGTAACCGTAGAGTAAAACTTTAAACGACTTCGACAGTTGTACCTCTGCCTCGTGATTGAAATCTAGTACTTTTCGCATAGGAGTTATACCTCCTACGGAAAATACATATCAAAACAAATACATAAATTGAATTAAAAAATGGAAATTCAAAACAAAGGTGTGAACTTACTTCTTCCATTCATCCAATCCATCTACGCACTTGTTCAAACTGCACTTGGGTTAACGTTATATCTTTACCATTATCTAAAGGTATCTCACCAGCAAACTCATCGTCCTCGTCTAAAAACGCTTCGCGGGTATGTTTATGATTGCCATCACCTCCGTTTGGCATATATTCCATGCAGTAAAGGCTAGCTTCTTGTACGATATATCCTTCTGCAATACAACCTTCAATATATCTTTTGTTGCGCACATATCCTTTATATGTTTTCATCAACCTGTGAATGTGATCAATTATATATTGTACATAATAGCTATTTCTATCGAATAATAATGTAGATAACTGAAATTAGTTATTTACCGTTCAAAGGGATACATCCATCTATATCTGACAGGATCACAAATTAATGCTTCATCGGCTAAATGAACCATAAGATGGATACTGATATCAAAAAATGCAGGTGGAAAATGTTTTTCAAACACGCACATTGCTTCTACCAAACTAGCCTTTGCTTTTATAAGGTGTTCACTATTGATCACCTTTGAGCACAAAATGTTAAAGAATAGACTAATACGATGAATAGCATTTCGCAGATCCTTATGTTGTGGATAAGAATGTTGAAGCAATACCGGAAGCAAATGTTGCATTATGACGTGGTAATCATGTGACTTCATATTTCTTAGTTCAGGAGGATTGATGCTCACATTGTTGTGGAAGTTTGAAGAGAATTTGTTGGGCACTTTCAGGTTTTTCAAAACGGTTCAAAACCGTATCTTTTCTTCTTTTCTCAAAGTGAAAGTTGCCTTTGGTATAATTATTTTATTTGTTTCAGGATCTTCCACACTACAAGAAAATTTTCTTTTAGTTGCATTAATTGGTAGCGTTTAAAACCATATGCAACCGTTGGACCTTTTTTAATATAACAATAAACAATTGAATGCTGCAAATGGGTTCCCACCAACAATTCATGAAAATTTGGATAAATTTTTCCGTGACCTCTCATAGCTTATTTTAACACTAACATTTTTCCCATCCGCCTTTAAAAAAGTACGATGGAAAAAAAATCTTATTTCCAAACCCTCAAAACCCTCATCTTCTTCCCTAAAATTCCTCATCTTCGTCCACCAAAATCACCTCTTATAAAATCGTCTTTTCCCTTCATCCTAACCACCGCTTTCCACCTCCCATCTTCACAGGCCGGCCTTTGCCAAAGCAAAAAAAGCAACTGCTTTAGGCCGCAAAATAAGTTAGGGCACCAAATTGCACTTACTATGTTAGTAATGAAAGCCCCTGCGTAAATAAAAATTAGGCATGACGAATCGTAATGCATCCATGAACCCATGAGCAAAAGGCGGTGTTCGGGAAGTTTGGTGGCACGGCAACGATTTGGTAACAACAAAATAGGCTTTTCTGATTTTACAAAGCATGAAAGCAGGCAAAGGCTCAAGCAGTATCCTTCGATCTGAATCCATTCATTATTTATATCTAATAGGTTTCTGTGTATTTGTATTATCATTTATTTATTTGATAAGAAATAAAACTAAGAAGTTTATTATTGTAGGGGATTCTCTTCCGCTTGTATTATGGAGTAATCGGCTATTTCCTGGTGACTGCAAATATGAAAAGGCATTAAATGAAATAAACAAAGCAAGAAGAGGGAGAAATTGGGCATTTGTTCATGTATATCCTGAAGCAAATAAGATGGCTGAAGAGAAGACGGTTAGAGGAGCACAACTGTGTCAAACATGTCACATATGGGATCATCAAGGTAACTTAATTTGATAACATATCACAACTGTGTCAAACATGTCACAAATTGGTTTACATGGAAATTGTTTTTGCACAGTGTTATAACTAAAGTATTCAGGTTTATTTTAGCTATTTATGTCTTCATTATTTTATTTAATGTCAAATTATTTATTTATTTACTAAACAGTTCCAATCTCAGAATTGATGAACTAGTGAAACATATTTCAAGCATTAGAGCCCTGTATGTTTCTATTTTTTTCCTTTTCTTTTTTTGAAAAAGACAAACCTTTTCTCAAAATGGTGAATTGCAATAGGCAGTGGAGAATATGTTGTTGGATGGAGTTTTTGAAGTTGATTGTGGGGTGGATTGATCAGTAGCAGTGAGGTGGTTGTTGATTCGAGGACTGGGCAGTGCAGTTGTGATGATCGGAAGAGGTGGTTAGAAGAATGTTGTGAGATGTAGACTAATGTATGAACTATAGGCAAATGGTTGGGCTTGAAGAGAGGTGGTTTCAGAAATTGTTATGGTTGTGAACGATTTGAGGCAGTGCAGTGGTTAGTTGAATGTGCTGCTGTGAAGAAATGCTTGCAGTTGATATGCAGAGGTAAGTTGTGATTGCTTGTAGATATCTGAAGTATGGTTTATGGTATATGAATGTTGATTTTATGGGGTGAGTGTTGCAGTAAGTAGCTAGGACAGAGATGATAAATGAAATAGGGGAATTGCTAAGGAATTGATAAATGAAGTAGTAAGGACAGTGATGATGGGTGGCAGTAACTTGATGATATGGTTGTAAGTGATAGGATGATGAAGGCTTGGCAAAAGTTAATGGAGAAAGTAGTTGAGTGTGCAGTGAGTACTGGCGGTGGTTGGAGGATGGTAAGATGATGGGGTCCGGAACCGTGACAGTGATTTTTTGAAGGCAGAGGATTTTTTTTAGGTAGTGAATTTTGGATAGATGTCGGTGGAGTATGTATGAAGTGGCAGGCTTGGATGAAGAAGTGGTGGACTGGACAATGTTTGTGTGAGGTTTGTGACAAGGCAGGTAGTAGAGTGGTGAATTGTTTGTTAGAGGGTGAATTGTGTTTGGTTGTTATAGGCAGTGTTGATGACAATTTGATGGTTATGGAGATTGGCTAGGGTGATGTCAGTGGAGATCACTGTGCACTGCAATTTGTTTGCAAATAGTGTTGAGGCACCAGAAGTGGATTTTGATGACAGTAGTTGGTCTGTTTGCAGTTTTGTTGTATAGGACGATGGAGTTTGAGAACTTGGTTGTGGTGGAAGTATGAAGAAGTGATGATTGTTTAACGTTTTGAATACATGACGTTGGAAACATAGTAAATATTATAATACCACTTGTTACTTAGCAGTGGTTCTTAACGTAATGCAGTGGTTCTTGACGTGATTCGTTTTTAATGTCATATTTTTATCAAAAATCCGTTAATTTTTGTAGATGTGATAACTTATCTTCAGTTTTATGTTCATCCACAATTATCGTATTTCGACATTCCATATCTAATCTTCTGAATCGATGTTCATATCAAAAACATAAATATATAATATATTACATCGCTGGTTTTGATGCGCTTGTTAAAAGAAAAATATTTGATGACATTGTTTAAAAATGGCCTATGTTGTTTTTTGTGTTACATATAATTGTACTCACAAATGCTTTCTTAATGTCTTATTCAATCCATGTTCTCATTCATTTGCCGATATATAACCACGAGTATGAGAGCAAGAAGGTTTGCACATACTATCTTGTGTCCTCGTTCCCTACTGTTCTTATCATCGATCCCATAACCGGGCAGCAAATGCATGCATGGACTGGATGTATAGAGCCGTCAAAATTGATGAATGTAATGTTTGAATAAGATAAAGTTCGATTAATTCTACATTCCTCAACAATGATTAATTTATTGGGTTTTCATTCCAGGTTCTACTACAATATTCACTCAAAAACCCGAATGATTGTCTTCAAGCAGCTGGTCACAAAACATTTAAAGGAAAGTACTTCTAAAACAGCTGAATATGTTGAACCAGGTATATAGCTATCTAATTGATAGTTGAGTATACATGTGCATATTTTCAAATTGAGCTTTATAATATTCTCTGTATATCATCTTTGTAGCTAGAAAACGATCCAATAATATAAACTGTCTCAATGTGTAGCATAAGATGGCTCAAAAGGTATGTTACTGAATTATATTTTGACACATTTCAGAAAAAATTTGTCTGAACATACCAAATAACAAACAGGCTTCAGAGCTGAGGGATATAATTTCAAATGATGGATGCATTTATGTATGTGGTGACGCTAAACGAATGGCTAGGGATGTCAACAGAACTCTTCATACTATAGCTCAGGAACAGGTACCTAACATTTTTTTCTTGATTTATATGCTTGTTATCGCTAAAACTTTGTTAGAAAAAGAAGAAAAAAAGTTGAAAAAAGTTTTTATTTTTACCTACAAGTGTCGACCACTCATGTGTCAAACTTGAATTTCATCAAGGATCATCGGATAGCTCGAAGGCAGAAAGCATGGTTAAGAGTCTACAGATGGAGGGAAGATATCTGTGCCATATTTGGTAATTGCTGAATTATTTGAAATATGATTGTAGTGCATACAGAAGTAGGTTGATAACTGGTTCCTTAGCTTCCTAAAAAATGTTACCCATAAGTCTATGTTCGCTTAAAATGCCACAGAGGGTTGATGCATTAACTCCATGGAGAGATATCACTGCAGCAGATGGGAATAAATTGGTCCTAAGAAACCATTTTGTATTTTCATTTTCATTGGTTTCTCCATGTAATCATAATCTTTTATTCCTGTAAAATAACAGGTATTATTATAGCAAACTAAGCAATCTCAATGGACGATATGGTATCACTCACCTTTAGTAAAATGTCCCTAAGCAAAGCTGATACCACCATCACTAGTCATTCTGAAAACAAACTGAAAGGTATATAACTTGTTCATCATAAATGTTTTCAAACTTTGATTCTAATACCCTGATAATATTCCTAGATAATCGACTATAAAAATTAGTTATATTACTCAATAAATATTGGTGTAGAGCTAGAAAGTGATTGAATTGGTGTTTTGAATGGAGTGCATGGTTGAAGAGGATGGTTGTCATATGGAAAGTCTAATGCACTGACTTCACAAACATGATGTAAAAGTTGTTGGACGATTACAATGTGCACACATCAGTGATTAATACGCAGAGGCATATTTGTTTGAAGTATTATAGTACAAGGACTTCTATATTTGTCCATTCTTGATGATTTTTGATACCTTCACCTCACAAATATTTAGTAACATGATTATTATTGTTTACAGGTAGATAAACGTTTGTGAAGAATTCAAGCAGCAACACTGGTTTTTGGTATGGTAGCAGCACATGTATGTAGTTAGGTTGATTAAAACTGTTATGAAATTATTATGAAACTAGTATGTATGGTAGCAACACTATTTTTAACAACCCGCATATTTAACGATTTTATATTTAAATGTTTAATTTAAATGTAGCGTCGTTATTCGGATTTGGGGTCCGAAATGTTACTTTCTGCAAATGGTCGAATTGGAACTCGTAACTACCTCCATTGGTTCCAAAAGGGCGTTTGCGATCTTTTTGAGTATAATCTTTGATATATTTGGAGTAAGTTGAAATTTGACCCTTTTTCTACTTGGGCTTGAGTTTGGGTTCAGCCCATTGGCTAGCTAACTCACTTAACCTTCTACTTCAACCCCTTCCCCTCATCTCTCTTCATTTCATTTTATTTCTTAAGCTAAAAACTGAAATGGGGGAAAGGATAGAGAAATAGAAATTAGCAAGCCCTAGTTTCTCCTTTGTAACTTGATTCTTGCTCCAAAATCAAAGAGAATCCATTGGTAAGTTCATCTCCACCTTCTCCATCTTTTCTCCTCTTCAATTTCAGTAATTTCATAACCCTAACTTAGGAAATACTTGCTTTGAATTCTAGATTGAAGCTTGTAGTATTGAAGTGGAGTGTAGTTGGTTGATTCCTTGCAATTGTGCTTCTTCATCTTCTTTGTTTTGTGTACAAAGGTGAGTTTTGAACTCACATCTACTTCTCTTGATTTCATCGATGTTGGGTATGAATTCCTAACACCTTGTTCATATGCATTTGCCTTTGGTTTGAATTGAAATTGGTGAACATTTAACTTTTTGGTGTTTTGGAGTCAAATCCTTGAAAATCATAACTTTGATGTTTGATCATGGTTTTTGGTGGTGAATCGGAGTCAATGGTGTTGGGTTATCGATTGGCAAAATCCCCTTAAGTCCATTGCTCGATATGTTGCAAATGGGGTGAGTTGCTCCTCCATTTGCTAGGCTGGAAAACAATTCCAGCTACAGCCAGTCTACTGACCCCCTGCAGTCAGTCGACTGACTGCAGAGAGTAAAAGCTCTCGGGTTGTAGATCAGTCGACTGACTGCAGTAGGCCAGTCGACTGACCTGATTCATTTTGTCCACTATGCCTATTTGTTTGTGATTTTCACTTTTATCGATTTAAATTGATTCCAATTAGTTGTTTTTGCATATTTGACCTTGATGATTCCTTTTTGACTTCATTCATGGGTTTTGTAAATGATTTCTTCAAATCGTATTAAAAGTTTGCTTCTTCGATTTCTAAATTCTATTTATAACACACACTTTCGCACTTCGAACGAAGTGGAAGGGTGATTAAATGGTTGGGCAAAACACGGACCATGAATCTATGCGTTTATCTTTCCGATTAATCCTCGACCTATTCGATTGATTGTTTTGACCTTCGGGTTAGGTTTATCGATGATGTGAGGTAAACTTTGTACTGCTTTGAGTGTGAAAGTGGCTGACGGATAGTAAACCGTTTAGTGCGAACGAGTGGTTATGGGACATACGTTAACACTTTTGGGATTCCTTTTCGAGAGTTGTGACACATTCCGCCAGTTAGTGGTGTCCATTACTGGGTCTTCGACCTTCACCACTACGGTTTGTTGATTCTGGGATAGTGTCTTCGGACTGTCTCCCTAGGTTTGTTGCCTTCGGGTATGTTGCCTTCAGGTGTGTGCCTTCGGGTTTGTTGCCCTATGTAGTTTCGCTCTGATGTTGGCCTTATGTACCGCATGGGTGATACTTGGGTTTGGAGTCTTCGGGCTCATGGATCCTTGTTTGTACAGTACTGAGCTCGAGCAAATTTTATGATGTTTCATTGATATGTATATTCCCTTGGTATCGCCCTTCGGAGTTGGTCTTTTTGAGCCGCATGGAGTATAGCGATTACCTTGTGGAACTTGTATACCTTATGGGTATTTGTTATTTGCCTTCTGGCTTGTTTTGGGATAATTGTATCCTTTGTTTCTATATGTTGCCAATGATATGAGGCTTGTTCTATATTATTCATCTCTTGTTGATGATTGTGTTATCTCCCCTAGAGATATTTATTATACTGTATGACCTTGCAGGGTTATTATTGTTCAGTTTATCTAACTGCTTTGTTATCTAGACTGACCCGTGTATTTTATACTCGGGTCAGACCGAGATGTTTCAGGTTAGGTGCTTTTGGGACTTAGCCTATTTTGCTTCCGCATGGACTATTCGCTAGCTTCTTTTTGTTATAGCGTCTTTTGTAGTCCTTATCTGTTGTAACTCTGATTTATACTTTTTTTTTCCGTCTCGTCTGTATATTGTGGTCTCCTGTACCGCTTGACATGTATTATTTTGTATACTCTGTTGTGTATCTGTTTATGTGTATATTATGATCGACTGTTCTGTGATGTGAATTACATTTGAGTTGTTATATTTTCTTCTGATAGATCCTATAGCCATTGTAGTTTTGCTTTAAATATTTATTGAATAGGTCGAATTTTAATGTGATTCTACTTTTCGACGTATTTAGTGAATAGTTAAGGTAAGATTACACATGGTCGCTTCCATTATACTCTATTGTCCGCGTTAGCCGACAGTATTATCTTGTAATACCCTTTGTTAACGAGGCTCTCGTAGTGGGGCGTCACAGCATGGTATCGGAGCTGTGTTCAGAACAAAATATGATAAACACAGAATAGAACACATATTACGATACATCAAAGTGTACAAGTGATACAAATATTTGAATCCTCGTGTTTCTTTATTCCATCAAGGTTAGATAGAATTTGGGGAATACGTCTAGGAATGCATTTTGTTCCGTAGTATTCCGTAATGAAGTATCTACCTTGTGAATAATCTTGTTCTTATCTTAACTTTCAGCTTATGTCTGGAAGAGGTAGAGGTCGACGTTCGGATGCTGGGCAATCTAGTGGTTCGCATCCGGATGGCGTTTATATGTCTGCTGTCAATTTTTGGAATTGTTTAGGAGCACTCAGCCTCCAGTTCCTCCTCGAGTATCTCCACCTCGCAAGTCTGCCTTTGCACGTCAGTGCAGTGATTTTTCTCATCTTGGAGGAAAACCGTTTAAGGGCTCCGAGTCTGTTCTTGAAGTCCAAGCTTGGCTTCGCACGTGCGAACGTATCTTTTCTCGCATGGATCTTTCTGACCATGATAGAGTTCTTGTAACTTATAGCTTATTACAAGAGCGTGCTCTTGACTAGTATGAGCTTCTTGTAGCCGAAATTGATGAGTCTACTCTTTCTTGGACTCAGTTTCGGGGACGATTTGAACTCAAGTTCGTTCCTGAATCTGAAAAAGTTTTATTGACCCGTCGCTTCCTTGAGTTGAAGCAAGGGAAATCTTCTGTTTCTGAGTATGTTGCATCATTCGAGGCTTTGTCTCAGTATGGTCTTGAATTCATCAGCACTTCTTATAAGAAGAATTTGAAGTTTGTTTCTGGTCTTAAGAAATATCTTAAGAAATCTTTGTTGCTCCAGCTTAAACTTTCTTTTGAGGAATTGGTTGATTCGGCACTTCATCTCGAAGCTGTTGAGAAGGAGTGTGATAGTGGTGAGGATGTTGAGGTTTCCAAGAACCCCAACAAGAAGCAGTTTCCGTTTCAGAAGAGGTCTTTTCCTTCTAAGAAGAAGAAGACCGGTGGTCCTAGCTCTCAGCCTCAGTCTTCCGGAACACCTTTCGTTCGAAAGTGTTTCAATTGTGGTTCTCCGGATCATATTATTCGAGCTTGTCCTAAGCCTCTCTTCTGTCGCTATTGCAAGAAGGAAGGTCATCATGTTTCAGCTTGTCCTACTGCTCCTGCTAATGCAAAATCTGGCAAGCTCAATGTGGCTAATGCTTCTGGAGGTTCATCTCAATCCAAAGGTATGTCTCCATCTATTTTGGAGGGTTCAATTCTATTTCATGATCATAGTATACGAGTTCTTTTCGATACGGGAGCTTCACATTCTTTAGTATCGAAGAAGCTCGTAGATGATTTATCTTTGGATGTTTCTTGTATGGTTACTTCTTTAAGGATTGCGAATCCTATTGGGGGATCCGCGACCCTTAGCTTGTTTTGTGATGATATTGAGATTGTTTTATGTGGCTTTTCTTTCCGTGCGAATCTGCACGTTGTTTCTCATTTGGGTTTTGATATGATTTTTGGTATGGACTGGCTAGTGAGATATGATGCCAGGATTATTTGTTCGGAGAGAACTATATATCTTCGACATCCGGATTCGCCTACTCAGCTATCTCTTGTTCTTCGGAATGTAGACAATTCCGAAATGGCTTTATATTCTTTTGACTCGCGTGGTGAGGATGATATATCTTGTATTCCTATTGCTTGTGACTTTTCTGATGTTTTTGAACCTTTTTCGGGTTTGCCACCCAAACGGGCAATTGAGTTCCGCATTGATCTCATTTCAGGCGCGCAGCCAATTAGTCGTCCTCCCAAGAGGATGTCTACAAAGAAAAATGAGGAACTCAAGAAGCAGCTTTTAGAGCTTGAGTCCAAGCAGTTAATTCAGTCCAGTTTTTCTCCGTGGGGATCCGCGGTCGTTTTTGTGAAAAAGTCTAATGGAACTCTTAGGCTTTGCATTGATTATCGCAAGCTTAACGAGTTAACCATCAAAAATAGGTATCCATTGCCTAGGATCGATGACATGTTTGATCTATTGAGTGGTGCTAAGGTCTTTTCTCAGCTTGACCTTGCCACAGGTTTTCATCAATTACGAGTCGCGGAGGATAGCATACCTCTTACCGCTTTCTGCACTCGTTATGGTTCTTTTGAGTGGCTCGTTATGCCGTTCGGTTTGACGAACGCTCCTGCTTTCTTTGTTGATCTCATGAATCGGGTATTCCGGGAATATCTCGATAAGTTTGTTCTTGTCTTCATTGATGATATCCTTATTTATTCTAAGTCTGAAGCTGAGCATGCTAATCACTTGAGAATTGTCTTGAGTACTCTCCGTCGTCATCAGCTTAAAGCCAGATTCTCCAAGTGCCACTTTTGGGAGAATAAGGTTAAGTTCTTAGGCCATGTTGTATCTTCCGATGGCATTTCTGTCGATCCCTCAAAGATCGAAGCCATCCAGAATTGGAAGAGGCCTGAGAATGTGCATGAGATTCATAGTTTCCTTGGATTGGCGGGTTATTACCGTCGGTTCATCAAGGATTTTTCCCGTATTGTGCTTCCTCTCACTTGCCTTACTCGGAAAGGCATTCGTTGTATTTGGTCCGACAAGTGTGAAGCTTCCTTTCTGTCATTAAAGGAACTTCTCACTAATGCTCCTATTCTTGTGGTTCCCGAAGGGAATCATGATCTTGTTGTCTACACCGATGCTTGTGGTAGTGGTCTCGGTGCTGTTCTTATGCAGAGAGATCGGGTGGTTGCTTATGGTTCTAGGCAACTGCGTCCGAATGAAGTTCGCTATGCCACTCATGATCTTGAGTTAGCCGCCATTGTCTTTGCCTTGAAGATTTGGCGACATTATTTATTGGGCGAGCGCTTCATTCTTTATATCGATCATAAATCTTTGAAGTATTTGTTTACTCATAAGGAACTCAATATGAGACAACAGCGTTGACTCGAGTTTCTTGCTTCTTATGACTTTGATATCCAGTATACCCCTGGTAAGGGTAATCGTGTTGCAGATGTGCTTAGTCGCAAACATTCGGCTGTTATTTCTATGATGTTTGCCGAATGGGATATTCTTGAGACTCTATCTTTTTGTGAAATTCGTGATCGAGGTTCATCTTTTGATTCTCCTATTCTATTATTTAGTTTGGGAGCTCGACCTATTTTATTGGATCGTATTGCCGATGGTCAGCGGCGTGATTCTGAGTTGATACATCTTATTCAGCTTTGTGAGTCTGGATCTTGCGATGAGGCATTGCAAGATTTTAGCATTGATTCTCATGGGTGTCTTCGTAAGAAGAACCGTCTTTTTGTGCCTTCTGATCTTGCACTTAGGCATGACATTCTTGATGACTGTCACCGTTCTAAGGATACCATTCATCCCGGTAGTAGCAAGATGTATGCCGATATGCGTCGTCTTTATTATTGGGAAGGCATAAAGCGCGATGTGGCGAGTTATGTGAGCAATTGCATAACTTGTCAGCGTTTTAAAGCCGAGCATCAGCGTCCTTCGGGTCTTCTTCAGCCTCTTGAGATTCCATTGTGGAAATGGGAACAAATTTCTATGGATTTCATTGACGGCCTACCTCGTTCGAGATCGGGCCATTCTAGCATTTGGGTTATTGTTGATCGCCTTACTAAGTCTGCTCATTTCGTCCCTATTAAGTCTAATAGGACAGCTTCGCATTTGGCTAAGTTGTATGTCAAGGAAATTGTGAGACTTCACGGTGTTCCTAGTTCTATTGTGAGTGATCGTGATCCTTTATTCACGAGTCATTTTTGGAAGAGTCTTCAGCAAGCTTTGGGAACAAAGCTTAATTTTTCTACAGCTTATCATCCGCAGTCTGACGGACAGACTGAACGGGTAAATCGTATCTTGGAAGATCTTCTCCGTATTTGTATCTTTGATTTTGGTGGTAGTTGGGAGGATCACCTACCTCTTGTAGAGTTCTCCTACAACAATAGTTTTCAATCTAGTATCGGTATGGCTCCTTTCGAAGCCTTATACGGAAGGCCATGTCGATCACCTTCATGTTGGTTGGAATCTGGAGAGAAGCTTATTCTTGGTCCATATTTTGTTCGTGATTCTTCCGAGAAGATTGACCTTATCCGGTTGAGAATGAAAGAGGTGCAGAGTCGTCAGAAATCCTACACGGACAACCGTAGGAAGCCTCTCGAGTTCTCGATAGGCGATCTTGTTTTTATTCGTGTTTCTCCTTTGAAAGGGGTTATGCGTTTCAGTACGACTGGGAAATTGGCTCCTCGCTTTATAGGACCATTTTCTATTACTGAACGTATTGGCCCTGTGGCTTATAGAGTTTCACTCCCAGCTCATTTATCTGGCATTCATGACGTGTTTCACGTCTCGCAACTTCGGAAGTGTCTTCGGGAGTCGGATTCTGTTATTACTTCTCCTGATTTGCATGAGCTTGAGATCTCGCCGGACTTATCTATTGTACAGCAACCTATTCGCGTGCTTGACACGGAGGTGCGACGCCTTCGGAACAAGGACATGCCGCTCGTTAAAGTTCAATGGTCCGCTAATCCCAATGACTGTACTTGGGAAACCAGAGAGTATATTGAGCGATCTTATCCAGGTTTTCTATCCTTGCTTCGTAATGGTAAGTCTATTTCTGTGTCTCAAGTTTATTCTTTCTTTTGTATGTTGTATGTATGTAGTTGTTACAAATATCGTCCCTAGGAATTGCGGGGACGCAATTTTGTAAGGAGGGGAGATCTGTAACAACCCGCATATTTAACGATTTTATATTTAAATGTTTAATTTAAATGTAGCGTCGTTATTCGGATTTGGGGTCCGAAATGTTACTTTCTGCAAATGGCCGAATTGGAACTCGTAACTACCTCCATTGGTTCCAAAAGGGCGTTTGCGATCTTTTTGAGTATAATCTTTGATATATTTGGAGTAAGTTGAAATTTGACCCTTTTTCTACTTGGGCTTGAGTTTGGGTTCAGCCCATTGGCTAGCTAACTCACTTAACCTTCTACTTCAGCCCATTCCCCTCATCTCTCTTCATTTCATTTTATTTCTTAAGCTAAAAACTGAAATGGGGGAAAGGATAGAGAAATAGAAATTAGCAAGCCCTAGTTTCTCCTTTGTAACTTGATTCTTGCTCCAAAATCAAAGAGAATCCATTGGTAAGTTCATCTCCACCTTCTCCATCTTTTCTCCTCTTCAATTTCAGTAATTTCATAACCCTAACTTAGGAAATACTTGCTTTGAATTCTAGATTGAAGCTTGTAGTATTGAAGTGGAGTGTAGTTGGTTGATTCCTTGCAATTGTGCTTCTTCATCTTCTTTGTTTTGTGTACAAAGGTGAGTTTTGAACTCACATCTACTTCTCTTGATTTCATCGATGTTGGGTATGAATTCCTAACACCTTGTTCATATGCATTTGCCTTTGGTTTGAATTGAAATTGGTGAACATTTAACTTTTTGGTGTTTTGGAGTCAAATCCTTGAAAATCATAACTTTGATGTTTGATCATGGTTTTTGGTGGTGAATCGGAGTCAATGGTGTTGGGTTATCGATTGGCAAAATCCCCTTAAGCCCATTGCTCGATATGTTGCAAATGGGGTGAGTTGCTCCTCCATTTTCTAGGCTGGAAAACAATTCCAGCTACAGCCAGTCGACTGACCCCCTGCAGTCAGTCGACTGACTGCAGAGAGTAAAAACTCTCGGGTTGTAGATCAGTCGACTGACTGCAGTTGGCCAGTCGACTGACTTGCTTCATTTTGTCCACTATGCCTATTTGTTTGTGATTTTCACTTTTATCGATTTAAATTGATTCCAATTAGTTGTTTTTGCATATTTGACCTTGATGATTCCTTTTTGACTTCATTCACGGGTTTTGTAAATGATTTCTTCAAATCGTATTAAAAGTTTGCTTCTTCGATTTCTAAATTCTATTTATAACACACACTTTCGCACTTCGAACGAAGTGGAAGGGTGATTAAATGGTTGGGCAAAACACGGACCATGAATCTGTGCGTTTATCTTTCCGATTAATCCTCGACCTATTCGATTGATTGTTTTGACCTTCGGGTTTGGTTTATCGATGATGTGAGGTAAACTTTGTACTGCTTTAAGTGTGAAAGTGGCTGAAGGATAGTAAACCGTTTAGTGCGAACGAGTGGTTATGGGACATACGTTAACACTTTTCGGATTCCTTTTCGAGAGTTGTGACACATTCCGCCAGTTAGTGGTGTCCAGTACTGGGTCTTCGACCTTCACCACTACGGTTTGTTGCCTCTGGGATAGTGTCTTCGGACTGTCTCCCTAGGTTTGTTGCCTTCGGGTATGTTGCCTTCGGGTGTGTGCCTTCGGGTTTGTTGCCCTATATAGTTTCGCTCTGATGTTGGCCTTATGTGCCGCATGTGTGATACTTGGGTTTGGAGTCTTCGGGTTCATGGATCCTTGTTTGTACAGTACTGAGCTCGAGCAAATTTTATGATGTTTCGTTGATATGTATATTCCCTTGGTATCGCCCTTCGGAGTTGGTCTTTTTGAGCCGCATGGAGTATAGAGATTACCTTGTGGAACTTGTATACCTTATGAGTATTTGTTATTTGCCTTCTGGCTTGTTTTGGGATAATTGTATCCTTTGTTTCTATATGTTGCCAATGATATGAGGCTTGATCTATATTACTCATCTCTTTTTGATGATTGTGTTATCTTCCCTAGAGATATTTATTATACTGTATGACCTTGCACGTTTATTATTGTTCAGTTTATCTAACTGCTTTGTTATCTAGACTGACCCGTGTATTTTATACTCGGGTCAGACCGAGATGTTTCAGGTTAGGTGCTTTTGGGACTTAGCCTATTTTGCTTCCGCATGGACTATTCGCTAGCTTCTTTTTGTTATAGCGTCTTTTGTAGTCCTTATCTGTTGTAACTCTGATTTATACTTTTTTTTTCGTCTCGTCTGTATATTGTGGTCTCCTGTACCGCTTGACATGTATTATTTTGTATACTCTGTTGTGTATCTGTTTATGTGTATATTATGATCGACTGTTCTGTGATGTGAATTACATTTGGGTTGTTATATTTTCTTCTGATAGATCCTATAGCCATTGTAGTTTTGCTTTAAATATTTATTGAATAGGTCGAATTTTAATGTGATTCTACTTTTCGACGTATTTAGTGAATAGTTAAGGTAAGATTACACATGGTCGCTTCCATTATACTCTATTGTCCGCGTTAGCCAACAGTATTATCTTGTAATACCCTTTGTTAACGAGGCTCTCGGAGTGGGGCGTCACACTACTTTAGCTGCATGTACTATCATGAAACTATTTATGGTAGTTTGGTTGTGTAAACGTATGGTTAACCTTTTGTCTTGACACTAATGTTATGATATAGTATTGAATATGTAATTTCTTTTGTTTGTGTTATTGTGGTTCATTGAATGTGTTATTTTTGAATGTGTATGTGTTTATATATTACGTTATTGTATAAGTTTTGAAGTACTTGAATTGGAGGTGAAATCAGATGTAGTCGTGGAACAGCAGGCAATAAAATCGAAACATACGGTGGCGGAGAAAAAACGCCACCAAAAATATTTTTTGTAGCGTTTAAAAAGCGCTACAGAATCAACAATTATAGTCACTCAGATAATCTCCGTGGCGTTCAAAAAACGCTGCAAAAATAATAATAAGTGCAACAAAAAAATTAGATAGTAAACGGCACCTTTTCGGTGGCGTTTCTTAAACGCTGTAAAAAAGATCTTTAGTAACGTTTAAAAAACGCTGCAAAAAATTCATTTATAGTGGCGTTAAAATAAATGCAACAAAAAAACATGGATTTTTAGTCGCATGTTTTCTAGCGGCGTTTATCAAAACGCCACCAAAACTTTTTGTAGCGTTTTTTGAGCGCTACTAAAAATCAAATTTCTTGTAGTGCCATCACCCACAACTTTTGTTTTATACCCATGATTTTCAAATCCTTGCATGCATTGATGCCATCTTTTGACTTATCTTTATGGTCCATAATGGTGCTGATGAGATGCTCTGTGACATTTTTCTTTGTATGCATAACATCAATATTATGGCGAATCATATTTGCTTTCCAATATGGTAAATCAAAAAAGATAGACCTCCTGTACCATGCAGAAACATTGTCAACTTCTTCATAAATTGACTTTTTACGTTTTCGACTAATTTCTTCTTTGTGTTTACCAACTTTCATTTTGATTTTCGCTACTTTCTTTTCAACTTCAAAACCAGTCAATGTCCGTTTAGGACGTTGAAGTTCTTGTTCGTTGTTGAAATTTGTCTTGTCGTATCGAAACTTGTGTTCTTTAGGAAGAAACATTCGATGTCCCATGTAACACACCTTCTTACTTTTAGGAAGATGATAAGAACAAGTGTTTTCCCCACAAACCGGACATGCAAAATAACCGTGAGTTGTACATCCCGATAAAGTCCCAAGAGCAGGGTGATCATGGATTGCCCACAACACCATAGCTCTTATTATGAATTCAGATTTATTTAATGAATCATATGTAACGACTCCTTCCCATAACTGCTTTAACTCGTCTATCAACGACTGTAAATGAACATCAATATTCTTCCCTGGTTGTTTTGGCCCAGAAATCAACAGTGTTAACATTGAAAACTCTCGTTTCATGCACATAGACGGAGGAAGATTATATGGTACTACAATTACTGGCCAACAACTGTAAGGGTTAGATAGAGAAGCATGTGGACAGAAACCATCTGTTGCTATTCCAAGTGTGACATTTCGTGGCTCGACAGCAAACGTTTGGTCAAAATAATCCGCGACTTTCCATTGAGAAGTGTCACGTGGATGACGCATTACGGTTGGATCAGACTTGGCATGACCATTCCAGGTCATCGCATCTACTATCCATGGTACAGTATACAATCTCTTCAATCTAGAAATTAAAGGAAAATGTCTTAATGTCTTTCGAGGTACTTTGATGCCTTTTCTTTCTTCGTTGAATGATGTCATATATCTTGGTTCGTTGCAATTTGTACACGAAACTCTATTTGCATCATCTTTCCAGTATAATATGCAATCATTGATGCATGCATCATAAGTTTTGTAATTCATCCCAACTTGCTTAATTAACTTCTTCACGTCGGAGTACTTTTTCGGCAGCGTGTTACCTTCGAGGAGTAACTCCTTTATTAGTTCGAGGAGTGCAGTCACACCATTATTTGAAAATCCGTATTGGGTCTTCGAGCTATTCAGTTTCACAATGGCATACAGCTTCGTCAACCCTTTTGAACATGAAGGATACAGTGGCTCTTTTGCGCTACCAAAAAGTGATTTATACTTCTTACTTTCATTGGCCTGCCAATTGCCATCAACCGTAGACGACTCTCCAACATTAGCATGATCAGACAAAGGATTTTTAGGTTGAAAATGATGAAATCTATCTGCATCATTGACTAGATCTTCCGTCATAATATGTTCGGACTCGTCGGTACTTGTGGCATGACTAACTGGTTGTTGTTTTTCCTTCTCTACCCTTTTTTCCCCATGAAAATACCATACGGTATATGATTGGATAAAACCCCATCTAAGCAAATGAAAATGAATGTCATCTAATTTGATCGTCGTCATATTTTTGCACCGAGTGCAAGGGCATAAATACACTCCTTTCTTATCACCATTTTCATCAACAAAACTAATAAACTTCTTCACCCCGTCTATATAGTATGTAGATCTTTGATCAGATTCATTTATCCACGTTTTGTCTATACTGAAAGACATATTTCCCTCCTATATCGTATATATTAGAACATTAGATGTAAATAATATATATATATATATATATATATATATATATATATGAGCGTATATATATACAAGATTTTCAATTCACATGGAGACGTAGAGGTATTGCTACTCACATTAAAAATACGTACTTTAATTAAAAATCCATACTTTAATACTGTCGTGAATTTATAGTACATATTTTACATTACATATAAAATACATACTTTCTAAGGGTATTTTAGTCTTTAAAAATTTATTTATTTTAGGGGGACTACTAAGTAATGATCTGTATTGAAATAGAATTTACCGATTTTAATGGAGTTCTAGACATGAACGAGAGAAAAGGACGTACTCTAAAAGTCCCAAGTTTGATTAGTGGAAGAATCATTGCATCTGGATTAATGGAAGCACCCAACCCACGACTTTACCAGGAAAAGAGAAGAAGTTAACTCTCTTTTTTCATGCAGACGTAGACAAGGCTTTGGTTAATGAGGATATGATAAATAAATCGGAAGATTTGTATAACCAAAGCAAACGTGCTCCGAAAATATGTTATAAAAATAATCCATATTTGTAAAACCAAGAACACATCAGTTGCATAACTGCATTCGCAATTTGTAATATAATGTATGGTGATCAACTAGCCGCATAACAATTGAATATCACTGAAGCACCTAGCACACATCCATTTTTAAAGACTAAATGTATATGGTATCTTGTATATATGTTTTTCAGATCAATATTAAAATTTGCAATTTTGCATTCAAAATTTCAGTTGCTCCAGTTAACTCTCACACAAATTTTCAACGCATATTTTCCAACTTGTGCCGCATGCATACATGCATACTTTGAAGAAAAGAAAAGTCATGGATGTTACTGTCACACATGTATATCATTTTCATACTAAATGCATCGATAATAACGTAGCTTGTTCCCATTCTAATGCAATTTGCTCGTGCACTTGCAAAAACTTACTGCAATACCTCCATGTGAATTAGTTTTCAAGTTCTCACTTGTGAATTTGTTCGTTGTTATCTATCTTAATTCCTTAATCAGAACCTAACAAACACCCTAAGAACAAGCACGACAACAACAACCTGTTAATTGCTAGTACCTTCATAATAAGTAAATTAAAAATTTTATATATATATATATATATATATATATTATAATAGACGATTATGTTGCTTTCAGTGTCCAAGCATATTGGTCCAAATCTCAATGTACCATACTACAGTGCTGCCAATATACCTTCTATAGTACTAATTTAGGTATACTAACAAACATAGAAGGCATAAAAATACACAACAAATTGCCAGAATCAATAATGAGAGTATGGGACTAGTAGCTATAAACTTATATAATATACACCACAATATTATTTGATTTAACCAATTACCAGGTAGATCTAATCTAACCTCTGGTTTATATTAATAAGTCTAAACATCTTTCTTGTGTTTATACCTAATCATGTTTAATCCATACGCAATGAAATCAAGTACAAATGTTGATTGCATGTTCATAGTCAATATATTATACCCCATATTCCCTGAGCATTTGTCAAAGTCGTAGATATTTAATAAATTGATTTGTTAAAGTAATATAAATAAATGCTTAGTGAAAGAAAAATCGAAAATAAGTCAATATAATCTTTAACTATGCACTTTACAGTTGTAGTTGAAGATGTCATAGACTCATAAGTGTGGTTCAGATGCACCTGACCTACGGCGCGTCTAGTATATTATTACTTTTGTTTCATTTTTCATACAATATATTTCAAAATAGATTGCATGATCGACGATAAGGTATCTGATCCATATGATTGCTTGCACCCATACAACAATATAATTAATAATAAGTATATAAGCAGCAGCATATTAAACTGATGAATTGCACCTTTATACAAAAAATATTTGTGCATGTGTACTTGTTTATATTAATTATGATTTATAAGTAAATGTGTGGATCATGATACAAAAATCTATCATCATGTTGATTAAATATGAAGTTATCCAAATTAAAGCTTGCTAGTAGTAACGTTATGTTGATTAATTTGAGTTGTGCACTAACTAGAAGGAATAAATAGAAAGTTCTTGGATGAAAAAGAATGAACCAAAATAAGCTGGAAGACTCAAAAGTAGAAAGCAATAAGTATTCAATATTTATATGCAGGTACAAAGATGCTTACAAGTCCGTATGGAAGCTCAGGGAAAATATTTGCAATCAGTGCTGCAGAAAGCCCAAGAAACTCTTGAAAAAACAAAATATAGGTTTACTTAGTCTTGAAGCAATAAAAATTCGATTCCAAATGGCAAATACCAAACTGTTTTCAAAAAATTTGCCATTACAACGACGCTATTTTGTAGCACCGGAGTAATGTCTATGTATTACCCCTCTCCTGATACTTGGCTTGCGCCATTAACAATAATTTTATCCACTTATACAACAATGTCAAAACCATATACAGCGTCAGAACCATATACAATATTCTAGAAAATTCACCATTATAACTCAAGATTCATGGTGGATTAAGTCAAAAATTAACACTTTATTCTCAATGTTTATCAGCTTACACTTACTGCAGCCCACATTTTTGCTTGCCGACCAAACATGTACGAAAATGGGTTTTAAAGCTAGCTGTTTATATCATAAACAACTTAACAAGTTTCCATTTCCAACTACTACGCATACAGAATTTAAATTAAAAATTAGAATGTTAAAACAAATATTATATTATGTATAGGGTATTATAGAGAGTATCTCAAAAACCCAAGAGCATTCCAGGTTAATACCACTCAATTCTTTATCAACTAGCCAATGATACAATTCAAACAACTAAAAGCATAAAAATTTCAGTATCTTTTTCTGCTAACCTTCTTTTATATATTGTAATTTGATTGATGAGTATTCCCAATCGATAATCACAAATCGCATTACCAAAATCACAGTATAAACTGAAAGACTTTGATGTCTACCTCGACACCCTTGAACCGTGAACCAATTCACGCGAACCCACCCAAATCCAAATTGAACATCCACGCCTAAAATTCGTTTCCTCCAATCCTCTGAACCAACCGCAGACGAAGCTTAAATCCCCTAAATATATTCACGAATTCTTCTTTTGGAGATTGCATACAGTGGAATTCATTGAAGGGTGAAATAGAACGGTGGTCTCGATGAAAGGAACGGTGAAAATGAAAGCGCTGGAAATAAAAAAAAAAGGAGGGAGGGTGTGCGTTTTGGGGAAATTTTTCCCACGAAAAGAGGCACAGATTTTAATACGGCTACAAGCCGTATCAAATTTTAATACGGCTTACAGCCGTATTAAATAATATAGATACGGCTTACAGCCGTATTAAAATTTGATACGGCTTATAGCCGTATTAAAATTTGATACGGCTTATAGCCTTATCAAATGTGCCACCTAAGGCAGCGCCAAAATCCGATCTACGGTGTAGTGTGTGCCATATTTCCTACGCAGTTAGACAATGTGAGACACGATTAAATTCAAATTGATCCAATGAATAAATAATAGAATTCATAGCTTTAGCATTAGTATTTTGTAATTTATTTTCTAGTTCTGTCCATTGATCCTTTGGTTTCTCTATTTCTTAATTATTTATAGTTATAGTTGGTGCTCTATAACCTGTCTCAACAATATTCCAAGTGTCAATGGTTTTCAAAAAAAATTCCATCCTATTTTTCCAATAAGCATATTCACCATTGAACATTGGTGGTCTAACTATGGACTGACCCTCAGCAAAAACAGTATTAAAAGAAGCCATTTTAAAAATTCAACTTTTTAAAACAAAAATTGGTTTTTGTAAAAAAAAAACAAATTTTTTAAAACAAAAATGGCTTTTGTTCCTAACTCTGATACCACTTGTAAAGATCGATTTCACCCAAGAGGTGGGGTGAATAGGGTGATAGTGTTAATTATAAAAATTAAATGCGGAAGCTTATAAAATAATTTCAACACAGATTACAGAATATTACCAGCACAGAAATAAATAGCAAAATAATAAAATGCAGAAATAGAACGACACAGAATTTACCCAGCTTCGGCAAAACCCTGCCTACGTACTGCCCCCAAGGTTTCTACTAGAAATTAGTTAGTCAGACGCTTACACACGTAAACTCGCAACACCCGCTATCGACTAAACCTAACTCTACGCTCAAAACCCTGCCATAACTCAGCCACTGAGTTGAGAATTCTCAAACCACGCCACGTAGTTTGTCCCCTAGTCACACGACTAGATATTACAACGATTTTAAGAAAGAATTTAAAAAACGCTTTAAAAACAATAACTAAACCCTAATTTAAATAATTTTAAAGCCTTTAAAATTAAGGCCCAACAAAGAAAGACCGGCTCAAAACAAATTAATCCTTTCTCCTTTTTATTTCCAGCCCGACTCCTTATTTGTGAAAATGGCGGGTTGCTCGTTCCTCTTTGCAAATAAATTAGGGCTTGTGAAAACTGGGGCTGTCGACTTCAATATCTCGATTGAATGAATGGTTTAGCATTGTTGCTTCGTCAATCGATGATCTCTCTGCTAAGCACACGGTTCCCCCAATTTCCGATCGAGTTGTCTGAGTGGTATGTGATTTATCTCTTTGCTTCTTCTGATTTGCTTGCTTGAACTCGATGCTGAAATTGCCGATGATGATTTGTTCATATAGGGTTTGTAACCCTAGATTTTCGTTCATACAAATATATTTGAATTTGTCAAATAATTTGCCCGACCGTTCGATTAATTTTTGATGTTGATGACTTAATCAAATTCGTATAATTGATGCTTGCTTGGTTGACACGGTTTTGAATTGCTATCGTGGTCATCACGGTGTTGATTTTTGCTTTGACTTCGGCCATGTTTTGATTTCGTGTTTGTTCTGGTTGACTTGTTCATTGACATGACTGTGGCGATTTCATTGTGACTTCGGTTTTGCTTTGCATTGACCTTGGCCTTGATAAAATCGATTTGTTATTGCCTGTATATCATTATCTTCAAACTTGCTATATTCTTAGTGGAATTTTGTTGCAGTGGTTGATGCTTGTCTGGTTAGTTCGTATTTTTACCTGTAGCAGCTTTGTGCATTTTGTTGCGGCCTGTACTTGTATACTGCTGTTATTGTTTTACTTGTGTACTTCATATATCCCCCGTGTATTGGTTGCTTCCCTGACCTGTGCATGGCTTGAAGTCTGTACACATTTTTGCCTTGGTTCTGGCCATTCTTTGTTTCAGTGACATTTGCTTCTGCACCTTGTCTTGTTCTTTATTGTAAGGTTGAATCACTGTCATTTGTTTTTGAGTATGATACTTGCACTGTTTCATGTGTGCTTGAACTCGAATACATAAATTGCCATTCCATGACTCTGCATATACTCTCTGAGTTGCTTTGGCCCTGTTGCATACATGTTGCTTGATATGTTGGTTCGGTCGTGTACCTGTAGTTGTATTCATGTACACTCTAGCCGGTTGACTGTTGCATTTGTTCTGCCTATGTGCACTCATGTGTATTGGTCTGGTTCATTGTAGTAGTTGTTAGAATTGGCTTGTGGTCTTCGCTGGCATTACGGGTGCATGTGCTTAGTTGAGGCTTGTATTTTGATGTTCAAGTTGCAGTATCCTGTGTAGACTTGTTTTCTCCGTCTTTGATCGTCTCTGTTTTGAGGCTGTGCTTGCATGCTCTAACCTGATGCATATTGCCATGTGGCCTTTTGATCTGTTCTCACTGACCATGTGGTCTTTTGATCTGTTCTTTGAGTCAGTGGTATTGTCTATGTTGGTTTTGGATTTTGACCATTTTATTGAGCTTGTACACTTACATTGCACCTGAGTTGAATCTAGCTTAAACGCTCGGGTTTGACCTTGTGCGCGTGTTGTGTCATTATTTTTGTTCATTTGAGTTGAACCCGGCTTTTCATTTGGGTTTGACATGTGCTCACCTGTCCCTGTAAATCAATCAAGTGTATATCGGTGTGCACGGCCTTGTGGCATGTACAGTGATACACTGTGCATGTCACATTATTCGTGTGTGATGAATTCAAATGTAAATGATGACGAACAACCCAAATAACTGAGGCAAATAATATTTTCAAAATCACATTTTATTTTATACTACAAAAATATTTCCTTTTCAATTTTACTGCGTCAATATTTGTTTTTGCAGATTGCTCAGATGCTGGATTCAATTTGAATGAAGTTGAAGATAAACTACGAGTGTGAGTGACATGTAGTGAGGTTAAATGTGAATATGAAATTGTGATGTATTTGTAATCAAAATTGTATATGTATAGTGAGAGATTGAATTTGTACTATTCAAAATTGTAATAGATATTTATTTGAGTAAAATTTCTGTTTGAATTAAAATTCTATGTTATTTAATTTTATTCAGCAAATATTTATTTAATCTATGAAAAATAAAATAGTACATTAACAAATACATTTAAACGAATATATATATATATATATATGTTTATTATCATCAAACAAAAATCATATAATCGCATATTCAACATATATAATACAGTAGAGCGGTGAAAATAAGAGTACTACGGTAGATGATCCTCCAGCTACTCTCCATAAGCTCCAAAGCTTCCACAGATAAATCTAGAAATATACTCGGAACTGACCTAAGCATTGTAAGAGAATAATACTCGAATTAGTCGGTTGAACCAACATGAAAAACTCAGGAAATATATGTGACATATAACAACACCTATTGAGACTGTATGGAATATCATAATGGTTATCCCCTCAAACGAGTCAACCATATATTAAATACATATCTTGATATAATAGATAATGTCCAGAGTGTAGAACATAGATCAGAAAACAGCTGTTGTTCATACAACACAACAACAATAGGATATAATCAATACCGCTAAGGCGCATTCATGTATGGATTTTTCTGTGGAGATCTCTTCAGTCTAATTGAATCTGAACTCCATGGCAAGGATCAAAAACTCCCTTTCGAGCATCATGTGTGTGTGTGTATATATATGTGTGTGTGTGTGTGTGTGTGTGTATTATAAGGTAAAAAAAACTGGTCTAATGATGAACTACATGACATCAATTGTTGACAACTCTTTCTAGCAACATATAGATAAGCATACTCTAGATCTGGAGTTTATTTACCCTCGTAGGTAAGCTAAACCCAAGATTGCATATCATACTCTGGTTTTAGTCATTTTCGATGTCGATGCTACATTCGACATCTTTCACAGAGTCTTCATCACTTGAACAGAACATGAATCCCCAAATGGATTCCATAATCTTGAACAGATCACGAATCGCTACCTGGATTCGAGCATCTCGAACAGATTTAAAATGTTCATATAGATTCCTCCATAAGTCCTTTGATGAATGCTAAAGTTGTCCTCTCTCTTGGAATACTCCTCAATATAGACTGTCCCATACGATAAGATTATTCAAAATGTTAGTACCGACCTCTCCATTGGACTTAATCTTAGGAAAGAAAATTCAACTCTATAACATTTCACTTCACAACCACTTCTATAACATAGATCGCTTGTATGTTAAGTGCTTACGGTTTCAAGTCATCTCATATGAGTACACTTCCTCGCTTATTGGGCAATCCAAAACCAATCAATGGATTTTCGGTGAACTTAACCTCGGTTCTTTCAAAAATAAATAAACAATACATAAGGGTGTAGATAATCTCCTATTCGGAAAGATTTCCTTATCATTTGTCCCAAAGAGGATGACGAGTTTATATGTACAATATAGCATCTTCGAAGATAACCGTACCATGTAGACTTTGTGTTTCTCTTAGATATTTCCCAAGTTATTATGGTCAATTTTGATAGTCAACTAATCGAATGTCAAACACAAGATAGATTATTATAATTGGAAACCAAGTCTTGTATTCTTATCACAGACGAATAAATACACAAAGCACGATCAAGTCACATAAGTGACTTATAATCCCTTTTTTATTTAATTGATACTTTTTATTAATTAAAACCACTTTTATTAGTAAAACTTCTTTTTATCTAATAAAACTTCATTTATTAATCACTGTTATTCATTTGCATTCTTTTAATACTTCAAGCAGTATTCATATACTTATCTCATTTGGTATAAGTGTATTCATAAATCATTAACAAATTTCTTACTTTAACCTTTACGTTTTCTATCATTTTCTAAAGATTCTATACTTACAATTTCTTTCGAAATATCCATTTTAAGCATCTACATACTATCACAAATCCATTCAAAGGTTTAAGACTAATGTTATTAATACATTGTCAGTACAGACCCAAAACCATTTCACTTATGATTGTCTTTAAAATTTTCTTTTAAAGATATATTTACATTCGTAAGTATAATCAAAAAAGGTTAAAGAAAAATGTTATTAACACGGTGTCACAACTCACAACAAACCCAAAACCAACTCATATTTATTACTATCTTTAAAACATTCTTTTAATGAGCTAAGTTAATACTTAGTTAAGATCTATAGTTGACAAGTCAACTACCTAGTTAAAACGATAGCTTATAGAAATCATGGTTCATATATTTATCATGTTTTCGACATTCCAACTTATACTATCCCCCATTCAAGAGTGAAACCAGGTAAGTTAGAGCACCGATTGCATATCAAAGCCTTGCATAGACACTTCATTCTTGGAATACATGGATATATAAGTCTACCTCGTTGGCTTTTAGTGTTAAATATAGTATTAATGACTTTCATAAACAAGTAAGAAATCAACACGATTACCACGTTTCCGACATTTTTGACTTAACTATACCTCGGTCAAGAGGGAACTCGGTAGGTTAAAGCACTATTGCTTCCATCCCTATTTGAACATCAATCTTAACTCTTATAAATAGATAAGCCTACTTCGTCAGCTTTTAATGTTAAGCATAGTTAATTACCTTTCAAACAAGTACACGATATAGTCACTTAAGCAATTCATAACCCCTTTATAAATCCTTTGTTTATAATTTAAAACCCTTTTAGAAATGATATATATATATATATAAGTACAGAAATTTATTTACAAAACTAGATATTTAATAAAATAATTTAAAAGATATTTTATTACATAAGATATTTATACTTTGATAAATAGACAACATATTTTCCAAAACAATATACACTTAAAAATATTTTTAAAATATTTTAAAATACCGATAATAGGTTTTAAAACATTCTGTAACGATCCCGATTTTTGAGTAAAGTTAAAATTAGTAATTGATATAAATTTGTGAATTTAAATTGTAAATTAAATTAATTTTTCCAAGATTAAATGCGATATTTGTTTATTTGGACATCGATTTTAAAATTTAACTATGGATTTGAAAATTCTATATTTAATATCTTATAAATAAAAAGTAACATCCCAAAAAAAAATATCAATTTAAATTAGTAATGTATTTAAACCTTTGGAATTTAATTTCAAAATAAATTTAAAAAAAGTCTCAAACAAATAAAAAAGTGATAATCATATATAAATAAATTCCAATTTCTTTTGAGTTTAAAATTTTAAAATAATGAATGTTTTAAAAAGTCATTTGAATTTAAAATTTTATACATATATGTACATTGCATATATGAGTAGAATTGGATATATATTGAAATCGAATCTAAATTGTTCAAGATATGTGTGAATATATAAATAGATTTTTAGAAATCAAGAGAATTGGAATTTGAATCTAAATTTGAAATAAATGTTTTAAAAAAAAGAGAATAAGTGGCTTTCAAAATCATTAAGGAGTAATGTATATAATGTAAGTATTGGTCAAAGCAATTCTTTTAATATATATATATATATATACAAAGGAATAAGGGGTGTATTCGTTTATAAAGTGAATATGATATAAAAAAATTATTAAAAATTCTTTTGTCTTGTAAAATTACAAATGATAAACATACACAAAGGGGATGGAGTAAAGGAATTAACATGCATTGAGATCTCATGATTATTTTTACAAATGGCGTTCACTATGATTGATTGAATAAAATAATAAGATTTAAAAATAACAAAAACTTTTCAGCTCTCTATATTCAATTATTTAGCCTCAACAAATCTCCGAAAGAACACTAAAAAGATTGAGTATCACAAATCTCAACACCAAAAGAAAAAAACAGAAAAAAAATCAGAAAAAAAAACTGCAACTTCCTCTTGAGAAAAAATCTAAAATCTGAAGATTTTCTTAAATATCAAGCTGTAGTTTTACATTCCATCTCTCAGGTAAACTCTATACTTTATGGTTTAGTAAATTTGTAATTTCGAAATCAAGTTTTAACACAAATTCAAACTGCATATTTATAAAAAGAAAATACAGTGCTTCGGTTTTGGCTAAAGAGGCAGTGCAGTTTTCTCTGAAATAAATTAAGGCAAGTAAATTTCTTTTAAAAGATTTGAATTTGAAGTTGTTAATCAGTAATAAAGCAAAGGATTTAAGAAATGGTATCAATCAGTTGCAGGAAACAAATCAAGTCAAAGATTAAAATTAACTTCTGGTTTTCAACAGTAGACCCTGTTCTCTGTTGCATCAAATTCAAACTGTAAGTAAATCAATTTTTCTTTTGTTATTGATGAAGTAAGTAAACAAATACAACAGAAATTAAGCAAAGTTTTGTATTAACAAACTTTGCAGATACTTCATGATTTAAAGAAGGAAAAAAATACAGGCTTTGCAATCCTGTCTCTATTCCTTCCTGTAAAACCATTCATGTGAGCAAACCTTCAACCTTTAATATATTTATATGTGTTGCATGATTTTATATGCCTGTGATGATGATAGCTTGGATGCAGTTTGTATAAATGTGAAATTATGTTTGCATGCCTGTATATGTTGTGCACAGGCAAAAGAATGCATCTTTGTTCTTACATTTCAGGTTCTAAAACCTGTTATAAAATCCATATCACCCCAAAGGAATCCATGTTAGAATTCGATCACTAAAAAGAAATTGCTTGAAATAATGTAATTTCATTCCTAAAAATAGCTTCAGGTAAAAGCATTTAATAAATATTCTCAGAATGGAAAATTACAGTGAAATATATTCAAACAGAGAAAAATCAATGCTCACGAATTTTAGTTTGGGTTTCATAATTTGATTTGTAGCAGTAAATGATGATTTTAGGTAGTAAATTCATGATTTTTAAGCTTGGAAACATTGAGATAATTCGAATTGAACGGAAAATGCATTTTTGTCAAATTCAGATAATCCACGGTGAATTACAAATCGTGATTTAGGGTGAAGATGGCTTGGGTGTGGTAGATTCGTGGAAAAATACTCGAAAATTTTATATTATGCGGGGGTGGTAGATTGACGTCGATTTAGGGTTTAGAATTGTGTTTGGGTTATGGTGATTCCATATGCAACCGCATCGTTGACATTGTATCAAACGAGGTGAGACCGAGGGGAAAAGGAGGAGGAGGCTACGGCACATCTCTGGTCGGAGTGGCATGATTTTCGGTGGCTCATCGTGGCGGAGCGAGGTGCATTAAGAAATCGATTTGGGTTCTGGAAGTATTATTGAATTCGAATTTTAGCTCGATTTTGAATTAATGTCGATTTCGCGTTTTGGGTTGTTCGAATCGACTCTGGTGGTCATCTTCGATGATCGAACGGCTGCGGCATTGATCAAAGCTGATCGTGGGGTTCGTGCATGTATCCGTGCACCTTTTTTTGTATCAGTATTTTCAGTTGGTGGGGAAGACGATGGCTAGCTCGGGGTAGCACGCGTGAAAATATGGATTTGACTCGAAGTTTTAGTGACGCGTGAGAACCCGGAGTTGGGTTTGGGAAGAACTTGAAATGGCTCGGGTTATTTTTTTGGTTAAAAACTTGTTGATTACAAAAGTTTTCAAATAAGTGTTGAACAAGTTTTCAGTTTATTAAAATTAAATAAGTTTTAAAAGGAAGATAAGTCAAGTTTTTCAAAGAAAAATTATTTACTAAGTTTTGAAAGTGTTTTAATCTTATATAGCCTTTGTTTTAAAAGTTTAAGCAAACTTAATGTTATAATTAAGTGGAAAAATAAGAAGTAAAATGTGTTTTAAAGATAGTTTAACTTAATGGGTTTAAGTTAATAAATAATTAGCCAAGGTGATTATTAATGAAATTAATTAAAAGTTAATTAATTAAGAAAACTAATTAGGGGATAATTAATTAATGAAGGTGATTAAGACTTAATCAATTGTAATTAATGATAATTAATCATTGATTTAAAGTAATTAATGAAAGTAATTAAGGATAATTAATTAATGGTTAGAGGTTGATTAATCAAGTGATTAAACAATAATTAATCTAAGGATAATTAATTAAGGTGATTAATTAATCAAGGTAATTAATTTAAGAATAATTTAATAATTAAAGGTTAATTATTTAATAATTATGGGTTGATAAATTTAGAAATTAAAGCTTAATTGATTTATTAATTAAAAGGATAATTAATTAATAATTAAATGGTTAATTAATTTATTATAAAAGGGCAATTAATTAAATTGGTTTGTAATTAATTAAGATAAAATATATAAATGGTAAATAATTAAGGGATAAGTAATTAATGTAATTAATTAAGGATTAATTAGTTTATGTAATTAATTAAAGGTGAGTCAAATAATTAAAGATTAATTATTTAATAATTAAAAGTTGATGAATTATAATTAAAGGTTAGTTAATTTATTATTAATGGTTAATTAATAAATGATTAAAGAATAATAAATTAAAATGATTTGTAATTTATTAACCAGGATTAGTAATTCATAAGTAATTAATATGATTTGAATTAATCAGACAATTAACCGATCTTACTTATGAATATTTGGATTCTATTGGATGGTTGACTTGTTTGATATCCCTGATTGTGATGTTCTGTTTTGATTTGAGCTGTGTTTAATGTAATTTATTATCTGTGATATATATATATATATATATATATATATATATATATCTGTGATCTATGAATGAAAGATAAGCGTTATAGTTTATACCGCTTATCAAATATGCTGTATTTGAATATGTACTGATTGATGACGTTGCACTTCTATTGTGTAAAACCCTTGAACCACACTTATACACACACAAATATAGATTGCACGTGGAAATTGGTTAAGTCATGGTTTCTGAAATAGTTTAAAAAAATTGAATTTTTGAATCCAAATGGTTTTGGAAATGGATTGGGATTAAAATAAAAAGTTTTTGAAAAATAAATTTCAAAGATAAAAGTTATTTTTGAATAACTTGATTTAGTTTGAAATTTGATTTAAAGTCTGAATTCAAAATTTGAAATTGAATTCTATTTATGATTTAAAAAGGTTATACAAGGTTATATAGGTTTTAAGTCATTTTTTTAAGTGTTGTTTTGGGAATTTGAATTTAACCCAAAGATTTTAACTTGTATAAATGTAATCGGATTTTTCCGAAATGAAAACTATTTGTTTTCAAATAATAAAAGCTTTCATATAAGAAATGAATTTCCAATTTGTGTTAAAGGGATTTCAAGTCTAAAATGAAAATGGTTTTCCAAGTTATGATTAAATCTTTGGAAACGTGTTTTGAAAGCAATAAATCTTTGTTTTAAAGATTAGATGAGTTAATCCCAATTGAAATGGAAATTGTTTTGAAAATCTGTGAATGGATCTTTGTGTAACTGGGTGAACTTTGTGAAATGAATCTTTTTGTTTAAAGATTTGAAATGGTAGTTTGTTTTAAACCATTTGAAGAAAGATTTTGGGTTTAAAGTTGTGAATTAACTGAAATCCCATATCCATATATTTTTAAATATTGCGCTCACTATTCGTTTTAGCCGGGAGAGGACCTTGTGTCATATAACCCATTCTGAATAGTGATACGACGATATGGGTAGCACTTGAAGACCGGTGGTGAAGACTGGTATTTACGAGAACGATAGGATAACCTATCGATTGTCTCTACACTGAATATCTACGGTATAGAGATTCCCTAAGTGATGGGAAGTCCGATAGGGATTGTGCATACCCGGATTGCAAGGGCTTCTTCCTTTATTGGACGAAGTGCCTTTGGTTCTGTTCGAACCCGAAACAGACTTGTATGGTTGTATGTCTGACACTACACTTTGAGATATTAAACTGATCTCTATCAAATACATTTCTGTTTGGTGGTGGAGAATTTATTCTCTTAGCTTAACACCCTTCTCTGAGACGTACGAGCTCAGAGGTTATGTAGTTGATAGTTATCGGTGATATACTTCCAATTTGGTAGTGTGGCATGCTGAGTGCTGGTATGTATCATTTGTTGATAAAAGCATGGCTTTTGTATAAAGCGTAGCTTTGTGGACGAGACTGCATCAGGACCTCACACCCCGGAAATGGTCGAAACAGGAAAGATGCGGCAAGGTTATGAGGGTCGCTCCCTTTAAGGCGTGTCATTCCCTTCTGAAAAAGGATGGTATCACGGTATAGAGCCCAGATACATAACTCATGTGGTCGCTGCAAATATATTGCTTTATGTTTGCTTTATGGTTGAGAGGCTCCTCGGATAAAGGTCCCAAAGGACCGGGGGATGGCATGCTCGTGTAGTAGTTACCTAGTTACAGAGGTAACCCGGCCTTGTGTTGGCAGAGAGCTGGTTAAGCTCTCGGGACGTCCCTCCAGAGGCGTACCCATATGGCAGTATGATGTTCCTTAGCCTGACCATTTGTTGGAAATCCAATCTTCAATACGCGCCTTGTATGGTTTTAATTGTAGAACCTGCCATTTACTTATGGTGTTCACCACTGTTTAGATGGTAGCTATAGTAGGCATAGTTCGGAATGTCTATGATGGCTAGGATTAATATTATACTTTCGAAAGGGTTTTCTACACTATGCACTAGTAATAATATCAAGAAATTTTCTCGTATCAAGCATATTTGACTATCATAAGGAGAAATCTCCCACAAATCTGCGATTGCATTTTTGTGTGATGGGACGCCTTATGGTAGTTTCATTTTCCAAAAAGCATTGCGGATTTATTTTAAGTTCTTTTGTTGTTTGTTTTAAAAGATAAACTGTTTTGTTTTCTCATACCAGTCCCACGACTGATATGGAGTTTATTGTTCCCTTCCTAAACTCTGGGTGCCCACAATTTTCCCACACGGGGAGTCTAGAGTTGAGTTTTTCTGATAATCAATAATAGGTGTATATTCGATAGCTTTCGAAGTCTTTTTTTTTGGTAGCTTTCAGTCCTTGGGAATCTTCTTCAGTCTTTGGACGACTGACCTTGCTTAGCTTTATGCATCGTTGTTGGGAGTTCGAGCTATTTCTGGATTGGTGCCTTAGAGATGGAGATTACCGATACTGGAGTTCTATCTTGAAGACCATATTAGAGATATTGTTCCGCTGCTGGTGTTATCTTTTCTTTCCGCTGCTATTGTCTTGTATCATATCTCTGATGTATATTGATATTCATTGTATCATCATTGTATTTGAATGTTGTATCAAATGTTGTATATCAAATGTATTATTTCATTATTTTCTTCCGCTGTATTGTACTTAATGTGCTATAAGCTCCGGCGAACCAGATTCGACGTTTGGATCTGCGGCGTTCGAATACGAGTGTCGTATTCGGTGCCGATTTTCGAAGGTCGAGTCAGGGTCGTTTCATTTGGTATCAGAGCTGAAGGTTGAAACTTTAGCTCAGGAGTATAACACATTAAGTAACTCATTAGAGTGAAGTATACCCTAGAATGAGTATATCCCTAAGATATCCGTTCGAATGCCTCAGTAAATTCTCTTACTATCCACTGATAGTAAGTATGAGTGCAAGAAGAGGATGAGATAGGGGACAAGGGAGTACCACTACAAATGGTCAATACCCTGCAACAGTGGAAACAATTTTCTCTATCAATCTCCTTTGATTCGATTTCAAATTCTTTTGAATGCTTCGTGACAGCTCCAAAAAGAAGTTTCGGTGTGATGATGACCCTACGTATCGTTGTAGAAAATCCTTATTTCGCATCTTCATCGGTTTCTTATCATCTTTTCGTTTTAAACTCTAATGAATTAAAAATTAGAAATTGAAAATTTTAAATAAATTGAAAATTTTAAATTGAGTTAAATTGGTTAATAGAATATGAAGCTAAATTTGAACTGTATCAATAAAATGATATCGGTTAAAACCAAATTCGGAATTCTATTCTAATTTCTTGTGTAGACTGAAGTCCGAAGAGTGACAAGTTGGTATATACTTTGGGGTATTCCGACCTGAATTTGGAATCCATACCTAGTATTTGAGAAATTGTAGAAGATTGAATCTGTCTATCTATTCTCTGGGGACCGATATATTCTACGAACGATTAGTTAACCCTTCGAACTGATCAATGCCCTTGCATATTCATAGACCGATGGACCAAAATATCTTGTGTAATATTGAATGAGTTCATTCTCATAATTATTGGTGATATTCTGATTTGGTAAGCCAAATGCAGAATGGATATCTCGGTTGATTTGGAAACTTTTTCTCTATCTTTGTGTATCCATCTTTGTTGTCTCCCTGGTAAATTTCGGGGATGAAATTTTCTTAAGGGGGGAATCTGTAACGATCCTGATTTTTGAGTAAAATTAAAATTAGTAATTGATATAAATTTATGAATTTAAATTGTAAATTAAATTAATTTTTCCAATATTAAATAGGATATTTGTTTATTTGGACATCGATTTTAAAATTTAATTGTGGATTTGAAAATTCTATATTTAATATCTTATAAATAAAAAGTAACATCCAAAAAAAGATTTACCAATTTAAATTAGTAACGTATTTAAACCTTTGGAATTTAAATTTCAAAATAAATTGAAAAAAAAAGTCTCAAACAAATAAAATAAGTGATAATCATATATAAATAAATTTCAATTTCTTTTGAGTTTAAAATTTTGAAGCAATGAATGTTTTAAAAAGTCATTTGAATTTAAAATTTTATACATATATGTATATTGCATATATGAGTAGAATTGGATATATATTGAAACTGAATTTAAATTGTTCAAGATATGTGTGAATATATAAGTAGACATAAATGGATTTTTATAAATAAGTGAATTAGAATTTGAATCTAAATTTAAAGTAAATGTTTTTTAAAAAAAAAGAGAGAATAAGTGGCTTTCAAAATCATTAAGGAGTAATGTATATAGTGTAAATATTGGCCAAAGCAATTCTTTTAACATTGTATATATATACACACACAAAAGAATAAGGGGTGTATTCATTTATAAAGTGAATATGACATAAAAAAAATTATTAAAAATTCTTTTGCCTTGTAAAATTACAAATGATAAACATACACAAGGGGGATGGAGTAAAGGTATTAACATGCATTGAGATCTCATAATTATTTTTACAAATGGCATTCACTATGATTGATTGAATAAAATAAAAAGATTTAAAAATTACAAAAACTTTTCAGCTCCCCATATTCAATTATTTAGCCTCAAAAAATCTCTGAAAGAACACTAAAAAGATTGAGTACCACAAATCTCAACACCCAAAGAAAAAAAAATAGAAAAAAAATCTGAAAAAAAACCGCAACTTCCTCTTGAAGAAAAAAATCTAAAATCTGAAGATTTTGTTAAACATCAAGCTATAGTTTTACATTCCATCTCTCAGGTAAACTCTATACTTTATGGTTTAGTAAATTTGTAATTTTGAAATCATGTTTTGACACAAATTCAAACTACGGATTTATAAAAAGAAAATACAATGCTTCAGTTTTGGCTAAAGAGGCAGTGCAGTTTTCTCTGAAATAAATTAAGGCACGTATATTTATTTTAATAGATTTGAATTTGAAGTTGTTAATAAGTAATAAAGCAAAGAATTTAAGGAATGGTATCAATCAGTTGCAGGAAACAAATCAAGTCAAAGATTAAAATTAACTTCTGGTATTCAACAGCAGACCCTGTTCTCTGTTGCACCAAATTCAAACTGTAAGTAAATCGATTTCTGTTTGTTTGTTATTGTTGAAGCAAACAAATAAATACAACAGAAATTAAGCAAAGTTTTGTATTAACAAAATTTGCAGATTTAACTTCAAGATTTAAAGAAGGAAAAAGAAATACAGGATTTGCAACCCTGTCTCTGATCCTTCCTGTAAAACCACTCATGTGAGCAAACCTTCAACCTTTAATATATTTATATGTGTTGCATGATTTTATATGCCTGTGATGATGATAGCTTGGATGCCGTTTGTATAAATGTCAAATTATGTTTGCATGCCTGTATATGTTGTGCACAGGCAAAAGAATGCATCTTTGTTCTTACATTTCAGGTTCTAAAACCTGTTATAAAATCCATATCACCCCAAAGGAATCCATGTTAGACTTCGATCACTAAAAAGAAATTGCTTGAAATAATGTAATTTCATTCCTAAAAATATTTTCAGATAAAAGCATTCAATAAATATTTTCAAAATGGAAAATTTCAGTGAAATATATTCAAACATAGAAAAACCAATGCTCACGAATTTCAGTTTGGGTTTCATAATTTGATTTGTAGCAGTGAATGATGATTATAGGTAGTAAATTCATGATTTTTAATCTTGGGAACATTGAGATAGTTCGAATTGAACGAAAAATGCACTTTTGTCAAATTCAGATATAAATCGTGATTTAGGGTGAAGATGGCTTGGGTGTGGTAGATTCGTGGAAAAATACTCGAAAATTTTATATTATGCGGGGGTGGTAGATTGACTTCGATTTAGGGTTTAGAATTGTGTTTGGGTTGTGATGATTCCAGATGCAACCACATCGTTGACGTTGTATCAGACGAGGTCAGACCGGGTGAAAAGGAGGAGGAGGCATTGGCGCATCTCTGGTCGGAGTAAGCATGATTTCTGGTGGCTCATCGCGTCGGAGCGAGGTGCATTAAGAAATCGATTTGGATTCTGGACGTATTATTGGCTTTGAATTTTAGCTCGATTTTGAATTAATATCGATTTCGCGTTTTGGGTTGTTCGAATCGACTCTGGTGATCATCTTCGATGATCGGATGGCTGCGGCGTTGATCAGAGCTGATCGTGGGGTTCGTGTACGTATACTTGCACCTTTTTTTGTATCAGTGTTATGAATTGGTGGGGAAGGCGATGGTTAGCTCGGGGTAGCACGCGTTAAAATATGGATTTGACTCGAAGTTTTGGTGACGCATGAGAACCCGGAGTTGGGTTTGGGAAGAACTTGAAATGGCTCATTTTTTTTTTGGTTAAAAACTTGTTGATTCCAAAAGTTTTCAAATAAGTGTTGAACAAGTTTTCAGTTTATTAAAATTAAATAAGTTTTAAAAGGAAGATAAGTTAAGTTTTTCAAAGAAAATTTATTTAATAAGTTTTGAAAGTGTTTTAATCTTATATAGCCTTTGTTCTAAAAGTTTAAGCAAATTTAATATTATAATTAAATGGAAAAATAAGAAGTAAAATGTGTTTTAAAGATAGTTTAACTTAATGGGTTTAAGTTAATAAATAATTAGCCAAGGTGATTATTAATGAAATTAATTAAAGGTTAATTAATTAAGAAAATTAATTAAGGGATGATTAATTAATGAAGGTGATTAAGACTTAATCAATTGTAATTAATGATAATTAATCATTGATTTAAAATAATTAATGAAAGTAATTAAGGATAATTAATTAATGGTTAGAGGTTGATTAATCAAGTGATTAAACAATAAATAATTTAAAGATAATTAATTAAGGTGATTAATTAATCAAGGTAATTAATTTAAGAATAATTTAGTAATTAAAGGTTAATTATTTAATAATTATGGGTGGATAAATTTAGAAATTAAAGGTTAATTGATTTATTAATTAAGGATAATTAATTAATAATTAAACGGTTAACTAATTTACTATAAAAGGGTAATTAATTAAATTAGTTTGTAATTAATTAAGATAAAATAAATAAGTGGTAATTTATTAAGGGATAAGTAATTAATGTAATTAATTAAGGATTAATTCATTTACGTAATTAATTAAGGATAATTAATTAAAGGTGGGTTAAATAATTAAAGGTTAATTATTTAATAATAAAAGTTGATGAATTATAATTAAAGGTTAATTAATTTATCATTAATGGTTAATTAATAAATGATTAAAGAATAATAAATTAAAATGATCTGTAATTTATTAGCCAGGATTAGTAATTCATAAGTAATTAATCTGATTTGAATTAATCAGACAATTAACTGATCTTACTTGTTAATGTTTGGATTCTATTGGGTGATTAACTTGTTTGATATCCCTGATTGTGATATTTTGTTTTGATTTGAGCCGTGTTTAATGTAATTTATTATCTGTGATATATATATCTGTGATCGGTGAATGAAAGATAAGCGTTATAGTTTATACCGCTTATCAAATATATTGCTGTATTTGAATATGTATTGCTTGATGATGTTGCACTTCTATTGTGTAAAACCCTTGGACCACACTTATACACACACAAATATAGATTGCACGTGGAAATTGGTTAAGTCACTGGATTTTGAAATAGTTTAAAAAAATTGAATTTTTGAATCCAAATGGTTTTGGAAATGGATTGGGATTAAAATAAAAAGTTTTTGAAAAAGGAATTTCGAAGATAAAAGTTATTTTTGAGTAACTTGATTTAGTTTGAAATTTGATTTAAAATCTGAATTCAAAATTTGAAATTGAATTCTATTTATGATTTAAAAAGGTTATACAAAGTTATATAGGTTTTAAGTCATTTTTTTAAGTGTTGTTTTGGGAATTTGAATTTAACCCAAAGATTTTAACTTGTATAAATGTAATCGGATTTTTACGAAATGAAAACTATTTGTTTTTAAATAATAAAAGCTTTCATATAAGAAATGAATTTCCAATTTGTGTTAAAGGGATTTCAAGTCTAAAATGAAAATGGTTTTCCAAGTTATGATTAAATCTTTGGAAACGTGTTTTGAAAGCAAGAAATCTTTGTTTTAAAGATTGGATGAGTTAATCCTAGTTGAAATGGAAATTGTTTTGAAAATCTGTGAATGGATCTTTGTGTAACTGGGTTAACTTTGTGAAATGAATCTTTTTGTTTAAAGATTTGAAATGGTAATTTGTTTTAAACCATTTGAAGAAAGGTTTTGGGTTTAAAGTTGTGACTTAACTGAAATCCCATATCCATATATTTTTAAATATTGCGCTCACTATTTGGTTTAGCCGAGAGAGGACCTTGTGTCATATAACCCATTACGAATAGTGATACGACGATATAGATAGCATTTGAAGACCTGTGGTGAAGATCGGGTATTTACGAGAATGATAGGATAACCTATCAATTGTCTCTGCACTTAGTAGCTACGGTATAGAGATTCCCTAAGTGATGGGAAGTCCGGTCGAGAATGTGGATACCCGGATCGCAAGGGCTTCTTACTTTGTTGGACGAAGTGCCTTCGGTTCTGTTCGAACCCGAAACAGACTTGAATGGTTGTATGTCTGACACTACACTTTGAGATATTAAACTGATCTCTATCAAATACGTTTATGTTTGGTGGCGGAGAATTTATTCTCTTAGCTTAACACCCTTCTCTAACACGTACGAGCTCAGAGGTTAGGTAGTTGATAATTATCAGTGATATAATCCCAATCTGGTAGTGTGGCATGCTGAGTGCTGCTATGTATCATTTATTGATTAAATCATGGCTTTTGTATAAAGCGTAGCTTTGTGGACGAGACTGCATCAGGACCTCACACCCCGGAAATGGTCGAAACAGGAAAGATGCGGCAAGGTTATGAGGGTCGCTCCCTTTAGGGTGTGTCATTCCCTTCTGGAAAAGGGTGGTATCATGGTATGGAACCCAGATACTTAACTCATGTGGTCACTGCAAATCTATTCCTTTGTGATTGCTTTGTGGTTGAGAGGCGCCTCGGATAAAGGTCCCAAAGGATCGGGGGATGGCATGCTCGTGTAGTAGTTACCTAATTACAGAGGTTACCCGGCCTTGTGTTGGCAGGGATCTGGTTAAGATCTCGGAAGGTCCCTCCAAAGGCGTACCCATGTGGCAGTAGGAAGTTCCTTAGTCTGACCATTTGTTGGAAATCCAATCTTCAATACGCGCCTTGTACGGTTTTAGTTGTAGAACCTGCCATTACTTATGGTGGTCACCACTGTTTAGATGGTAGCTATAGTAGGCATAGTTTGGAATGTCTATGCTAGCTAGGATTAATATTATACTTTCAAAAGGGTTTTTCTACACTATGCACTAGTAATAATATCAATGAAAATTTCTCGTATCAAGCATATTTGACTATCATAAGGAGAAATCTTCCCTAAGTGTGCGGTTGCATTGTGTGTGTGCCGGGAGGCCTTATGGTAGTTTCATTTTCCAAAAAGCATTGCGGATTTATTTTAAATTCTTTTATTGCTTGTTTTAATAGATAAACTGTTTTGTTTGCTCATACCAGTCTCTCGACTGACCTGGAGTTTATTGTTCCCTTCCTAAACTCTGGGTGCCTACAAATTTCCCACACGGGTAGTCTAGAGTTGGGTTTTTCAGATAATCAATAATAGCTGTAGATTCGATAGCTTTCAAAGTCTTTTGTTTGGTAGCTTTCAGTCCTTGGGAATTTTCTTCAGTCTTTGGACGACCGACCTTGATTAGCTTTGTGCATCGTTGTTGGGAGTTCGAGCTATTTTTGGATTGGTGCCTTGGAGATGGAGATTACCGATACTGGAGTTCTCTCTTGAATACCATATTGGAGATATTGTTCCGCTGCTGGTGTTATCTTTTCTTTTCGCTGCTATTGTCTTGTATCATATCTCTGATGTATATTGATATTCATTGTATCATCATTGTATCTGAATATTGTATCAAATGTTGTATATCAAATGTATTATTTCATTGTTTTCTTCCATTGTGTTGTACTTAATGTGTTATAAGCTCCGGCGAACCAGATTCGACGTTTGGATCTGCGGCATTCGAATACGAATGTCATATTCAGTGCCGATTTTCGAAGGTCAAGTCAGGGTCGTTTCACATTCCCCCAAAATATTACTTGGAAATAACAAGTTTATGGTTCACTTAAAAACGTGGAAAAACCAAGTTCCCATTATATTTAAAAGTAAACCCTCTTTTTTGAAATTTCATAACTAATTCTTAAAAATTCATAGAAATGTCAAACCACTTTTAAAATACTCTAATAAGACATAGCAAGAACTTGTAAAAATAATGATACAAAGTACTTAAATTTATATATATTTTCAACCCTTTAAAGTCCAAAATAAAGACTAAACGGGGTAATTTTGCACAAGTGTAAGTTTGGTCGTTTTTCAATATGTTACTCAACTTTTAAACATCCAAACTTTTTGTGGAAACAAACATATACATAAAACATCACAAATATGGCGAGAAACTCCTGAGAATCTCTCTAAAAATTTCCATAGGAATTGGCGAACACAAGGCAATTCCTAACTACATCTATAACGACTATCGCTATTAGAGGTTTTCAAATCCAATTACAATCTAAACCAAAGTCCAATTACAACATATGTGCTTTGTTTCAAGGCCTTGCGATAAGTCATACAAGTTCATTCCAGGTCCATACCTATGGATGCCATTTGCTTTCAAAATAAGAATCAAAACCAACATTAAAACGTATGTTAATGTCAACCATCGCAAAGAATTATTCAATTTGTAATCACCCTGATTTTCAAATGTTTTATACTTAAATATCAGAATAATTTAAATATTTAAATAATGATTTTACTGTGAATAAAAATGATTTCCAAAACTTATTTAAATTCTTTTTAAATAATAAGTGATGATGGTAAATCAGTAATTTATAATTAAGGTGATTAAACTTGTTTTAATAATAATTATTTTTTATTAACATATGAATTTATCATCCCGAGGCACTATCTTAGATTTTGATGAACTAGTGCCATTGGGTTCTGAATAATGAGTTGTTATATGCCGACGAGTTTTGTGATGATCGGGCATGCTGTGTAGTCATACTGCTTGAAACGTGTGGCGTTTAACTTAAGAGAATAGAATATAATATATATTTTACTATAAATACACCTAAACACTTAACCTAATTTTCACTTCCCTCTTTCTCTTCATTTAAGTTTTCACCTATAAGATAAAATAGTGACCACTACTTCTTTCATTCCTTCAATTGTTTAGAGAGCATTAGGCAACAAAATTAATTGATTTTGGATTCGATGGACTCGTATTGTCGAGGCTTGGCATCTATAGTGTTAAAATGTGGTGCGGAGTTGGTCGACCATAGGTTATTTCTGGTATATCATTTTAGGGTTGAGGATGGTTGGAGTTTTAGGTAAAGTTAGACGAAGTGGTGGTTATCATTGTGATTCCCTTAAGGAGGTGCACTTTTTAGCATCAATGGCAGGCGCTTTGATCATCATTGGAAAAAAATAAAAGTTTCTCTAATCGAGTGGGAATGTTAGGCCGTGAAGGGAAGGATTTGGTCGGAGGTTAAGTCGATAATGTTGTTGAACCTTGGAAGGCTAGAAAAGATGGTAGTGTTCATGGGTGATGTGATGCTTGGTAGTGAATCGCAACCTGACAGTTAGAAATTGGGAGAGAAGATCAAATGAGGTATGGTGGGGGTCCATATGTCGAGCTCGTAGAGAGAAATCCGTCGGAGAAGATGATGTTAAGTTTCATCGATCGATGCTCATTATCATTGTATGCACATGCATGTAGGATTGGGTTGCGGTGAGCATCATTTTGCAGGTGAAGAAGAAGAAAGGGAAAGGAAGGCTTAGAGGTAATGTAGTTAATTAATTAATTTACTTATAATATATTAGTTTTTTAAAATTCAAATCCTTATGTAACTCGTAACTTTTGCATACGAGGTCCAATCGAAGTGTTGTTTTTGAAATTATGCTCGTATCGGGATTCTCTACGTTCGGGATTAGTTTGGGCTTAGGTGAGTTTAGTCACAAGTTATTTTGTAAAACAAGTAACAACATTATTATGAAGTATAATATCTCTTGTAGTCATCTGTAACATGTATTGTGGCCTAGACTATTTTTTTACGTCTTTGATAATGCATTATAAATATTTGAAGTAACATAGTTGCTACAAACGTGCTTTGATATCCTGATGTTTGAAATATGTTAAACTGGATAATGTTTGAATCAAAAATAGCACAATACGCAGAAGTTTATGCAGAGAACAAAATATAAAGAACTGTAAATGAAAATGGGAAATAAATAAGACACAATCATTTATAGTGATTCGTTAAAGCAAGGCCTATGTCCACTTTAAGGTTTTATTGCTTATATCTAACTTGGAGGTAGAAGTCCTTAGAGGTCGGTACAACTTCGATATTTAGATTTTCAGAATTACAAGGATATAGAATAGGGAAGAACTAAATCCCAAAAGATATTTAAAAATGAGCCATGCCTTCCTATTTATAGAGGTACGGAGCATAAAATATCGCACAAAATATCTCCACACTGTTATCCACGATTTGAATCGATTCTCCAACAAAAGTAGGTACCACATCATCAGGAAGTAAGGGTCGGTACCGATCCATAGGGATGAGTCAGTATTGATCCCAAAAATAGCTAAAATGGTTGCCTTCACTTCTTCATCTTGGCTCGTCTTGTGTTTGATTTCATGGTTCTATAGATGTTTGCACTAATATTAGCATGTTTCTAAGTCCAAATAATGGAGTTGTGAAAGAACAAAGTTGCAACTTTAAGTGTTCATGGAGACTGATGAAGGATTGCATTGAATCAACAAAACGACCTTGAAAATAGGCTTTTGGCATAGACATGTAGATATAAACTGGGACCCATAGGGGAAGGAAATAGGGGTTGGCATCGATCCATGGAGTGGGGTTGGTACCGACCCATAACTTGGGTGGTTCCATCCTTGCCTGCTTTTGGGTTGGTCTTTCATTGGCCTTGTGACTCTGTCCATGCTTGGTTTCTAGACTCCTGGGCTCTCTCTTTAGGCTTTCTACCTCGATAACCCCATGTTTGATCCATCTGATCCATCTAAATATTGCCTAGTCAAAAGGATGGTAACACTTACCCCCAAGTAAATCTCATTTCAAATGTTATGTGCATTGAATCAAGAAAAGTTTGAGTTGCCATCAAAGGACTCCACTCTGTTTTTCAAATGACCATTATCCTTCTTGTGAATCGTTTCTGTGAAAAGTTATGCCCATAGCCATTCTGGTGACTTTTTACCAGTGTTCGGGATCAGATAAATCTAGAACGCATTCTCCTGGTCATTAATTCCCAATTTAACGATTTTAAATTAATCACATCCATGGATTTCTCAGATTTGAATTTGATTTTCCTTTGAATCTGTTCACCGGGTATTAGATATATATGTATACACATTTGCATGCACATTAGTGAGTGGGTAGTAGTTCTTGTACATGGTTAATTACATGTATTTCATAAGCATATACCCATATATATATATATATATATATATATTTGTGTGTGTATGTGTGCGTGTATATATATTTAAAAAAAGTTTAGGACTCGGTACCGACCCATAGCCCAAGGTCAGTACCAACTCTAGACTTGGAGTTTTTCCAAGTCTTTTGTCAAGGCATACGGGTTCAAGCGTGGGTTATAATACCCATATGACTCCATTTCCTGTTCACTTTAATAATGCCAGATTAAGCTTTCAAGCTCCTTCCATTAATAAATTTTTCCCAACAATTCAACCTTCCCTACATCTCTGCTCACTAGTGACCACAGCATTTGCCTTTAGGACCCTTGTCGACGTCCAAACCCTACCCAAATCATTGCCTCGCCTTGCCTTGAGGCTCACCGACCCAAGCCCTAGAACTTCGAATTCTTGGATCGAATTAGGTATGTATTGGACTTGGATTGAGACATGGATGGACATGAAACCATGGCTGACTGATTATGGATGGTCATGGGTATGGATAGCCGTGGTTAGGAATCGGTGGTAATGGAAGAAGAAAGGTGGAATTTCATTTGATTTTTTGAGTTGAACAACTCCAACACTTAACAAAATTTCAAAGTTCTTAGTTCTCATGGTAATACTTCCTTTCGAACTAGCGACCTCTTCTTAGTCTTGTACCTTTCCAAACCATGGCCAATAATGAGAAACTTGTCGGGATGGTCAGTAATGACGGTTACGTTGAGTGATATCCAGAACTTAAAAATGAACTATTAAGTAATATCAGAAACTTGAACTGCACGACACTGCACTAGAATCACTTTAACATAGGGTACAACTTATTATTAATCTAATGTTGACTATTTATCGAGTTTTTTTCTACAGAAATGGACCAGAGGTGTTCCAATCGTCTTGTTGCTCAAACCATGGGTCCTTCCGCTTCGAGGTATATTGAATCCGATGCCGAGTTGAGTTCAACTACGACTCCATATGCATAGCAGACTCTGATTCAGCAGAAACAACAATAAAATATTCCATAGGTTAAATAGAAAAATCTAGAGAAATCCCAAAGTTAAACAACAAGTTCCGGAGAATCCTGCATAGCTGGTAGGTGGGCCAGAAATAGATCCAGCACCCAACACCCTTGTGGATCCATAATATTAGATGATCTTGTTGATTCCGTTGCTTCAAAAATCGATGAAGGATTGCTTCACAAAATATGTGATAAGCATGGGATTCCATTTGATGACGTTCTAGCTCCTGTCAGTCATCAAATACCACACAGCCCTCTATATGGGTACACTGCCTGCAACATATATATGTGTTTGGCAGGTTGCGTCCCACCATTCAACCGGCTTTTTTGCCAAGTTCTAAATTTCATGCACTTGGCTCAAACACAATTACACCGAATACTTTGCATTCCTCCTAATTACATATGTGGTCTTATTGAGCACTTGAACCGAGTACCAAGTGTTGAGGAGATCCGGTACATTTATAGCTTCAAGAGTCGAAAAGATAATCTGTCTCTAATTTACTTCGAACCTTTTAAAAGTTGTAGAATAGGCACCGAGTTATGGAACAAGTTGAGCTACTTCAAGAGTGAGTGGTTCTACATTCCCTATCCACCGGGGATTTTTCAAAGTTAGTATCAGGACGTAAGTTCCATCTCATTTATATTGCACAATTTTGCTTTATAGTATGCGAACTTAACTCATATCCTCATTTTACTATCATGATGGCCGAACGAGACCCAGCAGCCTGACGCTTTCAAAAGCCATTAACACCCTTATGGCAGTTCCAATAGAAGATAGATATATAAGAACTCTTTTGTCAAATGAAAATCTCATTGCCTACGGCTTGTTAGAAGAAGGTCAGGCAAGGCTGATCTAGATCGTCCCCAATCCCAAGTCCTAGGGTTAGAGTTAAAGAAAATATTAATGCACTAGAAGATGCCAAGGAAGGTGAAATATTGGTGAAAGTAGTGAGGCAAGCCAAGGTAATATCGATGAGGGACATGAGTCTTAACCTGAACAATTTAGGAATGATCAACTACCTACTCCGAAGAAGAGATTGATCATGAAAATCTCCAAGGCACAAACTTCTACCTAGCCCCCACTAGTCACAGATGTAGAGAAAACCCCATCTCTTCTTCGATGGGCACATTTGCTGGTTTAGGGCCAATTCCTACTGAGTTTTGTTCTATATATGTCAGTAACATTAGTATTGAGGGCATCGGTTCCCCTATTCACTTCGAGAAGGACACCATCCCTACTAGCGTAGGAGAGGTTACTCCGATAAGTAAAGCTCCAACTCACAGTCCGTTGGGGGACACTAGGACACTCATGCACTCATGCACTTCAAGGCACTACAATGCATTTGCCAACTTCCTTATTCTCGAATCTAACTTGTTCCCATCTTGTTTGTAGGGTTTATAGAGAAGAGGAAATACATATATCGACCCTTGGAGGAAAAAGCATTCCAAGCACAAAAGCCTCTGGTCAAGTTCATATCACTAGGGGGTGGTCAAGACCATGATTTAAGCTACCGTTCTAGCCGTGATAGGGATGATCGAGATAGAAGCAGCACGACTGAGATCACTCATTACAAGATTCTGCTTCCAAGCATCATCTAGGTCTAGATCACCTTCTTCCAGAGGTCCAGATAAGCCTTTTGATCGTCATGTTGGCATTCCACCAGGTGAGACTTTACCAACCCTACCTCCAACTTCAAATAATGCACAACATTTGGTGCCATCTCACTCTAGTCGATCATCCGACTACAGGTACCACAAAAGCGGTTTTGAGACTTTACACCACATGCCTAATAAGTTGATCATTGAATCTCCGGATGTCACAACGGAGCAACAACTTGTGTCCAATGCCCGAATGGCTAAAGTGAAGGAAGATTTTCCAAACATTTGTTTTGAGGTTTTATGTTCATACCAAACTTGAAAAGAATCCCATTTGAAGTTCAAATGATGACCATCGATTGTGTGATCAATGCTCACAATCAGTACAATGAATGGCTGAAGTTACCTGAAAATTTTCCAAAGTGTTGATGGATAGGTAGGTGGAGATTGAAAACCTATCATCGAAGCTGACAATAAGAGGATTATAGCCACCCTCGATGCTTAAGTCAAAAACTTAAGGAAATCTCGAAGCGGAGAAGAAAGCCTAGAATGCCGTAAAGGTGCTCAAAGAGGAGAGGACCAAGCATCAAGATGGGATTGATAAAGCATTCCATAGGAACCACGATTTGGTACTGGTGAGAATATGTCATACACAGGACTACGGCTGAGCTGAAAATTAATCTTAAATTTAAATTAAAAGAAAAAGAGGATGCGCTCTAACAAGATTTGAATTACCGTGATAAGCTGCTTGATGCTAGGAAGAAAGAGATAAGGCGATCGGGCATGTTAAGGATGTAGATGCCTAGTCAAGAGAAAGATTAAGGCCGTAGAGCGGGGGAAGAAGAGCACATGATGGAGAAGTTTGAACCATTGCTGAACTAGTACAATGCCAGTTTTCTCAAATTCCAAAATCTAGGGTGATTCCGATATGATTACTCCAGAATCATTGCCCACGCCTAGGAGTGGATTGTTGAAGAGGAAAAGGCTCATCTTAAGGGCGGTGAAGTGAATCTGGAGCACTATAGAAAGAGGTCTTCGTAATTGATGAGCCTAAGATTCTAAAAGATGGCCAACTTATCTTTCATTCGGAGCTTACTTTGACAACACATACAAACTTAGGAGAAGGCTCTCAATCAACATTATATGATGTTATTGCCAGCCAGACGCTTGGGTCCCAAGCGGCTTCGGGTTTATCCTCTGATCCTGGGTATGATCCTAAGAGGCCTGAGATCCACGAGGTACCGTTCTCTCTACGATTCCAGAGGGGAACTCCAGCAACACTTTGGCCTGCATAAAATTCCAAATCGAAGAAGGTATCTCATTGAATTCTCCTGAATTCCAAAAAGTTGTCATGTTGCCGATTAGCTTAGCCAATCTCTCTCGCTGTTTCTCAAGCTTCAGGTCAGCCCCACATCAGTCCACTTCCCAATAAGGAATCTCAGTTGGGATTACAAGTGCCTGTAACAAAATTAGTTACTATTACAACTTCAACAACGATTCCAACCACCCGGTTGAAGTTACTCCTAGCCTTGATGAGCAAATGATTGTTGCTTTGCTGGATGAGGTGGATGGTAACCTACGAAGGAGCTTAGTGTTATGATGCTATGATTATCACCAAGGTTTTCGAGTCTTCATCGGGTCGCACCATGGACGACTTGAACAGGAATGTCTCCTAGATGTAAGAATCAAGGTGGAACGGAAACCTTCCCTCTTCTATTGTCCATAGACCTATCTGGCCAATCCTTCTTCGCCCTTGTGTATATTACTTCACTTGGGAGCGCTCAGAGTACACTCATAGGATCTTCACAAAGTATTTCGACCTCCCTTCCTTTGCTTGGGAACACCTAAAGCGTGCCTACTGGATCATCGCAGAGCACTCCATCCAAGGGCAAAGAAAGTGGAGGAGGAACAAGAAAACAGCCAGAAGGATCCAACGTGCCTTCTTTTGCGAAGAGGAAGGAAAGGAAAGAAAGAAAGAAGAGGCTTAAGAAGTGATCGCTTGTCTTCTTTGTGCCTTTTGGATGTATACTTCTACTTAGGCTTTTTCTAGTTTCATGCTTTTGTTTTGTTTGGCCGGTGTTATGCGGGTTCGGTCCTCTCTGTAACAACCCGCATATTTTACGATTATATATTTAAATGTTTTATTTAAATATAGCATCGCTAGTTGAATTTAAAGTCTGAAATGTGATTTTTTGTAAACGATCGAATCCAGACTCGGGACCACTTCCATTGAGTCCAAAATGGCGTTTGCGAGCTTTTTGAGTACAAACATCGATATGTTTGGAGTTGACTAGAATTTTGATATTTTCATTTGGGGCTTTGAGTTTGGGTTTCGGCTCACTAACCCAAGAAGAGAACCCAACTCCCCTACCTAATAACTCCCACTCCACTCCTTCTCATTCATTCATAACATTTCCTAACACTATAGCAAAAGGAAAAATAGGGGAAAAGAGAGGAGATTAGAAATTCCTAAGGCCTAGTTCTCTTAGGAAATTCAAGTTCTAAATCTAAAATCAAAGAGAAGAGGTAAGCATCCTCTTAATCTTCTCCATCTCAATCTCTCTTCAATTTTCAAAAATTCCTATAACCTAACTTAGGAAAAAACTTCATGCTTTGATAATAGATTGAAGATTCTAGAGGTGTATTGAAGAGCAATTGGTCTTGCTTTGTTTTAAAACTTCTCGTTCGTTGTCTTTGAGTTCTAAAGGTGAGTTCTTGAACTCACATCTATGTCTATAGCTTTCATTGTTGTTAGGTATGAATTCCTAACATCAATTTCATGTTCAATTGCTTTTGATTTGAATTGTTTTGGTGAATTTTCCAATTTTGGTATTTTGAAGTCAAAATCTTTAAAGATCCTATCTTTCATGTTTGGACATGTTTTGGTGGTGTATCGAAGAGCCTATAGGGCTAGGTTGTCGATTGGCATAAATCCCTAGCATTCATCGCTCGTTCGATCATTTACGGTTTGGATTTTTGCCCTTTTTAGGCCAGGCTGATTTTTACCTAGCTGGAAAATCGAGACATCTGGTAGGGGTCCCTGGAAGAAAAATAATAAATGCAGAAAAAAATGGCTGAGATAAAATCCAGATGTCAGGTTAAATTGTCTGGTCCTATGCAATTTTGCCTATTTTGGCTGTTTTTGAGTGGATTTCCAATTGTTATCGATTTTTTGTTGATCCGGTTAGTTGTTGTCAATTATTATCGACTTTGATGACTTCATTTATGGATTTTTGGGGATATCCAATTGATTGGATTTGATATCGATTTTTATGGTTTGAATTCACGTCATCGAATGTGAATTTTTGGTGATAGATTATTTTTAATATCATTTCTGTGATTTGTCACTTTTAAATACAAAGGTTTCTATACTAGTAGTAAATACTCAAACTCTTTCAAAAAAATGATTTCCAACGTTACTTTTAATACAAAGCTCATTTTTAAAACCATTTTCCAATCTATTAGTATATACAAACCTTTACCTCATTCGCATGAGAAATCTAATTAAATGACTTAGCAAAACAAGTGGTATAAACGCTTGCGTTTGCTTCGTCGGTTAATTTATGGACTTGTTCGATTGAAATTTCGTGATAATTTTTGAGTGAAAATCTACAATTTGCTCGTAAATATTTAAGTTAAGCCAGTGGTTATGGGACATGAAGCTAAACTCATTTATTTACGAGCTTAGTGTAATTTACATTTATCGATAAATAATGATCACTTTATGATTTAAACTAGCGATATGTGATGTCTCTTTGTCCACGTGGGGAACTGTACCTCGATTTATGGAGCTTCATCTCGTTTTTATTGCTTAGCAATCCATGGTATAGTGTCCCATTTGTGATAGGCCTCCCCTTTTATGTTTTTGGATTTCTAATTATTGATTTCTGGAATTTGTGTTTCACCAATTTTTTTTGCGAATTTTATTGATAAGTTCTATATATTTGTGGTTTGGTGAGTAAGTTAAAGAATATGATATTCTTTTTGGTGATTTGAGAAAGTTTGAGATATTGTATGATTTTTGTTGTTATCATATATATTTGTCATATCTCTTATCCAATCTCATTTTATATGATAATTATATCTAGACTGATCCGTTTATTATTTTTCTTTTTAGATAATACTCGGGTCAGACCGAGGTGTTACAAGTGCTTCCACTTGATTTTTAGCAGGGACTAGCTTCTGAATTTTGGCTAACTACTTTAGCTTAGTAGTTTTTGCATTTATACATTCGAGATAAAGACTCCTTGATGTATACATATTCTTTTGTCTGGCACTTGTTCCTATTATTTTATGATGTAGTGGATCTTGTAGGACCACTACTTTGATGTACACTTCTATGTGTTGTATTCATATCTGTTTCCACCTTAGTGATATCAACATCTATGATTGATTTGTGTTATCCTTATTTTTTATTTGTTTCCGAAGATCACATAGCCACTGTATAGTAGTTTTGAGTTTGTAATTGATGTGTCAGATTTCCTCTTGAAACTAAATGCATGTAATACTATCTGACATATTGGTACTCGCACAAAGCAATTATACAGATGGTCCCTCCTCAACAGTTTTATTCTTCGTGCTAGTCGACAGCATTACTCTGTAGTGTCCTTGACTAGTGTGAGTATAGAGGTGGGACGTCACACCTTGCTTTTTCTTTTTGTTATTCAATAACACTTATACTCAGTTCTCCAAATTTCATGTGAATAACGAAGGTTTTGTTTCGTTAACTCTTTGTATGGACCTATCTAAGTACTTAAGAAATATGCTTTCTATTCAATGTACTTGCGATATATTTCATTTAGTTTTTATTATTGAACCAAATCCTTAGTCTATTCTATAACTTTTTGGCCTTTGGTTATTTTAGTAAACATAGAGTAATCGTTGAAGTGCCAAACACTACGCATTTTTTGATTTTAGTCACCTAGGATTAGCGACTTAAGTATCCCTTTCTAGGATAAATTTTTTTGATCATTCCAAACTCCGTGCACTAGTTTAAGTCAAACATTTATGACTGTATTTCATATATCCCCATCTATGATGTTTACGTTCAATCGCTCCTAACTCTGGGTGTTTGCACAAAAAATGGGCAAACACCTCCAAGTCGTATGAATTAGTTGATTTTATGTTGTTTCTAGTGATTTGGGTGATTTATGCAAATATATAAAAAGCAGGGACTAAACTGTAAAAGGCACACAGATTTATAGTGGTTCGGCCAGAACGTGCCTACGTCCACTTTATATGTTATTCTCCTTTTTCTTTCAGATTACAAGTACAAAGCTTTGTATACAAGTATATGAAAGTTGTTTGAAAGTTCCTTCCGTGCTTGAGCTCTCAAACTTGTCTGCCATTGTTGTACCCCTGCCCCTCTATTTATAGAGTGAGGCTGGGGGTAGGGGTCCTGGATTTATATAGCTGCTGATGGGCCTGGACTGATGCAATCTGGCCTGGCAATGTTGGTTCGGCAAGGCTTGGTTCGGTGGAGAGAGGGATTGGACCGGTGGTAGGTGGTCCGGTGGCGAGCGGTTCGGTGGTACGTGGAGATATGGGTTGGTTCGGTGCCTCGGTTGGTTCGGTAGTAGGTGGAACCGGTGGTAGCTTGGGGGAGTTGTTGTTTTGTTCGGAGGTGAGTGATGCGGTAGTGGCTGGTTCGGTGATGGTTGGAAGTAGAGTTTTGGACCGGTAGTGTTTGGAGAGTAGGGTGGTTCGGTGGACCGGATGGTTCGGTGGTAGGCGAGGTAGGTTGGTCCGGTATTGTGTGGTTCGGTGTTGCTTGGAGATGGAGGCTTGGACCGGCATTGGATGGTTCGGCATGCAGGGGAGAAACCTTGGTCCGGTGGTGAGAACTCGCCCAACGTTTGCCCCCCAAAGTGGGGCATATGCATGCATGTTTCGCGCTTTGTTTTGCATTCGGTTTTAAGCGCCGAGCCACCTGGTCCGGTCATTGATGTTTGCTTATAAATAGGGGCCACGGGCTTTCGTTATTTCCTTACCAACTGAGCCGAACCTTTTGCCAAACCAAACTCTCATTTTCACCGAATCAAAGTGTTAGCCGAACCAGGTGAGACCCTTTGCCGTCGAATGATCTTTTATATCGTTCTACCGAATGAACTTAAGGGTTCTGTGTACCGAATGAATTAGGGAGCATGATTGTCGAATGATCCTTATGTTCGAACTATTGATTGAACTCTGGGACCCTGAATGCTTAATGAATCTCCAGCTTTTCATGTTTCGACCTACGAATGATACTCTAGATTGTACATACTTGCTTTTTTATATTTTCATACTCCTTGTTCTAACAACATACTTTTGCTTTTGTGTTTGCAGATAAATGTCTCACAAAGTGGAAACCCGATCAGAAAAGAAAAAATCTACAGACAGAAGTGAGTCTTCCGTCGTGCCCCCAGTCCAGCCGGGACCAGCGCGTCATGGACCTGCCCCGAGGTCATTAGTGGACGGATATGGCCCTCAGGAGCTTCTGAACGCTCCTCCCGATTGCTTTCCGAGCTCCCTCAAAAAAGGGAAACTTGATTTCATCGCTCGCTCCTTTGGGATTGACAGGGCGAGTATGTTGTTGCAGGGAGATGGTGTGATGCCGTACGATCCTCCTGAAGGATATTTCGCTTACAGCCGATATCATTGTATGTGCGGGGCCATTCCCCCAATCAACGCCTGGATAGTCAGCTTTCTTACCCATTTGAAGGTGGCTCCATTCCAACTTCAGTCCAATTCCTATGTTATCCTGGTGTGCTTGTTCATCATTTTCCAGAGGAAATACGGGCGTCCACCTTCCAACCGGGAGATCCGGTATCTGTACAACTTGAGGGGCTATAAGAAGGGGTCTCCGTATATCATCTTGGAAGCGGCCGTGCCCTTTAAGCCGGTCTTGGACCTGTACTCGAAGCTCAGCATGTTCAAGAAAGAATGGTTTTTCATTAAGGATGACTCTGTTTCTTTCCGCCTTTTCACTTCCGGCTATAAGTTGAACTTCATTTACATTTTCCTTGTCTCAACCACAATGCTTCTTCTTATATGCTTTTATTTCTTGCTAGCGACAGGTGGCTTTGCGATCGTGGAGAATGATTCCTTGGCTCGGATGGCTGCGGAAATAAAGGCCATTTCGGGACGGGATAGGTCGGCTTCTTACCTGATCAGGAATGCCACTCTCCTGGAGTACAACTTAATTCTGCCACGTCAATCTGTGGTTAAGCAGAGAGATACAGCTGAGGAGAGGGCTGCCAAAGCTAAAGACGGGGCTACTGCGAGGAGTAGTAAGAGGATACCTTTCTCGGTACCTCCAGTTGTCGGGGGGAAGAAGCTTAAGAAATCTGATGGACCCTCTCCCAGCACATGCCCAGATGTTCCGGAGGAGGAAAGTGGAGAGGAAGAAAGAGGCGAGGAGGAGAGCGGAGTGATGGAGAAGGTGACGGTTGCAACGGTGGCGAAGAGCGGAGTGGTAGTGGCGCTGGTGCCTTGACTTCTGGGCAAGCGGGTGAGATTCAAGAGTGGACTGATGATGCCTTCCGTCAAGCCTTCGAGGGGTTGGGGGAAGGGCCGGCCTTGGTGGAGAAATCGAAGAAGTCTGATAAGGCCGGGATGGGTGCCAGTCTATCTTCTGAGGGTATTTCAGCTAAGGCAACTCCGGCGGTTCAAGGTGAATTCTCAACTTTCGCAGACTCCCTTTATGATAAGGACTTAGTAATATTTTATGGCCAACTCCCGTCCTGGAATGAGATTCAGGACTTATTGCAGTATCCCACTCCCCCTGAGGGTTTGTAAAATAAGCGCGTTTTCCTACTCCTTTTAACTTAACATATTTCTCGGATCATAATTTCATGCATGCTTATAACACTTGGTTTTTATTCCAGGAACGGGTAAGGTGGCCAAGACATCAGATATTCGGCACCGCCTTGAACAGTACAAGCTACTCAAAGCTTCTGCCAAACCAAAGCCGTCAACTAGCCATCCCGGAGATGTGGTTAGCTATCGCCCTCTTCTCGGAGTTATTGAAGAAGATATGCGAAAGAGGAAGAGGGGGTGATCTTCGTTTGAACCTTCACCTGGCCCTCAGCCTCAGGTCCAGCCTATCCATGATATTACTGAGGAAGATACTGAGTTTATGCCTTCCCTACACCCGTCCGAAAATCCAACTGTCACCCCGATAGATCATCCTGGTTTGGTTCGCAACCCATTTGCCGGCCACCCGGATCTGGACCCGAGTTTTCAGGACATCTCTTTTGACGAGGCCACGGGTGAGCATCTTCTTCCCCACAACCCCATGGTGCGGGTGCTTGATGAGGCTAAGTCCTTAGATCTCGATTTGCTTACTACTCGGATAGTTACCATGGAGGACAAAGCCAAGGCTAATATCGACCGGGTCGCGGAGGAGACCAGAAAGTTGATGGGGCATCATGCCCGTCTGGTCAAGGCTGGAGAGGAGATTGGGAGTGCCAACATCCGACTACGGCTAATGGTTTATGACCAGGCCAAGCAGCTCGCCGATCAAGCCATTCAGATTTCTCAGCATGAGGCAGCCTCCAGGCGGTTGAAGAAGACTATGGAAGAGGCTAGTAAGGAAGAACTACGAAAGATGGAGGCTGCCTGCAAGGAACGGATTGACATGGCCATCGCAACGGTGGACGAGGTTCGGAGAGCGGATCTTGAGCAGGTAGAGGAGTTATCTGGGAGGCTTGAGGCCGCAGAGCTTGCTCAGGCCAAGCTGAAGGAGGAGATGGAAGATATGCGGAAGTCCCTTCAGGTTGACTGCTCGAGATATCGATTGGAGAGAGATGCTGCTGTCGCACGGCTGTCGGCTTCTGAGGCCCGGATGAAAGATTTTGAGGAGAACGAGGGGATGATGGATGAGATGCTCCAGGACATGTATTTCCGTACTTGGAGGCAGGGCAACCTGTCCTGGATGGACGATTATCCCCGGGTTATGGCTAGGATATGTCTCCGGGCTTTGGAGGAAGCCAAGGCTGAGACGGAGAAAGAGGGTGGCGCAGCCTTCAGAATGGATGTGGTTACCGCACAGTTCACCAAGGAGGAGAAGGCGGCGGTGAAGGAAGGCATGAGGCCGCTCGCCGCCGAGGAAGTGGGTGTGCAACTGGAGGATGACGACCAGGGAGCAGACGCTGGTAAGTCTTCCCTTTTAACCTTTTCCTGATTTGATTGCTTATCTTTCGTGATAATTGATGGATTCTCTTCTGAATTGGACAGGCGGGACCTCTGGAGTACACGCTGGGAGTTCCGATCCTGCAGTTAAGTAGATCCGGAGGGCTAGCGGGATGGAGGCGAAGCCCCGATTCTTTGACTTGACTTGTACATATTTTGGTTGCTGTCTATGTTAGTCCGAAACATTAATGTAACTTGTAATTATATTATTTTTAAAGAATGACTTTATGTAATTTTATAACATAAGCTGATTCTGTCATGTTTGAATGCTGTTGTCATTTTGATATGTTGCATAAGAAATACAGCTGCGTGTTTATGCATGTGATTCAATCGTATTTGATGCTAAGTTTCTGCTTAAAATATTATTTCATGTATTGTAATGCCAATATGACGTGTGAATAAATTAAAGCTACATATTTGTATATAAGAGAAGAAAGTACCGCCCTTCGTGTTTTAGTTGTAAAGGGTTGCTTTGAATGTCTTGCGTGACTGAGTATGGAATGTAGCTGAGTGTTCTGTCATTCGGATGTGAGCTCATATTTTCCACAAGCGAGAGTTCCCCTATTTTGTGACCTGTACTTTAGGGACTGTTATATAGGATAGGAGAAAAGTTTTTAAATGTAATGGAAATATGAGAAACAGTAAAACTTCCAATCACGGAAGGCCGTCGATATGCTTAAGTTCGTGGCAAACGGGTTTTGTAGTCGCTTTCCCTAGCTGTGGGTCTTGGAGACATTTGTCACCCATCTTATGCCTCCGCGGGGAGTTTATCTTTTTTACCACAGCCGCACTTAAGACATATTGGAGCCGAGATCGTGCACAGTAACTACCCGAGCCATTATGGCCCGTAATCGTGGGTATTATTCGATTTACCGTGGCCGGCTAGCGTGGGTGCCGATCGTCAACCGTGAACTACCCCTGGCTGGCCACACCTTATGTTGGGGCTTAAATTAGGTTCACAGTTGCCAGCGAGCCGAACGCCGTAATGAGCTGCCATCGGCTATAGTCGGCCTTCTTGATGACTTATAATCGGCTCATTACAGTTGGCTTTGAGGGCAGTCGCGAGCAATGAGTTAACCCGCAGCAGAGGGATGCTGGAGCAAAAGTGTCTCATTGGCGAGTGCATAGAATCGCATAGTACCTGTTGGGTCTTGTCTAGGTGAGGTTGCACCGTGAAGTTGCAGTATGGAAATGTCGTTATACATGATTTCGTTCAACAGAAAAGGATAACGCTTAACAAGCAGCCAAGATACAAAGGAACAAGTTAAAAAGAGACAAGATTTTTAAAGTGGTTCGGCACGAAAATGCCTACGTCCACTGATTCTCTTTGTTTATTCACTTCATATGGGCAGTACAAGTTAAGAAAAGTATCGACGGAGGTGTTGGATGTTCCATGCCCTCTGGAACACCTCTCCGTCCACTGTTGACAAAATATAAGCTCCGTTGTGGAGATCTTTATGAATTACATAGGGTCCGTCCCAGATTGGATCTAGTGCTCCGGGGCGCGGGAAGATCCGTTTGAGGACAAGATCTCCTTCTTGTAAGCTGCGGTAGGAGTTCTTCATTCTCTTCTGGGTTGTAGTGGATCCTACTATGGGAAGGCACTACAGTTTCAACTGGGAGCATGGCCTCCGATCCGTATGCCAAAGAGAAAGGAGTATGCCCTGTTGATGTTCTGTAAGATGTGCGGTAGGCCCAAAGTGTCGTAGGAAGTTCATCCACCCAAGCGCCTTTTGACTTTTCAAGTTTCTTCTTGATTAGAGTTTTGAGGATTTTGTTGACAGCTTCGACTTGTCTGTTTGCCTGGGGATAAGCCACAGATGAGAAGCTTTTGTGAATTCCGTGCTCTTGGCACCAGTTGGCGAATTTCTCGCTGTCAAATTGAAGTCCATTGTCCGATATGATCTTGAGTGGGACTCCGTACCTGCATAGAATATTTTTGATCAAGAAGTTGATAATTTTTGCCAAAGATATTTTATTTAGAGATTCCGCTTCCACCCATTTGGTGAAATAGTCGACTGCCACTATAGCATATTTGGCTCCGCCTCGGCCCGTTGGCAGTTCGCCAATCAAGTCAATTCCCCATACTGCAAAGGGTCAAGGGCTGGTCATTTGAGTAATCTCCTTCGTGGGTAGTCGAGGAATCTTAGCAAATTTCTGACATCTGTCGCATCTCTTGACGAAGTCCAACGCATCTTTGTTTAAAGTGGGCCAGTAATATCCATATCGGAGTATCTTCTTTGCCAGAGTCTGCCCTCCAGTGTGATCTCCGCAACTTCCTTGATGGATGTTGGATAAGACTTCCCTGGCTTCCCTTCCAGTGATACACCTTAATAAGGGATTAGAGAAGCCGCGCCGATAGAGGATGCCTTGTTGTAATGTGTAGCGGGAAGCTCTCCTTAAGATTTTCTTCACTTTGTTACGCTCGTCGGGCAGTGTGCCATCTTGTAAATATTTTCATATAGGAGTCATCCAAGTTTCCTCTTCGATTGCAGCTATCATATTCATTGTCTCGTAACTCGGGGCTAGTTGCTGTGAGATGGTTATTGTTCGTGAAGCGGTGCCATCCTTCATGCTAGCTTGCTTTGCCAGTTCGTCAGCCTCCTGATTCTCTTCTCGGGGAATGTGTTTGATCAAATAGTGATCCAATTGTTTGAGCAGCAGCTTGGTCTTCTTTAGATATGCTGTGAGTCGTTCTCCTCGAGCCTGGAATTCTTCCAGTATTTGATTTACAATAAGTTGAGAATCACTACGGATACATAAAGAACCGACTCCAATCTCCAGGGTAAGTTCTAATCCGGCTATCGCTGCTTCGTATTCTGCGTCATTGTTGGTGGCAGTGAATTCCAACCTTAGGGCGTAGTGCAGCTTCCTTCCCCTGGGGGTGATTATCACAACACCTACGCCCGAGCCTTGTTCATTTGATGCTCCATCTACGAAGAGATTCCACTTGATATCTTCTGCTATTTCAGATTGCTCCTTACCTTCGTTAGTAGTGAACTCGGCAATGAAATCAGCTATGGCTTGCCCCTTGATAGCGGTGCGAGGATGGTAGGTGATATCATATTGACTCGGTTCAATGCACCACTTAAGTAATCGCCCAGAAGTGTCGGGGCGATGGAGTACTTGCCTTAGCGGTTGATCGGTTAAAACTCTGATGGAATGAGATTGGAAATAGTGTCGCAGTTTTCGTGACGTGATTAGCAGACAGTATGCTAGCTTCTCAAGTTTAGGGTATCCGGCTTCTGCCCCTGTAAATCTCTTGCTTACAAAGTATACGGGCCGCCATGCGCGATTGTCTTCTCCCACCAAAGCGGCGCTTAAAGCATGGGACGATACAGCAAGGTATAAGTATAGTTCATCGCGTTCATTTGGAGTTGAGAGTACCGGTGGTCTCTGGAGGTGTCCGATTAAGTTAAGGAAGGCTGTCGAGCATTCATCAGTCCATTCGAACTTTCCTTTGTCTTTCTTTAGAGCTTCGAAGAAAGGGATGCATTTGTCGGTTGCTTTAGAGATGACCCTACTTAGGGCAGCCACTTTCCCGTTTAGGCTTTGCATCTCTCTTCGAGTGGATGGTATCTTGATATCTTGCAAAGCTCGAACTTATTCGGGGTTTGCTTCAATCCCCCTGGCATGAACGATGAATCCCAAGAACTTTCCCGACGATACTCCGAAGGAGCACTTTAGAGGGTTCAGCTTCATTCCATATTGGCGAAGTACTTGAAACATCTCATGCAGGTGGTTTATATGATCGTTGGCTTTCCTCGATTTTACCAGCATGTCATCCACATAAACTTCCATAGTTCGTCCTATTAGTTCCGCAAACATCTTGTTGACAAGGCGCTGATAAGTAGCTCCGGCGTTTTTAAGTCCAAAAGGCATTACTTTGTAGCAGTACAATCCCCGGTCAGTGATGAAACTAGTGTGGTCTTGATCGGGGGCGTGCATAGGGATCTGGTTATATCTTGAGTATGCGTCCATAAAGGATAAGAGTTCGTGTCTGGCAGTGCTGTCCACGAGTTGGTCGATTCGGGGGAGTGGGAAGTAGTCTTTCGGGCAAGCGTCATTTAAGTTGAAGAAATCGATGCATGTTCGCCACTTCCCGTTAGCTTTCTTTACCAGTACCGGGTTGGCGATCCATTCTGGGTAGATGGCTTCTCGTATGAAGTCATTGGCAAGTAGGTTCTTCACTTCTTCCTCTAGGGCTGCTGATCGTTCTGCCCCCATGCTTCTCTTTTTCTGCTTTACTAGCACCTTCATGGGATCGATGTTCAGTACGTGCATGCTACATCTAGGGAGATTCCTTTCATATCAGTGTGCGTCCATGCAAATACATCCATGTTGTGGCGAAGAAAATCAATGAGTTGATCGTTTAACTCTTCTTTTAGTTGAGATCCGATTTTCAATAGTCTACTTGAGTCATGTTTGTCTACAGCTACGAATTCCATAGCCTCTGCAGGCTCGGCGGTGGCCTCCTCCTCTTTGTCCCTGGGGTCTAATTCATTGAAATGGTCACTGGTATATCGAAGAGGAGGGGATTTCTTTAGTTGCTATGCTTCCAAGTTTTTCATGCAGAGAGTAGTCTCTACATTTTTCCCTTTATCTTTTCTGCGGTTATTGCGAAGTTCAGTTACATAGCAGTCTTGAGCAGCGTCTTGATCTCCCTCTATTTCTCATATTCCATTATCTGTTGGAAATTTCATCTTCAGGCACCATGGGGCTAGGACAATTTGGAAGTCAGACAAGGCTGGTCTTCCCAAAAAGACGTTGTAGGCCGAGTGGTTCTCTATTAGCACAAATGTTTGCTTTCGCACAACGGAGCGGGGATGACTTCCTATTTCAACAAAAAGGTCTAGTTGCCCGAGGGGCATCTTCGCATCTCCAGTGAAACCATGTAGTGGTTTGTTGCAGGGAGACACATCCTTCATTGACAGCTTAATTTTGTCGAAAGCATGCTTGAATAGGATATTTACTGAGCTTCCAGTGTCTATTAAAATTCGAAAAACTTTGGCTGGACCGAACCAAGCAGAGATGACCATAGGATCCATGTGTGGGTACTAGGTCACACCTACTGAATGTGATGTCGTCATTCTCTTTCCGTTTCGGGTGGCGTTCTTCCATGACAGAATTAACGTAGCCTTCATTGTTCCTAAGTGACTTACCGTATCTTTCCATCTCCGCCCAGCATCTGTCGGCAATGTGCGGTCCTCCTGATATGGTATGGACCACTATCTTCTCTTGACTAGAGCCGCTGGTGTTGCGATTTCCTCCGCCTGCTTCTGGTGGGGGGGGGGGGTAGTCCAGGATTCTCATTGGTAGCAGTTGAAGTCCTGTTCTGGCTTTTTACATAGCATTCCAGTCTCTTCCTTCTGATGTGTTCTTCAATCAAGTCCCGGAGATGGTGGCATTCATTGGTGTCATGTCCATGGGATTCGTGGAAGCGGCAGAACTTTCCAGACTTGAGTGCGTTATCTGACTCCTTCTTGTGCGGGGGGCGCTTGTATCTAACTTCGTCTTGAGTGGCTAGGAAGATGTTTTCGATTGTTTCATTCAAAGGAGTGTAAGAGTCAAATCTTGGTCCTGGTCGATATAAGCGCTTTTCTCCCTTCTTGCCCCCAGCATTGTCTCTAGAGTCATTTCTTCGAACATCCTTTGCTGCAACGGGGACCCTGTCTGTAGCCGTCTTAGCCTGTTGCCCTGACTGCTTCTCAGTGGCAGCGTCTTCAAGTCTCATATACTTTCCAGCTTCATGAAAGAAATCAGGTAAAGTAGCTGGTTTTTCCTTGGTTAGTCTTCTAGCAAATTTAGTATCTGGATGTACACCACTGCAGAGGGCCATTAGGATAAGTTTATCGTCCGCATCTTGGACTGCGACCGCCGCGGCGTTGAATCAGGTTAGATATTGTTGCAATGTCTCTCCGGGTTTCTGTTTGATATTAGATAAGGAATAAGCGTCTTTGGGTTGTTCCACATGAATGCAGAACTGACTGATGAACTTTTCTTTCAACATTTACCATGAGCTGAAAGACCCTTTGGGTAGGTGGCAGAACCAGGAGGTAGCTAGATCTGCCAAGAATAGCAGGAAGCATTTACACAACACTCCCTCTGTTGCTCCGCTCATGAGCATATGCTGGATGTACCTCTGTAAGTGTACGATGGGGTCAGAGGTTCCCTTGTAAGGTTCCATTGTTGGCATTTTCCATTCCCGGGGGGTGATGGCAGTTTCGATATTGCGGGTGAAGGGGCTGGTTACCCTAGCACCTATCCGCCGATCCCTTTGCTCCCGTTGGACGCACTCTCTGAACAATCGCGCCATCCTTTCATCAGAACTTGGAGCGGACAAAAATGAGTTTGGTTCTTCCCTGCAGGATTGATTCCGTCCAGATGACTTGTAAGGATGGTATTGTTTATCACTCCTGACATTCTCTAATGGCTTCCTCTAGTCTTCTGGGGGCATGCTGGGGTCAGCCACAATTGGCCCTTGCCTTGATCTTCCCATGCTGGGTTCTGTTCTCAGCACTTCCTCGGGTCCAACTTCGGGCCGGACTCCAGCTCGGCCCCGTCTACTAGTGTTCTCATGGTTAGGTAGCATGACAGGCTCAGCTATATCCGACCCCTGCCTGGCAACTCCCCCGTTGGGTTCGGTTCCAAGTGTTTCCTCGGGTCGGAATTCGGGCTGAGTCCGGGCTCGGCTCCTACCATGGCTGTTTCTGTTGTTAGCCTCTTCGAAGAAGAAAGATCTTTGTCGCCTCCCAGATCCTCCAGACCGGGACTCACCCCATGATTCAGTGTTGCGGTTGGATTTTTCAGCATCCCTTAAGCGTGACATGAGTTGGTCCACCAAGGCTTCTTGTTGAGATGTGAAGCGGTTAGTTTCTTCAGCCACAACCTTGTCCAGATCCGCCCTTGTAATTGGTTGTTCCGTAGCAGGGGCTGTCGGATTTTCCTGATTTAAATTTGCTGTTGGAACTGGACGATTGTCTTGGTCTCTGATCACTGGATCTGGGATACTGTCATTTGCGATGTCCTTTCCTTTGTTAGCATCTTTCTTCCGTCCGGGAGCCATATTTACCAAGCAATGAACGGTGTTGATAGGAAAAGGGTTGAGTGGGAGAAGCTGAAGCTTCGAGCTCCTGGTTCTCAGTGAAAGCACCAAAAATGTTTGCATAAAAAATGGGCAAACACCTCCAAGTTGTATGAATTAGTTGATTTTATGTTGTTTCTTGTGATTTGGGTGATTTATGCAAATATATAAAAAGCAGGGACTAAACTGTAAAAGACACACAGATTTATAGTGGTTCGGCCAGAACGTGCCTACGTCCACTTTATATGTTATTCTCCTTTTTCTTTCAGATTACAAGTACAAAGCTTTGTATACAAGTATATGAAAGTTGTTTGAAAGTTCCTTCCGTGCTTGAGCTCTCAAACTTGTCTGCCATTGTTGTACCCCTGCCCCTCTATTTATAGAGTGAGGCTGGGGGTAGGGGTCCTGGATGTATATAGCTGCTGATGGGCCTGGGCTGATGCAATCTGGCCTGGCAATGTTGGTTCGGCAAGGCTTGGTTCGGTGGAGAGAGGGATTGGACCGGTGGTAGGTGGTCCGGTGGAGAGCGGTTCGGTGGTACGTGGAGATATGGGTTGGTTCGGTGCCTCGGTTGGTTCGGTAGTAGGTGGAACCGGTGGTAGCTTGGGGGAGTTGTTGTTTGGTTCGGAGGTGAGTGATGTGGTAGTGGCTGGTTCGGTGATGGTTGGAAGTAGAGTTTTGGACCGGTAGTGTTTGGAGAGTAAGGTGGTTTGGTGGACCGGATGGTTCGGTGGTAGGCGAGGTAGGTTGGTCTGGTATTGTGTGGTTCGGTGTTGCTTGGAGATGGAGGCTTGGACCGGCATTGGATGGTTCGGCATGCAAGGGAGAAACCTTGGTCCGGTGGTGAGAACTCGCCCAACATTGGGCACCAATCGAAGGCTTGTAAGTAAGGTCCTGCCTCACGATATATCTCAAAGTACTCCTTCTAGCATGATATATCTCAAAGCCTATCAAAGGAGCTTTCGCCGTTCATTCCTTCTCTTTAGAAGGATTTCTTTGCAAATAATCTCTTATAAGAGCCATACATGACTTCCTTTTAGGCTCATCCTCCAAGATCCAATCGACATCCATCTGGATAATGCTTGAAATTGATAGTACTTCCACTAGAACCAGGCCCACAAGCTATGCATCTCCAGAACTGGCCAACTTAGCCAATGAGTCGACATTTTCATTTTCCTCTCTGGGAATATAAGCGATCATATAATATCCGATGTCACTAAGCAACTCAAGGATCCGATGTAGATAAGGAACTAGTTTCACTCCTTTTTCTTGAAAATCTTTCCGAACTTAGCAAACCATTAGCTGGGAGTGGCAGAAAATTTGTGAAGTCTTTAAGCCTAACTCTTTAGCAATCTTGAGTCCTCTAATCAAGGCCTCATATTTCAGCTTTGTTGTTTATCTCCGTAGTTGAGCTTCAAGGCGTAACTAATTAGATTTTTCGAGAGTGACAAGTACAACTCCAGCATCAAAACACTGTTTATTAGATGCACTATCCGTGTATATCTTCCTTCCAGTATATTTCTGACCACTTCTCATTAGAGGATAATCTCATGCAGTGAATTCAGTTATGAAATCTGCCAACGCCTGACCCTGAATTGCTCTCCGAGAGTGATAAATTATATTGTATTGGATCAATTCAATGCTCCACTTTAACAACCTTCCAAAACCCTCAGGTTGTTGCAAGACTTGTCACAAAGGCTGTTCAGTGAGAACTTTGATCGGATAAGTCTGAAAGTAAGGGTGGAGCTTGCTCGAAGCGATCAGCAGGCAGTGTGCGAGCTTCTCCAGCCTTGGGTAATGTCTTTCTACTTTTTTCAATCACTTACAGATATAATAGACTAGTCGGTGGATGCAGGATTCCTCACGTACAAGTGTGGCGATCAAAGCATGCACCACTTGGCCAAGTATATAAACAAGTTCTCATCATCCACCGACTTCGAAAGGATATGGGTCTCTCAAAGTGATTCACCAGAGCTTGGAATGCATCTTTACATTGGTGATTCCATTCAACATTTTGTTTTCCCTTCTTAATCATCCCAAAGGAAGAAACACATTTATATGTTGCTATGGAGATGAATTGACTCAAGGCAGTAACCTTCCTATTCAAGCTTTGGACCTCTTTAATCATCTTGGGGGCTCTGATCTTTCTTGGTACCTCGATTTTCTCTGAATTGGCTTCAGTCCCATAAGAGTTCACAATGAAGCCCAAGAATTTCCATAATGCAATGCCCAAAACAACATTTCAAGTGATTGAGCTTCATTCCATACTTTCAAAGGACATCAAACATCTCCACTTGACCATCAATGTGGTTTATTGAATGTCATGACTTCATAAGCATGTCATCCACTTAGACTTCCATCGAGCAATCTGATCTTTTAAAATCCAGTTTACAAGCATCTGGTAAGTTGCTCCTGCATTATTAATCCAAAGCACACGACTAAATAGTAATACAGTATAAGGTCAGTTATGAAGTTGGCGTGTTCCTGATCTAGGACATGCATTGGGATTTGGTTGTATCTAGAGTATGCATCTTGAATGAAAATAGCTCATTTCTAGCTGTCAAACCCACCAATGGATCAATCTTCGGGAGTGGAAAGTTGTCTTTCGGGCATGCCTTATTCAAATTTGGATAGTCAATGCATGTTCTCCACTTCCCATTCGCTTTCCTCACCATGACAGGTTTATATACCTACTCCGGGTATATGGCATCACGAATGAAGTTGTTGTACTTCAGCTAATCAACCTCTTCAGTGAGTGTAGCGGATCTCTCCGGACCCAGGCTGTGGCGTTTCTATTTCACAGGAACGCATTTAGGATTTATATTTAATGCATGGCTCATTATCTCTGGCGAGATCTCATACATATCTTAGTGTGTCCGGGCAATTTTCTCGAATAAAACCTACTAACTCCTTCATCACTCAATCACCGAGCTATGATCTAACATTTAGGACCCGATTCGGATCATCATGGCTGAACGGAACAATGATCGTCAACCCCGTAGCTGCTGCTCTTCCATTTTCTGGCTCTTTATGTCAGTTCATATCATTGTGGAACTGACTGGGCTGCGTAATCCAGGGCACAAGCTGCATTTACTATGCATCCAAAGCCTTAACGCAGAGGGTCCACTTTATATTTTTTCCTTTCTCCTTTCTCCTTGCCTCCTTTAACTCGACAACGTAGAATTTACATCCAGTCACTCTATCTCCTTGGATAATCCCTACCTATTCTTTATATGAAACTTCATAGTCAAACACAAAGGTGCTATAGCCACTCTAAACTCAGCAGAGGCCAGTTGCCCCATAAATGCATTATATGTTGAGTAAATATCCAACACCAAAAAATTCACAACTCGCACTCACTTACGGTTGCCCTCGCCATGTACCACCAGTAATTCTACATATCATGTTGGCTCAGAAGCCGTCCTGTTGAAACCTTGTATTTGAGATTTACAAGATTCAAAATTCTTCTCCTCCAACATCATTTGATCACAAGCCTTCTTAAACAAGATATTGACTAAACTCTCATAGTGAACAAGCACCTTTCGAATAATAGCAGGACCAATTATGGCTATGATCATGAGTTGATCAATAATTGGGCTACTGATAATTGTATTAATCACCAATCATTTTTCCACCGCTTGAATGCATCAGCACCAGGTTCAACTTGCCTCTGTTGAGAAGACGACCTAAGGGGGATAGAGTTTCCTTGTCCACCATCCTACGGGGTTTTCATATATTGTTGTAACTTTTTCTTGCAAATCGGCTTCTTAATCATATCCCATAGGTATCCGTACTCATTGTTATTATGACCATGGGTTTCATGGAATTTGTAGAACTTGCCTGACTTTTTCTCCCTCTCAATCGACTCTCTTGGAGTTGGTTTGCTATATTGCTAAGTTTTTTGAGTGGCTAGATATATATTCTCTATCGAGTTGTACTACTTCGTATAGTTGTCATACTTAAGAGTCCTAATTTGATTCCTGTTATCTAGCTTCTTCTTCTTAGTCCCACCATCACTTCATTTTTTATTATTGTTTTGGTTACCAACGTTCACATCTACATTTCTAAAGCTTCCTTTGGACTACTTTATAGCAACATTGCTTTGCACTACTCCAGCTGAAATCCCAGCCTCGGTTCTCCATGGATGTTTGCATGCTTCTTCCAAGAGTAAGTACCCTCGGGGCTACTATGGTGGCAGTGTCGTGGTGCATCGTGGCCTATAGCGGTGGAGAAAAAGAGTTGAACGCAACGTTGATGGTTAATATCATGCGGTCTGGGTTTGATTAATTAGGGTAATTAAGTGAGTTAATGATGTAATTAAGATAATATTTTATTATTTAATTCCAAATCTTATAAATGCAGTAACTTATCCATGCAAGGTCCAAATCAGACGCGTGATAGACTGGTGGAATCATTAACTATATCTTGGAATTGGGTTGATTGAGATTGGAGCTTGTTGGATTTCAAGTTATAATCGAACGTTGTTCGGTTTCAGATGGAACTAGAATGCTTCGACGATAACTGGATTTTTGATGAATATAACTCACATCTTTGGATAAATCACTATGTTTTCTATTATATAAAATTTATTGTTTTTATTTGGATAAAAGTTTTCTTGATTTGGTTAAAAAGTCGCTTTGAAAAGCGAATGACATTTATGCTGAAATATAGTAATTTTTTTGAGAAATCTAGATTTCTCAGTATTTTTGCTTTTAATTTTCAGTTATTTACTTATCGATTTATTTCAATTATATATATGTGATGTAGATTGTTAAATGCTGAATTTGATGGATAACCATTTTGAATGTGTCACCAACATATGTGAAAATCGAACCATTTAGTGTATAAGGTAGCTATAGACTGGTTAAGTGCTATAGTAACTATTTGGCCTCGATATAGTATTTTGAAATACAATAAATTGTTGATTTGGTTTGAAAATGATTTTTGTTTTGGATAAAATGATTTTAATTCTGACTATTTTATGAATTTCTATGATATTTTAATTTAAAAGAGTTTTTAAACTTTTTTATTTTATTTCAACTTTCTTTATTTCTCTTTTCTAATATATGTATAAATATATATTGAAGTAAATGTTTTAATAATTATTTTTGAAAGTATTTTTTAATAGAGAATTATTATTATAATAATAATAATAATAGTTGTATTCAAAAGCAAATAAAAAGGGTTATCTTTTATTTAAAAGTGAACTTTTTTAAGAAGATGGAAATATTTTGGAAAAAAATATTTATGAGACATTTTATATAAATAATTGCAAATAAATGAATAGGTTTATAAATGGTACCTTATAAATTTAATGAGAGTCTTATAAGTGATATTTTATAAAAGGAAAGACATTTCCATCTGATAAACTTGATAAATAAATCACATTCGTGGATTTATAAGGATACGTAGAATGGTCGTTTTAGAGAAAGTGGGTGAGTCTATTTTGGAAACTGAAAGTGTGATAAATTTAGACATGTATAAAAGGTGTTTTATAAATTGAAGTGAATTTATAAATGGAAATCAATATCATTTTGATAAATTGGAATAAATAGTTCTATTTTGAATTTATGGAAATATATGAAATGACCCAGTTATGGGAAGTACATGAGTTTTATAATTATATATCAAGTGGTGGTTATATTTAGAGTTTTTGTTTATAAAATGGAAGTTTGTAATTCCATTTAGAATTTTATAAAAGATGTTATAAATGAATTTGGAATTTGTAAAGAGTTGCAATAAGTTTGGAAATTTATCAAAGGAGGCTGTAATTATGTTAAGATATATATAAAGGAATTTATAAATGATGTTTTATGAAAGGAAATATAAAATGAATTTAGAGCTAATACTTATAAAAGGGTTTTATAAATTGCTTTACAGATTAATAAGGGATTTTTATAATTTGAAAAGAGATCTTGAAATTTGGAAAGAAGTTTTATAAATGTATTGGATATTTATGAAAGAAGTTTTATAAATGATTTTGGATATTTATGGTAGAAGTTTTATAAATAATTTTGGATATTGTAAAAGTGTTCTATAAATAAATTAGAGATTTACTGAGAGTTTTATAAATGGATTTGGAGTTTTAGTATAGGAGATGTTCATAAATGAAAGAGATTTATTAAAAGGATGAAGAAATTTTGGTGGTGTGGACATTAGGTCCATGCTTAACACTGAAGGAATAGTGTTTCGATTTATCCTTATCATCTTTTCTTTTAAAATAATATTTTTTTAATCCTTTTGATAGATTTTGAAACCTTTTATAATTTCATGAATACATTTATAACGTTGAAATAAGTATATAAATACATTTTTGAAGTAGTGAAAGTGTAGAGTTTACGCGAATATACTTATATTGTTGAGACAAGTATATAGATATTTTTTTGGGTATTAAAAGGTGTTTAAAGGATTTTTGAATATATCTTTGTAAAAGTATTTTAATACGAGAATTCACAAAGTAGCTTTAATTAATGTAAAAATAAATTAAAGAGGCTTGGTGGTTGCTTTGTTCTTAACCATGCTTGGTTAAATATTTAGTTGAATTATTTGTTTATTGATAGTTAAATAACCGAATATCAAATGTTGACCCTTTTCAAAACTATTATTGTCGGTTCGGAGGGACTGGGATCGGATATTACCCAAAAAACACTTCAAACTGGCATGGGCATTTTGAATTGGAATATCTTAAAGATGCTCAAAGATAGAGTTCTTTGAAGTGCAAGGACTACTTGCTACTAATCCTGAAGGTGATTTCGAAATAGATATAGTAGAAATAACGCCTTTGGTTTGTTCATACCCTAAACAACTTACATGAAGGAATGTTGGCATTTCATTATTTCTTAGAGCAAAGTGTTAGCATTTTAAGTGAGATTGTTATCTAAAAGGTAAAAGTGGCCACAAGCCTCAACAACTGGGAATGAATAAAACATAGGATATGCAGCAGGGCTAATTGGGTTGCACCCTTTAGAATATGCCATCATCCTTCGAGAGAGATATTCATTTATGGATTTGGTTGTGCATTAGAGCTCTCGGTAAAGGTTGCAAAGCAACCGGGGTGGTGACATATTCGATACTATCTAGGAAGGGGTAGGTCGGTTCTGTGTAGCAGGGGCATAAGATTTCTTGTTGATCTCGGTGCATTTTGCTAGAGATGCAATATGATGGGTGGCACCATAGTAGCCCAATCGTTGATGGAATTCATTCTCCAATAAGTACCTTCGGACTTTGTTATATACGTATTATGCTGGAATTTAATTAATGTAACAATTTTGATTATGATTCAATATTCAATTTAAACTCTAGACACTATTATGATAACATTGGATTTTCTACAGAAATGTTTTGGTTAGCGAAAGTTAAAAAAATCATCCATGTTTATGTGCAGTGTGGTCTTACGAGACATCTTTATTTTAAAAAGTTTTATAACATTAAAATCCATTAGAGGTGTGATGCTCATGTTGGTTTACTAGACTGATTCGGATGCTAGTTTTCTTATAATGCTTGGGTCAGACCGGGCATATTTTCATATCTAGTTTAGATGCTTTGGAGCTTTAGACGACGAGCTAGAGACCTCTAAGTCGTATTCCCATATATTTTATTTCCGTTGCATTAGCTGTTTTTATTTAACCTATTTGTGAGGATAGGTTGTTATAGTTGTCCAGGTTCATGATTTTTTTAGTATACTCTAATTGATGTATGTATATTACAATTTTTCTTTGTGTAAAGATCTGTAGTATATTATATATTACTCGTCATGATGTGTGAGATTTTTTTGGGTATTATTCTTTCTTTTTCCCCAAAAATTCATCTTTTTGGCAATTGGATGTTTGGCATGTGAATACCATAGATGTATTAGTGTCGACTCTTAAGGGTCGAAAGAGTGGTTCGTTGCATAAGCACTCCTTTCTAGTGATACCTACTGATATGAATGCAGGAGTAGTGTGACCCGATGCCATGTGTTCAGGGGTGGTCCAGCTATGTTTTTTCTACGGTAGATTTTATCTAGAGATATCAATGCTCAAAAGGATATCTTTGATTCTTGTGCAAGGGGGCTGTTCTCGAAATACTGAGAGCACCTCCGTGGTATCCTACACAATTAGCGAATGTGCCTTTGTGGTTTGGATTGTATACCTATCGTAGTTGTGGTGTACACTCACATGCGTCACGACTAGATGATTATTTATAATTTACACCTTAGAAATTATTATATTATCAAAGGATTTTATAATAGAATTAGTTTTGTTATTGTAAGGTAAAAAACCCATTCACGTTTATTTGCGACGTGGTCTTACGAGATACTCTTATTTTGTAGGGTTTTATAAATATAACAATCTGTATGATTTGAGTTTCTCGTGCTCGTTTACTGGACTGATCCAGGTATTATTTTCTTATAATGCTCAGGTTAGCTCGAGTATATTTCTCAATTTAGTTGTGGTTCATTGGAGCTCTTGGATAGAAGTTGGATAATTTCCTACCATATTTTACTTTTACTATATTACTTTATTTGATACAACGTTTGTGAGGACAGGTTGTTATTCAGTCTCGGCCATTGATATATTAGTTTACTCTGATTGATGTATGTATATCAAATTTTTCTTTTTGGTAAAGACCTTTTGAGATATTCTATGTTATCATTCCATATGTGAGATTCTGATATTGTGTTCATCTTTCTTGTTCCTTCTCATTTTCTTTTAGCCTAACGTTGTGTCTTTCCAAAACTTGGATGCTTAGCATGTGAATACCATAGATCTATTAACGTCGATATTAGAGGGTCGAAAAGCAAGCCATTAGACAATCACAAGCTACTATAAACAATATATTTTCATTCAAGGTTATGAATTAGCTCACCCTCCAAACAAATAAGTAAGATCCACACAACCAAGCCCTCCCCCGGCCTTGCAACCACCATTATTTCCTACCTCACCTTGCTTACACTTGTCTTTAAGCCCAAACATGCTCAAATAGCTTAAGGCCATTGTTCATGGGGTGAGATTTTCTTCACTTCTCCAAGATATAATTAAGTAAGAGGTGTTGTAATGTTATCCCAAGGCGCTACTCTAAGTTAGAGTTGAATTGGAGTTGTTTTGAAATTATTTTATTTAGGAATTTTGTTAAGAGTAAGACATGAAAGCGTGGTAATACGTTGTGTAAAAATTATCAAATGAATTCAAGAGGTATGCCCCTCCTTTTATAGGCTTAGAATGTTGTTCCTTAAGCTTTCTCTTCCCTTCCACCATGCCACGGAAGGCTGACCCCTCCACGTGCCCATCACTTTTCCGTTACACCTCTTACATTAGCTAATTGCTAAACTACCTTTACACACACAAATACCTCTTATCCATTAGAAGCTTCTAGAACGTTCCATTTGCTTTATGGATCAAAATATGTTAATTAGTTCTAATGTCTTCACATGTTCGATAGCTTAACACAAAATAGTTCGAACAACTTATATCGATTAAAAAGCTATTTATCGATAAATCGATTTTTGTTCACCTTATCGGTATTTCTTCAATATATTTAATTTTGTAAACAAACTTAAAAAATAAGTTTACAATCATTACTTATGATTAGAAATGAGGGTAACAAGGTTATTAAATCAATTTAATAACATTTAATCCAAAATTCAAATATCTAAATAATTCATATATTTAAGTACGAAATGTCCGAAATTCCAGTTCATTACATAAAACTTGAGAAAAATAATCATCGACTTATTCCGATGATTTCATATAAAAAAAATTCAAACTCACCTCGCATATTTTGCAGTCTAATTTTCTTTACTTTGTCAATTCTTTTGAGTGCATTCTCTAAAATCTTCCATGCTTCCTTTCTAGTTTGTACACTTGTTATCTTCTCAAATATAGCTTCATCCCAACCATGATAAATGAGTGTAAGAGCCTTTCGATTCTTCTTCGATAAATTCTTTCAATTATATTTTTTAGTTTGGAATAAAATGGCAATATTAGTAGGGTCTTCATGCTCATTCTCTATGATATCTCATGCATCTTGCGATCTAAGCAATGCATATATGTGAATGCTTCAATTAACATAATACTCCTTTAGTAAGGGAATTTGAAAAAGAGCTATCCTATTTGTCATCTTTCTTTTATTAACGATAAAGCATTGATACCAATGTTAGAAACTGAATAATAATAATAATAATAATAATAAGTAAATGTAATATCCAAGTGAATATTGGGTGATGAATGTTCTATAAAGTATAAAATGAAGCTTTATTGCAATTCTTTCTTTCTACTGTATTTTCTTACTTTTCTACTTACATACAAGTGAGAGAAATCATTCTTATTTATAGTAGTACATTTCCTAAATGAATGGTAGAAATGTATTTAGTTATATGAATAATAAACGTTCACTATAGTTATCTTCAACTCCCTCGAAAAATCCATTCTCTAGGCTTCTCTCAACTTTAATATTAGATAACTCTAGATTTTCTCTAGGCTAAGTTTTACCAAAAAAATTAACATATTCAAAAGAATTAATGCTTCCTAAAACTAAGTTTATTTCTAATAGATTAACAAGTGAGTTTTCTTTTTCCTATATTCATGTGTGTGTCTTCAAAGGATCCTTGTTTGATTATTTAACTTATGTGAAATTTGTGTTTTTGATTGTTACAAGGCTAATATAATAACAATTTTCAGTTTTCTATTAAGTTAATGAATTCTAGCTTATGACTACGATATATTAATTAGCTTTTCTTTCTTTTAAGTAAATTAATTTTACTTCATTGAGGAGAATGCATACTATAATAATAGTAATAACGAATGGACGTTCTTGTTTATGTAGCTTCATTTTTAGTAGGATGTGAGGAATGTGTCATATTATGTAGTTTTATGATGCTCCTGGATAATGAAATTTAGAATAGTATCTACGCATTGCATGCATGATTATGATACTTGTAACTATTTGATATGTACCAACTATTTAAACTAAGTTAAACAACATTTCTTCTTTCATGCTGTTATGTGCTGAAATGATCACAGTTTACTAGCAATTAATGATCTAAACTTGCTGGCTATAATAACATAGGTCCATTAGTGTAAATAAATATATTATTAGTAGCACCTGAAATCCCATTCACTTTCATTTTAATATAGGTTTGTAATTTGGTCATTACTTTGAAATTGTTTCTCATTGTAATTGAGGGAGGAATATGCTCAATTTAGTGCAGTCTAGTTTATACTATTACTTTAGCTCTTATCGATATCTGTTGCAATTGTCTATAGGTAATTAACCTTTTTTGGAAGAACGACAAGTTCTTGTTGGCGACTAAACTTATCGATGTCGTTAAGAATATGTCCTTTTGTTTTAGGTCTAATCGTCACAATTATTGTAATATTTTTGAGTGCTAGTTGTGTAAACTTATCTGAATTATTGTGGATTTCATGTATAGTTTTGTATATGATTATGACTTTGTAATGCAAAATGTTTATGTTACTACTGCATTTTTTTATTGTTTATGTAAAAAAGTTATATAATTCGATGTGTGTTTTCTAATCTAATGTGAAAAAATTATAGTAGAAAATTTGCAAGTAACATATTAGTAGATGAATACTGTAGCAAAAAAGAAACGCTACAAAAAAATATAGTAGTAAAAAAACCATGAAAAATTTTACGTGTAGCATAAATTCAAACAAAATTATTATAGCAGTTAAAAGCGCTACAAAAAATAAATGTATAGCCAGAAAAGGCTACAAGAAAGGCCATTAAAAATTGATCTCTTTTGTAGTGTTTCTTGATAGTTACGAAAATTCTTGCAGTCAACATTAGAAAGTCATATTTTAACAAAAAAGCTATAATAACTTTTCTACTAGTAGAAAAATAAACATTACAAAATCATATTTTTTGCAAAAGAAAACAGTATGATACTTTAAATATTAGGTAACATTTACCAAAACGCCCAAAAAGAACTATACTTTTAGTAGCACGTCATATTGTAGTCTTCACTAAAACACTACTACAAGTTATAATAAAAAATTTCACTACAATAAAAATACTTTTTACAACTTTTGTTTTACAACGTTTGTAAAATAAACGTTGTAAAAATTCTATTTTTACAACATTTTTGGTCAAAACATTGTGAAAACATTCATTGTACAACATTTTCAGCAAAACGTTGTGAAATGGGACTTTTTACAACGTTTATTCAAAAAGGTTGTAAAAACTTAGATCTTTATAGCTTTTATTCATAAACGTTGTTTTATTACCCTTTTAACAAAAGTTTTAAAAATGTTGTAAAAACAGTGTTTTTTGAAAACTAGATAGTAATTTACTATAGCTTCTTTTTAAAAATAGTTTTACACATAGATTTATGTTACACTTTTTGAATATTTTTAATGTTGCTTAAAATATTATAATGATTTATAATTAATTATAAATATTTAATACTTACTTAAATAATTTATAAATGGTAATTTATAATCAATAATTTATAAATGAAAACCTAGATGGGCAATTATTTATAATTGATAACTAATGATTATTAATATATATAACTTATAATTACTAATTTTTATCTATAATCAATAATTATTTTTTATATTTAATAATTTATTATAGCAAGTTATGAATAATTAGTAAATCATAGTTAATAATTTATACTCTAAAATCTCGTTTCTTTGAATTTTTCTTGACTAATAAAAGAAACAACCAGTATTCGAAGAAATGCTGAAAATAGCGGTGGATTGGAGCGGCTAAATTTTTTCGAGCTATTTACAAGGGATAATTTCAATCCTTTTCTATTTCAAATTCTTTTATATTATGAACGTCCACTTATTATATTCACTGCTGAACCATTGCTTGACTGAAATTTTTCAAAACTATTTGCAAATTGAGGCAGATTACCGACATTATTTTTCGAAGCTATTTATCGAAGTTCTCATAATATTTATGTATAATTAGTAAATTATGCCTGTACTTAGAACCGTATTCTACTCTAAAACCATAAATTCCAAATCGTTTATCTTAATCCATACCAAAAGCCACCGCTAACCAACGCGGCACCTTGTCAGCTCCACTGTGCATGCCATATACGACTCTAGACCATTGTACGCGCCGTTTACGACTATCACTGTAAAATCTAGTATAGAGTTAAATAAAAATAAACATAATGTAAAATATTTTTGGATTGTTGAATTGGTATTTTGATAAATTTAAATGGATATTTGGAGTTAAAATGGATATAAATTGTGGGAATATTTCATAAGGGATAATGAGCAAAAATATTTTGTAAATGAGATAAAAGAATATTTTTGGAATTTCTATAAATTTAATTAAATAGAGTTGATATTTGTATATGGGCTAAAAAGGAGAATAGTGATTTTAAATTCGCATTTGAAAGTTTAACAATATTTTATGAATCTAAACGTCTTTTGAAAAATTATTTTAGTGAAATAAATGATATTGTGAATTTTAAATTATTTTAGTGAATTTTGATTTAAAAGTTTATATATAATAATTTATTATTGTTAATTATATATAATTAGTAAATTATAGTTAATATTTATCAAATAGGGCTAAGGCACAAGGAGCTAACGTGCCACGGCCGGTGTCTAGGTTGTCGACCCGATAAAAAAATTGAAATAGATTTTTCAATTTTTTGTAAATGAAGAAAGAAAACATAAAACGAAAGTGGACCATTTTTTTGTGAATAACATATTAATACTTTTTAACTATTTTTATATTTAACAACAAAACAACAAAATGTCCTTGTTTTTCCCTCCACCATTTCAATTTTCACTTCAGTTAGTGCAAAAGGTCTTTATATAATAGTTGCCGAATATAATTAATAATTGATAAATTAGAAATAAATAAGTAATAATTAATAAATATATTTAGTTGTTAATTATATTTATTTATATAAATAAGTAATAGTTAATAAATATAATTAATAAGTTAGAAGTAAATAAGTAATAATTGGTAAATATATTTAATTGTTAATTAATAATTAACAATTTCCCTTCTATTGTCTTTTGGTTTTCCACCTTTAACCTTTTAATTTTCCTCCTCTATCCTTTTTTCCCCGCTTATTTTTCGGTTTGCCGCTTATCTATTTTATTTCTCGCGGTTCCTCCTTTTCTACTCGTTCTCAAATCAAATCTTCTTCCTCAAATAGCTTCCCATTTTCTACTATCAATCAAATCTTCTTCCTCAAACACAAATTCCATTCCTTTAAACCTAAACACTAAAAAACATCATTCTTCAAAAACAAAACAAGTGTATCACTCTTCATAAACAAAACTAGTGCATCATTCAACTAATTTGCTTCGACCGATACCTAGCCCTAGTAAGAGAAGATGGAATTATCATCTTCTTCGATTTGGATCTCTTTGATGTTTGGATTAGGCCTGTCAAACCGGTTAGGTTGGGTCAAAATGGGTTGGGTCGAGTTTAACCCAACCCATTTATGACCCAACCCATTTATGGCCGAACCCACTTAATAAGCGGGTTACCCATTTAACACATTTAAAGATTTAAAATTAAATTGGCTAATAAAAAACAAATAAATATAAAATAATTCTATTTTTATGTTTTGAGACCCGACAAAAATTTAAAATTTTAATTCTCATTTTCATCGAAATTCAAATATGGTGATGAGGCTGCTTATTATTTTCTAAGTACAATTGTCAGTCTCCTTGAAAAACTACAGTGTGCGTTCACATGATAAAGTATCCGAGTGTTACATACTATCCGTAATTTAGGTGGAAGTTAATCGATCGAAGTCTCGCTTAATTCTGAGTTCGAACGAAGGAGTTATTGCAGTCCTAACAAAAATAATAGCGGCTTCTGCACTAGGCGGAGCTCAAATATAGGGACGTGGTAGTCTGTTATCTTCCAAGTACAACTGTCAGTCCCCTTGGAGAACTACAGTGTGTATTCACACGATGAAGTATCCGAGTGTTTCATACTGTCCGTAATTTAGGTGGGAGTTGATCGGTCGAAGTGTCGCCTGATTCCGAGTTAGAACGAAGGAGGTTATCGTAGTCTGAACAAAAAAAATAGCGACTTTTGCACTAGGCGGAGTTCAAAATGCAGATATGGTAGCCTGTTATTTTCTAAGTACAACTGTCAGTCCCCTTGGAGAACTACAGTGTGCGTTACGATGAAGTATCCGAGTGTTCCATACTGTCTGTAATTTAGGTGGAAGTTAATCGGTCGAAGTCTCGCTTAATTCCAAGTTAGAACAAAGGAGTTATTGCAGTCCGAACAAAAAAAATAGCGGCTTCTGCACTAGGTGGAGTTCAAATATAAGGATGTGGTAGCTTGTTATTTTCTAAGTACAACTGTCAGTCCTCTTGGAGAACTACAGTGTGCGTTCGCACGATGAAGTATTCGAGTGTTTTATACTGTCCGTAATTTAGGTGGGAGTTGATCGGTCGAAGTCTTGCATGATTTCGAATTAGAACGAAGGAGTTATTGCAGTCTGAACAAAAAAAATAGCGGCTTCTGCACTTGGTGGAGTTCATTATGCAGATGTGGTAGCCTGTTATTTTCTAAGTACAACTGTCAGTCCCCTTAGAGAACTACAGTGTGCGTTCACACGATGAAGTATCCGAGTATTTCATACTGCCCATAATTTAGAAGGAAGTTAATCGGTCGAAGTCTCGCTTAACTTCGAGTTAGAACGAAGGAGTTATTATAGTCTGAAAAAAAATAGCGGCTTCTTCACTGGGAGGAGTTCAAATATAGTGATGTGGTGGCCTGTTATTTTCTATGTGCAACTGTCAGTACTTTTGGAGAACTACAGTATGCGTTTACGCGATGAAGTATTCGAGTGTTCCATACTGTTCGTAATTTAGGTTGGAGTTGATTGGTCGAAGTATCGCCTGATTCTGAGTTAGAACGAAGAAGTTATTGCAGTTTGAACAAAAATAATAGCGGTTTCTGCACTATTTGGATTTCAAATATGGAGATGCAATGACCTGTTATTTTTCAAGTACAACTGTCAGTCTCTATGAAAAATTATAATGTATGTTCAAAATTCTTATTTTTCAAATTTATATTAAAATTTAATGTTTTTAATAAATGAGTAAATGAGTTATCCATTTATAACTCTTTTAAAATGGGTTAACCCAACTCATAACCCATTTTATAATATTTATAAATGGGTTGACCCAACCCATTTATAAGTAGAGTAAATGGGTTGGGTTAATGTGTTGGGTCAAATTTTGACAGGTCTAGTCTGGATATATCGATTTGTCACCTTCCATGGCACTTCTTCTCTATAAAAAGTCCTCCTCGCATCATTCAACTAATTTGCTTTGACTGCCACCCAAAACCAGGTGAACCAGGCAACAAGAATACATCTTCATAGTGAACTGGTCTATGACGAGAGACTATAGGTTCATTCGGATTCTAACCGCACTTCAATTTCTCATCTAGGTGCCATGAAACTGCTGATCCAGGTGTGCAAGCTTGTCAAGGATAGAATTTTTTTTTTTTGAGTTCAAAATTTTTAGTCTATGATTAATGCTTTCCTACTTCCTCCTCTTTAGAGTATATTCGTGACCCAAAAAAACGAAAAGGAAATTGCGACGACAGTGTTTATGCCTGCCAATAAGCATTTGGCACACTCGAAATATGCGAAATGTTTTGAAATTCATATCCATAACGCATTTGGTGCGTTGGCTGAATGTAATAATGATTCATACAGTGTGGTCAGTCTTGTTTTATGCTGATATTAATGAAAATGATTTCGTGTGATGCTTCTAGGAAACATATATCAAGAATAGGGACAACAGAGGACAATGAGGCCTATGGATCTGCCTAGACTATAGATAAATTTGGTGAAATTTTTTTGTCACTTGCATAATAATTTTTTGAAGTCTTTCTAGCATTTTATTACTACATTTATAGAACATGCATGTACTGCAATGTTTTATTCGCTCTTATCAATATTTTGGCTTACATCTTTTAAGCATCAAACCAGAAATTGTTCCTAGCTAGTAATGTATTTTTTTTGTAGTTTGATGTAGGAAAAGCTTTATAATTACTTGAATATCAATAGTCAATGGTTTCATTAAACTTTAATCTGTTCCATCTTTTTATATACACTATAAACTATTGAAAAATATATATGTATATGCCTGAGTAATGATAACTCACATCCATGTGTCTATAGATGCTTGTATTGATACGGATATGGTGATGCTTATGCTTTACGTCTATTGAACCCAATCAACTGAAACAAAGCACATTCCTTAGAAAGAGAAACGTTAAAACACTCGACAAGAAAGTGATGTTTGGGATAGTTGAATTAGTAAATGATATGCATTGAACTGATAATAGGAGAATCAAAAACTAAGATGGAAATATACCAGATCCAAGTAAGCTTGCCAATATACTTATGTTCTATGTTTATAGCAATGCTAACCACACTCTCTTGTAAAGAGAGTATGCTTGTACTAGGTCCATGATTAATGAAAATTATGGATGCATCAATCATTAACTAACATTGTCAATTATTACCTATCACTTTTCACCAATCATAGAGCAAATATAAGCACACTCGTGAGTTCTATTTGTGCTGAGTATTAAATACACGAATGACCTATGTTTTTTGGTTATGAGGGCATGCCTTTGCATGTATTTTGTTTGTCCTTTAGCATGTACCTGCCAGAAAGCAAAGAACAAAGCATTTAAAACTCGCCTCATTAAATAAAAGTAAATCGGTCCCAAAACAAAGTCATCAACAGAGAAAACATGGTTGGCGCAGTTGGTTGATGGTCCGGACTGCGTGATCGAAGGTCACGAGTTCGAGCCCCGAAGCTGACAACCTTGTAACAAGTACCCGAAGTATGTGTTTGGCAGGCACATACTTCCCTAGAGTTCACAAGCAAAGTTTGGTTCTCTAGGTAATTCAAAAAAAAAACTCTAAGTGTGTAGATGTTGTGTATTCAAATTATTCGAGGTACGTGTTTTTTTTATAGTTTGAGCAAGGATTGGTAAAAGTTAGACATTTTATATAAATGCATGTGTTCAATGTAATGCATGGGACTGTGTCAGGATACAAATGCTTATGAATTTTTATGCACATGTGTACAAGTTAGTCCGGGGTTACGTGTGGCCCGTGTGGGGGAGTATATGTGTCAGGTTATACAATTATATGGGTGTTAGTGTGGGTATAGGTGTATGTGATGTGGGGAGGTCTGATATGGGTTGTGTTGTATTTATAATTGTATACACCTACATGTGTACATGGAGCTATAACAGGGGTTTTGTGTATTTATTTGAATGAATAAATATATGCATCAAGCGTAAACTAAACATGGAGCCATAATAGGGGTTTGTGAAAACTTGTTTCAACAAAGACTGAATTCATGGCAAGATTGTGTATCAAGCATAAACTGTCAAATTCAGCCAGGGTCAAACCAAAGATATGCATTTCAGGTTAAAGACCAAATTGGTAGCTTCTTTTATTTCCCTTCAATCAACTTTCACAAAGTAGCAGTAGTTTACGGTCCGATTAGGGTCAATAATTGAATCTTCATTGTTGTGCCATTCAGTAAACCTGAAGCCGAGTTTGACCTTCTAATTGGTGACCGGCGCTCTTTTCCATACAAGATTTGATTGTAAATATTATGAGTTATCAATTTCCCTTGCAGTTTTAAGTATGCAGTAAATTGAATTCAGTATCAATGTTAAACTGAGATAGAATGCAAGAGAGATTCTAGGAGGGAGAAATAGTTTTCTTCTTCATCCTTCTTATATGCTTATTAATGGAAAACATTCTTATTGGGCTTAATTTACACTCACAAATCCACACTTTGTTTCAAAAAATATAAGATGTGTTGTCATTTTCATGCTGGGATGAATATGTTCATTGTGTGAATTTAGTTTTCATTTTCTAATATTATATTTTTGTTTTTTAAGCATTCGAAGAGCAAACCGGGAATCTTGACTAAAACAAGAATTTAGAACCATGGTCTGAGCATGCAGCATTTTGTTTAACTTTTGTGTGTGTGTATGTTGCTAAAGGGACGATTTCATCTATTGATCCCACTACTTTGACGCATCATGTTCCACTTGGGGTGGATACATGGAAATTTGGATGGATGTGGCAGTGGAACCTCAAGCTCCTATGTGGAGAAAAACTTCAGAAGTGTGCAATATTCACCAAGCTATAGGAACAACCGTTGCTTAGCATAAAGATTTCATTGCTTTTGATTAGAACATTGTGTGGTTGGTATGTTTTATCATTTTGTTTGTGTGTGTGTGTGTGTGTGTGTGTGTGTATGGTTGGACATGTGCTATATTCTGTGAAGTGTATGTTAAGATTGGTTGTGTCAGAACATGCTGTATTTTGTTTAGATTGGAATGTTGTATTTATTTTCAATGACAAGCAATTTGGAAAAGCGTTATATGTTTGAATTGGTAAATTATATTTATTTGAATTTCTGAAACTGTAATCATATAATATAATGGAGGGAAACAGTTGAAACATGCATGCAACTTTCTAAAATAGTTGCAAAATATTTATTTCAACATTTAAAAGTTGTAATACATTGTTTACAACAATTTATAATTGTTGTAAAAAGTTTATTTTACAATGTTTTTAATAAGTTCTAAAAGAAATTTTAACCACAATGTAAAAGAGTTGTAAAAAATGGCAATCCTACCTTTACTAGAAAAGTACAACTTTATATGAATGTTGTAAAAAAGTTATGACAACATCTGAAAAACGTTGTAGAAGACTCTTTTACAACAAATTCGCAAACAGTAGCGTGGAAATGTTTTACAACACTAAAGATCGTTGTAAATAGATTTTTACAACACCGGAAGAACATTGTAAATAGTATTTCAACATTTGTTTGCAACATCTAAAATAAGTCGTGGTAGGCGCTAGCCCTATTACAACTTGTCCTATAACAATGTTTGTATAAACGTTGGGGCTATTACAACGTTTTTTTAATGTTGTTAAATGGTTTTTTGGTTGTAATGTTTGGACGCTAAATCCCTCTTTTGTTATTATGCGTATGCAATTGTATTGAACACATGATCTCACATTATGGTTAACCTGCACATTTTGATTGAAACATTTTCATCGAGATTTTGTATGTTACGAATATGACTATTCAACATACAACTTTTGTATATGATCAAACATGGATCGGATATCTAAACACTTATATTGCTTTAGTGTTCAAAATTTATAGAAGATAATATATAGTCTCGAAAAAATTAACATTTAAGTGACCCAAGCATGAATCTTTTTAATTGTTATATAATTTTGATACCTAGATGGGTTTTGAAGCGACAACATGCCCATAGATTTATTCCTAAGTATATTTTATATTTCTTTATTATTTTTTTAATTCAGTTTGTTTAACATATTTTAGTCGATAAACAATTTTATCAATTGTATTAACCATGCAAATTTATTTTAGTAGATTATTTTAATATCACACATGTTTTAATACTTATTATATTGGTTTATTGCATTTATCTGTGATATCCCGGAATTTCACACCCAATTTAAATATGATAATCTATATAAAAAAACTAATTTTAATTGATAAATTTGTTATTTTATTCAACAGCAAATAAATGAATTGTAAATATAAATTTATTCTAATTAAAACTAAATATATATATAAGGTAATGAATGTGTCAAATTTGTACTCTTATCAGATTTGATTTTTTTGAATTGGATTTTAAAATTTAAATTGTGTTTGAATTGATTAATTAAAAGATTTAAATTATGTTAATTCTTATTCTAAATTTTACTTTGAGTATTAAGTGATATGCTCATGATTTTATTTAAATTCTAACATTTGTTTTATCTTCATCCTTTGAAGGAAATTGATTTTATAGGAATTTAAAATATAAACTTATATAAGAAAAATCAATTTAAGAAAACATTTTAATTTCTTTTTGCATGAATAAACACTTGTTAACATTTAAACCATATTATTAAACATGTGTTAGAAAACTAAGCATTATTGTGACAAGTGTCATAATTCTTTAAAAATTTTGTAAAAACAAAATTCCAAATAAAAAGTTATTCCATATTCTTCATCTAAATTTTCTTATCCTCATTTTCTAAAGCAAGAAAAATAAAAACACTTCTTCATCTTCAAATCTGAATTTCTTCTTTTTCAACCAAAATTAAATAAACATTCAAACCTCTTTTCAAAACAAAATTCTGCAATAAATTTCAGTAAAGAGAGAAGACCTGCAGTTCATATTTTTCTTTTCCAGCAGTTTGAATCTCAACAACTAACAAGTGAGTAAATTTTTAAATTAAAACTTTAAGTACGAGTGTAATGGCACGCGTTTCGCGCGTGAATTATTTTTGTTATAAATTGGATATATTTAAATCAGTCAAAAAAATAATTTTTTATTTCAAGTGATACTAAAATTTGTATATTTGTAGAGAAATATTTTGAATTTTAAAGAAAGATTAATTTTATATCATATTTTTAAAAGCGTTTTGAATTTGTAAAGTATGTTTAACTTTAGATCCTACTTTTAGAGGCGTCTGAATTTTTATTTCTATTATTAATTACTAAAGAATGGATTTAATTTTATATTAGTTTAAATTTTTATTTCTTTTATTAATTAGTAAAAAATGACTTTGAAAAAAGTTTATTCGTAAGATCATATTTCTAAGTGTAATAAGATAACACGTTTTGAATTGTTAAAAAAAATTAACTGTTAAATCCTATTTTTAAGCAATAGTAATATTTAATAATATTTGTAGAGGGGCATTTTTGGTAGTTCACGTTGATACCAAAAAAGTGTGACACCAAAGGTATTACAACTATTATTAAAGATAATATTGTTGCATGTTGAATGTAAACTCTGAAATGCTCGCATGTTAATTGTTTTGTGAAGTAATTGTTTACTGATTTAAATTTGACTGTGCATGTTAAAGGAAAGTCTGTAATTCCTCTGTTATTTCAAGTTCAAAGCAAAAATTTTGAACAAAACCTCAAATCTAAATACAACAAGTTAATACTGAGTTGATATTTCAAGTGTGGAGTTTAAATTTAAATATGATTTAAGTGTTAAAATATATATGCAGATGAAACTATTAAAAACTGCAGAAAGCAAGAAATGCAGTAGGAAACAAATAATTATATCATGTAAATTTGGTTCGAATTTTAATGAATCGAATGTATATCCTGAATCTATAATGCATGACATGAATTTTAAAATTGAATTCAGAATTTTTAACTTACAATTGAATTTGAATTTTGGAATTAACTGAATTTGGGGCTTTTATCAAAATTCTCGTGACTGGGTTGATTATAGCCTTTGAAATTTAAACCGAAGCTTTGTTTAATGATGCATAACACTAGAAAAATACTGTTTGAATTTATTATGCAACATAGAATTGGGAAATTGGATTTGTAGGGTTTGGGTTCTGTGTTTTTCGAGTTTGGGATTTTCAATCGTGTGAAGCATTTGGTTGACCGAGTTGCGTGCGGCTTGGGGTGGAGGCGTGTTAAGGTCGTGTGAGTGCATGGTCGAAGTGGGGAGGTGAATGGTGGTCGGCATTGCCGTGGGTGATGGGGTTTTCCAGACGTCTGCAGTTTGAATTTGGGTTCGAACACCCAAATTTCGTTCGAGTTTGAATTGATGGGTTCTGGGGTTTGAATCTGGGTCGAGGATCGATTTGGGGTTTGCGCAAGGGGTCGGCGCCGGAGCACCGTGCATGTGCACGAGGTTGCGGCATGTGTCAGTGGTGTTGTCGCGTGCTTGTGTTTCTTTTTCTCGAAGTCGCGCTCGTGTTTGTGGGCGTGAGTCTCGCGTGTGTGCTCGGGGTTGTGTTGCTGTTGCGTGAGTGTGTTGTTGGGTTCAGGTAGATGAAGGAGGTAGGGAAGAGATGGAGTATGAGTTATGTTAGTTTGGGTTTTGGTCGAGTTAAGCAAAATTAATGAAGTCAAGTTTCATACTTGTTTTAAATTTCAAATTTGATTTAAGTTTTAAAACTTAACACTTTACATTTTTTTTTCACTACTTTTTAAAGTGACAAATATTTTATTTCAAAGAAATTCACATTTTTAATTATTGAAGTTTGAAGTGGTTTTACACTTTAAAATCTAATTTCTTTTAAAAAGGATAATTAGTTTTAATAAATTGAAATGTTTAAACATGTAAGAATTTTTAAGTGATGAAAGAAATTGTTTGGTTTGGAAGTTAATTAAATTTTGAAATTTAAAGTTTACTTTAATTAATTAAAAATTAGAGTTGGAATTAATTAATCAATTTAGGTTAATTAATTGGTTAAGATTTAATTAATTACTTATGGATTATTTAATAGGTAATTAAGGATTAGATTAAATAACAATTAATAGGTTATTAATTAATTTATTAATTAATTTAAGGTTAATTCATAAGTGATTAATAATTGATTAATTAAATGATTAATGATTAATAAATTAGTGATTAAGTAGTTAATTAATCAATTGATTAGGAGTTACGTAATTAAGTAATTAAACATTAATTAATTTATGTTATCCCATTTTTGGTCAAAACTGGAATATCAATGTTGTGTGCATTTCCACCTACCGAACCAAGGTAAGCTGGACCAAGGCAATACCGTATATCCTCATTCCGTGGTCCGAGCACCCATTTCCATTCGGCAGCTCAGGTATAAAAGAGACATTCGGTGCTTGGAACACGCGAGGTTCATTCGGTGAGCCAAGTCCATCTGCACATTCGGTAGTACAAAACAAAGACACATTCGGCAGTAAAGCCGAACCAAGAGGAAGGAAGACAATGCCGAACCAACTCCTGCCGAACCAGGTGACAACCGGACCGGCTCTCCAAGCATCCATCACCGAACCAACTCTTCACCCAAGCCATGCCGAACCAACACTCCCCTCAACCTACCACCGGACCAACCTACCACCGGTCCAACATCCCAGCTACGACCGAACCAAGCTCCACCGAACCAGATGTGCCAGGCTAGATTGCTTCAGCCCAGACCCACCAACAGCTATATACATCCAGGACCCCTGCCCCCAGCCTCACTCTATAAATAGAGGGGCAGGGGTACAACAATGGGGGACAAGTTTGAGAGCTCAAGCACGGAAGGAACTTTCAAACAACTTTCATATACTTGTATACAAAGCTTTGTACTTGTAATCTGAAGAGAAAAGGAGAATAACATATAAAGTGGACGTAGGCACATTCTGGCCGAACCACTATAAATCTGTGTGTCTTTTACAGTTTAGTCCCTGCTTTTTACATATTTGCATAAATCACCCAAATCGCTAAGAACAACATATAATCAACTAAATCGTACGACTTTGGGGTGTTTGCCCATTTTTTGCGCAAACATTTTGGTGCTTTCACTGTGAATTGAACACAAGGACCTACCGCTTGGAAGTTGAATTTGAGAGTTTGGAGATTCAGATTGGAAGTGTCATGGCGAGACAATCAAGCAGAAGGCCAAGGCCAGAGCAGAGTCAACAGGAAGGGAGTCAAGAGGCTTCCTCAGGAGCAAACCAAGCTTCAGCCTTCATCACCAGGGATGAGATGGAGGCTATGATGAGAAGACAAGAAGAGATGATACAGAACTTGCTTCAGCAAATTGGGCAACTTGAAGCACAAAACTAAGGAGCAACTGGAGTTCAGAACGGAGCAGGACCATCTGGCGTAGCACCAGAGCTAGGGAGCACTCACGCAGAGCATGTTGATCCGACCCCGGGAAGAGAGATGGGGGCATCCTAGCCACCTGGTAGCAATAGAGGAATGAACGTTCAGCCAGGGAAGCATACACATGAAAACTCCCGCGGACTCGGGGGGCAGGTCGAAGGCAGTGAACGAGGACTACAGCTTGGAGACGATGACAAATTGGCGGAGATGGTTAGAAGAGCTATGAGAGGCGGTTTGGTAAACAAAGACTTGGAAGATGTAAACAGGAGTCCTTTTTCTTCTGCAATTAGGATGGCTAGGAACCCACCAGAATTCAAGCTTCCATCAGTAGAGATGTACGATGGGAGGACAGACCCTGCGGTCCATCTTACTAAGTATATGAGGCACATGGAAGTGCTGGGGGCATCACAGGAGGTCATGGCCAGGTGCTTTCCACTGTATTTGACGGAAATTGCAGCGTTATGGTTTAGGCAACTGAAGAGCGGCTCCATAGGAACGTGGGCAGATTTAACTGAGAGATTCATGAGGCAATTCAGGGTTCATATTGCGAGACCCAAGAATGTGATGACTTTGGCAACCTTGAAGCAGAAAACTGGAGAGACTTTGAGGAGCTTTCTAACGCGATTTAATGCGGCGGCAGCATAAGTGGATCGACCAGATCCATCTATGTTCATGATTGCGGCTGTATCTGGAATAGCTGATAGCACAGAGTTCAAGAATTCATTAACCAAGGACCCGCCTATGAATCTGCGAGAGTTCTATCATGAGGCTGAAAAGTTTATGCGTTTGGAAGATGCTAGTGCAGAAAGAGAGGAAGAAGATGACTTTTACGCAATCAAGAGCGGAAACCCCCCTGAGAAAGGCGCGGAAACTAGCAGAGGTAAAAGAAAGACTGAGAATGACGGGGACAGGTCAAAGCGGCAAAGGAGGGAGCCGCGATTCATCACTCACACTGAGCTGAATGGGAGTCTGGAACGAATTTATCAGGATACCAAGGGGCAGGTTCCGTATCGTAGACCAATGCGAAGGGATCCAACCTCTGACGAAAGAAAATCAGATAAGTTTTGTTTATTCCATGAATTATACGGTCATAACACTAATGATTATAGGCATTTGAAGGATGAGGTGGAAGGGCATATCAGGAACAGTATGCTCCTTCAGTACGTGAGGAGGCGAACTCCAGCAGTGGAGCCAGAGCGACCACCATCTACATCGGCTAGAGGTGACCCTGAATCGGGGCACCGTTTGATTATCCATTGATTGCTTGATTAAAATAACGATGAACAAGTTGTAAACCTCTCGCTAACACGGTTAAATCATTTACACATGTGAGCGATCGCGCACGATCCATAGGCATGCTTTGAATGACTACCAGCCGCGTTATAGTAAGAGTTTACGCTTTAACATCTTCATTCTGCTTTTTGCTTTGATTTTGATTTGAACATTTAAATTCTTCCTGTTTGGACATTTCTGCTGTAAGATTCCTATGATTATTGCTTTAACATTTACAATTCCATGGAAAAATTTACTTGTATGCCCATTGGATCGCGAACGGTCCACGAGCACCTCTTGCATGGCAGCGAACTGCCGAAGTTTTTGATTCGGAAACTCCCCTAAACAATAACTCCGACACTGATATTATTAAGTCCCCCCCGGGCACACTAATTCGCCTCGAACGGCACCCGACCTCGAACGGTCACAATTCGCCTCGAACGGCACCCGACTTCGAACAGTCACAATTCGCCTCGAACGGCACCCGATCGCGAACGGTCACAATTCGCCTCGAACGGCACCCGACTTCGAACAGTCACAATTCGCCTCGAACGGCACCCGATCGCGAACGGTCACAATTCGCCTTGAACGGCACAACTCATCTCGCCACAAATGGCTCGATCGCTAAAGGTCGCCATTTGAGGTCCACCTCCTGACCGCCAACAGTCGCACCTTACCACGAATGGCTCGATCTCGAACGATCGTCATCCGAAGTAAGGCGCTTGACCGCGAACGGTCCCATTTCATCTTTTGCCGCGAACGGCACCGGCCATGAACGGTCACATTTCACCCCAAGTGGCTTGATCGCGAACGGTCGCCATTTGAGGTCCGCCCTCTGACCGGGCTCGGTCGCACTTTACCTCGAATGGCTCGATCCCGAACGGTCGTCATTTGAAGTAAAGCGCTTGACCGTGAACGATCACATTCCACCGCAAATGACTCGATCTCGAACGATCGTCGCATGGATTTAGACGCTTGACCGTGAACGGTCGCACTTCACCTCAAATGACTCGATCGCGAACGGTCGTCATTTGAAGTTAGGCGCTTGACCATGAACGGCCGCGCTTCATCCCAAATAGCTCGATCTCGAACGGTCGTCATTTGGGGCCATATAAAATATCAAGCTCTTTACAGGTTGTCAACAGGATATGAACATCCAGCTCATGGCATTACAAAACACGCCTTCCTATCGCAAGGCATGTTTTGCGGGGCAAAGTGTTATCCCATTTTTGGTCAAAACTGGAATAGCAATGTTGTGTGCATTTCCACCTACCGAACCAAGGTAAACTGGACCAAGGCAATACCGTATATCCTCATTCGGTGGTCTGAGCACCCATTTCCATTTGGCAGCTCAGGTATAAAAGAGACATTCGGTGCTTGGAACACGCGAGGTTCATTCGGTGAGCCAAGTCCATCTGCACATTCGGTAGTACAAAACAAAGACACATTCGGCAGAAAAGCCGAACCAAGAGGAAGGAAGACAATGCCGAACCAACTCCTGCCGAACCAGGTGACAACCGGACCGGCTCTCCAAGCATCCATCACCGAACCAACTCTTCACCCAAGCCATGCCGAACCAACACTCCCCTCAACCTACCACCGGACCAACCTACCACCGGCCCAACATCCCAGCTACGACCGAACCAAGCTCCGCCGAACCAGATGTGCCAGGCTAGATTGCTTCAGCCTAGGCCCACCAGCAGCTATATACATCCAGGACCCCTGCCCCCGCCTCACTCTATAAATAGAGGGGCAGGGGTACAACAATGGGGGACAAGTTTGAGAGCTCAAACACGGAAGGAACTTTCAAACAACTTTCATATACTTGTATACAAAGCTTTGTACTTGTAATCTGAAGAGAAAAGAAGAATAACATATAAAGTGGACGTAGGCACGTTCTGGCCGAACCACTATAAATCTGTGTGTCTTTTACAGTTTAGTCCCTGCTTTTTACATATTTGCATAAATCACCCAAATCGCTAAGAACAACATATAATCAACTAAATCGTACGACTTTGGGGTGTTTGCCCATTTTTTGCGCAAACATTTATAATTAATTGTAAATTAATTAAGGGTTGAGATTTAATTAATTAAATAATTAAGGTTAATTAATGAATAATTAATTATGTAATTAAGATAAATTAATTTGTGATTAATTAAGAATTAATTAAGGTAATTAAGAATTAATTAAGGTAATTAAGAATTAATTAAGGTAATTAAGAATTAATTAAGATTAATTAATTATAAATTAAAGGTTAGTTAATAATCAGTTAAGGAATGATTAATCTTTAATTAAATTTTAATTATAGTAATTAATTGATAATTAAATAAAGATTAATTAATTAATTAAGGATTAATTAATTAATAATGAGATAATTAAGAGGTGATTGATTAATTAAATGATTGTGATTAATTAATTAATGTTTGGATAAGCAAGATTACGTGATGAATTCTTAAGTAATTTAATTTAAATTAATTAAATTAATTATGATATGAATTAAGTAGTGCTTGCTTGTGGATGATAGTTTGAATTGATATCTGAATATGGTTGATATCTGTTGAATGATAGTTGAGTTGTACTCTGTGATGAGATATTGTATATGTGATAGATATTGGTTATTATCTGTTGATAATGTTGTGTGATGCTATGTTTAAAATCTGAATTGAATTGTTTAAATCTTTAAACAACTTGGCCTTTAAGACACGTTTGGATTTCGATGAAACCGGGATCGGGAATCAAAATTTGATTTTCCGAAAACCACATCTATCCAAGTTAAACATTAGGTCGTGACATCTCAAGTGAGGATCGAGATGGAGTTTTTGAAGTGCAAGGGTTATTGTCGTTAACTCTGAGGGTGATTCCAAAATGAGTGTAACGAAATAATGCTTTCGGTTTCGTTCGAACCCGGAACGAACTTGTATGGATTGAATGCTTTCAGATCATCGTCAGGTGGACGATGAGCATTCTAAGAGATATGTTCATTATAAAGGTAATCGTAGCCTCAAGCCTCATCAACTGGGAATGGCTAAAACAGTGAAGGTGCAGCAAGCTTTCATGGGTAGCCCCCACTTGAGAGTGAGATTTACCCCTATCCAGAAGTCCCTTATTTATTCGGCTGTGTGGGCCACAACTGCGGGGTTGTCTTGTTCGAAACTGTCCAGTAAGGGATGGGTCCGGCCTTGTGTTGCAGGGGATCGGGAGTGGTCCCCGGTACGGTGATCTAGGCCCCGTACTGTGACGGACGGTAACCCAGTAGCCCTGCCATTGATGGAAACCCATTTTCCCAACGAGACCCTACGGTTTTGATTGTATTACCCACTTTCGTGGCTTGCAGCTGGAATTTAATCATGTAACAATTTCGGCTATTTTCTATTTTACTTGAAAACCCTAGACCCTATTATAATATCACTGAATTTCCTATCAAATGTTTTGGTTAGCGTAAGGTAAAAACTTACCCGTATTTATTTTTGGAAAGTCTTACGTGATACCTTTTGTTTCAAATGATTTTAAAGTTAAACAACTTTAACTGATTTACTCACACCAGACCCATGTCTGACCCAGAGTTTATTTATTTTTTTCATAAACTCTTGGGTACTCAAATTTTTATGAGTAGCCAAGTGATTAGGTTTGGATTAGCAAATGTTTTGGAAGCTGGAGCTGGAGTCCAGACGTACTGTCTATCTATATTCGCTGTAGTAGAATTTTGGTGTTATGTTTTGAGTTGTATGGGTTGGGAAAACTCTTATGAATGTCTGATGTAATGAAGTCATATTATTTTGTGTACTCTGATATGTAAACTTATGTAATGGATATATGTAATATTATATTTTGTTCGTTTCCGCTGTGAGATTCTGATTATGTTGTTTCTTTTCTTTCTATCTTTCTATTTCTATCTCTTTCTTTTCTCATTGATGATACATCTTTTCGGATATTGAAAGACGGGTCGTCACAGTTGGTATCAGAGCAATGGTTGAGAAACACCTAGGCTCTGGAGTAGAATCTATCTTGAGAGTGCGTATTTGTAATTTTCTTATATAACTATATACCTATCTAAATTGGTTGGATTACCTGTTCAGGTATCCAATATGTGTTCAAGTGGCCGAAGGGGAAGAGTTGTTGGAAGCGCATCAATTGGTAACAGAAGAGAGCAGATTGATAATGAGACTGTTAATCCAGTTACGTCTTCAGCCAGTTTTGCCGCATTATGCAAGGACTTTGTTCATCTTGGAGGAAAACCATTTTAGGGATCAAAAACTATAATATAAGTTCAAGCATGGATTCGCTCCTGTGAGAAGATTTTTAAGATCATGAAGTTATCAGATGAGCAGAAGAGAGTAATGGCTGCATGGCAATTACAAGGTGGTGCCGCAGTATGGTGGAATTCAGTGACTGCTAATATCTCGGAAGATGGTATGTCTTGGGAAGAGTTTAAGGAGATGTTTGAAGAAAAGTTTATGCCTGCTGTAGGAAGAACTCGGCATTATCAAGATTTTCTGAATCTGAAACAAGGAAATATGTTTGTAGCTGAATACGAGACAAAATTCAACGAGTTATCTTGCTATGGTCCAGGACTTATTGACACTCCTCTTAAGAAGAACGAGATGTTTGTCAAGGATTGAGGCCTGAGTATCATGAGAGAATGACAGCACATCTGAAAGGGTCTTTTGTGGAGCTTATTGATATGGCGTTAAGGTATGAAGATTTGATGAAGAAGAGGTCAGTGGCACAAGTTGCTGCATCAGGAGGGAATTCTTCTAACCAGAATAAGAGAAAATTCAATCCTAACTGGAAGAAACAAAACAAGAAGAAGTCTGGGAACAATAATGGACCCCGAAAGTGTTATATTTGTCAACAAGAAGGTCATCTGGCAAACAAGTGTCCCAGCAAAGGATCTCAGCAACAACGGCAGCAGTATAGTGGACCAGGGTCAGCCTTAGTTCAGAAGTCTCTTTGCTTTAACTGTCACCAACCGGGACACATGATTAGAGACTGCCTGCTCCTTCATAAGGTTCAACAGAACAAAGTATTTGCTTTGGAAGGCGCACCATCAAACTCATCGAAAGGCAAGGGAGTTTTAGAAGGTACCTTACTTTTAAATGGAAAGTATATTAAAGTCTTATTTGATTCTGGTGCTTCTTTAAGTTTTATTTCCCTGGGAACTGTAGAGAATTTCTCACTTACCCCTAGTATCGTAGACAATCCCATTTGTGTATCAAATCCTATAGGAGGGGTAACCAAATTGGATAGGATTTGTAAAGACTTGAGAATCTCCTATCTATCCCATAGTTTTTCCTGTGATCCTTATGTATTGGATTTTAAAGGTTTTGACCTTATATTGGGAATGGATTGGCTTGACAAATATAAGGCTATCCTAAATTGTGATGAAAGAACAGTTTCGTTGGAAACTGATCTGGGTAGGATTGCCAGAGTAATGTGTGATAACTCTGGAATCCACTTGAGTAGTCTTTTACATGGAATTGAGACTTCTCAAGAAGAGGTTGTAGATATTGAAGTAGTCCGGGATTTCTCTGACGTATTTGAGGAAGTTAAGTGTTTGCCACCGCATCGGGAAATAGAGTTTCGTATAGATTTGGTACCTGGAGAAGTACCTGTAATTCAACCTAGTAGGAGGATGGATCCAAGAGAGAGGGAGGAATTAGTGAAGCAAACTCAAGATTTGTTGGAGAAGGGTTTGATTAGACCAAGTTTTTCCTGCTGGGGTTCTGCTGCAGTTTTTGTCACCAAGTCGGATGGGTCACTAAGGTTCTGTGTAGACTACCGTGAATTGAACAAGGTGACCATTCGGAATAAGTATCCTCTTCCTCGCATTGACGATCTCTTCGACCAGCTTCATGGTGCATCAGTCTTTTCTCAATTAGATCTAGCATCAGGTTTCCATCAGTTAAGGGTAGCTGAAGACAGTATTCCCTTAACTGCATTTAGGAGACCTAATTGTTTCTATAAGTGGTTGGTTATGCCTTTTGGGTTAACCAATGCTCCCGCCTACTCTGTAGATCTGATGAACCGAGTCTTTAGAGATGTTCTGAATAAGTTTGTTTTGGTATTCATCGATGATATTTTGGTTTATTCTAAATCGGAAGAAGAGCACAAGTAGCACTTGAGAATAATTTTGAAAACTCTGAGAAGGCATGTGCTGAAGGCGAAATTTTCAAAGTGTCATTTTTGGAAACCTGAAGTAAAATTTTTGGGCCACATTGTTTCTGGTGAGGGAATCTCTGTAGATCCAGCTAAAGTTGAGACTATTCTGGAATGGAAGCAGCCTCGGACTCCTACAGAAGTTCGCAGTTTTCTTGGATTGGCCGGTTACTACAGGAAGTTTATTAAGGATTATTCTAAGATCTCTTCTCACCTAACGAAGCTGACAAGAAAGGGAGCTAAATTCAAGTGGACACCGGAATGTGAGGAAGCTTTCCAGAAACTGAAGACAAAGTTGACAAGCGCTCCTGTATTGGCTATTCCTGATGGTAAGAGCAAGTTTGAAGTGTATACTGATGCCTGTATTGTTGGATTGGGAGCTGCGCTTATGCAGAATAGAAGGATTATTGCGTATGCGAGTAGGCAGTTGAAGCCACATGAGAGGAACTACGCTACACATGATCTAGAGCTGTTGGCTATTGTTTTCGCTTTAAAGATATGGAGGCATTATCTTTTAGAAGAAAAGTTTGAGTTATTCACGGATCACAAACCGTTGAAATATCTTTTCTTTCAAAAAGATCTTAATCTAAGACAGCAGCGATGGGTTGAGCTCTTGGCATCATACGATTTGGATATTCTGTATACTCCGGGGAAGGCGAACGTTGTGGCAGACGCTCTTAGCAGAAATGCGGTTCTTTCTCTTTTGGAATTGGTTCCATCTCTTCTGGAAAGGATTTCAAACAAGCAGGAATCTAATAGTAGGTTAAGAGGAATTATCAGAAGAGTTAGGAAGAGGCAGTATCCTAGTTTTGAGATTGATGATCAAGGAACGCTAAGGATTAACGGAAGGATCTGTGTTCCAAATTTCAAGGAATTGAAGCAGGAGGTCTTATCTGAAAGTCATCGTTCCAGGTTGAATATCCATCCAGGAATCTCGAAAATGTACAAGGATATGAAAAGAGTTTTCTGGTGGCCGGGCATGAAGAGGGATGTAATCAGATTTTTCAATAGTTGTGCTATCTGCCAGCAGGTGAAAGGAGATCAGTAGAAGCAAGCCGGTTTGTTACAACCTTTGGAGGTCCCGACATGGAAATGGAAAATGATTTCGATGGACTTCATCGACGGATTGCCTAGGACTAAGAAAGAGAATGAAGGAATATGGGTAATTGTGGATCGTCTTACCAAGAGCGCCCATTTTATACCAGTTAAAGCAACCCGTACTGCAGTTTCTTTGGCAGAAATTTTCTTAAAGGAGATTGTGAGATTGCATGGCGTTCCAGTCAGCATTGTAAGGATCGAGATCCGATTTGCACCAGCAAATTCTGGGAGGCATTGCAATCAGCTTTGGGAACTAATTTGAGATTGAGTACAGCATATCATCCACAAACAGATGGACAAACGGAAAGGCTAAACCGAATTCTAGAAGATATGCTGAGAGCCTGTTTATTAGATTTTGGAGGATCATGGGAGGATCATCTACATCTAGTGGAGTTCTCTTATAATAACAGTTACCAAGCAAGTATCAAGATGACTCCTTATGAAGCATTGTATGGAAGACCGTGTAAATCTCCAGCTTGTTGGATAGAGTCGAAGGACTATATTGTGCTTGGACCAGATCTGATCCGTGAAGCATCTGCTAAAATCGAGCTTATCAAGAAAAGGATGAGAGCTTCCCAGGATCGACAAAAGAAATATGCTGATAAAAGACGAAGATGAATGGAATTCGAGATTGGTGATTTAGTCTTTGTCAAAGTTTCCCCTATTAAAGGAGCTGTAAGATTCGGGAAGGCAGGGAAACTCGCTCCGAGACACATTGGTCCGTTCCGAGTTCTCGAGAGGATTGGTGCTGTAGCATACAGGATTGAATTGCCAGTCCGGATGGCTGGAATTCATAATGTTTTCCACGTATCTCATCTACGGAAATATGTGCACGATCCATCTCTTATTGTGGATCTAGCTATGCAGGAAGACTTAAAGGTTGAGCCGGACTTATCAGTTGTCAGACATCCTATTCAGATTGTTGATCAAGATGAGAAGCAACTCAGAAACAGGATAGTGAAGCTCGTTAAAGTCCAATGGAGTGAGGATCCCAGAGATTGTACCTGGGAGACTCTGGATAGCTTTAGGAAGGCTTATCCGGATATGTGTCCGGATAGCTAGTGGTGTTTGTATTGGATGTTTGTTTGGATGTTTTGTTTGATGGTTGCTTATGTATGATGTTATGTATGCTTGGATTGTTGAAATAAAATGAAATTTTTGGATTATCTTTTGCTTAAATTTCGGGGACGAAATTCTTTTAAGGGCGAGGATTGTGATATCCCGGAATTTCACACCCAATTTAAATATGATAATCTATATAAAAAAACTAATTTTAATTGATAAATTTGTTATTTTATTCAACAGAAAATAAATGAATTGTAAATATAAATTTATTCTAATTAAAACCAAATATATATATATAAGTTAATGAATGTGTCAAATTTGTACTCTTATCAGATTTGATTTTTTTGAATTGGATTTTAAAATTTAAATTGTGTTTGAATTGATTAATTAAAAGATTTAAATTATGTTAATTCTTATTCTAAATTTTACTTTGAGTATTAAGTGATATGCTCATGATTTTATTTAAATTCTAACATTTGTTTTATCTTCATCCTTTGAAGGAAATTGATTTTATAGGAATTTAAAATATAAACTTATATAAGAAAAATCAATTTAAGAAAACATTTTAATTTCTTTTTGCATGAATAAACACTTGTTAACATTTAAACCATATTATTAAACATGTGTTAGAAAACTAAGCATTATTGTGACAAGTGTCATAATTCTTTAAAAAAAATTTGAAAACAAAAATCCAAATAAAAAGTTATTCCATATCCTTCATCTAAATTTTCTTATCCTCATTTTCTAAAGCAAGAAAAATAAAAACACTTCTTCATCTTCAAATCTGAATTTCTTCTTTTTCAACCAAAATTAAATAAACATTCAAACCTCTTTTCAAAACAAAATTCTGCAATAAATTTCAGTAAAGAGAGAAGACCTGCAGTTCATATTTTTCTTTTCCAGCAGTTTGAATCTCAACAACTAACAAGTGAGTAAATTTTTAAATTAAAACTTTAAGTATAATATTGTTGCATGTTGAATGTAAACTCTGAAATGCTCGCATGTTAATTGTTTTGTGAAGTAATTGTTTACTGATTTAAATTTGACTGTGCATGTTAAAGGAAAGTCTGTTATTCCTCTGTTATTTTAAGTTCAAAGCAAAAATTTTGAACAAAACCTCAAATCTAAATACAGCAAGTTAATACGGAGTTGATATTTCAAGTGTGGAGTTTAAATTTAAATATGATTTAAGTGTTAAAATATATATGCAGATGAAACTGTTAAAAACTGCAGAAAGCGAGAAATGCAGTAGGAAACAAATAATTATATCATGCAAATTTGGTTCGAATTTTAATGAATCGAATGTATATCCTGAATCTATAATCATGACATGAATTTTAAAATTGAATTCAGAATTTTTAACTTACAATTGTATTTGAATTTTGGAATTAACTGAATTTGGGGCTTTTATCAAAATTCTCGTGACTGGGTTGATTATAGCCTTTGAAATTTAAACCGAAGCTTTGTTTAATGATGCATAACACTAGAAAAATACTGTTTGAATTTATTATGCAACATAGAATTGGGAATTTGGATTTGTAGGGTTTGGGTTCTGTGTTTTTCGGGTTTGGGATTTTCGATCGTGTGAAGCATTTGGTTGACCGAGTTGCGTGCGGCTTAGGGTGGAGGCGTGTTAAGGTCGTGTGAGTGCATGGTCGAAGTGGGGAGGTGAATGGTGGTCGGCATTGCCGTGGGTGATGGGGTTTTCCAGGCGTCTGCAGTTTGAATTTTGGGTTCGAACACCCAAATTTCGTTCGAGTTTGAATTGATGGGTTCTGGGGTTTGAATCTGGGTCGAGGATCGATTTGGCGTTTGCGCAAGGGGTCGGCGGCGGCGGTGGAGGAGCCGGAGCACCGTGCATGTGCACGAGGTTGCGGCATGTGTCATTGGTGTTGTCGCGTGCGTGTGTTTCTTTTTCTCGAAGTCGCGCTCATGTTTGTGGGCGTGAGTCTCGCGTGTGTGCTCGGGGTTGTGTTGCTGTTGCGTGAGTGTGTTGTTGGGTTCAGTTAGATGAAGGAGGTAGGGAAGAGATGGAGTATGAGTTATGTTAGTTTGGGTTTTGGTTGAGTTAAGCAAAATTAATGAAGTCAAGTTTCATACTTGTTTTAAATTTCAAATTTGATTTAAGTTTTAAAACTTAACACTTTACATTTTTTTCACTACTTTTTAAAGTGACAAATATTTTATTTCAAAGAAATTCACATTTTTAATTATTGAAGTTTGAAGTGGTTTTACACTTTTAAATCTAATTTCTTTTAAAAAGGATAATTAGTTTTAATAAATTGAAATGTTTAAACATGTAAGAATTTTTAAGTGATGAAAGAAATTGTTTGGTTCGGAAGTTAATCAAATTTTGAAATTTAAAGTTTACTTTAATTAATTAAAAATTAGAGTTGGAATTAATTAATCAATTTAGGTTAATTAATTGGTTAAGATTTAATTAATTACTTATGGATTATTTAATAGGTAATTAAGGATTAAATTAAATAACAATTAATAGGTTATTAATTAATTCATTAATTAATTTAAGGTTAATTCATAAGTGATTAATAATTGATTAATTAAATGATTAATGATTAATAAATTAGTGATTAAGTAGTTAATTAATCAATTGATTAGGAGTTACTTAATTAAGTAATTAAACATTAACTAATTTATAATTAATTGTAAATTAATTAAGAGTTGAGATTTAATTAATTAAATAATTAAGGTTAATTAATGAATGATTAATTATGTAATTAAGATAAGTTAATTTTTGATTAATTAAGAATTAATTAAGGTAATTAAGAATTAATTAAGGTAATTAATCATAAATTAAGGTAATTAAGAATTAATTAAGATTAATTAATTATAAATTAAAGGTTAGTTAATAATCAGTTAAGGAATGATTAATCTTTAATTAAATTTTAATTATAGTAATTAATTGATAATCAAATAAAGATTAATTAATTAATTAAGGATTAATTAATTAATTAATAATGAGAAAATTAAGAGGTGATTAATTAATTAAATGATTGTGATTAATTATTTAATGTTTGGATAAGCAAGATTAAGTGATAAATTCTTAAGTAATTTAATTTAAATTAATTAAATTAATTATGACATGAATTAAGTAGTGCTTGCTTGTGGATGATAGTTTGAATTGATATCTAAATATGGTTGATATCTGTTGAATGATAGTTGAGTTGTACTCTGTGATGAGATATTGTATATGCGATAGATATTGGTTATTATCTGTTGATAATGTTGTGTGATGCTATGTTTAAAATCTGAATTGAATTGGTTAAATCTTTAAACAACTTGGCCTTTAAGACACGGTTGGATTTTGATGAGACCGGGATCGAGAATCAAAATTTGATTTTATGAAAACCACATCGATCCAAGTTAAACGTTAGGTCGTGACATCTCAAGTGAGGATCGAGATGGAGTTTTTGAAGTGCAAGGGTTATTGTCGTTAACTCTAAGGGTGATTCCAAAATGAGTGTAACGAAATAATGCTTTCGGTTTCGTTCGAACCCGGAACGAACTTGTATGGATTGAATGCTTTCAGATCATCGTCAGGTGGACGATGAGCATTCTAAGAGATGTGTTCATTATAAAGGTAATCGTAGCCTCAAGCCTCATCAACCGGGAATGGCTAAAATAGTGGAGGTGCAGCAAGCTTTCATGGGTAGCCCCCACTTGAGAGTGAGATTTACCCCTGTCTAGAAGTCCCTTATTTATTCGGCTGTGTGGGCCACAACTGCGGGGTTTTCTTGTTCGGAACTATCCAGTAAGGGATGGGTCCGGCCTTGTGTTGCAGGGGATCAAGTGGTCCTCGGTACGGTGATCTAGGCCTCGTACTGTGACGGGCGGTACCCCAGTAGCCCTGCCATTGATGGAAACCCATTTTCCCTACGAGACCCTACGGTTTTGATTGTATTACCCACTTTCGTGGCTAGTAGCTGGAATTTAATCATGTAACAATTTCGGCTATTTTCTATTTTACTTGAAAACCCTAGACCCTATTATAATATCACTGAATTTCCTATCAAATGTTTTGGTTAGCGTAAGGTAAAAACTTACCCGTATTTATTTGTGGGAAGTCTTACGTGATACCTTTTGTTTCAAATGATTTTAAAGTTAAACAACTTTAACTGATTTACTCACACCAGACCCATGTCTGACCCGGAGTTTATTTTGTTTTTTCATAAACTCTTGGGTACTCAAATTTTTATGAGTAGCCAAGTGATTAGGTTTGGATTAGCAAATGTTTTGGAAGCTGGAGCTGGAGTCCAAACGTACTGTCTATCTATATTCGCTGTAGTAGCATTTTGGTGTTATGTTTTGAGTTGTATGGGTTGAGAAAACTCTTATGAATTTCTGATGTAATGAAGTCGTATTATTTTGTGTACTCTGATATGTAAACTTATGTAATGGATATATGTAATATTATATTTTGTTCGTTTCCGCTGTGAGATTCTGATTAGTGTTGTTTCTTTTCTTTCTATCTTTCTATTTCTATCTCTTTCTTTTCTCATTGATGATACGTCTTTCCGGATATTGAAAGACGGGTCGTCACATTATCTAATAAGGCTCCTACTGAATTTTACATCTCTTAGAAACCCTAAAGAGATATGAGAATTTTATAAATTCCTTCAGCATGTGTTAGGATCCCTTTATCACGTTACTATAACCTTGAGGCTGCTCAATAAATTGAAGTCTCCGTTAAAGGTAAGTAACACTTTACTAGTTATATCCTGTATATAAATCCCGACTACTTTTACTATTCTCCTAATCATCTTTGTAACTTTGAATTTGCTCAAGAAATAATGAAATGCATTAGATACCCTAAACCTATTATTTCACGATATCGTAAGGGGAGTATTGTACCCTTGAGGTTGCTCGGCAAAGTTATATAACTACTTACTTATTTAGAGAGAATATAAACTTCACCTTAGATATTATATAGCTTGAGGTTTCTCTACAACCATAGGTGTATAAGATACCCTTTTTGTATTATAATGATAGAGAGTGCTATTATTTTAAATTCTCTATTTCAAAACAGTTTTGTAGAGCATTATTAACCACTTAAGAGAAATGAGTATAACAATTTTGTAGAGAAGTTAACATTTCATTAGTCAAAAACTTGACAACAAAAGCATGCGTAAATTTAGCTAACAAGTTATAAACGTCATTTAATATATCAATTATTACAATTAAAGAGAGAGAAATGAAATGTTTCTCTTTCTACGTATGTTACCCTATATAACAACCCACATATTTAACGATTATATATTTAAATGTTTTATTTAAATATGGCGTCGTTAGTCGGATTTAGGTCCGAAAAGTTACTTTTTGCAAATGGCCGAATTAGAACTCGAAACCATTTCCATTGATTCCAAAATGGCGTTTGCGATCTTTTTGAGTATAAGCTTTGATACGTTTGGAGTAAGTTGAAGTTTGCTACTTTTTCTAGTTGGGTTTTGGGTTTGAGTTCAGCCCACTAGCTAACTAAATAACCTAACTCAGTCCATCTCCTTCCACTCTCTCATTCCCACTTCTAAACTTAAGTAAAAACTGAAAATGTGGGGAAGGAAGAGGAATTAGAAATTCCAAGCCCTAGTTCCTCTTGCAAATCCAATTTCTTGCTCCAAGTTCAAAGAGAAGTTATTGGTAAGCCTCCTCTTCATCTTCTCCAACTCTTTCTCCTTCAGTTTCAGAAAATTTTCTAAACCTAACTTAGGAAGATACTTGTTTTGATCTTAGATTGAAGCAAGTAGAGTTGAAGTGGAAAATGGCTGGTTGTTTCTTTGTTATTGAGACTCTCTATTCTTGTTGTTGAGTATTCTTGTTGTTGAGTTAAAAGGTGAGTTTTGAACTCACATCTACTTCTCTTGATATTATTTATGTTAGGTGATATTTTTATCTTACATATATGTCTATAACTATCTTGGATTATTAGGAATGAATTCCTAACATATTTACATGTTCATTTGCTTTCGATTTGGATTGATTTGGTGAAATTGCCAAATTATGATTTTCTTGAAGCCAAATCTATGAAAATCCTTCTATGGTTGATGCTTATGTTGTTCGGAGTGTTTGGGTGAGTCGTTAAGGTTGGGTAGTCATTTGACGTAAGCCCATGATCAACACTCATCCGATTGCTTTCGATTGGTTTTGGCCTTCAATGGCCTAGGTTCAGGAAATGCCTGACCATCAGGTTTCAGACGTCTGAATCCCTATTTCAGACGTCTGAATATTGTTCTGGGGAAGATTTTTATTCCCAGATTCAGATGTCTAAATTAATATTTCAGACGTCTGAATTAGATAAATTTCAACCAGAAAGGAAATAGGCAAAATACTGCCTATTTCAGACGTCTGAAAATTAGGTTCAGACGTCTGAATCCTGTTCTGGAAAACAAATTAATTTCCAGATTCAGACGTCTGAATCCCTTCTTTCAGACGTCTGAACCTGCTGTTTTTGCCAATTTGCCTTGTTCGTTTAGTTTTCCAAATTTAATTGATGCGTGTTGATTTCAATTAGTTGTTTATGCATATTTGACCTTGATGGTTTCTTTTTGACTTCATTCATAGGTTTTATAAATGATTTCTTCAAATCGTATTAAAACCTCGCTTCTCCAATTTATAAATTCTATTTAAAACACACACAATTTCGCACTCCGAGCGAAGTGGGAGGAGAATTAAATGATTAGATAAAACGCGTGCAATGAACACGTGCGTTCATCTTTTCCGTTAGTTGCCAATCTATTCGTTTGAACGTTTTTGACCTTTGGTCTGGTTTACCGATGAAATGAGGTGAACTTTGTACTGCTTTGAGTGTGAAATTGACTGACGGATAGTAGACCATTTAGTGCGAACGAGTGGTTATGGGACTCACGTTAACACTTTTCGGATTCCTTTTTGAGAGTTATGACACATTCTTCCAGTTAGTGGTGTCCATTGCTGGGCCTCCGGACCTTCACCACTACGGTTTGTTGCCTTTGGGATAGTGTCTTCGGACTGTCTCTTTCAGGTATGTTGCCTTCGGGTATGTTACCTTCGGGTTTGTGCCTTCGGGTTTGTTGCCCTATTGTATCGCTTTCGGAGTTGGTCTTTATGAGCCGCTCAAGTGATATTTGGGTTTCGAGCCTTCAGGCTTATGAATCCTTGTTTATACAGTACTGAGCTCGAGCAATCTTTTTTTTTTCATTGATATATATATTCCCTTGGTATCTCCCTTCGGTGTTGGTCTTTTTGAGCCGCACGATATATAGCGCTTACCTTGCAGAACTTGTGTTACCTTCATTGGTATTTGTTATTTGCCTTTATGGCTTGATTTGGGATATTCATATCCTTTGTTTCTCTGAGATGCCAATGATATGTGGCTTGTTCTGTTATGATTCATCTTTTGTTAGATGATTGTGTTATCTCTTGTAGAGATATTTGTTATACTTTGTGACCTTGCAGGTTATTGTTGTTCAGTTTATCTAACTGATTTGTTTAGCTAGACTGACACGTGTATTTATACTCGGGTCAGACTGAGTTGTTTCAGGTTAGGTGCTTTTGGACTTAGCCTATTTTGCTTCCGCATGGACTACTCTGCTAGCTTCTTTTTGTCATAGTTTTTGCGTAGTCCTATTTCGTTGTAACTCTGATATTTATTCTTCTGGATTTGCCTGTAAATCGTGGTTCGCTATACCACTTGACATGTATTATTTTGTATACTCTGTTTTGTATCAGTATATGTGTATATGATGACCTACTGTTCTGTGATGTATATTGCATTTGGGTTGTTATATTCTGTTCTGATAGATCCTCCAGCCACCTTTGGTTTCGTTTTAAGTATTCATTGGATATGTCGATCTGCTAGGTAGGGAAATTGTCGATGTATTCAATTGATAGTTAAAGCAAGGCTATAGATGGTCGCTCCTATCCAGCCTTATTCTCTGTATTAGCAGACGGTATTATCTAATAATGTTCTTTGTTAATGTGGGTATAGAAGTGGGGCGTCACAGCTTGGTATCAGAGCTGCGTTCAGAACAAAGTATGATAAACACAGAATAAATGCATATATTACGATACATCAGAGTGTAATAAGTGATACAAATCTTTGAATGTATTATCGACGCTCGAAAACCGACATCAATACGTCCACTGTATCAACTGCCAAGCAATCGAAGGCCGAAAAACCGTACCGTTAGGGTTGAAGAAGAAGAAAGAGGTAGAAGAAGAAAGAAAAAGATAGAAGAAGAACAGAAGAGAAACAACAGAACAATATCAGAATCTCACAATCGCAGCGGAACAACATATAATAGATAAATGAATAATCTTTAAACAAAGAACTATATCAGTTATTACATTACATCACATTACATTACATTACATCATCAGAGTGTACAACAACCTAACAGCGGAAAAGAAATACTATAAACTAGTGAATACGCCATGTCATCTAGCTTGCCTCCAGCAACTCCTGAATTCCAGAATATCCTGATAACTGACTCTAGACTGCCCGTGTGGAAATTGGTGGGCACCCAGAGTTTAGAAAGGAAAACAATAAACTCCGAGTCAGTCATGTGACTGGTGTGAGAACTAAAACAGTTTATCTTTAAAACAAAGAACAGGATAATTTTAAAATAGATTTCACAATGCTTTTTAGAAAATGAGACTACCATAAGGCCTTCCGCACACACACACAATGCAAACGCAGAATCGGAGAGATTTCTGCTTATGATAGTCAAAGATGTTTGATACGCATTAAAAGAGACATTTGATATTATTACTAGTGTATAGTGTAGGAAAAATCATTTCGAAAGTAAAGATATAAATCTTAGCCAGCATAGGCATTCCGCACTTATGCCTACTATAGCTACCATCCAAACAGTGGGGCGCCACCATAAGTGAATGATAGGTTGTACAACTAAAACCGTACAAGATCGTATTGTTTCTTTGGATTTCCAACAAATGGTCAGGCCAAGGAACTTCCCATTGCCACATGGAAACGCCTCTGGAATGACGTCCCGAGAACTTAACCGGATCTCTGCCAACACAAGGCCGGGTTACCCCTAACTGGGTAACTACTGACACGAATATGTCATCCCCCGATCGTAACCGATCTATCCGAGGATCCTCGATTTCCAATAACCACAAAGCAATAAATTTGCAGCAACAACATAGGTTAAGTATCTGGGCTCCATACCATGATACCACCTCTATCCAGAAGGAATGACATACACTAAAGGGGCGCTACCCCCAAATAACCTTGCTGCATCCTTCCTGTTTTGACCATTTCCGGGGTGTGAGGTCCGACGAAGTCTCGTCCACAAAGCCACGCTTTATACAAAAGCTGTGCTTTGGGTCAACAAATGATCAAAGTAATGATCACCAAGATAAGTGATCAAACAAATGATCATATCACAAATGATCAAACAATGATCATTTCACAGCAACACTCAGCATGTCACATTACCAAATTGGGAGTATATCACTAATAACCTTAAGCTACATAACCTCTAAGCTCGTACGTCTCAGAGAAGGGTGTTAAGCTAAGAGAATAAATTCTCCGCCACCAACAGAAATATATTTGAAAGAAATCAGCTTTATAGCTCAACTTATAATGTCAGACATACAATCCATACAAGTCTGTTCCGGGCTCGAACAGAACCGAAGGCACTTACAAAGAAGTCCTTGCATTCCGGATAATTTCTAATCATGTCCGGACTTCCCGTCACTAAGGGTGATAAAACCTCTATATCGGAGATCAGCCGATGCAGAGTAACTCAACGGTAATCCTTCCGTTTTCAAAAATATCCGATCTTCAACACCGGTCATCAAATGCAATCCATTACGACGTATCACATATTAACTGGCAAAATAACTCATCCATATTTGGCCATATTATTGCTTTATTTGGTAAATGGAATCAATAGATTGTCATTGCTTCGAAAGAACTACTTAATTTGTTTTGTATTATGATATCAAACTATCATTTACGATTATAGCCACAACTATTCATACTTGCAATATTAAATTATTTTATCATGTCATCCGATATCCAAGGTAAAATATTGATAGTTTATTTCATGAATATGATGTTAAGAATGGATGAATGACTTATTTTAATTATGAGTTACCAAGCTAGTCCATTTTTTATATTGAATGCTGGCATTTTGCTGTTAAAAGACTATACTTGATTGAAACACTAATTTTTTAGATTATTCTTGATGTGTTACAAAATGATCATTGTCATCTCCATTGTTATTTACACCTTGTACACCTATAGTACACTTTACATATACTTATAATGTTGAGATCTTGAAGTAAGTAATTTATTGCAATGAAAATCTTTTAAGCCATAACTATTATAATTATTTTTTTATGATAGAATTAGTTATGTGACATTAAAATAGTTTTTGTTTTGAAACTTATCTTTAGTCATGCTTGAGTGTAAGCTATTTTCAAAGAGAGGTGTATCAAATGGTTGTGTGTTCATATGTGCTAATACCACTTTAAAGAAAAAAGAGAACTAACATTTTTTACTTTAAGTGAACATAAAGTTGCTACTGGGGCTCTACTTAGGCCTGTCAACGGATACTTTCGGATGTGGATAGTCATATCCGCATACGCATCCGAAATGATTTTTGGATATCGGATATCCACATTCGGGGATACGGATGGATATTAGATAATTATTCTATCTGCTAATGACTGATAAATCAATAAATATAAATATAAATTTTAAGTTTAACATACTTTGTTCAATCCATTTGATTATAAAAGTGTTAAATATAAACAAATATGGCGATAATAAATAGTTTTGAGCAGTTAATAAGCGTTAAATGCATATAAGATAAACTACTAACTTAGTAAAACAATAAATAAATATTTTTTATTATACCAAAATACACATAATTTATGCTATAATCTTGACAAAGACTGGATGGATAATTTTTGGATGCGGATGTCTTCGTATCCTCCGCATCCGCATTCATTTTTCCGGATATCGAATATTATCCGCTTTTCGGATACGGATGCTGATGGATTTCGAATTTTTTGGATATTCACTAATAGCCCTAGCTCTACTTTCTCAAACTTGCGAATATAGCAAAATAGCTATTTCTTTTGCTCACACACATTATTGCACCAATCATTATTATTTAAATGATTTACTTTATGTGAATATAATTGTACTTCAACTGAATATAACAAACATTATTTTTTATTATTTAAACGACCTACGTGTCAGGTTTCAAAACTATTGTCTGTACATCAATTTTTTTTTGATAGCTTTTCATTTACGATCCCAGAAAATAAGGCAGGCAAAGTTTTCATATTTTGAAACAAAACAAACTCAAAATACAATGTTTTGCAGAACAAGTGAAGATGTTAGAGCTTGCTTATCCGAAAATGTGCAAAATAAGCAATATAACTTTTAAAGATTATAATTTCATTTTGACAATGACAAGTTTGTTTATTATGTACCTAAGGTTTTTTGAATCTTTTTATTTATCTTATTCAGTTAACTTATGTTTGAGTAACGCGATATACATCAACTTAAGATTTTTTGCCAGTCTTCTTAACTATATAAATTTGATATTTTTAGCTTTGCAAAAACAACTGTACCAATGGTTCCAAATATCAAAATCATTAATCGAGATATAAATTACTCATGCTTAGCTATGAAATTCATCAATATCTTACTACTAATAAAGAAAATTCATTGAACTAACTTCCACGGCGTCTTTTTGAAATTCCAAAAATACGCTTATTCCCAACAGTTTCCATTCCGCACCGATATGCTCGCTTCCTACCACATCCATTCTTCTTATTCTCCTTCTCCAGTTCTACAACCTAATTCCCTTCCTCCATGAATTCGTCCACAAAATCCCCACTTCCATTCATCTCCATCAACCTCACCACTGACATAACTTCTACATCAACCTCCCTCAATGTCGATCTCAGTTAATTGCAAATCACCAAATTTGATTCCCTCCCTAATCACCCCCAATTCCATTCATCCCTAAACTCGACCTCACCAGTGACGTTCCATCTAGGGTTTACTTCTCACCAATCTAGCAGCTTAGGCGGCAGGCGGTTTCCCTTGCCTTCTATTTTCTCCACATGGTATACTTCTGGTCATGCATAATATATATACAGCACAAAATTTTCATTTAACTAGGACAAATGAATGTTGAAGGTTAAATTTAATATGGAAACTTATCGGTCGCATGTATGTTTTTCTCTCTCTCTCTTCATTTCTCTATAATATTTAATATCAGATTCATATATCGTTGATGCTTACTTTTCAGGATATCGTTTGCTGATTGAAGTTGGCGGACCACCTGTATGTGTAAGTGCCATAATCAGACAAGGGTAAGCTTCCATTTTAATATGTCATGTCGACTATTTCCATATATGTTATGAATATTATAAGGAGTTTTAGTTATAGATGACTAAAATGATATTATTTTGATACTTAAATCAACTTTATAAATCAAAATATGTAACAAAGTTTTGGCCTATGTTAACCTGGTTTCTCTCAAACTTGGCCTATGTATTTCCAAAACAACATTTCACTCAGTCGGTGCTTTTTGATGAGTGAATAGCCATTCACACCTAGCTAGCATACAAGAATAACTCCAAAGATGGATATAACTTTCACTTTATATGGGTCAACTTCTGCCCGAAGTTAATTTCCAATAACTTTAAAAAAGCTTTAGTTGAGTAATGGACTATCGTCTTGGGATTATTTAGATAATTGTTTCTCTTCTTTGATTTTAACCGGCAAACTAAATGGTATATAATTATTTGTGGTTTATTCCTTTATAATTTGAGATAATTGTAACGATCCCAATTTTGAATTAAATTTAAATTAATAATTAATGTAAATTTTGGGATAAATTTTGGAATTAATTTGGATTTTTCAAAATAAATAAAATAAGTGTTGATTTGTATATATATAAATAAGATTGTAAAAATTTCATTTGAGTTTAAGAATTCAAAATAATAAATGTTTTAGAGTTATTTTAATTTGAAATGTATATGTATATGTATATATGAGTAAATTTGAATTTGACTTTAAAATTTGAATTTGAATATTGAAGTTGTATTTGAATTTAAAATTTAAATAAATGACTTAGAAAAATGATTTGGGTTTAAAAATATTGTTTATGTAAATTATCTAATGGGTAGTTAGTTTTAAAAGCATTTTCTTTTAAATAGTATGTATATAATATTGATTAGGAATGTCTTTATACAAATAAGAAAAATGTAATATAAATTTAATTAAAACCTTTAATGCATGCATAATACAAATGTAATAGTTTTATGGTGGAATTAAACAAGTGCAGTGATCTTATCAATATTTTTACAAGTGTCATTTTGTTGTGTTTATTTTTGAGAAAAATTTAATTAAAATAGAAACAAGCTATAAAAACACAACATCTTCCTCCTTTGCATTCTTTTATCTTCATTTGCAAAGTCCTGTAAAACAAAGTCATCTTTAACTCTAAAAATTTGAAATCCATCCTCTTCAAAAATCTGAAACAAAAAAAATTCAAAATCTTCTCCCAAACTAAATTCCTGAAAACGAAGTTTTAAAAAAACCAAAAAAAAAGAGAGAGCATGTGAGCAAGTTTTCAAAAGCCTAGAAATTTAAAACCAAAGTAAACAATTTCAAGCTTGAGAAACAAGAATTCAAAACAACTTCAGCAACTTCAAGCTCGAACCTAAATCAAGATAGTTCAACAAGAAGATCAAAACTAAGATCAACTCATGCCCATCAAAATAAAAAGTCAGATCGGTTGTTGAACTCAAATATCATTTCCAGATTTTGCTTCTCCTCTGTTCTTCAATATGAGGTGAGTAAACCCTTTGATTTCTGAATTTAGATATGTTGTTTGAAAATATGTTAAAGTAGGTTGAAAAATTACTTGCATGTGTATAAATTTGTGAATATATGTGTGTATATAGCTTTGCATGCCTGAGAAGAGACATTGGTCTCTGTTTTAAGTATTACAGGGTTCAATCCTGTTTGAAAATCGAGAACTCACCTTCTGGTCATCTATTGATCTTAATGTTCAAACAAAATTTATTATAATTGTCAAGATCTCTTTTCTAAAAATATTTGTAGGCACTAAAGATAAACAGGTTTTCTGGAAAATATCAAAAAACAGTGGAATCTTATTTTTGTAAAAATGTAATTGATTAAAATTTAAGTTTTGAATGTAAGATCTTGTTCACTTTTACAAATCATGATTTTTAAAATGAAAATCCATATTTTTAGTGTGATTTTGGGTGAGAAATCGTAAGATGAACAGATTTGATTCTTTGGGAAAATTACGGTGGTTGGCGACTTTGTTCGTCTCATGATCGGAGCTGTAGCTAGCCGAGAGGTCGTAGAGTCTAGGAAAAATACTCGATAAATTTTCAGATCACCGCAGTGGGTGATCGGAGTAGAATAGGGTTTAAGCCCAATGATTGTCAAGGTTAGGAAACCTTGTCAGTACCGCCTTGTCGATGCATCGAAATTCATTGGACCGAAGGGAAAAGCTTCAGGGATCTTTGGAGCAGCTGTGGTTGAAGTGGTGTGGCCTCTAGCATCGTCACGCGGTGGAGTGGATCGAGTTTTGTGATAAAGTAGGCTTCAGGAAAGAAAAAAATTGGACTCGAATTCGCTCGATTTTGATTTAGGGAAAATTCTGTATATTGGGTTGTTTGAATTGATTTGGGTGATCAACGATGATGCTTTGATGGCTGCGGCATTGACCGGAGTTAGTCGTGAGGTTTGTGCACGTGTACGTGCCTATGTACATATCTGGGTTGAGATGGTTGGGGAAGAAGATGGGGGAGCTCGAGTTCAAGCACGTGCAAATAGGGGGTGGACTCGAAGCATTCGAGTAATCATCTCAGGGAAAAGAAATTTTGGGTTGGATCGGAGTGAAGCTCGGGTAGAACGAGTTTCTGCTCGGGTTTTTGGTTTGATGCGGGAAATGGTTTTAAAAAATAAAAAGAAATCAAAGTTATTGAAAACAAATTTTGTTAAAACCAAGTTTCTTTTTATATTGGATGTTATCTAAGTTTTCAAAATTGGTTAAAAGGTTTTTTAAATAAATTGTTTCAATTAACCAAGTTTTAAAATGGTTTAAAATATAAGTATAACTTTTATTTTTAAAGTTTATTTTTTTTAAATAAACTTAATACTATTAAAGGTTAGTTAATTAGTATAAAGAATGTTTTGATGGTCAATTAACTTTTAAAGTTTAAGGTAATATATTTGTTAGAGGAAATTAATTACTTGAAGTGAATTACTTAATAAAAGTAATTAAGGTAAATTTGTTAAAATGTAAGTTTGATTAACAAAGTAATTAATGAATAATTAATTCAAGTATAATTAATTACTTAAAAATAATTAGTTAATGAAAGTAATTAAGGATGGACAATTTATGATTAAAGATTGATTTAATCAAGTGTTAAAGGTTAAGTAATTAAGGATAATGAATTAATGTAATTAAGGTAATTAATTTAAGAAGTAATTAATTAACTAAAGGTTAGTTAATTAATAAAAGTAATTGATTAATGGTAAAAGTTAGTTAAGTAATTAGGAATAATTACTTATTTTGAATTAATTAGGATTAATTAATTAAATGATAATTAATTAAGGGTTAATTAAACGATTAATTAATTAAGGATAATTAATTAAGGGTAATTATTTAATTAAGATTTATTCTTTTATAATTAAGGTTAATTGGTTTGTAATTAATAATTAATTAATTAAGAAAAAATTATTTAATAGAAGTAATTAAGATTTAATTAATTACAATTAAGGATTAATTAAGTACTATAATTAATTAAGGAATAATTAATTAATGAAGGTGATTAAGATTTAATTAATTTATAATTAAGGATAATCAATCATTGATTAAGGATAATTAATAAAAGTAATTATGTGATTAATTTATTCTAATCACACGGTTAATTCATCTTATTTATAGATGATTGATTATTATTGAATGCCTTGAGCTGATTGATACCCCCGTTATGTGATTGTGATATTTTGTGATGTGAGTTGCTTTGTGATATCTGTGATATGCTCCTGTGTGAATGTGAAAACCCCTTGGCCCGTAAAACGGCATTTGAATTTTGATACGATGGGGAGTCGAATTCCAGTTGATTATTCGAAACCCACATCAAATCATAATGGTGAATTTTTTGTGATTGATAAATTGACTTTATCTGTGAATCCGTGAATGAAGATAAGCGCTATGGATTATACCATTTATCGATATTGATATGATTGAATCTGTGATGATTGATGTTTTGAACTATTGTGTAAAACCCCCTGGACTACACTATACACACACAAATATGGATTGCACATGGAAATTGGTTAAGTCACAGATTTTTGAAGTAATTTTAAGATTGAATTTTTGAATCCAAATGGTTTTGGATATGGATTGGGTTTAAAGTGAAAAGCTTTTGAAAAGGATAAAAATTATTTTTGAATAACTTGATTTAGTTTTGAAATTTGATTTAAATTTGAATTCAAAATTTGAAATTGAGTTCTATGTTGAGAATTTATAATTTAAAAAGTTTATACAAGTTTATGTAGGTTTTATACCATTTTCAAAGTATTGTTTTGGGAATTTAAATTTAACCCAAAGATTTTAACTTGTGTAAATGAAATCGGATTTTTTCCGAAATGAAAACTTTTTGTTTTCAAATAATAAAAGCTTTCATATAAGGAAGGAATTTCCAATTTGTATTAAAGGGATTTCAAATTTGAAATGAAATGGTTTTCGAAGTTATGAACGAATCTTTGGTAACAGTTTTGAAAGCTATGAATTAAATCTTTGATTTAAAGATTGGATGAATTAATCCAATTTGGAAGGGAAATTGTTTTGAAAGGCTATGTATGAATCTCTGTTAAAGATTGGTATACTTTGTTTTCAAATTGAAAAGGGATCTTAAAAGGGAAACCTTTCTATAAAAGATTTGAAAGGGGAATTCTTTTGAAAAAAAGCTATGAATGAATCTTTGTAAAAGATTGGTGAACTTTGTGAAATAAATCTTTTTGTTTCAAAGATTGGAAATGATAATTTGTTTTAACTATTTGAAAGAAAGGTTTTGGATAATAAGTTGTGACTTAACTGAGATCCCAATATCCATATGTTTTTAAATATTGCGCTCACTATTCGGTTTAGCCGGGAGAGGACCTTTGGGCCATATAACCCATTCCGAATAATGATACGACGAAATGTATAACATTCGAAGATGGTGGTGAAGACCGGGTGTCTTCGAGAACGATAGGATAACATGTTGAATGACTCTGCACCAAGTAGCTACGGTATAGAGATCTCCATATGTGATGGGGAGTCCGATCGGGATTGGGGATACCAGGGTTGCAAGGGCTTCTTCGGAAGTGCCTTCGGTTCTGTTCGAACCCGGGACAGACTTGTGTGGATGTGTGTCTGACATTACACTTTGAGCTGTAAAGCTGGTTTCTTTCAAATACATTTCTGTTTGGTGGCGGAGATTTATTCTCTAAGCTTAATGCCCTTCTCTGAGACGTACGAGCTCATAGGTTACGTAGTTGATGGTTACTAGTGATACATTCCCAATTTGGTAATGTGGCATACGAAGTGCTGCTGATAATTTGTTGATCGAAGCATGGCTTTGTAAGAAAGCATAGCTTTGTGTACGAGACTGCATCAGGACCTCACACTCCGGAAATGGTCGAAACAGGAACGATGCAGCAAGGTTTTTAGGGGTCGCGCCACTTGGGTATGTCCATTTCCTTCTGGATAAAAGGTGATATCATGGTATGGAGCCCAGATATTTATCCTTTGTGGTTGCTAAAAACTTATTGCTTTGTGGTTATAGGTTGAGAGGCGCCTCGGATAAAGGTCGGTAATGACCGAGGATGGCATACTTGTGTTGCAGTTACCTATGTTACAGCTTGGTTAAAGCGTGAGGTAGCATCGTCCTTGTGTTAGTAGAGATTCGGTTAGTTCTCGGGGGCATCCTTCCAGAGGCGTACCCATTTTGGTGTAGGAAGTTCCTTTGCCTGACCATTTATTGGAAATCCAAAGAAACAATACGCGCCCTATATGGTTTTAGTTGTATAACCTGCCACGGAATGTGGTGGTAACCTGCTTTTGAACATGGCAGCTATAGTAGGCATACGACGAAATGTTGTATGCTGGCTAAGATTAATATTATATTTTCAAAAGGTTTTCTGCACTATGCACTAATAATAATAATATTAAATGGTTTTCGCGTATCAAGCATTTTTAACTATCATAAGGAGAAATCTCCTCCAAGTGTGCGCTTGCATTATGTGTGTGGCGGGAGGCCTTATGGCAGTTTCATTTTCCAAAAAGCACGAACGGATTTCTTTTTATAAATTTTTTTGTGCAAACAATTATTTTTGTTTACTCATACCAGTCCCATGACTGACCTTGCTTAGCTTAGTGCAATGTGATAGGGGGTTCTCGCTTCGCGTTTGGTGGCGAACGAGAGACTCTTACCCCTACACGTCATCTGCGAGGGGTTGGTTAGCCGTAAGGCATGACAGTCAAAAGGCTGGCCGTAAAAGCAAGGGCATGGTACCAATGTCTGCCACGACGGGGCTAGGATGGTTGAAAAGCCTACCAGTCGAGATTGTCCATTGTTGATGGTTAAAAAGCCTAGACCGTGACAAGTGGTATCAGAGATGAAGGTTGAGTAAGAACTTTAGCTATAGAGTATAACACATTAGATGGCTCATTAGAGATAGGGTGAAGTATACCCTAGAATGAGTACGACCCGTGAACCGAAAACCCAATTACTCAGTCTATTTTCTTTAACTGTTGATATCCCTAAGATATCTTGTCCATATGCCTAAATCAAGTTTTCTTACTATTTATATATGGTGAGAATGAGCGGAAGAAGAGGATAAGGTAGGGGACGGAGAAATACCACTGCAATTGGTCAAGTCCCTATAATAGCAGTTATTCCCACTCAAACTCGGTCAGATCTGACTGATTTGTATCGAAGTTTTTCCAGACTAGGTGGAAAGCCGTTCACTGGCAAAAAATCCATTATCGAAGCCTAAGCCTGGATCCGATCATGTGAAAGTATTTTCAAGGGACTAATATTGAAAGACAATCAGATGCGACTAATAGCTTCTTGGCAACTCCAGAGGAGGCCCTAGCATGGTGGGAGACAGTTACTATGGATGAGCCAGAAGAAGAATTTACTTGGAGTCGATTTAAGGAGGTGTTTGAGAAGCGCTATATGCCGTCGGTTGGTATCTCCCGAATGTACCAAGATCATGAACTTGATGCAAGGGAGTTTGTCATTTGAGGAGTACTTAAAAAAATTTAATGAATTATCTAATTTTGGCCCAGAATTGGTGAATATGCCTCTAAAGAAAAATGAAAGATTCATTCGTGTGATGATTAAGAAGTACCACGAAAGGATGACAACACACGTCAAAGAATCTTTTCAAATTTGATAGATATGGGGTATAGGTATGCTACCTTAGATATGTAGGAAGTCCCGAGGGAAGGAGGTAATATGAGAAATCAAAATTGAAAAAAAAAGAAAGTTCGGGGGCAAGCATATCAAGGCAAGGAAAAGAAGGACAATCAGGGAAACCCGACGAAAGATATAACTTGTTACAATTGCCAAGAAAAGAGCCACTATTCAAACAACTGCAAGAATCCGAAGAAACAAGTTAAGAAAGAACAACCTGTGGAGTCTGGTCAGGGAGTTAAGAAGTGCTATTACTGTCACAAGCCAGGTCATGAAGTTAAAGATTGCCCGAAGAAGAAGCAAGCTCATGTAGTAAAGGTGTATGCAATCAAAGATGATCCTTCAACCTCAAAGGCTGATAAAGGAAAAGGAATTTTACCTTCTCATTTATGATAAATTTTTTCGAGTTTTGTTCGATACGGGAAGTACATATAGTTTTATTTCTCAGCAAATTGTAAATAAGTTAAATCTTGAATCTGAGATCGTAGTCGAGCCTATTTTTGCCTATTTCATTGGCTTTCGATATATTCTACGAACGGTTGGTTATTCCTTCGAACTAACCATACCCTTATATATTTCGTAGATCCGGATAACCCGAGTGTTTCGTAAAGTATTGGATTGAATTGTTCTCATATCTATTGTTGATAATCTGATTTGGTAAGCCAAATGCAGAACAGATATTCAACTTTATCTGGAAAGATATTTCTCTATCTTTTTCTGTGATCCTATATTCTCTGGTTGTCTTTCTCTCTCTTTCAAATTTCGAGGACGAAACGGGGAATCTGTAACGATCCTAATTTTGAATTAAATTTAAATTAATAATTAATGTAAATTTTGGGATAAATTTTGGAATTAATTTGAATTTTTCAAAATAAATAAAATAAGTGTTGATTTGTATATATATAAATAAGATTGTAAAAATTTCATTTGAGTTTAAGAATTCAAAATAATAAATGTTTTAGAATTATTTGAATTTGAAATATATATGTATATGTATGTATGAGTAAATTTGAATCTGACTTTAAAATTTGAATTTGAATATTGAATTTGTATTTGAATTTAAAATTTAACTAAGTAACTTAGAAAAATGATTAAGGTTTAAAAATATAGTTTATGTGAATTATCTAATGGGTAGTTAGTTTTAAAAGCATTTTCTTTTAAATAGTATGTATATAATAATGATTGGGAATTTCTTTATATAAATAAGAAAAATGTAATATAAATTTAATTAAAACCTTTAATGCATGCATAATACAAGTGTAATGGTTTTTTATGGTGGAATTAAACAAGTGTGGTGATCTTATCAATATTTTTACAAGTGTCATTTTGTTGTGTTTATTTTTGAGAAAAATTTAATTAAAATAGAAACAAGCTATAAAAACATAACATCTTCCTCCTTTGCATTCTTTTATCTTCATTTGCAAAGTCCTATAAAACAAAATCTTCTTTAACTCTAAAAATTTGAAATCCATCGTCTTCAAAAATCTGAAACAAAAAAAATTCAAAATCTTCCCCGAAACTAAATTCCTAAAAACAAAGTTTAAAAAAAAGAACCAGAAAAAAAAGAGCCTGCGAGCAAGTTTTCAAAAGCCTGGAAATTTAAAACCAAAGTAAACAATTTCAAGCCTGAGAAACAAGAATTCAAAACAACTTCAGCAACTTCAAGTTCGAACCTGAAACAAGACAATTCAACAAGAAGATCAAAACTAAGATCAACTCTTGCCCATCAAAATAAAAGGTCAGATCAGTTTTTAAACTCAAATATCATTTCCAGATTTTGCTTCTGCTCTGTTCTTCAATTTGAAGTGAGTAAACCCTTTAATTTTTGAATTTAGTTTTGTTGTTCGAAAATATGTTAAAGTAGGTTGAAAAATTATTTGCATGTGTATAAATTTGTGAATATATGTGTGTATATAGCTTTGCATGCCTGAGAAGAGACATTGGCCTCTGTTTTAAGTATTGCAGGGTTCAATCCTGTTTGAAAATCGAGAACTCGCCCTCTGGTCATCTATTGATCTTAATGTTCAAAAAAAATTTGTTAGAATTGTCAAGATCTCTTTTCTAAAAATATTTGTAGGCACTAAAGATAAATAGGTTTTCTGGAAAATATCGATACACAGTGGAATCTCATTTTTGCAAAAATGTAATTGATTAAAATTTATGTTTTGAATGTATGATCTTGTTCACTTTTACAAATCATGATTTTTAAAATGAAAATCCAGATTTTTAGTACGATTTTGGGTGAGAAATCGCGAGATAAACAGATTTGATTCTTTGGGAAAATTACGATGGTCGGCGACTTTGTTCGTATCGTGATCAGAGCCGTAGCTAGCCGAGAGGTCGTAGAGTCTAGGAAAATTACTCGATAAATTTTTAGATCACCATAGTGGGTGATCGGAGTAGAATTAGGGTTTAAGCCTAATAATTGTCAAGGTCGGGAAACCTCGTCAGTACTGCCTCGTCAATGCATCGGAATTCATTGGACCGGGGGGGGGAGCTTCGGGGATCTTTGGAGCAGCTGTGGTTGAAGTGGCGTGGCCCCTGGCGTCATCACGCGGTGGAGTGGATCGAGTTTTGTGATCAAGGAGGCTTCTGGAAAGAAAAAATTGGACTCGAATTCGCTCGATTTTGATTTAGGGAAAATTTTGTATATTAGGTTGTTCGAATTGATCTGGGTGATCATCGATGATGCTTGGACGGCTGCGGCGTTGACCGAAGTTGGTCGTGAGGTTTGTGCACGTGTACGTGCCTATGTACGTATCTGGATTGAGATGGTTGGGGAAGAAGATGGGGGAGCTCGAGTTCAAGCGCGTGCAAATAGGGGGTGGACTCGATGCATTCGAGTAATCATCTTAAGGAAAAGAAATTTTGGGTTGGATCGGAGTGAAGCTCGGGTAGAACGAGTTTCTGCTCGGGTTTTTGGTTTGATACAAGAAATGGTTTTAAAAAGTAAAAAGAAATCAAAGTTATTGAAAACAAATTTTGTTAAAGACAAGTTTCTTTTTATATTGGATGTTATCTAAGTTTTTAAAATTAGTTAAAAGGTTTTTTAAATAAATTGTTTCAATTAACCAAGTTTTAAAATGGTTTAAAATATAAATATAACTTTTATTTTTAAAGTTTATTTATTTTTTAATAAACTTAATACTACTAAAGGTTAGTTAATTAATATAAAGAATTTTTTGATGGTTAATTAACTTTTAAAGTTTAAGTTAATATATTTGTTAATGGAAATTAATTACTTGAAGTGAATTACTTAATAAAAGTAATTAAGTTAAATTTGTTAATAATGAAAGTTTGATTAATAAAGTAATTAATGAATAATTAATTTAGGATAATTAATTACTTAAAAATAATTACTTAAAGAAAGTAATTAAGGATGGATAATTGATGATTAAAGATTGATTTAATCAAGTGTTAAAGGTTAAGTAATTAAGGATAACGAATTAATGTAATTAGGGTAATTAATTTAAGAAGTAATTAATTAATTAAAGGTTAGTTAATTAATAAAAGTAACTGATTAATCGTAAAAGTTAGTTAAGTAATTAGGAATAATTACTCATTGAATTAATTAGGATTAATTAATTAAATGATAATTAATTAAGGGTTAATTAAATGATTAATTAATTAAGGATAATTAATTAAGGATAATTAATTAAAGGTAATTAATTAATTACGATTAATTCTTTTATAATTAAGGTTAATTGGTTTGTAATTAATAAATAATTAATTAATAAGAAAATAATTAATAAAAGTAATTAACATTTAATTAATTACAATTAAGGATTAATTAAGTAAGATAATGAATTAAGGAATAATTAATTAATGAAGGTGTTTAAGATTTAATTAATTTATAATTAAGGATAGTCAATTATTGATGAAGGATAATTAATAAAAGTAATTATGTGATTAATTTATTCTAATCACATGGTTAATTCATCTTATTTATAGATGATTGATTATTATTGAATGCCTTGAGCTGATTGATACACCTGTTATGTGATTGTGATATTTTGTGATGTGAGTTGCTCTGTGATATCTGTGATATGTTCCTGTGTGAATGTGAAAACCACTTGGCCCATAAAACGGCATTTGAATTTCGATGCGACAAGGAGTCGGATTCCAGTTGATTATCCAAAACCCACATCGAATCGTATGGTGAATCTTTGTGATTGATAAATTGACTTTATCTGTGAATCTGTGAATGAAGATAAGCGCTATGGACTATACCGCTTATCGATATTGATATGATTGAATCTGTGATGATTGATGTTGTGCACTATTGTGTAAAAACCCCTGGACTACACTATATACACACAAATATGGATTGCACGTGGAAATTGGTTAAGTCATAGATTTTTGAAGTAATTTTAAAATTGAATTTTTGAATCCAAATGGTTTTGGATATGGATTGGGTTTAAAGTGAAAAGCTTTTGAAAAGGAATTTCAAAGATAAAAGTTATTTTTGAGTAACTTGATTTAGTTTTGGAATTTGATTTAAATTTGAATTCAAAATTTGAAATTGATTCTATGTTGAGAATTTATGATTTAAAAAGGTTATACAAGTTTATGTAGGTTTTAAACCCTTTTTAAAGTGTTGTTTTGGGAATTTGAATTTAACCCAAAGATTTTAACTTGTATAAATGAAATCGGATTTTTTACGAAATGAAAACTATTTGTTTTCAAATAATAAAAGGTTTCATATAAGGAAGGAATTTCCAATTTGTATTAAAGGGGTTTCAAATTTGAAATGAAATGGTTTTCGAAGTTATGAACGAATCTTTGGAAACGATTTTGAAAGCTATGAATCAAATCTTTGATTTAAACATTGGATGAATTAATCCAATTTGGAAGGGAAATTGTTTTGAAAGGCTATGTATGAATCTTTGTTAAAGATTGCATACTTTGTTTTCAAATTGAAAAGGGATCTTAAAAGGGTAACCTTTCTATAAAAGATTTGAAAGGGGAATTCTTTTGAAAAAAAGCTATGAATGAATCTTTGTAAAAGATTGGTGAACTTTGTGAAATGAATCTTTTTGTTTAAAAGATTGGAAATGATAATTTGTTTTAACTATTTGAAAGAAAGGTTTTAGATAATAAGTTATGACTTAACTGAGATCCCAATCCATATGTTTTTAAATATTGCGCTCACTATTCGGTTGCCGGGGGAGGACCTTTGTGCCATATAACCCATTCCGAATAGTGATACGAGGAAATGGATAGCATTTGAAGACGGTGGTGAAGACTGTGTGTCTTCGAGAACGATAGGATAACCTGTCGAATGACTCTGCACTGAGTAGCTACGGTATAGAGATCTCTATATGTGATGGGGAGTCCGATCGGGATTGGGGATACCCGGATTGCAAGGGCTTCTTCGGAAGTGCCTTCGGTTCTGTTCGAACCCGGAACAGACTTGTATGGATGTGTGTCTGACATTACACTTTGAGATGTAAAGCTGGTTTCTATCAAATACATTTCTGTTTGGTGGCGGAGATTTATTCTCTTAGCTTAACACCCTTCTCTGAGACGTACGAGCTCAGAGGTTATGTAGTTGATCGTTACTAGTGATAAATTCCCAATTTGGTAATATGGCATACGAAGTGCTGCTGATCATTTGTTGATCGAAGCATGACTTAGTGAAAAAGCATCGCTTTGTGGACGAGACTGCATCAGGACCTCGCACCCCATAAAATGGTCAAAACGGGAACGATGCAGCAAGGTTTTTAGGGGTCGTGCCCCTAGGATATGTCCATTTCCTTATGGATAAAAGGTGATATCATGGTATGGAGCCCGGATATTTAACCTGCGTGGTTGCTAAAAAATTATTGCTTTGTGGTTGTTGGTTGAGAGGCGCCTCAGATAAAGGTCGATAACGACCGGGGATGGCATACTTGTGTGGTAGTTACCTATGTTACAGCTTGGTTAAAGCATGAGGTAGCGTCGGCCTTATGTTAGCAGAGATCCGGTTAGGTTCTCGGGGGCGTCCTTCCAGAGACGTACCTACTTCGGTGTAGGAAGTTCTTTTGCCTGACCATTTGTTGGAAATCCAAAGAAATAATACGCGCCCCGTACGGTCTTAGTTGTATAACCTGCCATGGAATGTGGTAGTAACTTGCTATTGAACATGACAACTATAGTAGGCATACTAGTAGGCATACGACGAAATGTTGTATGCTGGCTAAGATTAATATTATATTTTCGAAAGGTTTTCTGCACTATGCACTAATAATAATAATATCAAATGGTTTTCACGTATCAAGCATTTTTAACTGTCATAAGGAGAAATCTTCTCCAAGTGTGCGCTTGCATTATGTGTGTGGCGGGAGGCCATATGGCAGTTTCATTTTTCAAAAATCATGAACGGATATCTTTTTATAAATTGTTTTGTCCAAACAACTGTTTTTGTTTACTTATACCAGTCCCATGACTGACCCGGAGTTTATTATTCCCTTCCTAAACTCTGGATACCCATAATTTTCCACCTGGGCAGCCTAGAAGCAGGTTATCCGTGTTTTGGAGCTAGCTTAGATTCGAAAGTCTTTTGGAAGCCGTCAGATTTTGGAAAGCTTTTGGGTTTGGAAATATTTCAAAGTGCTTGGAGTTTTTGGAGTTTTTGAAGACCTTATCGAAGTTGATGTATGTTGGAAGTTTTTTCTTTGACGTTTCTATTGTTCCGCTTTAGAGTGGTCATTTTGTTGTAGCATCTTTTGTGTATCACTCTGATATTAGTGATCAATGTTTAATGGATATTGTATCAAAGTTGTATCTGTGTTATGATCAATGATATTCATTTTGTTTCCATTGTTTATTTACATCTATTGTTGTTATAAGCTCCGGCGATATGGATTTTGACGTCGTTTGTCGGGCATCGAGCTCGGGTCGTCACAATAATGGATTCTTTTTTCATGCTGCATATAAACATAATATGCATCTAAATGTTGATACATAATCATATCTGGACTCATGTCAACATTTTCTTTTTCATGTCATTACAGGCGCCCCTCCCTTAAATCCAAAACATTATCTTCTTAAAAATGAAGACATTCATTTACAAGTCTTTCATCATCCTTCTCTGTTTATCAATCACTAGTGCAAATAACAAGGATGACATTCACACATTAATGAATCTCAAAGACACATTAACTGAAGTATCGAATTTCATTCCTACATGGTTCAATTCCAAAATTTTACCTTGCAATTGGTCTGGCATTACATGCACTGGATCAACAGTTGAAAAAACAGATTATCCTACATTCCTTTAAACATTCAAATCCCAAGCATTATAGGAGAATTTAGATCTTTAAAGCTCCTCAACCTAAGAAAATGCCAGCTCTTGGGCCAGTTTCCTGAATCATTTGGTAACCTAAAATTTCTATTGGTCTATGATTTAAGCAAGAATTGTCTTTCAAGGCCATTCCACCGTTATTTTCTAACTTGAAAATGCTTACAAACATTTCTCTTGAAGCTAATTCATTTATTGGAAGCCTTCTATATAACATTTGAAGTTCAAAGAACATAGAGCTTCTTGATTTAAGCAACAACTTATTCTCTGGATCTTTACCTCCAAGCCTTGGAAATCTCAGTAGACTTCAACACTTGGATCTTAGTCGGAATTCATTTTCTGGCTCAATATTTCCAGGTTTTGGCAATTTTAAAAATCTCTTAACGATCGATTTATCTTTTAATAGTATGACTGGAGTCATACCTTCAGAGGTTGGCAGTATGATTAACCTTGAATTATTACTGCTTGGAGCAAATGAATTTTCTGGTAGCATTCCAACTGAGATTGCAAGACACAGAAATGTAAAGGTGCTTTTTGTCCATTGCCGCAAGCTATCTGGAAAAATTCCAAAAGAAATAACTGAACTTGCCAGTTTAACAAATTTGGACACATCGGAGAACAATTTCGAAGGAGGATTGACTAAAGAGATTGGTAAGTTAAGAAACTTAAAATACTTGGTAGGTACAAATGCAGGTTTAAGTGGATAAATTCTAGAAACTTTAGGTACATGCAGAAATTTATCGATGATTGCTTTGTCATTCAATGCATTATCAGGTCATATATCTGATACATTGAAAGAGCTTCGGTTAATGAGTTCATTCATGGTGGAAGGAAATGATCTATCTAGACCCATACCAAACTGGATATCGAATTGGAGCTTGGTTAGAGAAATCCGGCTTAACAAGAACTGTTTCACTGGAAATATACCGCCTTTAAATATGCAGTATCTGACTTCATTTACCGCTGATGCTAACCATTTGTCAGGAGACATACCTTTATCTGTTTTTGTTATACGTCCAGTATGCCAAAACAGAGACTAATTAATAATAACTCAGATTTCCACTACTTTGGAATTTGTATTTGTTGTTTTAACAATAAGTATGTTGTAAATAATTACAACAACAAACTAACAACTATAGTAATAATAACTATAGCAATAAATCAAACGTTATACTATTTAAAGAAATAGTACAACGTAGAAACGAAAATGATATATATATATATATAGAAATATATAAATCAATAATAAACCTAACCGGTCGAAGAAGGAAATTCCGTCTGAGGCATGTCTTAACAATTTCCTTAAGACTTTATTTAAAGTATCCCAAGATACAACAGATGTAATCTGCATGAGATTGTAATGGGTATGTCAACTCTATGATTTTGTATAGAGCGGTGAAGAAGAAGAAGAAATTAGAATTGGAATAGAATGATAATGTGATCAGTATTCTCTTCTATTTATAATTTCGTCCGCACCCCTTCGAACAGTCGCGTCCGCCTGACGGGTTGCACCCGTTGCCTTTCATTGTTGCTGTTCGTTAACGAGCCGCACCCATTCGCTACTGGTTCTGCATTCGCACCCGCTACTGCCATAAGTCACACCCGTTCGCGCCTAACTTGTCGCACCCGCTTCCGTCTGCTAAAGGATGCATCTTTTCGCCAAAAAACCCAAGCCCGCTTCAGAAGTTGCACCCCCACAGTCAATCCGCGTCCGCTTCTGAACAGATTCACACCTGTTCGTATAGCCTGCAACTGTCAGAAAACCCGGTCTAGTTTTGTAGTAAACAGAGGATCATATTAGACCCAAACCCGAACCTGAGGCCGGCCCGGCCCGGTTCGGTTTGGGTTCGGTCAGATGGACGGCGGCAGTGTGCGTGCGTGTGTGGCGGTGATGCATGATCTCCTTCCTCACAACGAAGCAAACATTTGGGTTCCCCAAGGCCCCAACCCCTTCATTGCAAAGCTATTAATATACTTAGCTTTGTTTTTATATTTTGCGATGTGCGACAAGTGTATTTCATTTACACTTTCTATTAGGGATTCCAACAATGATTTTTGGTTCTGCTAGTGTTTATAGAAAATATAAGCCGTTATTATTATCATAGAGCCGACCCAGCTCACACTAACATAGGTGATCGCAACCATTAAGAGTATCCTACATATACCCTACTTGTTATTTCTAAGATATGCTCATCATTAAAAAACATAGTTTTAACCTTTAAATACTTCTGTAGGCATGCATTTATATTGTGCATCATAGGAATGGAGTTGGACTATGTCCATGCAAATGCATTACGTCTTGAGTTACTCAGAACTGATTTGCCTATTGATCCTAGTCCGTGGGATCTCCAGTCGCTAGGATAGGTTTCCGTATAAGATAACTCTTGGTGGTTTAGGCTTTTAAACCCATTCCCCTCGATGTGCAGTCAATTTTCTCTCTTGATAAACCTTTAGTAAATGGATCCACTAGGTTATCATTTGTTCCCACTTAATGTATGGAAATAGTTCCATTTGAGAGTAACTACTTAACTGTGTTGTGGCGTCGATGAATATGTCATGACTTTCCATTATACACAAAGTTGTGCACTCTACTTAGCGCAGCTTGGTTATCACAGTGTATGCATATGGCCGGTACAGGTTTAGGCCAAAACGGAATATCTTCTAAAAAGTAACGAAGCCATTCTGCTTCTTCGCCTGCTTTATCTAAAGCGATGAACTCTGATTCAATAGTGGATCGAGCTATGCATGTTTGTTTAGTTGATTTTCATGACACTGCTGCCCCTGCTAAGGTAAGTACATAACCACTCGTTGATTTTGCTTCCTCGGAATCAACAATCCAATTTGCATCACTATATCCTTCTAAGATGGCAAGATATTTTCCATAATGTAAGGAATAATTTGTGGTATTTTTTAATTATTCAAGCACTCCCATTAGTGCTTTCCAGTATTCTTTTCCTGGATTGCTTATATACCTGCTTAGTCTACTTACTATATAAGCTATATCTGGTCTTGTGCAATTCATGAGATACATAAGACATCCTATTACATGAGAGTATTCCAGTTGCATTGCACTCACATTTGTGTTTTTATGCAGTACTTCTGATGGATTAAAAGGTGTTCTTACTCCTTTAATTCCAAAATTTTGAAAATTTTCAATCACTTTGTCTGCATAGTGTGACTGAGATATTCAATTCCATTAGGTGTTCTTATTATTTTGATTCCTAAAATAACGTCTGCAACTCCTAAGTCTGTCATATTGAAATTTCTAAGTGACATCTTCTTTATGGTCTCTATTACCTGAGTATTTGGACCAAATATTCACATATTGTTTACATATAAACAAATCATCACATATGATTATTCAATTTGTTTATAATAAACACACTTATCACATTCATTTATACGAAAACCATTTCTCATCATGAAATTATCAAATTTTTCATGTCATTGTTTTGGAGTTTGTTTTAGTCCGTATAACGATTTTATTAATCTATAGACTTTATTTTCATTTCCTTTGGAAACAAAATCTTCAGGTTGCTCCATGTAGATCTCCTCATCGAGATCTCCATTTAAGAATATTGCTTTACATCCATTTGATGAATTTCTAGATTATAGATCGATGCAATTGCTATTAGCATTCTTATAGAGGTTATTCGTGTTACCAGCGAATATGTATCAAAGAAGTCTACTCCTTTTTTTGACGATATCCTTTGGCTACTAATCTGGCTTTATACTTGTCGGTAGAGCCATCTACTTTCATTTTCTTCTTGAAAATCCATTTACAGCCAATAGGTTTTATTCCAGGTGGAATATCAACAATTTCTCAAGTTTTATTACATAGAATTGAATCAATTTTACGTTGGATTGCTTCCTTCCAACATGAAGATTCAGAAGATGACATTGATTCCTTGTACGTTTAAGGTTCGTGTTCTAACACATATGTGAAAAAATCCAAACCAAATTTTTTGGAAGTCCTAGCCTTACGCTTCTTCTTGGTTCAACTTCCTCAATTTCATGATGAGTTTCATTTTCATGTGAATTGCTTGATTCTTCTCTTGTCCTTTTAGGGACATTAATCCCTTCATTCCTTTTGTAAGGAAACATGTCTTCAAAGAATGTGGCATCTCTAGATTACATGATTGTATTTACATGAATATCAGCTATATCAGACTTGAATACCAAAAATCTGTATGCACTACTATTTTGGGCTGGCCCTAAATAGTAACAATCTACTGTTTTTGGTCCAAATTTGACTTTCTTGGGAGGCAGAACTGGATGCCAAGCACCCCCACACTTAAGGTATTTAAAACTTGGTTTGTGTTCTTTCCATAACTCATGTGAAATTGTTCCTATTTTATTATGAGGGACTTTGTTTAATATGTGATTAGACATATTTAAGGCTTCCCCCCACAAGTTCGACGGTAGACCAGAGGTTAAAAGCATGGCATTAATCATGTCTTTTAATGTTTTGCTCTTCCTCTCGGCTACACCATTTTGTTGTGGTGAATATGGAGGTGTTGTTTGATGAATTATACCATTTTCGATATAGAGCTGTTCAAATGGTGATTCATATTTTCCATCTCGATCAGATCTCAATATCTTGATCTTTTTATTTAACTGATTTTCTACCCCAGCCTTGTATTTTATAAATGATGTAATTGCTTCATCTTTACTATTCAAAAGATATACATAGAAATATCACGTATAACCGTCAATAAACGTGATAAAGTACTTTTTCCCACCTCTTGTAGGTAATGATTTAAAATCACATAAATCTGTATGAACCCTAGTGGTCCGGTGCTTCTGTCAACAGATTGGAATGGTTTTTTTTAACCATTTTAACTTCTACACATGTCTCACATTTGTAGTTCTTATCTACTTGGAATTTCGGAATTAATCCCAAGTTTGATAATGTTTTCATTTTTTGGAAATTTATGTGTCCTAATCTATCATGCCATAGTAAAATTTCATGCTACATAATTTTATTGCCGATAACGGCTACACTTGCCTTAAATAGGCCATCACATAAATATCCCCTTCCGATATACATTCCAACTTTGGACATAACCATCTTGTCTGAGTCTGACACTATTTTGAATCCTTTCTTCGATAGTACTGCACCAGAGATGAGATTCTTACGTATGTCTAGAACGTGGAGCACGTCATTCAACTTGACAGTTTTTCCAAAAATAAACTTGAGGATTACTGTGCTAATGCCTTCGATCATGGATACTGCAGAATTACCTATATAGAGTTTTTCTTTGTGATCGAATTTCTGGTGTGTAGAAAACATGGATTTGTCAGAGCAGACATGACGAGTAACCCCTGTGTCTAACCACTATTGGTTAGGATTCTGAACCATATTGCATTCGATGCAACTGCCGAGAAGTTGGACTCGTCTACTTCCATGGTGTCTACTATATTTGCCTCTTTGTTGCGGTCCTTTTTGAGTCTGCAATCACTAGCGGCATGTCCAACCTTTTCACAAACCCAACACTCGCCATTAAACTTTTTGGTTCGTTTGTTGTCTTTTGGTTTGTTGTCTGGAGCTTTCCTTTTCTCCTGGAAATTATTCTTTTTGTTTTTGGTCTTTGAACCTTCAGCCACAAATGCCTCTTCGCTTGGTTTTGTAACTCCACGGATATCTGCCTCAATTTTCAGCCAGACTATGAGATCCTGTAAAGAGATTTCCTTCTTCTTATGCTTTAGATGGTTGCGGTAATCTCTCCATGGCATCAGCTGTTTTCCCGTGATGGCTTCAACCAAAAACGATTCTCCAACCTTATGACCTTCCGCTTCGAGTTCATGAATGATGATTTGCAGTTCATGCAGTTGAGCAGTCACCGGTTTAGAGTCAACCATCTTGTAGTCCATGAATTTGTCTACAATAAATTTCTTAAGACTGATATTCTACGTCTTATACTTTATGGCAAGTGCATTATAAAGTGCTTTTGCTGTCTTTAGAGGCTGATAACTTTATATAGCACTTTATTGAGACAATTCGGAATATAGTTTTCGCATAAAAAATCGAAATGCTTCCATATATCAACATCTGATTCCTTGCTTGGTGCAGGAATCGGTTCCTCTTTCTCGAGACACCGTTGCAGACCGAGTGTGGTGAGATAAAATAACATTTGATTTTGCCATGTTATAAAGTCATCACCATCTCCTTTGAACGAATCAGGCATGTTGTGTGTAGTAGCCTTTGTTGATAGTTCAACTGTTGCCATCTCTGTTTTAACGAAAATAGAAAAGTCTTAAGATGTTATACGTCTAGTATACCAAAACGGATACTAACTAATAATAAACTTGTCTCACAAGTTTATAAGATTTCCACTACTTTGGAATCTTTATTAGTCATTTTAATAATAAGTATGTTGTAAATAATTACAACAACAAACTAACAACTATAGTAATAATAACTATAGCAATAGATCAAACGTTATACTATTTAAAGAAATTGTACAACGTAGAAACGAAAATGATATATATATATATATAGAAATATATAAATCAATAATAAACCTAACCGGTTGAAGAAGGAAATTCCATTTGAGGCTTGTCGTAATAATTTCCTTAAGACTTTATTTAAAGTCTCCCAAGATACAACAGACGTAATCTGCACGAGATTGTAATGGGTATGTTACCTCTGTGATTTTGTATAGAGCAGTAGACAAGAAGAAGCAGTATAAATTAGAATTGGAATGGAATGAGAATGTGATCAGTTTTCTCTTCTATTTATAATTTCGTACGCACCCCTTCGAACAGTCGCGTCCGCCTGACGGGTTGCACCCGTTGCCTTTCATTGCCGTTGTTCGTTAACGGGCCACATCCATTCGCTACTAATTCTGCGTTCGCACCCGCTGCTGCCACAAGTCGCACCAGTTCAAGGCTAATGGGTCGCACCTGCTTTCGTCTGCTAATGGATGCATCTGTTTGCCAAAAAACCCACGCCCGCTTCGAAAGTCGCACCCCCTCAGTCAATCCGCGTCCGCTTCTGAACAGATTCGCACCTGTTCGTATAGCCTGCAACTGTCAGAAAATCCAGCCCATTTTTGTAGTAAAAATTAGGATAATATTAGACCCAAACCCACACCCGAGCCCGGTCCGGTCCGATTCGTCGGACGGACGGCGGTGGCGTGCGCGCGTGTGGTGGTGATGCATGATCTCCCTCATCACAACGAAGCAAACATTTAGATTCCCCAAGGCCCGAACCCCTTCATTGCAAAGCTATTAATATACTTAGCTTTGTTTTTATATTTGGCGATGTGGGACAAGTGTATTTCATTTACACTTTCAATTAGGAATTCCAACAGTTTGTGATGTTAAGTCTTTATCTGGTCTTTCTTTTGCTGAAAACAATTAAACGGGAAGTATTGAATGTACATTTGAAGGCTGCATGAATCTCAATGATTTAATACTAATGGGAAACAATTTATATGGAGAGATACTGGCAATATGGAGAGGATGTTGTCAAGCGCAACGACAATCCAACAACAAAAAGAACACCGCTTATGGAGTTAACATGGTAATGCCAATGCAGCATATATTCGTCGTTGATTATTATGACATCTCCATTCAATACAAATTATACATTACTTTCTTCTCACATTTCTAAAGCAAAAAAAAAAACGATTGAAGCTACACATTGGGTTGTGAAAAAAAGGTTGATATGCCAACTGTTATCTTCACCTTATCGACGGCGAGAATATTTCAAGGTTAATTCCATCTAGCATTTAATTTAAACAGTTATTGTTTTTAGAACTTAGATAAAACGAGCCCTACTGTAACAACCCTGGTGTAAATTCACTAATTAATTAAATTTAATTAGCAATGATTCATTTTAATTTATGATTTGTGAAATTTAATTGAGTAATTAAAACATATTTTGAGAATAGTTGATTAGATTTAATTAAGGAATGAGCTTCATTTCTTAAATAGGATTTCAATTTAAAATTTTGAAATATTATAAAATCAATTATTTAAATTTGGTGTTTAGAGTAAAGCGTTAATATTGAGAATTTTTGTTAAAATGCAATTTTTAAATGGTTAATTGGTTTTGTCAAATCTGAGAAAATAGTGAATAAATTCCGTTAAAACATTGTTAGAAAAAAAAATGGTTTATTAATGATAGAACTAAACAGATATTACTAACACTTAGGAGAATTAGCAACACCTTGTTAGTGGATCTCCGTCTTAACTCTTGACCCATTAGTGCAAATAAGAGAAAGTACCTCCCCTTAGTATATATTCACCTTCATTCTAAAGTCAGAAAAGAGAAAACCAAAAACTAAACTCCTCCTTCTCAAAGCTTTAAAACCCCAGTTCCTAATTTTCAAATTCAAAGCTCAAATCAAAGGGATTTTATCCAATAATGTAGAGTAAGTGTTTTAAACTATAACTCTGTCCTTTTAGAACTCAAAAAGAATGATTTTGATCCACAATTTGATCAAATTGCTTGCTGTTGAAATTTTGTACTTGATTTTTTAGGTGATTTTGGAGAAGCTAAGAGGTTAGCAAGGCTTAAAAGAGGATTTAGCAAGCTATGGGAAAATAAAAGGTGAGTTATTTACAACACACACTTGCTATCTATAATCCATATGTGTGATTGTTAGTTGTTATTTGGATTGAATTAGATGATTGTTGATTGAATTGATTTCAATTTGATTGTGAATTGATTGTATGTGTTAAATAAATCCAATGATTGTTTGCCGAAAATTATATGAAAATCGCAGTAGTAAAACAATGATATATTGGTGCAAAACGATCCGTAATGGCTCATTTTTTTAGGTTAGAAAATAGTTTCAATGAGAAACAATTTCTCTTTTGGTTACTATTTGAAAATTTTCCATTTACTTGACCTGAAATAGAATTGAACAAAGAAGAACAATTTTGTCTTTGTCAAAATTTTCTTATTTTGAATCTGAAGTTGTTTTAAATTTTTTTTTTGGTTTTCATCAGAATTTAGTAATTCTTAATGTTCTGGAAATCCTGTACTATGTTCTAAAACTTTCTTGTTGTATGTTTTAGAAAGTCATATGATTTAAAGGATCAAAATTGGGTTTGAAACTGATTCATGCTCTGCATTATCAATTTTCTAAGTTGAAATCTAACATAAAAATCATCATAACTTTTGATTGGTAAGTCGTAATTAAGTGAGGTTTATTCATTTGAAAGGAAATTTTATAAGGAACAACTTTTATGTTTTGTGTTTTGCATAATTTTGAAGTTTAAATGTTCAAAAACTTGTTTCTTTGTCGCTAGCCTTTTGATTAAAAGACGGAATTAACAAACTCAAATACGAGAAATTATTTCAATCATAACTTTTGAACCATATGTCCAAATTAAATGATTTTTTTTAAATCTAAATCATTTATCTACAACTTTCATGTATTGATTTTTCTGTAATTTTGAGGTTATCTACGTCACAATTGAATTTTCTTTCAGCTATCCCGAGAGCAAAATCTATATTTGCTCTGTGTTTGAAGCTGCAACAAAATTAGCCATAACTTCTTCGTTTCTTAACCTAATTTGATAAATTTGGATGTTCCAGAAAGCTTAGATCATGTGCTACAAGTTTCATTCTTTGTCTTCTGTAATTTAAAAGTTTGCTTGGTCAAAATTATGGTTGTATTTTGCTGTCCTGAGAGCAAGATGACAACAACAAACATTCATTGAACTTAGAATTGTATTTGCTTATTTTTCCTCTCATTCTTATTCGATTTTGATGCTGTTTTAAGATGTTTTGAAAGCTAAGATACCTATCAATAAATTAGCTATATTTTTAGAATTTGAAATTCAAATTTGAATAGAATTTGAATTAATTTTGGGTTAAATTTGAATTGAATTCGTATTGAACTCAAGTTATCGGTCTTGAGTTATCTTCCTTGTTCTTCATTGTTTTCGAGCACGGTTTTCACTAAATCATTTTTGAAGTGATTTTTGAAATAAATGAAAATTTCAAATTATTATTATATAGTATTTTAAAATTATTTTTCTAATATAAAATTTATTTATTTCCTATAATAAAGGAATTTCAAATATTGGTTTTATTAATCTTTTCGGGAAAAAGTTTTAGAAGCTTGTTTTCTCTAGTAAACTATTTTATACATAAGACATACACTTTTACACAATTCAAAATATGCGAAAGAGAATTAAAGATTTAGTAAAACACATGGTATGGGACACGTGCGTTAACTATTTCGGTTAATTCCGGACTTGTATAATCGAAGCTATTTGTGATTATTGATTCTGAGATGTTTTTCCATTTTATGGCATATTTTAAGTTCTATAATTTCCATTTATTAGAATTATTTAAGATGGCCAATATTTGGTAAGTATTATGGGTTTGAGATCTCCTATGTAGGAGTATAGTCGATGAGAACCATCACGATGTTTTATTTACTTGCCAATGATATAAGGCAAGTCTTGAGTATATGATTTCATATTTTGAGATTTATGGTTTATGAGGAACCATCACGATGTTTTCACTTGTCGAGGAGATGAGACAAGTTATGATGCCATTTAATACTTGTAGATGATATGAGATGAGTATGATGTTTCTTTATCACTTGCCAATGTGATGAGGTGATATATGATTTTTTGAATTTTATGATGTTCCTAGTGTGGCATCGACTAGCAGCTGCTAAGTGCGAACGTGTGGTATGGAACACACGTTAACACTTTTCGGTTTTCTATCTGTGAGTTTGTGACACATTCACGATGTTTACCTAGCAGAACTGCTTTGAGAGGTGTTAGCGACCTTATCATGTGGACGAACTGCTTTGGGAGGTGTTAACGACCTTGTTAGGGCTGACAAAATGGCTTGGAAAGGTGTCAGCGACCTTGTCAAGAGTATGAACAGCTTTGGGAGGTGTTAGCGACCTTGTCTAAGTCTTCGGCCGTTTGAGTTTAGCACGTGTAGCATTTCTTCGGCATTGTAATCGGGGATCTGGGCAATCCGGGTTTTCTGAGTTTTGAGTTCACCGTTTTTGGTGCATTAGTGTTAATATTTTCTGAGTTTTGAACTTGCATCAAATTCTTTATTGAGTTTGATATTTTATGAGTTTGAATTCATATCGAGTTCCATGAGCTTTTAATATTGAGATGTATGTTTGAGATTTAGCCGTCTTGGCTTACTTATGAGTTTGAGATCTCACATTCTTATGGAGTTGTCTTGTGTTGCTTTTATGACTTCAATTTGTGATTGAGATGAGTTTTCTTGTTTTTAGAGTAATAGTTCATTGAACCATTTGAGTTTTTCTTGAGTTTTATATGAGTTGATTTGAGTTCATTATGGGTTATCGCCGATGATATGAGGTACTTTTGTTTTATTTGAGCATTGAGTTTGAGTTACCTCTTTCGAGGTATTTAGTCACTTAGGTAGCGTTTGTTACTTAAGTATTGAGCTATGAGTTATCTAATCCTTCTCCTCATTTGAGAAGAAGCATCACTATATCCATTCTGCTTCATATTATCGATATTGACTGATTTGTGTAGCTAGACTGACCTGTGTATTTATACTCGAGTCAGACCGAGTTGTTTCAAGTATCATCTATTGGATGTAGCTTGAAGTTGATGTTAGATAATAGCTCTTCTTTCTCTTGAGTAATTTTTGTTCTTCAGCATAATCTGGTTATTTATATTTGATTCGATGTATATGTTGTGGTCGAGTACCACCTTTATTGTATTCATATTGTATTGTACTAAGCAAGTTTCAGTGTATATGTATATATATGAGGTTGATTACTGTTCTGTGATGTTCTTTACATTTAGTTATCATATTTTATTTTGATAGATCCATTAGCTACCTATAGTTTTGGATTAAACATTTCTGGGTATGTCGATCCACTCGAGATAGAAAAGAAAAATCATATTGCAATTTTTGACGTATTCAGTAGATGTTTAGGACAAAGTTATAGATGGTCTCCCTTAACCAGCCCTATTGTCCGCTTTAGTAGACGAAATTACTCATTAATTCTCTTTACTAAGGCAGGTCTCGGGGTGGGGCGTTACAGCATGGTGTCAGAGCTGTGGTCGGAACAAAGTAGAACAAACACGGAACAATACGCATATCACGATACGTCGAAGTACAATATGAGTGAAACATTGTCCTTTATTCGAGCTTGTTTTCGAATCGTGCTTTGATTCTTTTTCAAGTTTTCGGATATGTTGAGATGGAATATGTCTAGGATTATAAATTGTATTCTGTAGTATTCTATAATTAAGTTTGATGTTATCTTATCTTATGAATAATCTTATCTTGGATTATTCTATTCTTATTTTTGTCTGTGCGAGTGAGTTCGTATCGATGAAGCTTACTGATTCCTTTGAGTATTCTTGTTGTGTTCCTTTGAGAGTTGTGAATCGTATTGAGGGGATCCACAACGATTGGCTCATTGTAAGAATTCTAAGATTTCTATTTAATGTTGCTTTTGTGAGTATTTCTTTTGTTACTCACAATCTTGACATGCTTTTGATTTGAGATGGATTGACTTATTTGATATTAAGTCCAATCCTTTGTTTTATAGGATCCTATTGTTTATTTAGGTTTCCTATTTTGATTGGTTTATTATTTCTATCACTTTGAAATGTTAACGATGATTTCGAAGTTTCTAAATTCACTCTTGAGTATTGAGATGTTGATGATATATCTCGAATTCCAGTCGAGGTGACTTTGTTAAGTATTGATGAGTCCGTTTGGGTTTGACATCCAATCGGAGAATTGAGTGTTGAATGAGGCGAGTTTCTAGATTGTTCGAGTTTGATTGAGTTTATCATTCAGTTTCTTTGAGTGATCCTTTTTGGATACTCAATCGGTATTATCCTTTGTAGCATTACTTTGTTTGAAGTAATGATTTGTTGTTTGTGTGCTTCTTCTTCTCCTTCGAGAAGAATATCTTGCTTATCTTGTGTCTTGATGATTTTCGAGAGTGGCATGTCATCTTATAGGAGTTGACGAACACTCCATCTCTTTCTGTTGATTTTGTGAATCGAGTATTCTAGGAATATCTCGATGCATTCTCTTAATATTCTTTGGTTTGAGTTTTTGAAGCTATATATATATATATATATATATGAGTTTTAAAAAGAGACATTAGATTTTTGAGATATTTCAAAAATCAAAGAATGTTCTGAGAATATATTTATATGAGTAGTATTCTTTTATGGAAATAATTTGAGAGTGTTGGGTTATGCATCGAGTAGTTAAGAGTTATGGTCGATACACCTGATCAACGTTATTGATAGGAATCTCCTAAATGAAATGATGAGGCAATCAGACACGATGATTTGTGTTCTAAAGATTGAGATTTTGAAAATAATATCTTGAGATTATATATTAAATTTATTTTTGAACGGTAATTGCAGCTATTGATTTTGGAGATGGGTAACAGGGTGGCGAGGCAGTTTTGACAGCTCGATCGGCTCTGCAGCCAACGGATATATCCATTTATTAGAGATTCAAGGGCGAGGCAATGCCATTTATTTATTTATTTTGAAATTATAAAGATGAGAATAAGTGAGAATATTCTTGAGCTATACTTTATTGAAAGTATATTTTGAGATTTTAGAATCTATATTATATACATCGGATGTTTTAAGAGAAGAGTTATAAGAGAATTTGAAGATTGTTTTTAAACTATTTAAGTGGTTTAATAAAAAGAGTAAAAAGAATTTGAACCCTTAATTTATTTTGAGGAATATTATTATTGATTTAAAAATTTCTTTGAAAATTAATTTTGAAGTAAAAGAAGAAATTTCGACTTTTGATTTGAGTTTTAAATTACTTACTAAGTAATATAATAAAGTGTTTGAAAATTTTCAAATATTGAAAATTGAGATTTGAAATTTAAAAGATGTTGAGATTTATAAATTCTAAATATCTTGAATTGAAAAGTAAATTGAGCTTATATCCTTGTTCTTGAGTATATTCTATCTTTGAGCTATTATCAACGACGTGCATTTTTCATGGTCGTTCCAGTTGGTTGCCTTGTGAGAAGCCATCTTGTGATTTATCAATCCTGTCTATTGTTTCTACCCTATTGTGAGGATGTTCTTTTTGTATATTTATGTGAAAAATCTTATTGATGATCTTCTTTATTGCTTAGAGTTCGGGTTTGAGTGAGTTTGATCCCGACTCTATTCGTAGAGTTATTTGAAATCAATCATTTTCGATTGAATAATTGTTGAGCATCTTATTAAGTTTTGACTCGAAGATGGGTTATCTTCGAATTCTTTCGAGTTACTTGGAAAATTCAATGGTTTGCTAATCATTATATTAGCATTTGATGGGCCTTTAGATTAACCAAGTGAGTTTTTCCTTGTGTTCTCTCTACAATTCTATGTTGAGAATATGAATGGTTTGAGTTTCGAGCTTGTCCTTTATCCTTTGTCGATTGAATTTTTGTGTTGTTTACGGCTCTTTTTCTAGAAAATTGCGGGGATGCAATTTTTGTAAGGGGGAATCTGTCACAACCCTGGTGTGAATTCACTAATTAATTAAATTTAATTAAGAATGATTAATTTTAATTTATGATTTGTGAAATTTAATTGAGTAATTAAAGCATATTTTGAGAATAATTGATTATGAGCTTCATTTCTTAAATAGAATTTCAATTTAAAATTTTGAAATATTATAAAATCAATTTTTTGAATTTGGTGTTTAGAGTAAAGTGTTAATATTGAGAATTTTTGTTTAAATGCAATTTTTAAATGGTTAATCGGTTTTGTCAAATCTGAGAAATTTGTGAATAAATTTTGTTAAAACATTGTTAGAAAAAAAATATGGTTTATTAATGATAGAGCTAAAGAATATTAGTAACACTTAGGAGAATTAGCAACACCTTGTTAGTGGACCTCCATCTTAACTCTCTTGACCCATTAGTGCAAATAAGAGAAATTACCTTCCCTTAGTATGTATTCACCATCATTCTAAAGTCAAAAGAGAGAAAACCAAAAACTAAACTCCTCCTTCTCAAAGCTTTAAAACCCTAGTTCCTAATTTCCAAATTCAAAGCTCGAATCAAAGGGATTTTGTCCAATAATGTAGAGTAAGTGTTTTAAACTCTATCTCTATCCTTTAGAACTCTAAAAGAATGATTTTGGTCCCCTTTTTGATCAAATTGCTTGCTATCTAAATTTTGTTTTTGAGCTTGTAGGTGATTGTGGAGAAGCTAAGAGGTTAGCAGGGCTTAAAAGAGGATTTAGCAAGCTATAGGAAAATAAAAGATGAGTTATTTACAACTCACACTTGCTATCTCTAATCCATATATGTGATTGTTAGTTGTTATTTGGATTGAATTAGATGGTTGTTGATTGAATTGCTTGCAATTTGATTGTGAATTGATTGTATGTATTAAATAAATCCAATGATTGTTTGCTGAAAATTTTATATGAAAATCGTTGTAGTGAAATAGCGATATATTGGTGCAAAATGATCCGAAATGGCTCATTTTTTTAGGTTTGAAAATAGATTCAATTAGAAATTTCTCCTTTGGTCATTATTCGAAATTTTTCCGTATACTTGACCTGAAATAGAATTGAATAAAGAAGAACTATTCTGTCTTTGTCAAAATTTTCTTATTTTGAATCTGAAGTTGTTTTCATCATAACTTTTTTGATTTTCCTCAGAATTTGATAATTCTTGATGTTCTGGAAAGCCTGGACTATGTTCTAGAACTATAATGTTGTATGATTTATAAAATTATGTGATTTAAAGGATCAAAATTGGGTTTTAAACGGATACATGCTCTGCTCTATCAATTTTCTAAATTGAAATCTGAAATAAAAATCATCATAACTTTTGATTGGTTTGTCGTAATTGAGTGAGGTATTTTTCAGTTGAAATGAATTTTTATATGAAACAACTTTTATGTTTTGTATTTTGCATAATTTTGAAGTTTAAATGTTCAAAAACTTGTTTCTTTGTCGCTAGCCTGTTGATTAAAAGACAGAATTAACAAACTCAAATATGAGAAATTGTTTCAATCATAACTTTTGAAGCATATGTCCAAATTAAATGATCTTTTTTTCGTTTAAAAGCTAAATCATTTATCAATGAATTTCATGTGTTGAGTTTTATGTAATTTTGAGGTTAGTTATGTCAAAATTGAATTTTCTTTCAGCTATCCCGAGAGCAAAATCTATATTTGCTCTATGTTTGAAGTTGCAACAAAATTAGGCATAACTTCTTCGTTTCTTAACCGAATTTGATAATTTTGGCTGTTACAAAAAGCTTAGATCATGTGCTACAAGTTTCATTCTTTGTGTTTTCTGTAATTTTAAAGTTTGCTTGGTCAAAATTTTGGTTGTGTGTTGATGTCCTGTGAGCAAGATGACAACAACAAACATTCATTGAACTTAGAATTGTATTGGCTTATTTTCTCTCTCATTCTTATTCGATTTCGATGTTGTTTTGAGATATTTTGAAAGCTATGATGCCTATCAATTGACTAGCTATATATGGAGGATTTGAAATTCAAGTTTAAATAGAATTTGAATTGATTTTGGGTTAAATTTGAATTGAATTCGTATTGAACTCAAGTTATCGGTCTTGAGTTATCTTCCTTGTTCTTCATTGTTTTCGAGCATGGTTTTCACTAAACCATTTTTGAAGTGATTTTTGAAATAAATGGAAATTTAAAATTATTATTATATAGTATTTTAAAATTATTTTTCTAATATAAAATTTATTTATTTCCTATAATAAAGGAATTTCAAATATTGGTTTTATTAATCTTTTCGGGAAAAAGTTTTAGAAGCTTGTTTTCTCTAGTAAACTATTTTATATATAAAACATACACTTTTATACTATTCGAATATATGAGAAAGAGAATTAAATAATTTAGTAAAACACGTGGTATGTGACATATGCGTTTACTATTTCAGTTAATTCCGGACTTGTATGATCGAAGCTATTTGTGATTATTGATTCTGAGATGTTTTGCCATTTTATGGCATATTTTGAGTTTTATAATTCCCATTTATTGGAATTATTTAAGATGGCCAATATTTGGTAAGTATTATGGTTTGAGATCTCCTATGTAGGAGTATGGTCGATGAGAACCATCACGATGTTTTATTTACTTGCCAGTGATATAAGACAAGTCTTAAGTATATGATTTCATATTTTGAAATTTATGGTTTATGAGGAACTATCACGATGTTTTCACTTGTCGAGGAGATAAGACAAGTTATGATGCAATTTAATAATTGTAGATGAGATGAGACGAGTATGGTGTTTCTTTATCACTTGCCAATGAGATGAGGCGATATATGATTTTTTGAATTTTATGATGTTCCTAGTATGGCATCGAATAGTAGCTAGTAAACCGCTAAGTGCGAACGTGTGGTATGGAACACGCGTTAACACTTTTCGAGTTTCTATCCGTAAGTTTGTGACACATTTACGATGTTTACCTAGCAGAACTGCTTTGAGAGGTGTTAGCGACCTTGTCATATGGACGACTGCTTTGGGAGGTGTTAGCGACCTTGTTAGGGCTGACAAAACGGCTTGGAAATGTGTCAGCGACCTTGTCATGAGTATGAACTTCTTTGGGAGGTGTTAGCGACCTTGTCTAAGGATTCGGCCGTTAGAGTTTAGCACGTGCAGCATTGCTTCGGTATTATAATCGGGGATCTGGGCAATCCAGGTTTTCTGAGTTTTGAGTTCACCGTTTTTGGCGCATTAGCGTTAATATTTTCTGAGTTTTGAACTTGCATCAAATTCTTTATTGAGTTTGAGATTTTATGAGTTTGAATTCATATCGAGTTCCATGAGCTTTTAAGATTGAGATGTATGAGTGAGATTTAGCCATCTCGGCTTACTTATGAGTTTGAGATCTCACATTCTTATGGAGTTATATTGTGTTGCTTTTATGACTTCTATTTGTGATTGAGATGAGTTTTCTTCTTTTTGGAGTAATGGTTCATTGAACCATTTGAGGTTTTCTTGATTTTTATATGAGTTGATTTGAGTTCATTATGGGTTAACGCCGATGATAAGAGGTACTTTTGCTTTATTTGAGCATTGAATTTGAGTTACCTCTTTCGAGGTATTAGTAGCGTTTGTTACTTAAGTATTGAGCTATGAGTTATCTAATCCTTCTCCTCATTCGAGAAGAAGTATCACTATATCCATTCCGCTTCATATTATCAATACTGACTTATTTGTGTAGCTAGACTGACCCGTGTATTTGTACTCGGGTCAGACCGAGTTGTTGCAGGTATCATCTATTGGATTTAGCTTGAGTTGATGTTAGATAACAGCTCTTCTTTCTCTTGAGTAATTTCTGTTCTTCTGCATACTCTGATGTATTTATATTTGATTTGATGTATATGTTGTGGTCGAGTACCACCTTTATTGTATTCATATTTTATTGTACTAAACAAGTATTAGTGTATATGTATATATATATGGTTGATTATTGTTCTGTGATGTGCTTTACATTTAGTTATTATATTTTGGTCTGATAGATCCTTTAGCCACCTATAGTTTTGGATTAAACATTTACTGGGTATGTCGATCCACTCGAGATAGAAAAGAAAAATCATAGTGCAATTTTCGACGTATTCAGTAGATGTTTAAGACAAAGTTATAGATGGTCGCCCTTAACCAGCCCTATTGTCCGCTTTAGTAGACGTTATTACTCGTTAATTCTCTTCACTAAGGTGGGTCTCGTGGTGGGGCGTTTCATCTACTATGGACGATGCATTATAGCATATCCTTTCTAAGCTTTTGGTCTCCATACCCACTCCCTCTATATTTTTCCTCCTAACCGCCCTAACCTTTTCTCTACTCCTTTGAATAAATAAAAGCAGAAAATATGTACGTAGGAAACCATTTTTTGGAAATATATAGGATAATTTCACTTATGATATGGTTGACAATTCTCTTCACCCATGTTTTGTCAATTCAAAATAGTTTTACTCCGGTGATCTAATATGCATGTTACGTTTTCATACTTTATGACTCTATATATGCAGTTGCAAATTTACTATGGTTAACCAAGAGCATGCAAAGCTACTATGTAGGAATACATTGTTGCAACTAATATTACATTTATGAGACAATTTGCTTACATCATCAGCATATATTATTTTTCTATGTAAATTTAACGTTCTCATCCTTTTTGAGTTTTTATGCTTATAAGACTTCATGTTGGTTTCTTTACTCGCGTTTTCCAATCTACTTAGAACTAAGCTGGTATGATAAGTTAATTTAATTAACTAAATAATTTACTATTCCAACTATTACATTGACCTGAGGGTTTAAAACTATCACTGGAGTGTAAAACTGGTGATTGATACTGATATAGGTTTCACATTTTTAAGGCATCGGTTGACATACTAAATAGATGATGAGATGATATTTTTCGAACTCGCGGGTGCATACACAAAGCAACATGGTTCAACTTCAAGGGCAGACATCAAAATCCACACCAAGAAAAGGCTGGACCTACTAAAGCTACATACACTACATAATGGAAAGCACAACACATTAGACATCAAGTTTAATTTGGTTATACATGTTTTCAATTCATGGAAGTCTCTATACTATACCTATTATTTTTAAATCCAGTTGTACCTAATGGTCTTCCAAATGATTTGCATTAACACATTTCATGCATATTAGACATTTGTAATGCCTTCTAACAACTACATTGATTTCATGCAACAGAGATCGGGTAGTATTGTCTTATTATTCTGTTCATGTTATTTAGTACAAGGTACAAAATATTTAACCACACTGTTTGCGGCTTCTTGCTAGTCTGCACATATTGCTTTCAACATGAATAAATAAACATTAGGTTGCGCTTTTATTTAATGAGAAGTTCTGAATCCAAGTTGTGATTTATAATCAGAACTTTCTATGTTGTTTTATTAGCAGTGTTTTGAATAAAGCCGTCTATTCAGATAAAATAATTCAAATTTTTTTCAGTGCTTATTTTTTGTTCTAAATGTTGAATGTTGTTTTTTGTTCTGAATATTGAATGCAAACAAACAAGCAAGTGATTATTCAGAATTCAGCATTCAGCAACCATCATTCAGACTTCACAGTTCAGCAATCAGAATTTAGCATAACTGCAAAGCTAATTTATGACCACATATTTTGCACTAATCTACCAACGCTGTTCGGAAATAAACAGCATTTCCCATTACCATGCCCAACCAATTCGAAATTGGAACATACATAGAGTCATATATGTACACAAATCACTAAGTGATATAACTGCAAATCAGACCATTCACCAAACATCTATAACAACGTCTGAAAAAATATATTCAGATAGAGTTTCATACAATAACAGTTTCCTGCAATAATAAATTTAACCGAATTGATAGTAAATAGTAACTAGCAAAATGATGGCAAAATTTTTTTTAGGACCACACCACCGTGTTCGTAGCACGGGTTCACACTCGTCATTGGCGAAGAAGTGGTAGCTACATAGAAGCAATGACCTTCAGATCAGATCTGGAATGCTTAGACAGTGCAACTTTTAGTTCTAGGTTGCAAAGCATTTCATTGTAGCTGGTATTTTTCTAAGGAGAACGCAAAGTAGTTTTAAGTAGAGCAATCTTTAGATGGAGTGAGATTCCAAGCAGAGCAACCTTTACGTGACGCGAGTGTTTTATTAAGCTGTTTCAAAGATAAGTTTTATATTTAGTATTACTCAACCATGTTTTTTGCCCAGAGAATGGAATTACTGTCTGTTTCCACTTGAGCTGCTATAATTAACTGTTGCACTTTGAAGGATGTACGTATGCCACTTAAAGTTATAATGAAACACTTCTATGATGCTATTAGTACAAAAGAATGTATATTATCTTGGACTGCAGTTCTACTTTGCGTCCTTACACTAAAAAATTATAGACTATTGTTGTTATGTTCTGTCACAACTTTTCAACTTTTGCTTACGTAGATTCTGCTTGATAAAGGTAAAACTTACAGGCTGTTTCTTCTTTCTACTATTACAACGGAAATCCGAACAATACTTTCAATTTTTGGGAGAGAAGGTTGCATGCTTGATGGTGTAAGGTTGCATATACACGGTGGGCAATGGTTGGATGATGGAATTGGCTAGAAATTGTGTATACAAAAAATGTTGCTATACTCTTTCACATGATGTTTCTATTGCAGAAAAAGCAATACTTTAAATAAACATTAGAGTTGGGAAGCATTATTATTACGCTTTCAAAAAATTCATGTATAAAATAGTTTGACAAAATAATTGGTTTAAATTAAAAGGGTATATAGAACATTTTTGTTTATTTGTTATCGCACGGATCTTACTGCTCATGTACATCGAACCAATTCAAGAGGCAATTCAAAGATATTTTAGCTATATTTGAAAGTGTTGATATGGAAAGCATTCATTGTGCTGATTTTATTATCGTTGTATTTTAATAGCCATGCTAAAAATTATGGCTCAACGGTTAAATGCAAGTCCACCTGCATGTGCATATATACTCGTTTTAATAAAAATTACAAAAGTAATCAATACTCTCACATTTCAACATTAGTAATGACCACTCCATTGTATATTAAGTTTTCCATGTTGCTCTATTAACAATAGCGAATTGACACAACTTCCTGGCCTAAACAGTTTCTAAAATCATGACCTACATATAAAGGATGGATACTTTTGTAACTTTAGAAAAAGCTTTGCTTTGATTGAGCCTGAACAAGATTTTGCTTTATAGTATAAGATTTTCATTAAAAGTACTATATCATTTTATTTATGGACTTAAGTGCTCATACATGAACAATCCAAGAGCTATGGAAAACCTCTCCTATGTTACCTATGATTACAATTAATCTTCTAGAATTCTATTGCACTTTATTCTACTTCAACATAACCCATGTAGATATGGTCTACTTTCTTCTGGAAACTGGAGTTGACCTCGAAAAGTTAGCATGTTTTAATAGAAAATTTGTTATCTTTCAAGGAAGAGTATGAGAAATGTGTAGATACTAGAAAGTTAGCCGATGTGTTTAGGACTGCATAGTTTAGTTGAATGTTTCAAAATAATTACTTTTTCTTAGTAATGTTAGCTGATATCATGGAAAAATGTTAGGATCGTCATTTTCTTTTAGCTTTATATTGTATCATTTCATTAAATAAAAAAAGTGTTGAACTTCACTTTGCCTAAAATATTATCTTGCTACTTTTTAAATTTTTCTATCATTTCTCTGTTATAACAACAATTGGTATCAGAGCTTTCTTCTTAAGGGATTTGTGTTTGAGTTTGAAAAGCCATGGAAACTGAAGCTAATAGTCTCTCTTCATTTGCTCCAACAGTGTTTGATAAGAACAACTACCAGATTTGGGCAGTATGTATGGAGACTTACTTAGAAGTTCTGGATCTATGGGAAGTAGTGGAAGAAGACTATGAAATTCCTGAACTTCCCAACAATCCAACCTTGGCACAAATAAAACTGCAAAAAGAAAATAAAACAAAGAAATCAAAGGCAAAGTCTTGCTTATTTGCTGCAGTTTCATCCACAATCTTCACTCGCATCATGTCCTTAAAGACTGCAAAACTTATATGGGATTATCTCAAGAAAGAGTATGAAGGAGATGAAAGAATTAAAGGAATGCAAGTCATGAACTTGATTAGGGAATTTGAACTTCAACGAATGAAGGATTCCGAGACAATCAAAGATTATTCTGATGGACTTCTTAGTATTGCAAACAAAGTGAGGCTTCTTGGATCAGATTTTACTGACTCGAGAATCGTCGAAAAAATTCTTGCTATGTTCCTGAAAGGTATGAAGAAACCATCACCACCTTGGAAAATACAAGATATTTTTCAAAAATTTCATTGGCGGAAATGCTAAATGCATTACATGCACAAGAACAAAGAAGGTTGATGAAGGAAGATACAACAACTGAAGGAGCTTTACCAGCCAAGCATCAAAATATGGCTGAAAATATAAAAGAGGATATTGAAGAAAATGGAGCAAGTACAACATATACCTTTGCAAAGGGGAAGAATAAAAATCTAAAGAGAAATTATCCACCATGCCAGCACTGCGGAAAGAAAGGTCATCCTCCATTTAGATGCTGGAAAAGACCTGATGCTAAGTGCATCAAACGTAATCAGATAGGGCATGAAGTTGTTATATGTAGAAACATAAATCAACAAAGCAATGAAGAGGCAAAGACTGCTGATCAAGAGGAGGAGGATCACTTATTTATCGCTACATGTTTCTCTAGCATCGAGTCAACTGAGAGTTGGCTTATAGACAGTGGTTGTACTAACCATATGACATATAACAAGGATCTATTCCATGAACTAAGAAACACAAGTTCATTAAAAGTTCGAGTTGGAAATGGAAAATATATAGCTGTGAAAGGAAAAGGAACAATTGCAATCTCTACTTGTTCAGGTACCAAATTATTTCTGATGTCTTGTATGTTCCTGAAATTGATCAAAACCTGTTAAGTGTTGGTCAGCTAATTGAAAGGGGTAATAAAGTTGTATTCGAAGACAAATGTTGTTTAATAAAAGATGCAAATGGTAAAGATATTTTTAAAGTAAAAATGAAAGGAAAAAGTTTTTCTCTAAATCCATTGGAGGAGGAGCATACGGCCCTTAAAATCAAAGAAAATATCACCGAGTTATGGCATAAGAGACTCGGACACTATCATCATCAGAGGCTGCTGCAAATGAAATCAAAGGAAATGGAAAATGATCTTCCAGAACTTGATGATCATATTCCAAACTGCAAAACATGTCAATATGGGAAGCAAAGCCGAAAACCGTTTCCCAAGGCAACTTGTAGGGCAACAAAGAAGCTTCAATTAGTACATACCGACATTGTAGGTCCACAAAGAATGCCTTCCCTGAATGGTAATCTTTATTATGTTGCATTCATTGATGATTTTTCACGTATGTGTTGGATTTTATTTTTGAAATACAAGTCAGAAGTAGCTCAAGTGTTTTGGAAATTCAAAGCTAGAGTTGAGAATGAGAGTGGTTGTAAAATTCAAACTCTTCGTTCAGACAATGGTAAGGAATACATTTCTAAAGTAGTTGATAGTTTTTGCAGGAAGAAGGTATTCAACATCAATTAACCACACCATACACTCCACAACAAAATGGAGTTAGTGAAAGGCGGAATAGATTTATACTAGAAATGACACGGTGTATGCTACATGAGAAGAACTGGCCAAAGCAGTTTTGGGCTGAAGCGGCAAGCACTGCAGTCTTCGTACAAAACAGGCTTCCAACAAGAGTAGTGAGGGATAAAACACCTTTTGAGGTTTGGTATGGATATAAACCATCTTTAAATTTCTTTAAAATATTTGGATGTTTGTGCTTCACTCATGTTCTACAGGTTAAAAGAGATAAATCAGATAAAAGAGCACTTCCAGGCATCTTTATAGGTTATAGTTCCGTCGCAAAAGCTTATAAAATTTTCCATCCACAAACTGAAAAAAATATTGTAAGTAGAGATGTGAACTTTGTGGAAGATGAAGAATGGAATTGGGATGACGCAAAGAAGGTAGATTCAGCCCCAAAAGTGTCAAATCTCAATTTTCCTGTCTTGAATGCAGAAGATCAAAGCATCGAAGACTTGGAGAATGAAATGGTGGATGAAATATCTATCAGGGCGACAAGACCACTTTCTGACATTTACCAAAGATGCAATGTTGCTGTGTGTGAACCTAATGACTATGAAGAAGCTAAGACTAATCCAAGTTGGGTTAGTGCAATGAAGGAAGAGCTGTTCATGATTGAAAAAAATAAAACATGGGAGTTGGTTAATCGACCTCAAAACAGAAAGGTGATTGGAGTCAAGTGGGTGTACAGAACCAAACATAATGTTGATGGCTCAATCAATAAGTATAAAGCTAGGTTAGTAGTCAAAGGATATGCTCAAATACCCGGTGTGGACTACTCAGATACATTTGCGCCCGTCGCTGCACTTGACATTATCAGGCTTTTGCTTGCTATTTCAGCATAAAATAATTGGAGAGTTTACCAATTAAATGTCAAGTCAGCGTTCTTGAACGGTTTTTTAGAGGAGGAAATTTATGTAGAGCAACCGGAAGGCTATGTAAAGCAAGGTAATGAAGACAAGGTTTATCTTCTAAAAAAAGCACTTTACGGTTTGAAGCAAGCTCCAAAGGTTTGGTATAGCAGGATAGATGATTACTTTTAGAGTTTGGGATTTATTAAAAGTCCATCTGAACCAACATTATATGTCAAGCTTAATGGTGCAAACATTCTTATCATCTCACTATATGTCGATGACTTGCTTGTCACAGGAAACAAAACAAGTGGTGTTGACAAATTTAAGCAAGAGATGATGGAATTTTTTGAGATGAAAGATCTCGGATTAATGATGACTTTCTTTCTTGGAATGGAAATCAAAAAAAGTGAATATGAAGTTTTCATATGTCAAAAGAAATATACAAAGGAGATCCTGATGAAGTTCAAACTTGAAAAATGCAAAGAAATGGTCACTCCGATGAACTCGAAAGAGAAGCTCTGCAAAGAAGATGGAACTGAGAAGATTGATCAAGCATATTTCAGAAGCTTGATTGGCAGCTTGATGTATCTTATAGCAACTCGACCTGATATTTTGAATGTTGTGAGTATTTTGTCTCGATTTATACATTGTGCAAGTGAATGGCATCTTAAGGCTGCTAAAAGAGTGCCTAGATATGTTAAAGGCACATTTGATTTTGGTATAAAATTCATGAGGAGCAAAGAGTTCAATTTAGTCGGTTTCTCAGATAGCTATTGGGGAGGTTCTGCTAATGATATGAAAAGCACTTCCGGCTACTGCTTTACACTTAGTTCCGATGTTTTCTCATGGAGCTCAAAGAAACAAGAAACTATGGCACAATCTACCGCTGAAGCAGAATTTATTGCTGCAACAACAGCTGTTAATCAGGCTTTATGGCTGAGAAAGATTTTAATTTAAGTGATTACCCTATAATTTTCATAAATTACCATATTCCAAAATATGTGTAAAAGCACGTTATTTGAGTCAACAAAGAATGCACCAAAAAATGGAAAGAGATGTGTAGGATATGGATATCATTTTCATTATTTCCATTATCTCTTTCAATAAAAGAATAGAAATAATTAATTGTAAATTCAAACAAAGCAAAATTTTCATTTACGGTTAATTTATGGTAAATTATAATGGTAATCCTTCGTAGAAGGATAGTTCTAATAAATAAAAAATGTAAAACTAAGCATTCTAGTTTAAAAATTAGTATACACATACAACGCACTTAAGGACTAAAATTAAGAATATATAAATATCATAAATTACGACTATATATGTGTTAATTAGTAATTAATGGATTAGGATTTATGGACATTAATTATAATTTAACGGGTAATAAATTTGTAATTAATGAGAGAAAAAATGAATAAAATGGGGACTAATTTGGGAAACTTAATATGACATTCTTGGAAGAATTGAATCTAAGTAATGGATGGATTTTGGAATTTGTAAAAGTGCAAAGGGATTAAATAAGGATTAATTGGGAATGTTCCAATTTTTACAATAATGATTAACGGTAATGAGTATACTAACCAAAGCAATGGATGTACCACATTTATTAGAAACAAAAAGGAAAATTTAGGAAAATAGGTAATAATGTAATGACATATTAGAAATACTCATCTTAGTTTAGTAAGAAGTGTTAGGACCTCAACACCATTAATACCATTTGATAATAAATGGAAGCTTCCAAAAAATAATTTCTTTTAGAGTTTTTGGGTTGTAATAGCTATTGTCTCCCCCCTTGTTATTGAAAAAGTGTGTGATGTGGTATGAGATATATCCCTGTTCTATTCCTGTGTTGATTTTATAAATGAGATTAGACTGCTTGATAAATATATCTGTATTGAGAAGCAATGTAAGTAAGGAAATTTTATGGGGATACTTAACTAGCGATAAACCATAAGTAAGACTGGAAGTTAATGAGGAATTAGATCAGCAGCCTGAAGTAAATAAATGTCTCAATCCAGAAATTTTGGAATTTTAGGAAAAGTAAAATTTAGTTCATAGAATGTCACCATTCAACAAAGAGATAAAATATATAGACATGTGAAGGGAATTTTCTATTGAATAAGGATGAAGAGGAAGGTAGAAATTTTTATCGCTAGGTGTTTGTCATAAATAAATAAAAAGCACTTTTATTCCCATTTGGAAAAAAGGACCACAGCGTCTCTAGCAAAGATTCTTATTAAGAATATGGTTTGACTTCATGGGATTCCGATTAGCATTATTATTGATAGGGAAACATTCTTTGCTGGCAAATTTTGTAGGAGTTTACTGGCAACTTTAGGAACTTCATTAAATCTTGGCACCACTTACCAACCAAAGACCGATGGACAAACTGAAGGAGTATTATCCCACCTTTTGGCAAGACCATGATATCATCAACTTGGCTAAAAACGAATGATTATCAACCCTAAGAATCAACCATATACAGTGCAATGGACGATGGTCGAGTAGATTTGGACCAAACCACGGTCAAGGTATAATCAATATGAAGTGATAAGAGAAGTTCCGTGGGGCTGCATTTCAAATTTCAAGTTAACTGGAGTTCGAATGCTCAAGTTAAGGACAAAACAAGGATTCGTATGAATCAATCAGGAACGATCCATAAGATATCTCAAATCAACGATGATCGATCGATATCTCAAAAAAATCTACAAAGACAATTCACTTGAAACTTTAAGGGCATCAATATAGTGAAGGGTAGAGCCCACATGAATGATTGTAGGTCAAAACTCAAAAGAAGCAAAACACGCTGATCGTTACTTACCGATCATTCCTAACAATCGGTGTAAATCAGCCAACTTTCCCTATTCGATGAAGATTGATCCATATCTCGCAAATTACAACTCAAATGACACCATATTTTAGGGTTAAGGCCTAAAGGCTTGTGGAACCCCCTAACAAACGATAGCATGGCAATTAGAAGAAAAATAACAATCGGTATGATTTATACCGATCATTCGAAAACAACGAATTATGACTGGTAATGGTGGGCCCCTATGGACCTGGATAGCTTTTTGTCGAAATCTTAGTGAAATATCTCATCATTTCACCCTATAAATATAGACCTATTGGTTTATTTTCAAGATCTTTACGTTGCTTGTTACTCAAAACTACATTGTAATTAAGTGCAAGCATTGTTCTACTATTGTAATTAGATTCACAAGAAAGTAATAAAGTATAATCTTCAAAGTGGACATAGGCAGACAACGCCGAACCACTATAAACATTTGTGTCTTTAATTACCACTTATTCTCTGTTTCTCACTTATTCATTTACTCGGTTTAATTTTACTTTTCTTCATTTACTTCTCTACAAAAACTATTATTGGGTGTTTGTGACCATTTTTTGCGCAAACATTTTGTTGCTTTCACCGAGAACTTTGATTCTTAGCTTATTAGGATCTCTTTATTGCTACTGGGTTGCAAAAATCCCCCAAAGGAGATCCATAGTTATTTTCAGAAAGTTTTCTCACCCTACCCAGATTTGCAAAAAATCTAAGCAAAGTTATCAACATTGATAAGGAACACTAGATATACTTCTCAGAAAGTGGAAGGAAACAAGAACGCTAGTATCCAGCAAGGAGGACTAAGCAGTCAACCAATGGATGTGAATCCTAAACCAGCTGAAGTCCATAATCCAACCGATTCTTTTACAAGAGCTGAATTTTAAAATCTGATGGGAGAGCTAATGGATAGCCATAAAAAATTGAATCGACCGATTCAGACTAATATCAACCTAACAAACCAACTCAGTCGGCAACAACGAGGAAAATCTAGGAGGGACCCTACCCCTTACTCGACATCAGAAAGTGCTAGCTTATCAGATGAGTATCTTAAGCATAGGCATTGTAGAGTAGATGGGCATCACGCCGAAACTTCAGGGCATCAACAGGCAGACCATCGTGTTCTACCAGGAACGATCGGTGACAATCCGTCCTCCAGAGAAGGGAACTTACCTATGCATGTTGGGATTCAAACTAGAGCTACTGTTGTCGGTTTGGATGATGGAGTTCAGTTAAATGTTGACCAAATTCTTCCCGGGAATGACGATGAAGTTAATTTATGAGATATACATCATGAAGATGTTGAACCAAGAAGGTGTGGAACAGCCCATAAATATCGACCGAACCATTCACATGTGGTGGAACACAACCGCCGCTTAGCACCAACTATCTAAATGCCAAACTTATAGGCTATGGTCAGACAATTGGTGAGAGAGAGCCAAGGATTGACCAATGATGATTGGGGAATCTCAAGAAGCTATACCATGTTCATTGATAATGTCCTACACACAGAGTATCCAAGGAGGTTCAACATGCCATCGATGCCTTCTTATGAAGGAAAAACCGACCTTAGGCAGCACATCATGGGATATGAATGGCTGATGGATTCCTAATGAGTAGATGATGCAAACAAGTGTCTATGTTTTCCATAACTCTCTCTAGAATAGAAAATATATGGTTTACAAGGCTACCCCCATGGTCGATCTTAGATTTGATGATTTGGCAACTAGGTTTGTGGAGCAGTTTCAAATACACGCAAGCCCCAAGGATGTAATGTCCCTATCCAGCGTGATCCAGGCTCGGGGAAAATCGTTGAAAGATTATTTGGAGAGATTTCATACAGCTATTATAGAAATCAACAATCTAAATGACCATGCAATATTGATGGCTGTAACAAGAGGGATTGATCCAGAATCTAATTTTGGCGATTGGTTAGCTGGCAAGCCACTCGCAATGTTGGAACACTTTTACGCAAAGGCGGCTTAGTATTTGAGAAAGCAGAAAGCCAAGTCCTTCAAGAAGAAGAATGTCGCAGGACCAAGTGGAGAGGGAGTACAAAGTAACATTTCTATGAAGCAATTTGACGAAAGCTCTGGAAAATCTCAAGTGAAAGTCCAGAATAAACCGAATGAAAAAAAGAAATGTGGAGACAGGAGCCGAGAACGAAAGAGGGATTTTGGAAGAGGGAAGCCTAGGATTCCGATGTATAATACTTACACGCTATTGAATACGTCCCTGGAGAACATCTATTTATCTACCTGCAATACCATGCAGTTCAGGAAGCTACCTCTAAAAGAATCAATAGAGAAGCGAAAAAATGGGAAATATTGTCGGTTTCACGAATGTTATGGGCATAACACAAATGAATGCATACATCTCTAGGATATTATCGAAAAGTTGATTCAAGAAAGGAAATTACAGCAGTTTGTGAAAACCCCATAGGATGGCAGGCAGGGGACATCTGACCCCAAATGAGAACAAGCACCGCACAGGGCTAAGGAGCCTGCACACACTAGTGGAAGATTGGTGAACAATACAGTAGTCGGAGGACCACATCCGCCTGATAAGAGTTGGCATGAAATGGAGCGCTATGCTAGTGAAAGTAAGCATGTGGATTTTGAATGTTGTTCAAATATGGAAGATGGACCTCCGAAAAAACCGCAATATACAATGGCAGATGATATCGTGTTTAGAAACAAAGATGCAGACAAGGTGGAGGCTACAACGGTCGACCCAATAGTTATTTTGACCATGATCGGCCCCTCTTTTGTGAGAAGGATATCGGTTGACTGTAGAAGTTCTATATACATAATTTTCAAAAAAGCTTATGATCAGATGAAGATGGAAGCTAAGAACTTGAAACCATCTAAAGCATGCATTCATGGCTTTAATGGTGCTAAAACCAAAGCTATTGGTTACATTGAATTAGTTGTAGACTTAGGAGAAGTGATCATTGGAGAGTGCGTATTCTGCTTTTTGTTGATGTCGATCTCCATACAATGTTTTTTTAGCCGACCGGTCCTAGCTAAGTTCCGGGCAGCTCTTTCCTCATGCTGTTACTTTGAAGTTCCTGATAGATAATGGTGTTGGAGTTGTTCATGGTGATCAGGCGACCGGACGTGCCTGTTATGTAGCTGAGTTGACGGATGCTCAACGGAAGGAGAAAGATAAGGGTGTGGACAAGTCAATCTGCATCTAAGCCATTGAAGATTGACAACTAGCACCTGAGCCTTGGCTTGGGCACCATAGTCGGTTCTATAGAGACGTAGATCCGAGGGATGATGAAAAAAGCCCAATGAGGCCAAGGATGCACCAAATGAGCAAACGGTTGACATTACAGTTAGTCATAATGACCCACGAGTCCTAAAGATAGTATCATATTTCAGCCCCTCGATGATGAAAGAACTTGATGCATTTCTCTGAGCGAATTTAGATGTGTCCGCTTGGACTCAATCTGACATGTGTGGGATCTCGTCTGCCATTGCGAGCCCTGCATTGAATATCGACCCAAGGCACATCCTAGTGAAACAAAAAAGACATGGCATGGATCCGGAGAGTTCTGTCGCTCTTAACGAGGATGTGGATAGACTAGAAGACAATGGGTTTATTCGTGACACCCACCACCCTAAGTGGGTATATAATCTTGTGCTTGTGAGAAAGGCGAATAGAAAATGGTGAACATGCGTTGATTACCCGGATTGAACTAGGCATGCCCAAAAGACATTTTCCCCCCTCCAAGGATCGACCAATTGGTAGACTCGACCGTGGGACACAAATTTCTATCTTTCATGTATGCGTACTTAGGATAAACCAAATCCCATTGCACATTCCCAATTAAGAGCGCACCAGTTTCATCACCGATGTTGGATTATATTGCTATGTGGTGATGCCGGTTGGACTAAAAAATGCAGGGCGACCTACTAGCGCCTACTTAATATAATTATAAAGATTGGATCATAAAAACGATGAAGGTATATGTGGATGATATGCTTGTAAAATCATGACAGTTTAGCGACCATATTAGAGAATTGAATGATGCAAAATAACAGATTGTAAATAAATTTGGAGCAAAAGAAAACAAATACACAGAATCACAGACAAAGAACAATCAAAATAACTCGCAGCGAAATATAAAATACCATAGTAGTTCATGAAGCTACTATAACAAAGTCTCAAAACAAATACATAATATCATTCTGAAAACAACGTAATAGAAATCTCAAATACATAGAAGTTCACTAATACATGAGATAAACTAGAATAGCTGAAACTGAAATACACACACATATATATAGGCAAAATCTCCAACAAAGACCAGCTCTAGAAAGAGAATCCAATGCTGTGAATACTCAGGCTGACCCGAGCGTAAAACAAAACACAAAATACTCGAGTCAGGACATATATACTTATATAATGTAAACCAACTCAAGTGAACTGTAATAAAGATACAAGTAACTATAATAAAGATACAAGTAACTTAAAGGATGCCTGGGACCGCCCATCCTCCAAGGATCTGTTAAAGTATTTACTATATAGTAATATTGCGCTATGATAATAATGTCTACAGTAAAACAAACTTACTATAAAATAGCGTTAAGGAGTGACCCAATATTCCCTTTAACACATAATAGTCCCAATAGTCCATCTAGTATCAGCATATCTCCAGATCGGGAGACTACCATAAATACTCCATGGGCTACGGGAGAAAAAAAACTCATAATAAAGGCTCGGTATGGTAGGTGACACGGTGCACAAGGCAATGCCAGGGTAGATATACCAATTATACACACGGGCTGACGGTAACGTAGCAGCCACTACATCCACCCCGAACAACACTCCGAAAATTCAAAGGGTGCACCCAATCAATCACAACAGTAATAGAATGGTATCGAAGAAGTGTGTCCGACTAGAGGAGCTACCCCTTTTGACCCGAGATCGCTCCTGTTTTAGACACCGTAAGCCAACTCACGGGAGTCGGGTCCACGTAATGTACCTCAAGAACATCGCCACCATCCTACTTCATTCTGGAATCTCCACCGCATACACAGTTGTTAAAGTAGTTTTCGGTATCGACAGAGAGTATGTCCGTATCCGATCCCGGTTTCTTTAACAACCAATCGTTATTAAAACCGGTGGTTATAATTTTAAAATGTTATTTATACTTCAAAAATCAAATATCATTTAACAATTCAATATCATTTCAAACCTATTTCCAATTATCAAAATATCATATCTTTTCAAAACCATATTCATTTTATATAAAATACCATTCCAATTCACATTTACAAATAATTTATATTTCAAATCGAATTACTTCATTTTAAATCATAAAAATGAAGTTATTATATTTAATCATTAAATATTAAATTTCCAAAATTTTAATCTTTCAAAATTCATTTATTCATTCAAGTTTATCAAAACAGTGAAAATTCCACTTTTGCAGCACTTAGAAATTGCTACGGAAAGTTATGTTTTAAAACAGTTCAATTAACAAAAGACATCATTTAAAACGCTGTAATAGGTTACTTTAGTTCAAATAAAACTTTAGTTAAATTTAGGAACTACAGCACTTACAATGTGCTATAATAGCCCTTAATTCATTTTAGGCATTTAGTTCATTTCTTTCAACTACAGCATTTACAAATGCTGTAATATCCTTTACATTAGAAATAATAGCATTTCAAAAAATGCTGTTAATTAAATTCCAAATATTCAATATAATTTCATAAACAATTAAATTTTTATTTAAACCATTCTGAACTTATAAAATCATATATTTTCACCTTTAAAAAAATAATTTAATTACCCTTATATTCATGATTTTATAAAGTGAATTCATTCAAAATCAAAATTTATTAATAATTTACTTATTAAATTCAAACATTCAACTTCAATTCTTTAAAATTAAAATTTTAAATCAAAATTTAAGTTTAAATTTTCAAATATAACTTATTTTTCATTTTTTTACTTAACTTAAAAATTCATTATTTCAAACAAAATTCACAAATTTCCAATTTAAGTTATATTTCAAAATTCAACTTAAATATTCATTTATTTCACATTTTAATTTATACAAAAACCATTAACACTTAAGAAAAATCATTTTAAATTCATTTTAAATCAAATTTTAAATCTATTTATCATATTTTCCTACTAAATTTAAATTCCACTTATAACCAAATCATAATTTCCAAAATAACTTATATTTCAAATTTCTAACTTTACCATTAATTTATTTCACTTATAAATTTTTACAAAATCAATAATAGTTTACAAAATCAATTTTAGTTAAGTTTAAATCAAAATATTATAATATTTACATTTCAAAAATACTTTAAAATTTTTGGAAAAATATATATTAACCACGGGTCTGTATAAAAATTTCTACACTAGGTAAAATTATACGGATATTATATCATTTCAATCCGTAATTTACAAAGAAAACCCGGGTTTTATCATTTCAAACCTGCAGTTCCAAGTAAAATGAAATAATTAAAAATCGTTCAGGCCTATCCTTTCATCCCATGCCGATTTTTCTCTATTCTAAAGTCAGTTCGGGTATGTACCATTTTAACCCATAGTGATTCTAATCTACATGGAACTTGCAGTGTGATAAACTGGTATAAATAATAGAATAGCATTATATAACAGTAACACATGGTATAACTGGTGTATAAGCATGGGTGAACATCATATGGTCATAGCATAGCAGATATAACATTGTGATCAGTTTACTCGTCATATAAGTATAAATTTGTCTAGTGAGAATTACTCACTTGTACCAGCTGGAGATGACAACCAAATACACAAAACAAAGATCTTCAAAGGCACGAAAGCAAGACTATGATTTGAGTGTGGAAGAGCCAAAACTAATTGCCTTCTCACATAGCAAACAAAATAAAGTATAACGTAAATTTTCAAACCAAACTATTATTAAACAATACTAGAAATATATGTACATCACATAGCCAAAGCTTTTGCACTTTCATTCAACAATCTAATACTCGACCATGGGTTGGAAATGCACTGCCAAGGTATGGATTTGGATCAGGTTAAGGGTACAAAAGGTCGGCCAAAACACGAACATAAAAGAGTAGAAGTGATGTGTGCATGTAACACAAATACAAGGCAACACAAATGAATTCCTATGCAATCAATGGCTTCGGCCAAGGCATAATCATGCACGGCCAGGTCTGGTGTGTCAAGTACAGGTGTGTCAGAGGTGGTTGAGTCAGCAAGTGACTAGTGGTGGTGGTGTAAGGGTCGGCCAAGGTGGTGGGTGAGGTGGTGAAGTAGAGAGGAGCTCGGCTAACATGTTAAAGGTGGAGTTTGCTCAAAATTTTGGTGGATCTTCAACATAGATGGCCACGACTATGGAAGGGAGGGGGGGAAGGAGGGGATGGTGGCTGGTTGTGGTGGTAGTGGAGGTGGCCATGGTGCTGGAGGAGGAAGGGCCAAACACAATAGAGGAGATGCAAGTGCAAAATCAATACAAAAACAAATAGAAAAGTGCAAAAAGAATAAAATTTTACCAAACTTTTTCTCTTGCAGATGGCCGAATATTTTTACGGCTTGAGAGATTATGTTGTGCATGAGAAAAGTGGAAGGAGGTCAGCTGAAAGAATGGGTATATGGTCAGCAAATTGAATGGATATGGTGATTGGTGTGAAAAGGTAAGAGTGAATGTGAAAAGGCATGCATATAAAAGGTCAAAAACCTTTCAAATTTCTTAATTATTTTTGCAAATTTAAATACATATAAAAATGGATATAAATAGAATAAAAACAAAAAATATAATGAATGAATAAAAATAAATAAATAAATTTTAAATAAATATAATTAATTTAAGAAAATAGCAAAAAATGGAAACTAGGCTTTAAAATTTGAAAATAAATACAATAAACTTTGGAAAATTTTTATCATCACTTTAAAAATATTTAAAAATGAACTCTTGCAATAAAAATAAATTTAAAATAATTTCAAAATAAAATAAAGTCAAATTTAAAATTATATTCAAAAATCTAAGGTTGTTACACTCTCCCCCACTCAAATCTTTTCGACCTTGAAAAGAACGGGCAAGGAAAATAAAGAGAAACAAGAAGAAAAAACAAAATAGTACCTGAAACGAACACTTCCGGATTCGAAGCACGAATGCTCTCCTCCGTTTTCAGGTACAATCTCGATCGTCGGTACTCCACTATACTTTGACCAGATTAACAGATTTCCTTCTGTGCTGCTTCGTATCTCTGTCGACAATTCGAAGTGGCTTCCTCTCGACAGTCAGATTAGGCTCAATATCCAAACTTTCAAGAGCAGAAGGCTGGATAATAAGAGATGCATCATGAAGATAACGACGAAGATGCGAGACATGGAATACATCATGCACTCTTGAAAGTTTCTCGGGCAAATCCAGACGATAAGCCAAAGAACCAACTCTTTCCACAATGCGGAAAGGACCAATGTACCTAGGAGAAAGCTTCCCTCTACGACCAAAGCGAATGACATTCCTCAAGGGAGAAACCTTAAGGAACACCTGATCACCAACAACAAATTCCAAATTTCGCCTATCAGCATACTTCTTCTGCCTATCCTGAGCAGCTCTTAACCTCTTCTTAATCTCCTCAACTCTCTCAGAAGCTTCCAAAATCACATCAGGACCAAGAACTAAATGATTACCGTATTCAATCCAGTAAGATGGGGATCTACAAGGTCATCCGTATAGAGCAGCAAACAGAGACATTTTAAGACTGGCCTAAATGTAAAGATGGAATGAGATAGATAAAAAGATTAAGCTAAGGTTAAAATAGAAGATAATATTATACCTGATAGCTATTATTGTAGGTGAATTCGACAAGATGGAGATGATCTTCCCAAGATCCTCCATAATCAAACACACAATCACGAAGAAGAACCTCGAGAATCTGATTCACTCTTTCCGTTTGACCGTCGGTCTATGGATGGTAAGCAATTCTCACATTCAGATGAGTACCCAAAGATTTCTGGAAAGCTTTCCAAAACTGACTGGTAAAGATAGGGCCACGATCACAAACAATACTGAGAGGAACACCATGGAGACGAACGATCTCTCTCATGTAGACCTCAGATAAGCTAGAAGCAGAACGAGTAGACTTGACCAGAATGAAATGAGCGGACTTGGTCAGTCTATCCACAATAACCCAGATACTCTCATTACCCCTCCGTGTCCTCGGTAAACCATCGATGAAATCCATGGAAACCTGTTCCCACTTCCAATTGGGAATCTCAAGGGGCTGCAACAAACCCAGGGTCTTTTGGTGATCGGCTTTGACTTGCTGACAAGTCGCACACCGACAACAAAGATAGAGATATCCCTTTTCATCCCCCTCTACCAGTAAAGCCTCTTCATATCCTGATACATCTTCGACACACCAGGATGAATAGAAAGTCTAGATTGGTGATTCTCCTGAAGCAACTCCTGCCTCAAACCATCAACATTCGGGACACAAATCCTGCCATTAATCCTCAAAATCTCTCTATCATCGATCTGAGATCCACTGCCACTACTACTGCCACCAATCTTGCTACGAACACTCTCCTTCATCAATCTAAGCATCTCATCCTCATCTTACTTAGCCATGATACGATCCAGAAGAGGAGAAGAAGAAACAACGAGCTGACACAACAAAGCCTTCTTCCGACTCAGAGCATCGGCTACGACATTAGCTTTACCGAGAGTATAGCTAAGCCAGAAAATCAAGGCAATGAACTTTCCTCTGATTCAAATCCTTATGGGTGAAGATATACCTCAGAGACTGATGATCGATAAAAAGCTCAAACTTGGTTCCAAGAAGATGATATCTCCAAAGCTTCAAAGCAAAGACAACAGCAGGTAACTCTAAATCATAAGCAGCATAATTTGCCTCGTGGGTTTTCAACTGACGGCTGGCATAGGAAATGACCTTACCATCCTGCATGAGAACATCACCCAAACCCTCACGACTAGCATCACTGTATACCGTCAATCCCTCACTTCCATTCGGAACGGTAAGGACTGGTGCGGACGTTAGCTTGCTCTTTAACTCATTGAATGCAGCCTTACACTGATCACTCCAGACAAACTTAGAATTCTTACGAGTTAAAGCAGTGAGAGGTGCAGCAATCCGAGCAAAATTCTCAATGAATCTCGGGTAGTAAGTGGCAAGGCCCAGAAAACTACGAATATCAGATGGAGTCTTTGGAGTTTCCCAATCCTGAAACAGAATAGGAAGAAAATAAGGACAACTGAAATGATAGAATTATTAAATTATAAAAGAAAGAGAAGAAAGAAAGATTTACATTGATCGCAGAGATCTTGACTGGATCAACGGAAACTCCATTACTAGAAACAATATGCCCAAGATATCAGACTTCATCCTTCCAGAAATGGCATTTAGAAAATTTAGCCTTCAAATGATGATTTTTGAGAGTCTCCAGAACAGATTTCAAATGCGACTCATGCTCTTCCTTGGTCTTAGAGAAGACAAGGATATCATCAACAAAGACTAGAACAAATTTATTAAGCACATCACAAAAAACATGATTCATCAAATCAATAGAGAAAGTAGGAGCATTAGTCAAACCGAAAGGCATGACTAACCATTCATAAGACTCATTCTCAGTGCAGAAAGCAATCTTGGGAATGTTATCCGCAGCAACCCTGAGCTGATGAAAACCTGTGGCAAGATCAAGCTGAGAGAAAACAGTGGCACCATAAAGCTGATCAAACATATCATTGATACGAGGCATTGGATATCTGTTTTTCATAGTAAGCTTGTTCAGCTCCCAATAATCAACACACATCCCCAAAGAACCATCGGACTTGGTGATAAAAACCACCCCTGCTCCCCATTCAGAAAAACTAGGCCTAACCAAACCTTTGGAAGACATGTCCTTAATTTGTTTCCTTGACTCAACCTTCTCGCGGGGTGCCAGTCTTCTAGGAGGAAGAACAATAGGTTGAGCACTAGGAATAAGATCAATCCGAAAATCAATTTCCCGCTTCGGAGGTAAAGAAGTGACTTCACCAAATACATTGGGATATAGTCTAACCATAGGAGTCGAATCAAGATCACTAGGAGAAGAATCCAGAGAATAAATAAAGTTACCAGTAAAATCCTAAGGCATGCGACACTGAACAATCAAGGAATTCCCTTGATCATCAACAAGGTGAACAGATCGGGCTTTACAAGAGATATGAGCATCATGATTCCCTAACCAATCCTGACCAAGCAATAAATCAAAAGCATCGAAGCCAGAACATAAAAATCACCACTAAAGCGATGATCAGAATGGAGAAGCTTCACTTGCTTACAAATCCGATTAATGTTAGCAGGGCCCCCAATAGGATTTGAAACACATAATGGAACAAAAGCATACTCAGGAGAAAGGAGATGCTCAAACTTATCACACAAATCAACAGAAATAAAACTATGTGAAGCTCCAGTATCAAACAACACACGAACAGAATGATGGAATAAAGTAAATGAACACTGGAGAGTACCTTGGTCATTGCTAGGAGCAGGAGCAGGTGCAGGTGGAGGAACTGGAGATGATGCAGAAGTGACAGCAAATATACCAAAAGGTGTACCCTTCTGCTGGGTAGGGCAATCCTTCCTAAAATGACCAGGCCGGAGATAGATATGGCAGAGATCACGCCTAGCCAACTGAGCAGGTGGAGGAATAGCAGCACCAGCTAAGGTAGGAAAGCTATTGGCACAGTGTCCCTTCTTATCACACCTAAAGCAAATGATAGAGGAGAGATCAACTGGTTGCCTCTGAGCAGGAGCAGATGATGAAGATCCCAAACCAGGACGCTTTTGCCAATTCAACTTCTGCTAATGATAATTAGGCTTACGCTTCTTAGAATTAGCAGAGGAAGGCTAAGCACTAGAAGCAGCAGGACCCACAGATGTGGGGTTCTCATAGCGAATAGCCATATCCATAAGCTGTGTGAAAGTGCCATGAACATGAGAAATGATGCGACTATAGTACTCTGGACAAGCACCAGCAATGAATTTCTCATTCTTCTTGAGAGGAGTATCAATCAGGCTAGGACCGAACTTGGAAAGTTCATTGAACTTCCTATCATACTCAGCAAAAGACATGCTACCCTGCGTAAGATCCATAAATTCACGATAAAGCTAAGATTTCTCGGCTTCGGGCATCCATTTTACCACAAAAGCCTCCGTGGAAAAGAGATATAGAACCACTTAAGATAGATTCAAAAGAAAAGGAAAATAGAAACAAAATTCAAGATAACACAAAGGATACCTAAACTGCTCCCAAGTAATATCAGCCTCGACGGTGTTAGCCGTAACGGACGCCCACCAATCTAAAGCAGAATCAAGCAACTGCCAAGCTACTAACTGACGCTTCTGGGCATCAGTAATCTCGAGACCAATAAATATCCCCTCTAGACTCCGCAACCACTGTCGAGCCTCAATGATGCTCTCTGAACCAGTGAATGGGGTTCCACCTATTTGAGTGAATTCCTTACAGAGAACAGTGAATCTAATAGGAGCAACAGGCTGAGGAGCTGATGCAATATCACGACCCCTACCTCTGGCATTTCCACCATTCATCCTAAAAATATCAAGAATGAATTTAGGACAAGATAAAGAGATGACAATGATAAAATAAGATAAATTCACATGGATGAATATCCTAAAGAAAGAAAAATCTAACAAGGTAGATACGAAAGAAAGGAAGTTAGAAAACATTTGAAAATCCTTTAAAACAAGAAAATTTCATATCAAAATAATATTTGAAAGCATTTTGAAAAAAATCATTTTATACTTTGAAAATACGTTCTCTCACAAAGACATGATTCTGAGATTGATTTCACTCATTCTAGGGTATTACTACCCTATCTCTAATGAGTTTTTGCTCCGCAGGCAATGGTTTACCAAAAACCAATGCTCTGATACTAAATGTGATGACCCTCTATTTCGTACCATTCAAATCAACAATAATCCACACATGACAGACTTGAATGATGCAAAATAACAGAATGTAAATAAATTTGAAGCAAAAGAAATCAAATACACAGAATCACAGACACAGAACAATCAGAATAACTCGCAGCGGAATAAAAATACCATAGTAGTTCATGAAGCTACTATAACAAAGTTTCAAAACAAATACATAATATCCGTCTGAAAACAACATAATAGAAATCCCAAATACATAGAAGTTCACTAATACATGAGATAAACTAGAATAGCTGAAATTGAAATATATATATATATATATATATATATATATATATATATATATATAGGCAGAAGCAAAGACCAGCTCCAGAAAGAGAATCCAAAGCTGTGAATACTCATGCTGACCCGAGCGTAAAGCAAAACACAAAACATTCGAGTCAGGACATATACACTTATATAATGTAAACCAAATCCAGTGAACAGTAATAAAGATACAAGTAATTTAAAGGATGCCTGAGACCGCCCATCCTCTAAGGATCCGTTAAACTATTTACTATATAGTAATATTGCGCTATTATAATAATGTCTACAGCAAAATAAACTTACTTTAAAATAGCGTTAAGGAGTGACCCAATATTCCCCTTAACACATAATAGTCCCAGTAGTCCATCCAATATCAGCCTATCTCCATATCGCGAGACTACCCTAAATACTCCATGGGCTACGAGAGGAAAACAAACTCGTAGTAAAGGCTCGGTATGGTAGGTGACACGACACACAAGGCAATGCCAGGGTAGATATACCAATTACGCACACGGGCTGGCGGTAACGTAGTAGCCATTATGCCCACCTCGAACAACACTCCAAAAAATCAAGGGGTGCACCCAATCAATCACAACATCAATAGAATGGTATCGAAGAAGTGTGTCCGACCAGAGGAGCTACCCTTTTTGGCCCGAGATCGCTCATGTTTTAGCCACCTTAAGCCAACTCACAGGGGTTGGGTCCACGTAATGTACCTCAAGAATGTCTCCACCATCCTACTTCATTTTGGAATCTCCACCGCATACACAGTTGTTAAAGTGATTTTCGGTATCGATAGAGAGTATGTCCATATCCGATCCTGGTCTCTTTAACAACCAATCATTATTATAACCCGTGGTCAAAATTTTAAAATGGTATTTATACTTCAAAAATCAAATATCATTTAACAATTCAATATCATTTCAAATCCATTTCAAATTATCAAAATATCAATTTTTTTCAAAACCATTTTCATTTTGTATAAGATACCATTCAAATTCACATTTAAAAACAATTTATATTCCAAATCGAATTACTTCATTTTAAATCATAAAAATGAAGTTGTTATATTTAATAATTAGATATTAAATTTCCAAAATTTTTATCTTTCAAAATTCATTTATTCATTCAAGTTTATCAAAACATGAAAATTCCACTTTCGCAGCGCTTAGAAATTGCTACAGAAAGTTATGTTTTAAAACAGTTCAATTAACAAAAGACAACATTTAAAACGCTGTAATAGGTTACTTTAGTTCAAATAAAACTTTAGTTAAAATTAGCAACTACAACACTTACAAAGTGCTATAATAGCCTTTAATTCAATTTAGCCATTTAGTTCATTTCTATCAACCACAGCATTTACAAATGCTGCAATATCCTTTACATTAGAAATAATAACATTTCAAAAAATGTTGTTAATTAAATTCCAAATATTCAATATAATTTCATAAACAATTAAATTTTTATTTAAACCGTTCTAAACTTATAAAATCATATATTTTCACCTTTAAAACAATCATTTAATTACCCCTATATTCATGATTTTATATAGTGAAATTTTCATTCAAAATCAAAATTTATTAATAATTTACTTATTAAATTCAAACATTCAATTTCAATTCTTTAAAATTAAAATTTTAACTTAACATTTAAGTTTAAATTTTCAAATATAACTTATTTTTCATTTTTTTCTACTTAACTTAAAAATTCATTTTTTTAAACAAAATTCACAAATTTCCAATTTAAGTTATATTTCAAAGTTCAAGTTAAATATTCATTTATTTCACATTTTAATTTATACAAAAACCATTAACACTTTAAAAAAAATCATTTTAAATTCATTTTAAATCAAATTTTAAATCTATTTTTCATATTTTCCTACTAAATTTAAATTCCATTTATAACCAAATCATAATTTCCAAAATAACCTATATTTCAAATTTATAACTTTACCCTAAATTTATTTCACTTATAAATTTTTAGAAAATCAATAACACTTTACAAAATCATTTTTAATCAAGCCTAAATAAAAATATTATAACATTTACATTTCAAAAATACTTTAAAATTTTAGAAAAATATATATTAACCACGGGTCTGTATAAAGTTTTCTACCATATGTAAAGTGATACGGATATTATATCATTTCAATCCGTAATTTACAAAGAAAACCTGGGTTTTATCATTTCAAAGCCGCAGTCCCAATTAAAATGAAATAATTAAAAATCATTCAGGCCTATCATTTCATCCCATACCGATTTTTCCCTATTCTAAAGTTCGTTCGGGTATGTATCATTTCAACCCATAGTGATTCTAATCTACAGGGAACTTGCAGTGTGATAAACTGATATAAATAACAGAATAGCATTATATAACAGTAACAGATGGTATAACAGGTGTATAAGCATGGGTGAACATCATATGGTCATAGCATAGCAGATATAACATAGTGATATGGTTTATAGATTCAATTGTGATCAGTTGACTAGTGATATAAGTATAAATTTGTCTAGTGAGAATTACTCACTTGTATAAGCTGGAGATGACAACCAAATACACAAAACAAAGATCTTCAAAGACACAAAAGCACGACTACGATTTGAGTGTGGGAGAGACAAAGCTAATTGCCTTGTCACATAGCAAACAAAACAAAGTATAGCATAAATTTTCAAACAAAACTATTATTAAACAATGCTAGAAATATATGTACATCACATAGCCAAAGCTTTTGGACTTGCATTCAACAATCTAATACTCGGCCATGGGTTGGAAATTCACTACCAAGGTATGGATTTGGATCAAGTTAAGGGTACAAAAGGTCGACCAAAACATGAACATAAAAGAGTAGAAGTGATGTGTGCATGTACACACGAATGCAAGGCAACACAAATGAATTCCTATGCAATCAATGGCTTCGACCAAGGCATAATCATGCACGACCAGGTCTGGTGAGTCAAGTACAGGTGTGGCAGAGGTGGTTGAGTCAGCAAGTGACTGGTGGTGGTGAAGTAGAGAGGAGCTCGGCTAACATGTTAAAGGTGGAGTTTGCTCAAAATTTTGGTGGTTCTTCAACATAGATGGCCACGGCTATGGAAGGAAAAGGGAAAGGAGGGGATGGTGGCTGGTTGTGGTGGTAGTGGAGGTGGCTATGGTGCTGGAGGAGGAAGGGCCGAACACAATAGAGGAGATGCAAGTGCAAAATCAATACAAAAACAAGTAGAAAAGTGCAAAAAGAATAAAATTTTACCAAACTTTTTCTCTTGGAGATGGCCGAATATTTTTAGGGTTTGAGAGATTATTTTGTGAGTTAGAATAGTGGAAGGAGGTCAGCTGAAAGAATGGGTATATGGTCAGCAAATTGAACGGATATGGTGATTGGTGTGAAAAGGTAAGAGTGAATGTGAAAAGGCATGCATATAAAAGGTCAAAAATCTTTCAAATTTCTTAATTCTTTTTGCAATTTTAAATACATATAAAAATGGATATAAATAGAATAAAAACACAAAAATATAATGAATGAATAAAAATAAATAAATTTTAAATAAGTATAATTAAATTAATAAAATAGCAAAAAATGGAAACTAGGCTTTAAAATTTGAAAATAAATACAATAAAATTTGAAATTTTTTTATCATCACTTTAAAAATATTTAAAAATGAAATATTTCTATAAAAATAAATTTAAAATACTTTCAAAATAAAATAAAGTCAAATTCAAAATTATTTTCAAAAATCTAGGGTTGTTACATGAACCGATTTAATCATCTCGTCCGTATCATGCATAAACTTCCATAGAAAAAAGACATGAAAAATGTTGCGTATGCCCGCCATCTTCTGAGGTAAGTCGACCCCATATGATAGCTTTCCAACCCTCTCAACTATTATAAAAGGCCTACAAATCTCAGTGCCAATTTCCCCTTTCTACTGAATCGAAATACATTCATCAGAGGAGAAATCTTCATGAATACCATATCTTCGACAGAAAATTCCAAATCACTTCCAACTCTTATTTGTGTATCTTTTCCATCGTCTTGAGTTGCTTTCATTCATTGTTGAATGACCTTAATGTTCTCTGACATTTCTCTAATCATATCTAGCCCAATATCAGTTTCTCGCCTGCTTCCTACCGATATGAAGGAGCATTACATGGTTGGCCATACAATGCTTCATATGGTGTCGTACCAATAATAGACTGATAATTATTGTTGTATGCAAACATCAACTGATGTAGATGGTCTTCTCATTATCCTCCAAACTCTATAATGCTACTTACAAGGGATCTTCCAGTATAAGATTTGCTATTTCGGTCTAGCCATCCCTTTGTGGGTGATAAGCTATGCTATGGTGCAGCTCAGTCCCTAAGTCCTCTTTCCAAAACCCACTAACAACGGGCCTTGGTTGTTCATAATGCTCTTGGGTACACTATGAAATCATGCTATCCACTTTACATACAACTCTGGCCAGCTCGGATGTCGTTCTTCTTGGCTTGAGAGATATGAAACTGGCACTCTTGGTCAACCGATCAAGCACAACACAAATGCTATCGTACCCTATTCGAGTCCTTGGTAGTCCATCATTAAAATCCATTGATACCCGCTCCAATTTCAACTTGGAATGACCAACACTGGTGCACTCATCAACCTCTCCTTCAAAATTACAAATGCATTCTCACACTTTACATCCTATATAAAAGTCTTATTCTCTTTGCCTAATCGGTCAATGGTGTTGTACCTTCAAGAAGTCCTTAATAAAGCGTCTGTAGTGCCCTGCCAATCCTAGGAAATTCCTCACATCTGTTGCATTCTTGGGCTGGTTCCAATCTTGGACCGCTACCAACTTCTTAGGATTCACTGCTATAACTTGTCCAGAAATGATGTGGCTCAAGAATCTCACTTCTTCTCTCTAAAAGTGACACTTAGAGAACTTCAATCTCAACTTGTACTTCCTTAATATCTCTAGAAAAATCATCAAGTTCTTCTTGCGCTCCTCTTCAGTTCTGGAATATATCTGAATATCATCCACGAACACAAGCATGAACTTGTTCAACTGGTCTTTGAAAAACCAATTCATGAGATCCACAAAATATGCCAGAGGTTAGTCAGTCCAAAAGGCATCGCCAACCACTCATAGAAACCCAATGACGTATAAAACGCAATAATAGCTACACTTTCCTTCACTACTCTCAACTAGTGAAATCCTATTGCCAAATCCATTTGGGAGGATACATTCAGACTATGGAGATGATCAAACAAGTCATCAACATATGGGAGTAGATACTGGTTCTTCTTCGCCACTTTATTCATCCCATGATAATTCACACAACCTCAATGAGTCATCCGCCTTAGTCACGGATACTACAGCTGTACCCCACTCAAATATGCTTCTTCAAATGAATCCGCTCCTTCATAGGTTATTCACTTGCACAACTAATTCCTTTTGCTCTCTAGTGCCATACGCCTCAAAGGCATAATTATGGGTCTGGCCGCCTTCACTAAGTCTATCCGAAACTCAATCTCTCCTTATGGCAATAATCCAGCCACTTCCTTAAAGAAATCGGGATACTCTCAAGCGATTGAGACAAATGAAAAACCCTCATGTGGAACCTTAAGAGAATATAGAAAGCTAACCATCACCTCATCCTTTGGTAGCCAACTAATCATTACTGTTTGCCTTTCCACATCCTCGATTGTCACTAACAGCTTCTCGCAATCCTTTATAGCCACATACCTCTTTAGCCAGTCCATTCCAAAGATAATCCCAAACCCAACGAAATTCAAAAAAAAGCAATCACAAACAATAGAGCATATATGACTCTAACACCATGCCACGACAAACCATGCAAGTTCTTGTAGAGCCTCCCAACATGGTTCATCATGATCAAGGGTTGGTCTATTATCTCAGGTCTCAATTCCAATTTGTCTACTAGATTCCTACATATGAATGAATGTGAAGCCCCGGTATAAAATAAATCTTGAATAAGAACTTCACTAATAGAAATCATACCTTGAATGAAGACTTCCTTCCCTTTTTCCTTCGTCGAGGGGCACTCGACGAAGTCAGGATTGCATCCAAAGCATACGCTTTCACAACTTACTTATTCTTCATTGGTTCTGGACAATCTATTCAAATGCCTAGGCTTATCATAGTTGTAGCACTTCTTCTTATCGCTCACATTGTAGTCCTTGATCAAATGACCTTTCTCCTTACATCCGTAGCAAGTAGGTTCCCACTTACCCTTTTTCTAGTCATTCTTCCCTTGAGGCTGCTTTCTTTTTCCATTCCATTTCTTCTTGCCTCCACCACCTTGCTTTGATTTTGGCTCTTCCTTCTCAGTGGAAACAACCATATCTATCCTACCCTTAGGATACAGATTCTCATGATGAAGTGCTTTCTCCACAAGCTTCTGAAATAACTATTCAATGTAGTCTACCAATTTCTTTCCAAGCTAGTCATTCAGACCAATGATGAACTTTTCATTCTTTCTCAATGGAGTGTCCATGAATGACATCCCATACTTTTATATAGCATCAAGCTCAGCCACGTACTTAGAAACTGATATCTCTCCTTGCTTGAGATCAGCAAACTTCCTAAATAATACTGACTTTAGGGCAGCCAGAATGAACTTCTTCTTGAACCTTGTCTTAAACTATTCCCAGCTGAACTAATCCTCAAGCATAGCAATATTCGCGACCTTCCAGTAATTCATAGCCCTCCCCTAAATTTTTCTAAAAGCTAACTTTCTCTTCATAGCATCATCCACTTCCATATCACTAAATATGCGCTCACAAGTAACAGTCTAATCTTGCACTTCTAAGGTTGATTGTGTTTCACAAAATGGCTTTTCTCTCAAGTAGAGTAATCTTTGCCAACTTAGGAAATCATCCCTAGACTAGGAGCACCTCAACCAACAACCATGCCAGGAGCATTCCTCATCATCGTTGCCATCATAGCATTGAACATAGATTGAAAATCAAGCATAGAAACTCCTGATCCTACTACTTCATCAATTCCTGAAGCAGATCCACAGTATTTCTTGTATGTCAGCTCATTCTTATCTGTAACAAGAATGATCAATCTCTCATAAAGAAAACTATATCTATAGTGCTCATGTGCATGTGACTTATACTATATAACATATTACTGTATAGTTTTGAAAACCAAAACATATAACAAGTATGCACTCTCTTGTATATATACATTTTGGATCTAGTCTAAGGTGATAAAACCTTCCCTATTTCTACTAGATTACGATATCAACTATGGTTAATCGTAAGCTCTGATACCAAATGTGGTGACTGCCCTATACCGCCAGCAATATACAAATAGTGCGTTGCAGTCATACTAGACCGATAAACGACGATCATCAAGATGAATAGTAACAAACACAACATATAACCTATAGTATATCATATTGCGTATATATAAAATATAAATATCACAAATATAACAAAAGTGATAGTAATAACAATATGAACTAATCATCAAATTATTAGATTCATCGAGTTATACATCAATAGTCATATAGTTTATACAATGAAGATAAACTTAATAACTGCCTCAAATACAAGAAAATAAGTAATCACTGCTAAGGTTCCCTGTGCTGCACAATGGAATAAACATAGAAATCAATATAAGTATATAACATGAGATAGATCCATTCATCTCATCCTCTGAACAACTACTACATCACCTAGACATGCTATCTAGTCTACTCATTTAAGGGTATCCAAGATAATAAGAAGCAAGAAATAAAATTTTGGGTTATACAACAATCTAGCGTGAGCAATAAATGAATCTCGACATACTATACATGTAAATATAGTAAAGAACAGAGATATACGAATCACACCTGACCTATCCTTACAACCAAAGAGTTAGTACATAACGATATAATATGCTACTCTACAACATCATAAAGGTGTACTACTCAGAATAAGGATATCAAATCTCCAGGTATTCCCATCTCCAATACCTAGTCCCAATGATATCTTCCAATGATAGCTTAGAAAGCAACAAAAGCAGCCATAGCATCCATCAAGCAATACACACTATCACTCATCTCTATTCTCTGAATATATAATAACCCGCATGTCCCCATGCCATGGACTAATGGAACTCTTGTTTTTTTGTGTACTCCCGTATCACGCAGCCCAAAGCTCGATACATGTCTCGTAGCCCAGAGCTAGACACTAGACCCAAAGCCACTGGTCTAGGGTATATAGATCCCTCAGTTGACCCATGAACGTCCCCATCAACAATCTCCCTGCTTTGAGTACATAAGAAAAATACTCCGAGCATCAATGATTCCTTAGCATGTACTCATCCGAGCCCTCATTTGCTCCATTCAGATTTGAGCCCTTCCTTTGCTCAATCTAGTTTCCCTTATTTTGGAACCCACTATGTTCCTAATCTACGGCTTCCTCCTTTATTGAGCCATTACCATCAGTATATACCCTCACCACAAGTCACAAACTGAAGATTCTAGCTTTCATTATGCAGTTACATCGCCATTAGTTCTCATGCATACAACTCAACATCTCCATCACAACCTACAGAGCTTCCACTCCATACCCTGAAAATTCCACTTTTAGCTATGTTTTCCACTCCAAGTTATATACTTTGCCACTTTTAGCTAAGTTTTCCTCCTTGATCCTAGTACCTCTTTTAGCTAAGTTTTCCACTCCAGGTTATATACTTTGCCACTTTTAGCTAAGTTTTCCTCCTTGTTCCTAGTACCACTTTCCCATGAGCTTTGACCTATCCCTCCTTGATAACTCGGCCGCATCCAACAGCCTTTTTCTTCTAACTTCTAGGGATAAGTCGGTATATCACCCAACGATAACCAAATCTCTTGCTTCAAGCCATGAACCACCTCCATTAGCCAAGCTCTACCTGCCCATGCCAATGACCGACTTATAGGGCCATCCATTATAACTTGGTACCAAGTTATATAAGTTGGTGCAAGTTTATACCCTTACCAAATATTAAGGTGCAATTTTTCCAGCAAGCTCCTCCTATAATTTTGAGCCTCTTCTTCAACTTTTGTCCAATTCTAACTAACCACTTTAACTCATTACCGAGTTATACCCTAAGAAATTTTCGAGCCGCGATTTTTCCAACTAGCTCCTCGCATGCTTTAGAGCTTCTCCTCCAAGTTTCGTCCGATTTCTACTAAGCATTATAACTCTGTACCAAGTTACAGATAACTCGGTACTAGGTTATACCCTTAGAAAATTTTAAGGCATGATTTTTCCAGCAAGTTTCTCCCATGCTTTAGAGCCTCCCATCGAAATTTCGTCCAACTCCGACAAACCGTTATAACTTGGTACCAAGTTATAGATAACTTGGTATCAGGTAATACCCTTAACAATTTTTGAGATATGATTTTTCTAGCAAGCTCCTCCCATGTTCTAGAGCCTCTTCTCCAAATTTCGTCCAATTCTGATCAATTTTGCATCCGATTTGCCTAATTCACCAACCTATTTTCCCAAACACCCAAAACATTAACAACATCAAAGCACAACATAAAGCATATAATAACATGTAATTACATCCATTCAAAAAACTAATACTAGAATTATAGCAGTCAAACAAATTCTAATCCAAATCTAACTAATCTATGAACATATGTGTGTGAACAAAGTGAATTACAAAGCTAATTCTATAAATCATACTAGAATTCATCAATTTAGATCATAAACATATATTAACATGTGAATAAAGTTAGAAATTGATTGTAAGATCAAAAATCAATTTGAAACTTATAATTCTACCATATAAACATGCAAAGGATAGTGAAGAGTCATAAACCACTTACCAATAAACAAACTAAACCAATTTGAGCCTCAATCAAAAGTGGAAAATAATGAAAAGCAATGCAAATTAACCAAATTAATGATCTCTATCTTCTAACCAATGATCTATTCTCTAATCTTCAATTCGGTTTGATTTAGAGAGTATCTGGGTGATCTAGATGAATATAGGGTTAATATGGGTTTAAATCCGCTCCAGGAGAGAGAGAAAAGTATTAATTTGGCTCTTCAAACCTCTATTTATAGTGATCTCTTGTTAGACTAATAGGTCTACTTATGGGCTTAATTAATTGCTCATTAATCCCGGTGTATAGCTAATAAAACTTAAAATAGCCATAACTTCATAAATGTAGGTTTTTTTTTCATTATGACTACTCTATAGAATGAGAAACCATTATCTGGAAGCAACGAAATTGGTTTTAGACCCTAATTTATCACCTATCAAAAGTTATATCCCAAATAAGTTTTTCAAGGTCAAAATTATCACATAGAAATTCGAAAAATTTCATAGGTGTGTACAATGTTCCTAAGAGTCATATCCTAAAAATAAAGAATTATTGGACCTCATATGAAATAAATAAAAACATTTTACGATCATCCGATACGTAAAATACGGGCCGTTGCATAGTCTTTCTTCAAAATTGTCCTTTTTATTTCATTTTTTATAGCATTACACAATTTTCAAAAAATTTAAATTGATATACGTACATTATCTAATCATAATTAAACCCAAATAAAACAATTGCAAAAATAATTGTGCATAAAAAAACAATGAAATGCCTCATTCGCAACACAAGAACGCATTCTCCTTTCACTGAACCTTCCCCTTTTATTCCCCTTTCAAATTCCCTCATGCGCCTTTTAGAGAAGGAAGTGACTAACAACCATGGTGTTGATGATCGGTGAGATCGAAAAAAGGTAACAATTCATTTTACTTCATAAATAAATAAGTACATTTTTTGTTTACATGCCTGCTTTCCCAATTCATACATTCGACCAGTTTTTTTTATAGAACTATATATATATTATCGATAAATGGTATATACATATTAATACATACATTGTTCTATTCGAATTCAACTATCAATAAAAAATTATCTTTTCTATGTAACTTTCACGACTTAAATAATAAAATATGAAACTATATATATATATGTGTGTGTGTGTATATATATTAACAATTAAATTATATATATGTTATTTATTCGAATTATGATCAATAAAAAAGTTATTTTTATGTACTATTTTTGACACATAGAGATACTAACACGTAAGAATGATATAATTATATAATATAAAAACAATTTGGCTTAAATTAAAAAATGTTTTAGATGTCTTGGTTTTATAACGAAACATAGAAAAAAACGTATTTTTACGTATTATTTATGTATATAATTTTGAATTTTTGTATTTAAAGATTTAAATTTTATGTACATTTGGCTATATATATATATATATATATATATATATCAGTTTCATGTTCAATTTTTTAAAAATAAAAAATATTTTGAATAAGCCAAATTAAATTAATATCTAATCATTCAAACCTACTTAATTGATAAAAAATTAATATATATATTATAAAATATTTCAAAAAAACATAAATATTTTTTAAAATACGAAAATAAATTTTGAGTGTGTATGTATATATATTAATATGAAATTATAAAAACAATTATAATGAAAAATACATGGCCGAAAATAAATAAATGAACGAAATATACTCATATTCACGTATACATATTTATCCATTAGAGTGTGTATGTCTATGTATGTGTACACATACATACAACGTATATATATTCACACCCATGTTGAAATGATTATTACACATTCGTTATATATTATTAACTATAAATCCCAATGGTTAATTATGTATCCATGATATATCTTCACCATGTTCATCAAAATATAATCTCATATGTAGCTCATAACAATTGAATACATCCTACTTTTATAGTTCTACACATTTTTGGATGTGTTTAACCAATTGTTTCACAAGCTCTAACCAAGACACTCGATCTTTAGTAATACTTAAACAATTAAATTAAGTACAATAATAGGAACGAGGTTAGATGCTTACAACTTATCTAAATAAAGCCCTACATCATACTCACTTTTAGGTTCATGAAAGGAATGAACTACTGTGATTCACTTCCTCTCCTGACAATCCTTTACAAAGTGGTATTGATCTGGGCGGAAGCCAGGCGAGCGTAGTAAGTGGGACCGATCCAAACTATTCTTAGACCGGCGACGCCCACTGGTCGCCTTGTGGGAACTTTGGTGGAGGGGCGTGCTATATGTTTACACCTATTAATTCTCAAAAAGATCTTCCGACTGATTGTCAATAAGTTCTTTCAATGAGGTGAAATCGGCCCAGCACTATAATATCATATTGTGGAGGAAGATCAGAATTAGAAATTTTTACTTGTTGTGGGATCTAGCGACTCCAACCGCATGGACGATAGTCCTTCATTGCGACTTAGATTGCACGAGTATCATCGGATTCTTCTGATGGTTGGTCAAGTAACAAAAATGTTGTATTTTCTAGTACATCATCATTTAAGTTGCACCTTTAAGGAAATCTATATTTTGCACTTTGTGTCTCATCGTAAACGCTAGTTCGCTTAAACATCTTGAACTCAGTTAGTGATCAACACTTTAACAATGTATATATTTAATTGCAAAGTTTGACCATTGAAGTCACTTGGTTTAATTCGATGACATTATTGGTTAACTATTTTGCCTTACCAAAAGATTTATGATTTCTTGCCAAATTCCAATTACCATGACACCAACCTTCTATATCAAAGAAGATGGTTTTCTCTTAAGTAGTTTTAAACTTCATAAGCCTCAATACAAACTCAACCATGGTTGTAACTCGGTTCATATTGTGCGATTGTCCATAATTAAAGAATGGTCGTAACACATAAGGGTTACATTACTTTCAAGTCAAATGACTACTGCACATCATCAATTGATATCTTCTATTTGACTTTAGTACAATAACATATAATAGACTCTTGATCGGTCCTTTTCTAGTTGCTCCTTAACAACTACAAGTATGCTGACCCTTGGTTCCCTAACTATCAGAGTACGTCACTATCCATCATATGAAGATTATTTTGTATACTACTCTATCCACTGTATTGATATCCTATTCTCGAAACATCCATTACTAGGAACATTTACGGATATGTTTTTATTTATATAAACAAATACTTGTAGTTATAAACTACTTCGTAATCGCATTCAACAATAACTTTTTCCTAGGGATTCCTATTCATATGTTTTAATTTACTCAAAACATTAAATATGTATACACTACTAAAATACATACAACAACAAAAAATGCATACTTTTATCTCAAAAAAATTTGTTACACGTGTTAAGTATATAATTAAATTACATAATTGCCCCTAGATCGTTCCATTAACTCCATCAATCTCTCATATTCACTTAGCACTAATTAAGGTACCTTATGCCATCCCCTTAACCATTTTCCTTCATTAAACCGAGAAAGTGCCTTCGTAAACAAGTCTGCAATATTATCAATAATATCCACTTATTCAATGATTAATTTACCATCACTAATAAACTATCTTATTGTCTACTTGTGGAGAATGTGTCTCAGCTACTCGTGAACTTTTGGTTCCTTGGCAATCTACCAAGTGGCCTATTTCGGGTAGTCAACCGAAAGAGGCTAGAATTGGCATATATGGGTTCTATCCTATATGGTGCATTTTAGTAGTATGCCAAATTTTGGCTTTGGTCAGATGGGTGCTAAGTGCTAACATCAAAAGACCGAGGAAGGTCCGAAACAACTCAACTTAGGTTCATCATGACAAGGAAATTATGGTTTGGTCTTGAACAAGGGTGATGCTTATTCTAATTTGGATTTTAGGGTGATCAATATGAGGATTGTTGGGGGTGGGGGTGTAGGAGTTATCGAAATAGGATCTAGAAAAGAGACGTGAGTGTCGAGATGACCAATATTTAGAGTCGTCCTCTATGATTGTGTGTATAGTTTATATGTTTACAATATTTTGGTTTCAAGCTACCAAAGGCAGTAGCTCAAAATATGCCTTGTAATTGTATTTGGCTTATCATTAATCAAAATTACCTAATTTTTTAGATTTTTCACAACTTATATGCACATTTTCATGCATCATTCCTGAACATATATTTCACCGTTGTTTATTTTAGATCTCATAAATTTTTTTACGTCATCGACTTCAACATCAATCAATACTCTAAAATAATTCATCATACTTTGCTTTATAATCTTATCGAGCAAATTGCCAAACCTACAATATTTTCAGCATCCCAAATTCCCTTTTTCATATTTTTCAACTCCCCATCTAAAAGCTACAGTCCACCATCAATTACCTTTTTAATGTTATCTCCTACTTCAAATTTGATTAAATAAAGTTCATTTTTTTTTTGAAAATCCCACTTTAATCTTTTAATTGCGAAATCTTTATTATATAATACTTTAAATGAGTGTAGTTAGGTCTCTTTCCAACAGCATAATCAAATTTTTTTCCTAATTCAATCAATTATGTTTTATCTCCTCCGTATTAAATAGAGCATAATTTTCGCCACATTTTGATTCAAAGTCATGAAGTTGCGCAAGCTGCACTGAGTTTCCTCCTCAACTATTACACCCATCCTTGTTTTCGTTTTTGATCTCGCTGCCATTTTAAAGGGTTGCACTCCCTTAGGGTTTTGTTATTAATTGGATTGGTTAGTGTGACCCTTTTCTAGCTTGATTCTCTCATCTACCGCCACCTTGTTGCATCTATCACCTGGAATCCCCTTATCCCTCCATCATTACTCTGTTTACCAGCCTTAATCATCAACGATCTCCTCATCTACACCATAAGAAGATAGAGACCTGTTATGAATTTTTTTCAAGAATTTGATACGGTTTTTTTGATGAATCATATTATTTGTATTTAGGGTTTCCTATAACCCTAGAGCATTAATTAATAGTATTAGGAATCAACTACGGAACAATGAACTAGATGATTTATCAATATATAATTCTAAAACAAAAAACATGATGATCGCCTTACACCTCCGGTACCCAATATAAAATGTAGAGTGCGCTGCTACGGTACTCGAACGATGTAGAATGATTATCAAGAGTAAAGTAAGTAAATTTCAAAGCAAACTAGTCATATATCTCATAGCACATAAATGACATATAATGATCACATAGATGCAAAATAAGAGAGATAGTAAATATTGAAGAAACTATGCCAGTTGAAAGTGGGTGAAATAGGTAGATTTCAAAAAAAAAATCCAATTTTGGATTTATTGGGTCTGTGAAGTCTAAAGGGTTATTAGATCCAATCTAATATATATTAAATAAAATCTTAATTTTATTTTATTAGTTAAAAACATTTTTTGTAAGTTTTAATTTTATAAGTGTACCAAATACACTTATTTATGTGGAGTGCACGTACTACAAATAAGAAGTGTACATGGCTAATGTGACCATATGTAGGTGTTGGGATTTATATCGCAATGGACCCATTTGTCCCTTTACATATGCCTTTGTTATTCAAAATTTTGAATTAAAAGCATTATATATATATATCTGTGTGTGTGTGTGTTAAAACTATGTTATATGTTCTAAAATCTAAAATTATAAATCACAAATTAAGTTTCAATTAAGATAGAGTTTGAAATTAAGTTGTACATGTTTACGTAAAAGTCAATCTTATGAATTTAAGTTAAAATATCATACCAATATATGTATCTATATATAAATGATTCCAAGTTATGTTTTAAATTTAAAACAATATATGTATGTAAAGCTGTAATTTATTATATATATATAGTAATTTGAAGTTAAAAATTTGAATGAAACCTTTAATTTAGAAGGGAAAAAAATGATTTAGGTTTTACACAAAATTCCAATTTTGAAATATAGATTGAAAAAACTTTTATTTTTGTGTCAATAGTAGCCAAAACAATTATATTCAAAACAACAACTACATAACTTAAAAATAAGTTTTTAAGGTAAATTTAAATAATCAACATATATGGTTTAATTATGTTTGTATATACAAATGTTATAAAATTATATCCCTTAATAAAATAATTTTTAAATCTAAAATGTTTTTTGAATAATAATGTTCAAAATAATAATAAGAAGTTAGATAACAGACGCATGTAAATTTGTTTTGAAAAGGATTCATATCTAAATTATACAAAGAATATCAACAATATAAATTATACAAAGAATAATAACAATAATCAAATGTGAAGAAGGTCTAAACTATATCAACATAATAGTCAATTGAGATGTAGAACATAATTGTATTTGATTTAAATTCACTTGATGAGCAAATAATTAATTGATGTGGACAAAAGAGATCTGAATTATATTGCAAGATGAATATATAGATAAATGAGATGTAGCATATATAAAATCTAAACCATATGAATACGAGAAACTTATAATTGAATCAAATCAGAATGGTACTTTAGATATAGCCAAAAGTTGCGCCTTGAATGATGAATGAAGCTTGTAGATTCGATTGGATCGATCTCTGATTTTTACAAGAATCAAGAGAATAACCACTTTTTATTTTGATTATATTTGGATTTGGAAAAAAAGTCATGGTAGGAAGGCCATGGATTTTCGTCCATGATAGGAGAGGGGGAGAAGAGTGAATGAAATGAATGAATGGATAAAGAAGGCAAAATAATTTCATAAATGTGTTTTAAGCGAGTCATAAGGAAGAGTAAAGAGTGGAGTTTATTTCCTTCTTTTAAATACTCTAGATTTTCAAATCATATTTGAACCCTCTCCTCTCCTTCCCTCTTTGGCCTGCTATGATGAAGGCAATTCGGGCTTTAAAAATTTCCCAAAAACACTTTGCAAATCTATTTAGATCAAATATCGTATATCGATAAGCATGTATACAACCTTTTTATATGCACTTTATGAAATACCAATCATGTCCAAACAAATCAAATAAAATTAAATAATTAATGTTTTATAATTATTAATTAATTCTATTAATTTAAGTAATTTACAAAAACTATAAATCAATTAAATTGTGCAATGTTTTGGAGTATTCATCATCATTGTGTGACTCAAAGGTGTAAATTCCACTAGCGTTTTATATCGAACAATTCTAATATTAATGTTCATATGTCACCTTAGCTAGTTGTGTGAGATTTTGGTTAAATTTATCGTTGCACATTCTTTTAGTAAAATCCTGTTTTACTATAAGCGATGCCTGGAAGTAATGACTGTTCACACCAGTTCTCTTTGTCAAAACTATATCATATTTGGACTTATGGAAGTTGGTTTTGGTCAATATTCTAATATCGTTCACATTCAACTTAATTTGTCTAAATATAAAATATTTGGTTCAATAATAACCATTATTATTAGCTCTCTGGCGAGAGACTTTGACTTTGAGCTGACTACAATTGACCATCATACTAACCTTATATAGCAAAGGAGATGAATTCTCTCGTGAATAGAGTTTCACTTTCAACACTATAACTATGATCCAACTGTAGTCATTCAATGAACTCCATGCCATGGTTTAACTATAATTAAAATGGAGTTTCCACATTGAAGTTCCATATTATTCTCAAACCAAGGGAATCGTGTAACATTATCACTTCGAGATTCTCTATTTCACCTTAGTTATATTACCTAACATAGTACTCTTGATTGAATTATTTTATAGTCATCCAATAACTATTAATACATAACCCATGGTGCCTCCAATAGCAATGAGTAAAACACTGCCCATCATTTAAAGAGCATTATGGGCTCAAGTATTAATGGATGAATCAATGTCCCATCACGAAATATCTTGACTAAGAATATTCAAAACAACGTATTATTTTTCAATGTGATAAAAATTTCATGATTATAACACATTATAAGTACAATCACATAACATAATATTCAAATACTTTTATTTAATATACTTTTAATTAGTTACCTATTTAATTATATCACAATATAACAAATTATATAATGGAAATCAAACAATTTATTATGAACAAGATTGGTTATCAAGTTAGATATATGTAACAAATACATAATTGCCCCTGGGGCATACCCCTAATTTATCCATCTTCCACTTGCACTTGAGGTCAATTATGAAATATATTTCCAATTTCTACGATATGTTATCTCAAAACTAACCGGGCTAGTCCCTTAGTAAATGTGTATGCTATATTTTAATTAATCAACTCTGTCAATTAACTTTCTCCGATGTAGATGAACTGCCTTTACCATGTGGAACTTTCGAAGTGTTTTACCGACTTCTAGCGAGTTTTAGGTTCTTTTACAAACTATGTTGTAGTATTATTATCGTATGATAATTTCATTGGATTTTTTGCATTCGGAATCGCCCCAAGCTCAATTATAAATTTATGCATTTATTTACACTTATATTGCAACGCCATTCAAGACGATGTACTTAGCCTTTGGTCGAATCAGTCACTACTTATTGTTTGGAACATTTCCAACTTAATTTTCTTAACCTAAGTTTGAACATGAATTTAGGATTGACATACTATACTCAATATTATGATGTCCGAGTCTCCGTACTCCTTCATAAGAAGTTTCTTTTTTCTATAAATAATTCTCTAGTATTTCATAAATACTCGAGGACACTCTAAAATTTAATTTAGTGATCTTATTCAAATTTGATACATGCACTATGTATTAAATACATAAGCGAGATGTGATACTTTAGACAATATAGTATGTATGATAATTCTTATTATCGATGCATAAGAAATCGATCTTTCATGCGCAACATTAAACATTTTAATATGGTGTCTGCGTATATCATTTTAGGACATTTCCAGCATTCTTTTATACTGATTATAAAAGATGTTAATTTCAAATCCAATATTTAGAACTAAATAACCAAACCAAAATGATTTTAATAGGGGTACATCGTTAATAGTTATAAGTTTATTGTTTACTTATAGTTTTAGCAATATTTTAGTACATATTAATGTTCTTTCTTATAGACACACACTTCTTCTGCATTTTGATTAAAATTCAAACTATTTGGTTTATTTGTTTAAATACTTGCTTAACTTGATGCTTATTGAGCAACACTTCCATACCATTTCTTAGATTATATCCAATACTCATAAACTCGGTTATCGCTTCCAATGACTTCAAGACCATTTGATTTTTACGTGAAAACAATTCATTCTAAATCATTATTTAGAATTTCTACGCGCATGTAACTGAAAGTCATATCGAGTGATAATTTTGCAAGAAAAATCCGAATTATCTCAAGCACATCGAATAGTGAATCCATTACTTTAATTTCAACAATTAAAATTTATAATGTTATTCTTATTAACGTTACTTATTGCCTTCCAACTGCATTGCCTTCTTCTCAAAGGCATATTCACGGCTGATGGATCATATCACTTCTGGTATAAATGTCAAAATCCTATTTTGATACTGTAATGGGAATCTATAGGACTTATGCATCGCACCATATGGTAGAGTTAATTATCTTAATAGCTTATTGACAACTAAGGAAATTATTTTCTTGACATCGATAAGAAAATCATAGTTTCCCTTTAATATATAAGATTCTCATTAGACATTCTAAATTGTTGTGTCCATTTAGGCTTGATCAATTTCATTTCATCCTTTGTAATCAATTTTGTCTTTGGATTGATCCAAATCCATTTTACTACCAATAATTTCTAAAAGAAATTTCTTCATCATGAAGTTAGCGTTTCTTGAAACAATGGTTATTACTCAATGCAATGGAATAAGTACTCATAAATATTTTAATGAACTATCTTTATATATATAACTAACTTATTTTTTAGTTTATGAAACTTATGTTCTTACATAAATTAGTCAACCAATATTGATCGGTCCCAAACTCCTTTGTGGTGGTCCACCAAGATCCTTCACAAACAAATTTCACATGTAGTCTCTCGACTCACACACTCAACTCCTTGACCTAGGGTATGTAGAGGTTTTTTATAAGCTCTTATCTTATATGATCTCATAAACTATGTTTTGATGGAATTAAATTTAAGCTTATGTACTTGCTCTTTAGTACATGACCTAAAAGAAAGAAGTTAACTCCACTTCACTCATCATCAATCGCTCTTTGTCAAAGTCCGATTACTCCTTATTGATACATCATTATGTATCATCAGGAGAAACGACTTTTGAAATGGAATCTTATTCTCTTTAGTTACATGGGAAACTCCTTCCAATATACTAACGTATTTGATCAAATTGAATTATTTATTTCTTTTGCATGTTATTCTACTTCAGTTTTATATTCAATGAAATTATCATAAATATATTAATTGTTTATCAAATACGTAAGTTCATTTCTGATAATTCATCTATGAATTAAAAAGAAGTTGATGAATCCATTTTGGTACCATTAAACTTTTGAAAACATACACCTTTATGTATCAATCTAAAGAGTTCACCAACATTTTTGTAGTTCCCACTAAATGTGTGCTCTGCCCTTAATCTTCTGAGATGTAATTCATCAGTACCATATGATTCATAATCATGCAATTTGAAGAATTATTTCTGTAACATCCCAAATTTTTGGTAACATTATTTAGTATATTTAATTAGCTAAATAAAATAAAATAATGTGTTGATCAAGGGATTGAGATTTGATTTTATTAAGGGGTAGCCATGCCATTTAACAATGAATTAAGAAAAGAATTAAAAAGAGATAGAGGAGGGGTAAAATAAGAAAGAGGTCATTCCTATATCCCTTAAACTTGGTTGTGTATTCTCCTATACACGTTCACTTTTCATTTCCAAAATTTTTAAACAAGAGGCCGACCATCATTAACAAGGAAGAAGGGAAGAAGATTAAGAAAAGCTAAAGTAAACGCTAATTTAAATCAAATCCACTCGCATCTCAATCTCTATAATCTTTAAAGCTAAGGTGAATAATGTTTACATCTCAAATCATTTAATTTTTCCATTTTAAGATGAATTTCGAATATTTTGCATTGATTTTTCATGTTTTTAAATGATGCAATGATTATATATGTACACTTGTCGATGAATTATGGTTGTTTATATAGATTTTATGACAAGTTTTGAACCTTAATAAATGACATCCAAATGCCTTGCAAATTTTTATAAAGATCAGAAATGATATTATTGGGAGGGGTTTCAATTTTCAAAATTTCCTGAGTTTTTATGGAATCAATATGAAAATTCTAGTAAAGAAAATGTTATTTGGGTTATAAATGGTTAAATAATAAAAGGTTTGGGTTTGAAATTTTTATATGTTGAAAAACATATTAAAAGAGATTTTTGGGAATTTTTGTAAATTTTTTCTAAGTGTTTTAATGGTTACATTAAATTATTCAAGGTAGGGGACTTAAATTTTTTTATAAAATTAAGGATGGAGAAGGGGATTTTTGTAAATAAATAAATTTGTTAATTCTAGAAAGTTGGCAACATTTTTGAAAAGATAAACAGGCACTTAGTCAGATTTAGACAAACAAGGCAGGTTATGTATAGAGAAATAGTTTAAAAGTACAAATAAACATGCTTTTCACTTTTTCTACCCTATGGCACCAAGTTTCGAATCTTTTCCTTCACCTCCGACACAGTCGAAACCAATGCACAAGTATCAGGGAACTGACATGTAGTGAATTGGACGTAGGCGGAAAGAATTGAGCCGAAACCAGGGGTTCCAAAGGGGTTGAGGCATTACTTTGCTATTAAAAGAAAATGCGCCTGCTTGCTTTCGACTAAGTAGCTTTCGACTTAGTTAGCCTCCGACTAAGTCAAATGGATTTAAAGGAATGGTTCCGATTGGGTTGCGCTTTGTTTTAAATGACAACCTTCGACTAAGGCGAAACCTTTTGCTGCCACTTTTTACCTTTCGATCCAGATTGTTATGAGTAGGTTATTTTTTTATAAAATCTGGTCACTTCTCTAATGCTTTCGAAGGGATGGTTTCGACACCATCACTTTTTTACTTAGGAAATGGTTTCGAAACAGATGCTTTCGACTTAAGTGTTTTAAAGAACTTTTCTATGATTGAAGTAAAATCCAAATGCTTTCGAAAGAGAAAGTTTTAAATGATTGTGAAACAGATGCTTTTGACTTTAATTGGTTTCTTTTGCTTTTTCTCTACTTGGGCATAATCCAAATGGTTTCGACCAAGACAACTTTCAAAGGTTTCGAAGGGTTAATTTTTTAAATGGTTTTGAAATGTTTCCTTACGTTTTAAATTGAACCCAAAGGCTTTCGAATGGTTTAGTATTTAATGCTTTTGAATGGGTTTTAGTGAATAGTTTTGAAGGGGTGGTTCCCCAGGGTTTCCAAAGGGTTAAAAGGAAAGGTTTTTCCAATGTTTTCGAAAGACAATATTTAAAGGTTTTAAAAAGAGATGATGTCTTAAAGCTTTTGAAGGAAAGGCTTTTCATGGTTCTGAAAAGGTCACTTTCAATGGTTTCGAAGGGGTTACCTTCAAAGGTTTCGAAAGGGTTGTTTAAAGATTTTAAAAAAATGTTTCAAACGTATTAAATAGGCAATATAGCCTAAGTATTTTCAAGTTAAAAAGGGATTTAATTTGTTTTGGAAGGATACTAATCCTTATTAAAAATTCATCAACATTATTTAGTGTAAAGTATACTAACATGGCAAAATAGCTTAGAATAAAGCTAAGGATATATCTTCCTTATATAACTATGATTTAAAAGGTTAAATCGTTTTGAAAAGATTTCAAGGAATAAGATGAAGGATAGTTAACCCTAAGAAAAAGATCGAACAGATAGTCCATCTTGATTCAGATAGTTAGTCCAGTTTGCGGGCAGTTAGTCCAATTGTAGGCAGTCAACCCAGTTTTCGAACAGATAGTCCATTTACTACTTATGAATAGATAGTCCATTAGTTACCTGATTATAGCTTAATGGACTTAGCAATTATTATCATTATTATATCAATTTTATTAACTAGTTTGGATGTATGAAAGGATTTGCAAAATTTATGTTTTAAAGAGGATATTAGTCAAGGGAAACCCATACTTCTTAGTGGCATGGTCTCACTTAATGTCGGTAAATCAAGATGTAACAGAATTATTCACACCGGGATTTATGTCTCACTTGAAGTTTTTGTTTCCCCTTAAAATGTTGGGTGCTCAAAATTGATTTGAGTAGGCCGAGGGTGGAGGTATATAGGTTTTGTTGTTTTGTCGAATAAAGCTTCTGGAGACGAGCAGGTGGCTGATGGATAGCTAAATAAGATTTACATATTATTCTGTTTATTTTCCACTGTGTATGTTATGTCAATTATGATTATATTTATTAGATCAACCAAGGGGGCATCATCATCTCGCTCTTGGCGTATTATTGTAAATTATATTTCATCATTACCTGGGGAACAGTTATGGGATTATGTAATATAGATATGAATTAATGTTTTGAAATGTAAGCAACAAAATGTTGTTTTGAAATCTACGATTTTTTCATATTCATGTTCTTCTGATATTATGGACACCATTAGCATTACCGTATTTTGTCACCAGAAGTTAATACTATGGATGGCTGCAGCATCTGTAGTGCTTGGATTTTGCCTTCTAGATACGGGATGTTAAAACTTGGTACCAGAGCATAGGTTTATGAAAAACTTTAACCAAAAATGGTTTTGAGAACATAATCCCTAGGAATCGGTGTTGATTTGGGGTATGAGATAATGCTATAGTAATGTACTTATATTTGTTATATATAAGTGTACGCTTCATCTCTAGTCTCCTGTCTTTGCTTACGTTATTCTTCCGTATTTCATGAGAATTGAATATAGATATGGATGGTAGAAGAGGAAAGTTAACGCAGGAGGGAAAGGCCCTAATGGGAATGCCAGGCCTAATACGAGGAGAACCAAGGTTAGGCACAAGTAGAGAATGTGGGTGCTGAAGTCCTACAATTTGGAATGGAAGCTAAGTATCAGTTTTTCAGGAATATGGTGCAGGTAGGAGTTGCAGCCGGAGTGTTAAAAAGAAATGATATAGAAGTAGGGGTTTTGAAAGTTTCGGTAGTTAACCAATATGCTAAGCTGAGTGGAGATTACACTATGTTTGGAGGGAAGCCATTTATTGGAATGGAGGATGCCATTGAGGTGGATAATTAGTTTCTGCATTGTAAGAGGATCTTTGCAGACTTAGGAGTCCATGATAAGAAGAAGAGGAAGTTGGAATCTAGACAGCTTTAGGGAGCTACTTTGTTCTAGTGGAATAGTGTGACTGTTGTGGTGGATGAAGAGACTACGATCGGGGAAGATTTCAAGAGGAGGTTCCAGGAGAGGTTCATGTCTGTTATGGCATAGTCAGCTTTGATCAGGAAGTTTGTTGAATTAGAGCAGGGAGATATGTCTGTCACGGAGTATGGTAGAAGGTTCAAGGAGTTGTCCAGATATGGGTATGCTTCAGTGGGTACGGTAATGAGGAGGAATGAGAAGTTCATCAGGGGGTTAAAGCTTAAGTTAGCTAGGGTTACAGTACCTCATATTAGAGATCCTTCTGATTTTGCAGTGGAGTTGGCCTTAAGGCACGAGGAGATTCTTGATTTTCTAGAGAAGAATAAGGCTAAGGAGGTCCAAGTTGGGCAAAATCAGAAGAGGAAGTTCTTTCCTAAGAAAGGTGCTCAAAAGGGTGGAGCAGCTAAGAAAGGGAAATCTGATATTGTTTGCTTCAAGGGCAACAAGAAGGATTTGCTTCAAGTGCGACAAGAAGGGTTTGCTAATGAGTGTCGTGTTGAAAAGGCGAAGGATATTGCTGGGAAGAAGAATGTCGGCTGCTTCAACTGCGATCGGATAGGCCACTATAAAAACCAACGTAAAGAGCCCGCTAAGGATGGAAAGGGCAAGGTGTATGCATTGGAACCTACTACTTCGAAGCCAACAGCTCAGGAGAAAGGAAAGGCAGTTTGGGAGGCACGCTTCAAATTCATGGTATGTATGTTAACGTTCTATCTGATACTGGGGCGTCACATTATTTTATATCTAGATGTTTAATAGATAAGCTTAACTTAGAACCCACATATTTGGTTACTTCCTTACAGGTTGTGAATCCAATAGGAAGCTATGAAACTATCAGGTTGAGATGTGAGCAGTTAGAGTTTGACCTGTTAGGTTATCCTTTTGTTTGTAACTTGCACGTGTTTGATATTGTGGGATTTGGAACTATTCTTGGGATGGAAGCCTTAAGTGAGTATGATGCTAAGATATTTTTGCAGGATAGGAAAATATATCTTAGACACTCTGATTGCAGTGATAGGGTTGTTTATACCATAGACGGTTCTAGTGGTGAGATGTATGCTTTGTTGGGTGTTGTGTAGTTGAATGATGAGCTGAGTTGAGTTTGGGTGGTTAGATAATTCGCAGATGTTTTTGAGCCTGTAGTTGGATTGTCACCAAAACGAGCTATTGAATTTCAAATAGATTTGGTTCCGGGAGCAGAACTAGCGGGTAGGCTGCCAAGCAGGATGACCCCTATAGAGATGTAGGATTGAAGGAGCAGTTGGTGGAATTGGAAGGCAAGAGTACAATCAGGCCAAGTATTGGGGTGTAGCAGCAGTGTTTGCTAAGAAGCCAGATGGATTTTTGAGGCTATGTATCGATAATCATTAGTTGAATGAGAGGACGATAAAGAATCGATATCCATTGCCCAGGATTGGTGATTTGTTCGACCAGTTGAGTGAAGTCAAGGTATTTTCCCAGCTGGATTTGGCAATAGGTTTCCATCAGCTCAGAGTAGCAGAGGATAGTATACCTTTGACAGCGTTTAGGACCAAATATGGGTCGTACGAATAGTTAGTTATGTCATTCGAACTGACTAATGCGCCAGTTTTCTTTATGGATTTGATGAACTGGGTTTTCCAAGAGCACTTGGATAGGTTCATGTTGGTTTTCATAGATGATATCTTCATATACACTAAGGATGAAAGAGAGCATTAAGTTCATCTTAGAGTGGTGCTTGAGACGCTAAGCAGCATCAACTAGAGTCGAATTTTTCAAAATGTCACTTCTGGAAGAAGGAAGTGAAGTTTCTTTATCATGTAGTCTCAGAGAGAGGTTGCCAGTAGATTCGACTAAGACTGAAGCAGTGAATAGTTGGAAGGGACCCGAGACGGTGACAAAGATAAAGAGTTTCCTTGAGTTGGCTGGTTATTATCGGAGATTCATTAAGGATTTTTCAAAAATAACAGCAACGATGACCAAGCTAACGAGAAAGGATATGAAGTTTGTGTAGACGACAAGTATGAGGAAACATTCTAGAGTTTGAAACACTTATTGACCCATGCACCTGTGTTAGTTGTTCCAAAAGGGAATCGAGATTTGGTGGTTTATACCAATGCATTTGGTGATTTAGTTGTTCCATAGGAGCTATGCTGATGTAGAGAGGTAAAGTGATTGCCTACGCTTTTAGATTGCTTAGACCACAAGAGGTCAGATATCCGACGCATGATTTGGAATTGGCTGTAGTGATTTTTGCTTTGAAGCTATGGATACATTACCTTTTAAGAGAAAGGTTTGAGTTACATACAAATCATAAGTGTAACGACCCGCCATTCATACCACAAAATGACGCATCATTAATAAGAAAGAAATGGATAGAAAAGAGAAAGAAAGAGAAGAAAGAAGAAACAACATCAGAATCTAAACAGCGGAACGAATAAATTATATTAACAATATAAGTATTACATAGTATACAACAACTATCAGAGTTACACAGATTATACATTACATACTAGACAGTTATAAACACCTGTCTAGTTATTACAACTCAATATAACTTAGAGAAATCAAACACAGCGGAACACTATATATCTACACGGTGAAGCCTCCTGCTCCATTGCTCCTCCACAATTTGTCAAAGCTAACTTGAATCCCTTGGCTACTCGTAAAAATTTGAGTACCCAAGAGTTTAAGAAAAACAGAAATAAACTGCGGGTCAGACATGAGTCTGGTGTGAGTAACAAGTTAAGATTGCTTAACTTTGGAAAAACTTTGAAAAGAAAGGTATCACGTAAGACTTCCCACACATAAACATGGAAAAAAATTTACCTTATGCTAACCAAAACATTTGATAGGAAATCCAGTGATATTATAATAGGTCTAGGGTTTCCAAGTAAATAGAAAATAGTCGAAATTGTTACATTCATTGAATTCCAGCTACTAGCCACAAAAGTTGGTAATACAATCAAAACCGATGGAACTTGTTGGATTTTGGATTCCATACAATAGCAGGGCTACTGGGGTACCGCCCGTCATAGTACGTGGCCTAGATCACCGTACCGAGGATCCACCATAAATCCCCTGCAATACAAGGCCGGAACCATCCCTTACTGGACAGTCTCGAACAAGACAACCCTGCAGTTGGTGCGCATTCCAACTGCCCACACAGCCGAATAAAAAGGGACCTCTAGACAGTGGAAAATCTCGTCCTACTTGGGCGTGACCCACTTAGCCTTGCTGCACCTTCCCTGTTTTGACCATTCCCGATTGATGAGGCTTGGGGCTACGATTACCTTTATAGAACACATCTATCTTAGAATGCTCATCATCCACCTGATGATGTTCTGAAAGCATTCAATCCATACAAGTTCATTCTGGGTTCGAACGAAACCGAAGGCATTATCTCGTTACACTCATTTTGGAATCACCTTCAGAGTTAACGACGATAACCCTTGCACTCTGAATTTTCATCTCGAATCTGAAAGTACTACCCAGTTAAACTCGTATTGGAATCACCCTCAGAGTTTTAACGACGAATAGTCCTTACACCTCGAGTCTTCACTCTTTACTTGAGATTCACGACCTATCGTTAATTTGGATCGATGTGGTTTTCGGATATCCAAATCTGGAAACCCGATCCCGGTCTCATCGAAATCCATAGCGTATCTTTTAAGGCCAAGTTGTTTTAAAGTTTAAAACAATTCAATTTCATTATCTATATACACACAGATAGATAATTCACATACCACAATAGATAATCATCATTATCATCATAACAGATAATCCATATTATCATTATCAAAAGATAATCCATATTATCATCATAATGCAATCCAAAGCATCCATATCACACAACATTACTTATCTCATATCTGAGATCTCAAACCATTTAAGGAAACCAATATCATCCATTCATATATAAGCAATGATTTACCACATCACATCATCTCTAATTAATTTAAAATGAATTAAATTAATTACTTCTATCTCTAATTAATTTAAAATGAATTAAATTAATTACTTCCATCTCTAATTAATTTAAAATGAATTAAATTAATTAGTTACATCAATATAAATCTTGCTTACATATCCATTAATTAATTACAAATTAATTAATTAATTATTCTCTAACTATCCACCTTAATTAATCACCCTTGATTAATTATCCTTTAATTACATTCAAGTAATTATCCTTTAATTAATTTCAAAAATTAATTACTCTTAACCAAAAACAGTAATTAACCTTTAAATTACTTCATTAATTAATTAACTATAATTAATTACATTAATCCTTAATTAATTACATTAATTAATCACCTTTTCAAGAACTTATTATTGATTAATTAATCTTAATTAATCAACCCATAATTTCATCATTAATTATATTAATTAATGATCCCTAATAACATTTTAATTAATTGTCTTCTTTAAATTAATTACATTAAGTAATTAATCTTAATTAAGCAATAATTATTAATCACTCTTGATTAATCACATTCAATAATTAACTACCCTTAATTACTTCGTTAAATCAATTATTCCTAATTAATTATCCTTAATCAATCCCTTGATTAACTACACAAAGTAATTTAAACCAAATTACTTCCACTATTAAATCATCTTTAATTAATTACATCCAGTAATTAACATTACTAATTACTTCACTAAGTAATTACACTTCATTAATTACATTAAGTAATTATTATCAAATCATCCAATGTTTAAATTAATTAAGCTTAATTAATTAACTCAAACAAATTACATTTAAACTTAATTAATTACCTAAGTAATTAATTCCTTAATTACTTCCATTAAGTAATTGAACTTAAACAATTTCACAAATGATTATCATTAATTAATTAATCTAATTAATTATTAAAATTAATCACATTAATTAATTATTAAATATTCTTAAGTTAATGACCATCATTAACAATTCTTTAATTACTTCCTAAAGTAATTAACTTACATCAATCATTATTAATTACAAATTAATAAATTTTTAATAATCCATTAATTAATCCTGTTATTTAATTAATTAAGTGTGAACTGTAACTTAATTAATTTTTAATTACTTTATTATTTAATCTTTAATTATTAGTTTAAAATCTAATCTTATCCCATTCATGGTTTCTTAATTACAAATTAATTAATCTAAGAATAATCAATCTTAAAATTTGATTAATCAATTTAAAACCATTAATTACTTTAATTAATTATCCATTTCATTAATTATTTAAATTAATTAATTATCCATTTAAATTAGCTTAATAATTTAATGAATTACAAATCATTAAATTCTAATTTACTTTAAGATAAAACTTTGTTCTTATTAATGATTAAGTTATCATTTACAAAGTATTTTAAACAGTTTACTTTAAATTTACTTTTAAATTTCATTTAAAATTTAAGATTTAAAATGAATACAAATTATCTTAATCAAAGTTTCAAACAATTCAAAAACCCCTTTTTATTTCACACGTTAGAAATACACTCCTTATAAAAGAAGCTTAAAAGAATTTTAATCCAAATTTATTTTAAATTCAAACTATATTTAAAAATATTTTTAACATTCAAAGTTGTTTAAATCAATTTAAATTCAAAACTTTCATTTATTTCAAAACTGGAATACAGATTGAATCTTGATTCTAGATTTAACATAGATTTTAAAACCATTTACATTTTAAAAATTCATTTTTAAAATTCAAACTAATTAACCAATTTAAAGTAGTTAAAACAATTTAAATTTATAAACTTTATTATTATTTTTTCTTAAGCGAGATTTAAACTTGAATCAGATTTAAAAACTTTGATTTAAACTTTACTTACATTTTAAACTCAGTTTTTAAATCCATTTTAAATTTAAAAAACAGAACAAACCGGTTCTTTAAAACCTGTAACATTATTATTACCCGATACAACTTATATTACTTCAAGCCCAACCCATCCTATTCTCGAGTAAAACTCACCATTACTTCGAGTTAAACTCGAGACCTCACAAACCCCAAACAAAACACACTTTACCAGAAATTTGCAGTGCACCGTGCACATGCACGGCGACTTTGATCGCCTCCAACCATCTCCGATGGTCTTCCCTCATCGGCGACCAACCTCACGTCCAAACACGATCAACAGACTCATCCTTCCAAAGCTCGAAATTGAAATCGAGTTCAAAACCCCCAAACCTGGAACAGAAAAACAGGAATCACCACCAAACCTGGAACATGCCTCATCCTCGACCTTCCGACCACCGGAATAGCAGCGACTCCGGCCACATGTTCGTCAACTACCATGCTATCATCCAACAAAAACTCGTTAAACTCGATCACTCCTACAGGCCGTGCCGACCAAATCAACTAGCCTAGTTAAAAACTAGGGTTACAGAAAAGAAATCACCATCGCTGCCTCCTCGATGAAGTTCAACACCACCAGCCATTTTTGTCATCAACACTGATCACTCCTCCATCATTACCCAAAATCCCGATCTGTCCAAACTCTTGGATCACCAGAAAAACCCAAATTACCACTTTCAATTCAAACAAGAACTGCTCCTTCCAACTAGCACTAAAAATTACAATTCTTGTTTTAAAAATCATGTTTTTGTTTATGGATTCAATTTATAATATTGATTTTATAAACTAAAAAGTTTGAGTTTTCATTTATATTGATATGCACAGCTGTTTTTGGTTTTCCAAGGGTAATCAGGCTTTAATTTAACTTAATTATATTTTTAAACCTTAATCTATGTTAAATCAAACATCTTTTGTTTGTAAATCAAGTCCTAACAACAATTGGTTCCAGAGAAAATGAATTCAAATCAAAAATAAAAATCTAGAACTATAAACAGAGTAGTTACAGATATACCAAAAAAACATGCATACATCATACTTATATATATACAACAAATTCACACAATCATATTCATTTCAAAATCACTAGCATGCAACCAGATTTTATACTTAACTTTTTTTTTAAAATAAAGTTACTCACCAGATTAAAATGAAGGCAGAGCTTCCATTTTGATAAGCTTTGAAAACTGGTTTTGCTTTAAAACTTGCACTTGAATGCTCTTTGATTTGAAAATGCAGTTGCCAGAGTTAAAACTTTGTACTTGTTTTGAAGATGCAGGTGGATGTAGTAATAAATTCTAGATTTGCTTTTTTGATCAGATTTGCTAATGTTACAGGGTAATGATTTACAGGCTTTGCATTTTGAAATGAGGATTTGTTTACAAGGAAAATGGTTTTTGGTTTGCATGTTTGAAGATGTGCAGGTTTGATCAGATTCCAATTTGCTTTGAATAGATTTGAAAATGTGTTATAGGGGAAAAGATTTGTATGTTTGATTTCTGATTTTGGTTTTAGAGGAAGTGTTACTTTGGCTTTAGATTTTGAAAAGAAAAGGAATGGAATGGAAAAAGATTTGTTAATAAATAGGCTGAAGTGTTTGTAAATAAAAATAAAAGAAAAACTAAATTTAATTTTGACACTTGTCCTATATAACAACATTTGTCATTTTAGCATGCTTATAAATTCACACATGTCTTTTAAGGTTAATTAGTTATAATTAAATGTTAATCAGTATTTAGTTAATATGTTAAATGTTAATGAAAGATGATGTTTAAGTAATTAGTTAATAAGTATTTATATATGTATAAATAATTTTAAAAGAAATAAAATAATCGTATTTATAAATAAAAGTATATACAAATATCTTAAAATCCAAAACAATTTAAAATCTATACTTTGAAGTTCAAAACTCTAAATCAAATCCAAATCAAATTCTAAAATTCAATTTGAAATAACAAACTATTTATATTAAAAATTTATTTGTAAAAAAAACAATACATTATTATTATTGTTTAAAAATAACTCATTTATCCACTTTAAATAATTTATAAAAGAAATTGTCACTTTGTTGTAATTACTTATTTTATCAAGCTATATTTAAAAAGAACAAAAAAAATTTTTTTGTTAATAGTTTAAGTTTAAACTTAAGCTAAAATCGTTTTAAACAATTCAAACTTACCTTAACAATTTAAAATCCTATAGTATTTATTAAATAGCTTTGAAAAGCTTTATATTAAATAAATCAAAATGTCCAAATTTCCAAAAATATTAGAATTAGAAAATATGACTTTATTTGTTAAATTAAAACAAAGCTAATCTATTTACAATATAAACCATATATTTACATTATAAATAGAAACCAATTTATTAGCTTTTAAAAGATAAAATCTATCAATTAAATATTTATTTAATTGGATTATTAAATTAATTCCAATCTTATTAACAAAGATCATCAAATCAAATTAAAATTTAATACAGATTATTAAATTGATATTGCCAAAAATCCTGGGATATCACAATAAGTCTCTGAAGTATTTGTTCCATCAGAAGGAGTTCAACATGAGACAGCAGTGGTGGCTAGAATTTATCGCTGCTTATGATTTTAGAATTGAGTACACACTGGAAAAGGTAACAAGGTTGCGAATGTAATTAGTTGGAAACATCAAAATGCAGTATTGGCGATGATTGCTGAGTAGAAAGATTTGGAAACATTGGCAGATTGTAGAGTGTAGTGGAGATCTGAGGCTGGGTCTAGTGGAGATACAGTTGTATTGTCTTGTTTGGAAGTTCGACCAATGATGATTGAAAGGATTGCTTCTTAACAGATGGAGGATCCAGTATTAGCTGAATGGATTAGGAAGTTGAGAGATGGAACCGAGAATGATGACTTGAAGGACTTCAGTCTTGACCAGAATGGGTGGTTGAAAAAGAAAAGAAGATTGTGTTCTAGGTGTAGGAAACATAAGGAAAGAAGTCTTGAAGGATTGCAATCGTTTTAAGTTCTCTTTTCATCCAGGAGGAACTAAATTGTATCAAGATATAAAGAGGTTCTTTTGGAAAGGTATGAAGCGGGATATTGGCTTATGTGTAAAATATTGCTTGAATTGCCAACAGGCAATGGCCAAACACCAGAAGCCAAGTGGGTTGCTTCAACCATTGGAGATTCCAGCATGGAAGTGGGATTCTATATCTCTGGACTTCATTGATGGGTTGCAAAGCTTAGACAGAGGAAATGAAAGTATATGAGTCATAGTGGACATATTGACCAAGAATGCTCATTTCATTCATGTTGATTCGACTAGGAAGGCACCTATTTTAGTGTATTTATTTATGAGGAATGTGGTTAGACTACATGGAATTCCTAGTAGCATAGTTAGTGATAGAGATTTCTTATTCACTAGCGAGTTTTGGAAGAGTTTGCAAGAAGTTTTGAGAACCAAGATCAAGATGAGTACCACTTAGCACCCGTAGACAGATGGACAAACAGAGAGAGTAAACAAGATCTTGGAGGATTTATTAAGAGCTTATATTCTAAATTTTGGGGGATCATGGAAAGAAGATCTGCATCTATCAAATTTTCGTATAACAACAGTTGTCGGACTAGTAATGGGATGGCACCGTTTGAAGCTTTGTATGGAAGGCCATGCAAATCTCCTATTTGTTGGTTGGAGACCATGGATAGGTTGATTCTTGGTTCAGATTTGTTTAGAGAAGTTGCAAAAAAAGATTGAGGTCATTCGGGCTAGAATGAAGGAGGCTCAGTCTAGGCAGAAAAATTATTCAGATAGAAGAAGGAAAGATTTATAGTTCTCAGTTGAAAATTGGGTATTTAATAAGGTGTCACCGATGAAGGGTGTGATCAGATTGGAAGATCAGGAAAGTTGGCACCGAGATTCGTTGGAACTTTTTCTATTTTGAGAGGATAGGTAAACTCACATATAGATTTGAGTTACTGAGCAGTTTGGCAAGTGTCTATGATGTTTTTCGTGTTTCTTATCATAGAAATTGTGTTAGAGACCCGGTGACTGCTATTGCACCAACTGTGCTAGATGACTTAATGGTAGAACCGGACTTGACTATTGTGAGAAAGCCAGTTCGCATTGTTGTGAGAGGTGAGAAAAGTCTTAGTTAGTCAAAGTCCAATGGAGTGTTGATAACAAGCACTGTACTTGGGAGATTGAGAGCAGGATTAGAGATACTTATCCTAACTTGTTTGATGGTATGTTTTACCTTCTTGTTTGATTTGTTGTATACCGTATCATTCTTTCGAGGACGAAATTCTTTAAGGAGGGGAGTATGTAACACCCCAGATTTTTGGTAACATTATTTAGGACAGTTATTTAGTTAAATAAAATAAAATAATGTGCTGATTAGGGGATTGAGATGTGATTTTATAAAGGGGTGGCTGTTCCATTTAACAATGAATTAAAAAAAGAATTAAAATGAGTTAGAGAAGGGGTAAAATAGGAAAAAGCTATTCCTATATTCCTTAAACTTGGATGTGTATTCTCCTATACACGTTCACTTTTCATTTTCAATTTTTTTTAAATAAGAGGTCAGCCACCATTAAAATGGAAGAAGGGAAAAAGATTAAGAAAAGCTAATTCAAATCAAATTCATTCACATCTCAATCTCTATAATCTTTAAAGCTATTGTGAATAATGTTTACATCTCAGATCATTTATTGTTTCGGTTTTAAGATGAATTATGAATATTTTGTATTGATTTTCCATGTTTTTGAATGATGGAATGATGATATTTTTTTTTTTTTTGATGAATTATGGTTTTTCATATAGACTTTATGACATGTTTTGGTATGAAAACCCTAACAAATGACATCCAAATGCTTTGCAAATTTTTATAAAGATCAAAAATGATGGGGCTTTAATTTTTAGAATTTTCTAAGGTTCTGTAGAGTTAATATGAATTTTCTAATAAGGAAAATGTTATTTTGGGTTTTAAATTATATACGATTAAATAATAGAAAGTTTGGATCTGAAATTTTTATATGTTGGAAAACATATTAAAAGAGATTTTATGTAATTTTTGTAAATTTTTCCTAAGTGTTTTAAGGGTTATATAAAATTATTTACGGTATGGGACTTAAATGTTTTATATAATTATGGAAGGAGAAGGGGCTTTTTGTAAATAAATAAATTTGTTAATTCTGGAAAGTCGACAGCATTTTTGAATAGAGAAACAGGCACCCCATCTGATTTAAACAAATAAGGCAGGTTATGTACAAAGAAGTGGTTTAAAAGTACAAATAAACATATTTTTCACTGTTTCGACCCTGTTGGCACCAGGTTCCGACTCTTTACCTTTGCCTTTGACATAGTTGAGACAAATACACATGGTATTAGGGAACTGGTATGTAGTGAATTGGATGTAGGCGGAAGGAATAGAGTCAAAACCAAGAGTTCCAAAGGGGTTGAGGCATTACTTTGCTTTTAAAAGAGAATGCGCCTGCTTGCTTTCAACTAAGTAGTTTTCGACTTAGTTAGCCTTCGACTAAGTCAAATTGTTTTAAAGGAATGGTTCGATTGGGTTGCGTTTTTGTTTTAAATGACCGCCTTCGACTAAGGACAAACCATTTGCTTCCGCTTTCTACCTTTCAACCCAAATGGTTTCGAAGATGTTGTTTTATTTTATAAAATATGGTCACTTCTCCAATGCTTTTGAAGAGATTGTTTTGACACCATCAATTCTTTACTTAGGAAATGGTTTCAAAACAGATGCTTTCGACTTAAATGTTTTAAAGACCTTTTTCTATGATTGAAGTAAAATCCAAATGGTTTCTAAAGAGATAGTTTTAAATGGTTTTGAAACAGACGCTTTCGACTTTAATGGGTTTCTTATCCTTTTGCCTACTTGAAGGCATAATGCAAATGGTTTCGACTGAGACGATTTTCAAAGGTTTTGAAGGGGTAAATTTTTAAATGGTTTCTACATATTTTAAATTGAACCCAAAGGCTTTCAAAAGGTTTAGTATTTTAATGCTTTCGAAAGGGTTTTAGTGAATACTTACGAAGGGGTGGTTCCCTAGGGTTTCGAAAGGGCTAAAAGGAAAGGGTTTTTCCTATGTTTTCGATGGGAAATATTTAAAGGTTTTAAAGAGGGATGTCTAATGTTTTAAAGCTTTCGAAGGTAGGCTTTTAATGGTTTCGAAAGGATCACTTTCAACGGTTTCGAAGGAGTTGCCTTCAAGGGTTTCAAAAGAGTTGTTTAAAGGTTTTAAACAAAGGTTTCGAATGTATTGAATAGGCAACATAGCCTAAGTATTTTCAAGTTAAAAGGGTTTTAACTTATTTTGGAAGGATAGCTAATCCTTATTAAAAATTCGTCAACATTATTTTGAGTAAAGTATGTATAACATGACAAAATAGCTTAGAGTAAAGCTAAGGATATATTTTCCTTGTATAAGTATGATTTAAAAGGTTAAATCATTTTGAAAAGATTTTCAAGAAAAAGGATGAAGGGTAGTTAACCCTAAGAAAAAATTCGGACAGATAGCCATTTTGATTTGGACGGTTAGTCGAGTTTGCGGACAGTTAGTCCAATTTGCAGATACTCAGCTTAGTTTTCAAACTGGTAGTCCATTTACTACTTATGGACAGATAGTTCATTAGTTACTTGATTATAGCTAAACGGACTTAGCTGCTATTATCATTATTATATCAGTTTGGTTAACTAGTTTCGCTGCAGGAAAGGATTTGCAAAATATATGTTTTAAAGAGGATATTAGTGAAGGAAAACCCTTCCACTAAGCGGCGTGGTCTCACTTAATATCTGTATACCGATATGTAGCAGAATTATTCATAGCAGAATTTATGTCTGACTCAAAGTTTTTGTTTCCCCTTAAACTCTTGAGTGCTCAAAATTGATTTTAGTTGGTGTAGGGTTGAGGTTTTCAGGTTTTTGTTGTTTTATCGAATAAAGCTTGCATAGACGAGCAGGTGGCTAATGGATTGCTAAACATGATTTACAGATTATTCTATTTACTTTCCGCTGTGTGTATTATGTCAGTTATGACTATATTTCTCTGATCAACCAATGAGGCATTGTCATATGTTGTCGTTGGTGTGCTATTGTAAATTATATCTGATCATTACTTGGGAAACAGTTATATGATTATGTAACATGGATATGAATTATTATTTTGAATGTAATCAACAAAATGTTATTTTGAAATCTATGATTTGTTCATATTTATGTGCTTCTGATATTATGGATACCATCAATATTACCGTATTTTGTCGCCATAAAATACTATGGATTATTGCAGCATTTATAGTGCTTTGCTTTTGGCCTCTAGATATCGGATGTTACAATTTCTCCAAGATAAGGCTATTGCATAATCCCAAAAATAATTTTTAAAATTTAAATACTTCTGTGTTGTGTAGCTAATGAAACAAGTACTGTTATTCTAATGGATTTATTTCATACTAAATATTTAAAATATTTAAAACCATATTCATTTTTAGTCAAAATGGAAAACGATTATTATTTCATAAATAATATTCGGTATTCTTATGAATTTTTTTTTTCTATTTTAAGGCATCGACTGATATGTATTATATGGCGTGCTTCCACTATTTTAACCATTACTATAATAGCGTATGAAATATGAAGCATTATTTAAATACTTATCATGGGCTATCTATTTCTTTTACTATAACTAGTTACAGTTGGAGAGTTTTTGATAAAATATTTTAAACTCATAGAACTAACCATTATAGAAAACAATTTTGTATATTATGAACCATTGGAATAGAAATGACATTTCTCCTTCGATATTAAGTATCTTTTAGTATTTTATACAATTCTCATTTCCAATGCCTCTTTATGAAGCAGATGTGAACATTCACTCTATTCATCACAACTATGTCTAAGTTACATTCACTCTCATACATTCGCTTTCCTTTCTGAAATGATTGAACCATTTAGAATGGGCTTAAATTTTTCCTAAAAACACTTAGCAATTAATCTATTTATATCCAATTTAAATATTCTATCAATATCGAACTTTGATACACGTATATATCACTTTTATATATGCATTTTATTAACACTAATGGTATTCAAGCAAATCGAATATAATTTAATAATATTAATTAAGTTAATTATTAACAATAACTATAAATTAATCAAATCATGTGATTTTTCAAAGTATTCATCATTTTATTTATGCGACTCAAATGTGTAAATTTAGTCAACGATTTACATCGAGCAATTCGAATATTAATGTTTACACGTTACCTTAGCTAGTGGTATGACGTTTTGGTTGAATTTATAGCTTGCATTTATTTTCGATAAAATTCAATTTCACTATTATAAACGGCACCGGATAGTATTGATTGTTTACACTAATTCTTTTTTTTCAAAACTGTATCATATTAGGACTTATGGAAGTTAGTTTAGGTCTAAATTCCAATACCATCCACATTCAAATTGATTAGTCTAAATGCAAAATCATGGCTTCAAATAACAACTATTAATAAGTGTACTGCTATGGCCAGAGAATTTGACTTTGAGCTGACTAAAGTTGACCGTCATACTAACCTCATATAATTAAGAAGATGAATTCCCTAGTGAATAGTGTTTCACTTCCAATGCTTCAACTCAGACCTAAATAGTCATTCGATGGACTCCATGCCATGATTTAACTATAATCATAGTGGAGTGTCCACATTGAAGTTTCACAATATTGTCAAGTCGAGGGAACTATGCAACATCGTCACTTCAAGATTATCTATTTGACCTTAGTTATATTAATTAATTGCAAACTCTCGAGTGAATCATTCCATAGTTATCCAATAACTATCAATACGTAACTTCTAGTGCCTACGGTAGCCATGAATAATAAAATGCCCAAAATTTGGAAAGCATTATGTATCCTAGTCTCAATAGTTGAATCGATATCCTTTGTAATGACCCGTAAATTTTTGATAATTAAATTTGTTAATTAATAAGATTTTGAAAATTTAATATTGAAGAAAGTAAAAATTAGCGATTTGTTATTGGATAACTAAAATGAATTGTAACAATATAAATGTAAGTAAATTGTTAATAACTTGAATGAAATAATGTAAATGTTATACTCAAATATAAATTGATATAAGAAGACAAATATAAACATTGAATTAATAAATGAAATAGCATGAAATAAAAGACCATTGAATAAAATCAAAATTATATAAGAATTGTAACATTTGTTGTGAATAATGAGTTCATAAGTGTACTTAAAAGTTTGGTAACAATTGTTATAAGTTACCTATTTAATTGGCCTACTAAATTAAAATAGGAAATCAATTAGAATTAAATGATATTTAATGTTACATTAATAAGATTTAAACAATAATTGAAAAATGGGAATGTAATAGAATGAGTGGGAATGTAAATTTATTCGTAAGGTAATAATTAAGTTAAGTAATAAAAGGATGAAACTTTAATAAATAAATTGGGAGTATAAATTTTAAACAATGTGAAAAACTTACAAAATTCAAAGTAATTGAAATATAGTCATTAATACAATTAAAAGAAGGGAATTGGAGTATGTTAAGGTAGTGAAAGGTAAACAATGGTAAGTAGGTTATAGAGTAATTATGGACTTAATAAAAAGTTTGGAATTGAATCAAATCAATTTATTTGAAATTAATTATAATTAATTGGAATTCAATCTATAATTAATGGATTTAGTGTAAGTAAATGAAATTGAATACTCATTAATTTAAGTTGGGATGAATTGGGAAATATTAATGCAATAACATAAACCAATGTTAATTATTCCATAAGATGAAATTGATTGAATAATAGATGGAAAAAATTAAATTCAACTATTGGAAATTTAATTTATAATTGCTAATTATATTGAAATGTAAATTTAAAACTTTGGAATTGGTGAAATATGCAACATTAAATTTATATGGGAATTTGTTATAATATGTTATAGATTACTAAGTAAATCCAAAGTGATAGAAATGGAAAAATTACTAAATTTGAATTAAAATGGGACTTAATCAACCTAATATTAATTTATTTAATTAACTGAAATATAGCCATTTTGGCCACTATCTCGGATTTCGACGAAGCCTGTTTCATCGGATCCGTAACGGTGAATTATTGTAGGATTTCAAGTTTAGAACGATCAGACTTGTCGTTTGATCGTATGAGCGCGAAACACCTAGAAATCAATTTGAAATAAGTTGATTTTAGCATAACTTCTTCATACAATGGAAGTACTAATTGAAACCTTTTCCATTGAGTTCAATGTAACGACCCGCCTTTCATAACACAGAAAGACGCATCATTAAGAAGAAAGAAAGGGATAGAAAAAAGAAAAGATAGAAAAGAAAGAATCAAACAACATCAGAATCTCACAACGGAACGAATAAATTATATTAATCAAATAAAATATTACATATTATCATATGCATCAGAGTTATACAGCTAAAACAAAACAAACTACACAAAATAGACAGTTATAACACATGTCTAGATATTATAATTCAAGTACATAACAGGAAACATATACAACTCAAACACAGCGGAACCACTATATATATATATATATATCTACACGCTGAAGCCACATGCTCCATATCTCCTCCAGAACTCGTCAAAGAAAACCTGAATCCCTCGACTACTCATACATAATATGAGTGCCCAAGAGTTTAATAAAACAGAAAATAAACACTCGGGTCAGACAGGGGTCTGGTGTGAGTAAACGGTTAAAAATTGCTTAACTTTAGAAAATCCTTTGTAAACAAAGGTATCACGTAGGACTCCCCACAAATAAACATGGGTAAGTTTTTACCTTACGCTAACCAAAACATTTGATAGGAAATCCAGTGATATTATAATAGGGTCTAGGGTTTTCAAAATAAAATATAGAAATAGCTGGAATGCTTACATCTCACGTTCCAACATAATTGGGCACAATCAAAACCGTGCAGGCACTTATTGGATTTTGGATTCCATACAATGGCAGGGCTACTGGGGTACCGCCCGTCATAGTACGTGGATTAGATCACTGTACCGAGGACCACTCCCGGTCCCATGCAACACAAAGCCGGAACCATCCCTTACTGGACAGTCCCGAACAAGATCACCCCGGCAGTTGTCATGATCAACCGCCCACACAGCCGAAATAAAAAAAGACCTCTAGACAGGGGTAAATCTCGTCCTACTTGGGCATGACCCACTTAGCCTTGCTGCACCTCCCCTGTTTTAGCCATTCTCGGTTGATGAGGCTTGAGGCTGCGATTACCTTTATAGGACACATCTATCTTAGAATGCTCATCGTCCACCTGATGATGTTCTGAAAGCATTTAATCCATACAAGTTCGTTCCGGGTTCGAACGAAACCGAAGGCACTACCTCGTTACACTCGTTTTGGAATCACCCTCAGAGTTAACGACAATAGCCCTTGCACTCTTAATCTTCATCTCGAACCTGAAAGTACTACCCCCGTTAAACTCGTATTGGAATCACCCTCAGAGTATTAACGACAATAGTCCTTACACCTCGAGTCTTCACTCTTCACTTGAGATTCACGACCTAAAGTTTAATTTGGATCGATGTGGTTTTCGGAATTCCAAATTTGGAAACCCGATCCCGGTCTCATCGAATCCAAACTCCATCTTAATGTCCTAGTGATTTTAACAAATTAATTCAATTTAAACATTGAATTCACACAGCATCATTCATAGATAAATATCACACATTTATCATTGATATATCAAATATCATATCACAGAATATCACAACATATCATCCAATAGATATCAACCAATCCAGATATTCCACAAACAATCATACACAAACAGGCATCATTAATTCCTTTATAATTAATTTAATCATCTAATATTAAATTAATTACTTGAGAATTAAACAACTAATCCTGCTTAAACAATCATTAATTAATTACAATTAATTAATTAATCACTCTTTAATCACCATCATAATCCAATTAATTAAATCTTCAATTACAGATTAATTATCCTTCAATCATATTCTTAATTAATCACCTAGATTAATTATTCTTTTAATTACACCATGTAATTAGCCCTTAAATTAATTACACAAATTAATTTATCTTTATTCATTAATTAATCTTAATTAATTTCTAATTAATTAATTTACATAAATCCTTAATTAATTACATTAATTAATTATTACTTCTTTCCTCACTTCATTGATTAATTATCTTATAATTAATCACATTTATTATTTAATTAAACAATTAATTATTCATTAATTACATAAAATTAATGACCCTCTAATTACTTAATTAATCAATTATTCTCAAAATTACATGTAATTATTAATTATAACTTAATTACATTATTAATCAAACCTGATTAATCTCAATAAATAATTAACTTCCTTAATTATTTCACCAATTAAACCAACACCTTGATTAATTATAATAATCAATCCTTTAATTACACTGAGTAATTATCCCTTAATTACTTCCCTTAAGTAATTATACCTCTTTAATTACTATCCATCAAGTAATTTCCTTAATTAATTGCATTCAGTAATTATTCATTAACTACTTCACTAAGTAATTACACATCTTTAATTACGTTAAGTAATTATATTTAATCCCATCATTAAGTAATTCTTTTTAATTAATTAAACTTATTTAATTAACTAAAATTAACCATAATAGCTTAATTAATTACGTTGAGTAATTAATTGCTTTAATTACTTCATTAAGTAATTATGTTTAAATAATTCTTCATAATCATTAAGTAATTAACTTCTTAATTACTTATTAACTAATTATTTCTTAATTAATTAAACTTGATTAATTAATTTTTTAATTAAGTAATTAATTACACTTAATTAATTACATAAACTAATTTACTTTAATTTGATTACTTACATTAACCAATTTAAGTTAATTAAGCAATTTACTTTAATTACCTTTAAAATAAAAACTTGATTAAGATAAACCATACATTTCATTGACTTTTATCAATCATTTTAAAAATTAAATTTTTAAATCCAAAAGCTTTTAATTGGTTTACACTAAAACATCATTTTTTAATTTATCTAAGTTAAATACCTTACTTAATCACACTTTAAATCACTTCAAATACATTTTTATTTGAAACATTATTATATCATTAACAAAACAAAATTGAAACAAACTATTTTAAACAAAAGTTTAAATCTTAAAAATCCAAACTTTAAAGCTAAAATTCTTTTAAAATCAAACATTCATTCTTTATTAAACTAATTTAAACACTTTGTTTAAACATCAATTTGCTTTCAAATTTGAAACTTCATTTTTATAAAGTGCAAATCTAGATAATACTAAACTTTAAAAACAAACTATTTTAAAAACAAATTTAACTTAACTTGTTAAAACACCGAGTTTTAAATTAAAACATTTCAACATATTTAAACTGTTTAAAAACTTTATTTAAAAACTTAGTTTGTTTTTAAATTTCTGAAAATTCCAATATGCAGTTAAAAATCGAACAGGATATAAATCCTATAACCAAGCTACTCGAGACCGAACTCACACGACACTTCCTCCTACAACTTCGAGTTGCACGCGAAACTAACATGAGACAACCCTCGAGAAAACAACAGTAAAAACCCATGGCCAAACTCTTCCTTTGCAAAACCAAAGCAGATCACCAATATGAGCTCGTGCATGTGCACACTGGGTTTGGTCGACGGCGACCATCCGGAATTCCCCACAAGTCACTCCTGTCCCCTACGACCACCTCGTCCCCCAGAATCGATGAAATCGCCACAAATTCGAAAAAAAGTGTGCTACGGTACTTCAACCAGAAATACACTCGAACCAAGCGATCGCCGCCAACGGCGAAACCCATCACCGAAGTGCCTGCCACCTCATCCACACACGCGCCTCAATCCATACAATCCTTTCCCCCTCATGCGATTCGCCCAAAATCATTAACGACGACGAACCTCACACGATTCCAATCCAAATAGGAAACAGAAAAAAACCCTACTTCGCCGTGCCCTGATCAACTCGAACAACGTTAGCCTCACACACTATTTTTCCTACATCACCAGTCACCATAACCACCTCCATGCCGAAGCTCGACCACCACCTCAACTCCATTCAACGACAATCGACCCAAAACCCAATTTCAAGAAATCCCAAATTCCTCTTCGAATACTAAATTATAAATTCCCAAATTCATGTTAAAATTCATGAATTTGCATTTCAATTCAGGCCATATGATCAGAAATTTAAATTATTAAGATTAAATTTCTTCAAATTTTGATATTCCACTGTAAATCTAACATTTACAGTATATTTGTTCAATATAAATATTTATATTTATTTTTAAAAACAAGATTACGTTGTTAAAATCAAATTCTCTTCAATGATCAATGATAATTAGTGATCAACTTAGAAGATAGGATTTTTTTTTATAAAACTAGAATATGAACCAAACAGATTTTAAACTCTACATACCTTCAGGCATTCACAGTCACTACTATCCATGTATTTGAATTCATCATCAAATCCAACATGCAAGCATTGATATCATATTTACTATATCAATCATTTCACAGAACAACAAATAAGGAATTTAAAACTGTTTTAAGAAAGGTATTTACTCACCTGAGTTTAAAAGCATAGAACATTGCATTGCTTAATTTTCCTAGACTTTGAATTTGCTTTGCATTTTAACTTCTGTTGAAAAATTGAATTTTTTGCTGAAACCTTGCTTGTTGAATTTGCATGTTCTTCAGATTGCAATTTGGATCTGAGTTGTACATAGCTTCAGATTTCTTACAGTTTGAATTTGTTTTTGATTTCAGTTTGAATCTTGCATTTGGTTTCTTTTTTTTTAATGAAGAAGACTAAAGAAGGTATGAGTTGAAGAAAATAAACAAACATATCTTTTCTTTTTAAAACACAAATTATAAACAAAGTTTTCTTTTAAAACAAAGATTGCCACTTGTTTCATGAATGAATCCATGTATTAACAAATGTCAAAACCTTTATTATTTTGTATACAAGTGTTTTCATAAATTTCTTATGTTGCCAAGTGTTTTAAAATGTGATTATTAAATTAATTTCTTATTATTACTAATAATTTAAACCTTAATTACAATATTAACCTAATACTTATGTTATATATATAACTATGAAATGTATTTATAACTTCATGATTTAATTTATAATTATTTAAAAATCCCTTTCCTAAAGATAAGTTTTAAAAGAAAGAAAGTAAACATTTATTTAAATTTTATTTAAAAGTTTAAACTAAAGTTATTATAACTAACATTGATATTATATATAAAATCTAGATTTGTTTTCAAAAACCAATTTAAAAGAAAACAGATTAAATCTTATAATAATATACTATTTCCAAGCTATTATTCTTTTAATAAAATTTTTTTTTTCCTTTAAGTGTTTTATAAATAAAAATTGCTTTTGAAAAGCATTTTATTAAATCAAATCAAAAATCTTCCACATCACCATAAAAACATACGTATATCAAAAATTTGAAAACACATTTTCTATTTAGTTTAATCCATTATTTTCTATTTACAATATATATACAAATATAATTATTCATTATAAATAGAACATTTTAAATATTAACTTCAGAAATTATTTGAATTTTAAAACAGAACTCCAAATCACAATATATAAACATATATATTATAATTTGAAAAGATTTTTATTAAATTTAAACCAAGTTCCTTTTTACAATGTATACATATATACATTATAAATATAATATTTTTGTTAACTTAAAAAGATTAATTATTATTAATTAGATATATTTTATTATCCTTTGAAAAGAATAAACATTTCAAATTAAATTATCATTATTATTGAGTTTTTGAAAAGATAACATTTGTTAAATTAGATTAATTATTAGTTTTGAATATATAATATTTGGTTAATTTAGATTTTTAAATTAATATAACATATTTTAAAATAAATTATAAATGGAAATTATTAAATAAGTATTGCCCAAAATTCCGGGACATCACATTTAAAATATTTGAAAACGTCTATTTTGATATATGGGATGACCCATTTGCGTTCCGAAGACTGAACAGGCTTTTCGGCTCGTTCGTCGTTCAACTTTCCAAACCAATCGAGCCCATCGATTCCTATTTTGATCTGCCTATATATATATCATTATAAACCCTAGTCATTTCCTATTCCTCAATTATGTACGTACAATTTCATTTTCTCTTCCTCATTCCAATAGCAAGCAAAACCTAATTCCCAATTGCAATTTCAAATCACTTTCAAAGCCAAAATTTCAAACTCCTCAGATAATATCAAATTATATATCGATTTAGAGCTCTCGACGAACGCAATTCAGAAATATGATTCATTTTTCGATCTGGGTTTCTGTGTAGCCAGGAATGGACGAGTAATTCTTGGTCGTTCGTTGGGCTGCGATCGACTTTGACTGATCGCAGACTCAATGGTGCTGCTGTGAAGAGAGTCGATTGCGTTGTCCATCGGAGTTGTTCGCTCGTAGAGTTAACGGTCGGATTGACCGAAATTTATTGATTTAGGGCATGTTTTCGACGGCTGCTTCCTGGTTTCGTGACGCGATCGAGCGTCGCAGAGGAGAAGGCCGGCGATCTCAGGGTCAGAGGCGGGCTACGGTGCGGCGGCGAGTAGTTTGAGGCCGGGGAAGCGATCGCGTGAGAAGATGGCTGCTGCGTCGTTGCGTGCGAGATGGTTTAGGGTTACGAAAAGGGGCGGTGATGTGGCCGAAATTGATTGGTAACCCTTTTTGTTTTGTTTTTATTTATTTATTTATTTAAAACTCCTAATTTGAATCATTCTTATATTGATAACTTTCTCGTACGAGGTCCGTTTCATGCACGGTTTGTTCCGTTTGGATCGTATTGCAATTTCAGTCATTTTGGCGCTGGTTTGGAAGAATTCTAAGACTGTTTGAATTTTGGGTTTAATTGGATTTAAATTCAATTTAAATTCAAAAGGTGAGTGTTTTGACCTACTCACAGCTTCTAAAATTTGTTATGTTTGTTAAATTAATTTATGATGTGATTAGTAAATTATTTTTAACTTTTTGATATATTTAAATTGCCATCCCTGTAAATTTGTATCCTTTCGGATTAAATTGTTATTTACTTTATTTTTGAAATTAAATTGCCACTTGAGTACTTGTTATTGTAAATTAGTTTATTGATGATATTTATTTGGTTGATTTGGATGGTAATTATGATGGATGTTGATTGTTGATATTGGATGATTGGATGTTATGTTAATTAATATATATATATATATATATATATATATATACATATACCGTTATCACTCTGCAAGTTCCTTTAGTTATTATTATTTGAAAATCGTTAGGGGTTGAAATGATAGACTCGAATGATTTTATGAATTTTTATATTTATTCGGGATTATTGTTTGAAACGATATATAACCGTAAAATTTTAAATTGCGGAGTGAAATGATAAATATCTGTATCACTTGAGCCTAGGGTAGAGAATTATATACGAACACCGGATTGGTTAAATTAAATGATTTTAGAATCCTTAATTTTTGAATGGAATTAAATTATACTTTGAAGTAAAATTTTATTTATATAAATTGAAGTATTTTTTGGAAAATCATGTTTATGTTGAAAAGGGAAATTTGGTTTGTTGATTTGGAAATTGAAATTGGTCTAAATGTGTTGAAATAAAATGAATTGTTTAATTGGATACAAATTTCAAACTTATATTTTAATATAAACTATTTTAAAAGAATATATTAATTTATAATTTATAATGTTTCATATTTTTCAAATTTACTAAATTGTCTAACTAATATTAATTATATAAAATTATTTTGATCTGTTTTAAACCATTTTAATTTATTTAAATATAACTAATCTATTTTAAAGCTATTTTATCTATTTTAATTATGCTTAATCTAATTTATATCCATTTAACTATCTTAAATTAGTTTAAAAGTATTTTTAACCTATAATTAAATTATTTATAAGTATTTTAAATATTCATGATTATTTAAATTATTTCTAAAATTTCCAGACTAAGTAAAGTGGAAGTGTTCAAATTCAATGCTTTGTTTTAAAAGAGAATAAATTGAAACGATGATTCTGAAGTAAGGTTTTACCCTATTTTGGAAATATAACTATGGAAAAATTATGACTTTTTGAAAGGAAATATAATTCCAAACTATGATTTCAAAGTGAATATGATTTGAATGTAAATACGATTTCGAAAGTATTATGGTTTTGAGAATATGATATTTTTGATATCAATTGTGAATTAACTTTTGAAATGTAAAAGAACCATCCAGTGTGTAATAAGAAATTGGTTGTTAAAGAGACCGGGATTGGATATTGTCATACTCTCTGCCAATACCGAAAACCACTTTAACAACTGTGTACATGGCGGAGATTCCAAAAATGAAGTAGGATGGTTTGGTGAACAATTTTTGTATAAGGTATGACGTGACCCTGACTCCTGTGAGTTAGCTTAGATGTGACTAAAATCAGGAGCCACGCCGGCCCAAGTAAGGTCATTCCTGCTATGGACATACTTCTTCGATATTATATTCTGATATGTGATTGTTATGGTGGCCACCCTTTGATTTGGGAGTGTATTTCGAGGTGGGCGGTAGTAGATGCTATGTGTTACCACCAGTCCGGATATGCGAATGGTATATATACCCTTGCATTTCCTCGTGTGCCGTGTTCACATGCCCTAGCGTGCCTTCTATGAGTTTGTTTTATACCATATCTATGGAGTGTCCTCTGATAGCCCTCCAGTTTGTGGAGGAATTATGGTACAGTATAGACTATGGGATTATATAAAAATGTGTTAAGGGGGAAATGGTAACACCTTAACGCTATTTTAATACTTTTACTTTACTGTAGACACTATTATAATAGCATATTGTACTACATAATATATAGTTTAACGATCCTTAGGAGATGTGAATCTCGAACATCTTTTAAGTTACTACACTCACGTTAAACACTGGATAGGAGATGTCAAACCCCGTAAACATCTCCGACGCCGTTCCATTCATATTTATTTACACTTGATTTAACTAACCTAAGGTTTTTTTAGTTCTAACTCGCGTGTTTTGTCTTTTCAATTCGCTCAGGTCAGCCTGAGCATTTCAGGAATTGAATACCTTATTTCTAGAGGACGAAGACGAAGATTGTATTATTATTATTTATTATGTTTCACTGCATCATGTATTCCGCTGCATTATTTATTATTCTCTGGTATGTGTAACTCTGATCTGTGTTGTATAAGTATAGTCAAATGTTTTGTAAAACAGCTTCATGAACTATTTATTTGATTATTATATTTTGTCATTCCGTTGCAAGATTCTTTTTTTCTTTCTCTGCTTTTCCTTACTCGCTCCAATGACAATCCGCCCTTCTGTATGGTTTGAGTTGGCATATGTGTCTGTTTAAAACGTATAAAAAGGCGGGATATTACAGTTGGTATCCGAGCTTTGCTTTAGCGAAATCCTTAGCTTTGTGGGGTCTGGTTCTTTATTAATAGGGTAGTAATACACTATGATGAGTCGCCGAGTGTATATATATGAGAGAGCGTATTTTTTAGTGTTATAAAAGGTTTCTATACTGTGTTAATTTGTTCTGTTTTGTTTATAAATTCTGGTTGGTGCATAGGACGCTATGACATTGATAGGGATTTCTAAACACTTAATAGGACAGACCGACACAATATTGTTTTGATATATAGGTGAATGAAATAATTTTTCCTATTATATATTTTATATATAAAATAATAATTTTATAAATGATATATTTGGTTGTAATATATTTGTTTATTAGGTATTGATAATTTATAAATATTAGTTGGAAGTAAGACTTGAAAATAAAATAAATGAAAATTTGAAATTAAGAACTTAAGTTCCGATGTTTTGAAAATTTCTTTTGAATGATTTTGGAATATAGTAATAATAATATTTGAAAGTATTTTATGATATAAATATTTCAATATAATTTGAAAGAATTATTTTAAAGAAATTTTGGAATGAAATAAGTTCTATACTCCCCTCTCTGTCGCTGGAAAATAAATTTGGCGATGAGTGCGTCATCTTCGACATTCATTTTCGAGTTTTGAAGTGGGAAGATCTTTGTAATTGTTTACTACACGTTTGTTTTGATAAATAAATATAAATTTTATTTCCAAATATGATTTTATACATATAAAAGATATGATATATATGTTATTTTAAACGATTTGAAATGGAACCCGACATTTAGTTCTTAAATTTCTATAAATTAGAGGTTTTAATTATTGAAAATGAAATGGAATTTAACTAGTTAATAATTGAAACTTCTAAATGAAAATAAGAAATTAAAGGCTAAGGTTGTAAATGAAGCATATACGAAATTTGAAAATGGTAACCTGTAAATAAAAAGGGATATGAAATAAAAGAAATGGTAACTATTGAATATTTATTTACTAAAATGAAATAAGATAAACTTGTGTAATTTTCAATTACATTCTTAAAGACATTAAAAGTTGAAATGTTAAAAGAATATGTATTGGAAATTTTACAAGTAAAATTTACACAATGAAAATGTTCAATGAATTGCTTTTATAAATAAGAATTTGATGTCATAATTGTTATAACTTAAGTTATAATTGAAATGTACTGTATAAAGTGCAATAGAAAGTAAGTATGGTAAGTAAATAATTATAAATTTAAGTTAGTGAATTGATATATTAAATAGTTGAATTGAAGCTGAATACCATAAATAAACGCTTATTACTTAAGTAAATGTTTGAGGTTATTTATAATAAAAATAAGAAGAAAGTTGAATATTGTAAATAAAAGACCTTAAATTTAAGTTAATATAAATCAAAAGTAAGAAACTTAAGTATGAACTTATACAGTAATGAGTTTTAATATCTAATTGAAATCAAGTATATAAATTTATAAATGTAAACTGAACTACAATAAAAATGTATGTAATACTTAAATGATGAATTCATAGATTCTATAATTAATTGAATGAAAAAAACTTATGTAAGAATTAAATATAAACTGATGACAAGATATTTACATGATATGAATAAATGAAAATTAATTTATGTAAGAAATAAATGAAAATAAATGCAATAAACACTGAATGAATGAATGGAATAAATTTTTGTAAGAGATAAAAGTTAGTTAAAGAAATGATCCTTGTATGAATGAAAGAAAAAAAACTGTAAATGTTGTGAAAGAAACTTAATAAGAATAACATAAGTACATTGTAAATTATTATTTGTTTTGGCATATGGGTTGTTTGGGAAATGATATTTCTGATTGTTTGGATGTATGAATAATCTGTTGAGTTTTATCTAAGACTGTTGACTAGAGGGTATACTTAGTAGCATATTTGTCATTCTATGCAATTTAGAGTGTCTAACACCCGAATAAACCATCTGTTTTGTTTGCTATTGGATGGATAATTAAATTTTATTGATTCCATATGATGATTATATGTTGTGGTTGCAAGTGAATGTTGTTGTTTTACATTGATTTGTTTATTAGTGATTGAAACAACTTTAAATATTTCATTTTATGTAATTATTAACTCTTTTGGATTATATAAGTGAAATACAAGTTATGGAAGCAATTGCAACTACTTTTAGTTTTATAAAATTAAGCGTTATTTGCCTGACAAATAGGTACGTTCTCGAATTACGGTTTTCTAGCGGTATTATATATATTTTTCCGTTGTTGGGATATATTATTTTGAGATATTGTGATATATATTGTTATATTTGATATTATGTTTTCTCCCAAGCCTCTCCGTACAAAGGAGACTCTGCCGAATTTTTCGTAAATTTTGGACCTAGAAATTTTTCTGAAATGTTTTCCAAACTTTTGTTAACTTGAAAATAGAAGATTTAATTGATTATAAATTTATATTTTTTGTTTAAATTATTTTATTTTTTAAATTTATTTGTTTATACAATAAATATTTTAAATATGGTATATTGATTTCTTAATTCCTTCTTTCCCCTCCTTTTTCCTTTTCGGGGATGAAAAGTTTTGAGTGGGAGAGAGTGTAACGACCCGTAAATTTTCGATAATTAAATTTGTTAATTTAATAATATTTTGGTAATTTAATATTGAATAAAATAAAAATTAGTGAATTGTTATTGGAAATAATAACTAAAATGAATTGTAACAACATAAATGTAAGTAAATTGTTAATAACTTGATGAAATAATATAAATGTTATACTCGGATATAAATTGTTATAAGAAGACAAATGTAAACATTGAATTAATAAATGAAATAGTATGAAATAAAAGACCATTGAATAAAATCAGAATTATATAAGAATTGTAACAATTTTTTGTGAATAATGAATTAATAAGTGTAATTAAAAGTTTGGTAACGATTGTTATAAATTACCTATTTAATTGGTCTACTAAATTAAAATAGGAAATCAATTAGAATTATTTGAGATTTAATGTTGCATTAAAGACATTTAAACAATAATTACAAAATGGGAATGTAATAGAATGAGTGGGAATGTAAATTTATTCGTAAGGTAGTAGTTAAGTTAATTAATAAAAGAATGAAACTTTAATAAATAAATTAGGAGTATAAATTTTAATTAATGTGAAAATCTTA